>OV815285.1:5516988-6798484 GCA_929108145.2 Limnephilus rhombicus
TTTGTGGCTATGTGTGAATTTAACTAATAATTATTGATAACAACTATTGTTCCTCCTTTGGACGTAACTATTCTAATCTCAGGGTTCATGGGTCGGAAATCCACACTCGGATTTCTACCAGACAAAAAATGCCGGTAAGCCACACGTCTGGGCCGCCAATTGATACACCCGCGCCTTACGGCGGGTTCAAACTAAATCTATAAACTTAAAATTAAGGAGGAACAATTAAAAAAGCTACTGGTTTAAGAAACGACACATTTATTACATTAGGATACAAAAGGCGGGTGTTAATTATTAATCTAGTGTTAGTCTTAAAACTACTTAATTAATTCGTCTTAAATTTAGAAAGTCTGTTTGCTTAATTCTACGGTAAAGTCTTTATGTAATTGTTCAGAATCTAATCACTTCGGTGGTTAAAATAAATAAAATGTTCAGTCACTTCCCTTTGATTGCTGATGATGGAGTCTCCGCGTAAGCACACAGTCACTAGGCACTTTAAACTTAAGTTCTATTTTTTTCACTTGTTATTGCACAGGTAGAGTCGCGAGAGTTCTTTGTTGTGAAAATTTGTGCACAGTGGAACTTGCGCAAATTCCTGGTCGGAATATTTCACGGTCACTTGGTTGGACTTTCTGGCGGAAGTTCACGAACGTATCGGCGGTTCCTGGTCGAAATCCGCGAGCGTGTCTGTTAATTTCCCTGGTCGGGAAATTGCGCGCGGTCGCGTGTAGTTTGGAGAGCGTTTGCAGAACCCTGGCCGGGCTGCAAAAAACTATTAATTTTTTATCCCTGGTCGGGACACTCCGTGGGCGAAGTGGAGTACCAACCCCTAGGCCGGGCAAATGGTGACTGCCTTCGTGGTGATTCTCGCTCGGGTCTTCCTTCCTGCTCTGGGGTAGATCTTTAAAACTAATTGCATCGGCGGCAGCGGCAAGGGTCAAACGCAAAGGTTTATCGCCCGTCGCTCGGCTCGGCGCGGCGATTGGGTTTTATTTTATCCTTGCCGAAAATATCCTGGCTTTCCAATTTTTATTGCGGTCCAGCTTTGCTTTCGCCGCTCTGTGTTCGCCGCTAGGTACAAATGTTATTATTATATTATCCTGCTTTCGTAAAAATGATTTTATCTCATCCTTCGTTGCTTTCTAAAACTATATGACTATTTCCGGTACCTTGACTGACTAAGCTCTTTGTGTTTACCGCCTACTCCCATGCTGGCGACCTTATTGTAGATGGTGCACATTTGTTAGTTCAGATTTGACAGCCTGCCGCAGCTGTCCACACCGTGCCGCGTACTATTAAAATGACTATATTATTACGGAGAGTGGTATAACAATTGTTTGAAAACATGTCGTGTATATAATTATATGATTATACGTACGTAATAATTGTAGGCAACTTAAAAAGATACAGCGTAGCTACAGCTGTTTCATGTCCGCCATTTTGGAGTACGGAATTCGGGGTTGGAGGGTTGGCCGCAGCGACCACACGATCGGCCAACCTTCCAACTCCGAACTAAGTTCGGAGTTGGAAGGTTGGCTTCAACCCTCTACCAACGCGAACTCCAACCTTCCAACTCGAACTTCCAACGCACGAACACCCCTCCACACGATCGTCCAAACATTTGAAGTTGGAACGTTGGCCGCAGTGTGGGCTTACCATTACGTTTTATGTAGACGCCTACCAAGCTCGGATTTTCCGAACGTCCGAACCATGTCCGAACGTACTAGCGCGCTCGCAAGCAAGTAAGAAGTCGACTTCCGACTTGCCTACACTTGCCAACGCTTGCCAAGCATTTGCGACAAGCGGCTTGTGACAAGCGTGTGGCCGTACCCTCGTACTCCATACCCGGGATTGGTTTATTTACAAATTACAAATCCCAAATCCCGGTGAGTTGTCTATGGTTCATATCTTTGCTTAAAAATTTGGTTTTGTCTATTAGCGAGAAGCTACATCTGTGACCGGTGATTAGGGTTGCCAATGCTTATGTTCTAAAATACCCGCAATAAATCTTCAAATTCCCCAAATTGGGGAGAACAAAATAACAAATTCCCCACAATTTCCACAAGCTCCTTTATAGTTTTACCTCCAAAAGAAAACAAAATTCTATTAAAATTAACATTGTTTACCGATTTATTATATTATTTTATTTTATTTGGAACGTTAATAGGATTAAAACTACATACTAAATCACAGATTCAGTGGAATTTAGAGCTGAACTTAAAACTCACATTTTCAGATAGTCGTATCCATAAGTTAAAAAAAACCTTTCACCTTCGCCTTCACGGCATGCGACATTGTAAATAACTAATTGTGTAAAAATATGAGCAAATTCTTATCTTAAGCTTTAGTCAAGATTGTAAAAATGTCCAGTCCTAAATTCTCTAGTCTTTTAAAAAAATATTAACTCAACGTTGGCATTAATCTTCTTATAAATGTAAAACCAACAGTGATGAGGGTAGCAAAGGTAAAATCATGCAATGTCCAGTGTTTTAAATATAATTTCCTCCACGTGCAAAGTAGTATCTTACCCAAGCATACACTTTCTAATAAAGTGTGTCTATCGGAAGTGACTTGCCAGGTAAGTGTGTTTCTGTATCTATTTGTAAATAATAATAAAATTAGACAGAGAATTCACAATAAATTGTAAAGCGCCTTTGAGGTGATTTTTCACAAAAACAGCGCTAAATATTACACCAATGTTCACATACTTAGTGCAAAAATAATGACTTAACATAAAAAAATATTCAATACGGTGTGCCAATAAATTGTATGGTAAGTAGAAAAAATAAGATAATATAATTACACGTACAATATGATAGATATGGCTAATGGCTATGGAGACAAAAAAGAGTTACCTTAAGAAGAGAAGACAAAATAGTATGTAAGTGTTAAAACATAATTTTAATCAATTTGAAAAATATATATTTCGTTAACTTTACTGATATAGATACCAATAATTTCAAACAAGAAGTTAAGTTATTTAGTTAAGAATTTTTTTATTATATGACGTTTTAACATAGTTTTTCGGTTAACATTGTGTTTGAAGGATTAAACTTCAAACTTTCTCCTAGTTTCCCCTCTCGATGAGTAAGTTCTGCATTTTTGAAGAAGGCCTCCAAGACTTGCTTCCTTTTTTTACATTTCATGGCTTTTCACCCCAAAGGAATGTTCTGGCCAGTGTCAAGTAAACGATTTGGGAAAAATGTATGCAAGTGTAATTTTGGGTATTTTAAAATTTGGTATTAGTAACAAGAACCTACCTACATTACATAATAATAATAATACGTTCTCGAGTTCTTGGAGCTCGAGTTCTTAGAGCAGGTCCCGGGAGCCACTACCAACTCGTGAATTGGCCGGGGCACACGTACACTTCCGACCGCGTGCCTCGCCCCCAGGCTAAAGCGGCATGTGACCCTCCCGCCGAAACGCCGTGTCCGCCTGCCGGCCGACCCCTTGCGCTAAAAAGTCACCCCACTTCCGCGGGCAGGCCAAAGCGTCAGTTTTGACCATAGATTATAGAAATATTATAGAAGCTCCATACAACTGTGCCCTCACGACGGTGGATGTCTATGGTGTTCGCCAAGCAGCCCGCCGAAACGCCGTGTCCGCCTGCAGGCCGAACAGGTACACTATTTTGGGTAAAAAATTCGCCACACTTCCGCGGGCAGGCGAAATCGTTGAAGGGGTGACCTTGGGCGACCCTCGCGCGGAAGTGTACGTGTAAACTGATTTTCAAGCGTTCGGAGCGAACTGTGGTGTGTCGCGGGACATGTCGTGCAGTTCAAAAGTTTTTGCTACAGTTTTGACCATAACTAAGATGATACCTATCACCAATCACATGCTTGTCAGCTGTCACCTATCAAGTTTTGACAGTTTTAGCGGCGGTGACAAATTATTTATACGAATGAAATTGTAAACCAGTATTTTAATGAAAAATTATCAGTGAGGCTATTTTGATAATGTTTAAAAGGGTGAAGTTAATTATTTTCATAAGTTAATTAATTATTTTATTATTTTCATTAGAATGATGCCACCAAGTGAATTTACAATAAATTGTAGAATAACTTAAGTGTACTTATTTTACAGTGTTGTATAAATTCAATTACAATGTAATTCTCATCCAAGACAGAAATATTTAGCAGTTTATTATGTGTACTGGCATTATTTAGCGTTGTTTTAACAACTGTGGTAGAGAGAGGTGCATAATTTGTTAGTATGAATATAAATGAAACATTTTGGTTACCTTATAAAACATATTTTTATTTACATACTACTTACATTAAAAAACAGAAGAAATAAACTATAGCTGTGATTACTTATAAATAAGATTGTCTCGGTTATGCTAGGATTTGAAAAACAGATCATACGTTGATATTTTTTTATACTAACTCCACACAGGAGGCCCTGAGGAAAATAATTTCTAAAAGATGCTGTGTGGAAGGTCTTTTTGAGGAGAGGAAGTACTGAACATGGGTCTTGAAGAGACCCAAGTTGTAGGAGGAGGAAGCACGGATGCTCGTTCCACCGCCGAGCTGTTGAACTCAAGAACCAATCGGAAAAATGACTCGTTCTCGTGTGAAATGTCAGGACCGGTCAGTGGCTGAGTTGGCAATCCAACACGCGTCCCACCCGGGCATTGCGTGTTCAATTCTTCGGCTGGCTAAGTCCTCCTTCACGACACAAACAAAATTTTCGGCTGACTGTGTTGGTAGTAGGAGATTTTCAAACATTGTCAGGTTATTCGTAACTCGGGAATGTTTGACTTTCTTTAAAAAAAAAAACATCAACCTTGTACATAAAATATAAACTCTATTTTTTTAAAAAGAAAGACAAACATTCCCGGGTTACAAAAAACCTGACTATTTTGCTTGTGTCGTGATGGAGGACTTAGCCAGCCAAGGAATCAAACAATGGGACTCCTGGACGCGAGGCCAACTCAGCCACTAGGTCGGTCATGACATTTGTCACATGAGGAAGGGTCATTTCTATTTCTCGTTCTTGAGTTCAACAGCTCGTCGGTGGACCGATTTGCCAACCTCTGTATTTCATCCCTACTTATCTTTTCAAGATTCCAAGCCAACTCAGTCACTGACCGGTCGTGTTGGTGATGCATACAACTCAACTAGCACACTGCAATGATAACACCTCCCATATAAAAATTATAATCTTTTACTATGACGGGAACAGCACTTTCAAATAAATATACAAGGGCGGATTTAGGGGGGGGGGGGGGCACGGGTGACCCCCCAAACGGTATTTTTGTGTACTGTGGAGATTCCATCACAGTACAGAAAACTATCTTTATTAATTTTTTCTATTGTTTTAACACTTTCATAAACCTTCCTATACATACTTGAATTTGTTTATTTCTAACAGTAATTGTTGATTTTTTGCCTGTCCGCCCCTTGTGCCCCCCCCCCCCCCAGAAAAAAAATCCTAACAGTGATTGTTGATTTTTTGCCCGTCCGCCCATTGTGCCCCCCTCAGAAAAAAATCCCGGATCCGCCCTTGTAAATATATGTGTAATTTAAAACCCCTAAAATTATGAAAAATTGACTAATTAATGACCTGTATGTCGTAATATAAAATACATATCGATCATTCAATTCATTGGTCAGACAACTCCGAAAAATCGATATTTAAGTTGAGTATGCAGTTATTTGCAAAAGTGTACCCCCTATCTGGTACAATACTCAGTTTACTCATAAACACCACCAACATCTATTATAATTTATAATGCACAAAAACTTGTAGTGAATTAAACAAAGTGTTGATGTTTTCTGGGTCGATAGTACGATATTTCAAAATTTTCTTACTAATGTACCGGACCCGGACCATTATGCCTCCCGGGGTTATTTTGTATTATTTTTAGTATGTAAAACACAGACAAGTGTAAATAATATTTGATTTATAGTGAACATTCAAATGTTCCTTTCCTCATTTTATCTCAAAACTTAGCATTTGGAGATATCTTATTAATTAACTGGACGATCAGTATCTGTTCTAGATATTTTTTACACATTTGGATAAAAAATAATATTCAGTTTGTACGAGTATTTTGGGCTCAAATACAAATTTAAAATTTGTTTGAAAAAGGCTGCGCAGCCTTTCCTCTTAAGGTTAAACGTCGCGTACGTTTTAATCTACGCATTCACAGATGGCGCCAATCAAATTATTTTAGGTTTTTAATACTTTTTGCACGTTTTGCTTTAAAATATTGAGGTGAATTAATTGTTTGCGACCGTACATATTTAATATGAATAAATACTTTTGTCCATAAACAAACCCAAATCTTTCATGAAAGGCTGAAAAATACAATATTGGATTGAGTCACCGATACAAAATTGAATTTTTCAGCCTTTCTTGAAAGATTTGGGTTTGTTTATGGACAAAACTATTTATTTATATTCATATTAAATGTGTTCGGGCGCAAACAATTAATTTACCTTAATATTTTAAATCGTAACGTGCAAAAAGTATTAATAACCTAAAATAATTTGATTGGCGCCATTTGTGAATGCGTAAAAATAAATTGTAGAAGAGCTTGTGTGTATTTATTTACTGTAGTTATATCAATTCAATCACAATATAATTCTCACCAAATAAATTTCCTTAAACTTAAAGAAATATTTAACAGCTTAGTAACTGGCACTATTTAGCGTTGTTTTAACAACTGTGGTAGAGAGAGGTGCGTAATTTATTAGTATGAAGATAAATGAAATATTTTTTTATAAAACATATTTTTATTTACATACCACATTAAAAAGTAGCAGAGATAATATAGGTATCATTACTTGTAAAATTAAAGGCTGTCTTAGTCATTTTATTTTTATTAAAGTTTTTATTCCAGCAGGACTGGGAGGATAGTGCAATCCCAGTCTGCCATATTACATAAACATATATATATATATATAATATAATAAATTAAAAATCTAAAAGAAATAAAATGTGCTTACATATTAGGTCAGTTCCTAATTGATTAATGCTATGATTTGAAATTTTTTTGCTGGAGGTGAAACAAAGGTGCACCTTTCACATTATTGTTTGCTTTGGAACACTTTGCACCTGAGGGAAATGTTCCAGCCAATGTACCTGATACCTTCCACGGGGCGTGGGTGGGACTGGCGTACCCTTCCTGGAGCACTGGAACCCGCCTCCGCAGAGGGGTCCACCTCTACGACGTGCACATGTATCCAGCAATTAACCAGATTAAATACAACTCTCAAGTAGAACCGAACAGATCATATATGATTTTTTTTACATTAACTCCACACGGGAGGCCCCGAGGAAAATAATATCTAAAAGATGCTGTGTGGAGGGTCTTTTTGAGGAGAAGAAGGCGCATGAGCATAGCCAGGTTTTGATTTAGGGTGGGGAAAAAATAAAAATCTAGAGTAGGTAACAACTTATTCATGCTTAAGGCTTTATGAATGCAGATAATAAGAACTGAAAAAAGGAAAAACCATCCTATGAAGTGCTGTAAATTTGAAAATGCGACTCAGTGGACAATCCCGGAGCTCATGCATCGGCAGGCCAGGCATGGGGCAAACGCTCCACCTTGCCCTACCGTGCCTACGCCCATGGGAAGAAGTGAACATAGGTCTTGTAGGAGGGAGGAAACACAGAGGCCGGCAAATCATTCCACAGCTTAGCTGTCGAACTCAAGACCGAGTCGTAGAAATGGCCCGTTCTCATGTGACAAATGGATTCTAGATCACTAGTAGGATATTTAAAAATGTCATAATAATAAATGTCATACTAATACACCGTTAAGTCTCCCAGTGTTATTTTACATCATTTTAAGTATTTAAAACAGAGACAAGTGTAATTAATATTTGATTTATGGTGGACATTTGAATATATATTCTCAAAACTTAGGATTTGGAGATGTCTGACTAAATCAACTGGACAATCAATATCTGGACTAAATATTTAATACACATTTGAATAAAAAAATATTACACAATGTCAGTGGAGACTTTGAAATTACGGTTTGGAGGGATACCCTTTATCAACTTTCTAACTACCTTCATCACCTTGCACCGCAGTGGGAGGGATGGATTCATACGAACGTCACTCCTGGACACACTTACCCCCAGATTCCTACCCACCCCTAATACCCTTTTCCTTCCCAGAACTTCCTCTCCTAAAAAGACACTCCTCACAGCATCCCCAAAGATGAAATAGGCCCTGCGGGGAATTATTTTCCCCGCCGTTATACCGGGCAGTCTTCTCACCCACATTACTGCCGATGTACATCTCAAAATCATAGACGAGCCCACCTACCTGGCTACTGCCCACTGGCCACACTGTGACTGGCTACCGCTCGGGAGAAGGCTTTGATGCCCCACTCGTGTGACTTATTTTTTATGTATTGCTTCAAATTACTTCTACCTTTGAACAGTACCATGAGCTCGTCTACAGAATTGAACTCCTCAGGTTCCACCTTGACCTTATTTTCATGCGGGGCATTTAACAACGGCCTTATTTTGAATAGTTTGTCGTAACCCTGGCATCCTCTCGGAATCAACGTGTTATTGTTGTTTAAATGAAAACACAACTGCAACTTAGTGAAACGATTTCTAGGCATGACAACTGCGATAAGAGATAGTCTTGTATCGTTTACCCAGTAAAGGTGGAATGCCGGATACTTGAGGATACCCATCATGATGTGCATTCCTAGAAATCAGTTCATTTCGTTGACTGAGATGTTTACGCTAATGCTATTTTTTGTACAGAATACAAATTTGTCTGCTCAACAATATTTTTTATAGTGTTTTCATCTATGAAACATAAAAAATATTGTAGGCAGACATATTCTGGGGTGGGTTTGAAAAGGTCACATCACAGTGAGAGTCAACATGCTCGTAATCTTTCTTGATACACCGTAGATCAGCTCTCCGTCCATGGGAAGTTGAGGCTTTACCGGGCTGTCCTAGGGGTACAGTGCAGGACTCTGACTCCCCGCCCTGTGGCTGCTGTCTCTCTTCCAAACTCTATAAATGAAAAAATATTATTTCATAGTTTCATTTAAAACCCAGACATGTTCATCATTTTATAATAACATCAAACGCAATAATCGCTAGCAATAAGAAATATGTAATGATAAAAGTACTTGATGGATTTCTACCAATGGATCCATTCCAAGAGGCTTGGCTCAATGCATCCCTCTGCAGGATTCTGGAAAACTTCTAAATATTCCACTGGCCAGCCCTCTTCGTCTTCTCCTCCGTCTGACTCCTAGCCTCCTTCCAGTATCATGGTGATCTAATCATGTAACAAATTTCTGATGTTATATAAAAATAAGTTAGATGTAATATATAAATTAGTATTTAATATAAAGAAGTATTTAAAATAAATGAATATAGGTATATTGAAATAATCAAAATAATAACAAGTAAAACAAACACCAACGACCAATGTGCCAGCTCGGGAACATGAATGTTAAAATTAAAAACCAATGTTTTTTGAATGGAAATCATATTTATCTATTAGATTAGACATGTAAAATAAAGTAATTATTATTTTCAACTTTATTTTTTACCTATGGTGAAATCCATGTGAAATCCGAGATATGTCAGCTGTCAAGCGTCAAACAAGCGTTTCGAATTCGAAGACAGTAATATTTTGTGTTGCCAGTACGCGATTGTTATCTTTCTCAAGCTATACGCAAAATACGGGGCTATTTGTTTCATACATAAAAATGGATTGAAAAACTATTATACAGTGTAAAACATTTGATGTAAATTACTAAAATTCACAATTTTGGAAACTAAATGTAAAATACTAAGTGTTTTTTTGAAATGAAAACTTCGTCAGCACGGCAAGCTTCACAAGCCTACTTACAATTAATGCAAAAAAAAAACAGTTTATATTCCTTTCTCAATAAATGTATTCAAAACTTACCCCAACATTAATATGTAAGAAACAAAAAATGTAAGAAAAAAGTCTGTAATAATTCATGTACCATATTAAACCATACAACTAAAATAAAGTACCTCGTTGTAATAGAGAACTCCAGTCCATTTTTTAAATGAATAATGACCTTCTGACTTAAATAACTTCATATATTTTTTTAGAGTTTGTTTTAATAGTTAAAATAATTTTCAAAGTTTTAATTTTTCAAGATCCCCTGAAAAACACCGCACTTATAGTGAATCGTGTGACGTCATCACTCCTGAAAAGTTTTTCAACATGTGTTCATTTTGTATGACGGTTATACGGAAGAAAGTATGGTACTATTCGATAAGTTAGAACATTATTTAGGTGGAATTATTTATTTATTATATTACTAGCTTTTCCTGCGGCTTCGCGCGCATGGTGTAAGGGGGGTTCCCGCTTCGCCTCTTCCACCTCCCCCCTCTCACCGCCCTCCCTCCCCCCACCAATCACTAATTCATTATGGAATCATTGGATGGAGAAGTGCATAGGAGAAAATTGTAAGTCCTGTAAAAGTGGTACAAAAATTATTTCTTTAAGTAATTTTGAAAAGACAACCTACACTCCCTTCAGCATATTTTTTTTCAAAATGTAAGACCTCCATAAAAAAGATTCAATATTACAAATAATATTCAAAGAAAATTTAATAGATTTTTTTAACTTATCTCATCATTAAGGCATAAATTTAACATCCAAATTCCTCTATTTTCAACACAACAAATGTACAATAATTATATTTACAAAGAAATCAAATATTTTAATAGTCTTCCCGAAGAAGTAAAAAAAATAACAGATTTCGTATCATTCAAGAAAAATGTCAATTATTCTTTAAAAAAAATAACAACCATAACATCATCAATCAAAATGTTATAACTTCATTTCATGCCATATTAAAATTACGTCACAATATCCTAGTACGTAAGATTATATTTATTGTACACTCTTTGTAAAATTATGTAATAATAATGAAATAAATACGAAATAACTATGAAATAACTCCTACGCCAAGCGCAAGAGCTAGCACTCTTAATTGGCGTAAACATTTGTTAAAATATGTATTTCACTCAGTGGCGTAGCGTGGGTTTCGGCCGCCCGGGGCGGAGGAAAATTCCCCCCCCCCCCCCAACTTCTTCCTTCAAATTTTTTAAAAATCACATTTGACGAGTATTCTTTCAACGAAAATCATGTTTATAAATTCTACTCCAAAGTTGATTTATTGATACTGCGTTAGAGTCCCCAAATAATAGTTACACACGCAACAAACAATTTCTCAGAATTTTACAGCATTATGTAACTCAAATGTAAAACTTCACTCGATGCACGATGAATCTGCAACTCGTTATTCAATTTATCGTTACATTCTGAACACAAAACCAGTTTGAATGCGGTGAATTAAATCTACACTCAGAACATGAAAATGGTTTTACTTTGATTCTGGTATTAAATAAATGGTCTGCAAATAGAATTTTACTGCACATCGAATAACAGAATGCTTTCCTTCGAAATGTGTCAGCAGATGAATCCAACTGGAATTTTACATTCTGTACTGGTTTAAATTAAATCTGTAGCTGGCGAATTTAAACTAAACTCAGAAGATGAAAATGGTTATCCTTTAATTCTTGCAGCACATACATAGTCTGCAAATAGAATATTATAACTGAACTTCAAATAAGAGGATGTTTTCCTTTGAAATGTGTCAACATACAGATGAATCCACAACTGGAAATTTACGTTCTCAACACAAAATGGGTTTGAATTAAGTCTGTATGCGGCGAATTAAAAGTACATGATAATGGTTTTTCTCTGATTCTGGCAGCAGGTACAGGATACAGAGTCTGCAACTAGAATTTTATAACTGAATTTCAAATAAGATAATATTTTGCTTTGAATCGTGTCAGCAGATGAATCCTCAAATGGAATATTACATTCTGAAAACTGGTTTAACCCTTCGAATAATTAGAAAAAATATCTGTAAACTTTTGCCTGTCAATGTTTGTGTACGAAATTTCCGGTTCTTCCCATGTATTTTAAATGTTCCTTTTTATTGTTTTTTTATCCTTTTGCAAAATTGAAAACAAAATTGTTCTTAAATTTAGATATAATAATTTTTCCTGATGTGCTAATTAGAACATTATTGTTTTTAAATATTAAAATTTTGATATTGAAAATGTGGATTGGCTCAAAAATATACGCCTGCGAATATTCGAATTAAAGTACCTAATAGAATAAACTTAAAATTTTAAATACAGATTCCTTTTTTTTAAATGTAATAAAACTGTATCTTAACTATTTATCGCAATCACAAATTTATTTTAATTAAATATGTGGGAAATAATTTCACAATTTTATTTTAAAATTAAATGTGTGGGACAATTTGTGTCTTCTGTGATTAGACGGGAACTACACTCAGAATATGAAAATGGTTTCTCTTTGATATTGGCAGCACATACATAGTCTGCAACTAGAATTTTATAACTGCACTTCGAATAAAATAACGGTCTCTTTCGAAATGTATCAGCAGATGAATACAAAAATGAAATTAATTCGTTAATACATTCTGAACACAATTCTGGTTTTAATTAAGAATGAATCTGTTTGCGAGTTATCAGCTTTAATTAAAATTACTCTCATAATATGCGTACGGTTTTCCTGTGAATTGTGAAATTTGCAGCTTAAAAAAATATAATTATTGATATTTTTAATAAATAATAATAACAATTGTTGGATTCGTAAACGAAAGTATCGTAGAACATTTTTAAATGATGATTTGAAATGGTTTAAAATTTTCCAAGATAATATTATTATTTATTGTGAAAATTTGCCGCCCCCCTTAAAAGTGCCGCCCGGGGCGGGCCGCCCCCCCCCCCCCCACGCTACCCCACTGATTTTACTATTAGTCCAGTCAATGAATGGTCCAAAAGGAGGTGTAGAGTGCGTGAGCAGGAACCTAAACGATTCCTTCAGAAAGTTGTTCACGGTGCTTAGGGTGTGAACATACTAAAAGTCCTGACATCTAGGTGGTGAGCTAGAGGGGGGAGGGCGGGGAGAAGGTCGTAATTTTCGGGTTTCCGCTTATATCCCGAAAACGGGGCGTCGCAGAGGAAAATTTTCTCATATTAAGTAAAAGCTAATAAAATTATCTACAACTTTTATTCCATACGTAATTTTCGAAATCCTAGCTGTTTTTGAGTTACACGCTCCACAAATGTAGATATTTTCGAAAAAAATCATTTTACTTCACATTTTTCATCAAAAATTCCTTCATATCGTCTAAAATATCCATCAAAGAAAGAAATTTATTTAAAAGAAGTCTAGAGAATTTAATTGCCTTTTAGAATATATATATATGCAAATTAATCTTCAACCAGTAAATATTTACAGCAATTTTAAGTTTTTCAGTAAAATGTCATCATTTAAAAAACAAGCGGTTTTCATATTATTGCTGACACACTACTTTTGTTTGTAACAGAATTTGGGACTTATAATAATAATAATAATATGAACATTTATTCATCAGTAGATATTTTTCAATGTACATTTTTTTCTGTGATTCTGTTTTTGAAAAGGTCACTGCTCAGCTATAATTCAGGATTTCTCAAGGTGATGGGTTGAGGGATTCTGTCTGGAGAGGTCAAAAGACCTTCTTATAGGGATGGACGATATATATCGTTGTATTGTAAACACTCGATGTATAGTAACGATTCATCATATTGAACCGATGTATTGTTAATACTTCAAAATCGAATATATATCGATGTGTTTTATTCGCAAAAAATACACAAACTATGAGATGAGACTACACATATAAAACTTTTATTTTTTCTTTTATCAAAATTAATTTACAGAAATCTATTTTCAATTAAATATTAAGATTAAAATATAAATATCAATAATAATTACAAAAAATTACGGTACCTAGAGTAGGTGCCTTACGAAAGTTACTTACATGGTTATATTCAAATCATTTTATTAATTTATTCATATTATTATTAAATAAAACGACGTTGTGAACCCGTAGTCCCGTACTAAAGTTCAAAAATTTAAGAACTACATTCCTGAATTCGGGATTTCACTCACGCGACCCATGCAAACAATAAACAAATAATATCCACTCAAAAGTAGATCATTTGGCGACCGCTTAAATACAATGTCTTGTTCGATATGGTTTTTTGAGAAAACCGTGGAGGTATAAACGACCCAAAAAACCACGCATCTGGTAACACTGAATGGCAGATAAATTAATTCTTGAATAAAATCAGTCAGCAAATAGCCATAAACAAACAAAAAAAGTCAAATACATCTCGCGCGGCACCCGCTCCAACCCTTACGTGTGAACGCTCAACGGGCCAAACGCTGATACGAACTGGCGAGTGACTGGAGCGTTTCGCCTGCGAGTCGATCGCGTTTACACGTACGTTTCCGCCAACGATTCGGAGCGAAGTGTGCTGAGACTCGCAGGCCGAACTCTGCGTGTAAACCCCGCTAATGGCTTGGACCGAGACGCACGGGTTCGACCGGAGTCGGACCTCAGAGCTGGAGCCCGCAAAAGAACTCGAACGCGGGACCTGCTCCCGACTCGCGAGTGGCTCGGACCTCCGAGTTCCGGGTTTGGGTCCGAGTATTGGACCGGGTTCTCTGGGTGTAGTCGATTTGAAAAAGGAGTAGGAGCAGGATCCGCTTCCCATAAAGAACCCGAGTACAAGAGCCCACTCCAGCCCAGCTGGACCTACACACTACACATTGCTACTCGAGTAGCCATCAATGATACCACAATATGTGTACGAAAGCGATTTCTATTTTCTGTTTTCAAATTTCTAAGCACACTAAATTTCCTCTCAACGGAAGTGTGGAAAAATAGTAAAATGAGCAATAAACGTTTATTTGGACTGGCAGAGTTGCGGATTCCAATGCGTCTTCAATGCATTTTAGGAGTTCAGGTCCCGAATCCCCCAACTATTATTGATAATAAATAAATGCTACAGTGCTACCATAAAAGAAACCACGAAATCTTCCACCGAACGTATATATCTTTCAATATGGATTTCAAGTCAAGAAATACCCAGTATCCCCGCATTTTTTCCGCAAAAAGACTCCCCGCAAAATACCATATTCTTCAAAAATCTTAAAAATTCCCCGCAATTTGGGGAATTTACCGCAAATTAGCAACCCTGGTGTTTTCTGTGTGCTTGTTTTGCTGTCAACTCGCGCGGCAAAACAAAACAATGTCGTTTTAGGATCGTCGTCAATCTTTTGTTTTATTTACTGAACATATTCATATTCCATTTTCTTGCTATTTTAAAATTTAAACTGAATGATGGCTAGCTTGGGGAGCTACGAAAGGAAGCTTAGATACCGCAAACTTTTGGAAAATGTCGAGGAATTGGGTGAGGAGATTATTAAATAACACGCTTGTTTATATTCTTATAAAGGCTCACCTGCCTGATTTTCTCATTAAATTATGAATCAAATCAACCTTACCATAAGCTCATTACAGCACAAACAAATTCAAAACATTTTTTCCGTATCCAAATTTTAAAAATCTCGAACAATTGAAAGTCACTGACATTCTATTAAAATTATAACAGAGGGGCCCGTTCCCCCGTTCTTGATTTGTACGATATTGATTTTGTAAAAATTGTATTTATAAAGCACAATAATATTATATAAATATGTTATCACGTTTTGGTTGGTATTATTTATGTTTTAAAAGACGGTATTGGCAATTGCTATTATTGTAGTATGATTTAAGGATCTTCAGCATTTCCGTATTTTGTAAATATTTACCGGAACTTCCAATCGCATCGTCATTATTTTCTCCCCAGTTGCTTTGCGGACTTCTGCAAAAGAATCAATTCTCAAGTGCAAAAACAGTGATAAAATTTTGATTTAACTTTTCAGAACTCTGAACAGTAGTGGTATAATGTAGTCCTGGGTCGATCGTGAAAGACCTGATCGTCGAAACCCGCTCACGAGCCACCAAAGAGCGAGCGGGTTATTTATTCGTCAGCACCCGGGTCTCCCGGGACCCGTGAACCGCGACACACTTCCGCGACCTACCACCAACTACGACACATTCCTGCACCCGGTGACTCACGGACCGATCGCCGGTTGCCCATGTGGCGAGTGGCGAGACGTGTCAGCTCCCGGAACTAGCGAACTGCGACACATTCATTCGGTCGCCGATTGTCGATCAACGCACACAAGTGCGTGACGTAACAGTATCCTGCTTCCTGCCCGTGTGTCACGTCATCGCGGGATTGTTTAGTAGATTCGATTTTTGAATATTCGACTAGACACGGAGACGTTTTTAATTAAATAACTTTTCTTTTTAAATAACTGTGAATGTAATTGCGCATTGTAATAGAAACTATAAACTGGTAAAAGTATAAAATGTCTGACCTTAATAAAAATAAATTATAATAAAGCATTACAGCTTACAGCTAATTTACTTATTTAAATTCTCAATAAAAGCTTCAGAACAACACGTTTTTTACAAGGTTTTTATATCCTTCAAAACATGATAAAACATTGTTTTTTTTACCCCTGAAGCATGTATTTTTTTAAATTTATTTCTGGGATATGACATTACTAGTTACAGGTGTGAGCTGCGAGAGAACGTTCACACAATTATAACCTGGGTTTCGTATCGCGTATGACTTGACCGGTCTGCTCGGCGAGCGTCTACCGCGCGGCGCGCCCGTAGAAAGTAACTGGGTGATGAGTAATCGAGTTTCGTATTTTGTGTCGCGAAAGGAGCGGGTCTTCGCGACCCGCTCGTGACGCCAGTGTGTCGTGAGCGACCCGGGTCATGTAAAACGATCGATCGACCCAGGACTGGTATAATGTAGTTATAGGTAAAACAAAATCTCGTTCCGCGATAAAACTGAATTCCAAAGGGATATAGATTGATATAGCGATTGAACGAAGATTGTCAATCGCACAGTGAAACGATCATTTCTCTGCATCAATGGCGTTTATCAATGCGCCCAATCAAAATCCCCATCATTTTTCTGCCAATGGCAAGTTGTAAATGTTAATCAGTTCAATTGCCTCCGTAAACGTTCAATTAGCAATTTTCAATCGCATCAATGATGTAAATTGACGTAACCATTGACAATTATTATCGGGGGCAACGTCGTCCAACTGCGTCGATGCATATAATTTGTAATTATACAATTTCCAGATGATGCTGCTGTTAATAGTCCCGAAACTATTGTAAAAGCTGCCAATGTGATAGACGAGGCGGAGAAACTTTTGAGGGATGGAAACCTTCAGGAAAGGGTCGACCATCCGGTGGAGGGGCTGTTGGACTCCAGGGTCCTGTTGGCTTCTTCCAATATCATGACCAAACTGGCTGACGGTTTCAGCGGGAATACCAATGTATACGACCCTGATGAATTGGCCGACCACATTGTAAGTACTGTTGTAATAAACCTAAATTGTGATTTGCTTTCAATGTTGTTGATGGTTGTCATTTTCTTAAGGGGAAAGTATGCGCGGCAAATTTCTGCCTGTTTCATACAAATCTTAGATTTGGATTTGAGATCGAAATACCCAACCAAACTGAAAAATTATTTTTGTAATCAAAAGGTATATCTAATATATTGTCAGGATGTGAGCTACTTTATTTATTTTTGCTTTAAATTATAAGATACTAGCAGACCCGGCCACACGTTGCTATGGCTAACGAAACATAACGCCATTACCCAACCTTTATAAAATCCAAACCACTGCCCGCTGCCCGCTGCCTGAACTGAATATTTGAATTTCTCGGCTTTTCTCTACTGTAATAAGCATGTATTATACATATAAACCTTCCTCTTGAATCACTCTATCTATTGGTGAAAACTGCATGAAAATCCGTTGCGTGCTAAAGGATCTAAGCGCACATACATTTTGAGCGACCTCATTTTATACTATGTAATGAATAGGCCATTAAAATTTTTAATGTTTCTGGATTTTAGAGGCGATTTGGTCAATTATTTGTGAGTAAATGAAAAACAATAAAAAAATTATTTTACAATATTTATCATATAAATATGATGAAAAATATAAAATAAAAAATGCATTTTTATGAATTTTTAATTTTATTTTTCATTGTATTTTTAAAATAAATATAGTAAAATTATTTTTATAATGTTTTTCTTTTACTCACAAATAATTGCCTAAGTTGCCTCCAAAATCAAGAAACACTAGAATCTTTAATGACATATATCTTATGATTTAAAGCAAAAATAAATAAAGTAGCTCACATCCTGACTAGATATTTGATATACCTTTTGATTACAAAAATAATTTTTCAGTTTGGTTGGGTGTTTTGATCTCAAATCCAAATCTAAGATTTGTATGAAACGGGCAGATTGACTCCGGATGCAAAATAATATTGCATGCAGAATTATATTTGGATACAGAAGATATAGCAGTGCATCAACAATGTTTACGGAATTAGGACTCCAAGCTCCATTAGGACTGCTTTTAAAGGTGTTCCGTTAAGTTTGTATGCAAGCTTAGGGTTAGTTTTTCCAATATGTATGTAGGACAGTGCATTTTTCATCATGAATTTTAAAAACCTATTCTCTGTCCATTGGTATATTTCATTTCGCAGTTGGTCGTGCTGTATATATGCTTTGGCTAAAAATTTTGTATGATCTGTGAAATAGCTGGAGTCTGATTTTATTATGGTACGTATATCGATCGTGTTATGCAGACTAGATGAGACATGGAATATGGAATCCTCAATATAATATTTATATTAAACGCATTGAAGCCATCCAAAGAAAATTTGTCCATCATTTAAATTTCAGGTTTAATATTGGTTATCATGACATAAACAGCTTACAGGACCTTTATGGACTTAAATCATTAAAAATTAGAACAGACTCCGCAGATATAATATATCTTCATAAAATTATCAATGGTTTTATTGATTGTTCGCCCCTTTTGGCTGAGATTAATTTTAGAGTCCCATCCGTTAGAACCAGAGAAAAATCACTTTTTCATTTTCAAAAATGTTCTACTAATCTCAGACAAAATACCTTTATATTCAGAACATGCAATGTATTTGATAAGAATTTCAATAATATAGAATTATTCTCATGTAATTTAAGTACCTTAAAAAAGTATGTCATAGCCAACATTAAATAATTTTTTGACCGTATTGCAAGTTACCATGTTATTGCTGTGAATCCTTTCCAGTTGCATACTTGTCATTCGACTTACTATTGTATTCACTCTTGTGTTGTAGGTATGTACAATGTACATATTATTATTATTATTGTTGTTGTGGAGTGAGAATAGATTTCTGACTCTGAATACTTCATGTTTGAAATTTAGTAAGCAGATTATTATAGGGAATAAGTTCGGTTTATGGGCGAAATTCCTAAAAAATAAAACTAGTTATTTTTATACTAATTTGGGGTCGGGGAATCCGAATCTGAAAGAATTAGGCGGCGGCAAGCAATATTAACAGAATTACACGACTTTAAAAAATTTTATACACATACAGGAAAATAGCCATTTTGGAAGCATTTTGATTCCTAGAAAATCAAACTAGTTATTTTTATACTAACTATGGGCCGGGGAATCCGAATCTGAAAGAATTAGGCGGCGGCAAGCAATATTAACTGAATTAAACGACGTTAAAATTTTCTATACACACACACATGAAAATAATCATTTCGGAAGTATTTTGACACACGCAGTACAAAGATCATAGAAAAACAAGAAATATACAAAAACATGTGCCGGCAGTGTTACCAGCTCTCAAAAATATTTATCCCTATATCAATAATTTCCGACACGATAATTCTTCACATAACACATTAACCTGATGAATTACGACTATCTCAACGGCGTATTCTTAAACCAAAAGTATGAAAATTCGTAGTCTTAAAAATGCGTAACCTAACCTAACGTTAGGTTAGGTTAGGTTACGTTAACCTAACCTAACGTTAGGTTTGTGTAACATGGTTTGTGCCCCTTTATACCGCCTGCTCGCGTCCCTAACCTAACCTAACCTAACGCTAGGTTTGTGTAACATGGTTTGTGCCCCTTTATACCGCCTGCTCGCGTCCCTAACCTAACCTAACCTAACGCTAGGTTTGTGTAACATGGTTTGTGCCCCTTTATACCGCCTGCTCGCGTCACGGCAAAAAAACATCCCTGTTTTCAAGTAGTTTAGCGGCTACGCTAGGTTTGTGTAACATGGTTTGTGCCCCTTTATACCGCCTGCTCGCGTCCCTAACCTAACGCTAGGTTTGTGTAACATGGTTTGTGCCCCTTTATACCGCCTGCTCGCGTCACGGCAAAAAAACACCCCTGTTTTCAAGTAGTTTAGCGGCTACGCTAGGTTTGTGTATCATGGTTTGTGCCCCTTTATACCCCCTGCTCGCGTCACGGCAAAAAAACATCCCTGTTTTCGAGTAGTTTAGCGGCTACGCTAGGTTTGTGTAACATGGTTTGTGCCCCTTTATACCGCCTGCTCGCGTCACGGCAAAAAAACATCCCTGTTTTCAAGTAGTTTAGCAGCTACGCCGGGTTTATGTAACATGGTTTGTGATACAAAAGAACGTGCCCCTTTATAACGCCTACTCGCGTCAAGGCATAAAAACTCCACAATACTAGTTGGTGTACCTTCCTAAAATATTTGAGAATCAATTATAAAAAATAAGTACTTAAAATATAAACATGTTATTTTACATTATAAATATTACTGCTTAATGGCAACACTTAATTTTGTGTGGTAAAAACATCTATGTTATCGTGTTTTTCTATGATCTTTGTACTACATGTGTCAAAATACTTCCGGAATGATTATTTTCATGTGTGTGTGTATAGAAAATTTTTAAGTCGTGTAATTAAGTTAATATTGCTTGCCGCCGCCTAATTCTTTCAGATTCGGATTCCCCGGCCCATAGTTAGTATAAAAATAACTAGTTTGATTTTCTAGGAATCAAAATGCTTCCAAAATGGCTATTTTCCTGTATGTGTATAAAATTTTTTAAAGTCCTGTAATTCAGTTAATATTGCTTGCTGCCGCCTAATTCTTTCAGATTCGGATTCCCCGACCCCAAATTAGTATAAAAATAACTAGTTTTATTTTTTAGGAATTTGGCCCATAAACCGAACTTTACCCTATTATAGTTTATATTGTGTTTTTATATCTTTTTTTTTAATAATTTTCATAATTTTTATATTTTTGTTAAGTTCTTACAGGTACTGGACCCTTACTTTTTTGTTTTCCTTTTTAATTATAATTTTAATTATGTGAAAATCTGTCATTGGATATTATGCATGTTATTAATGTTATTATTATAAGTGTAAAATATCTGTTGATTTTCCATAATAAATAAAATTTAAAAAAACATGGCATTTGATAACATCAACAATGTCATTAAATTTACTTAAGACAATTGGCTTGTGCGATTATGCCGATTATTCACAGTGAATTATCATGCGATGGATAAATCTCAATCTTTAACACTTCAACACTTCTAGGATCCAGAGATTACACCATAACCTTCGCCAAAACTCTTAAAAACATATATCTTTGTCGAGAATGTTCTGCGGCTGAACTACACGCCGCAGAAATAACGACTTTGACGTAAGGTATTTCACAACACTCGAAAAATATGGTGAAAAAAACTGAACCGGCACTATAAATAGAGAAAAAGGAAACGCTCTCTTTATCACGAACAGTTGTCGGTACGATACACCTACAATATCACCTACAAACGTGCTACCTGAACACCTTTCGTCGCTTGATTTCGCTTTTGCTGGACTGACCTGAATCTAAAATTCACCAAGACATCAAGTGCCCGCTCCGCGAGCAAACCCACGCCATTACGTCACCAATCACCCAGACAGCTCACCTTGAGCTCCGTTAGAGCCCAAACTGATGTCGTGACAGTCCAAGGGTCAACACCCCACTGAGGCCTGAGCCCTACCGCCCCGGGCCCCATCTTGGGCTACACTTTCACTGTCGGAAACTGCCAGAAATCCATTGAAGATGAGGACTTAGAATACAAATTATCCGAGGAAACACTGTGTGCGCTACGCCAAGAGATGCATGCTAAGGACACACGCCACGCAATGACAAGCCAGTCTACTTGTGGGTTGCTGCGACTGCACCGGCCCTGGATGCTGATGCTGGATATGTTGCGACCCAAAGCCACGCAATTACAAGCCGGGCTTGTAAGTTGCTGTGACCGTCCCGACCCTGGATGCTGGTGCCAGATATGTAGCAACTAGCAACCCACCGCCACGCAATGACAAGCCAGTCTACTTGTGAGTTTGCCAGCGATCGTCCTGGCCGCAATGATACCCGCCTAGCTTCGGTAACCGGATGCTCTCTCCTTATAATACATATATATATGCATGTTACAGTACTCCTGCTGCGCACTACCCAGATCTGCAACAGCTGTCAAAGCGAGAAAACATCTTTATCAAGACATTGCAATAGTCGGGTGCCTCACACTCTGTGTGCCGGCGCTTATTATTTACAGTTTTTGTACAAGCCTACAGGCCTTGTACAGTATGCTTATCTGCGATGTACAAAATAAACAGAACTGATCCTTGAGGGTCACCACTGGTCACATTTCGCTCAGTTGACTGTTGGTTGCCAATTTGAACTTGCAATTTTCTCGCAGTGAGGAAGAATATCCATTCAAATAAGTTTTTCAATTTGG
This sequence comes from Limnephilus rhombicus, assembly GCA_929108145.2. Lineage (NCBI taxonomy): Eukaryota > Metazoa > Arthropoda > Insecta > Trichoptera > Limnephilidae > Limnephilus > Limnephilus rhombicus. The sequence continues at coordinate 5,539,614 of OV815285.1, forward strand.
GAGGATAACCAACACCCCTGCCATAGGTCACCCCAAGTGGTTCACCATGTTTGGTGAGCAGGGGTGCCCGGGTTCATGCAGCGAGATTTGTCTAGGTCTCGGTGGCGAATGCGTTTGCCCCCCAATTAATGCGTGGTGGGCCGGATCAGGAGAGGCTGGTTGATGGAGACATTTTACCTCTCCAGTCGGACTCTCTCGACCCATCGTCTTGTATCTTCTGACATTCTCAAGAACATGTCAGACTAAAGTTGCCAAATGACACTTAGTTTCTCTAGTCCCAAGTGCTATATTTGTTATTTCATCAACATACATTTTAAAAACATTCTACAATCTACACAACATTAATTGTAGATACTCTTGTCAAGATCAAAGCATTGCTTTAAATGGCTTTAACCATGTTTAGAGAATTTTTCCTCTTCCACATCTCCTTCCTTCCCCATCTTTCCCCTCCCCGCTCCCTTCAGTCTCACGACATACCCGACCATAGGTCCACTGGCTCTGGAAGCAGTTGTGACTCTTGTGATTGATACTTCACTCTTTGTCTAACATACACAATGAAATAATAATAATCTAATATGTACAATATGGTGCAATGAAAACAAACTTTACTTAAATATTTTATTTCAAAATATATATATATATAAATACAACCGTTATTTCAATGAAAGATGCTCCGAGGAACTAGCGTCATTAATCCTCTCGGCACCGGTGCATAGTCAGAAAACAAGCCAAACTTGCACCCAACATATGTACACGGTTGACATTTTTCACATGAGAACGGGTCGCTTCTTCGACTCGTTCTTGAGTTCAACAGCTCGGCTGTGGAACGATTTGCCATCCTCTGTGTTTCCTCCTTCCTACAACAAGGGTCTCTTCAAGACCAATGTTCATTCCTTCCTCTCCTCAAAAAGACCCTCCACACTGCATCTCAGATGACATAGGCCCTGAGGAAAATTGTTTTTCTTAGAAACCTTTTGTGTGGAGTTAAAGTTAAAAAAAAGAAAGTCAACTTGAATACAATTCTCTCGTCTGGTACCCACTTTTCAATTGGTATTTCTATATAAAATTCTAAATGATGCATTTGATAGCCCAGAATTATTGCTTTTTTAAATTTTTCTCATTATTTATTAAATTGAATATATTATGTAATTACATCTAATACAATATAAGATATGGGTAGTCCCACAAAACTGTGACAGATCAGCTTGTCTGTAGGTTCTACCATTTAATATTATTACACAACACACATTAGCTTATGTGCAGTTATTTTAGGTAAATTTCACATTTCAAAGCTCGGTGATCGTATATATGTACATACATTTAGTTTTTTTGACATTAATAATTAGTCATACATCATGAGACCATTTGAGTAGCTTGCATTGATATGCTTTCGGATACCACCATGTAATATTAGAAGTCTGGATTTATTTCAGTGGGACTAACTACCATATATTATCTCATTGTTCAGAATACTCATGAAGGGAAATAATTACGCTGAGTCAGTGGACATCTTTAGTTTATCACTAAACAAATACAAAAGATTTGTTACCGAGACGGTGCGTTGTGCATAAAACTGTATAATTTTTACTATTCCTATGTAAAAGCCCCTATAGAGGGTGTTAATAAATAAACAAATAGATAATCTAATTTTTTCTTCTATTTCAGAAATCATTCCCTCAATACTGGTCTTCCATATGTTTCCCTAAAAGAATCAAGGAGATGACCTACCTCCACGGAACATTTCTTCCTGGCCCCCCTGCAGAAAGACCCGAGAGGAAGAAGAGAACCTTTGAGAAGCAGCAGAAACACGCCACCAAGGAACCGGAGAACCTGGTCGACTCCGAGAAAAGTGAAGAAGCCTCAGAGAGTGTTCAAAAGATACATAAATTCATATCTAAGTACTACAAAACAAATGGCTCCAAACCGTTCAGTTACTTTAATTTAGTGCTAGACCCTAAATCGTTTGAAAAGACAATAGAAAATATTTATCATATTTCTTTCCTTGTTAGAGATGGCTTGGTATCTATACAAATTGGTAAGTTGCGAATTCTACAAAGTTATCATTTTTATTTTTTAATTAAGTGAAGACAATATTAGCGAAACTCAATTGGAAATCTGGAGACGGAAAAATCAGAAATCAGAAAAAGATTTTCTGATCTTTCTGTATTCATATTTTCTATTGAGTTTCGCTAATATTGTCTTCATTTAATTAAATATTACAATTTGAGGTTTTACTCATAAAGTAAAAAAAAAAAAATTATTTTTGTTAAAATGTATTTTTACACTTTGATTACAATAATAATGATAGGGTCGAGTATCAATTTAGTGGGCTCAGAAACAAAATACAAGTATCTCGGTACGATAGTTTATTTTACAAGTTCACAGAATATAAGTTAATGTTTTTTTTATAGTCTCACATGACGCTTCTTAAAAAAAAAAACTCCTATATGTCAAAAAAAGAAAAATGAAACAAAACAATTCAATTCGAATTCTGGTGCGTTTAAAAAAAAAATGGATTTGTGTAACCACCGTACGAAAGTACCTAGACTACACTGGGTAGCTCGATTCGAGCCGTGACTGATTCCCTTTTGCGTTTATTTTTTAGTGACGGGGTTTTGGGTCACTCTTCATGCTCGTATCAATCCACCCGGTCTTCTTGAGTCAAAACCTCGTTATCTTGATCCTCCACCCGGACTTCTTGGATTGTTGGTACCCTTTTTAATTCATCTGCGTTTATTTTAGTGGGTTTACCTCTTTTGTCTACCCAGTATATATTACCTCTTCCACTTTTCATGAGGATTTTGTAAGGTCCACTCCATTTAGGTGCAAACCCTGCGAAATTTCCTTCTGGAGACCCAGATAATTGGTGTTCCTTTACTAACACCTCTTCTCCTTGTTGGTATCTAAGTAAGGCTTCCACCGCTGGGGCGTACCTCTCTTGGTACGCTGCTTGATTCCTTCTTATTTCCTCATCTGCTGGTTCTCGCTGATGGGGTAAAACGATTGCCTCGTTCGCGTTTTCTGGGAAAGCTTGCCACTCTCCTGGTCGCGGTATATCGTATCCCAGTAGTGCTTGACTGGGTGATACGCCTGTCGCTTCGTTCTTTCTGTTTCGGGTCGTCATTATTACTCCCGGCAGTTTCTCATCCCATTTGTTGTGAGGTGAATCTCTGAGGAGAATTCTCAAGCCTTTTTTGATTTCCTGGTTTCTCCTTTCCGTGGGGTTTGAGCGTGGGTGGTATATAGCTGTTGTCCAATGATTACATTGCCATCTTTCTATTGCGGCTAACCATTGGCGGTGGATGAACTGTCGTCCGTTATCCGTGAGAATGCGTTTCGGGTAGCCGTACCTTGGAAATACTTCAGTTTCTAACTGGTGGATTATGGTCTTTGCTATACTAGACTTAATCGGAAATGCTTCCACCCATCTTGTGAATAAGTCTGTTACTACAAGAATAAATTTGTTTCCTTGCATGGTTCTTGGGTACGGTCCCATGACGTCGGCGGCGACCACTTCAAATGGTCTATTTGGTTTCGTGCCTCCTTGAGGAGCCGCGGGTCTATTTGGGCCACGTTTTGATGTGGCACATGTCATGCACTGGCGTACCACTCTGCGGATCTCTTCGTTCATTCCTGGCCAGAAGTAATGTGCTGATATTGCTCTCGTTGTTTCTGCTGCTCCCGGGTGGTTTGCGGTGTCCGAGTTGTGGTATTCTTCCAGAACTCTTGGAATTGTGCTTCGAGGGACGAACAGCCGGTCCATCTTTCCTTCATCTCTTTTCCAAAGTATTCCTTGGTGGACGTTATACCTTGTGTAGTGATTTATATCGACGGCATTGTTTAGGATTTCTCTGTCGTTTAGAATGTTCCATCGATCTATTCTTTTCCGTGTTTCCCGATCTGTCGGTTGTCCTGATTTTACCGCACTTGCTAGGGTTTGTTGCTCTTCCTCCTCTTCTGAGTCTATTTGGTTTATGCCGTTATCTCCGCCGACTTCCGGATAGCTTTCTCGGGTGTTTCCGGTAACCGTTTCGAGTATCATTTGCGTTGGTCCTGGGTTTCTAGACAGCGCGTCGGCGAGCTCATTAGCTTTCCCCGGACAGTGCTCTACAGTAAAGTCGTGGTCTTGTAGGAGTAGGGCCCATCTTGTGAGTTTGGCTCTTTCGTTCTTTGCCTCGTTTAGCCATGTTAGAGCTCGGTTGTCTGTGATGAGCTTAAAGTGCCTCCCTTCTAGGTAAGGCCGGTATTTCTTAATAGCCCATATTGCTGCCAGTGCTTCCTGTTCATTGCTATGGTACCTTTCTTCAGCTGGTGAGAACCGGGTGCTCGAGTATGATATCACATCTCGTGAACCATCTTCATTTTTATGGAAGAGTACTGCTGCGGCTCCTAATTTACTTGCGTCCGTTTGTAGCACGAATTCCCTACTAAAATCAGGTCTCTTGAGTTCCAGCGGCCCCGCCATTGCATTTTTTATTTGCTGCATGGCTTCTTCGGCTTCTCTGGTCCATTGGAATTTTATCTTATTTCTGGTAAGATTTGTTAAGGGTGCTGACATTTCAGCAAAGTTTGGTATGTATTCCCTCAACCAGTTGCACACTCCTAGAAAACTGCGAAGTTCTTTTCTTGTTTGAGGTGATGGTGTATTTTTAATGGCTTCTTCGTGTGGCCTCTGGGGAGTGTTGCCTGTGGCACTGACTGTGTGTCCCAAGTATGTGATTTCATCTGTGGCGATGATACATTTTTCTGGAGAGCATTTTAACCCAAACTCTGCCAATCGTTCTAGGATGAGGCGGAGGTGTCGTAAGTGGTCTTTTAAGTTTTCGGAATATACGACGATATCATCCAGATAGGCCATAGCAAATTTTCTAAGGAACCCGGCTAATACTTGCTGGCTCATGGTTCTTTGAAATGTCTTGGGTGCACCTTTTAACCCGAATGGCATTACTCGGAACTGGTAACTGCCCCCATCTGGTGTGGTAAAGGCAGTCTTTTCTCTGTCTTCTGGTGCCATCGGCACTTGCCAGTACCCGCTTTTAAGGTCCAGTACTGTGAATACCTTGGCTGTGCTCAGGTCTTTAAGTGTTTCGTGGATGATTGGCAGTGGGGAGGGTTCAGTTATTGTTGCTTGATTCAACCTTCTGTAGTCTATGAAGAATCGTCGCCCTTCTTTTCCCTTTTTGGCCACCATTACTACTGGGAAACTGTATGGGGATCTGCTGGATTCTACTACTCCATCCGCTAGCATCCCTTCCAGTTGTTTGTATAAATCCTTTTTCTTCTCGTCCGAAAGGCGATGTGGTGGAACGCAGATTGGTCGGTCGGTGTTCAGGTGGATTCTGTGCGGTGGTACTTTCGCTGTGCCTGTCAAGGGGGAAAATACTTCACTATATTCGGATAATAGATCCGTGAATCCTTTTTTCTCCTGTTCTGGGACTCGATCTAATAGTGGCCCGTGGAAATCGTTACTATTTTGTCCCTGGCGAACGGGCACAAAGTGGGTGGATGTCCTGATTGAGCTTCCGAAATTTAAACAGCTCCGCATGAAGTCTATTGAAGCTTCCTCTTTGGACAGCCAATCGCGTCCTAAGATGATTTCCTCCCTTAGGTTCTCTCCCACGAGGAATTTCTATTCCCGTGTTGTATTCTGGATGTCGAATTTTATCGATATCATACCCTTTATTCGCATCACGTTTCTTTTGTTCGCCAACTTGAGGCATGGAATCGAGGATTGTTGTAATTTGGTACTTGGGGCGATGCCCATTCTTATTATAGAGTGTGAAGATGCAGAGTCTACCAATGCCTGATAGGTTTGCCCCTCTATGGTGACTCTCACCCTTGGAAGGAAGGAACCTGCTATTGCCGTGTGGCACTCTGCGGTTTGTTTCGGTTTCTTCCTTCTTTGCCCGGGTTGCCGTTTTAGTAACGAGCTCCCGGGCGGTACCGGTTTCCCGAGTTTCTATCTCTTCTATTTTGTTGAGCTGGGGATCGCTGGGCCGGGGGATGGCGGTATGGCGATTGGCGATTCGGTGAACGGCGTGGCGGTGATTGACGCTGAGGTGAACTGCGCTGAGGTGAACGGTGACGCGGAGAATATTGTTGAGCTGACCGGCGAGGAGATAAATTGCTTCTTGTTTGGCGTTGGCCTAGGATCTTATATCTGCCTTTAGAATTTTCAAACCTCATGGCCTGGTTCATCCACTCTTCCATGGTGGTGGCATATATGTGTATGTACTGGGGTAACATTTGGCTATTACAAAACGCAGGCACGAATACATCTAACTCCGATAATTGTTTTGCCGGGTGGAGTCGTGCAAACATTTTTTGTTTATTAGCAATAAACTCTGCCAAGGATTCCGTGTTCTCTTGTGTTTTATGGTAGATCTGGTTTTGAAGTCGGAGTTCCACTTCTGGTCCCTCGTATTCCCGAAGGAAAAATCTTTTAAAAATCGACCATTCTGGGTGTTTATAAGTATTCGCCCAGTCCTTCGCTTTGTCCCGGAGCTGGGCCGTTGCCACCCTCGTTTTGTTTTCCTCGTAGGTGTTAGCTATTTGGAAATACTCTTCGCACCGTTCCAGGAAAAGTCGTGGAAATTCTTCCAGTCTCCCAGAAAATATTGCCTCCAGGCGAGGCTCCCTTTGACACACGGCTATGTTAGCGAGTTTTGTTGCTAACATTTCAAGGATTCGTGTCGTCTGGGTGTCTCTCGTAAAGGTTTCTCCATTTGGTACATCCGCTGAGGATTGAGCTAGAGGACTGTTATCCTCATTCTCCACTGTGGTAGCGTTGCCCGCTGTTGTGCTACGTGTTTGTGGCATTTTCAGTGTTTTGAGCCCACTTTTGTTCGGTTTGTTGCCTCTCTTGTCTTTGAATTTATTCGTTAAAACTCATTGATCTGACAAACACGTTGGGCGCCAATTGATAGGGTCGAGTATCAATTTAGTGGGCTCAGAAACAAAATACAAGTATCTCGGTACGATAGTTTATTTTACAAGTTCACAGAATATAAGTTAATGTTTTTTTTATAGTCTCACATGACGCTTCTTAAAAAAAAAAAACTCCTATATGTCAAAAAAAGAAAAATGAAACAAAACAATTCAATTCGAATTCTGGTGCGTTTAAAAAAAAAATGGATTTGTGTAACCACCGTACGAAAGTACCTAGACTACACTGGGTAGCTCGATTCGAGCCGTGACTGATTCCCTTTTGCGTTTATTTTTTAGTGACGGGGTTTTGGGTCACTCTTCATGCTCGTATCAATAAATTATATATTATTTGATAATAATAATAAAAAATAATAATTGTTGGATGATTTCTATAGCGCCATTTTCGTGAGAAAATCACCTCAAGGGCGCTTACATACATTCTTTACTTACAAATATATTACTGTTCGTGCGCTAATCTAAACTTTTGATGACCTCTTTGGCTGAGCAATTCTTTTCTCAGATTCCCTTTAGCAAATTCTCTGCTACAGTTGTAAACAAAGATATTGAAATATAATAGATGTGCTATCTGCAGTTTTTACTAGGTGGGACTGTGCTTCCGGGTGTCGCCGATATTGTTTACCAATTAACAAATAAACTAAATGAACGAATAATTAATCAATAAACCAAACCAGCGTTAAACTAAATGAACGAATTCTTTCCGCATTCAAACTATACTGTTAACCAATACTAATGCACACCTTCAAAAAATCAACGAAATTAACAAATTCTTTTCGTACGCAAACTACTCTAATTAGGTCGTAGTCCGCCCACAGTTACGCGGACATCATAGCATATCTCTTTTGTATTTGTATATCTTTGGTTGTAAAGGTCATGGGTTCAATTTTCAGTGTGCCCAAATAAATTTGTTATTTTTTATAAAGATTTTTTGTATATTTGCTGCACATACCAGAGTGGTAAAGAGACCACCAATAAAGATCACCTGTGACCAGATCTGAATAACAGACCAACCAGTCTCCTTTCCCTCCCACTCCCTTCAGGCTCACAACATACCCTGATTAAGGGTCCTAGTCCTAGGGTGATAGTTCTATTGGCTTTGAGCATCTGGGACTACTGTCCAGTATTCACATTACAGAAACTGCTGTCAAGCGTAATGGTCATGTTGGTATTTATTTTGCAAAAGCATTGGAGATGAAATTTGCAATCCCAGTGGACCTACATTTATGCGCTTTTAAAAAATCTTTAGCAATACATAATTAATAAATAATATTTATTTATTTCGTTAAAACAGTATAAAAATTAATACATTTCGAAAGTGATAAAGAAAGTTACAAAAAATATATAATTAGCGTAACATAATTAGTACATGTAGGATGAAAAAAGTTGACGACCTGTGTAGTCCAGCGGTAAGGCTCTTGACTCCGAAGGTCGCGGGATTGAATCCCGGCGTGGCAAATAAATTTTATTTGGTTAATTTGTGTTATTCACAATTTATTCATTTAAAATAATATATAGTATTTTTGTGGCACATTCCAGAGTGGAAGATACTCTCAGTATCGCCCTGGTTTAAGACCTTCTTCTTCTTCGATGGCGCTACAGCCCATATCGAGCTTTGGCCTCCTGAAACAGTCGCCTCCAACTCCTCCTGTCCTCAGCGGCTGACTTCCAATTTGGTACCTGGAGAAGCTATGCTGCATCCCCTCTTACTTCGTCTTTCCACCTCAGTCTGGGTCTTCCCACTTTTCTCTTTCCACCTGGGTGTCCAGTCAAAATTCTTTCTTTTTTTTTTTTTATTAGTATCTATAGCAAAATTTGTACATAATGTATTTTTAAATTATATTATATTTAGGTATTATAAATCATATTATTTTAAGGTATTTTGGGACGCGTGTATCCGGCATTCTCTGTACATGCCCAGCCCATCTCAGCCTGAGGAGTCTCATATGTGCTGAGATGCTAGGGGCCTTATATATATATATATCATACAATTCTGTATTGTGCCGGATGCGCCACTGTTCACCCTCTTTCACGGGTCCACATATTCTTCTCAGCACTTTTCTTTCAAAAGTATCCAGCATTTCAGCCATCTTTACCGTCAGTGTCAGCGCCTCACATCCATACGCCAATACAGTTCTAACAATGGTCTTATATATGGTTATTTTGGTTTTTCTGTGGACACTATGTGACTTAAACACTGGCAGCAAGGAGAAGTATGTTTTATTGGCTGCTGTGATTCTCCTTCTGATTTCTGCTGGATCCTCATTGTTCTCTGTCAGACTGGAGCCCAGTAACCTGTAGGTGAATTGATCGACCACTTTGTATGAGTAGTTGTCTTTAAATTGTGCACTACTTCTTCTTCTGTGTGAAGGGTTCCTGCTCTGTATCATCATTTTCGTTCTGTTAACATTAAACCGCAGTCCTACTTCCCGTGCCGCTGTTTCTAAAGGACCGAAGACTTCCTTAATGGCTGAAATTGACCTTCCGACTATGTTAATGTCATCCGCATATCCAACAACTTGACTGCTCTTGAAACAAATATTGGAGCCAGTGTCTATTAGCGTTTTTCTTATTACATGTTCGAGCACAATGTTGAAGAGAGTGGGAGCCAGACCGTCCCCCTGTTTTAGTCCCTGCGATACTGTGAATTCTTCCGACAATTCCCCATCTATTTTGACCTGACATCTTGAGTCTGACATTGTGGCTTTGATGAGCCTAACCAATTTAGGTGGAATCTGGAATTGAAGTAGTATGTCATATAGACACTCCCGATCTATGCTATCATATGCTTGCTTGAAATCTATGAATAATTGGTGTATATCTATGTCAAACTCCCAGCACCTTGCCAAGATCTGCCTGACGGTGAACAGTTGGTCTGTTGTGGATCTACCAGTGCGGAAGCCTGTCTGATACTCTCCCAGTAGGTTTTCTGCGTACTTATCAATTCTTTGTTTAAGTATCATGGTGTAGATCTTATATGCTGTGCATAGAAGTGATATGCCTCTATGATTTTCGCATTTTAGCTTGTCACCTTTTTTATGAATTGGACATATTATGCTTATTTGCCATTCCTCTGGGATTTTTTCCAAGGTCCATATTTTTGTTATTAAGTTATGTAGCAGATTTCTCAGGTGCTCATTTCCATATTTGAACAACTCTGCCGGCAGGTTGTCTTTCCCAGGTGATTTGTTGTTTTTAAGTTTCTTTAGTGCAGCATTTATTTCTGGCATTGTTGGTGGATTCGCTGATTCTTCATTACTTGATTCAGTGGGGATGTTAGTAGGGTGGCTTCCCAGGTCGCTATTAGGATTGAGAAGTTTATAGAAGTAATTTTTCCACACGGTTTTAATTCGTTCCTTATCGGATATAATTGAACCATCAACGTCTTTGCATAGTGTTGTATTCGGTTTAAAACCCTTCTTAAAGAAGTTTACTCCCCTATATGCTTCTCTGGTATTATTATTAACAAAGTCCTGTTCCATTTTCAGCAGTATATCATTCAAGAATTTTCTTTTCTTTCCCCTTATCAGCTTATTTGTTTCTTTTCTCGCTTGTTCGTACGCCTGTCTTTTGTTTCTTGTTGGCCTTTCCAAGTAATTCTTTCTGAGTGTATTCTTTTCAACTATCTTTCTTTCACACTCTTCATCAAACCAAGGGTTCCTGGGCTGTCTGGGCATGTTTCCGACACTTGATTCCACTGCTCGTACAATTGCTTCTTTTATATCATTTCAGTCTTTTTCGAGTGATTATTGCGAGTTCTGCTCAGTGATCTGACCTGGTAGGCTATTTACAAGGGTGTTGTGATACTGCTCTTTGCCTTCTGGTGTTTTTAGAGCCTCCGTATTTTAATTTTTGGAATAGTTGGTGGTTTCCGTGTCCTATTGTTTGCGATTCGGCTCCTATAGGTGGCCACCACCATGTAGTGGTCTGAATCACAGTTGGCACCCCTATACAACCTTACATTTGTGATGCTTGTTGCCCCCCTTCTTTCTATCAGGACATGATCAATTTGGTTATGGTGTCTACCATCTGGCGATGTCCAGGTCTGTTTGTGTATGTCTTTTCTTGGAAATTGAGTCGATGCCCAATTAGGTTTCTTGATTCTGCGAAATCAATCACTCGGGTTCCATTATTATTAGCGTCCTTGTGTAGACTGTTCATTCCTGTAATGTGTTGGAGCAGAGGATCCTGTCCTATCTTGGCGTTAAAGTCCCCAATTACCATCTTAATGTCGTTAGATGGTAATGTGTCGTAGACCTGTTTGAGTTTCTGATAGTATGTACCTATCTTTCATTATGTCCTCTTTATCTTCCGTTTCAGCATGTACATTGATCAATGTTACATTGAAAAATTTAGTTTTTATACGTAGGCTGCACATTCTTTCGTTAATGGGTTTAAAGTCTAATATGCATTTTTTCATTTTTTAATGGTGTAAGACCACCATTCAGAATTGAAACGTTGCTTAAATGGCTTTAGCCGTGTTTGGTGACCAGATCTGAATAGTCCGATACTTCCCCACCTTCCTCTTCCCTACCTCCTTCCCCTCCCCACTACCTTTAGCCTCACAACATACCCCAATTGGGGATGTCATAGTCCCACTTTAATACTTTATAAATTTGAATGATTAAAAAAAATTACATTATTTCAGATGAAAACACAAAGTTGCCTTACATCGCCCCCGTGTCAAAACATGACCGAGAACGGGACAATAACGAAACCGCCAAGAAAGAGAACAACCAATTCATCATATCCTTGGACATGGAAGACTGGCAGGTGTGTCACACAATCTTTTATCTCCTTCTCTCGTAGCTGACAGGGGCTGGCTGTCAAATTTATCATCCTTAAGGAGGTTCAATTGAATCAACTAAAAGAAATCGCACACCCCTTTCACTGGTGGCGGAAAGATTGAAATTATTGGCACTTTACGCCCGCCGCCTGTTTCGATTTATGCAAAAAAACATCACCATATTTTTTATTTTGTAAAGCTTAGGCATAAATACATTATGAAATGTTCCGATCATTCTCTAAGTAACCTAATTTCTCACATTGTATGATAAAGTCAAATCCCAAAAAAGGTTAGCAAGTAGGGCATTTCAAAGTATTCACTTAGGCTGCCTTTACACTGGTGAGTTTTTTCCCGTAAGGGGGCATACATTAAAGAGGGGAGGGGGGTTCAGCAAAATCTCACGTTACTTGAAAAAATTTTACGAAGTGCCCAAATTTATCTTACTAAGGAGGGGGGGGGTTTGGATTGGACGAAAAACTGCTCACGTAATTATTGTATGCCCCTAAGTCGCTCAAGCAAGCGATTTATGGCCAAATTGCCATTGTAAACGATACCCAAAGTCACTTAACGTAATTTATAGCAAGTTACAGAAGTTGTTCTTTCGCGAGTTTTTTGACGCATTCGCGCGAACTTCCAGCCTTCTCACAACTTATAAAATCAGTTTGATAAGTTGAGAGACTTGCCGCAAGAAATGCTACCAAAATGCACCATTGTAGGATGTGAAAAATTAAAAGACTGTTGTTTTTGTAGGATATTCTCCATACCAGCATTTTTAAATAACAACTAAACATCGATTTTATTTAATTCAAAATTTGCTTTTATATATACCTATGTACATAAAAGTTTGCAATAAAAATGCTCAAATGCGCGATGACAACATTTTTAAAATTGTGTACTTTTTTGTAATTATTTTTTTATCATAAGTATTTGTAATTTTTCAATAATTTAATAATAATGTCTAAGCAAGATAAGTAAAAAAAAAACTGAAATATATTAGATAAGTTTTAAGATTTTCATGGCCAAAAGCATTTTCGTTATTTGTTTTTGGGGTGTTATGCCGTGTTGCGCTACCTCCTTCTTTAGCCAACGTTTCGGACATCGTTGCAGTGTCCATGTCCGAAAAACAAATAACTGAAATATATTAGTTCGAAAGACCATAAATAAATAGACAAACTGAAGTATTTTCATCACAAAACACATACCTACTCAGATTTTTTTTAAAGATTTTATTTGAACCAAAATTTAAATTCTGAAAAGTACCTTTCCTAAATAATTTTTTGATTTATTTTACTTCATGATTCTATGATTTCAAATGTGTGTTGTATAAAAATTGAACAAATCTGCCCAACGGTAAAACATACAAAATTCGATTTAAAAATAGTATATTTCCGGTTGTGGCTGGTTATACCCTCTTAACGACTTAACCCTCTCATCCACTCAGGCCTCTAGACTATTTTGTCGGAAGGTTAAAATATTTCAGTTTTGCAATAAAATCCAAATAAAGGGAGTATTTCTGAACGCATCCAGAAACTAAAAACTGTTTTAGAGAGATGATGGAATACGCTTTCAAATTTTATAATTCGAAATAAACATATAATTTTTGAAATACAATTTTTTTTATGCAAACATAAAAAAATTCTAATAATAATGTATTATTAACGTTTTCGTTAACTAATTTTTTTGTTATTCATATAAAAATAATGAATAAAAAAATTCATGATTTTCCCATAGTTTCATAATTTTTTTCAAATCGCCGCGGGAAACTTTGGATTCATTAAGGTATATATTTTTATTATTTTGTAGTTAATATTTAGATTTTAATATAAAGTGTGATATTTCCTCTTTCTAACACCGTTTAGATCATATTTTTAACCGTTATGGTAATGGGGATACAACGATTTCTATGAGACCTATGTGAGTTGTTCCGAAAACTGAACAAAATAGCCTGAAGGGATAGGAAGTCAATTCTTTGAAATAATATCCTCATATTTTTGTGATACACTTGTGCAATGGGGTATTTCCACGTTTTTTTTTCCATTTTGCTTGAAAAAATTAAGTAAAAAATTACGATGATTATAGTATTTTTATGTTGATGAATAAATTTTCTACAGCGAGTCAAAGTTTTCCATTTTTGAATTACCGCTAAAACGATATTTTGGGGCGGGGCTATCGTGTGACGTCATGAGTGTGGACGCTCACTGACAGTGTTAATTGAACGTTGTTATGCAGAAAGCAGCCAGCCATAAAAAACTCAAACGGAGATAAGAGCACTTTGGTTTTGATTTAACAATCAAATCTGCATAACACCTAGGATGTTTTTTTACTTCTATAAATTATAAATAATATATAGATACCAAATTCTTTAAACTTTAAAGTGGATTTAAGGGTAGGTTTTTAGAGATATTGGTGTTTTAGAAGGTCTGGCTGCTTTCTGTAGAATACAGTATTGAGAATGTGCGCTCAGAAATCAACCGTCCAGCCTTACTTTGCGAAATATGCATTCAGTAGAAAACAGCCAGAGCTACCAAATACACTAAATATATGAAATATAGCTTTATTATTTAACTTAAAATCGATAGTTATATAGATATTACTATTATATCCAATTATATTCCGAGGAATTTTTAATATCTGCAAGGAAATTTTTAAACTTTAATACGTAATACTTTGTGAGTCATAATACACATAGATATTATTATTTATTTTATATTCATTATGGGTTTTTATAACCATCTACTCGAAATAAATACTTGTAGTCTATGCTTATAACATGTATGTAAGTATTTAATTTACGTAATTAAAATAAATATTTCAAAAAATTATTTTATATTTAGAGGTTTTTTATTTTCAAATATCATCAAAAAAATCTTGATATTTATTATTTCGTTTATTACCATGTTATAATAAAAATTATTGCGTAATTTTCAAAAGGAGATGTAAGCTGATTTTTTTTTACTGATTTTTGTCCCTCTCTAATTTTCTATGTTCCTAGTCTTTTGAATTTTTTTGATTTTATATCATTCTTCGTTGTTTTTTATTTTTATTTAATTTACTATAAATATTTTATTTTTATGCATTAAAATAATGTTACATGATAGGTTCAGTTCCTAAATTTTAAAATTAATATAAGTATATTGTTATTAGAACCGGTTAACAAATGCTGTCTAGCAGTCTTCATTGATTTTATGTAATATTAATATTAATGGACTTCATTTAATTTATGTAATACTAGCTGGTCCCGGCATGCGTTGCTATGCCATTTAATAAAGAAATTGTTTCTCCCTGAGTGTCCTTTCCCATTCGTCCCGTTTCCCTTCCGCCTCCCCTTCTTCCCCTGCGTCCTCTTCCCCTCTCGCATTCCCACTCCGTCACCTCCACCTTACCTCTCCCCACTCCACTCCCCCCCTTCCCCGGTCCGGCGAACCCCCCTTCCGAGTTCCCCTCCCCCCTCCCAGTTTCCCCTTACCACCTTCCCCGCCTTCCCTCTTCCCTTTCCCGCTCCCTCGTCCCGCCAACCCTCCACCCGCGTTCCATATATTCAATCCCAATACATTCAGTTTTTAAACAGCCCGCGTGCCACCTTTTACAATTTTTATTCAAATTTCCATTTTCTAATTAAATTTGGTACCTAACATAGGTACCTATTTAAAATATCTGAAATTCTTGATTCGATTCAAAATATTAGGGGAGTACCTACTTTTAAATATTTCAACTTTTCAAAAATAGAATCCTGATTGAACAATCATTCATTGTTTTGCAAAATGTCATTCTCTAACACGCGAACAAACGTGCGATGTTTTCTGTTATTATTTAATTTTCTCCGTAAGAACCATCCTCGAACTTCAAGGAATATTCTAAAAAAAGAATTAGCGAAATCGGTTCAGCCGCTCTCGAAATTTGCGCTTACCAACAAATTTATCGATTCATTTTTATATTATAGATTATAAATAAATGATAATACATACTTAAAATTATTGATTTTTCCCATAAAACAAGTTATTATTACAACGCGAGAGCGCTTTCTGTAGATCGCCACATGCGAGTTTCGGTACAAATGCTATAGTGTAGAAACCAGACATGCGCCGTGATCGTTTTCTGCAGATCAGGTAAACGTCATTGTTAAAATGTTAGTTGTACTGACAAAATTGACCAATTGTCTCTGGCTGTTTTCTGCTGAATATGAGTGCCGTGGGCGCGAGTGCCGTGGGCGCTTTCTGCAGATTGTTCAACGGTATTTTCGTGATCAGCAAATATTTAAGAAGGCGATTACTATGAATTTTTGTATGAAAGCGGCCTGGCTAGTTATAATAGAACATAGAATTGACGTTTCTCCGTCGGATTACAACAATATCTCATTTTGGCCAAAATTGTGGCCTGGCTGCTTTCTGCATAACTACGTTCAATTTATGCTGGCCCAGCTGAGCGACGCTTTTGATGTCACATTCCGATTTTCAAACCATGGGCCGTTTTGATTTTGTCAGTTTTAGACCATTTTTAAAATCAATAATATTGAATGAAACATATAAAACAAACATTTTTAGTAGAAAAATCAGAAAAATGATCTTTAAATATTCCATACATTTTCAACAGAATCCCTCGTTTGTGAAAATACCCCATTTGGAAGATAAGATATTATGTACGAATATTTTTTTAATATATATTAATATATTTAATAATGCACCAGATTTAAATGTCCGGGTTAAATTTTCCCCGCAGGAAAAACTAAACCCTTTCACACACTTCCCAAATGATCATCTAGTCCAGAGGTCGGCAAAGTGCGGCTCCGGAGCCGCATGCGGCTCTTTGGCCCGTTAAGTGTGGCTCTGGCACAAATGTCCATGGACAGACGCGCAAGGCGCTTTTGACAAAGATTTTGAAAGGGAAACATTATTTCATTTTCCGAGTCTGCTGAAGCATCGCCACAAAAATAATTCCTCAATTGACACTATTTCAAAACAACCATTTTCGAAATAAGTGATGCATTTCTCAGCAGGTTTCAGGTATTTAAAAGCAGCAGCCTCAGCATTCTTCGTCACACACGCTCTTAATGCTTCGATAAAAGATTTGAAATTTTCTCCTTGGCATTGACATGGGTAACTTTGAAATACAATTGCTGGATTCAAAAATCAAGGAAATGAGGAGCTCTAAATATGAACGTCTTTGTATTGATTTGGGAATATTGGAGAAGAACAAATTTGAGCTTAGTTCACAACCCAAATGGTCTGCTTTGAAAGACCTGGAGAAGGAAGACAAGATCATCTTCAATGCCTGAAATAGTCTCACTCTTACGAACTGCTGAAAAAACTGGCGTTTGCTGTTCTTTCCCTTTTCGGGTCTACATATTCATGTGAACAATCTTTTTCAAGCATGAACTTTATCAAGAGTAAACTGAGAAGTCACCTTATTGATGAGTACCTGAAATCGTGCCTAAAATTAAGAATAACAAGATAAAAACCTGACTTACTCAAACTTTCCAAGGAGGATTCAATGACAAGTGTCAGTCATTGTGATGATTTAAATTTATGGATTCCTCATTTAGATACATATTATTTTTTAATCAATGAATAAAATCTTTATTAAGTGTGAACTCAATTTATTCAGCGAATCCGCAATTTAATGAAAGTATAAGTTCAATAATAAGTGTTTGCTAAATATATAAACAGATTTGGCTCCCAGATTCTTTTTGAATCGTTGTAATGTACATATTTGGCTAAAAAGTTTGCCGACCCCTGATCTAGCCAATCCACGCTATGCAATTGCACTATGTAAGTATTATAAATACAAAATACAAGAACAACATGTCAACCTACCAGAGACCAAATGGGAAAAAAAATTCACAGACTCCAGATATTTTCATATCAGAGGGTTCGGCTCTGTGGAATTCCTAATTAAACCTATAAATCCTACTGATCCCTCAATATAAATATTTAAAAAAATTATTTATTTTTACAATTTTTATTTTATTTTTACTATCATTTATATTTACACTATAATTATATATCCACAAATAAGATTTTTCTTTGTTTTCCCTTCTGTATCGAAGTTGAAATGAACTAAAAATGTTGATTGTCTTGGAACAAAACAAGTTAATTACTGGAAAAAAAGGCTTTGTGGTTTTTGTATCCTAGTACATATTTACTTTGCACAACATTTCATAAAAACCATCATGATCAATCAGGGAAAACCCAACAAACTACTTTAAATTCTTAACGGTCGGAGTGGGTAAACGATAATTAGGCAAAAAAAAAAAAATTCGAGTGTGGTTAACACGCGATAGAAGCGAAACTTTACCAAAACAATCTCAAACTATGAAGAACAAGGAGCCTTGAAAAGTGAGGTCATAATCAAAGCACAGTGAGCAGATCAATGGGCACAGACCTCGCATCGTTTCTGTTTTATCTCTCAACCAATAGGAACCTTTATAGGAATATAATGCTTCGCAAGTGCTGTAAGCGCCATTTCTATTTCATCCGAATCGCTAACGGGGCTAAGGAAGTTTCACTTAAAAAAATCGAGTGCAGTTCACACGCGGTAGGTGCCAAACTTCACCAAAACAATCTCAACCAATAGGAGCCTTGAAAAGTGATGTCATAATCAAAGCGGCCTATGCGGCCAACGCGATGCTTTATAGATACCTACTGTTCGTAGGTAAGGTTTCATTCTGTCTCATTCTCTCGCAGGCTAAATCCTATAGAGGTACATATGTGTTTGTCTCTTTTTAGTGCCATTTCCGTTTCATCTGAGTTTCAAATCGACGACCTCCGTAGTCCAGTGGGTAAGACTCTTGACTCACAATCCGGAGGTCGCGGGTTCGAACCCGCCATGCGCAAATAAATTTTATTTGATTAATTTGTGTTATTTCACAATTAATTCATTTAAAATAATATATAGTATATTTGCAGCATGTTCCAGAGTGGAAGATACTATTAGTATCGCCCTGGTGTAAGACCACCATTCAGAATTGAAACGTTGCTTGAAAATGGCTTTAGCCGTGTTTGGTGACCAGATCTGAATAGCCAGGTACTTCCCAACCTTCCTCTTCCCCACCTCCTTCCCCTCACCACTACCTTCAGCCTCACAACATACCCCAATTGGGGATGCCATAGTCTCACTGGCTCCAGACGGGAGCAGTTGAGATTCTTGTGCGCTATTCACTGTAAAAAAAAAAAAAAAAATCACAACAATGCTAAAGAAGTTTCACTTTAAAAATAGTACGACCAAGTGAATCAGATACTTGATTCGGGCCATGTCAAGAGTCAGAATAATAGAAGAACATTTGTGAGACAATGTATGAATGTGAACGAGGCAAGGAGTGTGTA
Organism: Limnephilus rhombicus; assembly: GCA_929108145.2. Taxonomy (NCBI): domain Eukaryota; kingdom Metazoa; phylum Arthropoda; class Insecta; order Trichoptera; family Limnephilidae; genus Limnephilus; species Limnephilus rhombicus. The sequence goes on from OV815285.1 coordinate 5,558,661, forward strand.
CCAAGACCGAGTTGTTTGGCAGTCCGTCCTCTCTGCCTACCACTGCGGAGAAACGGTGTTATGATTAGTTAGTTAGTGAAGGATGATTTTATCCATATTTTTGTCGTCGAATTGGGGTGCACTTTTTCTATACATTTTGTCATCATATTAATAATTATGGTTTCTTCTTTGGAGTTCCTAGATGTCGTTTTCTTTCGCCTGTTCATTTTGGTGTGGTTTGAAGATTGGATATTGATTTTGCAAAAATAAAAACTTTTTTTTTTTGGATTTTATGAGATTCGAACCCACGTCGTCTGAATTGTCTGGCCACTAGATTCGTTAAGCTTTTTACGCCGCTGGACTATGGGAGCCTTGCGTGAGAGTGAGGATTTACCGTATTATATTAGAACTAATTAACTATTATATTAAAATAATAAATTTTCATGACGCATTTCCGTTTCATTCGAATTTCAAGTCACTAATGGCGCTAAAGAAGTTTCACTTCAAAAAACCTTTGAGATCTTGTGGGACTAAATGAACGATATCGATAGGTCATTGCTTATTTAATTTATTGTTATTGTTTTTTGGTATCCAATTCTGTATTCCACACAGCCACACTTGCACTACCATTTGGCAAACCATTTTTTTTTCTATTCTTCTTGAAAAAATAAATTTAGTTAGTTATGTAGAAATTTAATCAAAATGTTTTAATTTTCAGACTGCTGTCCAAACATTTAACGTCAGAAAAGCCCTGATGAAGATATAAGAAGAAATAATGAATGCTTAGTTGAAATATATTTTTGTAAGCCTACCAAAACCATTTAATAAATACCATTGCTATATTAAAAAATATATATGGTTTTATTTATTTATGCAGATGAATAAATACTTCACATTTGTAATTTGGGCAAATGATTTCTTTAAAACTTTATTTATACAGTTGTTGTTTACCAAGCGATTGAAATTAAATACTACTATTGGTTTATTATCATCAAACGATTTGGGGTGGCAGAACAAATTGTATTAAATGCGAAACAAATCGATTCAGTACCGTTCATTTTTTTACTGCCCTTTTAAAACTGATGACTAGGCCATAAATTGTTCAAACATTAAATTGTGTTATGAGATTGAGCAAATTGACAAAATACAAGTACGTGTTTGAGTTCTAGATGCTCTCTGTATTGACTTGGTAAAGGATCACAGAATCCAAACTTTGCTTCAAATGGATCCAGCGTGTTTGGTGACCAAATCTTAATAGTAAGTACCCCACTGCAACCTCACAACCTACACCAATTGGGGATGCCATAGTCCCACCCAACTAGAAAAATTAGGAATCTTGTGCGAGAATATTATTTAGTGATAGAATAAGAGATATTGACCCTTTGCATTAACAAGGTTCCATCTGTAGCGGTAACGTCATGCGATAATGAACTCTAAAGCAGCTTACTATAGTTCCCATTATCGCATGACATTACAACGACAGATGGAACTTTGTTATTCCAAAGGGTCGATATTCTAGAAATATAAATATGTATGTTACGTAGTGTCCAACCGAAACTAGTTTTTACGGCCGAAACCGAAACCGAAACTGAGTTTCGGCTTCGGTTTCAGGTTCGACCGAAACCGAAACTTCCATATAAGTCATGTTTTCGTGGAAAAAAATATCAATCTTAATCAATCAGCATTTATTTTTAAATCATATATTAATCATTCAGTCTCTGGTATTTGAACTAAAAATAAACATCACATAATTATCACTCCTTATTTCAAATAATTTATTTATGCTTTTTAAAATCGTAATCGTAAACCGCTTCGTAAATAATATTAAAAAAAGAAATTGTAGGTATAACCTATTTTTTTTTACATTAACTCCACACAGGAGGCTTTGAGGAAAATAATTTCCCTCAGGGCCTATGTCATCTGGGATGCTGTGTGCTGGGTCTTTTTGAGGAAAGGAAGGAATGAACATTGGTCTTGAAGAGACTCATGTTGTAGGAAGGAGGAAACACATAGGCCGGCAAATCATTCCACAAAACGAGTCGAAGAAACGACCCGTTCTCATGTGACAAATGTCAACCGTGTACAAATGTTGGGCACGCGTTTAGTGTGTTTCATGCACCGGTGCCGAAGGGATCAATGATGCTAGTTCCTCGGAGCATCTTCCATTGTAATACCGGTAGAACAAGGATAGCATTCCCACCCGACGCCTGTGCTCTAAAGATTGCAATCCGTCTGTTAAGATGGGAGAATCTATCAAAAGGACCACCCGTTTCTGCACAGAGTCGAGGGTATTTTTCAGGTATTTTGGAGCTCCAGACCAGAGGTGGCTGCCAAATTCAACCGTGGGGCGCACTTGTGATTTGTACAGGGTTAGCAGTTGTGTACTATTAAAGTATCTGCGGGCCCTGTGCACTACGCCCAGTTTCTGAGAGGCTAACTTTACTCTGGCTTCGATGGAGCCCCCATACCTGAGCTGGTCACTTAGGGTTATACCAAGCATATCAATTGAGGTTCTGTTCGGAAGATTGCTTCCGTTGAAAGAGACTAGATTTTCATTCTGATCCCTTTTACACGTAATCAGACAAGATTGGGTCTTTGAAACATTAAATTCAATGAAATTATTTTTACCCCAAGAGAAAACACTCTCGAGGTAACCGTCCATTCTTTGCTTCAAAGCCATACGAGCTGTTGGAGTTTGTGAGCCCTTTGGGGGCTTGTCAAACAAAAAGCTATCATGAACTGTACTGTCGTCCGCTTAACAATGAATTGGTGCACATGACAAAAGGTCGTTGATGTGCAACAAAAACAAAGTCGGAGACAGAACCGATCCCTGTGGGACGCCAGCATTTATCGAGTGTGAGGAAGAGGTGAAACCATCGGCTACCGTCTGAATCGATCTCTCCCTCAAGAAGTCGGCAATCCATGTACACAAGGATGCGGGTCCGAAGTCCGTAAGAAGGCAGTTTGTTGACAAGTCCTTGGTGCCAAACCCGGTCAAAGGCCTTGGAAATGACCAGTGCAACCGTTTGGGTCTCACCGAAACGTTCCAGGCATCGCCCCCAAACATGCGTCACGAACGCGAGAAGATCCACGAGCGGTTCCGCCGGAATCGTTATTGACTGTCGTTAATAATTTTGTTCTTCTCGAGATAGGTGAGCAGTTTGTCGTTGATCACACGTTCCATCATCTTAGACAGAACTGATGTGATCGCTATGGGGCGGTAGTTGGCCGGGTTGGAGCGGTCACCCTTCTTTGGAATAGGATGGATAACCGCTTTTTTCCAACCAGAGGGCACAGAGCCAGTCTTCAGTGACATTTTAAAAAGCTTCGTCAAAATTGGAGCTATTTCTGCAGCGCACCTCTGCAGTACCAGGGCAGGTATTCCGTCAGGCCCACTAGCTTTATTAACATCAAGCCCTCGTAAAACATGGAGTACTTCCCGATGCCGGATCCTCAGCTTTTTCATACGAAAACCGCAGTGAGAAACCAACGTCGGGACATCACCTTGGTCATCAAGGGTTGAGTTATCCGCAAACGTTTTACCTAATAAGTTAGCCTTTTCGGTGGCGGAGTTTGCTAGTGAGCCGTCCGGCTTTCTGCTGATCTGCTGGTCGTGCTCGAATTTTGACCTATTTATGATTCTCTTGGTTTCCTTTGCCATTTTGTTGTAAGCTGTTCTGTCTTCGGATGTTCTAGATGTGTTGTAGGCTCGGTAAGCTGCGTTTTTTCATCGCACTGCTTCAGCGCATTGTCGACTGAACCACGGCTTTGAGCCCACACCAGTTTCCTTAACAGTAGATTGGATGAAGCCATCCATCGCGGATGTGATGACTTCACCGATTTCCTGGGCACATCTTGTGGGATCCGAACACGCGTAGAATCTTACCGTATTGGCAAGATTGACGGGTACCCACATTACGTCGAATCTGGAGTTTTCCAGATTCAACAGTCGCACACAGTTGACGTCAGCTCGATTTTAGAGACAGACACCTCCTTTAGGTCTGAACTTGCCTGCTAGGGTGAAGCCCGGGCAGTCCAGATAGGAGGCGTCTACAGGCTTTGAAAATTATTAACAAATAACATAAAATAAAAGGTAGAAAACAAAATGACTTTTTTTAAACTTAATTTGTATAGGTACATTAAAAAAAAAATACTCTTTCATCTAAAGAACAAAATCATTTGGGAGGCGGGAATGGGTACCGCCGCCCCAGGAAACTTTATTGGATAACCAACACCTCTGCCATAGGTCACCCCAATTGGCTCGCTACATTTGGTGATTTAGCAGGGGTGCCCGGCATGGGATGAAGTTTGTCTAGGTCTTGAAGATGGATGACCAGGACACACTGAACCCCAGATTCCTACCCACCCCTTTTCCTTCTCAGAACGCTCCTCTCCTTTATTTCCCTAAAAAAACCCTCCACACAGCATCTCTAAAGATGACATAGGCCCTCAGGGAAATTATTTTCCCCACCGCCTATCATGAACTAAATCATTTCAATAGCGAAATAAAACTTATTTCGAAATAATGTTAAGTTTATACACCTACAATTTCACAACAAATAAACCAAACTACCGCAAAGTTTGCGGAGCGAACATAAACAAGTGAATCAAGTCCTGACTTGACTTGCAGCAAAATGACACTTCATGGCTCGCAGTTCAGTTCATAGAGCATGTCCGATCGCAGAACGAATCCTCCCAAATTCAGTTTCGGTTTCGGCCGTAGTTTCGGCTGGATGGCGGCCGAAACCGAAACTAAGCCGAAACTCGTTTTTTGGCCGAAACTAGGCCGAAACCGAAACCGAAAGTTTGGTCGGACACTAATGTTACGGATCTAGGATCAGTTTATTTCGACGGTCTCTAAGAACAATGTCGGATCTGCAAAAAATTTTAAATCGTGTAATTGGCTTATTTTAATTTCAATTTGATGATTTAAAAGTCTGTATTTTCGGAATTTTTAGAAATGAAATGCAACATATCAAAACAACACTAAATTTCTTGATATCAAAAACAGCAAAAATGCAGAAACGAAACATTAAACAGCTCTAGTGCAAACCTACAAAATCACACTTCCGACGTTGTTCTCCGGGACTGTCGATTTACAAAGTCCCTGAGTTTGTGAAACTGGTTTGAAAATAATCATTTGTAAAAGGTTGTAAACATGTACAGGGTTTTTAATCTTATTAAATAACACATTCATAGGTAACCACATCATACCGTATGCGAATAATCTGTGTCCCTGACATTATGCTCAAGTGTTTATGATTTTGTTATTATTAAAACCAGATTAAAATGCACAAAACTTAATTATATATGTACAAATCATAAAATTATTTTGTTGCTTACAATATTTGTTCATTTGTCGCATTTTAACTATTATGCATGAATAATCCATGGCCTTAGCGCGTAGCATACAAATTACAAAACTTGTTTTAATGACATACTCTCAATATTTCCTTGACATATTGTTTTATTTTTAAGAATATAATTTCCCTTAGGGCGGCATTTGTGTGGAGGATACTTTTAAGGAGATAATGTTATGGAAAGGGAAAGGTACAAGGATTGCGATGACCTGGACAAGCCTCACCCCAAGAACCTGAGCACTCCTGCTAAGTCACCAAACGTAGCAAACTGCTTGGGGTGACCTACGACAGAGGTGTTGGTTATCCAATAAATGGTTCCTGGAGCAGCGGTACCTGTAGTGCCTCCTAAAATGAGACATTAGAAATTATTTTAATTTAAAACGAGCAGGTGGATGAGTTTGTGCATCTGGATAGTATGTTTACGAGAGATGGGAAGGCTGATAGAGATATTGAAAGAAGGGTAAATGCAGGTAACTCCATTAATGGAGGACTGAATGCAGTTGGCGCTAATAAAAAACTGTCAAAAGAAGTGAAGCTAGCAGTCCACAATGGAGTCCTGGTACCTACCGTGATGTATGGCAGTGAGGCATGGAACAGGCAGAGGAAGGATGAAAGCAGACTGAATACTGTTGAAATGAGATCCCTGAGGCGTATGTGTGGGAAAACCGGGATCGTGTGAGAAATGTGGAGATCCGCAAAGAATGCAAGGCTTAAGCTTAATGAGTAAGTAAGATTGAGAAAGGGACCCTTAGATGGTTTGGGCATGTAGAGCGAATGAATGAAGAAAGTAGTGTAAGAAGAATATATGATGCAAATGTGAATGGTAGAAGAAGTCGGGGACGCCCGAGGAAGACATGGCACGATCAAGTGGATCAGATACTTGAGACGGGCCATGTCAAGAGTCAGAATAATAGAAGAGTATGTATGAGATGATGTATGAATGTGAATGAGGCAATGGGTGTGTGCCAAGACCGAGTTGTTTGGCGGTCCGTCCTCTGCCTACCCCTGCGGGAAACGGCGTGATGGTTAGTTAATTAGTTTTTTTTGTTAAAAAAAAATCTTGTTTAATAACTCATGGTATGCAGAGTGAAACAGTCACTGCTACGTAATAAATACCCTTATCTCTGCAAAAATACAAGAAATAGCATTATAAATAATCTTGCTCACATATTTGTTCATGATTAAAATAAAGAAAAAAGAGTTACTAATAATATACTAATCATCCAAATATTATGTATTATTAAGGGGGGAGTCTGACCAGTTGAGTTTTTTTTTCAATGTGAATTTTTCAAAGATATAATTTATTTCCGGTCACAAAACTTTTGTTACATGTAAAGGTACATTTGTAAAAGAAAAAACACTATTAATAATAATAATAATTCTTTATTCCAAGATGTGGGGAGGATAGTGCAATCCCAAACTTCGCATATACATATTTATTATATATTTACACAGTAAAGAAACAAGAACATAAATAGAAAAAAAAATTATAATAACAAAAATAAATAATCCATTATTATGCAGGGCATGGTCTTGAGTGAGCTCGGGCCCATCGCTCACTCAGGAGTGGCGCTTGGAGCTGGAAGGCTGCGGTCACCACTGTGTTGTCGGGAGGCTATTACCCGTATCCTGGCTTATATTGGTTCCATCGAGCTTACTCGGTATTGACACCATGTTTTACACGTATACAGGCTAATGCAGAATGCATTGAACAATGTTTTTTTAAACATTATTGCTGCGTCGAAAGAATCTTCAGGCAATCATATTTGACAAAACACTGATACTTTTCCTCTGTCATTCAATATCACCATCATCTGAAAGGTCTTCAGTGATGATGTGCCCCAAGTATTTTACTTTCGTAGATGTGCTTATGTTTTCCTCGTTAAGTTGTATGGGAAGCATCTTCTCAGGATTTTTTCCATGGTGGAATGCAATTAGCTCCATCTTCTTGGGGTTGTACATCATGTTGTGGTTATTTGCGTATTTCTCACAGATTTTTAATAATATTCTCAACCCCTTGATCGACGGAGTTAGAAGAATCATGTCGTCCGCATAGCTAATGTGATTTAAGACTATTGAAAATTTGATTTGAATTTCGAAATAGCGGCCGCAAGCGTAGGGTCCGACCAACTCGGCTGGAATCCTGGAGTCCTTGGAAATCATATGAACATGAAAATAAAAAAAATTACATTTTAGTACGTCCGTAGAATGCGCACGACAATTTGCAAAAGAAAGGTTTTGATTGCAAAAATGGCAGACATAAAATGAAAATTTAAAAAAAAAATCAGCCTTAATTTTGCAATAACTTTGTCCTGTAATAATTTTTCAGAAGTCGAGGTTCATCCGCATAAAATTTTTATTTTATTTAATTTAAATTTTGAATGAAGAGAATCGATAAAAATTTGAAGAGCTACGATTCCAGCCATCTTGAAAAACGTGGTATTGAGAAAAACATGTTTAAAGTTTTCGCTTGTAACCGAACTGCTCCGTTTTCTGTTCTACCTGGTTGGCGCACACCACTCCTAACTAAATTTCGAGGTTGAATTTGATGCTATAACTTTGGGAATGTATTCTCTAATAACTTGCTTCTCATAATATTTATGGGCGCCAATGAGCATGCTTCTATATTTGACGGGACCTTTACAATATAATAAATTATTTATATTAAATAACCTAGTATCAATAAGTAGCTACGTCAATGATTCAGATGTATAATATTTTATTTGTATGCATATCTACATTAATAAATTTGTGGAGTCGAAATAAAGACGCGAGTTAGTACAAGTATTTTACTTATTTATAAGCTTATAATATTTAATGTTCAGTCGAAAATGTAAGTCTGAAGAAATAATTATGAATTTTAAACATAAAATTGCATCGAAATAAAATTTAATAAGTAAAAATTTTCCAAATAAACAAAAAAATTAATTAATTAACATTTTCACAAAAAGAAGATAAGAGATTGGTATATTATTTTTTTCCAAGTGTTGAAAAATTCCAATATTTGAATTTGAGTGGTCTCTTTACTATTTCATTCATCATCATCATCACTATTGGCTCTACAAACCCTGGTGGGTCTTGGCCTCCTCAAGAGTCTTCCTCCACTCATCTCGGTTTTGTGCCAGCTCTCTCCAGTTTAGAAGCTCCAAGATGGATATGTCTTTGAGGACGTTGTCGCTCCATGTTAGTCTTGGTCTTCCCAGGCTCCTTCGCCCTATTGGTCTTGAGTTCAGCAGGGACTTTGGTGCTTGATGCTCGGTCATTCTCTCCACATGACCCAGCCACCGAAGTCTTCCCATTTTATTCCCATCTTATTTCATTACGAGACATTTAAATTCGAAGTGTTTTAAATTTAAAAATAAGTCACCCCGGGCAGGAACTTTTAAAACATTATGATGATTAGGTACCTATATCATTATCTTTACAGTAAAATTATTAACAAATAAGTTTGTAATTAATGTTAAACATCTATTTCATCCTGTATTAATTTTATTACCATAGTGTGCATTTCATTAAATAAACTATTTAATTTTTTTGTTTTTTTTTTATACCATGGTATTCCATAAGTTGTAATATTTGAAAGAAACATACATTCGTCTGTAGGAATATGATTAAAGATATTCGACATTCTAGTGTCTTCTGTCTTTTTCGTTTTCATAGAAGACGTGTGAGAAGGAAGATTGTTATGAACGACTTTTAGGACGATCGTCGATGACGTGAATACGATCTCTCCCTAGTACTAGTAAAGTAGTAATTATTTTTCTAGGAATTTTACAATGCTTCTTAATTTTGGTTGTTTCAGGAATAATTCTCAAACTTAAATAACTTCTAATGAATGTTTTCGACCTTCAGTTTCAGTGCTGAACAAATAATATATATTTTTTTTTATTTCAATCCACCTGCTGCGTAAATAATATGTAAACTTGTGGTCAATTTTGTTCATTTGGTTGTAGGACCTACACATGGCTTCATTAGAACAAGAAGACAACAGACATGTTGCGTCAATAAACCAATTTACTGTTGCTAACGGAGATAATAAGTTATCAAAGTTAATCTGGAAAATATCTTATGAAAACTAATTTCGATCCAATGAAAAAATATTTGTGCAGAGTTAATTTAATAATTCAGGGTCACCACTGGAACATGTTTCAAAGTATTTTTTGATTATCAAGTTGAAGAACTTCATTCTAATTTAAAGTTTTTTTTATACATTCAATAACATTATTATTCAATTTATAAAAACAGTTTATTGATAAACAAATTCTGCTGTCTAAATATTATTATATGTGATAGCTGTTTCGTGTTCTGGAGGCATTATCAAACTGTGGTGAAGCCACTTTATATTGTTTTGAAATAAGTACTTTTAATGAAAAACAAATTATTTTACTTTTATGACCTGTGCCCTTAATGATTTCAGAGTGTACTTATACTACTTATTGTATTTTTGTTTAAATTTGACTAAAGGTTGTTAAATTAAGTGTTTCAAAATAAGAAGAAAATTTCTGTCTACATCTGCTACAACTCTGCAAAAAGCCTGGATTTTTTTTGCATTTATTACAACAACCTAATTTACTGGCAACATTGATGTTATCTGGATAATTACAATTTATTCTTGATTTTACCTGTTTGTAGGCAACCCTGTAATTCCCTGAAGTTTACCAGGGGTTCTCTAAAATAACATTTTATACAGAAATAAAAATACAGAGGTGTAATATTGAAAGTATATTTATTATCTATCAATTTATCATTCATTTTGTACACTGGTAATTGAATTAAGTACTATTTGAAGACATTTCTGTTTGAAACATCAGTAGTATTGATAAAACAGAAGATTGATTAGTTTGGCCATGTCGTAACTTGATTCACTCCGTTGAACAAACTTTCTAAAATTTCTTCCAACAATTTGTCACGATTTGGTTTTTATTTATTGTGTCTGTTTATGCCCAAGTTATATAAATATCTCGTTGCAGTGATGACAAAACTTTTACACATTCTGCACTCTTATCGTTTGTAAATTTCTCTATAATAATTTACAAAGTGAAAGTAAAAGCTATTTAAAAGTTTCTTTTAACTCTCATTTATTGTCATGTTAAAACGTTTGAAAGGTTCACAGCATTCATTTTAAAAATATAAATAATATTCTCATGGATAAACATTTCTTTAATACAATTTTTAAATCATTTAGCATTCACACAAAATTGCATTAAAACAACGCACTATTAAATACCTAATAATTATATTCCCATGTTATTCAAAACCAGCTTCATCTCCCGAGATAGATTTTGTTTTTATATTATTTTCTACAAAATTTATTATGTTAGAATGTTAACATAGCACTTTTTCGTGAACAAATAATCTTGTTTTAGAGTAAATCAGATCAATTCAGTAAGTTAACCAGCCAACATGTATGAGAAAGTTTAATTTAAAATAAATAAGACGCAGTTTCCTGGATTAACTATAAAAGTGTAAAACATTCAACATAACAAACACAGAGTTCACAATGTCAACAATATTAGTATATTTACTATAAAATCAGAATTAATAACACTTATTTTGATAAAATAAATAATATGGAAGGACATCATAAATTTACATCTAATAAAATGCACAGCTTAATTTTTAATGAATAAATAACAATGATTGAGATGTAAAGTATGAACAGATAACAGAAATCAGGAGAGAGTGAAGATATGCAGTCTTTCTTACAATATAAACATCCCAACATCTGGACAATCATGAATCATCGAAGGTCATCCTGCCCGGTCCGTGCTGCTTCATGTACCTCCGATACTGCTTGTACTTACTGTTCTCCGCCAGAGACTTCTTCTGAATCTCATCCTGCTCCTCCTTCCACTCCACAAAGTTTTCTTTAATCCACAGCTCTTCACTGAGATACTCCTCTTTCACTTTGTCTTCCAAAGCGTTGAACTGGTGTACCCCCATACTGAGGTTCTTCCTGATGATGTATAACTTTTCTTCCTCACCATATGGCTGCTTCAATATGGTGAATTTCCAGATCCATTTGCAGTACCAAGTGACGTAAAGCACGAGGGTGTAAGGTAAGAGGATCAATTGAACCCACAGGATATCCACATAACTCGGTTTAGCGTACGATCCCTGGATGTCCATTTTTTCTTCAATTACTTTCCGAATCAATCTTTCCAACTCTTCTTTCTGCTCTAATTTACTTGCTTTCTTGGATCCTTTCTTCTTGGGCTGAGGTTCTTCCACTTCGTATTTAGCTACTTCCATGGCTTGGTTTCTATATTTTGGCACTGTCATGAAGTACTTGATAGCAGATTCATATCTCTGCCATGCGCTGTAGTACTGGACGGCTGATATGATGGTAATCGCTATTGCTATAACTAATTTCACGTCCACCTTGGGAGCAACTCTTCTCCTGTAGTATCTGTAATAATGCGCGTAGTATTCTGAAGGATTATCCAGCATGTAATTGTAATCCGTACGTTCTTCGTCATCTTTCAATATTTCGTAGGCTGTGGCGATTATTTTAAACTGCTCTTCGGCCTCCTTCTTGGCTTCATCTTCCTTGTGAGAATCCGGGTGGAATTGCCTCGCCAGCCGGCGATAGCTCCTTGCGATTTCACTTTTAGTCGATGTCCTGTTGACACCTAAAACGTCGTAACAATTTTCTGTACCGCAATAGATACCTTCCAATAACTGGCCATTTGTATATTGAATTGCACAAGTCACAAAAAATAATAATACGAAGGATTTCATTATGAAAGTTTTAAATATTCATTGATAAAGAAAATTTAAAATATAATCTAAATCTCGCGGCAAGTTACACGTTGTGAGCCAACTGCCACACAGCAAACGTAAAATTGACACTTGAGCAGATGAATGACGTCTAGAAGTGTTGGCAGAAAATAAATTGGGTGGTAAAAAAAAATTTTTTTGTAGTTGGTATTTCTTATATTTATATAAACGCCTCCACACATGCGCACACCATCGTTCGAAGAAATTGAGTGAATTTCTTTTTCTTCTCGTGCATCGTCAGGGCAATATTCACCCAGGCTGCAGAATTAAAACATTTTATATTATAGTAGCGCAAACCCATGAAAAATCACGGGATTCCATTTTGAAAAATACAATAAAAATATTTTTCTGTTAAAATACTATATTATGAATAGGTAGGTACTCTATCGCTTGTCCGCATTCTTCAAACAAACGGTTTCAATTTTGTTCAAACACTTATACAAAGCAAATCTGAATTCTAGAGTTCATTGAACCAGAGTTCCGTAGGACTGATATACAACCGAAAATTGTATTTTGATGAATGACTTTTTGTAAATTGACATTCGCTCTTTAGTCACTAACTTCCGGACGGATAACGTGATGTCACCCCCCCCCCCCCATTAAAGTTGAACAACGCAAATTTCGACTTAAAAAATTAGTCCGTCCTGGAGGGGGGGGGGGGGGTGGCTAGAGAATTGTGCTCTTGGGGGTGACACCCCCCCCATCGGGTGGCACTCCCCCCCCCCCCTAGCTACGCCACTACTTCCGTCCGATTTTTTACATAGATCCAGCGATTCACTAAATCTAGGGTTTTATAATATTGTCATGTAAAATTTCCGTTCTTCGCTTAATTCCAAATATGCCCAAATCAATGAAATAATACACGCCTGGGGAGATGGAAAACAGGCACAAAATATTATTTAAATAATTTCCGTTAGATTGACATGGAACAAAATCACACATGGCGAATATCATTGGCATTGTATTGCAAGTTTCTAACTTTGATTGAAACAACTGGAACTATAATTTGTTTTACTATTTCTCCCGACGTATATAATTGTTTCTTGTTGTAATGAAATTTAATCGAAGTGTCATTTGGATAATTCGTTCGAATTAAAAAGTGGGCGGAGTGCGCAAACTGTGCCTTTACCAATTTACTTTGCTATTGTACAGAATTATTAAGATTTGAAAATTATCGACAGATTTTTTTTATTTAAAATTAAATAGTTAGGGAAATTATGTTTATTATCTGGCAGCATTTAAAAGTTCAAAGCATATGTCAAAGATGTGTCAAAGTGAAAGTGACAAAAGTCAAAAGCAGATTGGTATATTATTATAATAAATATTTATGTCCAAACACATGTGAATGCATGTGTTAAACAGAAAACGCCGTTGAGTTGTTTTATTAATACTATAGTATTACAATGGATTTGCACGATAGTTTTACGACTGCCGTATTTTCACATTTGACCAATAATAAAAGTGATAAATTTAAGGGTGGTCTAATTAAAACGCACACCGATTCACTTGATAAGTATGGAGAATATAGCTTTCCCCTGAAAATAGAACCGTGGATACATTACGTTAAATCAGCTGAAAATAATACGATACAAGAGTTTAAAACAATTTTCGAGTACACTTATCAAAATATTACATTAGATGAAGCCTGTGAAAAATTTAGTGCAAGCAGTAAAGATTGGCCATTAAAAATACAGAGATGTGATTTGAAGAATGGCAGAATACACATATTCCTGGATAGAATATCAACCACAAGGTTATGTTTGGAAAAGTTATCAAACCTTTTAGAATTTAAGAATTCTCAAACGGAAACCATTAAATTGTCAGTTGTAGAAAAACTGGATGATGACATCAGTTCAAAGCGGTTACATTTGCTGTGTGATGTATTTAGAAATCTTGTTATTTTGAAAGGCGATGTAATTACGCAGCAAGATTCTAGTGAAAATTACAGAAGACACATCTACTTTACTAGGAAATCCAATGACAAGAAATATGAAAACTCCACCAATGTATTCTGCGCTGCGGTTTTAAACAAGAAGACCGGGGCAAAAGAGACAGAGCTAACTCCCAATCTATATTTAGAGTATGTCCATTTTTCACTATCAATCATTAAACACACTAATTTCGGTTGTGGACCTGTCTGTGAGTGATTGTAACTCTGATTCAATGAACTGGGTTTTGTTTTGAATTTAATTTTAATTAAATTGCTGGCAACCCTGTCTTTTTTGAGAAAAAACATTCTGATAATGCTAATAGTTTTCCGCTTTACTAGACAAAAGTCTGTTCTGAGACGGGTAATAAAACAACTTTTTTTAAATATTATAACAAAAGAAAAAGGAGAACTTACTTAAAATTTATACAAAATAAACATTTTGTTTGAATCAAGAGTAAAGAAAGGGACCAAAGTATATGAAGTATCTTCAAGGACAGATATGAACAATTTACATGGCTTTTTCAAAATTGGTCAAGAATTCAGACATGTGATTAAGTACCTACCTAATATATTATTTTAACAGAAAATTGGAATTGATGTGTCCAGAATTCGGGCATAATTTGATAACTTACACAACTGATCAAGAAAAAATATTCTAGTATAATAAATAATAGTCCTTTAATGAATTGAAAGCGTATTATTTAATATGTTTCTATCATTCTAGAAAAAGAAAGCTTGATATGCAATTGATGGCAGAACACAAGTACGGTTTGCGGGTGAAGGATGAAGATCGCTGGAAAGTGTTCCTCAATCAACTGGGAAACGCTGCCGTCACCTTCGACCTGCTGCAGATCAGGCCGAGCAACCCTGTCACCATAAGCACTAATGATAATGGAACTGGAAATAGCAAAGGTATTATAATCATAGATAGATTCTCTTAGTATCTCCGTGGTGTAAGACCACCATTGGCCACGAAATGGCTTTAGCAGAGTTTAGTCAATAGTCCTGATTCTCCTTCCCTTCCACGCTTCCTTCGGCTTCACAAAATATCCCAATTGGGGATGTCACAGTCCCACCGGCTCCGGATGGTTGAAAGTAATTGTAACTTTTGTGCCGTATTCACATAGAAAACGACTGTCCTTCTTGCTGGGCCTCCATCAAATGCCTTTTTCTGATTTTTAAAAAAATTTTATTTTGATTTTTTCAGTATTTCAAATTTTTTGTCTCTTATCCATCCAAATCCTGCAGCACTCTTTAGATCAGGAGTAGAGAACCTACGTCCCGCGAGCCGCATGTGGCCCGCGAAGCATTTTTGTGCGGCCCGCGAGCACTTTTGGTGCGACCTGCTGAAAGTACTACAAAATACAGTCAGAAAACGAGAATGATTTTCTTTTACGGTGTTTCAGATACATTTTTAAGTTATTATTACAAAACCCAGAGAAAGTTTTAACATAGCTGATAGGTATGTGCTTACGTATGCACCTATGTTACTAGAAATCAATTTAGATGCAAATAAATACGCGATCCAACATCCTTTTATAGTTTTACTTTTATTTCTTTTTTATATGATAGTGAAATTACTTATATTGAAAAAAAAAATCAGAACGGTGACAACTCTATTCAGAAAGGAAAAAATGATCTTTCTTTAAACATGCCACACTTCTACAATAAAAATAGTTTAATAAAAATAATATCATTCCGTATAAATTATTGTTGACCGGTCAGTGGCTGAATGGGCATCGCGTTTGGGTACCACACGGGTGTCGCGTGTTTGATTTCTCGACTGGCTAAGTCCTCCATCACAACGCAAGCAACATTTTCCGCTTAGTGTGTTTGTAGTAGGAGATCAAACATTGTTGGGTTATTCGTAACCCAGGAATGTTTGCCTTTCTTTAAAAAAAAAAAAAATTGTTAAAAGTAGTGTCAAAATCCAGAGAGGGTAATTGGGGAATACTTTTGTATGGACAAAATGCCGCCCGGCTTCCTCTTATTGTACACAATAACTAGGAGGAATTCTAAGTCTCCCTTCATTTTCCTGCTTAAAAATGAGTTATTTCACTCTCCTGTAAATTTTTTAAAAATTTCCAATTAGAGGTATTATTTTAAGCAGCGATGATATTCATTTACATTTCTATTAATTGTTATTAGGCATATTATATATTGGATAATTATTTGACACATTAACCTTAGATAACTAATCGCTCGTTGAGGCGACGACACGCTACTCGGCGAAATTCGAAATCGCCTACTTTCCCCCGCTCCCCGACCTTAACTCTTTCATTACCTTCCTAATTTGAGTAAACGGTGCAGCACGTGACGCGATTGCGGACACACGCATACTAGGACGTGCCCTATGACCATCTCGTCGTCCGCTGGACGAAAGTTTAGTTATAACAACAATACTGGGGAGTCAAGCACATGAATTTTATAAAGGTGAGAAGGAACGGAACAATGTCCGATTCTCATACGAATAAGTAAGGAAATTTCTTTTTTGGAAAAATGGGGGAATTTTTGAAACCACGGTTTTGATGGGATAGTCCTTTGTATTGAGGCGTAACGGGCACCCTTGGATTGACTAGCAATGTTCCAATACTCTGTCCAAACATTGCGGGATCTATCTTTGATGATGGAAAAAATATCAGACAGGGGAATATGGTTTACGAGGGTAACGGTAGGGTTAGACGCTCCTTGTTTTGCCAAGGAATCAGCAATATCGTTACCCACTATGCCAACATGTCCAGGAATCCAAATCAGAGTGACAGTTTTTCCAGAGCTTTGAATGGAGGTTATCAATACTCGAATAAGACATACAAAGTGATCATCAGGATGAAGAAGAGGACTGGTTTTAATTTTTTGGAGGGAACTGAGAGAGTCAGAGAGAACAAGAGAATGTTCAAAATTATTTTTTATTACATATTTGAGAGATTCAATAATCGCAATGCACTCTGCAGAAAATATTGAAAATTGGTTTGAAATTGAATAAAATATTCTTTCATTAGAATTATTGTGGTAAACGTTAATACCAATACCACAGTTAGGAGAGTCCGGAGATTTGGAGCCATCAGTAAATAAAAGAGAAGAGTTGGGCCATTTAGAAGAAATAATGTCATTGAACATATTATTGACAGTACGGGCTGGGAGATTGGAATGACTTTTAAGGATGCCGATCCCTTCTAAAATCGTTGGGGATAGGGTGACGTGACTATATTTTAATTTGTACAAAGGAAGAAGATCATTTTTGATAATTTGAAGCTCTGAGAGAGAGCGAAAATTTTTACAGATGGAAGGGAGAGGTTTAGTTCGAGCTCTGATTGTAGATGAATGTGAATGTGTTGAGTCGTTGAACAACGAGACTCTGGGAATAACCTGATGACTTTTAGAATTTAAACATTTAAGAACAAATTTGTCAGCAAATAGTTGACGCCTTAAATAAAGAGGAGGATCAGAACATTCTACTTGAAAGGAATTGATGGGCGACGATTGCATCGCGCCAGTTATTATTCGCAATGACTTAGATTGAATTTTGTCTAATTTACCGAGTGCATTTTTGGATGCAGTACTAAAAAGTGGGCAGGCATAGTCGAGATGGCTTCGAATAAGAGCATTGTAGAGCAACTTAATGCAGATAGGATGTGCACCCCACCAAACGCCAGTCAATGATCTGATAATATTTAAATTTTTTTCACATTTAGTAACTATATTATTAATGTGGGAAGACCATTTAAGTTTCCTATCAAATGTTACTCCCAAAAATTTAACTTCGGAAGCATTGGGGATTGGAGAGTTTTTAAATAAAATTTGAACAGGGGGGTTATTATGACGATTTGAGAAGGTGACACACTGACTCTTTTGTACTGAAAGTTCAAGACCATTTAAAGTGAGCCATGTGCAAAGGGCATCCATGGCTTCATTAAGATATTTGACGGCGGATGGAATGATTTTGGATGATAAGAAGAAAGCTATGTCATCTGCGAACTCAACAACTTTTACTTGAGGGGGAATGGTGACATGCATATCGTGTGTGTATATATTATACAGTAAGGGGGATAATACATCGCCTTGGGGTAAACCCTTCCAAATTGACCTACTCTGAGGAGTAACATCTGGTAGCTCAATGAAAATTTTCCTATCGAGAAAAAGATTAATAATAGATTGGACAAACATGAGGGGTAAGCCAAGGCCTAAAAGTTTTTTTTTAAGAATTGGGATGGAAACATTGTCAAAGGCGCCTTCTATGTCTATAAAGACTGCAAGACATACTTCTTTGTTAGAAATGGATAAATTAATATCAGTGCTGATGATGGCAAGGTTATCTTGTGTAGATTTCTTTTTCCTAAATCCAAATTGGGATGGAGAGAGAAGATGATTACTCTCGACAAAAAATTCTAACCGGTTTTTAATTAATTTTTCATAAATTTTACTAAGGGTGGATGAAAGAGCAATTGGCCTATAGTTGGATCCAGAATTGGGTGATTTGTTTAATTTTAGAATTGGGATGATTATTTGAGAACTCCAGTCATCAGGTATTATGCCAGTCTGGAAGATTTTATTTAAGATGCTCAAAAAGTGATTTAGAACATTATCATTACTATTTTTGATAATGCTATAAGGTATACCATCTCTGCCTGGAGATGAGTCCTTGACTGTTGATAAACAATTTTTTAATTCAATTAAAGTGAATGGAGAGTCTAGCCAATGATCAGACATAGGAGTGTTGTGGATTGGAGTTATTTCATCTAAGTTAGGTACAGAAGGGGGGGCAATTTTGTCCAAGAACTCGTCTATCCATTTAGAATGAGAAGCTCGAGGAGATGTTGGACTGAAGGAGGATCGAAATCTTCGAATCATAGACCAAACTTCCGAAATTGGAGTGTTCGGAGATACTGAACTGCAGAAGTTGAACCACCCGGATCTTTTTTTTGACCTCAATACCCTTTTGGCATTGGCTTCGGCATTTTTGTATATGAGATAGTTCTCCATAGTCATATTGTGACGATAGGAAAGAGATTTAGCTTTCCGAATTCTCACTACTTTGGAACATTCCTCATCCCACCAGGGAGTCGGAGGGAGTTTTTTGAGAGATTTGGTTTTAGGGGGAGGAGTTGATTTATTGATTGCAGTTACGAGCATTGATTTGAAGTTATCGTAGTCATCTTTGACAGATAATGTATCGGTATAGGATAAATTTTGTATAAACTTATCCATATGTGAGTTAAATTCGTCCCATTTGGTGAGTTTTGTTTTAATCTTTGTCGAAATATGGGACTTGTCTGAATGGAAAGAAGTTTGATAAGTGATGGTGATCGGGAAATGATCACTGGAGCAAGGGTCGGGGGACACCACCCACGAGGAGAGAGGTGCCAGATTAGTAGAGCATATGGAGAGATCCACTGCACTGGGGTTTGTGTTGGGGCGAGAGATTCTAGTAGGAGATCCGTCATTCAAAAGAAAAAGGTTGGATTCATCTAGGAAATCCATCACACTTCGACCGTCTCGATCACAGAAAGCAGAACCCCAGACGGGGGAATGGGCATTAAAATCACCCAATAAAAAGAAAGGAGGGCTTAGTTGACGGACAATTTGCAACCACGCTTGTTTATTGAAGTGCGATGTTGGGGGAAGATAGATAGAAACAAAGGAAGTGTCCTTTATTTTAGCTGCAACCATTTGAAAGTCAGCATTGGGGGGTTTGATATTATTTATTGGGAAAAACGGAAGGGATTTTTTAATAAAAAGGGCAGCACCACCACCCGTACCTTCCGGGCGATCATCGCGGAGGCAGGAGTACCCTCCCACATTAAAGTGGGTGGATGGAGTAAACCATGTCTCCGAGATAGCAGCCACAGAAACAAGGTTTGAATTTAATAGGTTAAGAAGGTTCGATTTGTTAGAAATAGCACTGCGGCTATTCCACTGAAGAATTCTGACATCTTGAAGAGCCATTTTGAATAAATGATTTTAATGTGGAAATAATAGAAGCAGCGTTGGACGGTAGATTAGTTTGAGAAGAAATTAGGTCAATTAGAAGCATAATAAGAGTTTGAATAAATGAAGAATTATCTTGGGAGAATTGTTCAGAAAGCTTTTGATGGTTTGTTGAGGATGAATTATAATTGTTTGCGCACCCATTTGTGGCATTTGAAAGAGGTGAACCATTGGGATTTAAGAGAAGTGAGTTGTGTTGTTGCTGATCGTATCCAGGAGCCGGTTTAGAGATAGGGTTTTTGTATGTGAATTTAGTTGAACGAGAAGATGTTGAGGAGGAGGCGAGTGGGTTGGATGAAGAGTTACTGGATAAAACCTCAGCAAATGATTTTTTGACAGGCGGGAATAGTTTAGAAGCCTGCAGAAAAGACAAGTTCTCAGAGGCCATAGAAATTTTTATATTTTTTTGGCGAGATTGTTCCGGACAAGAAGAGTTAATGGCGGAATGAGCACCTGAGCAGTTAAAACATTTAGGTGAAGAGAGAGAAGAACATTTGTCAGCCGTGTGGTTTTCTCCACATTTGAAACATCTGGGAGGGGATCTGCATGCAGCTTTGGTATGACCAAAACGACAGCAATTGTAACATTGAGTGGTGGGATAAGTATACATTTCAACTGGTAAGGAGTTGAAAAATAAATAAATATGGGAAGGAAGAGATTGTCCTTCAAATGTGATGACGACAGATTGGGAGGGCTTCCAGGAAACGATGCCCTCAGAAGAGTCCTTATAATTTAGCCTCCTGGCTTTTATGGGATTGCCGATATGTTGGGGGGTTGAAAGTGAAGACAGGATTTCTGGAATGGACAGATCGGTCGAGATACCTCTGACGAGGCCCATACGAGTGACATTGAAAGTTGGGATGTACGCCTTGAATTTAGAATTTGATGAAATAAATATGTTTTTTGATAAAGTTGTTGGCGGCTGAACCTGAGAGGAATTCAACAGAGATTCGGAAGCGACCCTCAGCTTTTACACCTCCAGGCTTAATCGAAAGGTTCTTGCTATTTGATAGAAATTTACCAAATTCAAGAGGGTGGATAGTTTTACCTTGCTCAGTTTTTTGAGCGTACACAATGAACGGGCCACAGGAATGAGGAGAATAAAAGTTTGTAGGAGGA
Organism: Limnephilus rhombicus; assembly: GCA_929108145.2. NCBI lineage: Eukaryota > Metazoa > Arthropoda > Insecta > Trichoptera > Limnephilidae > Limnephilus > Limnephilus rhombicus. The sequence continues at coordinate 5,579,814 of OV815285.1, forward strand.
GGTTGAGGAAGAGCAGGTGAAGACTGAGAAGAAGAAGGAGAGTCATGTTTTATTGAGGAAGAGGGACTAAACTTCCTTTTTTTTGTGGTAGTCAGAATGACAGATTCACTGTCTGAAATTACTACATTTTCACCATCTGGGAGGTCAGGGGGAGGATCTGGGGGCTTTTTAGGGTGTCCAGGGTCCTCCTCCATTGTTCACAAAATTACAAAAGAAAAAATGTATGGAAAGTCACAGAAATAAAAAAGGTTATAAATATCTGGAAATCAGCGACGAAAAGTGACTCCTGGAAGATCAGAGGGGAGAAGAATCCTCAAGGAACAACACACTACACTTTTATTGACCAGAAAACATAAAAATATTAGTTAAAATAATAAAAAAAGATTATTTTTTCCTAGGCGAAAACAAAATAACTGTGACAGCCAGATGTTCAAAATTAGAATCTATCTAGGGTTAATTTATGTAATTATTATTTGGCATATTTATTAATTTATGTAATTATTATTTGACATATTAATTTATCTAACATATAATTATTATTTTTTTGTTTACTATTAATTTATGTTACTTTTTACCTTAATTCTTGGTTGAAATTATGTCTTGGTTTTCACTTATTTTCTTATTTCAGGCGCATCCTTTGTCCTGTACAACGGGGCCCGCCTGGCTAGCATTATTGATACATTCAACAATAACGTGAAGTCAGATCACTACCCACCATTGCCAGCCCTCAGTGAAACAAATACGGAACTTCTGAATGATGAGGTAAATTATTAAAATTGGAAAACTTTATTTTTGAATGACAATTTGTGAAATTTTGTAAGTATGTATCAGAGCTTTATTGCACATAACTATTTTAATTATTCATTACAATGTTTTAGATCACTACTATGCGTTGGCTGATTCATTAAGCCGCAGAGGCCGACAAGAAATTCAAATAAATAAAAATATTTTTTTGAAAGCTAACACAAATATTGTTATTTTTTACTTCTAAACCAGTAGAGGTAATACTCGAAGGCAAATGTATTTATTTATAACATTACATTTGATACATTTTTATAGAAAAAATAACATAATAATAACATTGAAAAATAACTATAAAATGTGTACAAGTCTTGTGGGTCGATATTAGTTCCTAGCTAGGCAGATTGCCCGTTCTAAGGAACCAAATGCTGGTGAGAATGCAAAAAAAAAAAAAAATTTAACAAAATGTTCATTTTAATTTTTTAAATTAAATATACATTAATAAAAATGCCAGAAAATTTATTCTGTAACAAAAAAAGAAAAAGGAAAAAGAAAAATGTTTTTTTATTTAAATAATATATGTACTAAATTTTTACTAAATGTGCCGTTAATAGGCCATGTAAAATTTTAAGTGACATTATTTAATAGTTTTTCAGATTCCACCCTGCCTAAGCCAATCAACCATTTTGTTATTATTGAACTGACGTGGGACATTTTGCAAGCTTTAGTATTTAATTCTAGGGGAATTTTATTATATATTTGAGGTCGACATTGCAATTGCTGTGCTTTATACGTGCATGGGAATGATTCTTCATCACTGCAAATGTAGGGTTCTGACCTTTAACCTCTCATTTGCCAGAAGCCCGCCCGCGGCCATGAAATTTTTTTGTTTTTTTTTTTTTAATGCGATTTTTAACCCTTATGTATAAATAAACTGTGTGAAGGACAACATCAGAATCGCTTGCGCCAATATCATTCTTGACATAAATGATGGTTTCATTAATCTAGCTACTCTAGAATATTTTTAAATGAATTTTCTATGACTTGGCGGGTCAATTTTTGCAATCGTCAAAGGCGAAAAAATCGAAGTTTTACGTTTTCAAATGCGTATAAAGGTCTTTATTAATTTGCAAACTCCTTTGAATTGTGTTTTTTCATGTTGGGTATGTATTCAGATTTGTGTAGAAATAATGAAATCAGTTTATATTTGTGTGATTATATTTTTTGAAAATTATTTCCAAAACGGGAGATTTTAATTTTGTTAGTTAGTTAGGGAACGTACCTATACTACGTGACCTGTTTAGGGGGGGGGGGGTCTTCAAAATACCACGCCAAAAACCTATGGCGGGGGCCATAGGTTTTTGGTCACCGGGGGGGGGGGGGGGTTAAAAATTGCAAAAAGTTGGTCACGTAGTATGGGTACGTTCTCTTAGCTATTCTGGAAAAATCTCTTATGATATTATCACATAATATACATGAATAATAAGATATATTAACAGAAAAAATCGCAAAAAAAGCAATTCCTTTGTTTTAATAGGGATATTTGACCAGAAAGCAACAAGGTAAAATCCTCGCGGTTTTTCAAAATACGCCTGACATTCAACTGGTTGGGTTAAAACTAGTAAACTAATTATATTTAATTCAACACAACAAACTATCGACTTACAACTTTTTATCGTGTGCTCTTTTATGTGAAGGATCACATTGTAACAGGTTTTAGGGACGAAATAAGTCAATTCATTAAAAATTCGGAATTGATTCATTTATGTATGAACTGAATTTTGTCACTGAACTGAATTGATTCATTTTTGTGTCACTGAATTGAATTAATTCATTTATGTGTCACTGAACTGAATTGATTCATTTTTGTGTCACTGCATTGAATTGATTCATTTATGTGTCACTGAACTGAATTGATTCATTTATGTGTCACTGAACTGAATTGGTTCATTTATTTGTAACTGAACTGAATTGATTCATTTTTTTTCCACTGAATTGAATTGATTCATTTATGTGTCATTGAACTGAATTGATTCATTTCTGTGTCACTGAACTGAATTAAATCATTTATGTATAACTGAACTGAATTGATTAATTTTTGTGTCACTGAATTGAATTGATTCATTTACGTGTCATTGAACTGAATTGATTCATTTATGTGTCACTGAACTGAATTGATTCATCTGTGTGTCACTGAACTAAATTGATTCATCTTGTTTAATATTTTTTTCCTTGTACATCTTTCACGTAATATTTTTATCAATAAAATAATAATAATAAAAAAATATGTTTTCAGGACGAATGGATTCTGGTATTCAATTACATCATGGCTTACCCTGGAATTATAAAGAAATGTCTGGATTATGATTCAAAGGAAAGTGTGCTGGCTCCGCATCTTTTATGCACATTCCTCAGTGGTATGACAGGAAGAATCAGTATGTACTACAGGCGAGTTCGGATATTAATGGTGAGCAATACCTACATGAAAAAATGGGTTATTATTTGTCTATGGTAAAGAAATACATTTTTTTACATGTTTGGTAGCACAGACCCGTGAAAGATCACCGGATTTTATAATTGTAGGATTTGTGAAGTTGAAAGCCTTTACAAAAAAAATATTTGCCTCAAGATCCATTGCCTTGAAAAATTATGACGTCTATCCAACGGCATTATCGTTAAACGTTATATTCATATTTATTTTTATTTTTAACTTTAAAAGTTAAACCTCAAAATGTAACATTGAAGGTTCAAGTTCCAGGGGTGCCAAAATCTTTTTCTGATTTTTCTGTTTTTAGATTTTTGATTGGGTTTTGCTAATATTGTCTTCATTTAATTGAATATTAAAATTTGAGGTTTTACTCATAAAGTTAAAAATAAATATCCATTCTAGACTTGCAGAAAAGTCAATAGATGTCACATATCGTTGCAAGAAAGCAATACTTGCTGTAAGCTAAAGCTGTAAGGCTGGGTTTAGACTCGTAAGTTTTTTCCTGTAAATCGCTCTTGTAAGCGATTTATGGCCAAATTACCAATGTAAACGACACCAAAAGTCACTTAACGTAATTTATAGCAAGTTACAGAAATTATTCTTTCGGAAGTTTTTTGACAGGTCTAATCGCGCCCGCGCGAATTTCCAGCCTTCTTACAGCTTATAAAATCAATTTGATAAGCTATTACTTACCGCAAGAAATAGTTCCGAAATGCGCCGCGCACCGTTGCGAAATGTCAAAAAAGACAGGATTTTTTTTCCTACAAAACTAGTGTTTATTTCCACTTATTTAAGTATTCTGGAAAATGAGCATCCTTCTATTCAATTATCGGTCCAATCCTTTCCAATCTTAATGTTTTTGTTAACATTTACGTATTTGAAATTTTGAATTCGAAATCGGTCAGCAGATGTCAGATAGCTGTCATTCGGATAATACGAAATTAATTGCCGCCTTTGACGGTGCAAAAGCGCGTGGAGAATTGTTTAATTAAAGACAAAATCTATTTCAACACTTTATTTGGGCCTTTTCGTCTTTATTGACAAAATCGCACAAATTTGACAGTAGCAGGTCGTTGTTGACATGAAGCCATCTTACCGAAAATAAATTTACAGATGTAAACGGTCACTTGAGCATTTACACAGGTCGAACTTCCGAACAACTTCCGTGATCATTAATTACCACCAGTGGAGGTAATCCACCTCTTACCCACCCTGGTATAAGTAACTGATGGTTACTCCTTCAAGGCTCTTGCAAGATTCTAATTTTTTTTGTTAAACGAAGCTACATTTATTTATTTTGAACGAATCTAGACCTCCAGTGTCCTTGCATACGTTGTTAGTAATCAGTATGCAAGTACTTAACAGGCAAAACAAAATGCAAAAAATAGGTTAGTAAGACAAAGATAAATTAAACAGGGCAAAAGAAAAACTCATTCATGAGGCTCCATGAGGCGGCATTGCATCTGTAAAAACCCGCAAGCACCTGCATAAAATAGAGATCATAAGTAATACAATAAATCTCAAATCAATTGGCAAGTACCAACAAAAAATGTGAATGGCTTTCGGTCTGACCATAAACTACACTTAGCTTCCGTGTCCCTTAGCCAACCACTCAGTGAAGCCTCAAAGAATGTTAACTGAATATTTGGGGTAAAATTTATTTATTTATTTATTTATTGATTTATTGTGAAAAACAGTATAATCCATTTACATTTCACAAATAACAGTTTATAAATTACAGTTTATAATAAGTAAGTATATACATTTATTTGCATGGGTAAGTACATCAATACTATCTGATTAGCCAGATTTGGTAAATAGTATGCTTATTGCTGTCTTAAATTCTCTTTGGTTCAAATTGAAAATGTCAATCACAGAAGAAATGTGATTTAACAAAGTAGTTATTCTCCCCAAAGGCATGATCATTGGTAGGTTGGTCCTGCCCCTTGGAAAAATAAATAATCTGTGCTGTCTAGCTCTGATGAAATTATCAGGGACATACCCGAAGACTAAAAGAAAATTCAGCGTTGGGTAGTCAGAGGCAGGACAAAGGATAGTCAAGGTCGTCTGATCAAGCCTCAAGCCTGCACATGTCATTGGGGGAGGCGCAGATAGATTTGAGAAGGATCTGCAAAATTAGTAATGTAACTAAAGATGAAGCAGGGACGAGGTCCAGCACACCCCCATATGGGGATAGGGAAAAAAAAAAAAAAAATTGGAGTTCAGTTCATCCAGTAAAACATTGAAACAGTTAAAGACAAACAAAACAAAACAAGGAACATGGCATAAATTAACAGGTAGTATAGTAATTATTAACAAAACAAATCGCAAGGCAATTATATACATTTTTTTAAAACATAGTGAACAAAATAATATAACGCACATGTAAAATATAACACATAAATCATTATATACAATAAAATAAATGTTAAGAAAATAAAAGATATAACATATTACAGAAATACATAAATCATAAAAAATAAATCCAAGCGGTAAATATAAAGGAATCATGAAGAGATTCCGTGAATTCAGAAGCAAAATACACCTGGTACCTAAGTTGTTTTACAGCTACTCAGCGACTCTAAGGACAGGCCATCTCTCAACCCAAACTTTCGTGAATTTCCTCAGGCACTCAAAGTTTACCTTATTCGAGACGAGATCTGTATAATTAATTAAATTCTGTATTAATTACCACCAGTCGGATGCATATGTAAACGCTCCTGTGAGTGACCGGTCAAAATCTTAAGTAATCTGTAAATTTTAATTACGAGTCTAACCCCAGCCTTACCGCCACTACCTACGAAAATACTTTATAAACACCACTTTGCAGGGTGTTTTTTTCTGCGTCGATCTATCTGGGTCCCGTGACTCTATGACGGTAAATAAGAACTGTACGACATTGGAAAAACTAGCCGTTTTGTCAGCAATACGTTTTTTAACTGATTTACACACCTCAAAATCCTCAAAACTATTTTCGTAGATGGTGGCGGTTAGAGCAGTATTGCTTTTCTGCGAAATCAGTCATGCATAAAGATATCAGCCAATAAAATATGCATAAGAAAAATTAAGATACTGTTGGTTGTTCTTAGTTGAAGTATGAAACAGTTAAAAATGACCGAATTGGGTAGGGACACCTTAGCGCAGTTGCCGGAAAGCCGAAGGTCATGGATTCAAGTCCCTGAGGTGTCAAAATCTTTTTCTGATTTTTCTGTTTCCAGATTTTCAATTGGGTTCCGCTAATATTGTCTTCATTTAATTAAATTATATATTTATACTAATCATACAATAAATGTAGCACTGCTAATGAAAGGATAGCCATTCAAAGAATATGTGTATGAACGGGCCGCCAACGTATGTCCACTGGACGTATTTCAGTGAAACCACGCATGTTGTATCATTAATGTATCTTCACTCTATTAATTCATCAAGCATTTGAACAAAACGTATTAGCATTTCGAATAAAGAATTATTAAGTCATGAAATAATGTTGGTGCCTACTTTATCAGTTGTCTGATATGATAATAGAGAACTCCAGTCCAATTTAAAAAAAAAAATTAATGAATAATGACCTTCTGTCTTAAATAACTGCATATTTTTATTTTTTTAGAGTTTGTTTTAATAGTTAAAATAATTGTCAAAGTTTTAATTTTTCAAGATCCCCCGAAAACCACCATAAGTGTAGTGAATTGTGTGACATCATAACTCCTGAAAAGTTTTTCAACAGGTGTTCATTTTGTATGACAGTTATACGGAAGAAAGTATGGTACTATTCGATAAGTTAAAACATTATTTTGATGGAATTATTTATTTATTATATTTTTCAATATTATTACGGGAGAGTGGTGTAGAAATTGTTTGAAAGTAATTTTTATTTTTTTAGCTTTTAAAATCAATGTTATCTCAAACGAAGCATCACCTGCACACTGCACACTTGTAGGCAAACAAGATACATTGCCGACCAGCTGATCGATGACAGCCATTTTGATTTCGAAGTTCGCAGTAAAAGTGAGTCATTCGCGAACGAGTCGGCTCAGTGACCCGGATCTTCATACGGATCCGTAAGATCAGGTTCCGTAAGACCGATCTTCAAAGCTATGGACACACTTGCTCGCGGGTAGCAATTGCTACTAGGTAGCATGCTCTTTGGCTTCTAATGAGCAAGTGTGTCCGTAGCTTAATTCGGTAGTTCAATTGAGCCGATTCACTGAACCGGATATTTTCATTGAACGAGACCTAGTGAAGCGGCTTGTTCAACTGAGCCGCTTTGCCCGTCTCTAGGTAGCATTATGATGTTGCATATTATACAATATTTTCGTACAGTTTAAAGTTTTTCAATATTTTAAATAAAAGAGATAAACTAATAAAGATACCTCTATTTCTGATAATGAATTATTTAGGCTTAAATATTGTTTCAATAAACACAACAACTAAATCAACACAACAACAACAGTATGAAATAACGAATAACATGACATGTTGTTAATACCGATGGCTTGTGTCATACCTACATTTCAATACAATGACTGGTGAGGCGTGACGTCAGCACTAACCATTCAATAATACCAACTTTACAGTGTGTTTTAACGAGACATTTAAAAATGCACTTTTTAATGATTTTTTAAGAACTCTACGTTTAGTATTATGAAATAAAACTTATATATTCAGAATCAGGATTCATTGGTTTGTCTGAACATATTTTTTTAATTATTATTGGTTCCAATAATTACATAGTTCTAATTTTGAAAAATAAATTTGATTGAACTTAAGTAAGGTTGCACATTACGGAGGAATATTTCACTTTATTTATAATAATTAGTAAGTTTAATGAGTTTGGTGTGGGTTGGATACTCACATGAACTCCATTTGTTCTGTGCCACATTAAATCTTGGTGAGAGTCAGGGACAACCACGAGAGGTGCTGCCGCCTGGCTTCTGCTTGAAAAACAAAAATCCACCGCGTTTGAAGTATCTTTTAATAAGTCAGGTACGCCTCATACGTCATACATATGTCTGGCAATGTTATAATATTGTGAAAATTGCAATTTGGGAGGCGGGAATGGGTACCGCCGCCCCGGGAACCTTTATTGAATAACCAACACCTCTGCCATAGGTCACCCCAAGTGGTTCGCTACATTTGGTGATTTAGCAGGGATGCCCGGGTTCATGGGGTGAGGTTTGTCTAGGTTTTGGAGGCGGATGACCAATACACACTGAACCCCAGATTCCTACCCACCCCTTAAACCCTTTTCCTTCCCAGAACTCTCCTCTCCTTCCTTTCCTTATAAAAAACCCTCCACATAGCATCCTCAAAGATGACATAGGCCCTCAGGGAAATTATTTTCCCCAGGGCCTATCATGAACTAAATCATTTCAATAGCGAAATAAAACTTACTTATTTCGAAATAATGTTAAGTTTATACACCTCCAATTTCACAACAAATAAACCAAACTACCGCAAAGTTTGCGGAGCGAACATAAACAAGTGAATCAAGTCCTGACTTGACTTGCGGACGCAAAAATTATTTTCCTCAGGGCCTCCTGTGTGGAGCTCATGTAAAAAAAAAAAAAATAAGCTTGTGGGTCTGAGTGATTAAAAGTAAAAAGTATAGATCGCGATTTCTGTATTACATTTATTTATTAACGGACTTATGTCCAATTTACAACAAAGTATCACGAAATATGGAAATGAACATTGTAAAAATAAAGACTGGTACATGAGAGCAAAGACAAACAGGGAAAATAGAAGTGTCAATTCAAGTCAAGACTTTGCAAAAATTAGAGTAAATATAAAATATCTTCAATTGTTTAAAGAGCGACAGAAATCATTTAAGCTTAAACCAAAAAAATCAAGGCTTTGATGTGAGTTGACCATCCTACACATTCTGGACAGTGGTAAATTATAACCATAATTAGTCGAGTGCTGATTGAGGAAGAGCAGGTCTTTATTTCTGAGTCTACGAGAAGGTATATTGAATGTGATGAGTTGTAGTAATGTAGGTGAATCGATTAAACAGTTAATAATTTTGAAGAAACAATTAATTTTGACAGTCTTCTAAAAGAGAAGGGTTTAGAGTTTGTTCAATTTTGATTTGTTTAATTCAGATTTAAATATATGCATGAATTAATCCGCATATTCATTAATTGAGTCGTGGAGATGCAAAACCCACACTGGAAATCTGTGTTGGTTTTGATGCATTCATTAAAAAGTTTAGAATACGTACATTGAAAGTAAATTATACATTTATGATTTTTGCTAAATATCAAAAGATCTATGAAAACTATAAAAGTATGATTATATATTTATACCCACCTCACCTTTATGGCCACCTCAGAACAGCAAATCCTAGTGAAAAAAAAAAGAATCTATACTTATACTATACATTATACATACATGTACAAACCTTGCTATTGAAACTAATAATAAATAAATACATACAATTTAGCATAAAAAGTATAATCTTTTTTATATTCAAGGTGTTCCAAGAGGTTTTTCACAACTATCTAAAGATTTTTTTTAAATTCCACAGCGGGTATTGCTCTGCGACTCGATTTATTTATATTAATTTAAGTCCAGAGTTTTTAAGTAAATATAGGCAGTATAAATTTAAGAGGAATATTTTCACAGCCCGTTTCGTACAAATCTTAATTTTGGATTTGAGATCAAAATACCTAGCCAAACCTAAAAATTATTTTTGTGATCAAAAGGTATATCAAATATCTAGTACGGATGTGAGCTACTTTATTTATTTTTGCTTTAAAATATAAGATACAGGCCATTAAAGATTTTTATGTTTCATGGTTTTAGAGGCAACTTGGGCAATTATTAATGAAAAACATTTAAAAAATAATTTTACTATATTTTATGAAACCATGAAAAAACAATGACCGATCAATGGCCGAGTTGGCGTCGTATTTGGGTCCCACCCAGGTGTCGTTTGTTTAATTTAATTCCTTGGCTGCGTAAGTCTCCCATCACAACACAAGCAACTTTTTCCACTTACCATGATGGTAGTAGGAGGTTTTAAAATATTGTCAAGTTATTCGTAACCCGGGAATGTGCATCTTTCTTTAAAAAAAATTTTTTTTGTGTCGCCGATATTGTTAACCAATACTACTGTATATCTTAAAAAAATCAACTAATTGATTCGGCAGTTTTTACTGGGTGGGACTGTGGTTCCCGGTGTCGCCAATATTTTTAACCAATACTACTGTACATCTTTAAAAAATCAACTAATTGAATGAATTCTTTCCGTATTTAAACTATATTGTTAAGCAATCCTACTGCACACCTTAAAAAAATCAAATACTTTCCGTATTCAAACTATTCCAATTAGGAAATAATCCGCCAACAATGTACACTGTAGTATATATTTGTATTTTATATTTTGCTAAATAATTCATAGAATACTTTGTCCATTTCAGGAACCCAGAAAGCATCTCATCTCACTGATTCACGCACGGGTCCAACTACTCCTGGCACTTCAAATAGTGCTGAAACATGCTTTGGAAATATTAAATATAGTTCCTGTCGCACAAATGTAAAGATATGTCAAATTTTTAAGAAATGTAAATGGATGAGAAAAAAATTAGGACTCTTAGTATAAATGACTTTTTCTGAGGAAAATAATTTCCCTCAGCCTGTTCAAAATTCATCTTTGGGGGCATACATTAATTACGTGAGCTCAAAAAGAGGGGGGGGGAGGGTCCAACAAAATCTCAAGTTACTTGAAAAGTATTTTTTTTACATTAGCTCCACAAAGGAGGCACCGAGGAAAACAATTTCCCTAGGGGCCCATGTCATCTTTAAGGATGCTGTGTGGAGGGTTTTTTAAGGGAAAGGAAGGTATACAAATATACAAAGTGGCCCAAATTTATCTCACCAAGGGGGGGGAGGGTCTAGATTGGAAGATAAACTGCTCACGTAATTAATGTATGCCCCTTCAGAGATGCTGTGTGGAGGGTCTTTTTGTGAAAAGGAAGATGTGAACCTGGGACACGGAGAGACTCATGTTGTAGGAGAGAGGAAACACAGAAGCCGTCAAATCGTTCCACAGCCGAACTGCTGAACTCAAGAACGAGTCGTAGAAATGATCCGTTTTCATATGACAAATGTCAATTGTGTACAAATGTTGGGCAGGCGTTTGGCATGTTTCCTGACTGTGCACCGGTGCCGAAGGAATCAATGACGCTAGTTCCTCAGAGCATTTTCCATTGAAATAATGGTAGAACAAGAATCTTCAATCAAGAACAAGATTCAAGTAGAGCATTCCCACCCTGCACATGCTCTAAAGATTGCAATCCATTTGTTAAGATAGTAGAGAACCTTTCAAATGGATAGAGTTGAGAGTTAGATTGATGAGTGTAACGAAGTCCTAGTTGGCATCTCGTCTGTCTGTAAATTTGTTCGTTAGTTCCGATTCATAATGACGCCCGTTTTAGTGGATCAGTAAAGATTCCTTTTTTAAATGTGAAATTGTTATTTTTATTTGGACTTACTCGTATTTTTTCAATATTATGGTACGTACCTATGTGCCCGAAGAAAGTTTGAAAACAGAGTTGTCATCGAGTTAGTGACATTTCTTTTGACAAATTGTATAATAATTTCTTATTTGAAATAAAAAAAATGATTCATAAAATTTATAGTTTATAATTAAGTATGTAGATTTTTAAGTACCTACTTACAAATCTTATGATTACGGAGGTGTTATGGATGTAAGTTCCATAAAAAAAAACAGAACGGAACTTACGAAGCTGACCGATGCACTGGAGCATAACGTTTACCCAGCAAGTCAGATAAGGCAAATCATAAGATGTTAGTGCAAGTCTTTTAATTTGGATGTATATGCTCCAGTTTAAATAACCTTTTTCAGAGAAAAGTAATTGTGCAGCTTAGTGGAAGGTAAGGCCTATCAAAACCTGCAAGAACTGGAGTAAACGCAACAATAACTATTATCAAATACCCTAAAATTATAAAAATAGTGCGCCCAACTTCAGTAAAATATTGGCCAACGCTGACCGTTAGAAGCTCTAGTGTAGCATGTTCAGACAATGGCAAATAATTGAATTTATACAGTACTCAGAGTGTGGCAGTGTTTTGCTCTTTATAATTTTTATTTTTAACAATATTCTTTAAAAAAAAATTTATGTTTGAGCCAAAAGCAGTAGGGTCAAGTCTAGGTTACCTAACATTTTAAATTTCTATATTTCACATAAAATGTATGAAAGGCAACCAACCTGCAGAACTCGCCCCGCTAGGAGGTTCTAGTGTAGCATACCGCCATCCCGGGAACCATTTATTGGATAACCAACACCTCTGCCATAGGTCATCCCAAGTGGTTCACCACGTTTGGTGACTTAGCAGGGGTGTCCGAGTTCATAGGGTGAGGTTTGTCCAGGACTTGGTGGCAAGGACTGGTTGACAGAGAGAGAGACTGCTTGTGGGAGGTCTTTTATCCTCATTGCCTTGTGGCGATATGTACGTCCATATATGTCCTTCATATGTCCATCACTCCTGGACACACTGACCCCCAAATTCCTACCTACCCCTAATCGTATTTTCTATTTCCTTCTTTATTTTCTATTTCCTTCCCAGAACTTCATCTCCTTCCTTTCCTTAAAAAATCTTCTACACAGCATCCCCTAAGATGTCATAGGTCCTGGGGGAAATTATTTTCCTCAGGGCCTCCTGTGTGGAGCTAATGTAAAAAAAATCAGAATGTATGGGAAATATCAGAAGTTGGTGGTATTGTCTCTATTAAACGGTACAGACTGCTGTAACGTAACATGCAATGTAACATGAAAGGACCATTTCAGAAGTGTGCATGCAGCGCGCGCACGAACCGAACATGTACCTACTCGTATCTGTTTCCGGCATGCGCGCGATGAACATAGCTCAGTCTGCCGAAAACAAGTCCTCCATTGTTCGCGCGCGTTCTGCAGTTTAGACACAAACAACCCGTCTACACTGACACTCCGTGCACACTGCGTGCCAGGGTTGCCAACCGTAAAAAAATTCCCTCGTACGGATGCAGCTAAAAATCTCGTACTTTGACTTTCAAACCTCGTACATTTATTACAACTACTGGATTTAGGACTTTTTACTGAATGAAATAAACTATTGCAAGTTTCCTACTAAATAAAACATCCCTTTGTGTTGTATTTAAAAAAAATCTTTATTATTACTCAAGTTAAATCACAAAAAAATAAATGTAAATCAAGGTAACATAATTTATATCTCCTCTCCAAATATTATGTCAGGAACATCCTCACTGTCATCGTTTTTTCTGTCGTATATTTTTTCTGTTGTCATGCGGCTATACATTTCTTTTGTGGATTCAAAATTGACGCAGTTTTCAGTACGAGTTGAACCTTTTGCGCTTTCTGCAGCAAGAAGTGTGTCGTTCGCTGTTTCCACAGTTAGCTGGTTTCTTATATCTGTTTTAATTAAATTTACCTTACTAAAAGCCCGCTCGCTGTCAGCATTCGTACGTAGTAGGGATAGGGCAGAAAAAGCAAAATGAGCTAGCTTGGAAGAGTCTTCGATTTTGAGTAATTACAAGTGCCATCCATCAGAACTACAAGTTCTGATAGATGGCACTAGTTTTTACTATTATATTATAGTGATGCAAAATTTCGTATAGCCATAGGCATTATCAAAATCTCATACATAATTGTACGAGGTTGATAGTGTCCTCGTACCTCGTACGGAAGGCCACAAATCTCGTATTTGTACGAGGAACCTCGTACGTTTGGCAACCCTGCTGCGTGCCCCTTTGTGTTCGGTGACAAAACCGACACTTGGCGGATTGCGGCGCACACGAGTTGAAATGCTCTTTTTGTGCGCATCATGTGTCATGTGTCCGCACTATGGTAATTCTGTTACATTGCATAAAACGTTGCGACAATGTGGACGGCAAATTATTTCATTGCGTGTTACATTGCATGTTACATTTCGTATGTCTGTACCCAGCTTTATAAGGTATTTGCTATTATAGATATAATAAGTATAAACAAGTTTGTAGCCGAGTGATCCAAAATATTAGACTAGCACTCAGACATCACAGGTTCAATCCTATGCAAGCCAAACCCTCCATCACTGCACGAGCAACAACAAAATTTAAGATGATGGTAGGTATAATTAAAAAACTGTCAGGTTATTCATAACTCAGGAATGTTTGTATTTCTTAAAAAATATAGAGGCAAACACCGTAATATTTTGCAAAAATATCACAATGTACGCCCAATTAATACATAATGGTTATTAGGTCATTATTATTTTATTATAAAATTTAAATCTATAAAACATTAAATTAGTTGTTTTATTTGTATGCTGTTGCCTAGGTAAAGAATCCAATTCAGTAAAATTCGTACATTATTACAAAGATTAAAGCACTTTCTGTAAGGTAAGTATAAAATTTCTCAGTTTTTCACTACAATGATATTTTATTTTATTATTGGTAGGTACTGGCCATTATCTCAGTACTTTTCAGTTTGATTGAAAGACTTTCGTTTTTAAATGTCACAGTGTAGGTTTATTGCTATTTTGTTAAGAGGAATATAAACGCTAGAAATATTTCGAATCTCATGCCTGCAACATTATAAAATCGAGCGTCTTTTTGCACGAGGCTAGTAAGCAAAAAAGTGGTTTTTATTTATTTTGTGCATAATTTTATAAGAACGAAAAAAAGCTAGAACATGGAAAACCTCAAAAATAGTCTTAGCCATAAAGGGGTATTTTAAAAAAAAATTTCTTGTATTACTTCATAGTTAAGTCATGAAAAAACATTTTTTTGGTGGTTTACGCTCATATTTTTTGTAACGTAAATAATAATTTTATTGTAATTCCAAAAAGCTAGTAAAAGCTTCGATTTATCCGTAGCATGTGTTTTGATGTTCATACTGTAAGCCGATTCGTCGTAAAGATTAATTTAAATAGGATTTCACGTATATATTCATCTTAATATACAAATATGGTTTAAGAGGACAAACGTCCTTTGTAACTCGGAAGCTAGTTTTGTTTGAGGAGCTCTCGCAACAGAATGACTCGTCTGTCTCCCTTTGAATGTCTTCGGCACACGTCGAAACAGACACTATGTAGCCCGAGTATAGACAATTAGAAACAATGATAGAACTGATCATATAATATTTTGATACACATATGTATGTAATCCGTCATTGTATTCAATTCCTAGGAAATGTATGTAGTTCCTAAAATCGCCCGGAAATGTGTGAAATAAATTATATTAGACACATTTCCTAGGAAATCTATACATTTCCTTAATAGCAATCAGAAATGTAAAACATTTAAGATATCAATGGGTATGCGGGGATAGCAGCGCTAACCTAACCTACAATCCACTGGAACCGGCCAAGGATTTAAAAAGTGCCTTTGCAAGAAGAACTGTATTACAGCAAGATGTCTGGGCTATAAAAATAAACTATTGTGTACTTCCAAGTGCCATTCCAGCCCCTGCAAAAATAAATAGCCATAGAGCATTCTTTTTATACATTTCCTAATACGATATTGGAATTATATACAATTCCTAGGAAATGTATACATATCCCAGGATATGTATGTATTAAATAATTTTTAAAACAACATTTTATACATTTCCTAAAGCTTCGGAATTGTATACATTTCCTAGGGAGTTGTACACAATTCCTAGATTTCATACATTTCCGGTAACATATACACTAAGAAAAATCAATAATTTGGCCTGCCAGAATTTACAAAAAAATTTGGAGATTCAGAAAAATGCAAGGTTGGTGTAAGCATAATTGACAAGATAGGGTGGACATGTAAGTAGGATGGACAGAGAAAGGAGTGTCAGAAGGATAATAATACTTATACATAATTCGAAAGAGAATGATAGTCAGGGAGGTCCAAGGAAATAATGGGATAATCAGGTGAATCAAACGGGTACTTGGGTAAGGTCATGTTAAGAAGTCAGAATAACAGAGTAGTATATATGAATATAAAGAATACAAAGAGTGTTTGCCAAATGGCAGTCTATCTGTTTTGCCTACATCTGTGGGGTAACAATGTGATGGTTTGTTAGTCACATTGAAAGAGATCAACTTATATGTCCCTAACGCGTATACTCGTGGGAGATCCCATGCACTTTTTTATGCTCCGAAAGCGAGAACTTCTGCCTATCAGAATGCACCATTAAGCAGGGCGACTCAACTACTTAACGACTGTGCATTGAGCATCGACATCTTCAATGTCACCTACAGAGAATTCAGTAACTATCTCTTGACATACGTCACAACATAGTTAAACTGCCCCCATGCACTTTTAAAAAAAAAAAGTGATCTTCTCCATAATTTGTTAGTGTATAGGTAACTGTTTTATGGGAACTTGAATAAAATAAATAATAAACATATTAGCTACAAATTTATTCAACCACTAAACTAAGAAAATTTTAAAAAAAAAATTCCTATTAAGAGGAATGCACAATCCAAAATGTATATTTTCTTAGTGTGCCTTATATCACTACGATTATAGGTAACAGGCATAAAAAGCCGCTTGGCAAATGGAGTCTAGAAATGCTCGGTTTTGCGCAAAAGAGTTTTTTTTAATTTATTTTGTGAATAATTTTATAAGAAAAAAAAGATTATCAATGGAAACTATTACTGATAATCTCAGTCATAAAATTTATTTTTAAAGTGGTTTTTATAATATGCATTCATACATTTCTAATGAAAAAATAGCTTTTTTAGTAGTTTTTATTTTTTATAAAGTAATTAACAATTTTATTTTAGTTCTAGGTACTCAAACCAAACTACAGGAAAAGCATCAATTTATCCAAAGTATATTTTTGTTATTTACAAGATAAACTGATTCTTAGTAAAGATTATTCGAAAATAGCGATTTCGCTTTGAGCCTCGCAACAGAATAATTGGAGTTGTTTTTTCCAATAAATTGTTAGTTTTTCTGGGAATAAAAAATAGTTCCTATAGTAAATTACCAGTCTAATATTAAAAGAACAATATTTTTTTAAAATACCTAGGTATGTATCTAATCTTTAGAAGAAATATTTTTCAAAAGAAAATTTGCATAACAAAATTGCACAAATTCTAACATCATAGGAATAAGTAATATTATTGTAAAGTAAAGTTAACCCAAACTAATATTTTAGAATCTACCAAATGCATGAGAAAGCTGTTATTTTCAAATTCTGCTTAGCGTAGATTCGAAGAAGTTGAATTATTTAAAATACATTATCACTGACATTCTTATCTTAATCTAATAAGAAAAACCGCAAAAATAATCGCAAAATATCCGCTCGATAACCTGAGAGGTTATCTAAACGTCAAAATAATCATTTTGACAGTCCGAAACTGTAAGTATAATAAGTAATAACATTCAAAGAACAGCTGGATGAAAACCCTTAGGCAGTTTTAAAAAAATGTGAGAGATTGCACAATATTATTTTGAGGTTTATTGCTCATCCCCCTAAAAAGCTCTCAGCTGTTTGTTTTGTTTAGAAGTAAAGCACTAGCAGAAGCAGAAAGCAGCATGTGATATCAGTTTTCTGTCAGGTCGTCCAGGTGCGAATTTGAAAGACGAGAGCGACGAGACGTGCTGCCATTGGCCGACCGAACACTTCCGAACTTTACCGACGAATAGCGCGTCGGCACGGTATGGACCAGTGTTGCCAGGTGCATGGTTTTTACCACATTTTCATGGTTTTTTGGGTAGTTTATTTCATGTTTTTTTTTTTTTCAAAAAACTATGTCGAATAAACATGATTTTTAGCGGTCGCCAAAAGTAGGTTCTTTTGAGTAAGATACGATTCTTTTGCATGTGTTGCGTGGGTGAAATCCCTAATTCGGGAATGTAGTTCTTGAACTTCAGTACGGGACTACGGGATCACAAAGTCTTATTATCCAATTATTATTATACAAAAAAATAAATAAATTGTAAGAAAACATTAATAAAATGAAAGGAATCTATTATGAAACTTTAATTAAGAACGCACATTAACTATATTATACTGTAAAATATAGAAAATATAACTTATTGGAACTGTGGGAGAATTTCTTCAGCCTCATCTTTTTTTAAAGTTATTAATATTTTTATTATTATTTAATTTAAAATGAAGGTCCATAAATTTAATTTGATAAGAATAAGAAAAATTAACACTTTTTAAAAGTTTAACTCTGGGGTAAATAATGGAATGATTTGTTTTTAATAAAGCGTTATAGATAATTTATTTTACTTAGCTATCTTAGGTTTTCTTATTTAAATAATTTATAAACTTGCGACAACAAGATTTTTTACGTGGTTTTTTTACCCCTGAAACAAGTTTTTTTTTACTTTTGGAGCATGGCATCACTGGTACGGATACGAACGGGAGCTCAGTGTGTTTTTGACATCAATAGATGCAGTCGTGACTCTCGGGGGCTGGGACCGTGTCGGTTTTACTGTTAATACGCGTGAAATATTGTGTGTTTTATTAAAAGTTTTTAGTATTTTAATTGAATATATTAAATATGAGTATTGCTGCACTGTTACAAGCTGCAGAGTATATCGAGAGACGAGATAGAGGTGAGTTCCGAGAGAGGCCGAGCATTCTTTGTAGTCGGTTTCTACACGTCAACATGGCCCCCGTCTATTTTTGTGATGCAAGAATCAGCTGATTTTGACGGGCTGGTGTATTTTTGCTTGCAGAAGCTGAGCATGGATACGCTTCGTCTCTACCGATTCCGGATGATCTCAGGAGCGTTGTCAAGAGGCCCAAGTCGAAAAAGTCACAGGGGAGCAGGTAAGTCACTTCACCGCGAACTACCCTTCATTTGACATTTTCAAATTAGAAATACTCATTTCCTCATTTAAATGTTTCCGAATTGAGTTAAGGCCGTTCCGATGTGTCCAGGAAAAGTGTTAAAAATAATATCGGTCAATAATTGAAAGGTGTTTCTTTGTTAGGAAGTTACCAATGCTTCCGCCACCCCAACCCCCTCGAGGGGGATGTTTGCTCACAGTGAAAGTGAAAGTTACAAAGTTTTATTTAAAGCTTCTCACAGAGAGGAATCTACGTTAATCGGCACTACTAAATAAGCGCTTTTCCTTTTCAGGACGAGTCACAATGAATTGGAAAAAAATAGGTGAGTGAGTTTTAAATATTTACAATGATACACACAACACGTAGCCACCAGCTACTACACATTCCTTCGGCGTTATCTGAATGTAACAAACGTTCGTCGCTCGTGTTTTTTTAAAATACCTACTATTATTTTTATATTAAGTATGCGCTTTTTATCGCTCGGCTGTGTGCAGGAAAAAATCGTATTATTTGTATCGTTTCAATAACTCTGTGAATAATATGCCTTCTTAATAATAAAATTGCACAATTAGTAATAATTATAGAGTTGCTTCTCAGAAGCTGTGTGCGTGTTTTCGCTGATTTGAGAACCTCGGCTGTAGGCGACCGTGACCGTCAAACACCTTATCTCAAATTGAAACAATAGGTGTACCTACTTGGTACCTAATAGAAGTGCGTTCTGGGCGTGGTACCGGCACAAACTTTATGTAAATCAACACCGACTGCAACCGACTCCTTTCAGCTAGGGAAACAAGTTAGATCTGGGTATATTTGAAACTGTAACGCGATAAGACGGCATGTTAAATCACCTCGTTTGACAGCTCTTGTACAACCGAATGTTGTTATGATGATGCTGTATCGATGTGAACGACCGTTGCAGCCTCGAATTAGAATATTCATAAATATTTATCATTCTCAGTGGCTTGTCACTCCATCTCGGCTGATCGACTGCTTTTTAATGTCTCTGGATTCCTTGTATTATTCTTATTATCTCGGGTGACGGTGACCCCTCCTGTATTATATTATAAGCCATCGAAATAATCGTCAATTAAAACGAACCTTAGGGGAGCTTCCTTAGATATTTTTTTTTCTTGAGGCCAAGTCCCGAAATAACATAAAAGAGTTTGGTGACCACCCCTCTTCTTCGTACTGTTTTTTTTTTACTTGGTTAATACCTACCTACTTATCCGGAATCATTTTGAAAACCGGTAGATCGCTAAATCGGAATAATTTTGAAAATTTCGGATTAGGCTCACTACTGCTCAAATGTTCCAATTATCTGAAACCAATGGCAATATGACTACGTCCCCAATAATTTATAGCGAGACTGGAGGGAGTGAGGAGGGGAAGGTTGAGAACCTAGCTATCCAGATTTGGTCACTAAACACGGCTTTTGCCATTTCGTTTCGAATTTTAATGGTTGTCTTTCACCAACACATCTATTATAACCTAGATAATATCTGCCACTCTGACGTGTTATTTAGAATCATTTTGAAAAATTAGGTTACCGGAAAATAATTAAAACCAAACCTATTGTTTGAATGTGAACGAGGCAAGGGTGTGTGCCAAGATCGAGTTGTTTGGCGGTCCGTCCTCTCTGCCTACCCCTGCGGGAAACGGCATGATGGTTAGTTAGTTAGTTTATAAATACGTATTTCTGGATATAATGTAGGTACCTAAAAACTATTGACTTTAAATGGAATTATTTTCTCTGTGGTATTTTCATAGAATCACGACCTTTTGAAAGATTCAAACCTTTCCTGTCATCTCTTTTAGTTCCTTTCCCGCGAGTTCATTGGTTTCCTAATAGAATAGGCATGCCGAGCAACTAGAACTAAAAAACATTGTTAAAGCGGTAGGCACCAAGTACCTACCTCCACAAGTTCAATGCCGGACATGGGTGCAGTGCGCGCCATCACCGTATAGTATATACCTAGTCTATGTACGAGTGTGTAGAATTATTTTCATCATTGTCTCGGCTCTCAGAACTAGATTCTTGCTGCGTTATTAAAACGCATTGTGGAATAATCAAAACGGACCGGGGTTTTAGTTGTTTTTTTTTTCACGTGCAACGCAGCACAAAAGAACCTCTTATAATGGCGGAGGATTGAATAGAAATAATGTTCTAGACTCGATGTTGTATTTGTTCTTAATTGACTTGTGCCGCAATCATGCTGGCTTCCATGCTTGCCTCGTGTTTGTCTTTTTGTGGAGAACAATCATCACGCGAGAAAATACTAGATTCTCTTAACAAATTTGAAGCTTTAGATTTACTATTAAACGGTTACCAAATCTACACCACGATTTTGTGAATTAATGTTTATCCATATAAAAAATTGACATTTATTTGGCAGACGAGATTGGGTGTTTAGCGTAGATTCAAATGTAAGATAGTCATCAAATAGACAATCAGCGACATATTTTTCTGTTATTTGAAAGGTCTCCCCTAAACGCCGATTCTAGGTCTGTTTGAGCTTTCTGTAAAATTGTGATCAGCTGACAAGCTTAACAATATGACAGTTGTGCTTTTCTGCTGATCAAAAATTGCTGAAAAGCTGAAACGTACTTAGAATCGGCGTTTAACGCGGATCTTTCAAATGTCAAAGAAACAAAATGGCGCTGATTGGCCATGTGATACTGTGTTACATTTGAATTTCTCTTTAACATTCCAACCGTGCTAATGGGTAGGTACCTACTAAGTCGATTCCTTTCTGAAAAAGAGTAATCTTTAGTTTCTATACAATTCCAACACTTTTTGTTCGGCACAAATCATGCCGCACCTTCTCACGTAATCTATTTTTTTAAATCTGTTTCTTTGTTACTAAGATCAAGGTCATTCAGATAATTATGTTTTATTGTTAATTTAATGGCATCTGCGTTGGACCCTTTGCTTAATGATTATTTTTATCACAGCCTAAGTTGACCTAAACTCCTGATAAAGTAGGATTAGTCAGCTTTACGACGCGACGGCTCGGGTCAGCGTGCTCGTAAAATAACTACCTCCTCGCGATTCCTGCACTCCTTGTACCTAATAATAAATTACATCCCTAAAAAGCTTCATAAATATATTGGGTTTCACACATAATATCTATAATAAGTGAATTTATATAGATTTCGCATTAAAATTTTGACGAAATATCACCTCCAAATCGTTTTACAAAGCTTGAAAAAGTCTTAGTACCAACAACAACCTCAGGGGTCATCCATTAAGAGGGTATTTATTACCAGAGAAAACCAGAAATATGTCATTTTTAAATCAGATTTTAGACGTACTGACTCTTTTCCAAAAAAAAAATTATTCATGGATTTCGAAAGATTGTTCTTTTATCTAGCATTCGCATGTTTTAAATTTTGAGAAAAAATGTTTATTTTTAGTATAATAAAGTTATACCATAGGTCGTTGGCAGATTTGTTAAATTTTCAAAAAAGATTTTGTATTTTTTATACATTTTTTCCACACCCATTTCAAATCATATAATCATGCAGTAAAATAAATCAATACATTATCTAGGTTTCGCATGTTTTAGAATTTTAATTTTAGTTTAAATAAAATCATTAAAAAATATATACATACCTACATGTGTTTCTTGACGAAAATTGGTCCGTTTGTGTATTTATTTGCGCACTTACAAACTAATATATTTCAGATTATTTTAACATTCTTGTATAACTTAGACATTATTGAAAAATGATAAATACCTACTTATAATTAAAAAATAATTACAAAAAGTACATTATTTTAATAGTTTTATCATCACGCCTTCTAACATTTTTCGATGACGGTATAAATAAAAGCAAATTTGGAATGAAATAAAATCGATATTGAGTTATAATTTTAAAAAGCTGGTACGGAGAATAATTAATCTTTCTCATTGTAACCGCCCTGCACGATCATAAGAACAACTTTCGGCGAAATGTGGATTTTCGGCCGCTGGCTGGTTAAACGCTCTTAATCACGTGATTTTTAGAAACTTTTTAACCCCCCCCCCTGGTGATATGTGGTGAGGTTTTAGACTACCCCCTCCCACACTTAAAATCAAGTTTATTTTTTTAGTACAAAGCATATTGAAATTTTCAGAATATTATCTTTAAATACAGGTGTAATCTGATTAAATTTTGGAAAATTAAGCATTGCCATAAAAATTTCCAGATAGACATTAAGGTTGCAGGTTGTTTTTGACTGGCATTTGGTGTAGAAATCGTGCGTTCAACAAAAAATAAATATACGTGATATCTCATTATATCCCCCCCCCCGCCCTCCTTGTGATATTTGGTGATTTTTCCGAACCCCCCCCCCATTTAGAATCTCACGTGATTAATGGACGACCCCTTAACAACAAACCATACGTCATCGAGTACACAGATGAAACTACTTTGTAATGAGAATGGACGTTTAGTTTCTGAGCTTTCAAAAAGCTGGTCTGCCGGTGCGCCTCTGGGAGGGTTCTGCGCAGTCATGGAAATAATAGTGAATGATTTTTTATACAAAATTACGTCATACGATGATAGGAATGATTTCTTACGATAGGGGTCGATTCGTAGATACGAAAAAACAGGTTTGCTTACCGTCAGCCTGGAACTTTGGGGGCAGCCGGATTTAAAATACGAAAATATTGATAAATTGAATGAACCAACGAATAACCGTCCATTTTGATAAAGACATACGCTTACGCAAGGAAATTATATTGCTACTTTTCTTTATCGTTTTCAAGAAACGAAAAAGAATTTTATTATCTTATTTTCGTGGTTTACAATCATATCTTTCAATTTAATCGTACATATTGTTGAATTAATCGATTGCATATTAAAAAAAGTAATATTTCAAACGGATTTATTCAAATTACAGTGGTGTTTATCTCTGCATCTCCCAGAGGGCTAAAGTGTGATAATATATTATGCAGGTTAATTACCACAGGCTTTGAAATAATCTTATACTTACATTGTAAGCGAGCGAGACCCGCTAACTGCAGTTGTATAATCTACTTTTTGTTACGGAATTGTATGAATTCTGCTAATAAGTAGATACTACTGACTAAGCAAGGCAAACAAACAAATAATATCAAATAAACTTCCTTTAACTGTGAAACATTCTCTCAGTGTTACCCTGGTGATGTCATTTATTTACCTCATTGTCATGTATAATTATTATTTCACAAAACTATTTTTCCTTTAAACCAATTTTTGCCTTTACAATCTAATTTCCTCGTGCGTTGTGTTGAAAAATAATACAAATCTTTTCAAATCCAGACGAGCCATAAAGTTTCTATCTCCAAAAATTATAATTTGTTTAAGTTGCCTGAAAAAAGTACCTATTCAGTAAATACTGTAGTTAAAGTTCGTAGGTAGGGACAAGGTTTTGCAAATCCCGCAAGAGTTTAGAAATCCCGCGGGATTTCTAAACTCTATCGATTTTTATTGACGGGTATTAAATTGAAATTGTGGCAACATAAGAGTGAAATATCTTTAGTATGATATTATAAAAAGTTCGAGTGCAGTTGACACGTGGTAGAAGCGAAACTTTACTAAAACAGTCTTAACCAATGCTTGAAAAGTGAGGTCATAATCAAAGCGACCAATGAGCGCAGACCGTTTCATATCTTGACCAATAGGAGCCTTTAAAAGTGACATCGTAATCAAAGCGGCCAATGAGCGCAGTTAATGCGTCGCAGGTGCAGTAATCGTCATTTCCGTTTCATCCGAAATCCGAATCACAGCGGGGCTATAGAAGTTCCACTTCAAAAAGAAGATATTAAAAAAGCATACCTTTTTTTAAAATATTTATTTATCTATTACAATGTTATTAGTATGTTTACATTAAGTTTTTCGATGCTTGTCTCACTAGGATATATCTGTGTTGAGACAGGCGTAGAGGTACTTAAATGAATATCATAATTACAAGAATATTGTAATAATATCATAATTACAATAATTTGATTACAATTATAACTGTGTAAGTATAACTGTTAACGACAAGACCATCCATAGTCATTTGAGTCAATCATATTTCGTACTGGTAATAAGTTTTATAAAGAAATACACTGTAAACGTAACGTAATTAGTATTAAAAGTCATCTTACGAAAACCGTCTGTATTTCCAACAACAAAGCTATTTGACTCTTGTAGGGTTCTCAGTTTAAATACAATATTCAAAAAGAACTCATTATTACAAACTCATAAACATCATTTCAATCCATCAACAACAACATTCACAAACAGAAACAACCGACCACGATCACGGGGCAATTTAGAAATTCCAAAATTTAAAACAAGTGCTTCCCAACACCACTATGCTTATTAAGGTATAAAATTTTTCAATGCTCTCCCATATAAAAAAAAAGTCTGAAAAAAAATTATAAAGTTTTTAAATCCCAAATAAAACAACTAATAGACCAACCCGACATTAATTATAAGTTTTAAATTCATCATCACAATACAAAAACAAAAAAAAAACTAGAACATATCCTCTAAAAATATTTCATCAGCATATCAAATTGAAAGCAAAGTACATACGCGTTATTTGTAGGCACAAAATTGTTACAACTTTATCCTATGTACCTACTTTTAAAATACTGTCAGCCCATTCATTTCAAATATGTTTCTAAACCAATGCTATGTACCTACTACCTACTTATAATCTACCTATTGAGTAAATACAATAATATTATTTTTATTTCTGATATATCTATGCCTGTATTATCTTATATTGTATCCTATTCCAATTAAACTCTTATTTACTTCAAGTTCATTATGTCGACTTGTCTTCATGTATACATATATATATATATATTTTTTTTTTAAATTTAAGTACTTGTAATAACATTCTGTACCTATTTGCATTTTACAATGGCACTCTCCAAAATTCAAGCACGAGAAATGTTTTCTCTTTTGAATTGGGTAGTTTCGTTAAATAGAAAAAAATATATATTAATATTAGTTTTAAGAACCATAAGTTTTTCTATTAATCTGTATATGTATGTATTTTTTTTAAATAAAAAAAAAAGTATTTTAAAGTCCTATCACCCAAAGGTACCTCGATGGACAATATTGACTTCTTTATTGACCGGGCATTCTGACGCCCTCATATATCACTTATCGCATTTGCAACTTGCAGGCATGTACAAATCGAAACGGTTCCATACCAACTCAGAATCAAGTCAACTCAATACCTCTTTGAAAAGTCATCACAAGCTACGAAAAAATTATTTAAAAATTGCCCATAACGCTAACCTAACGTAACCTACATATTTTTTTATATATTTTTTCATGACTCTTAATAACTTTTCAAAGGAGGTTCTGAGTGGATTTCATTGTGAGTTGTCCGGTTACGAATCAAAACAGGAGGTTTTTGGTGTAAATGATTTTTTTTTGCCATCTCCCGCAACTCCGCGGGATCAAAATGCGGGATTGCAAACCCTGGTAGGGACTACTGTCAAAATGATGTGCCTGAAAATAATAGTACCTACGTTCGGGTACAAAAGTCACCCCTTTTTTAAATTCACATTTTCGCTCCCGGATTTTTATTGAAGACATTACCGGAGCGCTTATTGTCCATAAGGGGTAATTGTCGTGCCCGGCCAACGGTTATAATAAATAATAACCAATAATTATAATAATAGAACGTCCTTGGTAAAGGGCCAAAGCGCAGCAGTGGTCCGACGGTGATATTGGATATCGGGTGTGGCGCGGCCCATCGCGGTTGGTTAACTACCGCCGATTTAATTACTGCACACATTTGAATTAACCCCTCTCCCGGTCATATTACGCGGCCATTAAAAGGCTCCCCGGTACCTACCCGCCGCGCCGTGGGCTCATATTGGTTTTTTCCTTTTTTAGGCTGTTAAATGATATCGATTTTAATATGGGTTCATTATATTTTTTGTTCGGGTACCTAGGTACCTACATACCTATCTGACTTGAATTTCTATCAACCTTTTTTAGAATGTCGATTTTAATATGGGTTAAATACCTATAATGCATATTTATTTTGTGCGATACCTATCTTGTGTGAATTTGACTTTCAGCGATTAGTTTGTGATCGTTTTTAAAATGGGTATAATTTTTGTGCCGTTTTTATTTTACCTGCGTAATCTTGCTTGAATTTGACGTTCAGTGATTCTCTTGTTTTTTTTTTAACTCTTATCGATTTGTGGATAGAATATTATATATTTCTTTGTACGGCTAGGCACCTGGCTTGAACTTGAGGTTAGGTTTCGTTTTACATTGGAAATATAAATGTGAATATAATTAATCCATTAAAATGTTTTTGAATGTTGCCTTCATAACCTTTTCGATTAAAATTATGTAAACTCAAATTGTTTTTCTAATTCTTTCGCTTTAATGAATCGAGTTTGGTCATTGCGAGGGTAAAAAACCTAAAAAGAGATGTTGGATCGACATTGAAAAATATGGTGACCGGATAACTCAGAATCATGCAACTTCAATACTTCCTTTAAAAATTCATTAAAAGTGATGAAAAAAATATATTAAAAATTGATTAAATAGGTTACGTTTCAAAGGGGTGTTCAAATTGAATGTATTTTCAAAGGGGTGTTCAAATAAAGAATTTTTAAAATCCTTTTAGTAGTTTTTGCGTGAAAGAGTAACAAACATACATCTATACAAAATTTCGCCTTTATAATATTAGTAGGATAGGATAGTAGGATGTAGAAAAAAGTAAACAGATTCATAACCTAAAAAGTATGCCAGTTATTTGTGTGTAGAATTAATATTGGTAACAAGCATGTTTTGCCTTTCGCATTGTAACTTTATTTAAGAAATGATCCTAAATCCTATTATGATAAAAGATAATATTGACATATATTATAGATCACTATTGATGAGTTTTAAATAACAAAGAATCGTGTTGAATTAAATCGTGCTGGTTTAATTTTTCTTTCCCGCCCATTCCGTGTCACTGTACTGTCTCATAATATGTTAATTTGAATGATTTATTAGCCAGTGTCAGATTCGCTTTTCAATGTCGTCGATCCGAACCACGGCAATATGTAATAGCTAATAGCTCTTGTTAATCATTATGCAATGCTTTAGTTTCGCCTTTCATACAAATGATATACATAATAAAGCTGCTTTTGAGGCTCTGTGTTTTGAGGTCGATGATTATTTGTCACACGTCGGAACCGGTTATCGGCTAACAGTTTCAAACGGACGATGATATTGCTAGTGCTTCGTGCATTTGTGTCTCTATGTGAAGTGTAAATGTAGAGTATACAGGGTGTTAAGGGACGCACTTGACTTACTTTAACCAGTGATTCCTTACATCATTTGGAGTAAGAAATGTAAATGAAATTTTGGTCTTCTGTGACTTTTTTTTTTTTCAATATGAATCATAAAAATCAGTAGGTATTGGACGGTTAGGGTCAGGGTGAGGGATTTGGGCGGTTACTAGGCCGAGTGGCCAGTGTTGATATGTGGAAGAAAAAACAAATTTGTCTGGTTTTGAATAAAACATTTTTTTAAAGGCATAAAAAAGTCACCGAAGACAAAAATTTCATCAAGTTTTTTTCTCCAAATAATGTCAGAAATCACTGATTAACGTAAGTTATGTACGTCCCTTAGTGGAACGTTTGTGCGGCCCATTTCGGACCGTTTCATACGAATCTTAATTTTGGATTTGAGATCAAAATAACCGACCAAACTGAAAAAATATTTGAGTATTCAAAAGGTATGTCAAATATCTAGTACGGATGTGAGCTATTTTATTTATTTTTGCTTTAAAATACGAGATATAGGCCATTAAAGATTTTAGAGGCAACTTTGGCAATTATTTGTAAGTAAATGAAAAACATTTAAAAAAAAATTGCTTTATTTATTACATAAATAAGATGAAAAAAAAACATTGTTATTTTTTTTATGGGTAGTAATTTTAATGTGTAAACGACATTTTTTTGTTCCGACGTAAACAGGTAATATGTAATTTAAATTTACACCTACCACAATAATTTTTATTATCATTTTTTATTTCATTATAGTTTTATAATAAATATGGTAAAATTATTTTTTTAATGTTTTTCATTTACTCACAAATAATTAAAGTTGCCTCTAAAATCATGAAACATTAAAATCTTTAATGGCCTTTATCTTATAATTTAAAGCAAAAATAAATAAAGTAGCTCACATCCGTACTAGATATTTGATATACCTTTTGAATACAATAATAATTTTTACATTTGGTTAGGTATTTCGATCCCAAATACAAAATTAAGATTTGTATGTAACGGGCCGAAATATGTCGCGCATACGTTCCTCTTAAGGCTCTGCAACCGGGCCCGAAAAGAAGAAGATGGATAGATACGAAATTACAAATGTTAGAGGAGAGCGCTAACCTTTAGCGACAAAATCGATGCGAAAATTGCGAAAATGTTTAATAAAACACGACTCGTTTAAAATAGAGCAAAAATCTCGCGGGCATTATCTTAAACAGCATTTAATGAAACACTGTGAATTTTTTCATACATACAACTTGTAAAATAACTGAAACAAACGTGTTAATAATAATTTTTGGAGCATACTTTGCGATTTTTTTCTATCGAGGGAATTTTATATAATTTGCGTTTCGGCGCGGACAAAGTCTAGATATTATCTTCAAGAATAACATATATTTTTAAGAGCTTTCAAACTCACCGTGTTTAAGGGAAATATGTAATAAATCGGTACAAATCCGGGTTGCGGGCCCTTAAGGGGAACGGCTGCGCAGCCCTTTTCATAGAATCTTAATTTTGGATTTGAATCATTGATATCCTAATACCCAAACAAACTGAAAAATTATAGTATTTTAATCCAAAGTTATAGCACATATATAGCACTAGTACGGATATGAGCTTTGTGTTTTAAATTATAAAATGAAGGCTATTAAAGAATTCAATTTTTCGTGATTTTACAGGCGACTTTGGCAATTATTTGTGAGTTAATGATATTTTATTTTTTAAATTTACTCCATTTACAAATATGATGAAATTTAATATAAAAAATAAAAATATTAATGAAAGCACTGCAGCAAGCGGAAAATTCTAATTACAAACGACCGATTTACGTTAGAACACAAATTTGTCGTAAGTATATTTAAAATTTCTACCCAAATATTTGTTTATTTTTTATTTCATTATAATTGGAATGGTAGATTGGACAAGATTTTTTTTTAACAATTAACACTAACTCACAAAAAATTGTCAAAGTTGCCTCTGAAATCGTGAAAATGATTTCTTTATGGTCGATAATTTATAATTAAAAAAATAAATAAAGTAGTGTAGTAGATATTTGCTATACTTTTTTAATTTAAAAAAAATATTTTTCGGTTTCGTTTAGTATTTTAGCCTCAAATCCAAAATGAAGTTTTGTATGAAGAGGGCCACGCAGCCGTTCCTCTTAACACTCTGTGTACTATATAGGGATGTGGTATAAATAATAAACATTGTGGACCTCCGACGCGTTCCTGGAACAGTTTTAAGGACCAGATGCTGCTCCCGCTATCAGTTCCTTTCTTTACGACTCTGATTGTTTGTAAAATCGAGTTATCCTGTTTAAATTTAATGCCCTCAGGGGCGGGGGTTCTAACAGCGTCATGAGTTCACCGCCTTCCTTATAAAAAAAATTACCTCCTAAAAATTACGAAGGACACCGAAAACCAAATGTTTTACATCCAGTACCTTCGAAAGTCTCGTGTATTTTTGGTATATTTATTTATTTACTAGCAGTTAAAAACCCGTTGCGTAGGTTTTTCTGCTAGGACGTGCGGGCGACTTTTGGTTCCGCTTCGCCCAGTTTGAGTGTTCCGGTAGGAACTGGTTTCAAAAATTGCCGGTTCCTCGGATCCACTGTGATCTAGTGACAGCTAGTCACCGTGACAAAGTAACCGCGGCGGGCAACGACGTCGTGTGTAATATGTAGCCGCGTAATAATCATATTACCGACAATCTTCCCAAATCCGGAGAGATACTCAAATTTAGAAATCTGTAGTACTTATACTTACCTGGGGCATGTCGTCATGTGATCTGCTAACATAAGTGGCGCCATCCTGACATTATTTATTGAATTACATACTTGCTTGAATTCAAAACCGAATTGCAAAAGTAGCTTTTTAAGGAACTTCAAGTACGAAGATGGTTTTGCGTACGGCGCGGCACCAGAGTTGCGATCTCAGACGGATTCTTAAATTTGAACCGTACAGACGTTAGCGTAATAATAACATTCGATTAAACTTAAAATAGTTCAACTTCAAGTGGTATATGTGATATAAATGTTATCTTATTTTTATCTTCACTTAGCAGTTTGAAAAAAAAGGTACCTACATTATCCCCTCAGGTAAATTTGTTCGCTTTTAGGAACAACTCATACAGTTTTCAAGAAATCGTTGTCTCCCTTACTATCATAGTGAGAAATATGATGTAAACGGTGTTAGAACGAAAAAACGCCACGATTTTTATTTAAATATAAAAGTTAACCACAAAATAATTCGAACTTACACCTTCATAAAACCAAAATTTTCCACCGCAATTTAAAAAATAATTATGTAACTTGTGAATTTTTTACTAAACATTTTTACGTGGAATAACGAAAAAGTAATACATTTGTCTAATAAAATGTGTGTAAGTGTGTTTTTATTTTTTTTTCGTTATTAATAATTTTAGTAAAAAAAAAACTTTAAAGTGAGCCATTTTTAAAACTTTGTGTGTGAAATTAATGAAAAATTTTGCCCTAAAAATGACATGTTTATTTCTAGTAATAAAATTTGAAAACGTATTTCTTCACCTTTCAAAAAGAGATTTTAGTGTTCGGATAAGTTCAAAAATATTTCATTATCGCAAAGCGGAAATATTTTGAACATCCGACAAAACAGGCCCGAGGCCTGTGGACCTAAAGAAACAAATCCCAGAACCACGTAAAAGATTAATTATATTATTCAGCTGCTGTTTTCAGATTAGTTTTTTTTACATTAACTCCACACAGGAGGCCCTGAGGAAAATACTTTCCTTCAGGGCCCATGCCATCTGAGATGCTGTGTGGAAGGTCTTTTTGAGGAGAGGAAGGAATGAACATTGGTCTTGAAGATACCCATGTTGTATAAGGAGGAAATACAGAGGCCGGCAAATCGTTCCACAGCCGAGCTGTTGAGCACAAGAACGAGTCGAAGAAGCGACCTGTTCTCATGTTAGTTGTACTGATCAGATATAAAATCGACCCAGCTTAAATTCAGTAAACACTCATAATTGGATGCTTTTTTGTGGGTAGGTACTGAATGCATAAAAATAATGTTCGTTAAATTTGCCACTTCGCTACAGCAACTAAAATTTAAAATACACAATATGTATGTGTCCACTTCAGCGATGACCGATGACTCAACGCCGTAAATAAATATAATAATAATAATAATAATAAGCCTTTTTATTCTGAACTTCTGTTAGGTATGTATTAGACATGATCTTATTTGTTATAGTATATCCCGAAGCTCAGTTTGCCTCTTGGCATAGGCCTCCTCTAACATTTTCCATTGGGACCTGTCACGCGCTACTCTTCTCCATTGATGTCCAGCAGTGAGTTTTAGGTCGTCTTCCCATCTCATGTGTTGACGTCCTCTACTTCTCTTGCCATCTCTGGGATACCAGTCAGTGACATTTTTGCACCATTTCTCTTGTGGATCGCGTATCATGTGTCCTGTCCATTTCCTCTTTTGTTGGTCTATTCGGGTAACTACATCGGCAACTTTAGTTTTCTCCCTTATTGTGCTACCTCTCACTCTGTCCTGTTTCCTTGTTCCTGTCAAACTTCTCTCCATGGCTCTCTGGCAGCGTTCCAACTTTTCTCTGTGGCGTTTGGTGAGTGCCCAAGTTTCACATCCATAGGTGATGACTGGAAGTATACACGTGTTGAAGACTTTCCTTTTTATTTGCATACTTAGCTCCTTAGATTTCAAGACTTCTTTCAAAGACCAGTATTTCTTCCATCCATTTGCTACTCTTCTCTCGATTTCTTTAGTGGTTTGATCTTTGTGAGATATTATCTGTCCTAAATAGATGTAATCTGACACATATTCGAGTGGTTGGTTGTCAATTTTTATAGTTACTGGTTCAGAGTTTGTAAATAAATATAAGATAAGTATAAGAAACGTTCTCTTTGCACAACATTTATTTAACCGCAATATATTGTTATGTAAATAGTTTTCTATAAACATTTCTAAGGTTCAATAAATGTATTATCTCAGTTCTTAGTTTAATGTGAACGTATAATGAGTAAATCCATCTTACAAAATTCACGTTAATAATATTGAGCGAATACTAAAAAAATTTCTGCGTTTTATAAATTTTAAATTAAATATCCCACTAGAATAATTAAAATATAATCTTTTACTGAATATTCTAAAAATACACACACTAGAAGACAGACGTAAAACAAACGACTTAACATTTTTATTCAAAATTCTTAACTCTAAATTCGACTGTTCGAACTCCTGCAACTCATAAACTTACGAATACCGACAGTAACCATACGACAAAATACACTATTCTACTGCAGCATTCATAAGCGGAACTACATTGCCCACTCTCCGCTACAACGATTTCACACTATGGGAAATCAGTACTTAGACGATGTTGACATATTTAACATCAACTTGGCAAATTTTGTGGATCTTGTAAAAAACTTATTCCAAAACTATTCCTAAACTTGTCTGTATTTTTGTAAACTTATCAAATCGCTGCATTTTTGTATATTTTTTTTGTATTTTTGTGACTTGTGTGCATTTTTTTAATCTAATTTTATTTTTATTATTTCTTTATCTGTTTAAAAATCATCTGCCATGAATTAATTGTACTACCAAACATGTAAAAGCCCTGTGGGCGTTGAATAAATAAATAATAATAAATACCTAGTAAAAAAATCTATAATTTGTATAGTTTTGAAAAAAATTGAACACCGCACAAGATTCTCAACTGCCCCGAACCAATGAAATTATTGCATCCCTAATTATTGTGGTATGAGATTAAGGCCCGGTAGTAAGCGTTCCAAAAGAAGCAGAAGGGGAGATGTGTATATACGAATGTTAGAGGGAGCGCGCTAATATTAAAAATACAATTATAATTAAGCGAAAATTGTGAACATATTTAATCAAACACGGTTCGTTTAAAATAGAGCAAAAATCTCTTGACAAATATTTAAAGTAGCATTTAAAGATAAACGGTGTTTTTTTTTCAATAACAGATCAAATGTATTTTTAATAATTTTTGGAGCATTCTTTGCGATTTTTTCTACTGATGGAATTCCGCTCGGCAAATTACAGACATTATCTTAAAAGAGTTATGTTGTAAATCAGTAAAAAATCGGTATTAGGAATGTCTTATCCAGATGTAGTCAACAAACACGGCTAAAGCAATTTCAAGCAAAGTTGTGGATTTTTGTGCCGTAAATATACTGAACATTATTTTGTATGAAATAAATGTGAAATTTATTTGCGTATGCATTTGTGTATTACCCATGATCTCTGGATTCGTAGTCTAGGATCGTTATCCCGCTTGACCACGAAGCTCGTCCATACGTGTTACCGTTGGTTTTTCAGTATATTATAATGTAATACAACTTAACGAACGTAAATATCTCTTAAGCCGGGTTTAAAAAGCTTCTGAAATACCGGTTCCCTCATTGAATATGACTTACAATATTCAGTAATACGGTATATGATTATTCTCGTAGTTGGTAAGCCAATAGTCGTGTCACTCGGCTTGGCGGCGCGCGGTGCAAATAAACCTACGCAAGGCCTACAATGCAAATCAATAAAGTGAGTCGGAAAATTGACTGCAGCCGTAAAGCGACCCGGCGGTCTTCAATTACAGTAGCGACGTTCTCTCTAATTCGCTAATGAGCAAATCCCACCCCACGTTGGCACTTGTACTCGTGTAGTTCTGAGCGCAAACAGTGTGCCACCGCGCACCGGGGCGAGTGTATTTCATAGGGGCTAATATAGTCCTGCCAACGAGAGACATGTACAACGTGAAGCTTTAATGTTTAAACTTCAGAAATTAGTTATTATGTTTTTTCATATTCAAGGTGGATAACTTTACATTTTTATATATTGATTTATTATAGATAGTTACATCTATTAAGTTATTTTCTGTATGCAGGGTGCAGCTTAGGGGATGTTCTTATTTATTTCAGCTCACGTGGACAATTATTTATTTCATATTTGTAAAAAGCATTAACTTTGTGGCTCGCCATAATTTACAATAAAACACATATAAATTTGTTGTAGACCACTTTTATTTTATAAACACTCTACCGGTTTCAGAAGCACCCTTCCTTCGTCAGGAGAATATTATAACTTATAATAATAATTCTCTTAATAATATTCTCCTGACGAAGGAAGGGTGCTTCTGAAACCGGTAGAGTTTTTATAAAATAAAAGTGGTCTACAACAAATTTATATGTGTTTTATTGTAAATTGTTTATTTATATTTAAAAAAGGCTGGTGGACAGTGCGAAATCGGCGTGGGTTCGATTTTTATGCAAATCTACGGTTTTGTTCCGAGATTTATAAAATTTCGCACACTTGACCTTCAAAACAAGAGAAAGGTCACTGACTATGTCTGATTTAATTATATAGAAGTTGATAAAAATACATGTAGGTAAGACATATTTTAAAATTAAAATGAATAAGAACACAATAGAATATTTAAAAAATGTATTATTTATTTTTCTGACATTCTTTATATTAATGGTGTAATTTATGTTTTGCGATAGGTTATTGTGTTTTATTGTCAATAATAAAATTACACGTTATCTTAAAAGCTAATTCAAACTAACCGGTGACTTAGACAGTGTCCTAGAAACCTAAATTTGGTTTTGAATTTAATTTTATATTCATTTCAAAATTATTTTTGATGGTGGAAATTTCTATGTATATGTATATTGATAGCTTACCTACAGTCATTTGTCAGACAGTTTGGTCACATAAACGGTCGTCTCAACATTATTCAAATCGTGCGTTATTATTTATAGCTGATAAAACATCATATTAAACAGTGTTGCCTACTCAGCTCCTTTAGAGCTAGATTTAGCTCCAAAATGAGGCCAGTCAGCTCCGAAAAGGTGTTTAGCTTCTTTGCTCATGTTTTCGGATAATCTAGCACCTCTTTTTATACAAAAAAATTATGAACGAAAAATAAGCAGGTCGCATACAGCCGTTCCTGTGAGAATCGTGGATTTTACAAATTTACCCCCTCCTATCCCCTATCGCTACTATGTCTCCTTTGCAATCCCTCTCTCTGCCCCTCCCTCGCCCCCCACCTCTCCGTCCACCCTTCCGTCACCCTTTCCCGCTGTGTCCTATCCCATGCATCCCCGTTTCCGCCCAGTTTCCCGCCTGTGTCCCCTTTCCCTTCCGCGTTCCCGTTCTACCTTCTCCACCTCCCCTCACCCAGATTCCTCTCACCTTGCCGCTAAACTATATGAAATACACACATTTTTCAAACAACCCCGCGCCACATATTTTAACATTTTTAATAGAGGTGGAACGAATATCCAGCAACTATCCGGTATCCGGCCTATCCGGCCTAAATGTACTATCCGGCCGGATACCGGATATTCAAAAACTACGACAATTTCCTATAATAAAATGCGATACATTAATCTTTGTGAGGTAAATATCAATAAAATGGCTTATAATTATGAAAGTTTTTTTTTTAACTCGAAAAAGTTACAAAAAAGCCATAAGGCCTTCCAAAAAACAAAAATTTTCTTCTGAGATATTCACTCTAATGATAAATACATAAATAGTAAATATCTAAACTAACAACTTTTAGTAAAAACTTACAAAAACCTCGCAGAGTAGTGAAATCTTAATGAACATGATTAACACAATCACCATTATAGTGAACTAAAAATCGTAAAAAACACAGAGATTATTGAAATGATTAAATACTGAATGGGTCGATTATCCGGCCGCCCGATATTTGGCCATCCTGCTTCACAGCTCGCCGGATATCCGGTATCCGGCCAAACAGCTATCCGTTTCATCTCTAATTTTTATACAAATCTCATGGCCAGAGCTCATCATTATATACATAGAAACCTTCGCGGACGTGCGCACAACAAATCACCAAAGTTTCATCGAAGTCAGTTGAACGTATAGGAACGCATACAGGACAAACAAAGAAACGTTAATTTTTATAAAGATCTTAAAAGTTCAGTGTTTTGAAAAAATATGTTTTCGTCACAAAGTTGAATGTTAAGCTCAGTGATCAATCAATCTCTAGTTGATAGTGCTATATCTCCCCGATCTTGATAATGTTCATTATTATTTATAAAGTGCAATTTGTAGAATCAAATTGGTTTTTCGAGCGCAATAATGTGTTGACATTGATACCATTAGGAATGCACAATGCGCCACATTGTAGTAAACATGTTAGCTATTCTCGTCGCAGTTCCCCTATTACTGTACTATTTTGGGTGGAACGGCCTTGACCGTTTTGTCATATTATGCAATTCGATCTATTGACATTTTTTCGGCAGGATGATTAATTTATACGAAAATAAAAGTGGATTTTGCAGCTGTTGAAGTTTTATATTGATGAACTGTTTTCAAGATCAACTACTTCATTGTGAAAAAATTGTATTGTATCGCCAATGTTATAAAAAGTATAAAACCTAATCTTTAATTGAAAATGTAGGTAATGCTTATAGGTATATAGTACATATG
Source organism: Limnephilus rhombicus (assembly GCA_929108145.2). Lineage (NCBI taxonomy): Eukaryota > Metazoa > Arthropoda > Insecta > Trichoptera > Limnephilidae > Limnephilus > Limnephilus rhombicus. The sequence goes on from OV815285.1 coordinate 5,617,572, forward strand.
CGGTAATACGTGTACTGGACAGCTTAATATTCTTAACGAACCAATTCTTGGTAATAAATGATTTTTTATTCTTGTCAGGGTCAGTTATATTACACATTTGGATATGACGCTAATAATGGCGTGCCCCAAGGCTCACACCTTGGTCCTGTGCCATTTTTTTCAATCTCTTAATGACGTACATAGGTACGGATGGTATGGACGCAAAGTATGTTTTAGATTTTTCTTGTTATACCTTCATAATCATAAAAAGGGTAATTTTTATTAAACATTGTATGCAATATTATTAAGAAATCAATAATCGTCAAATGTTTCCCATAAAATGGATTTTCTAAATGACAATTTTCGTACACTATCGGTCAACGACGAGTAGTATCGGACAAATCAACTCTACTTTTTACCACTATGTTTTTCTTTGTTTTATAATAAATAGTTACAAATGATCAAATAGGTTTAATGTATGTATATCAAGACACCTTCTTCCCTCGATGGGCATGATTGGATGTGGGCAAATGAAATGAAAATATCACCTTTATTTACCTCTCCAATAAATTATACGTTTGCTACTGAATGGCACTTAAGTAAGTTTTGTAAGTAAAATAAAACAACCAATTAAATATTAACGGTCCTGAGAATTCGTTTTGATAAAAATTCAAATAAAAACAAAAAATATAAAACAACCTAATACACAAAATGATTCCACCATTTTGAACTCATTTTACATAACATCCGTACGTAAATCCCCCGAGAGAATACAGCAGAAATTTCCTAGAACTACCTAGTATTACTTTCAAATTATAAATTCCCATTGAAAACATACTATACTTGGATTCCCTATTACATTATTTAATGAGACTTTAAGAGACTTACAATTAAGATAGAAGAACATTTACTGACTAGATATTTTTCATTTAAAATTATTTACGATCTGTTCCTCCTGAACAACTATTATATTTGTTATTAACTGTCGTGTTTCATAATAATTAGGTATACCAAGATTACCAAGGGCACCACAATTTACTGTAACTTCACCACAATTCTCTGTTTACACAATTTACTGTAACTATTACTTCGGTACGAGAACGAAACTAGAATTGAATCTAGTAATTAATTTTCCATATGGATTAAGTAATACGTAATATGTATTCGATTTACGTATATAGACAATAATTTGCTTATCGGTGCTTTGGTAGCGTGTGAGGATTCTCTGCTGAGGTAGTTGATTGATTTATTGGTACGTTCTTACAATTGATTTTGATTTCATTTGTAAGTATTTTCTTACTCGCTCTCATCTGTTCCTATAATATGATAAGTGTGAGCGTTTTTTTGTGAGATTCTGTTCAGTTTTGTTTCTTTTTTTTAAATTGAACCCTCAAAATCAGTGAAATTGTTTATTTTTCGATTTACAGGGACAACATAAAGATTCAAACTTTTATCGTGGGAAATATCATATTCTGACCTAAAACCTTGTAATATATTATTGTGTGTGTGTACTTGCAGAGTGTGATAAGTTATATTTATTACGTTTATGCTAATTAATTGATTACTTATTTCTCTCGTATTGCAAACACGTAATCTATTATACTCTGTAAAGACAACTTTGATTGACAATACGGAATGGTAATGGACGTTGTTGATTGGACTCCGCACCGTTGCAGCCTCTCGCTGATGACGTGGTAATATTATTATGCAACGAGATGAATTTGTTCTAGCGACATTGGACTCTATCGAAGGCCGGATTCGGGCAAATCTTATGCATCCTGTAGCTGTATCTGTAGTCACGGTGTGGGATCCAATCTCCCATTCCCCCCGACTGACAAATATTACCCGCGGTGCACAGGTATCGCGCCACATGTTGGATATTGGCAGTTCGTGTATCGAAACAGTAGCTGGTATTGTAATATAATCCATTGTTGTATTTTTAACAGCTCTGGCATCACCATTCCTGTAGATAAGTATCGCTATAGCGAAATCGTATGGATCGATCCGATATAGTTCGTTCACATTGGAACACTTGGCACCGAGTTAATATTTGCATCAATTATAATAGACATAGGCGTCATAGGCGATATGCAAGTTATCGGAATGGGTGTGACAGTAATATCGACGTGATTCGTTTCCTATTAAAAAACTGGTAAAGGTCAATTTTATATCCACAAATCTCGTTTAGATTGCTTGTTAAATCAAGCTGAAAAATGGCGGACGTGACAGGGAGATTTATTACAATTCATATTTCAGTTGCCATCAATCCAACTGATTGAAAGTGAAGCCACTATATGGATGGGGTTTTTTCACGGATTGATTAATATGTTTACCAAAATACAGTGTACACGATACAATGCGAGAGAGAGGAGGAGCGCAGTAACGTTGTTAGGTTTGGCAAATAGCCTGTCCGGAGCGATTTTGTTTGTTTCTAATAGCATTCCAATCAGCGTCAGTCTCCGGAGTGTAATACCTTCGCACGTGTCCTGTCCCATCTCAGTCATCTCCCATCTTAACACTTTCGTTTCATTTTTCCACGTCACATATTAGGCAATTATACCTCGCTCGCACCGTCATATTTCTAGTCTTTTTGGCTTTTCTTCCTATCATCCTGCCTGAATTCCGAATAACTCAAAACCGGGCGCATTCATTCGATTCAGCTTGATCGTGGGTATTATTATAATTTACATTTGCCGTATATTATCAAAATAGCTCGCGAGCAGAACATTTCAATAGGAAATTCTAATTTAAGTTGATTACTCGGCACTATTTCTGAATTATGTACTTGAGAAAATTGCGATTATTCAATTGAAACAATGGCTCGTTGTCGATTTGAGCCGCGGGCACAGTCATCGATTTGGTTTTAAAGTGAATATTTTGCTTTATATAATGTTCAAGAGCGTCTCTGACCTTGGATGCACACATTTTATTTAATCATTTTCGGGTATTGTTTCAACGGTCTATATTCTGTCTGTATTCGACTATAGATGTTGTGAACTGTTGTCAGTCAATGCTAGTGATGGGTAAATTTCACGGAAATTATTTTTGGGAATATTCCAGAAACAGGATCTAAATGATGAAATTCCCATGACATTGTCTCCTACATCGAAATGTCATGTTATTTATAAACTATCATATTAATTACAGAAAGTTGAGGACAGTACTTTTAGATTTTTTGGAAAATACCGGAAAGTATCTACCAAAGAAATAAAACGCCAAAAATATTATATTTGTACCCGGCCGATAAGCGTGTGATAACAAGGTGCACACAACACAGCACTACTGCAACACGGCCATTCGAAGAATGAATTGTGTCTCGTGTGACGTCACGAGACACAATTTTATAGTGCCTTTTTTCCCAAATTCACTTTGAAAGCTCATAACTTCACATTTTATGAGTTATCGAAAAGGAACTTATATCGTTTTTGACTATTTTAATATAATACATTTTTATCGACAAAAAACAACCTCATTCAGAATAACTTTCTTCGTAAAATAAATAAATTCGACTTTGGGGAATCTAGTCGAATAGTATTAATTGGCTTGCGTCTGCGTGGTTAAATTTAAGAACCCGGCTTCGAGTGCATGTCTGACGCCATACGCGCCGCGCCATAAATAACATTTATGTACGTGGAATTTCAAACAAAGCTACCGTTGTAATTCGGTTTCGAATTCAAGAATTCGTCACAAGATGTCGCCACTTCCGTCAGCAGGTCGGATGGGGAAGTGCCCCCCCCCCTAGGTATAACTGCTACGAATTTGTGAATATGTAATATCTCTCCGGATATGGAAAGATTGACGGTAATACATAGTTACATCTAGTGGCTATATATTACATATGACGTCATTGCCTGTCTCGGTTACTTTGTCCCGGTGACTAGCTACACTGGATGATAGTGGATCCGAGGAACGGGCTATTTTTGGAACAAAAACCTACGGAGCAGGTTTTTAACTGCTAGTGTATATATTAAGTCGGGAAATATTCCCGGGTGCACATCACTACTCAAAACTCACCAGTCCTGTGTATTGTGTGCCGGATTATCGGGCTTCAAGTGTGGCCGCCGAAGTCATATCGCTAGTGATAATGGATCGCAAACTTTTAATTGGACCTTTTTCTCTATTTCTGGCTTCGTTAAAGCCCGGCTTTGAAGTCTCCCGCAACTGAAAAATACAAGTTTTCTTTGAGGTTCGACTGTTACGACTTACGAGATCCTTTCGTTTTCTTTTTTTTACTTTCAATGTGAAAAAAGTACACTCATATTATGCTGAGGATGTACGACATGATGGAATAGCGGTCCGTGCTCAAATTGGTTTATTTTTTGTAACTTGAAAACAGGTTCGACTTTCGAATTATTGTTTATCGTAATATTCGTATACGGCTGCGCGACCTTGTCTTGGCGCGGAAATCGCAAATGCATCGACCACAAAAAATGGACAAGAAGGAATGTTGGTTTTCGTATATATTTGAGTTATTTCTTCAATAATAATTATTATAAGTTCACTTTGTGGCGTAGTTTTTATAACATGATAATAAAATTATTTTTTTTAAATTAATGAAGACAATATTAGCGAAATTCAATCAAAAATCTGAAACAGAAACATCAGAAAAAGATACCGCCACATCTAGGGCTCGAACCCAGGACCTTTGACTTGCCGGGTCAGTGGTCTATCAACTGAGTTAATGTGTCCCTATCCATATTTAACTGCATCATTCGTAGACCAAGAACTACCAACATTATCTTCATTTATAACGCATATTTTTATTGGCTATCTTTATGTATGATTGCAAGATTCAACCAGAACTAAATGCTACCTAGATCAGTGGTTTCTAACCTTTTTGGAGGTACTGACCCCCACCAGTTTCATATGCGCATTCACCGAACCCTTCTTAATTGGAAAAATAAAATATGATTTTTTTCAAATTCAAAACATAGGTATATATTTATACATAGGTGCACAAAATGAACAAAACCATTAAGAACAAAGAACACAACCATTAAAACATGATTTTCACACAAAAACCAAAACATAATAATGAATATCATATGAGTCGGGGGTGTGTATTGACCTCCGCCGAACCCGCGAGACTGATTCACCGAACCCCTGGGGTTTGATCAAACCCTGGTTAAGAACCACTGATCTAGATAGTGTCCTGAATAAATTTAACCATTTTTCGATTGAGTTTCTCTAATATTTTCTTTAATTAAATTTTACAATTTAAATTAAAAATAAATATGAATAATTATTTCTGTTTAAACCACTGTTTTAATTTGATTCTGAAACATGTAGACCTTTCTTAAAATTAAAATAGTGTTTTAAACAAAGCTATTTTTTTTAAATAATACATTTCTTTATTTTATGTCGATGTTTGAAGTTGATAGGTAATATATTCGGTTCCCGAAGTATCTACGTATCTAACCCTAACATACAATCATTTTTCTTCAGCTTGCAAAGGATTCGTTTTGATAAATCGTATTTCTTTCAAAAGAAACCAATCTACCAAAGGTTACGTAGGTTTTAAAAATCTCATAAACCTTACAACTAATGGCTAAAACTCCGTCGTGTTTCTGAAACTGTTCAAATTCTAGTGTAGATATTTTAGAGTGTAGAATCTTTTGCCGAACTATATCCTTTATATTAACTTTTCTGTTTGAAGTGTTATGTTATAAGAATGCGTGTGGATTTACCTATAATGAACTTACCGTGTGGTGTGTAAGTGATGTGTGTGTGTATTGTATAATATGGCTCATGGCGACGAGGCTTTGATTAATGTGGCAGTCGGATTATATTAATATGCTGGCGTTAGCAGTACTAGACGCGATACCAAATATGATACTTTGTAACTGCCATTAGCGTAGCTGTATTGTAACAAAGCCTTTTGTATACACCACTGCATTAAAGTTATAAATGAGGCTATGGTTAATAGATTTCTCGAGGCATCCTTTTAAATGTCATTCACCTGCTACCTTTAAACGAATTTCACTGCCTTGCCTTGCCGAACCGAACGCGTGCTTAATATCTGGAAAATCGACTTTAATTTAATCCTAAGTGGATTATAATATACAACGCAATATCTACGAGTAGGTTAATCTCAATAATCTTATTCTTAATTTGGAAAAATGAGAAAGGTTTCTAAATCCGTTGGGACTTGGAACACTGGGCAATCTATTATTCCTTTCATTTAGGTTATTTCTCGTCATTAGTTATCACCGCCGCCGCCCGTACCAAAAGGTTTTTTTTGCTTTTCGTATCGATTTGAGCACTGACCATTAATAATTCTAACCCTCCCAAAGCTCTAGCAGAGTTGCATTTTGTAACGTGATCCTTTTATTATAGCGCATGAAGTGGTGATGCGTAAATTTCCGAGAATTTATTTTTGGGGAATATTCCCAAAACAGGGAATATTGCGGGAGTTTTCATCCAAATAGTGAAATTCTAACCACTAAGGTTGTCTCCTACAACAAAATCTCATGCTGTTTACAAATATATCATATTAATTAGAGCATGATGAGGACAAAACTTTTAAATTTTAGGAAAATATCGAAAAGGCCAGCCGATAAGCGTCTGATGTGACGGTACACACGATGTCGGATGCGGCAGTACTACAGTTGCACTGTCATTCAAATTATGAATTGTGACGTCATGCGACCGCAATTGTACATATTTTACTAGAGCTAAACTAAAGCTCATAACATCGCCATTTTTGGAAATATCGAAAAACTAATTTTACTGACGTCGTTAACTCTATTCGTATTATAATACAAGCTTATCAAAATGAAAATAATAACTTTCTTAAGCCGCGGCATATCCCATTTCTACCGATTTATAAAAATATATGTTATTCTTGAAGATAATATCTATACACACGACGAAACGCAAATTATATGAAATTCCCTCGATAGAAAAAATTGCTAAGTATGCTCCGAAAATTATTATAAACACGTTTTTTTAAGTTATTTTACATGTTATATGTATGAAAAATTCATAGTGTTTCTTTAAATACCGTTTTAGACAACCCCCACGAGATTTTTGCTCTATTTTAAACAAGTCGTGTTTTATTAAACATTTTCACGTTTTTTGCTTAAATATTACAGATTTTAACATTAGCGCGCTCTCTCTAACATTCGTATTTACATATCTCTCCATCTTCTTTGTTTTGAAAGGATATACCGCGCCTTGATAATTGTTTTTTTCCCGAATTTGGGGAATATATATTAGGTCGGGAATATTCCCGGATGCGCATCACTAGCCTGGAGTGCATAAAAGGGAATAAGGTATGAATGTTTTTTTGCTCATTCCCCTACAGAGCTAGTTAATTTCCTCTTTCACCGGCTGCTGCCCTTGCATTTCACTTGTCGCCATTTCCTACCAGGGTTACAGAGTTACTAGGAGGTGGGTCTAGCTTCTAGCTGATATTGGACAGTTGGTAACTTTACTAGGTCGGCATGGCCAGAGCTCGCAGCTGCACAGTGTTTTGCATTTTAACGGTTGACCGGTTTTACGCCGACGCACAACGCCCTTCTTGCTTTTAGTATCGGCCAGGTCGGTCATAGTTACAAAAATCATATATCGTAATGATAATATAATGCTTGACTGTTACAACTATGATATAACACCTAGTAATAATATTAAACGTATATATTAGATTCGCGTTAGAACGAGTTTTGTCGAAGACATGACTAATAATTCTTCATCTGACACTTGTTCCACTTATTTTTTTCTAATTTTATGACTACTTTGCGGAATCATTGATGTCGTGAGTTAATAGTTTGCAATAACAATTATCGGTTATACAGGGTGTTAAGGGACGTACTTCTTCTTCTTTTTCTTTGCCAGTTCCCACTTTAAGTGGGGTCGGCTCTCCTAATCAATCTGCGCCAAGACGACCGGTCTTGGGTTGTTGGATTGGGGAAATTTTGAGCTATTTTTGCCATGCTGGTCCACCATGTCAGAGGGGGGCGTCCTCTTCCTCTTTTTATTTCAGATATAGCTAGCGCTTTATGGCACACGTGTTCTTTGTCTCTTCTCATTACATGACCATACCACCGTAAGCGACTTTCTGTTAGTTTTTCAGGAAGGGGGGCTACCTTGAAACTACCTCTTATATGTTCGTTTCGTATTTTGTCCAGTTTCGTAACCCCACCTGACCATCTAAGCATTTTCATTTCTGCAACGTGCAGTTTTTGGACGTGATTTTCCTTCACTGTCCAACACTCAGCCCCATACAGCATTGCTGGTCTCACTGCAGTTTTGTATATTTTGCCTTTTGTGCGAATGGGCATGCTTGAATCGCACAGTACTCCAGTCAACTCCAGTGAGTGATCGCCACTTCTGCCACGCAACATTTACTCTGTGAGATACATCGGCCTCTACATTTGCATCTTTTGTTATTACTGAGCCAAGGTATTTGAAGGATTCTACTTTTGGCACCGGCATTCTGTCTGGATAGTAAACGGTGGTGTTGCTCGCTGTATTGCTGAAATTACATTCCAAGTGCTCCGTTTTTGACCTGCTGACACGAAGTCCTGATGTTTCAAGTGCTGTTATCCATTCTGTAAAGGTATTTTGCAGATCTTCCGCAGTTTTGGCAATCAGTACGATATCGTCTGCATACAGAAGGTTCCAGGGTAGTTTCTTTTGAATATTTTTGGTGATGTAATCCATTACTAAGTTGAACAGTAATGGGCTCAGCGCCGAACCTTGGTGAACTCCCACCTCAACCTCGAATTCTTGGCTCAGACCGACCGGGCTTCTGACCCTTGTGCGGGTATTGTTGTACATGTCTTCTATGAGGTTCACATAATGTTCTGGTAGTTCCTGAGCTCTCATAGCTTGCCACACAAGTCTTCTTGGCACTCGGTCGAAAGCTTTTTCTAAGTCGATAAAGATGAAGTGTAAGTTTTCCCTATTGAGACGGTGTTTTTCCATTACTATTCTCACCGCCTGTAATGCGTCTGTCGTAGATTTTGATGGGGTGAAACCGAATTGATTTGGTGTGATTTTGGCAAGATCATATATTCGTTTATTCAGTATGCGTTCCCAGATTTTAAGAGTGTGTGAGATTAACTTTATGCCCCTGTAATTACCACACTGTGTAACGTCACCTTTATTTTTATAGAATGGTACAAGGAAGCTTTGCCGCCACGCCTCAGGAATTTTACTTCTGCCTATTTTATTAAATAGGTTTGTGAGCCATTCTATCGCTACCATTCCTAATGACTTCCATAGATCTGCCAGTATTTCATCGGGTCCTACGGCTTTACCATTCTTCATCCTTTTGATGGCTTGCTTGACTTCATCTCTGCTAATCTCCTGGATCGGGCCCTCGACTGGAGGTAAGGGTTTGAAGCTGTTACTTGGATATTCTTCATTTAGAAGTTCTTTATTTAGAAGTTCTTTGTCTGTTAAGGGACGTACTTGACTTACTTTATTTAACCAGTGATTCCTGACATTATTTGGAGTAAAAAATGTAAATGAAATTTTGGTCTCCGGTGACTTTTTTTGATGACTTTTTTTTTTTCAAAATTTTTTTCACCAATTTTTTTTTTTTTTACATGAGCTTTTTTTTTTTTTTTTACAGGAGGCCTTGAGGAAAATAATTTCCCTCAAGGCCTATGTCATCTTTGAGGATGCTGTGTGGAGGGTTTTTTTTTAAGGAAAGGAAGGATAGTAGAGTTCTGGGAAAGAAAATGGTTTAAGGGGTGGGTAGGATGGGGGTTCAGTATGTCCTGGTCATCCGCCTCCAAGACCTAGACAAACCTCACCCCATGAACCCGGGCACCCCTGCTAAATCACCAAACGTAGCGAACCACTTGGGGTGACCTATGGCAGAGGTGTTGGTTATCCAATAAAGATTACCGGGGCGGCGGTACCCATTCCCGCCTCCCAAATTTAAACAAAAAAAAATTCTTCCGCATGTCGTCACTGGTCACTCAGCCGAGTAACCAACCAACATTTTTTTTATGTTTTTGTAGAAAAAATAAATAAAAAAAATCATCAAAAATTTCACCGGTGACAAAAATTTCATTTACATTTTTTACTCCAAATAGTGTCAGGAATCACTGGTTAAAGTAAGTCAAGTACGTCCCTTAACACCCTGTATATTTCGCGTAACATTTTGCACGCTCATTAAATTGATATTTTTAGCGCTCTGGTCGGTGAATAGTTGTTGATTTGTTCCTGTTGTGCTATTCTAAATTCGAAATAATTGTACCTTGAACTTTAATTTGGAACACGTGCGATCGTAAAAAAACTAAAAATATACTTTACTTTCTATATTAATGACTCATATGATTTGAAATTTTCACCGCCAAAAGTATTATCGTGATTTATGCCGTGTTGCCCTACCTCCTTCTTTAGCCAAAGTTTCGGATAGCATTGCAGTAAACATCATCAGGGCAGACGTGTAATCGAATACAAATGTGCCCTGATGATGGATACTGTAATGTTGGCTAAAAATGAGATAACGCAACACGGCATAATAACCCAAAAGTATATCACAATAAAATTACTGATCTATATTGCGAGCTTTATATTTTGTATTTTCTCCATAATTCAAATGCATTTTATGCTTAATCTCAACTATAAAGCTGAAGTACCTAAGCCAAGCAAGTTCAGGCGTTTAAAATATGGCTAGGGTTTCTAGGTCAAAGCATGTTTGATTTCAATTGATGGAAGAAAATATCTAGGGCGTCCCAGCAAGACAAAACAATAAAAGGAAACGGTAGCGCGGCGCTTTTCATATGAATCTTAAGGCGCCGTATCCCCGCTCAAAAAGAAGAAGATGGAGAGATATGTAATTATGAACGTGGAGAGAGCGCGCTAATATTTAAAACGGTAGAATTAAAGCGAAAATCGTTAAAAAACACTCGACTCGTTTGAAATAGAGCGTAAATGTCTCGGGGGCTGTCTAAAACAGCATTTAAAGAAACACTGTGATTTTTTTCATACATATAACTTATAAAACAACTGAAACAAGCGTGAATATAATAATTTTCTGAGCGTACTTTGCGATTTTTTTCTATCGAGGGAATTTCATATAATTTGCGTTTCTACGTGGGAATGTATAGATATTATCTTAAAAAACAACATTTATTTTTTGAGAGGTTGAAAACTTCAAATATTTAAGGGAGATATGTAAGAAATTTGAGTAGCTTTGGAAATGAGTTCCTCTTAAATCAAGAGTTGTAATAAGAGTTATGTACGAATGCGTCAAAATGTGTACGTCTTATTATTGTACGGCGGTATATCCTCACTGTCTACCCTGCAGAGAATCGTAACGTTTAATTAGTTTGCATTATATTTAAATTTTTCTCATAAGTTGGCTAATAATGCAAGAAGTTTTCAAGTAACCACGTGTATAATTTATAATTGTAATAGTATTTTAGCGTAGGTTAGCAGTGTCGTAAATTTGAGAGTAGGTACGTACATCTTATGACGGGCTTGAATGTGATACTTACCTCTGCGTGCGAGCTTGGTCTTAACCGGTTCACCTTGATTTTTTCACTACCATCTATACTAAACTTGTTATTACTTACATTGTTTATTCGTTTCTATTCATTGTTTTTTTGTAGCCTTTGGTAGACTAGTTGCTCAAGGAACACTGTGCTTTTTTTTAAAATAGATTCTCCGTTCTTGCTCATGCTAAGGAACCGAGTTGTTCTTGCCTTTTTGCAAACTTTCCAGAGTTCACTTTCTTGTGCTTTTATATTAAGAAACTTGATTTAATAATAGTTTTCTCTGAAGTTGAGAGACTGCTGTGTTCATACTTAAATGTGCATTCAGTCAAAGTGTTCAATGTAATGATTTCTTGTTTGTCAGCGTAGTGATAAAACTTTCCGAAGCCAGTAGGACTATGGCATACCCAAATTTATAAGGTATGAAGAGAGGCTAAAGAGAGTGAGAAGGAGGAGGTGAAGATAAAGTTTGGGAAGAACCCGGCTTTTCAGATATGCTCACAAAACCTAGCGAGTTCAGCAACAACAAACGTTTTGGGTGGCTAACAGGAACATGGTAATTAAAAAAATATATTTATTTGGGTTGAATGTCTGTGATTATGTTTGGTTCAATCAACTCGAATTTGTTTTTAATTTAATTGGAATTTTCAAAATTGGAACTGATGTGTCAAGAATTCAGACAAGCGATAAAGTACCTATCTACGATATGACATTCTTTTACCAGAAAATTATTATAGTTCTGTATTTGAAATGCATGTTTGTTTTGTTTAAATTTCTCAGGACGGTTTGTTTCACAAATTTTGAAAAATTTATCAAATTTTAATGTTAATATTCAAGTTCTATGAAAGTCCCATTAAAGTTCTGTTAAAATCCAAGCAGTTTGAAACAACCGGCCTCTGATGAAATGATAACAGAAGTCGATTTTAACCTTGAAATTTGATGAATTATTTAAGTTCTATGAAAGAACCCCTCCCTAAGGTTAAGAGTAATGAAGTTTTCGTGGTTTTTCAAGGGTCATCACCATTTAGCTAACATGCGATTATAAATCCCAAAATTATAGTATCCCGTGATTTTTTACGCATCTGCGTTACTGTAGATATATGTAATGCATTGAAAAAGCTTCTAAGTGATGCTGTCAGATACCAGCAGGAAAGTGCTTCTATGGATGGCCGGCAGAGGTACCCGAGCCTATCGACCAGATTTAATTAGCCACTAGTATAGTCAGGTCTTGTGACTTGCAGCATTATTATTATAAACACGTAAACGCATAATAAACCAATTTGTTATCAAGAACCTTAAGTTGTTGAGAAGAACCCGCACAGAATTAATAGTGTTTGAAAGTAGATAATAGCATACATTACAGTATATATAATAATATCTTACACCTGCTTGCAACTATTTTAATTCTCACAATTTATTAATAATTACCTGTAACTAATTAATTACAACTTCCAAGTTATCAATTAGCGATAGATAATTATATTTGCAATGCAGTTGACTAATAGGGTTATTATTGGATGCAATATGACACATACTGTCTTATGCAATCTTGTATACCTGCAGAAGGGTTATCTACAGGTCATATTTATGATACGCAAGCTTTAGTAAATAGTCTAGCATAAAACGTAATATTACAATATATTAGTTGGACGATTTTAAAGAGTACCCATACCAACCCATAAGACATATTTATTATACACGATGTTCGGAAACTCGTAGTATAAGCGGCAAGCTGGTGTTTTTGCAAGTATGAACTAAAAGGTACAACTATTGACGCGCCTAATCTCAGAAAGAAAAAAAAAATAGTAAGTACCTAGGCAAAGAGTTATACAGTTAGAGACGCTATTGCCTACTTATATCTCTTAAACAATATATGAACAATGTCTTCAATTGTGACGAAAAAAAATTTAAAAAATCTATCAAAAGTATTAAATGAGTACAAAACTGCATACATGTAACGATATATTCTGTAATGAAATATATTATGTACTACCTACCACCTATTAAAATAATATAATATCTTTTGGTTGTTGTAAGATTTCAGTTTGAGCTAATTATTAATTTCTAGATGCACAGTATAATAGTATAATGATGAAATCTATAATTGGTTTCTAAGTTTGGTAAATTATGCATGTATAAATTAATCAAATTATAAACTGTTGATTTCCCTAAAACAAATAAAAAAAGAAACTTTTTCACTATTATAAAGCAATAAGAGGATTCGCTAGAGCGTAGTAGAGAGCGTTGGAGGTCAATTAGAGGTAAAAAAAAAGTGGAACCCATTTTTTCACTTCATGTCTCACCTAAATATAATACATCAACGTCAGTTGGTACATTATTTTAACCCTTAAATTTCGATTGCACGACAACTCAAAAAAGTGGCATTTCAACACCGCTTTGAAAAATCGTTAAAAGTTATGTTTTTTTTCTAGATATCGCCTAACCTAAAACTTTTACTTGACGTTAATTTTTATTTTTTTCAGCACTTTTAATGACTTTTCATGAAGTAGTAGGTATGTTGTTGAGTTGTCCGGTCACTGAAATTTCGTAGTATGAACATAAAACGCGTTTATTTCATAATATATTATCATTTTTGTGACGTTATTATCACAACCACTTAAAAGTTTACCGCCTTTCCGAGGCGTGTTGTTTTTTTTTTTCAAAGTAACCTTGTTTTTTAAAGTATTTTCTGAAATTATTTAGTGAATTTTAACACTGTGGGTGCTGAAACGAATTTTCGCTTTCGAATACGCTTTCAATTTATGATGTATAGTCACGCAGGTCGGGGCTAGAGCTGTGACTAATGTACCAGTAACAGATATTGATAAAACATAATATCTTCAAAGTTCTGTTATACCTGTTACCGTACCGCTGCATAACATAATATTTAAAAAAAATCAAAGTGCGCAATTCGTACACGGTAGAAGTAAATCCTTCAGATAACTAAAGTAGACAAGATTGGTGAGGCTACGAAGCACGGCACAAAGAGGAGACCGATAGGCTACGAAACACCGCACAAAGAGGAGACGTGAGAAACGAGTCGTTCAAAAACGTGTTTTTCTTGGAGCGATTTAATGGTTTAGTTAAGAAGTTGACCGAACCGATTATCTGTCTTCCGATTGCCAAACTTTTGCGAAACTATCCGAATACGACTGAAGTATATTGTATGAATTTTTGAAGTGAAAACTTCTTTAGCACCGTTGTGATTTTAAACTCGATAAAACGAAAAAGCGACACTAAAAAGAAACAAACGCACATACTCGTGTCTATAGGATTTAGCCTGCGAGAGAATGAGATAGACTAAAATGTCTCCTCTTTGTGCGGTGCTATGTAGCCTCCCCACTCTTGGCTACTCAAGTTTTCTGAAGGTTTCACTTCTACCGCGTGTGAACTGCATACAATTTTTTTTCTTTTTTTTCCGTTCAATATTCATTCGGTAATTCGTTGTAACAAAGTGGTTTTAACAATTTGGGAGGCGGGAATGGGTACCGCCGCCCCGGGAACTTTTATTGGATAACCAACACCTCTGCCATAGGTCACCCCAAGTGGTTCGCTATGTTTGGTGATTTAGCAGGGGTGCCCGGGTTCACGGGGTGAGGTTTGTCTAGGTCTTGGAGGCGGATGACCAGGACATACTGAACTCCAGATTCCTACCCACCCATCAAACCCTTTCCTTCCCAGAACTCTCCTCTCCTTCCTTTCCTTAAAAAAAACCCTCCACACAGCATCCCCAAAATGACATAGGCCCCGAGGGAAATTATTTTCTCAGGGCCTCCTGTGTGGAGCTCATGTAAAAAAAAAAAAAAAACTTTTAATATTATGTTACTAAAGAACAGGTATGATATTTACTGGGTTTAGGTTTTATTCATTTTAACAGATATCGGAACAGAACCGTTATTCACATCTCTAGTATTTGTATAAAAGCAAGTGATTTCGTTCCCCGTTGCCTGCAAAATACATACATTGACTAATTATGTATTTTTTTTTAATATCGTAAAAGCAAAGGAGAATTGTGCTGTCACTGACTAAATATATCGCAGCACGAGGGGAACAAACATGAACTCGGAAAGTTTATTTACACGATGTAAATAATACAGTCAGTTTTTTTTTCTATGAAATAGCGATACGGCCAAGCAAAAATCACAAGTTTTACAGTTTTCGCAAAAATTACCGTTTAGAGCTCAAAGGTCAGAGTGAAATGTCAATCAGGACGGCAACCACACTCTTGTACAAGTTTTTGTGGTAAATGATGATTCATTTTGGGAGGTATGTATGGGTACCGCCTCCCCGGGAACCATTTATTGGATAATCAACACCCCTGCCATAAGTCACCCTACGTTTGGTGACTTAGCAGGGGTGCCCGGATTCATGGGGAAGGTTTGTCTAGGTCTTGTCGGCGGATGAGTTTTTGCACCTTTTGCCGGATTGGAAGAGACTGGTTGAGGTGGACCTTTTGAACTCTGCGGCCGACTCTCTCGACCCATCGCCTTGCACCGCAGTGGAAGGGATGTATTCACAAATCCGTCAAGCCTAGACTCATTGATCACCAGTTTTCTACCCATCCCTCATAACTTTTTCCTTCCCAGAATTTCCTTTCTCTAAAAAGACCCTACACACAGCATTTCCAAAGATGATATACGCCTGAGGGATTTTATTTTCCTCAGGGTCTATGTGGCGCTAATGTAAAAAGAAGTTATGCGCTACATGCAAATGGCTTTTATGGTCCCGCTGGTGAGGGTTCTGTTGTAATTTCTTTGTCTCTCTGTTACAACGTCGTTTATAAGGGGGAGAGGTTGCAACAGAGCTCTCACCGTTATACTAATAAGTTTATAAGAGGGAGAGGTTGCAACAGAGCTCTCACCGTTATACTAATAAGTTTATAAGAGGGAGAGGTTGCAACAGAGCTCTCACCGTTATACTAATAAGTTTATAAGAGGGAGAGGTTGCAACAGAGCTCTCACCGTTATACTAATAAGTTTATAAGAGGGAGAGGTTGCAACAGAGCTCTCACCGTTATACTAATAAGTTTATAAGAGGGAGAGGTTGCAACAGACCTCTCACCGTTATACTAATAAGTTTATAAGAGGGAGAGGTTGCAACAGAGCTCTCACCGTTATACTAATAAGTTTATAAGAGGGAGAGGTTGCAACAGACCTCTCACCGTTATACTAATAAGTTAAAGGTTTATTTTTTGTGAGATATGTTAAATAATTTCACATTTTATGCATAAATTATCATTATACCCCTCCCACCAACACATCCTTCTTATATTTTAGGGGTAGATTAGAGGGAAGGGAAGCCTCACCTTTCCCTTTGCACACACCCCTGCTTCGTCCATATTCATGCATACTCTTATATTATTTCCACCATTGATATTAATCGACTCAATTTAGTTGATTACTTTAATCGTAACATGTCTTCTTGGGATGTTCTCAATTTATTTTTCCATCCGCTTGCGCGTCCGTACCTGCTTTTCTGTCTTTTTAAAATCATAAACCACAAGGCGAAGATTATTGCTAAATCACTACTTTCGATTAATCTTTACTACGAATCGCTTTATATTATACACTAGCAGACCCGGCCACACGTTGCTGTGGCTAACCTTTATAACCAACGCCATCTGTTAATTTGCATACATATCAAATCCATATACGCTTCCTGAATTGAATCTTTAAATTTCTCTGCTTTTCTCTTCTATAATATCCATGTATTATACATATAAACCTTCCTCTTGAATCACTAATAATAATAATATCTAATAATTGGCTAATTTGTAGAGCGCCGTTTTTGTGAAAAATCACCTCAAGAGCGCTTTACAATTTATTATGAATCTCAGGCTCTATCTAATTTTATTATTTACAAATAGATACAGAAACATACTTACCTGCAGGACACTTCCGATAAAACACACTTAATTAGAAAGTTTATGCTTGGGGAAGATACGACTTTGCACGTGGAGGACATTACATTCTAAACACTGGACATTGCATGAATTTACCTTTGCTACCCTCATCACTGTTGGTTTTACATTTATATTTATATTTATAAGAAGATTAATGCCAAAGTTGGGTTAATATTTATTTTGAAAGTCTGGAGAATTTTCAGAATTTGCTTTATTTTTACACACTTAGTTATTTACAATGTTGCGAGCCGTGAAGGCGGAGGTGAAAGGTTTTTATATATATATATATATTTTTTTTTTTTTAACTTATGGATACGACTGTCTGAAAAGATGAGATGTGTGGCAGTCCATTCCAGGCTTTAGGTCCTGACACTCCGAAAGCACGTTCACCGAATTTAGTATCTGGTGTGCGCTTTGGTTCCTTCAACCTTCCGATCGCTGATGTTGCTTGCTGGTTGATTGTATTGGTGAAAACCGTATGAAAATCTTTTGCGTAGTTTAAAATATCTAAGCACACAGACAGCGGGAGCGACTTCATTTTATACTATGCAAAGATATGAAAAGGTGCTTTGATAAATTGAAACATTTCCTACCGTTTCCTTTGAGCAGAATCAAAATAAAATTGTTAATTGCTTTATAAAAAATATAAGCATAACTACTCAAAAATGTATTTTTTTCAATAAGAAATGTATGAACGCATTTAAGAAATAATTTTTAAAAATGTTATGGATAAAATTATCTGTGACAGTTTCCATTGATTAACTTTTTTTATAAAATTATTGAAAATATTGATTTGAACGTCAACAATCAAATATGAATCGCTGATTTATTTGTTATACGAGTATTAAAGTTATTTTATTATTATTTTGTGATAAACCTACGAGTGTCCGTGGCAATTAAATAAACGTAGCGATTAGGTCACTAGATAACCTGTTTCGAAAGGAACACTTTATCAATAAAATTTTCACGAATCATATTATTTTTATTAAACGTACGAACCAATCAATGTCAGACAATAGCTTCGCGCCTTCGAACCCGTCTCGGATCGTATTGTGTTTATTAATTTGTTTTCATGTATGCCCACGCACTATATTCATTATACAAGTCCACTGCGAGTAGGGTTCCCAGATCAAAAAATTCCTGGCATTTGATAAAAATTCCGGACTTTCGAAAGTTACGGAATTAAGAAAGATATGCTCTTATATATTTGCGATGCAGGCACAAAATGCCAATGTTGAAAGGATCTTTTCCTTAATGGGAACCCAATGGTCAAGAGAAAGGAATAGGCTCTCTGTAGTCTGTCAAGTCGATTCTCTTAACACAGTATAATTAAAAAAAATATGACTTGCGAAATGTTCTACAAAATTATTATTAAAGATTCGAAAGTGTTGAACAATATTTCTGGGGGCATTAAACATCAAAAATGATGTTTTTACTTTGATTTGTAATAAAAATAATTTGTTTTATTTAATTTCTTATATCAATCTCCACTTGTATAAATTCCGACTGTTTAGGATTCCCCCGCATTCCGGACAAAGAGCTATATTTCCGGACTTATGGCAACCCTAACTGCGAGTCGGTGGTGGTGACCGCTTGCTGGTGTGCATAATGCATATACATATACTGCACAATATACGGCATTCAGCTCAACTTGGCAACAGAGTATACTAGTCATATCATGCGTATAAATGCACAATTTAGTATAAGCATTTTGCTGTTCTAGAAGTAAAACGTCACAAGTCAAAAAAATACAATTTATTAGTAGTATGATGATACAATGATATTATACTTTAAAAGAAGGTCTGCTTATTTATCTAGTTCAAGAGGCACGGCGCGTTTTCATCCTCCAACAAAATATCTACTATAACCTAAGGACAAAAAAACGATAATACGTGTTATCAACAAGCAAGGGCGGATCCAGGGCGGGTCATGGGGGTCATGACCCCCCCCCCCCCCTGGGCTGGGTCCAGGACCTAGGTGGACCTACATTTTACTGGTATCTATTATTATCAAAATTAAATTATAACTTCTTGTGACTTGACCACGACTATGTGACCCCCCCCCCCCCTGGCGCTATGTGACCCCCCCTGGCGCCAAAGCTGGATCCGCCCTTGTCAACAAACGACCGACAAGATACCCCTCCACTCGACTCTTCACTGAATATAATGTCCTAAACATACGGCAACTCCATCTAAAATTTACTTTAACGCATTTCATGTTCAAATATAAGAAAAAAAACCCTCTTATATACATCATAATTACACCACCAGAACAATAACCAACCGACACTACAATGTACCACGTCAGCTCGTAGACATTTCATATACCTTGCTCCTAAAATATTCAACCTTCTCCTTGAGAACTTAAAAACCGAAACCCAACCGCTCACCTTTAAAAACCATTTATCACAATGGATCCTTACTACTAGAAATGATAACTAGAAACGATGTTCCTTAATTCCTTAATTTAACAAATAATTAAATTACTATTTCTTACATGTTATATTTTAATAACTATTATTATCAACTTATCATTACAATATTATTATTTATTATTATTATTATCACCAGATTTTATTTATCAACCATTACAAATGTATAATTTCAAATCTGTAAACTTCCGCCAAAACACAGGGATATCCCTAGCATGGCGGATAAAACACCACAAAAAAACTAAGCATGTACAATATTCTTGTAATAAATAAATAAATAAAGGGAACGTACCCATCCTACGTGATCTACTTTTTGCAATTTTTAACACACCCCCCCGGTGACCAAAAACCTACGTATTTTGAAGACCCCTCCCCCCCCTAAACAGGTCACGTAGTATGGGTACGTTCCCTAACCTAACCTTATTTAACATTTTACTATTTTTGAACAAATTTGTTGTCTTTATAGGATATCTGTAGGTATTTTTTAAGTTAGGTTTTAGTAGATATTTTGTTGGGGATGTTTCGAGCGTAGGATATTTTGTCGGAGATATTTTATCAAGGGTTGAAAAGTCGCGGAACCAGCTCAAGATACTTTCGGTAGACATCAGTTAAGTCATTTTTCTCTTGTTGGGAACAGTAGATACCTACACTACTCTATGTAGAAAAACGTCATAAGTCAAAGAAACAACAAAATTTTTGATACGTTTTTAGATTTTCACGGCCAAAAGTATTTTCGTTATTTTTTTGGTTTGTTATGCCGTGTTGCGCTACAGATACGGCAGATCTGTCGAATGATGGACATTGCAACGCTGTCCGAAACATAGGCTAAAGAAGGAGGTAGTGCAACACGGCATAACACCCCAAAAACAAATAACGAAAACAACATTTTTAATACTGGGTTATCAACGAAACTTAGAAGTTGAAGTTTTTTTAAGTATAAAAAATATAGTAAAATAATATATTTTTTTTAAGTCAGAGACCAGTTATTTTTCGTGTGGAAACTTCAAAAGACGACAATTTAAATATTTTGAAGAAGTAATAAGATAATAATGCTCTCATTTTAGAAATATATTTTATGTACATTTGTTCAACGCCCTTGAGGTGATTTTTCACAAAAAACGGATCTTTCCAATTCATACAATTATTATTATTAATCTTGGTAAGTAGCACTTCCTTCTTAAACGTCGTCTACGTTTTACAGGATTTACAGTAACTTATCTCCTGATAAATATATTTTTCTGATTTGTGACGTTTTTCTTCCGGACTAGCGATATATGCACCAGACAAGAGTTCGCTGATTAAGCCTCGATGATACGGCGAGTTACAAGCTACTATCTACTAAGTTTTAAAAGCGGGTAAATCGGCGAGTGAGATTGTCATGATGACACACAAAACTGTCCACTCGCTCAGAAGCGTAGGAAACTGAGGTCGCTTTTAGCGCCAGTGGCAAGAATAACGACGCCTGCGTGAACTAATTCTTCACATTTTTGACAGTCGAAATCAGCTGGTTATCGGAAGCCATGTTGGAAACGTAAAGCAACCAATCACGAGCAAGCGAAGCAAGCGTGTAGGCGAGTAAAGTTGACGACCTTTCAACTTTTTTTAGTAGATTGTCAACAATCTGCTAGTTGCTGCTAGTTAGCAAGTGACACGATGACACTGGGCGAGTTTACTAACAGATAGTGAATTTCCCAGATAGTAGCTTGTAAACTAGCCCTGTGTCATCGACGCTTTAAACATTACAATCACTCGCCGTCAAGCCATTGCCGGGGCTGGCAATCAAATCAACACCTTTTCCATTGCGTTCACTTGTACTGCTGAAGTACCTGCCTGCATAGCAACATACTAAATAAATTGTGTCAGGCCATACATCGCACTTATAAGGCTCAATTACTGACACCATGTAAAAACTGTTGGATTTGAACCTCGGTGTCTGATGTATCTCTGGGATTGATTAAGACTTTTTTAGAAAGGTCGTATTTCAGTGCTTTGTTATTAATTTAGTGCTGTGAATTATGGTGTGACGCCTTAAGTACCTAAAGACATACCGCTTATAGCTCCGTTGTGATACCTTTTTTCCATAAACTTCGCTTGATTAGAATTTTAGAAACGTTACAACTTAAACGGAGATCTTCTAGTTAGCATCACCTAAAAACCTATGTCAATTAAATTTACTGATATCTAGTAAAAGTTGTTAGATACAAACCAATGTATCCGAAGCACTCGGGCTGGATTAATTGCTCCTTTTTACAAAGTTTGATTATTTGAGTGTTTTTTACTGATGTGATTTGTGGCACAAAACTTGAAGACCCAATTTCTGACACCCAAGTTAAAACTCTCAAGGTCAGTTGTTTCACAGATCTTGAACGATTCATCAAATTCAAAGTTAATTTTCAAGTTTTGTAAATATTCTATTCAAGCTTTGTTCCATCAATCCGTCCTTAGTGTTTATGGTGAGATGACTAAAGCAGGTCTTGGGTACCTACCTACGTACAATAATTATATCAGGTCATTCAGTGTTGAAAGTGTTGTCATCACAAGGATTAATTTATTTCTGACACAATTTAAAAATTGTTAGATTCCAAACTCAGCATCCGAGGCACTCGGCAGTGAGTTATTGCTCCTTTTTTACATAGGTGAATGTATTATTTCTACGTTTCATTTAGCGCTGTGAATTAAGTATGGTGCGAAACCTTCGACCGCCTAATGCAAGGCAGATAGTCGATTGCACCGCAGCTAACGCCGAGCATACTAATTGCCGCTGAGCGATGCACCGCCCATGTGCAATGTGCAATGGCAAAGATGACCCAGCGGACTGGAAGGAGGTCCGACCGGTTAGTCTAGCTTCTATACTACTCACAGATAGAGATCGTGTGCACATCATCGGCGATCATCCTAAAAGCCGTTCATAAAAATTTCTCACACGTCTTGTACGAAAACGAATAATACTAAAATGTCGAATGTCTTCCTATTCCTATGGACATTTCGCGAACGTATGTTTTTTTCGAATTGAGCAAGTGTATTACGGCATTGCCAGGTTTAAAAAAAAAATTACTTTATTTCATAAAACGCATATATATATATATACTGGTAATAAAATTCATGCAGCATTAGATTTAACATTAATTACGAACTTATTCGAACATCGTAACAATAACGTGATTTTAACATTATATAGTGTATAAATGTTCCTGTCCGGGACGACTTATTTCTAGATATGTAACACTTCGAAGTTCAATGTCATCGTAATAAAATGGTAATGAGACCATTCAATTGTGAATATTGGAATTTTTGGAACTCCTAAAAAAATATATGATATGCTAGCCGCTCCAGGCTCTTTGCTCTAGCTGAATCCGACGAGACTTGTACTACTAAACGTGTAATGTACCTGTGCTTGTGTGAATACCCTTCTACTAATACTAAATTTTTACGTGTACGAATATCATTATTTGATATCGGAGACTCGCTGCAGGAGGTTCGTTTCGACAGCCCCAATGAACTAAGCTAAATCTAATCGTGTTTAGATCAAAGGCACTGGACATCTTAATCATCGTGCATAATAATTAATTTAATATTGCATAATAATCAATTTTCACGGCTTCTTGTTAAATAACTGAATATTCGAATAAAATGCAGTTATTAAGATTTCGTACGGATGCCTTGATAGGAAATTCTAGGAATAAATTATAACGTCATCAAATTTTGTACGTGTAGATACTTAATTAAACCCTCCTAAAAATAATCTGCCGTCGTTTTTGAAATATTGCGTTTTCCCGGCGCATAGAGATACTCGTATTTCGATGAAAATGACAATATAGAGCATAGATATACAACTCATGTAGACAGTTGATTGGTTTTTCAGAAGAAAAAAGATACACATTCCTCTATTAAATTCACAGACAAGATTACGTTATATTCGTGAAATCTAGGCTTTCGACCTATATACGAATTATATTCCAGGCTGTGCTAACCTCGCCATTCCAACCAAGCCGAGCTTAAAATCATCTGATGTGCCGGGTCTATTCGTCGTAGTTGAGGCTGGAAAAGATGTAGGGAAAATCTTAGTACACACGCAGGCGGGCGGATGTGTAGTGTATAGGCAATTGTCCGCGTCGTGACTTGAAGGTGGGTCCCGCCAGCAGATAGCGGAGTGATGATCCTGGCAGTCCCCGCCCCGCTTCTTACCATCGGCCACATACATCTATCTGCCTGAGCCCTGGATTGCAATCATAATGATAATGCCGTCCGTCCAGTGATCTCGCCTTCAAGGCCCTTCGGTCGTTGTCCGGCCGTATCAATACGCGCTCGATACAGTCACAGTATGCGTCAAGTACGCTGCAATCATTCCACACCACTCGAAACGTCTTGCGTCTTATATCGGTCTTGTTTCTTTTCAAATCGAACTCGAAACGTCTTGCGTCTTGTATCGGTCTCGTTTTTATTAAAACCAAGCTCTGGAGATTGAACTCTGCATAACGTATGAAGATAGACTTCGTGGTGTGACCTTTGTAATAACGAACTATTGTGATGAAAGCAAGGGTCAAGTTGCAATGTCGAATGGATCGCCTACGATATAATAAGAGTGTCTGACGCGTATCAGAAGCATTGTAATAAATCCTGAATGCCTTTGTAACAGTTTATCGTTTTATATGCCTACAACTCTGTTTTTATTTATTTATTAATCTTTGGCAAATAAACAGTACAATTTTTTTTTTTTTTTTTTAATTTTCAGTCAGTGAGTCCATGGCAACGTTATGAGGCTGATGGTAGAGTAGGGAGGGAAAGAGATGGGGCAGAAGAAGTACCTGATTTGGTCACCAAACTCGGCTAAAGCCATTTCAAGCAACGTTTCAATTCTGAATGGTGGTCTTACACCAGGGTCTATGTATAAATAAAACACATTAATTATTACCCCTTAAATTATATTTAAAAAACCCATCACATCAAAAGAACTGTAACACTTAAAATATTATATACTAGCTGAAGTCCCCGGCGATGCCCGGGATTTACACGGAGTTTTCGAAATCAAAAGTAGACAGTGGCCTTCCTTTGCATACAAATCAAATCCACACCGCCCGCTTGCCAGCCCGCTCGTCCACCACATACAGACATTCTCCTTTATGGAATAATATGGAATGTATTGCATTGCACTTCCCCTGCATACATTCTGGAATACATTTTTATTATTATTATTATTATATATTATATACTAGCAGACCCGAACACACGTTGCTGTGGCTAACGAAACTTTTATAACCAACGCCATCTGTTAAATCGAATCCACATCGCCCGTTTGTCAGCCCGCTGCCCGCTGCCGCTTGGCCAGATATATTATGTATTTCAACCAATTTACACAAAATCTTGATAAATTATATACCTAAAAACCTTCCTCATAAATCACTCTATTGGTGAAAACCGCATAAAAATTAGTTCAGTAGTTTTTGAGTTTATCGCGAATAGAGAGACAGACACGGCGGAGGAACTTTAATTTATAATATGTAGAGAAGTTAATAATAATAAGTATTCATTTGTTCAAGGTGGAGTGACATTACATTTCTTTACTTAGAATATTGTTCAATTTTGGTGAGATCCTCATTTAATTGTTTGTAGTAGATTGTTAATGTTTTCTTCTTATTTGTGACATATTCCCATGAGTCTTTCACTTGTTCTGTCTTGTGCACACGGCACAAGTACCCAGTGGTTCGCATTCTATTCTGACGTACTTATTCGGCTTCGCATTGCATATTGGGAATGGCTTATTCAATATCGCAATGATCTGCGCATTGCAACCTGCGATGCGACTGAATAGTAACATTCAAGGTGGATGCACATTGCACATCACAGCCCAGCGGATCGCCTAGGCTCGCAAAAACAAGAAAAACACCTCCGCGGAAACTGGATAGCATAATATGTATTATTGCCATTCGCAATGAAATAAAACATTCTATGGATATTTCCATCTCAGAAGATATTATCTGAAAGACTGGAAAGTTACTAGCAATACACTGAGGTACTTAATTATTTAATTGAATACATTATTTTATCCATGCATTCACAATACGATAAGATACAAAATGTATTAAATATTTTACAGCCTCATCTGAACGGATGTTGCACATAGTATGCAGTGTAATCTGCGCGTTGAACTGTTATTTAATTACCCGATACCATGCCGTCGTACATTTGTTTCCAGTTTAATTAAATTATTTGATATTAAATAAATACACACAGCTTAGTTTCAATACGATAAAAAATATTTTACAAATAGTAGTAATTAATACCTACACGGTATTTTACTGAATTAGAACAGAAATAATGGCACTATATTAATCATCAAAATAAATATATATTATTTATTCACAGTAAAAGCTTTAATCTATTCCAAAATTCTGATGTATTATTAATTATTATTTATCCATTCAATTTTTGTGAATTTTTATTTTTTAACTTTATGAGTAAAACCTCTATGATAGTTAAAAATTACTGAATCGGATAGGGTAACCTTAGCTCAGTCGGTAGAGCTGCAGACCGGAAAACCGAAGGTTCTAGGTTCGAGTCCCAGAGGTACCAATATCTTTTTTGTTTCCAGATTTTCGATTGAGTTTCGCTAATATTGTCTTCATTTAATTAAACATTCGATTTATTTGAATTATCAAGTTTTGTGGATTAATTTTCTTCGCTTTCTTTTCAATGTAGTATCTAATAATTCATAATATATCTCCTAGTAAATCTAAAACAGAAACAGACACGTTGATATTTGTCACATGAGAACGGTTAGCTTCTTCGACTCGTTCTTGTGTTACACACAGCTCGGCTGTGGAACGATTTGCCGGCCTTTGTATTTCCTCCTTCCTACAACATGGGTCTCTTCAAGACCAATGTTCCTTCCTTCCTCTCCTCAAAAAGACCCTCCACACAGCATCTCAGATGACATAAGCCCTGGGGGAAATTATTTTCCTCAGGGCCTTCTGTGTGGAGTTAATGTAAAAAAAGACCAAGACACAACAGAGGAGACCCATGTTCTAGGAGAGAGAAAACACAGAGGCCGCGTTCGATTCTTAGTTGTGACCGTTACATTCTTATTACCTATTACCTTCTTTATTTAATATAATTAACTTTCTTGTTTATTTTTTTAAAGAGAGCTATGTATTCCTATGTTACGAGTAATCTGACAATGCAATTTGAATTCCGTCAGTTGCTTGTGCAACGATGGACCACTTACCTAGTGGAGGATGGAACCCGTGACGCATTTTTCCACTCGGCTACTAATCTTGTAATGTAACTACTATTTCTGAATTAGAATCATTAGTTTTTAGTGGTACTACATACAATATAAACACAAATACATTTATGTAATATATCATTGAAGAAGAAGATAAGAATAATAATCTAAACAAAATTATGAAAGAGAACGAGACACAGAAAAAGATAATGGTCGCAACTGGGACTCGAACCCAGAACCTCTCGTCTATTCCGGGACGAATAAAAACGGTAAACGCACTTCCCAGATAGATGAGAGGTTCTGGGTTCGAGTCCCAGTTGCGACCAATATTTTGTTTTTGTTTTTCTGTGTCTTGTTCTCTTTCATAATTCCGTTTAGATTATTATTATTTTCTTCTTCTTCAATGATATATTACATTGATGGGAATAACCTTCAAAAGTTATAAAAAGTGTGTTTTTCTTATAAAATTGTATACTCATTTAGACTTTTATAAAAAGTCAATAGTTCCATATAAATAAAATGTGACGCTATTCAGGTTACAAACCAATTCTTAGAATGATTGTTTCAAATAAAAAAGGTAGTTGCCTATGACATGGAAAATAAATTAGTTGAAGATAATAATGTTAATACTAAAATTTGAAATATGAGATTGACTATTATGACGGTTTGACCAGTAGGGCGCAATTGCGGAATTGGTAAACGCACGTCCCGGATAGACGAGAGGTTCTGGGTTCGAGTCCCAGTTGCGACCACTATTTTGTTTTTGTTTTTCTGTGTCTTGTTCTCTTTCATAATTCCGTTTAGATTATTATTACCTTCTTCTTCAATGATATATTACATAGATTGGAATAACCTTCAAAAGTTATAAAAAGAGAGTTTTTCTTATAAAATTGAATACTCATTTAGACTTTTATAAAAAGTCAATAGTTCCGTATAAATAAAATCGGATCTATTTATCCGTGACGCTATCCAGGTTACAAACCAATTCTTAGAATGATTGTTTCAAATAAAAATGGTAGTTGCCTATGATATGGAAAATAAATTAGTTGAAGATAATAATGTTAATTCTAAAATTTGAAATATGAGATTGATTATTATGACGGTTAGACCAGTAGGGCGCAATTGCGGAATTGGTAAACGCACGCCCCGGATAGACGAGAGGTTCTGGGTTCGAGTCCCAGTTGCGACCATTATCTTTTCTGTTTTTCTGTGCCTTGTTCTCTTTCATAATTCCGTTTAGATTATTATTATTATCTTCTTCTTCAATGATATATTACACTGATGGGAATAACCTTCAAATGTTATAAAAAGAGAGTTTTTCTTATGAAAACAAATACATTTATTTGAAACTACTAATAAATTATTGCTCTGTCGCTTTCGGAAATGTCCTTTCTTCACAATGAGAATATTAAAACAAATTTATGTTTTTATATTGTAATTATTATGACAAGCCACAAAGTAAATAATGCTTTCTTCGATTAATTATTACATAGTTTAATATTCTTCTAGTTGGTATCCCGAAAAGTGATTATAGTCGTAACGCGAAATGTCTACAAACTCTTAAACGAGAATGTTCTCGTATGTCAATAATATTATTATTTATTATTTTATAATCGCTCATAGGACAGAAACAAACACTTATCTAACACAACAGAAGAAGTCCCGACCTTGGATACTTATTGATCGTACCAACTTACATTGCTGAATCATTTAATTTTCAATGGTTATACCCTTTTTACGTAATACTAGCTAAAGTCCCGACGTTTCCCGAGTTTTCTTAAATCAGTAGACAGTAATTTTCTTCATATTTTCAACGTAAATTTTTCGAAATTTCATCAATAATGATTATCAAAATTTGCTTTAATCGGTGGGAAAAGGGATGGGGTTGTTTTTAGTAATCTTAAATAGACAGTCGCCTTCCTCTCGTGTGCAAAATTTCATCTAAAACTGTAGATTTATATAAAAAAAATTCACGTCACCCTCCCGCCACACTCTTTATATGTATAAACTAGCTGGTTCCCCGCATGCAATTATGCCATTTAATAAAGAAATAGTTTCTCCCTGCGTGTCCTTTCCCATTTGTCCCGTTCCCCTTCCGATTTCCCTCCTTTCCCGCGCCCTCTTCTCCTCTCTGCCTCCTCCACCTTCCCTCTCCTCACTCCACTCCCCCCCTTCCCACGTCCGCGGAGCCACCCCTCGAGATCCCCTCCACCCTCCAAGGTTCCCCAACCGCCTCCCGGGATCCCTTCCCCCCTTCCCGCGAACCCCGTACCCCGTACCCGAGTTACCCTCCCCACTCCCGCAGTGTACATCAAACAGCTCGCGTGCCACCTATTGCAATTTTTTTATACAAATTCATAATGCCAGAGCTCACCAATAGTTTTATACAAACCTTGTCCTGACAGTAACGAACACAAAAAAATAGAATTATCCTTTTTGGTGCAGTCGTTCGGAAGTTATGCGCGTACATGCATTTCGGGGATTCATTTTTATTTATATAGATAGAGAGATAGATATAGATTACTTGCTGAATTCCCCGGCGTTGTCCGGACTTCACGCAAAGTTTTTCTAAAATTCACGTAGACAGTGACTTTCTTCTTGTTTTGAAAGTCAACTGTGCGAAATTTTATCGGTCTCGGAATAAAACTGTACGCCCGGTATCCACCATAGTCACTCTTCTTTATGTATTTAGATAGATTATTTGATTTTAACGCGAGCATTCCCCAAATAACTTACTGTACTCGCGAACAAACGAGGTCCTACCGAGGGTAATACATCATTCAGTGTTTTGTCTATCGTAATATATTGTAGTCCTCAGATTTCGGGCATAACCCTTGGACGATGACTTATGACTATTTTATCATTCTCTCATAAATATTTACGAGCTCCTTAATATTTTTATCGATCTACTTTACGTTTACGTTATGCTTTGACTGCGATTTTATATTTCAAAGGGGTTTTCTTACTCTTGAATCATTTGTCTATTTTATTTAGTCTGTATAAATTCTGTATTATTTATGTTCCATTCGAGCTTTTATGTCTGAGTATGAAAATAAAATCTAGCGAGTAACTTTAGTATGTATTTTCAATCAAATGGCTGCTGGATGTAGTGAAAAGATGCTCGTATTCATTGTATTTAGTATAAAAGGTATTATTTTTGTAGTGTATTGATTATTTATCCATGTAGTTTCAGCGTCTTTCAATAGATGTCGGTAGGCTAGTTTGTAATACGAAGTTCTGCCATATCCCAACAGATGGCAGTTGTGTTAATTATTAGAAACCATCTATCGCCGTTCGTGTCTTAGGTACGAACGGTTACGATGATGTCCGAAGGCTCCAGTGAGATTGGACTTTCTCAATCAGCCCGCCGCGCCGGAGTAACAGGACTACTAGAGTCCAGCCTAGTAAGGACGTCTGTCCAGTTTAATAATCATTCTAAATATTCACGATAACCAAATAAACAACCTAGTAATCATTTGAATCATATGCATATATTAAATACTGGAAGATTCCCAACACATCTCAAGTTGTGTTACTATTGGAAGACGAGACATAATAGGTTAATGTTTTTATTATCTATGATGCAGCTTTATATCCACGTGGAACATGCATAATGTAGTAGGATCTAACATTAAGACGAGAAATCTCTGGCACTTACTACCAGAGTAAAGTAGATACGAGTAGGTCCTACTAGTAGAGCATTTACCCCGTCTGGAATTTGTCAAGTCCGTATAATGTTTTTCGTTCTGGGAATTGGAGACGGATTCTTGTTGTTTAGGTCCACTCGATACTAAGTAGACACTGGTAGTAACGTGGCAGATACTGTGCCAAGTACCAACGTAGCCTCAGTAAACCCTCTGTAAATCCTGAGATAAACCAAGAAACATTTTTCAAAAAGGATTATTTTTTGCGCAAATGTTTATGATTATTAATGTAAGGCGATACTTTAGGCCGAACGTCCCGCTTACGTGTATTATTATTCTTCTGTCTTGAGCGTTCGTTCTTACCACGCTCGAGACATTTCCCCGAAAAGCCTGCGAAAGTTACCAGTTCCTAGCGGGTGTGGTTGTGCGGTGGAGCCTCCGGTTGAGAGTGACTCCTTACCCCTATTTACATATAGTTGATAGAGCCAGTTTGGCGTATCTATGCGGGATGTGAGGCGAGATTAACTCGTTAAAAGTTAGTTTTTTCGAGGAAAATTCTACACCGCCACCGGGTACTACAGCTATATCGCGTTTTCTCATATATCCCCTCATAATGTTTTATCCTCTCCGAATTATGGGGTCCTGGTTGCCGGAAAAGGTCCGTGTTATATTTCTTATTCTTGGAACTTAATGCCGTATAATATTTTCTACAAAAATGCTTCTTGGCTTGTAATTTGGTTTTTGGCTAACTAATTTTATTTATTTTCTAATCTATTCCTTTGGAGTTCTCGGTAGTTTCCAATTAATGTTGCTAAGGAAGTTCACTTCCAGCTGCTGTCTTGGCACACGCAATATGAATATTACCGTGCTAATGTCGTACAAAATTGTAGATTAAGAAATGCTTTTATCAAATTTCGCGACTAATGTCAAATGCGAATCCGCTCTTTTAAGTGCGATTAAGTTGAACCAATTGTTGGCCATATTCAAAGGTCAAACTAAAGCCTCTGGATCCCCATCTTCTAATGTAATGAATTGTTTTTTTTAATCATATTTAGTCACCATATTAATTTAATTTTAATAATATTTAGATTTTTAATCATAATTAGTCACCACACCCAAATATAATCCTCTATCTCATTATTGTTACCACTACCTACCATCCTGAAAATTTTTGTAAAATATTTTTGCTTTTTTGAAAAATGTACTTTATTTAATATTTATAAAATATTTGTTGACTAGTCTGTCTCGACACAGGATTTCCTAGTGAGACAGGCAAGGCCAAAAAAATGTAAATCTTTTTATATAGCTGCACATAATAAATAAATAAAAAATATATATATAAATGTTTTTATCGCCATTAAAAAAGCTACGCTTAAGTTTGAGAGCATAAGCTATCGTGACTTTTATTTCTTTATAAATCTATAAGTTAAATCACGTTGTAAGATTTAATATATCTACCATGTATACCGGTCGATTAAACTCCAACCTCCTTCCTATCCTCAGAGCACGTGTTCCAGTCCTAACAAATCAGTGCCCCCCTGGTGTACCGGTCTCACCGGGACAGGAGTGCTCCTGGCTGGGGTGGGATACAATCGTATCGTATCGTGAACAAATTAATATTAATTCCAACGAATTTTGTACTTAACCAACTATCTAACTTACGAGTCATCACGCGTTTCTCCGCAGGGGTTAACATAGGGAATAGACCACAACACAGCTCTGTGGTCCACACTCCTTGCTTTATTCATATTGTCTCATATCATATCGTCTCATACATACTCTTCTATTATTATGACTCAATACCCGACGCTCAAGTATTTTATTCACTCGATAGTGCCATTTTTTTAATGTATTTACCAATTTTCTGTTGTACGTTAAATATTGAGATGAATGGCTCGGTGAACGAAATATTTTTACGTGGTTAATTTTTTCCACGTCGGCAATCTTATACAGTTTGCATTTTTTGTCCCATGTCCGTGCTTCTCACTTTGTATATATAAAACACAAGACTTGTCAGGTACAGTGTTTTAACCCGACTTAAATCGATATTTGAATAACTTTGATCTATAGAGGAATTCTTTCACCCTGGTAAACCGTCACATCCTCGTATGCCTCAGTAGATGGTTCCAGGTGTGAGCAATTCACTGGACACTGCCGTATAACATTATGTAGTCTATAATTTATACCTCCTGCGCTTTCTATGCTCCTGGGAGGGCTGTGGGAATCTTTCCTACCTGGCGTGCCCGGTCCAGTGCACCGATCCTACCACACCTCGCTTCTTTATAATATCATTTATTTTTGTTTATTTCCTTTGAGCCGCTCTTCTACAAAGAGGGCCCTGTGTCGTTTTAATGACTGTCAATTTGCGGTGTCGTTTTTATTTCCGCGTCTGTCTCCTCCGTCTTCTGCGCTCCGGGCGATCGTTATGCGGCTGGCGTTGCAATGCTTTGCTGTTATTTTTCTGTATTTTCTCCGTGTGAACACGGTATTAGCAGTTCGATTGTGCTTCCATGTTTGGTGTCTCTCCTTCGCTTTTTTATTGTTTTTCTTGGTAGAATTGTGTATTGCCACTTCCAGAGCAGAGATTCCCAAACTTATTTAGTTCTTCGCCTTACTTTTAAACTTCCAAAAATATCTGCCGCTTTTTGTCTAATTACTAACATTCTGCGGCCTTGAAAGTCGGTCCAAGTATTATACTATATGTGCAATTTATACATAGGTTGAAAATGTGAAAAATAGATGTTCTAGAATCATTGCGGTAATACGGGTCAAATGCATGATTCTCGAGACAATTTATTTATTTGTATAATCATACAGATTTATTTATTTATTACCTACTGTTTAATATGCCCATGGGGCTTTTACATTTGGTAGTTGCATATGGTGAAAACGTGTGTTATTAATAATAAACAATGGTTTCATAATATTATGGTTTACAATAATTGTACAAAATTTAAAAAAATGTGTAGTAATCTAAACATTTTCTGAAATAATGTTTTGACATGAAAAGTTCATTTAACTATGTTAGTCATTGAATTTGTTTTGTTACAATGTTATGTTATTTATATATTCGTTTGTAGGCGAGAAATTGGCGAGTTTGCAACATAATTTGTTTGTTAACAGTGACAATGAAATTGGTCCGTATGCCTAGTGTGTCGAGTAGGTTCTCTTATATTAACTAGACTCAGGAGTTCGCAAAAGTCGAGCTCCGAATTTAAAATAAAAAGAAGCACGAGTCGCTTATCCTTTGTCGATTCTCAAGTGCACGTATGTTCAAGACATTTAATAAAAAAGCGTAGATTATTTGTTCTAAGAGAATATTCAACTTAAAATTAATAAATGTAAATTTTATGTTGAGGTGACCAAACTACGGAATTGTACTCTTATTGCCTACTTACTAATGAAACAAGGAAAATTTTCATAACAGGAAGTGAATTAAAGTTTTTAAAGGTTGTAAGCAAAAGTTCTAATGTTTTCATAATATTGTCTGTGATGTGATTTATGTGATGTATAAATTCTAGTTTTTTTTTAATCAAGTATAATTCGGAAGTCTCTAACTTTAGTTAATATCTCCTTTTGTATATTGTCTATCGTGATTGGAGATTTGTTTCGACATATGTAATGGGTATTTCTTTTTAAATTTTTACCTCATCAGCAAAGGGTGTAAAAGGTAAAAAATAGTACAGGACCTTACCAAATTCTTTAGATTCTTCATTTTCACTCTACAAATAATTTTATTTCACTCAGATTAGCTAGCGAAACAAATTATCAATTTGCCCTGTGTCCTCAAGGCCTTTAGTTTGTGAAAAAGTAATTTATGTGATATTTTATCAAATGTAATGAAATCTGTATATATACTTCTGACTTGATTGTTTTTTTTAAGAGCGTTTAACCAGCAGGGCGGTTGCAATGAGAAAGATTAATTATTCTCCGTACCAGCTTTTTAAAATTATAACAAAATATGGAATTTTTTTCAATCCAAATTAGCTTTAATTTATACCTTCATCCAAAAATGCTGAAAGGCGTGATGATAAAACTATTAAAATAATGTACTTTTTGTAAGTATTTTTTGATTATAAGTATTTATCATTTTTCAATAATGTCTAAGTTATACAAGAATGTTAAAATAATTTGAAATATATTAGTTTGTAAAGTGCGTAATTAAATACACAAACGGACCAATTTTCGTCAAGAAACGAAGAAACACATGTAGGTATGCATATACATATTTTTTAATGATTTTATTTAAACTAAAATTAAAATTCTAGAACATGCGAAACCTAGATAATGTATTGATTTATTTTATTATTTGAAATGGGTGTGTTGTAATACAAAATCTTTTTTGAAGATTTAACAAATCTGCCAACGACCTATGGAATAACCTTATTATACTAAAAATTAAAAAAATTTATTACATGCTAATGCTAGATAAAAGAACAATCTTTCGAAATCCATTTATAATTTTTTCTGGAAAAAAGTCAATACGTCTAAAATCTGATTTGAAAATGACATATTTCTGGTTTTCTCTGGTAATGCCCTCTTAATGAATGAAAAAGATGTTTACAGCTTACGTTTACATAGATGATTATTGTCTGTAATTCAAAAATGTTCCTAATATAATTTCAAGCCCGTGTACCAATAGAATAGCAAAAAATTA
Organism: Limnephilus rhombicus; assembly: GCA_929108145.2. Lineage (NCBI taxonomy): Eukaryota > Metazoa > Arthropoda > Insecta > Trichoptera > Limnephilidae > Limnephilus > Limnephilus rhombicus. The sequence continues at coordinate 5,652,863 of OV815285.1, forward strand.
GGATTGCATGAGAACCGTAGCTCCTAAAAAAAAATTGCCAAAAATATTAAAATTATCAACTTAAAGGTTCAAATTTTTTTTTAAGTCTCAACACGACCATTTTTCACCGAAATACACACAGCCTGTCAAAAATCACCGAATAAATAGGATTTTTTTTGCATCCTTAATTTTTGAATAGTGTATTATTATCTGCCTACATTGATAGGTAAAGCCAAGCCAACATTATTGTTCTTTAGTATCGAAACCAGATAAATTTTCGTGAACCCCCACACACAACTTGTGGACTCCCATTTTTTTCTACGCCAACGTAGACTTCCGTCGAGTCTCCCATGGACCCCTGGGGATCCACCTGGACCACTTTGGCAATCACTGGTCTGTTATGAACATATTTTTTTAATATTTAAATAAATGAAGATAATATAAGCGAAACTCAATCGAAAATCTGGAAACAGAAAAATCAGAAAAACATATTGACACTCTGGGACTCGAACCCAGGACCTCTTGCTTTCCGGGCAAACGCGCTATGTTTTTCAATATGTTTTTCTGATTTTTCTGTTTCCAGATTTTCGATTGAGTTTCGCTTATATTATCTTCATTTATTTAAATATTACAATTTGAGGTTTTACTCATAAGGTTAAAAATTAAAAATAAAATATTTTTTTAAAGCCGAAATATATTTAACTGGAGTTCCTTATTTCAGATTTAAAAAAAACTAGTGCGCAAAAATTTTCAGCGCTTGTATTTCCTTCGTCACCGCCTTACCGATACCCCTATTACCAAGGGCCCCTTGGATAGTTTTTTCTTTGGTAATCACTGCAATAAAGTGTGTAAAGGCGTACCGCTGACAGATCCACTTTGATCTCTCACTCTTTTCATAACCACTCTTTCATAAAAAAAACCTCACAGATTGGTAAGATAAAACTTACAACAACCGAGCTCTCAGTGGCAGGACCAAACTAAGAACGTCAGCACACAAGTTTTCGTAGCTGAAGAGGTTTGAATAGGAAGATTAGTTTAATTAAATTAGGTACCCTCGAATCTATTTGAGAGCATCGGGCTAATGTTGGAGCTGATAATTTCACTAGTGACAATGGTAGTTTGTATCGCGCCGAGTCGATAAACGCCGAGTTAATGGGCTTGATAATGTTGTTTGTTTCAAGGAAAGTTATAATTTACGAGTGTTTCTCTTGTTCGTTTTATTGTTATCTTTGCGGAGAGAAAATATACCTAGGCGATTTATAATTGTTTGACCTCTTTTATTTCCAATATATTTTACTTGTTCTGCAAACAGCGCGATACCATATCTTTCATTTCTGTTTGATTGGATGATGTAGGTACATTTCTGGTATCTCTTATGTTGAGATTCGCAAAAATATTTATTATCTTTCTCTTATTATCCCTGAACCATACTTTATAATAATTTCTCCCTAACATTAGGTATATTCATCGGCTAATTCTAACTAAAGTTGTGTGAAAAATGAATTGAGATTCTTTTCTGTTTTCTTTGGTAGTACTCCCAAAACGGATGTCGCCGGTTTTTATTTTATTTTATTTTTTTTTTATTTTGCAGAAACAAACAGTACATTATTACATAATGGAAAATAGTTACAAAGTTATAGAATTAATACAATAATTGGTACCAATGACATGTCGCTGTTATCTACTTATATTTTTGTGAGATAAATAATACAATATACCTAAATTAAGTTAGTAACTTATTAAAGGAGAGGGGTGTGTGAGATTGTTTGTATGTGTGTAAATGCGCGTGAGAGGGTGTGGATGTGTGTGTTATGTGTGCGAATTCAGTGTGCTAAAAATGTTTTTCTTAAATAGAGGGAGGGAATCAAAATTTAAAAAAATTAAATGAATTCCTTAACATTGTTAAGTTTTTATGTGGTGCAAAATAATTGTCAAACTTTTCCTTGACTTGTTTTAGCGTGATAGATTCCATATTCATGTTAAATGACTTGAAAATTTCCATACCTTTGGAGCCAATGGAATGAAGTAGAATTGCTATTTTTCCTTTTTCTGGGGCTTCTTCCAAACCTGATGCCACTTCATAACTTTGCCACCAATTTTTCCATATTCTATCGTTATTTACGCTATTTGATGATATGTGTAGATTTGACAACGCATTAAAATCATGTTGTACGTACTTTGGCGAATCCTTCGACATCTTGTTTTTTCACCACTAATTTTTAATATATTATATTATTAATATTAACATCCGACTTCTGGCACCATGTTAAGTTATATATTTAATATGTAAAACACTGTTTTTATTTTATTATAATACCTTTCGACTCAAAATTGATAATCTGTTCATGAAAGAATTTTAAGATTTGAAAAAGTGATCAGTTTATCTGCTACAAATAGAACTGTTGCATCGTCAAACATACTAAAGTCGATAGTAATTATGGTTCGATGAACTCAATTTTTTTTTATGAATATGATTTTCAGTGTCATTTTCAAAATTGGAACTTATGCAAGAATTCAGACAAGCGATAAAACTTACGATATTTTAACCGAAAATTATTTTACGGGGATTCTATCGAAGTTAGAGTCAATTTAGCCTCCCAAGAGCAGGGCTTACTGTACAGGGCCTGCAGATAGTTTAATAGTACCTACACAACTGCTGACTGTAGGCCGAACGCAACATCAGATGAGAGTAGAGATGTCAGGAGTTCCACTAAAGAACACCAAGGAGTTTGTGTACCTCGGGAGCAAAATAACATGGGACGGTCGGTCTAAGAGCGAGGTCGACAGCCGTATACACCAGGCTAGGCTTGCATTCAATAAAAGGTCGAAAATAATAGAATCGAATAATATAGACCTGAAACTGAGAATACTCCTCATCAAGACCTATGTATGGAGTATCTTGATGTACGGCTGCGAAACATGGTGCTTATCCGAAAGAGATAAACGGAGACTAGAGGCTTTTGAGATGTGGTCCTATAGAAGACTACTAGGAATTTCCTGGAGAGACCACATCACAAATGAGGAGGTTCTCCAAAAAATCGAAGGAGGAAGGCACCTGCTCAGGACCTTGTCCGAAAGGCGCGCAAGATGGATCGGCCATGCAATAAGACAAGAAGGCCTCTTGCATGCCATAATGGAGGGTATGACCGAGGGGACAAACGCTAGGGGACGCCCACGCCGAGAGTACCTGGAGGACCTGCTGGTGGACGTGCGCTGCTTATCATATGCAGAATTCAAAAGAGCCGCACAAGACAGGGAAGAGTGGAAGAAACGAATAGATGAAATTGCTGCAAACCAATCCCAGGATTGAAACCAGAGAGAGAGACACAACTGCTGTACAAATCGCATGTAAGCCCCACTTGCGATTTGTACAGGAATTTGTACAGAAACGGGCGATAAATAGATATCCTTGTCTTAACAAACGGATAGCAATCTTTTGAACACAGGCGTCTGTTAGGTATGATGCCCCTGTTCTACCGGAATTACAATAGAAGATGCTCCGAGTCTTTGATCCCTTAGGCACTGGCGCACAGTCGAGAAACACGCCAAACGTGCGACAAACATACTCGTATCTCGTAGGTACATGGTTGACATTTGTCACATGAGAACGGGTCGCTTCTATGACTCCTTCTTGAGGTCAGCAGTCTCTCCAAGACCCGTGTTCTCCTTCCTCTCCTCAAAACTACTAACAAAGCGCTAACATTTAATAATTTTCGTTTCAGAATAACAAACGGTTTTTCGTTTGCTTGATAAATCGTTCTATTCAACCTAAAACACGACTTTTTCTTGATAGTTAAATTTATTTATTTTATTTATTTATTTATCTATATAAGGTATGTTTACATTACATTATTCGATGCCTGTCTCACTAGGGTATACCTGTGTTGAGACAGGCGTAGAGGTACATAAATGAGTATCATGCATAAGAATATTTAATTATAACATAAGAATATTTAAGGTAAGATAAGAATATTTAAGGTAAGATACATACTGATTTATACAATTCAAACAGAAAGATGATTTAAATTGAGGGTTAACACCATAAAGAGAGCATTATATAGGTGAAGGAAGAGATGAATAAAGTAGTAAATCCTGTCGAATCTATATAGGGAGTTATATTATATATATAGGATTTTACTATTTTAGTTTCTTTAATAAGGGTAAGGACATACGTGAGATGGTAATTCTGTCTATTTATAATCTATTTTACAGATGTTAGCAGTAGTGTGACGTCCAATACTTATAATCCATTTCTTTATATCTTGTTTGAATTTGGTCATTGATTCAGTTTGTCTAATCGTAGCTGGTAGTGTATTGTGTAGTTTGCAAGCTATTTATTTAAAGTGTTTTTGTCCAAAGGTGGTTTGACGGCCGGCGTAGTCCAGTGGTAAGGTTCTTGACTGGCACTCCGAAGGTCGCGGGATCGAATCCGGGCGTGGCAAATAAATTTTATTTGATTAATTTGTGTTATTTCACAATTATTCATTTCAAAAATAATATAGTATATTTGCTGCACGTTCCAGAGTGGAAGATACTCTCAGTATCGCCCTGGTGTGAGACCACCATTCAGAATTGAAACGTTGCTTGAAATGGCTTTAGCCGTGTTTGGTGACCCGATCTGAAAAGCCAGGTACTTCCTCACCTTCCTCTTCCCTATCTCCTTCCCCTCCTCACTACCATCAGCCTCACAACATACCCCAATTGGGGATGCCATAGTCCCACTGGCTCCAGACGGGAGCAGTTGGGACTCTTGTGCGGTATTCATGTAAAAAAAAAAAAAGACAAGGGAGTTTGGAGAAGTTCTTTATTTTTGGCTCGGGTATTGTGTATCATTTGTGTTGGTTTGTATAGGATTTTGTTGTTTTTATGTAAATAAACTAAGATGGATTTTGCGTACAGCTGTTTAATGTCCATAACGTTGAAAGTATTGAAGATCGTATCGGTGCTGGTAGTGAGAGGAAGTTTAAGAATTATTTTTATTATTAGGTTTTGTGCTTTAATGATGGGGTCGAGGGCATTAGAATAAGTGTTACCCCAAGCTAAATAGTTTCTTTCATTCTGTATTAATAGCGTTTAACCAGCCAGTGGCCGAAAATACACATTTCGTCGAAAGATGTTCTTACGATCGTGCAGGGCGGTTACAATGAGAAAGATTAATTATTCTCCGTACCGGCTTTTTAAAATTATAACTCAATATCGATTTTATTTCATTCCAAATTGCTGTAATTTATACCTTCATCCAAAAATGCAGAAAGGCGTGATGATAGAACTATCAAAATAACGTACTTATTGTAATTGTTTTTTTATTATAAGTATTTATCATTTTTCAATAATGTCTAAGTTAAATAAGAATTTAAAAAAAATCTGAAATATATTAGTTTGTAAGTGCGCAAATAAATACTCAAACGGACCAATTTTCGCCAAGAAACACATGTACGTATATATTTTTTTATGATTTTATTTAAACTAAAATTAAAATTCTAAAACATGCGATACCCAGATAATGTACCTATTGATTTATTTTACTGCATGATTATATGATTTGAAATGGGTGTGGTATAATACAAAATCTTTTTTTTGAAAATTTAACAAATCTGCCAACGACCTATGATATAACCTTATTATACTAAAAAATGAACATTTTTTCTCAAAATTTAAAACATGCGAATGCTAGATAAAAGAACAATCTTTCGAAACCCATTTATAATTTTTTGTGGAAAAGAGTCAATACGTCTAAAATCTGATTTAAAAATGACATATTTCTGGTTTTCTCTGGTAATACCCTCTTAAGCTTTTCAGAGTAAGCTAGCTTCTGTTGAAATACAAGTAAATAGGCCATTGACCTAGACAATACTTGATCGAAGCAATAGGCAGATTTTTTTTAATACGAATTGGTGGACTTAATTTTTAAAACATGCAAAACAAATTTGATTAAACGGGGAGTTTTCTCTATCAAAGGTAGAAAAAAGTTTCATGACTTCAAAAACAATGGCAGTAATTTTACATTGACAACAATTTAAAATTTATATTAGTTGGCGAAAGTTTAGTATTTGACGGAAGAAATTAAATCAGGGAAAAGTTATAAAAGAATATATTATAAAGAGAAGAAAAGACTACAAACTTTCGAGTTTATTCTGAAAAGTTGTTTTATTGAAAAGGTGAAATTGGTTTTCGATACAAAAGGCCTTCGTTAGCGCCGATAACTGTTCTAAGGGCGTAACTCGGATTCCGCGAATAAATTGCACTCTATATTTTCATTACATAAACACTTTGATGAATCTGAACCTAGTAATTTTATATTATACATATTTGACTCGTATCTTATGGAACTAAGAGTTCTTACCCAGAAAAGATGACAGAAGATAATATATGTATAGAGGGTGAAGCAGAACGTACCCGAAGGATTTTAATACCTACGCCTCATACGTCATACGTATGTCTAGTAATGTTACATTGTCGTGTAAACAAACTTATGGGTCCCAGCGATTTAATATTGGGGGTAAAAAATATAGATGTCATTTTGCTGTCCGATGATATATGTTTTTTTCAATTTAAAACAATAAAAATATGTTACCATCACACGTCGCAACTGATCAGTTGGGTATAGCCTAGCGGGTCACGTAATAAGCAATCCGTCTCGTTCCAGCACCACGGTAACACACGAAACAGCGCGCGTATCACGTGGTCCCGTCGCGATGCATGAGATAAATGGCGACTGTGCTTGAATTTTTCTTTCATTAATAGAACAAAGATATCACCGAACAGCAAAATTATATCTATTTTTCTTACTCTAAATGCTCAGGATTCGCTGGTTAGTTCCTCCGGGTACGTGCTGTTACATTCTGTATATACTTACTACAGACGGCTCGCATTAGTAAAAACTCTTGTACAGTGAACTATGGCATCATGAAATTTACTCAGTGCTCTGTTAAATGTCTGTTTTCTAAGATTAAAAAGATCTAAATTTTCTAATTTAACCCAACTATTTTCAGTGCGCGATTTCAAATTATTCATCATACGTTGTAATGTAATTGTCAAAAATAAGATAAAAGAAACTGTTTGTATTAAAGTTTTTTTTTAAAACTCTCAACGCAGCATCCCCGAAGATGACTTTGAACCCTAATAATTTCTGGGGCCCTTGTGTGGAGTTAATATTAAAATAAATGAGAAAACATAAAGTCCAAAGTCGGAAAAGTCATATTATTCGTACGAGACACATAAAATGAGAAAAAAGAGAACTGAATATCATTTACTTTGGCTTATTTATTAGACGAGAGACGTGAATACCCTTTTTTCTAACGAGATTATCCAGTATTCATGAGAGCCGGAGAAAATCCGATAAAGCCACGCCATTATAACACCATAAAACCCCATAGGTACATAGGTACATAACCCCATAGGCATAATGTGTATATACTATGTCACGTTGAATGATTTTCCACGTCCTGCCCAGTGCGCAGTGACCACCTGGCAAAAAAGAGAACCGAATATCATTTAATTTGTATTTATTAGACGAGACGTGAATACCCTTTTTTCTAACAAGATTATCCAGTATTCACGAAAGCCAGAGAAAATCCGATAGAGCCACGCCATCATAACACCATACACGTTAGTCCATGTTCTTGTTAAGGTCTTGCAGAATGCAGGAGGCATAATGTGTATATATTTTTCCCGATTTTTCATGTCCTGCCCAGTGCACAGTGACCACCTGGCAAAAAAAGAGAACTGAACATCATTTAATTTGGTTTATTTATTAGACGAGAGACGTGAATACCCTTTTTCTAACAAGATTATCCAGTAGGTATTCATGAACGCCAGAGAAAATCCGATAGAGCCTCGCCATTATAACACCATAAAACACCACACATCGCCACGTTAGTCCATGTTCTTGTTAAGGTCTTGCAGAATGCAGGAGGCGTAATTTTTTTATTTTTTTTTTTTTATTTAAGTTTTTATTCCAGCAAGACTGGGAGGGTAGTGCAATCCCAGTCTGCCATATTACATAAACAACTATAAAAGAAAAGAAAAAAAAAATAGTTTAAATATTAGGTAGGTACCTAATTAAAGCATAAAATGATAACAAAATTCATCACACAAATAATAAAAAATAAGCATAAAATTAAAATAAATAATAAGTAGACAGAATTAAAAATAAAAAGATATTTTGGGATAGTCCATCATGGAGGTCGCCTCATCATCTGCATCCACCGCTCATTTAATGGGGAACTGAGCCACTCGGATGCAGCCACGACAATGATATTGGTTGAAGTCCGTATCCTGCTCCAGAAGCTGGCTAGTCGGTGGCGAAGTAGGGCTGGGAATGAGTGCACCCTCCCCTCGGTGAACATCGTGGAGGCACTGCAGAACCTCGGTAGTTGCATAAGTTGCCTGTATGCATTATTGTAGCACACCCTCAGTTTGTCCCATTGCGCTGCTGGGTATTGTGTCCACAGTTCTGACGTGTACAGGGCAGTACAGTATGTCTTGAATAATAATTTTCTGACATCTTCGCTACAGTGGTAGAACCGCCTTGAGAGCATTCCGGCCCGTATATTAATTGCTCTTCTTTGTCGTTCCATATCTTCTATATCCTTCATGTCTTCGGTTAGGATATGTCCCAGATACTTAACCTGTGAGGCCACAAGCAGTTCAATTCCTTCTAAATATATTGGAGGAATATGTGATGGCTCCTTATTGTGTTTGAAAGCGACGATGACTGACTTTTTAGAATTGTACAACAGGTTATGAGAGTTTGCGTACTCTTCGCATATTTGCACAAGTCGTCTCATCGCTTTAATCGAAGGTGCAAGCAGCACCATGTCATCGGCGTAATTAATGTTGTTACTTCCTTGTCCGCAGATATGACAACCGATTCGTGTATCGTTCAACTCTTGTAAGAGGTCGTTAATGTACACATTAAATAGAGTTGGAGACATATTCCCCCCTTGCCTGACACCGCTCTTAAGGAATAAAGGTCTTGAAGAAGCTCCAATGTGCATATATTATGTCACGTTGAATGGTTTTCCACGTCCTGCTCAGTGCGCAGTGACCACCTGGCGGTCTTCTCAGGGCGGACGCCACGCCGCCCAATCGCACCCAACTATCAGCGCAACACGCCCGGCCACCCAATCGCGTCGTCACTATATCAATCAATATATTGGGTGCTATGATAATTTTGCGAACCTGGCGTTGCGAGTTCATTAGGATTATTTATAAATATAATGTTATTTAGGGGGGCGCAATCATCACAAGGTAACTAAAACAATGTTGCATATTTGGCTCAAACCTATAATAAAAATTACAACCATGCAAACAAATTATGTTCGTCTTAAAAAGTAAAGTACATCTTCCCACTTGGCAATACTAAATACTGTATATTTTGCTCTTTCTCAATCCGTAATCACATGCATAATTATGAAATAATACTATTGCGCGAAATTGTGTTGAAACATGTCTTGGGGAAGTGCAAATAAGGGACAGTTGTTTCACAGAATTTGAAAAAAATAATCAAACGTTTTGTTCAAATTCTATGAAACAACTCCTCCTGATATTTGTTTTGACACACTAGTAAAAGCACAAAAGACAAAATGTAAAAAACTATATTTTTTTTAACTTTGTTTAACAGTTGCCTTGTATATTACCTAATTTAGGTGAACCAGAAGGTTTTTTCTAAAGTAATATTCATAGTTTACCATTATCTTTATTTTAATGTCTCGCTTTTAATGTTTTATACTATTCTTTAACACAATAATACATATTATAATCAATTCACAAAATTACTATATCGTAAACATGTGAAAACCGCATCACAGATTCTTTTAGTAAACTAAAAATACATATTAAATGCTTCTTCAATCTTTGCAAATTCATTTTGTGGCGTCATTTTAATTGGTTGAAACCAAATCACTTTGTAAAATGACGCGTATTGAAATACTCCGGTGACTTTTTCGATGTCTTTTTTTTCAAAATCTAAATAAGTGATGTTTTACAAATTGATTTGTTTTCATTCAACCTATTAAATTAATAATGTACAGTTCACACCATTCTTAATTTACTTGCATAATATCATTACACACAATCTATGTGCATAATGAAATATTGTTTATCCTATTATAATTGAATTAATTTATCTCTAAAATAACTAGAAATAAAATAAAACAGCTTACAAAGTAGAGAGATACTGGATACTGCATGGTCGATGTCTGCCCGCATGTTGTGTTGTGTGCCGTGTAGTGCATGATGGAAGGGCGGGTGCGAGGGCAGATCGATGTGACGATACTCACCAGGTAGGCGGCTAACCGCCCGCCCGTCACATGGTACACCGTGTACGTGTACCCACACACGCGAATGACCGTACCTCTGCAACTATAGTGCAGTGTGCACCGTGCACGGATTACGTATTACTGTTTTACCGACCGGTCGCGATCTTCACCACGGGGTATTTACAAATCTGGACAGATTCTAATACCGGAGATTTGAAATTTCATTGCCGGCAACCCGGGTGTTTATTATATTATTTTTTTCCTTTTACGTAATATACGAATACTTTACCCGCCTCACTAGACAATGTCTTTTTTGAGGGGTTTATTCGTTTATTGACAACTTTTTGCTCTTTGATTTTTTAAGGCGATACACAACCCTAATAATTTTTGTTTGCTCAAAACTCAGATTTTAATAATTTCTGGCGAATTCGTAACTATAATAATTTTTTTATTTCCATGCCGCACAAGGAATGTGAGTTACTTATATTTTAGATTAATAAAAACAGTACCTTACCATTAATATATTATACGTACAACGATTTAAAAACTTTATAATCCGTTTTTCGACCATAAAGTTAGCGTACAATTGTAAAACGTACAATAGTCTTTGGTAAAATTATTATTAAAAAAAAAAACTGAATACGAAAAAAGACATGATATACCAAAGTCGTTACTATACAACTCTGTAAATTTATTATCTGTTCGTGCTACATTGTGGCTTAAAATTGCGAGTCAGCATACATCTCAATCTGAATATAATAAACTAGTGGTTCATGTTCATAATACAAGACTAACTGCAAACGATGGACTTATAATTCCCAGATACCTATACAAATACGGTCAAAGAACTCTAGAGGGCGAATCCGCTATAGACGATTCTCGACAGTAATTTTTAAATCGCAGTATTTGTTACTTTTTTATATCAGTGCAAAGAAGAAGGTCAATATTTAATAACAAAAAATTTTTTTGGATTTTACTTCATATTGAAATTTTTGGCGCGCTTGGAAACATTATCATTCGAAGAATCGGTATATAAACTGCAAAATCACACCGTGCAACACTGGCGCGAAACAGCTGTTACCGATAGTTTGAAGTTTACTGCTAAAAGTGTAGTGACAATATTAATTTATTCTTATGTGCCGAAATACGTAAATACTTATTTTTAAGCATCATAGACTGCAAGAAGTCACTGTTAGCTTGTTGCACCCGTGATACAAAAGATATAAAAGTTTGTGTTTTCTACAAAAATAAAGTGCTAACGTGTTGAAACTTTGTAAAAGTAAGAAGAAATCACAGGCAAACTTGAATAAAACGTTTTTAAGAGTATAATGTTACCTGAATTGAAATAAACGTTGTCTCAAATTGGTTGCACCCGCGATTGTATTGTTAGAATCGCGGGTGCAACTCTTTGCCAACTACCCTTATTGTATGATTTATCATATATTTTATTGTTTTTTATGCCTTCAACAATAATATATGCTGTGTATTACTAGTGATTTATATTTAGTAGGTGTGTTTATATTATATTCAGCTTTTTTTATAGAAATTCTATGATTTCTGCACACAGTCTCTTTGAAACATCTTCTTTATATTATAAAAAAGCAGTTAAAAAAAGATGGTCACGTTGGATGATAAATGGGAAGGGCTGAAAAATAAATCAGGCATTCAATCAAAACATTTCTTTCAATCTGAAGACAGCTTTAGCATTTCCGTGGCGCGAACCTCACTGTCTCGTCTCAAATGCACATTAGTTTTGAAATTTACGAAAATCACCACTGAAACAGAAAGTGATTGGGATTATAACGATTTGGAACCTCTTACAAATTACAAAATATAAAAAGGAATTCTAGAAAATAAGAAAAAAAAAACAATTTTTTGTTTTTAAAAAGGATGATGGATGTAATATGTTCACAGAATTTTCGGCGAATTTTGACGTAACCGAAAAGAAATAATTAACATAAATGACCAAGAAGTGTACTGATTAGTAATAAGCATTGTTGGATTTCTTATTTCGTTCCTCTATCAGGGTTTATTGATGTTTATATGCACTTAAACTAGACGAGTTGCACCCGCGATAATTTAATGTTGCACCCGGGATTGCTTGAAAAGCTAATAATTCATTGCTTGTAAGTTTTCTGTATATTTGTTTATTTTTTTAGTTGATTAGTTTAACTCCTTACGAAATACCAAGGCATAACATAATAAATGTATCACAATTAACAGACTTTTGTGTTTTTGTCTTATGATCTGGAAAGGGTGGGCCAAATTGGTTGCAATGTGATAATGTTTGTGATAATGTGTATATTTTATGTACGTGTCTCAATTTAAAAAAAAAAGTAAATTTTAAAAGAACCCGTTGACAAACTAATATCAATCAGTTTAACGGGACTTAATTTAAAAATATAAAAACTGTAAATGAGTAATAAAGGAATTTTATTAATAAAAAAATAATTAAAAAAGCGGTAAGCACCAGATTTTATTTTTTATTTTATTTTTGTAGAATTAATAACATCGGGAGGACAACATGGAGACACATTTTAAATATTTGTAACAGGTTCTTCAGAATTAATTAAAACAAACGCGGCAGAAAGGTCGAATCTCCAGGCCTGCTAGGGCGAATTCGACCATACGTTCGTACAAGACGCCGTGCCACGGCGTATATTTGTTTACACACTTTCTTCACTTACGTCGTTAAGATTCCCACATTATTTTTCTTCTTCTTCTTTTCTTTGATTCGGCAAGTTCGACAGTAGGTCCGTCCAATAGACGGGTCGCGAGTGGAAATTTGTATACACGGCTTATTTACTTACGTCGTTAAGATTCTGAATATATTTTTGGGTATATTGTCATCTTTATGGATTTTACTACAAATTACACTTTTTTCCTGACTTTGATATAACAGTTCGATCAATTCGGTGTTAAGGAACGCACTTGACTTACTTTAGCCACTGATTCCCGACATTATTTTGAGTAAAATGTAAATTAAATTTTGGTCTTCGGTGATTTTTTCGATAACTCTTTAAAAAAAAAATCTCTCACATGTCGTCACTGGTTACTCAGCCGAGCAAACCAACCCCTCACACAGCCCCTAACTGTCCAATACCAATGTTTTAAGTTTAAAAAAAACATCAATAATGTCACCAGAGACCGAAATTTCATTTACCTTTTTTACTCCAAATAATGTCAGAAATCTGGGTTACACTATCTCAAATACGTCTCTTACCACTCAGTATAATTAATTATGCGTGCATTAAACAACAACGCTTCCCTTTTGTGCGAGACTAACTAAACAAATCCAATTTACAATAATTGATTTTCTAGAAGTTTTCTTTTTGTTATAAATTTGCGTTAGACGCTGTTTGAGGGAGAAGTTTTGACCTCTCCGGCAACGGTAGAACTGTCTCGACCAATTGCCTTGCACCGCAGAAGAAGGGATGAATGCATACGTCCGCCACTTGTGTACGCGCTTACCTCCAGATTACTACTCATAACTTCATACCTGTTTCCATCCTAGAACTTGTTCTCCTTTATTTCCTTGAAAAGACCTTCCACACAGCATTCCCACGACATCCTCCTATGCGGAGCCAATGTTAAAAAAATGTTCTTGGTCATGATGCAATATACAGGTTGCAGGTAGAAACATCTTAAATGTTGTATAAGGTGGTGTCAAGATTACTTTTTCTTTCTACCACCCTTAATAATAATAATAAATAATAATAAGGTTGCTTAGCAACGCTAGCCTCGACGTTTGCTTGTATTTTGGCTCTCTGATTTTTTTATTGTATCAGAAAGAAAAGAATTAGCTTTGATCCCAAAACATATAAATATTTGAAAATAAGTATATTAGATAACCTAATAAATAAACTGCCAGTCAACCGTAGGATATTTAGATAAATAAATACGATATAAAATTTTTCCTTTTGTGAGGGCTTCAGTAACCAAGGTAAACAACAGTATTTTGAGATTACTTTGAAATATATTTTGCAGGTAATTTTAATTATATATTTTATTTTGATAACATTATTCTAAAATATAATATTTATTATAGATTTGTAGTATTGAAGGGTAGTTTACATTAAAATATTTAATTTGGCCAAATTGAAAATTATTTGTTGACAAATGACAGTATTATGTAACGACGACAGTTGCTTGGTTACTGGAATGTAGGAATAATAATAATAATCATTTCCAAGTTGTTTTGAACGGTGACAAAATGTCATTTTCAACCAACGGAAATGAAAATGGGTTGATTATGTCATCTTTACAGATGAACATTGATAATCTGAGACCCCAAAAAACAAAAGCAGGTATTCCTAGGCAGAGAATGAAATGGACGAACGATGTCAATATGTTCATCGTTCGTTCATATTTTTATGTGACGAAACTAGAAACAGATATGTTATTGTATAGGAAAAAATTACATTTACTTTTCTCACAAAATTATCCGGTTGCCCAAGTAAACGAACAAAGATTAGCTGACCAAAAAAGGGCAATTTTCAAAAATAATTTAATCCCTGTAGTAACATTAAATCAGATAAAAAAGGAAATAGGAGATAGATTGCAATTAGAGAATAATTTAGAACAAATTAATACGAGTAGTAATGTTATATTAGATACATTGAATGAAGACAGTTTAGATAATATTCTAGTAGAAGAATCTAATGATATTACAGTAGATTCAAATAACTTAGACGCTATTCATAATCTTAGGGAAATCAACATTGCAAATTTAAACTTACTAGATGATAATGTAATAGAATTAGCTAACTTGCTTCATAATAATATAAATAGATATATAGATATAGAGCCCACAGTTAGACCAAAATTACCAAAATTGCATACGTCAAAAAAATTATCTAAATTAATTTCTGAATTAAATAATTTAATTTTACCAAAAATAATATTTGACGATATTAGTTTTTTAGATCTTCATACGTTAGTATACGCTAGTGCTATCACTATATGTACTAGGTTAGGAGTTAAATTAACATCCTCTGATGATAGATCATATAGTTATAGTAAACCAGAATGGCAGATTAGATTAGAAAATGATGTAGTATTTTTAAGAAGTAGTATAGCTAGAGTAATTGAATATAAAAATGGGAATAGAAGTAGAAATATTTTGAGACATGTAGATGAAATTGGGAGAAAATTTGGTTATAACATTGGTAGTAATAATAATGAAAATATAATCAATGATTTATTAGATTTATTAAAACAAAAATTAGGTGTAAAAGCTAGTAGATTAAAAAGATATAATTATACGTATAATAAAAGAAATAATAATAGATTATTTCAAAAAAATGAGAAAATATTTTATTCCAAACTTGATGATAAACAAAATATTATTTCGAATAATCATATTCCGTTGCCATCTGAATCAGATATGCGCGATTTTTGGACAAACATTTGGAGTAAAGATATAAAACATAATGAGGCAGGTTCATGGATAGAAAATGAAGAACTCAATTGTTCAGACATTGAACAAATGAGTTTTTCTGATATATCGGTTGAATTGTTAGCCAAAATTATAAAAAATACTCATAATTGGAAAGCCACGGGTTGCGATTGGATACATAATTTTTGGTACAAACGTCTAACTACTTTACATCCTCTTTTTGCAAAAAATCTTTCAAAACTTGTCAAACAACCTCAAAATTTTCCTAATTTTCTAACTAAGGGCATTACTTATATGTTACCTAAAAGCGAAAATACTAATAATCCCTCTCAATATAGACCCATTACATGTCTACCGACAATATACAAAATTTTAACCTCTTGCTTGACAGATTTAATATATACTCATTTGGATGAAAAAAATATTTTATCTGAACAACAAAAAGGTTGTCGCAGAAAACATATGGGATGTAAAGAACAATTAGTTATTGATTCTGTAATTTTAAAACAAATTCAAAATCAAAAGCGTAATTTACATACTTGTTATATAGATTATCAAAAAGCTTTTGATAGTGTCCCGCACTCGTGGCTAATAAAAATATTAAAAATATATAAAGTTAACCCAATTATAATTAGCTTTTTGAAAAATATTATGTCCTTTTGGAATACAGATTTACTAGTAAATTTAAAAGGTAAGAAAATAGTAGTACCGGGCATTTCAATAAAAAGAGGGATTTTTCAAGGAGACTCATTGAGTCCTCTTTGGTTTTGCTTAGCATTGAATCCTATGTCTAAAATGTTAATTAAAAGCAAGTTTGGAATAAAAATTAAGGGTAATACAAGAGAGAGTAGTATAGTTTCACATCTATTATATATGGATGATATAAAATTATTTTCAAATTCTGAATCAAATTTAGAAAAAATGATTAAGGTAGTTAAAATTTTTTCAGATGATATTAAAATGACTTTTGGTTTAGATAAATGTAAAACGATCCATATAAAGAAAGGCAAAATTGTAGATGGAGACGAGGGTATATTTAGAAATTTCAAAATTAAAAGTATGAAAGGGGATGAGGTTTATAAATATTTAGGATACCCGCAATCGAATAGATTAGATCACACTAGTATTAAAAATGATATTAGGATTAAATTTCAAACTAGGATCAGAAAAATTTTAAAATGCAATCTATCTGCTAAAAATTTAGTAAAAGCAATAAATACTTGGGCAATACCTTTATTAACGTACTCATTTGGCATAATTAAATGGTCCAATACAGATTTAGATAGTTTAAAACGATTAATTAGAACTACGTTAACAAAGTTTAATTGCCATCATCCAAATTCAGCTATAGAACGAATTAATTTACCTAGAAATTTAGGAGGTAGAGGTGTAATCAAAATAACATCTTTGAAACACAATCAGGTAGAAATGCTTAGAAATTTTTTCCATAGGAAAGCTAATAGCTCAGAAATGCACAAAATAATTTGTAAGGCAGATAGAAACATTACACCTTTAAATTTATATGACGAGAATGCCAACATTCTTATAAATACTAACCAGGAATTATTAGATTCCTGGTCAAATAAAATTATTCATGCAAAACACTTAAATTATCTCAACCAAACGTATGTTGACAAACTTTCGTCAAACAAATGGTTGAATATTGGAGAGTTGAGCGCAGAAATAGAAGGATTTATGCTTGCCATTCAAGATAGAGTCATTAATACTAAAAATTATAGGAAGCATATAATCAAAGATATAAATCAAATTGATGATTTATGTCGAAAATGTTTGGCTTTTCCGGAAACTATAGAACATATTATATCGGGATGTTCTATATTAGCGCCGTCCGAGTATACATTTAGGCACAATCAGGTTTTAAAAATAATCCACCAAAGTTTGGTAATTAAACATAACTTGATTGACTGCCGTAATATAGTACCATATTATGAATATGAACCAAATTCATTTTTAGAAAATGAATTTTATAAAATATATTATGATAAAACTATACTAACAGACAGAACAATTAGTCATAATAGACCTGATATAGTTTTACATGACAAAATTAAAAAAATAACTTATATCATTGATGTAGCTATTCCAAATTCCTGTAATATTCAAAAAACTGTTTCTGAAAAAATTAGAAAATACACAGATTTAGGAAATGAGATTAAAAGAATTTGGCATTCTCGGAATATAAAAATATTACCATTTGTTATTTCGGCTACTGGCATTATACCTAGGTCTCTGATTCAAAATTTAGGCGTATTAGATTTGTCAAAGAATTTATACATAAAAATGCAAAAATCGGTAATTTTAAATACATGTAGGATTACAAAAGATTTTTTAAATATTTATATTGAGGGATCAGTAGGATTTATAGGTTCAATTAGGAATTCCACAGAGCCGAACCCTCTGATATGAAAATATCTGGAGTCGGTGAATTATTTTCCCATCTGGTCTCTGGTAGGTTGACATGTTGTTCTTGTATTGTTTTGTAATTATAATACATATAGTGCAATTGCATAACGTGGATTGACCAGATGATCATTTGGGAAGTGTGTGAAAGGGTTTAGTTTTTCCTGTGGGGAAAATTAAACCCGGACATTTAAATCTGGTGCGTAAAATAATTGGCTAATTTATATAGCGCCGTTTTACCCTTTGTTCTCTGAATACTAATGCACTAACACATGTTCGACATAGTTACATGTCATAAAGATTTTAATAATGTAATCGCTTATACTTCAAATATTATTTTTTTGTCTTCTAAACTATGTATTTGATTCAGATAAATACTTTAATATTTAAGTACCTGGGTGATTGAACTACTTTGTTTAAAAAGAACAATAGTAACAGTTGGGCCAAAAAAATCATTTAGGAAGGACCAGCGAGATATACGTTCGATGATTTCAATTCCAATTCAATCTGTGGTGGATAATTTATAAATGCATCTCGAATATATCCATCACTAACGAACACCGGATACAAGTACCCTAGCTTTGACTTCAGAGAACCTCCCTTAATAAGCCTTCTAACGATCTTTATTACCGCTTTGAGTGCGCTCAGCAACACTTCATTATTGAAGTCAGAGAATTACAGCCAAGACGGCTGCCACTGGAAACTTTGTCCGAAGCTGAATGCCATTATTCAATTCGTATTATGATCCATTCTCTTCCACACATGTGTTCATTGCACACATGTGTTCATTGCACACATTCACACAAAGTGCATGTGCGATTTTGCAATATGCGCCTGTGAGTACCTATGCTTTCAAAGAACGCTCGGAAACTTGGCTCTCGAGCAGCGCAATGCTCTCTTTGTGAATTTTTGCTTTATTTTTAAAAGTCGCTTGCCATCAATTACACGTTTATTTCAAGGACTCTTATGATAATAGCTGTGTGACCTGATGCCGATCTGATCGTTTTTGCTGTATTAGGTACCTAAGCATAATGAGAATGAATTCGTACTGAAAATATCAACAAACAATTTGACTGGTTTGTCTTCGAAGCCAGACTTTATAATCTAAGTGCAGTTCTATAGAGTTTTTTTCCGGGCTGCAGCATTTAGGGTAAAGATTGCTCTGATGTTAGCCAACCCTGATAAGAGTGGACACCAAAAGAGAAGACTTTGAAGAGTTAAGAGAAGAGCCAGGGATCTTGCCCCTCGTTCAGAATCCTCATAGTTCTCTAATTAACTACGTTTTTACTGACATCCGTGTAAACTTACATAGAAGATAGTTACGCCTTGAAGTTAACTTGTGTTCTTTAGGTATTTTTACGTTCCTTTGACAAAACCTTGCCAATCTATAAATTAGAAATGGAAAACTGATGAATCAAAAAACATTGAGTTATATTATGTGTAAGTTCTTATAGCCCATCCAGATTCACGGCGAGAAGCCCCGAGAACACCCGAGAAGCTTGAATGTGAGGAGTTTCTCGCATTCTCTTTCTCGGGCTCGCCTGTTCTCGGATCGCTGTCGGTAAATTTGGCCGCTTCAAAGGATTTCTCGGGCGAGAAGCGAGAAGACTACTACACTCACGTTTTGTCTCAGTATTGTTAAGTGAGCGATTGAGAGTAGACGTGCGTTATATTTTTGTTTTTTTTTTCGAAAATTTTATTTCCTTGTGTTAAAAATCAACAAGAGTTGCAATTTATAGAATATTTTCAATCTAAACCGGTGTTATGGGATGCAAAACATCGGTAATATAAAGACAAACGTTTGAACCACGATGCGTGGAACAGACTTGGAGAAATAATGGAGATGCAAGTACCTGAACTCAAAAAGAAAAAAAGATTCCCCTTTTGCTACTTAAAGGAAATATAGAAAAATGGTGAATGATTCCTCCAAATCGGGTGCTGGTGAAAATGAAATTTATAAACCTATATGGTTTGCATATGACGCTCTGGATTCCTTTCTAAATCAAGGGCTAACTACAACGTTCAACATTACAACGTTCACAAACTTATAATATGCCATGGCGCACAGAGCCAAACCTGCTGCATTTTGAATATCGTCTGTAATGTCGTCCATACCAGATGGGAAACAGATCACGAGTGAGAAAAAATGAGAGTGTGAATAAGTGCTTGTTCTCGCCGTGAGTCTGGAATCGCCTTAATAATTTATAATTACCTACCTCTCCCGTGTTTTCACTATTTCGCAAGACCATTTATTGCTTGTGCTGTCAACGTGTAAAAACTATTAAAGTATGACCGTTGTATAGGGGTTGAACACCGGTTGACAGAGTGCGAGGTGACCGATTATCCACTCGACCATCAAACCTGTCGCGATATAAAAAAGACTGCTACCCGCATTTGTATTGATACTGGGACGTTAATTAAATGCCCATCTATTGCAGTGTTTGTATTGATATTCTGTTGGCCGTGCATCGCATAATTTAAACAAACAATTAGGTACCTACCTCGCGCGGTTAGCTAACAACAACGTCGCATACAAATGAGATATTAATGACTACCGCAATATTGTTATTATTGCGAGCGAAAGAGTTTCGATCGTTAGTAGTTAGTATAGTGTGGACTTAACCTAATTTTGAAGTTGGCCAAAGCAGAGTTACCCTTATTTTCACCCGTTACTAACCCGAATTTAATCCTAGGGTTGCTTGTTTGTTTCGTCGTACGTCATTAGTTTATTTTATTTTAATTCGTTGACTTTAGATTCGGTCGTAAATCATGAATAATTGATGCTATGTCCAATGACGTCTAGTTTGAAAGAGACGGCTTGCAAGGACTTTAAAATGTCTCGAGTGGGTTTTCTTCGTCGCCTGTTATCTTAATATATAAAAATTAATGTTTCTTTGTTTGTCCCTTAAGTGTTCCTAAACCGTTCATCCGATTGTGATGAAACTTTGGTGTTTTGTTGTAAGAACGCTTGTGAAGATTTCTATGTATAAAAGTGAACTCTGGCGTTATGAAATTATTTCATATGCCATTTATCTGATTGGGATGAAACTTTGGTGTGTTGTTGTGATTTCTATATGTAATGGTGAGCTCTGGCGTTATGAAAATTGTATAAAAAATACAATAGATGGCGCGCAAGTTGTTCGAAAAAGGAGTGTATTTCATATAGTTTAGCGGAGGGGAGGAAGAGGGAGGAGGAGGGGAATCCGGGAGGGAAACGAAGGAGGGTGGTTCGCGGGAGGTTGGAAGGCAGGGAAGGTGAAAGAGGAACGCAACGGACGCATGGGAGAGGGAGGTATTATAATGGAGACATAGTAGCGGCAGGGGATATCCAAAAGCAAACAAATAAAACCATTTTTTTCTTTGAAAAGCATTGGAACGCATGTCGTTATTACTCAATTGTTATAATTATCACACTATGTTATAATTGTGTTGTAATTATTATTATTACAGTTTACGAGTATTGACTATTTGTCTATTGACTACGAGTATTTATTACCCTTCTTGGATTATTATGAGCATCGTATTTCTGAAGCAATTTCGAGCAATGCGCTTTAATGTTTAAGTGGGTAGCTATTTAATCGACTTTCTATTAATTTCGTACTGCGATACGTGTTGCCTTGTGCAATTGTGCATTCGGGAGTCATGCGGAAAATTGATCGCCACTCGCCTTGTAAATCGCGTTCAGATATTTATAAAAAGGTTTGTTCTGTTTAATCTGCAAGGTCAGTGCGTATTGGTAATGCTTAACCATTTCTACAAGATGGTTCTGCTTTATCTGATCTTACGTGGAGCTGAACCCTCGTATTATCGCGTGCCAGACCCGACGTGATCAACCGATCTCGTGAGCAGTTATTAGATCGCACCACCGAGTAAAAAACACCATGCTGTAATCTCGCAACGTTTTTTAAATACTTGGGTTTAATAGGTCACTTTTAACTGCGTGACTGGTAAATTTACAAACAAAACACATTTATCGGAACCGGGTAGGAACGTGACTTCGGAAAAGTTTCGTATCATCTCTTGTTTCTGCTCGGTTGTAACGGTTATAATGTCGTAGATGACCCCGGGGTGCGTGTTTTCCTTGTAGTAGTATTCGTATATACGTTATTACTACACCAGTTGAGAATTATTTAGAGTTTAAGGCCCGGTAGTAAGCGTTCATAAAATAGAAGATGGTAGTTTGAAAGGGAGATACGAAAATATGAATGTTAGAGGGAGCGCGCTAATATTAAAAAACGACAATAATTAAGCGAAAATTGTGAAAATAATTAATAAAACATGACTGGTTTAAAATAGAGCAAAAAACTCTTGTCAATTGCTTACGCTGCCGTAGGTCACCCCAAGTGGTTCGCTAAGTTTGGTGACTTAGCAGGGGTGCCCGGGTTCATGGGGTGAGGTTTGTCCAGGTCTTGGCGGTCGATGCGTCTGTCCACCTGCTGCGTGGCAGGTCGGATCGAGAGAGACTGGTTGAGGGAGGTCTTTTGAGGTCCAGTCAGAATCCCTCGACCCATCGCCATGCTACGTCTGTCAATCCTGAACACACTGACCCCCAGATTTTATCCACCCCTCATACCTATTTTCTTCCCAGAACTTCCTCGACTTCCTTTCCTAAAAAAAAAACCCTCCACACAGCATCCCCTAAGATCACATAGGCCCTGAGGGAAAATATTTTCCTCAGGGCCTCCAGTAATAAAAATATATTTGGAATAAATTTTAAAAAAAATATATATATATATGGAATAAATTTAAAAAAAATGTTGCATATAAAGAAACGATGTGAATCTTTTCATCGCCATAACATCTTACTAATTAAACGCGAAAGTTTACGTGTGTTTGTTACTCTTTCACACAAAAACTACTGAATGAATTTTAATGAAACTTATACGTCGGAATAACATATAGGCTATAATTTAAAACGGAACGGGGACGCACGGGAAAGTTGATTCAGGGGGAAACAATGCATTACTTTGATAATAACAGAAAAAATGTGTATTTAATAATTTTCGGAGCATACTTTGCGATTTTTTTCTATCGAGGGAATTAATAGATAAAATGTATAGATATTATCTTAAAAAATAACAAATATTTTTTTAGGAACTTAAAAACTTAAAAGTGTTTACGAGAAATGTGTTATAAATCTGTAGAAATTCGGAATGCGAAGGCTTAATCTTACGTAGCAACTTTTCATGAGTTTTCACTCCTCTTTTATAACTGGTTCAGATATTATCGTTATGTCGATTACTGCTAAATGTGTAACGAGCTCCATAATGAAATGTCAGGGTATCCGTCACGAATTCTCCATTATGACATTATCAAATGTCAAATTGTTTGGTCGGTAGTACCTATCAGTAGCAGAACTTCGACGAATTTTAAATGTTATTGTTTCCTAGAACAGCCCTCGTTCCCATTGTTATCCACTGAAAATCATCTCTGATAATTTGGTTTTCAAAATTTTTATTCCGTTTTGACAAAACTCACAAAAGGTATTATTGTCCAGTTGTTATTACTGTTTTTCACCAAATTCGGTCGTGGCTGAAATGTTTGATTTTTTTTGTAAATTTCATTGAAGCCATTCTTATGGTTGAGACTATTGTCATTGCTAATGACTTCGAATCCTTCTATTTTTTCATTTATCTCTACATATTATAAATTAAAGTCCTCCGCCGCGTCTGTCTGTCTGTTCGCGATAAACTCAAAACTACTGAAGGAATTTTCATGCGGTTTTCACCAATATAGTGATTCATGATTAAGGTTTATATATTTTGTCAAGGTTTTGTGTAAATTGGTTGAAATATATAAAGGAAAATGTCTGTATGAGGTGGACTGTCTGCAGGCTGGCAAGTGGGCGGTGTGGATTTGGTTTGTATGAAAATCTACAGTTTTATGCCGAGGTGGATGAAATTTTGCACATGTGACTTTCAAAACAACAGGAAGATCACTGTCTACTTTTGATTTCGAAAAGTCTATGTAAAGCCCGGGCATCGCCGGGGACTTCAGCTAATTATTATCTTCTTCCTTGCGCTGTCCCAACTCATTGCCTAGGTAGGCTGTTGGGGTCGGCTCTTCTCGTTCTCAGGTTGTAATATCTTCTGTTCTGGGTATCGCCTTCATCCAGGCCGTTTCTCTGAAGAATTTTGGAACATTGAGTCATCCAGGAGTTCTTCGGTCTTCCTCTGATGACTCTCGGTGAATCTCCATAGACATTGCCTGCCTCACTGTGTGGTCTGATGGTCTCCGTCTTATGTGTCCATACCATCTCAACTGTCGTTCTTCCAGCTTACTATTTGTTTATTTGTTTGTTTATTTAGCACAGCAATATACATTTATATACATAATTTATTAAATTTTGACTGCCCAACTAGGAGTATTATCCCGTTTTAGGACAGTCAAATAATTATGGGTATGAACATGTGGATAAAAAGAGGAAATAAAAAGAAGAGAAAGAATATAAAATAAAATAATAAAAAAAAGTTTAAAACATAGTACCTAACTGTTATTTGTTAAGCATAGCAAAAGAAAAAAAGAGATGAGAAAGAATAAAATAAAAATGAAATAACCAATTAAAACATAAAATAGTCGTGGATTGTTTAGCATAGTTGTTGAAATGGTAATAATAATAAATATATGAAATGGTAATAATTTATGTCTGTGACTTCCAGGCTACCACGAATGCGTGAACTTTTGAACTTATCTTTTAGGGATACTCCTGCCGACCATCTAAGCATTCGCATTTCTGCTGTTTCAAGTTGCCTAGTGTAGGAGTTGTACATAGTCCAGCATTCGGAGCCATACATTATTGCGGGTCTTACAATAGTCTGGTATATCTTTCCTTTCAGTTTTATAGGCATTTTGGAGTCACACAATATTCCTGTTACGGATCTAAATTTAATCCATCCAACACCTATTCTATGGATGACATCGATGACATAGCTAATTATTATTATTATGTCCTTTTAAATTGGGAACTTGTATCTTTATCGTGTAAAGTTTCATGGAGAGCGTAGATATATATATTTATATAATACCGTAACGTGGCTGATGCCACCATAGCTCTAGTATCGTGACAGAATCGTGAAAATCATTAAACACAAGTGTCACCGTCAATTATTTATTGTTTTCTAGATAAATTGTTGATATTATTTAATTTCACCAAAACAGTTTTTATAGATAACGTATTATACACATTTCTTGGAACCTTAATGCGATCTTATCACTGTAAATAATATCAGAAAAATTTATACAGCATATTTTCCCTACTATCTATAATTATTTTCTTTCAGCTAAAATTAAATTTTTAGTATTATTTATTTTTTACCGTATGAATTAACCTCAAATTGTAATATTTAATTAAATGAAGACGATATTAACCACACTCATTCGAAAATCTGGAAACAGATATTGGCTTTAATTAAATATTACAATTTGAGGTTTTACTGATAAAGTTAAAAATAAAAATTAATATTCATCCTAGAAATTCTAAACATCGTATTGCTGAAAATTCAATAGATGTCGCATATTACAAATAAAATGGATACAAATTTATCCAGATACTGTCTAGAATGTCTACATCGCATTTAGTTCGGGTTTGAATCTTGCAATCATACATGAAGATAGCAGCCAATAAAATATGCGTTAGGAAAATGAAGCTAATGTTGGTGGTTCTTAGTCGAAGTGTGATATAGTTGGTTTTAAAATAAAATATTGAGGTTTTTCGAATCACAACGGTGCTAAACAAGTTTCACTTAAAAAAGTAATCATTTCCTTGCATCTCTCTCATACACAGCACCACGACGTAAGATGGAGACCAAACTCCCGAGTTATATTCTATTAGGCTTCTAACTAGAGATACATAATATAATGGTTTCATCGCTAAAAATGACCGAATCGGATAGGGAAACCTTAGATCAATTGGTAGAGCCGCGGCCCGAAAAGCCGAAGGTCCTGGGTTCGAATCCCAGAGGTGCCAGTATCCTTTTCTTATTTTTCCGTTTCCAGATTTTCGATTGAGTTTCGCTAATATTGTCTTCTTTTAAGTAACAATTTTTGTCATGAGAAAATTTCGGAATTGCGCGTCGTGTTAACTCTTCCCATGTCCAATAGTAATTATAAATTCGATTATCGTTGTTATTTTGTATGTGAATCGTTATCGGTTTCAATTATTAATCAAATCAAGCCCCTATTACCCGTGTTTGCTTTAATTACAGCACAAATATAATTATTTTGATTAACGCAGTAGGCGAATGCATTCTACCTGATGTGAATATGGAAGTGGTCGTGTGTTGTCGGTAATGGCGTTAACTAGTGTGGATGCGCGTGACAGGTGCACAAAACGACCACAGACTTGGCGAGATTAATAATTTATTGATTATTTCGCAGCGCGCCGCCCTTTGCGCTAAGTCTTTAAACTGGCTGTCGAGTTTCCATATTATTATATAATATGGCTCATATTGCTCATTAATAATAATTATAATTTATACGGGGTAGAACGGGACGTACCCGACAGACTGTTACCAGTGATTCTTACGTTTATTTTAAGTAAAAAGTGTACTTACGTAGTAGATATATTCAGGGCTGGGCAGTATTTTAATTACTTGTAATTGAAATACGTATTTGTATTTCAATTACTTCCTATAAATATATTTTGTAATTGGTATTTCAATTACCTGATGCTGAGGTATTTTGTAATTTGTATTTCAAATACTTATGGCTTCAAAATACATTTTCAAATACATTTAGCGAACTTAATAATGATAATGAAAAATAAACTGACATAGATAATACGTATACTAAAAACGCTAGAATCCAGAGCAATAGCAATATATGTATTATGCATGTTAATATTTAGAATTGCCAACACGTCCTGTGCTATAATAGCAAATAACACCGTCATTGTAGGTACATTTTCTATCATACTTGTATCATATTATATTATACTGTCATTGTCATTGCATTTATTAACTGTATGTCATTGGATAAGTTTTAAGATTTTCACGGCCAAAAGCATTTTCGTTATTTGTTTACTCTGAAACGTTGGCTAAAGGAGGTAGCGCAACACGGCATAACACCCCAAAAACAAATAACGAAAATGTATGTCATTGTATTTATTAACTGTATGTAAGAGCATAGAAATGAATAAATAAATAAATACTTGTCATTGCTTTGTGTTGTACATTTTTGTGTCATATTATTAGATTAATTAGATCAAGCACTATAGGAATAATTTGACTGAATACTAGATTGTTTCCAAGTTAATTACAGTAAAGCGCACTTGAAGTAAAATATCACAAAACTGCGCTATACAAATGTCGTGTTATTATAATACTTATTATTATTATCTAACACCTGGGTCCTATACCACAAAACTTTACAAGTGGAGAGTGGAGCGGAGATGGGATGTGTCTTCTGTGCAATATTATAGATCAATTTTTTCACGTCTCTGTTTCACTGCTCAACTTTGCTTCTATAGAAATGCACCGTTAGATAAGGGCACTTAAGTTATTGTAAACAAAGGTTCTATCAAAATCAAATGTATTTTGTAATTTGTATTTTGCATTTGAAATAAAAAAATGTTAAAATACTGTATTTTGTATTTCAAATACACGACTTGAAAGTATTTTGTTTTTCGTAAATTAAATACATGTGAAAAATTAGTGTTTTAATTACAACAAAGCATGTATTTTGCCCAGCCCTCGATATATATATATATATATAGTTTTTAAATATTTTCACTGGTTTAAAAAATGATAGAACGGCGCGTAATACGTCTATACGCATTAACGCGTAATACGCATTATTTCTTTCCCACTGTATTTTACTAATTTAACAATAGGTGAAGCGACATATACACCGTGTTCCCTGAATTTGGGAGGCGGGTATGGGTACTGCCTGCCGCCCCGGGAACCATTTACTGAGAAACAAAATAATTCAAATTAATGCAAAAAATGTTATAAAATTTTTCTAGTGTAATCGTAACTTTACTTTTGCGAGTCGTAATGCACGTGTTCGGATAACAAAATGACCACCCTTACATTTCAAAGAGAACGGCTTAAGAATTATAAAGATTTATGAACCGCACAAAAATAATAAATTTATCATAACTTTTTTTTTCTTCTTGAAACCTTCAAAGTTTTGCAGTATGAGCGGTGTATAATAAAACGAATGAAATACAATGAAGGTTTTGTGTTTAAGGTACAGAAAAAATAGATATTAAACCATGAAAATCAATAGAATATCTGATTTACGTTGTCGTAGTGAAGCTGCATTTGTTATTTTATTACAATTTTATATCTTTGATATACCTAATCAAAAATTCGTAATACTCTTTACAAGAATACTGTCGATTTAAAAAATAGCACTTATAGTATGGAGTATATAGTGTGGAGACGGTTAACACCCGACGACACCGGTTGTGTCCGAGACGTGACACCTTCATTATTATTTGTTTGCAGCTGTGAAAAGAAACAGGGCTGAAACAACGTAACACGGCGCAACTAAGCGCAACTCGACGAAACCCAGCGCTATACATTTATACAACCTGACTGCCTCGCCTCTCCGGAAATCAGCACTAAACCTTTGTTTCAGCGAACACATTGTTTCTTAGCGTAATTAATTTGAATTCTCTAAAAGCTTTTCAAGCCTTAATACGTTTATTCGTTTACAGAGTCTAAGTTGTTTCTGTTCTTTGTACGGCGTGCGGCGATTTATGCCGATGCACAATAAATTATTGGCAGCCCAGCAAAGGAATAATAAATTACTTAACTAGTTAAAAATACCCATTTGAACCAGTATATTATGTACTTTGCTAGTTAGATATACCTATTTGAATAAGTATATTATGTACTTTGCTAGTTAAAAATACCAATTTAAATAAGTGCATTATGTACTTTTCTAGTTAAAAATACCCATTTGAATCCGCATGTTACATATGTTCTTTGCTAATTAAATTACCCATTTGAATAAGTATATTTTGTACTTTGCTAGATAAAAAAAAATATTTGAGTAAGATTATTATGTTCTTTGCCAATTAAAGATACCCATTTGAATAAGTATATTATTCATTTAGTTGAAATAAGCATCTAACATCGGGTTAATGTGATTTGGGAGGCAGGTATTGGTATCGTTTATTAGATAACCTACGCCCCTGCCATAGGTCACCCAAAATGGTTTGCTACGTTTGGTGACTTAGCAGGGATGCCTGGGTACATGGGGTGAGGTTTGCCTGGGTCTTGGCAGCGGGTGCGTTTGCACACCTACTGCATGGCCTACCGGATCGGGTGAGACTGGTTGTGGAGACCTTTTGAATTTTCCAGCCGGACTTTCTCGACCCATCGCCTTGTACCGCAGTGAGAGGAATGGATTTATCCACCCGTCACACCATTTTCCTTGCCGGAATTTCCACTACTTCCTTTCCTAAAAAAACCCTCCATATAGCACCTCCAAAGATGGCCGAGGCCCTGAGGGGAATTGTTTTCCTCAAGGCCTCCTTTGTGGAGCTAATGTAAGAAAAACGTCTTGAAATAATTATTTTAATGTAAAAAAAAAACGACGAGACTCAATGATATAATTTGTATCATATTTTCAAATTATACCACAGGTATTTTCAAGTAACGAACGAAGCGGGGTATGTAAAGTTAGTATTATATAAATGTTACCCTCTCTTAGTTTAGATCATGATTTTAAACTTTTCAGTTAGTTAAAATTGTGACCTTAAAATTCGAACACTGGCACTGGCTTTGTATGTAGAGGACGTTATTTCAGCAATTATTTTGCATGGATTTTAACCACATTTTCTCAAACAGACCTTTAGAGGGTTCACATTGTATTGTTTCTCCTGATCCCTGCCAGATGTATTCCCAGTATCTCAGTATGTGTATAATAGAACCCCGCGCGGAGGTAGCGACAAAGCAAATAATATTTTAAGGGTTTGGAATTATTTTCATTGTGAAACTGGTAATGAAAACATTCGTAATGCGGGAAATAGGTGATAATGTTTTAATACGAATCCCCGCGTGCATGAATTTATAATGTCCATTATTTTATGTATTAATAATGGATATTGTTTTTTTAAGTCATTTTCAATCAAAGCCTCCCCGCTTTCCTCTTCCATACCTCCTACCCCTACCCATTACCTCATTTTTTATTTGATTCGATAACTTTACGCATTTTGAAACATTATTTTTAATGAAGCGGATTTCACTGGGTGCTTTATCGTAATTAATTTTACAATTGTATAAAATGCAATAAATAAAATAAAAATAATAATCACTGAGTACTTACAACTCAGTAATTGCGGATGCCGTAGTCTCATTGGCTCAATGGGAGCAATTGGGACTTTGTGCGGTATTCACAAAAAAATAATAAAAGTATAATAAAAAAAGCGGGAGCATGCTCTTTATAAAATATATTTATATATTTTTTTTTTTTATTTTAACTTTATGAGTAAAACCTCAAATTGTAATGTTTAATTAAATGAAGACAATATAAGCGAAACTCAATCGAAAATCTGAAAACAGAAAAATCAGAAAAAGATATTGACACATCTGGGACACGATGTGTCAATATCTTTTTCTGATTTTTCTGTTTTCAGATTTTCGATTGAGTTTCGCTTATATTGTCTTCATTTAATTAAATATATATATTTTTTTTTAATGTTGGGTTTTTCGTGTTTGTGGTTTCCTAAGGGCACTTACAAAAATGCCCCTTTCCCATGTCCTATATACGCCACGGTATCCTGTATAACAATGGTTTGTTTTATTATTATTATATTATTTACTAAATTTATATTATTATATTATGTACCTATATGTTTTAATCTAGCGACGTTTTATCAATTTTGGGTAAAATCTGACCATTTTTTTTAGTTTTCGAAAAATTTTTTTTTTTTATAAATGTTGAAATTTAATAATTCAAGACTCGTTTAAATTATTAATAAGAATGTATATTTAAAAAAAATGGGTAGGTACCTGCTGTTTTAAATTGCAACATAAAGGGAAATCTTTAAATGGCAAAATAATAAAACGCTGTAATCTACCGAATCTACCGGATCTGCCCTGATGATGGACACTGCAACGCTGTCCGAAACGTTGGCTAAAGAAGGAGGTAGCGCAACACGGCATAACACCCCAAAAACAAATAACGAAAATACTTTTGGCCGTGAAAATCTTAAAACATACGTCATGTTATTATTTGTTTTTTTTTTCAAGCGTTTAACCGGCACACCCAACACATTGATATCACACCGCTCCCTCGCTAAATGCTGTAATTATTTTATTAAATATTACTATTGTTTATATCACATTATGGCGGGCCCTATTTCCTTTATAACAATAAAACTTTATGGCTAATAATATGGCACAATAAACGAGTCCGTTTAATCGGGTTTAGAGTTCAGATGAATCCTTACAACTGTACCTGGCCGCCTCCATTACTTTTTAGTTTTTTTACAAGTTTCGTAGTATTATACTTTTTTTTATTAGAAATTTTAAGGGGGTATTCTATTCTATTCTAGAAGCATGAAATTATTTTTTCAGATGCAATAAAGAAAACAAATAGTATTTTTGGTAGCGGTAATAAATATTTAACGGTTAATATTTAACGTATATTTAACGGTTTAATAAATATTTTACCAAATATTTATTAAACATTAAAGAATACATAAAAAAAATCAAACCAAAAAATCAAAAGTTCAAAAAGGTACAGATTCCAAATTGTATAATTCCTCATTTGAAATTAAAAAAAAATAAAGTTGCTTTGAATATTAATGATTTAAAATTATGTAGGCAAGTAAGTTTTAAGATTTTCACGGCCAAAAGCATTTTCGTTATTTGTTTTTGGGGTGTTATGCCGTGTTGCGCTACCTCCTTCTTTAGCCAACGTTTCGGACATCGTTGCAGTGTCCATCATCAGGGCAGATCCGGTAGATGTGTAATTTTTAGTCGTGAAGTGTGTGCTTATTTACTTCAAAGCGATACCGTGCCGCCAGCACCACTAACTTTCACCAGTACAAAATAATCGTGACAAGCAGTGGCGTCATCGCCGCGGAACGGAATAGAGAGTTCATTAAAACGTGGTATTTATGCTAGCCAGGGGCAAGTCCGTTTGCGAGACGCCGACGGAAGTGGCTCCATCTCTTAATGAAATCTAAAATTAGAAATCACAATGGTAAGAATTTAAGAAAAAATAAAAAATTACAATGGTTAACTTTCACCAGCACAAAATAATCGTGACAAGTAGTGGCGTCATCGCCGCGGAACGGAATAGAAAGCTCATTAAAACGTGGTATTTATGCTAGTCAGGGGCAAGTCCGTTTGCGAGACGCCGACCGAAGTGGCTCCATCTCTTAATGAATTCTAAAATTAGAAATCACAATGGTAAGAATTTAACGAAATAGAATTACAATGGTTAAAGCGAATTTAGTCAATATAAATCAGAATGGTTTACCACAAGCTGGCATTACTGTATACTTAGACATGTTTTTTTTGCTCTATTATGTCTAAGTATACAGTAATGCCAGCTTGTGGTAAACCATTCTGATTTATATTGACTAAATTCGCTTTAACCAGTGTAATTCTATTTCGTTAAATTCTTACCATTGTGATTTCTAATTTTAGAATTCATTAAGAGATGGAGCCACTTCGGTCGGCGTCTCGCAAACGGACTTGCCCCTGACTAGCATAAATACCACGTTTTAATGAGCTTTCTATTCCGTTCCGCGGCGATGACGCCACTACTTGTCACGATTATTTTGTGCTGGTGAAAGTTAACCATTGTAATTTTTTATTTTTTCTTAAATTCTTACCATTGTGATTTCTAATTTTAGATTTCATTAAGAGATGGAGCCACTTCCGTCGGCGTCTCGCAAACGGACTTGCCCCTGGCTAGCATAAATACCACGTTTTAATGAACTCTCTATTCCGTTCCGCGGCGATGACGCCACTGCTTGTCACGATTATTTTGTACTGGTGAAAGTTAGTGGTGCTGGCGGCACGGTATCGCTTTGAAGTAAATAAGCACACACTTCACGACTAAAAATTACACATCTACCGGATCTGCCGGATCTGCCCTGATGATGGACACTGCAACGATGTCCGAAACGTTGGCTAAAGAAGGAGGTAGCGCAACACGGCATAACACCCCAAAAACAAATAACGAATATGTAGGCAAGTATTTAAGAACCTACTTACAACTCTTATGATTTTAGAGAATTTTGATTTATTAAATAACAGAAAATTTTAAGCATATTTAAGTGCTGGTCAACTGTTCACAGAAATATTAGTACAATAAATATTGTCAGAAGATAATTGCACGTGTATAGTACCCATTTCAATTTTATGTCTCTTAGACTACTTTGTACCTACTTAAATTATTTGACTCTTGCGAGGTTTTCTTTGGCTTCGCCTAAATAATATCTAAAAGGTTTTCGCAATCCAAAATAAAATTAAGTCTTTCGATATTATTATTCGCCATTAAGAGAAACTTTCACGTATTTACCAATAAAATATGATTATTTGTGAAGCCCTTTGATTGCCGATACAAAAGCAGTCACTTCAACGACTAATTCAGTCCGCAGTTTGTTTCGGTATTATTATTTTTCTAAAAAAGTGCTTCCATCAATAACTCTTGACGAGAAGTGAAGCATTCGATGAAGAGGGTAGAAACGTGGTAGAACTAATCGGACGACCCTTGTGCTGCCTCGTGAAGGAAATAATATAATAAAAAACGATATTTCTGAATCTTGTTAGTAATCATTTTTCTCTGATCAATAATTGCGATGGGCTTATATTGAATGGTGATCGGATAACTCAGAATCGTGCAACTTCAACACCTCCTTCATTAAAAAGTGAAAAGTCATTAAAATAGATAAAAAAATTGGTTACGTTAGGTTAGGTTATGGGCTATTTTTCATAACTTTTAATGACTTTTTCAAATGGGTGTTGAAATCGCATGATTCTGACATGGAAATATCATCAAAAACACTAATTTCGGTTGTATGTCTATCCTGCGTAACCCTGATGAATTCTAAAACTCGGATTTGCTTTGAATTTTTAGTAACTCCACATCCCGACGCTCTTCTTCGCGACAATTGGAAAAGGTCCCTAAAACGGGTCAACTTTACCCCACTTTATCATCAGCCTCACAACATATAGGAGTGCCCCTACTATTTCAGGGTAATTGGGACTCTTTTGCGGTATTCACATAAAAAAATATATATCTTTAAAATCTAGATTGAATCCAAATTTGTGAGATTAGATGAACTGTGAGATACGCACGAGAACGATTTTCTAACGTCAAATATTACCAAATGTTTCTGTGACATTATTATTTCAGTACGTTTCAAATCCGTGCTCTGCTGGGTTTAACTAGGTCAAACTGTATTAGGGATGTTTACTTGTAAAGGTGACAGCAATACTTACATTCTATTGCGTATCATTTACACCTCAGTTGAACAAGATTCTAACTGACATTTTTTTTTTCAAAAATGAGACCTTTTTTTTTTTTTTTACAGTGAATACCGCACAAGAATCTCAACTGCTCCCCTCCGGAGCCAGTGAGACTATGGCATCCCCAATTGGGGTATGTTGTGAGGCTGAAGGTAGTGGGGAGGGGAAGGAGGTGTGGAAGAGGAAGGTTGGGAAGTACCAGGCTATTCAGATCTGGTCACAAAACACGGCTAAAGCCATTTTCAAGCAACGTTTCAATTCTGAATGGTGGTCTTACACCAGGGCGATACTGATAGTATCTTCCACTCTGGAACATGCCGCAAATATACTATGTATTATTTTAAATGAATTAATTGTGAAATAACACAAATTAATCGAATAAAATTTATTTGCGCATGCCGGGTTCGAACCCGCGACCTCCGGATTGTGAGTCAAGAGTCTTACCCACTGCACTACGGAGGTCGTCAACGTCGTCGGAGTCGTCGTAGACCTTTGAATGGAAAACCACTTCTTTTCGACATTTCTAAAACCAAAATAATTTTCAGAGTCACCTGTCTTGTATTTCCTTTGGTGACGAAATTCTAACATCAAGTTTTCAATGTTTCCATTTATTGAGGAAGGTTGAATCATCACTTTGAACCTTTCGCAATTATTACCATTTTGTTTGTATCTGAAAGTTGATTTAGATGCAGTGTAGTTCGTCACTTTAGTTGGATAAGTTTCTGACTTCGCCTTAACGTGTTTTGAGGTGTCATATTTTGCGAAGATGAATTCTCGTATTCTATTTTTTTTAATTTGATTTAAAATTTAAAAAAAAAATTGAAAGTATTTTCGTTTAACATGTTTTGAAGGAAAATATTTAATTAGAACGTTCCCTATTTCGAAATCGCATTAGTGAAATGTAGTTAGAACCTTATTCAATGAATTGCTTTGCCCTGGCTTGTTGCATTTGGTTCTATCTGCACACGTAGTCAGTCATGTTCTAAAAAGAGTATAAGTACTATTTAAATATTTTCCTTTAAAATATGTTAAACTAAAATATTTTACACAATATTAAACCTGAAAATCAGAAATCAGTAAA
This sequence comes from Limnephilus rhombicus, assembly GCA_929108145.2. Lineage (NCBI taxonomy): Eukaryota > Metazoa > Arthropoda > Insecta > Trichoptera > Limnephilidae > Limnephilus > Limnephilus rhombicus. The sequence goes on from OV815285.1 coordinate 5,688,443, forward strand.
CAGATTATAAGAAATCGTCTTAGCAAACTTTCACATCTTATATCTCAGAACAAGGTAAAGTGAAGTTAGATCCATGTCCAACCAAAGTGACGATTTGTCACGTGTATTATCATTCTACGTTGAAATCAACTAATCTAATCGTGTGGACTTTGTTTAAGGCCCGTAACACAACGCCGTGAAATGGGGCGGAAAATAAGACATAAGACGCTTTCTCGTGAACTTAGTTCGTAGGCAAAATATTCATAAGGTTAAACTGTAGAATACACAATCATGTACTCGAGGAATTCGATGTTACTAATACCCTTCGCCAAATTGTACGCCATGTTGCACAACACAGGATTATTACCTTTGATCAGAATTATGTTTGAAATTCTTCATTATAAATATATTTACATTTTGTGTCAATCAATCAATACTACGTAATCTCAAATTGTTTTTTGACTGAGCGATGCATAGTTTTTTATAACTCGATCGTTCTGCATTTCGTGCGTCTGTAAATTTGTTTCTACGTTCCGTTTCTGGTTCAAGTTGGTGACCGTGTTGGATACTGCTTTTTTATCCCGCCGGAGTGAGCGTGGATCTTTAAGGGGAACGTATGCGCGGCCCATTTCTGCCCGTTTCGTACAAATCTTAGATTTCTATTTGAGATCAAAATACCCAACCAAACTGAAAAATTATTTTTGTCATCAAAAGGTATCTCAAATATCTAGTCAGGATGTGAGCTACTTTGTTTATTTTTGCTTTAAATTATAAGATATAGGCCATTAAAGATGTTATTGTTTTAATGGTTTTGGAGGCAACTTAGGCAATTATTTGTAAGTAAAAGAAAAATTTATAAAAAAAATTTACTATATTTATTTTGAAAATACTTGCAATGAAAAATAAAAATAAAATTTTAAATATTCTTAAAAATGCATTTTTTGGGTAGCAATTTTAATATATAAAGTTTATTTATTTATTCCGCCGTAAATTGGTAATTTGTATTTTTAATTTACACTCATAAAAATGATTTTTTTTATAAATTTTTATTTTTTATTTTATATTTCATCATATTTGTACGCTAAATATAGTAAAATAATTTTTTTATTGTTTTTCATTTACTCACAAATAATTGCCCAAATCGCCTCTAAAATCCAGAAACATTGAAATCTTTAATGACCTATATCTTATAATTTATAGTAAAAGTAAATAAAGTAGCTCACATCCTAACTAGATATTTGAGCTACGTTTTGATTACAAAAATAATTTTTCAGTTTGGTTGGGTATTTTGATCTCAAATCCAAATCTAAGATTTGTATGAAACGGGCAGAAATGCGCCGCGCATACGTTCCCCTTAATAAATAAATCAATATTAGGGTACCCTACCTGCCGGAAGACATTTTGAAAAAAGAATTGTAATTGAGATAACCATTGGTGTAACGTAGGTCGTGGTCAAATTCTATCCATTTATGAATTTGCCATTTTAGGCCGTTAAAATGCTCTCGTCAGGCAGGTGGAATATAATGTTGAAAAATGCGAATCATAAAGTCCAAATAAACAGACCGTTAAACATTTGAAAAAATAATGTTTACTGAACCGTTAAAATCCGCTATCTTGAAACGGAAACGGAACGTACGAACAAATTTGCAGACGGTCGAAATGCAAAACGGTCGAGTTAAAACGGAACATAAACGGGATCTTACACTCAGTCAATTAACATATGGAAATTCGAAGTGCTATAAAGGACAAAATGTTAATTCAGGAGAGCGATATGAAAGTTTTTTCTTTTTCATATCTCTGGTTTTTGTGGACCTTTAATTTTGATTTTTTTTAAATAAAATAACATTGAATAAATCGTTCAGAATATTTAACATTATTGTAAATTTCTTTAATTACAGTATTTAATTTATTTTTCATTTATCAGAAAAAAAAACTCTTAAAATGCACATCGTAATAGACGCACTTATTTTTCTAAAAATATTTCCACGACGCAGATCGAAAGACGAAAAAAATTAGAAGTGCAGTTCACACGCGGTAGAAGTGAAGTCTTTGGAAAAGTAAAGTAGACAAGAGTGTAGAGGCTACGAAGCAACGCATAAAGAGGAGACCGATTATTCTCATTCTCTCGCAGTCTAATCCTATAGATGTATTGTGTTTATCTCTTTTTAGTGACGCTTTCTCGTTTCATCGAGTTTCAAATGATATTATATTTAACTCATTTTTGGATTTACTGTCCTTTACATCATTTCAAATTTCCATGATCGACATATTGTCGTTGCAGTAAGTCATTTTATGAATAACCTTATTATGTATAGTGTTACAAATAAAAATACAAATATGATATACATTTCTCTTTTTTCATCGATGGTTTTATCGAGCTATTAATATTTTCCAAGCAATAAATTAAATGCAATCTTATCTTGAATACTTGCTTGAGTCATAAATAATTCAAAGGTATATCATGTCATCCGCTGATTTTTATCACGCGAATCAACAAACGCTCTGGATTAGATATTGATTTTATTGGGCATTATTTTTGGTGAGAAATATTTTCACTTTTTTTTCTAAAAAAATTATGATGGAAGTTATCTATTTATCTATCTCTATTAATTATGTCTCTAATTATATATCTATCTCTATCCCCCATTAATGAAGAAGGTTCCCGTTTTTACCTGAAGGGAGTGCTTTTGAAGATATAAGGAAAGAGAAAATTTCTCCCTCTTGAAATTTTTTGAACAGTCCAAAGTATTCACGAATATTGGAGAGTATTCGAGAGCATTCTGGAAGTTCGGTAATAGGGAATCGGGAACATCATTGTGGAACATTCCAGAACACTAAAATATTCTGAAACATTTTAGACCATTCGAAGCCTTTTTTGTATGGATGGTATTGGGACCATTGGCAGCGGTATATAAAGCAAGATCCGTCGTGGGTTCGAACGTCAGTCCAATTTCATATCAACTCTCTGAGCGAAGCCGGGTACGTACCCCAGCTAGTAATAAATAATATTAATATGCCATTATTGATTTGCCACCAAAACGATAAGTTCATGTGGAGGGCGTTTGTGACGTTTGTTTATTTTTACTCAAACATTAAAAGTTTTCAAAATTGCCCACCTTACGTTTTTTTTGTAACTAATGTTACTGATAAATAACGAAAAAAAAAAATTTTTTTTAGGGAAATGTATTATAAACGTTATTCTTAACTCACTTTTTTTGTCATTTTCATGTAAAAATAATTTAAAAAAAAATCATAATATTCTTTCAAACTGCGATTGGAAATTTTAATTCCGTGAAGGTGTGTACCTTTTAATTATTTTAACTTAACTTTTAGATTTGAATATAAAGCGTGGTGTTTTCTCTTTCTAACACCGTTCAGATTATATTTGTAACCATGATAGAAAGGGAGACAACGATTTCTATGAGACTTACATGGATTGTCAAGCGATCAGCCTGAAGAGTTTGTGAAAATACGCCATTGTTAAATGCGGTAGGTTTGTAATAATGCGAAGGATCTGCTAACACTATTATCGAAATATCGTCTCAAAATAGTTTCCAATATGCCAAACGTTCAAAGTTCAGTTCAGGTTGACTTTTAAGTAATCGCAGCTCGGTTTATGTTAGATCATGCCTGGTTTCGTGTGCAGTCATTCCGTGAAATGTCGACTTTTGACATCACGGTATGCTCTGCTCCAACTTGTGTACATGATTAATGAATAGAGTTTAATATTCATCCGCTATTCCCTGAGTTGTTGGGGAACTATCTGTTGGGAAAGGCGCCCACGGGTATCCTTATCCGAACTCTGGATTATTTCAAAGCCCCATCTTCTGAGCATTGTAAGTGCATTAGCATTAGGGAACCACTATAATAGATGTATGTACTATAAGTTGGTAGCTCCTCTTCCACTTTCTCGAGATGTTGTAGGTATTGGATTTCTCAGTGGTTCTCTTCTAGTACTTTCTTCATGTTCTCTGTGATGATGTTATGTTGAAATTTAACTCTAAACCTTTATTAGAAGACCAAATTCGATCTTATTCGCGTTTATTTCTTCAACATTGTTAATGTATTATTCATTCACCTGCTTTACTGTGCTAAGTAAGTTGTAAGTTGGTAGCTCCTTTTCCACTTTCTCGAGATGTTGTATTGGAGTTCTCAGCGGTTCTCTTCTACTACTTTCTTCATGTTCTCTGTGATGTTGATGTTATGTTGAAATTTAAATCTAAACCTTTATTAGAATACAAAATTTATTTCATTTATTTTTTCAACATTGTTAATAGGCCACTTGCATGGATTTCCTATTAATTTTCTAAAATTCCACACTGATTTATTTCTTTTTATATGGCAACACTTTGATTTCAGGCGAATTTTTGAATTTGACATTAAACGTTCACTAGATTTATTGTTTGTTCTCTGCGAACTTATCATTTGGTTTGACTTTTTGACAGATGTTATGAAGAGAACCCCGTACATTTTATGCTTTCTTTACGTGTTTTAGAGGTATAATGGTAATGGTGCTAATTTTAACAAAATCAAATTTTATAATATTCTTATTATTATTATAATTTACAAGTACAAGTATAGTACACTGGATTTAGTAATATAGACGTTGACATTATTATGATTTATGTTCAATTAGATGGATCAAGGAAAAAAATATTTATGAAATATTATTCCCATTCGTGTGGAAAACGTTCTTTTTTTAAAAAATGATTTTCGGCTATGTAATTATCGTTTTTTCGCACCAATAAAATTATGTCCCGTCTTTCCGGTTTATAAAAAATGGTCTGATTTTTCTGATTGAAATTTTCAAAAAATCGCCAGGGTTTCAAAAATACGATTAAAAAAAAAACATTATGTCGAAAATTTGCATAAACCGATTTTTTTTAAAAATGTGATGCAAGTGGCCAATTGAGGTATTGATTCACCTGCTTTTCTATAAATCGGTTCCATGATAGTCGGTCCCCCGACAGTTGCCCCCCTGGCATACTTGTTCACAATATGCAGTCGGCTTTGGGAAAATATAACTAAGTGTCCCCGAAGGAGTCTGCACATAGGATGTACCGCCGAATAACACAAGTATAAAACATATTTCATTCAAATGCCTTAAGGAAAAAGCTACCTCTCTATATCATATAGAGTACTAGATGGTAACCGGCATGCGTGGCAATGCCATTCAAAGAAATAAATTGATTCTCCCTGCATGTCCTTTTCCGTTCTCCCCGTTCGCCTCCCGAGTCCCCTTCTCCTCCCGCGTTCCCCTTCCACCTTTACCGCCTTCCCCCTCCCTCGTCACCTCTCCCACGAACCCCACCTCCCCCTTTCACTTCCCCCCTGCCTTTCCTCCCTGCCGCTAAAATATATGAAATACACACATTTTCATTTATACAAATTTCATAATGTCAGAGCTTACCATTATATATAGCCTATAACCTTCGCGGGCGTGCGCACAACAAATCACCAAAGCTTCATCGCAATCGGATGAACGGTATGGCAGCGCATAAAATACGAATAAACAAATATTGATTTTTATATATAAGATACTAGCTGACCCGACAAACGTTGTTCTGCCATATAAATTATTTTAGTGAATATTTTGGTTGTTAAATAAAAATAACGAATGTACTCGTGTTGTAAGTGTGTGGGGATGGGATCTATGACAGAAAGAGGAATGGAGCGCTGTAGACGATGACCGCCGATAATAACAAAAAAACACAAATTAAAGTAGGAAAATGAAATTAAGAAAATCATTATGAATTTCGAAGCGCTATTGAGTGTACGATATTTTTTGTCAGTCCGTCTTTAGTCACCATAAATAAGCTCGATGGTTTGCCCACGCGAGAACATGATGCCGAATGAAATATCAAAATGAAGCGACTCTTCTCGTGAATGTCTTGCGCATGTGTGGATGAAAGTTCGATGAGGCGGACGTAGCGCCATCTGTCATTCAACAACATAAATAATTTCGTTCTGTTTGAAATACGAAAGACGGCTAAATTTGTTCATACAAAAATGTTAAAAACGCGATTAAAAAATGGGAGGGTGGGGGCAAGAGGATTAAAATTTGGGGTTATAGGTATTTTTGATGCCAAATAAAAAAAAATACAAAAAAAACATTTTGTCATAAAAATAGATTTTTTTTCCGGTTAGGGACATCCTAATCACCTAGCGGTACGAAATATACTTTAAACCTATTCTCAAATATACATTAAAAAAATCATAAAAATCGGTCAAGCCGTTTTGGAGGAGTGCGACCACAAACACCGTGACACGAGATTTTTACATATAAGATTATATTGTGTATATACCAGCGTTTAAGTACAAAAATCGACACTATAAATATTTTTTTTTGTTACCAACTTATTATTAAAGGTATTTTGGAATTCGATTTGTGTGGAAGTTTTTATTGCATCATAGTTGTCTAGAGTAAGTTGTTGGTAAATGTAGAATAATTAAAACGTTATATAAAATTCTTTGCTTATTATTATGTCCAATATATTATGTCTACATTATATCTACACTTATTATATTATATCTACACTTATTATGTCCAATTCTCTAAGCATTTTCTGTTTTGATTTATATTTACTACACTTTAAAACTAGTCTCATTGTTCTATTCTGGATTAAGTATGATGTATCTGGGCATCATGACGTATCCGTGCTCCATTTTGGTGCATTTGTGTATGAAACACGATACTCGTCGCTTGATCGAGCGTCTTACTGATTTACCTGAGCAGGACTCCTAACTTTGGACGCGTATTACATAAATAGAAAGCGTTCGTTGGCTTCTTTCTTATTACAGCATGCCCACATTATCCACTGCCGCTGTCGGTCGGCCGCGGAGAGGTTACCTTAGTTTTCAGTTAGTTGCCTGCAGAGGTCGTGATCCAATAAAAATAACTACGTGAACCGTGGTTAGGCCTACGGGTACGATATTACCTCCTAACGACTCGAGGAACATAGCACAAATAGTAAACTCATAAAAAATAACATCTCGGATGCATTCCGATCGACTTTTAGCGTGCTGTGGGGTGTTATCACGAACTTTGTAGAAATATGAGTGGAAATTACGCACACGATAGGTTAATAACTATTACCTATGTACTGTTTTTTATATTTCTAGAAACAAAGTCACCTGTCGTAACTCTCTCGTATGCAGGGTTGCCAGGTGTTCGGTATTCTACCGAACCGTTCGGTATTTTAGCACCTTGTTCGGTATGACAAAAATACCGAAGCATGGGCGGCTCGGTATTTTTTTCTGATAAATTTTTCTCCCTAATAAACGCTTTAACTGTCAGATTTGACGCAATCGGCAATCGATGTTGGGTAGCATCCCTACTTAGTTTTTGCGGTGTCGCCGCTTCGTGCACGCGCTCACTGTTTTCGAGCCATTTGGCTGATTAGTGTTACACAGGTGACCACGTACTTGCGTAAATGTGATTATTCGAAGAATTTGACAGCTTACATTGGTTCAAAGTCCGACCCCTCCCCCCCCCCCGACGCGGGTTTTGATTTGCCAGGGTACCACCGAAATCTAGGAATATTCACCTCGAAATTTTTTTTTTGCTCATTGTTTGGTATATATTTGACAAAAACCTGGCAACCCTGCTCGTATGTTTTCCATTTCCAGTTTAAGATGCTGGCCGTGTTGGATACTACCTTTTTATTCCGCTAGAGTTCGCATGAGCGTGTTTCCTACTACGAGCTTTCAGATCGAAATAATCAATTTTATGGTACCTACGTACCTACCTGCTTGGAAAAAGTTTGAAAAACGAATTGTCATTGAGATACTGACGTTTCTTTCTTTAATTCCTATGTAATAAGTAAGAAGCTAGATATTTAAGTACCTAATTACAAATCTTATGATTGCAGAAGAAATTTTAGAAAATTAGAAACATTTTTCTTTTTACGCGATATCCAATTTTCATAGAATGTTAAAATAAGATTTCTGTTTTATTTTACAATACAGTGTGCTATCTATTACAGTTTTATAGCTTACAAATTTATTATATATACACTGGAATCTGTTTATAATGACATCGAAGGGAAATGACAAATACGTCATATTAAGCGGACGTCGTACATAAATTCTTAAAAATGGGTCATAATAAGCGACGTGTCACTGTAAGCGAAGTCATTATATCCGACTTTATTATTGAGAATTTTATGTGAAAACCAAACTTCGATGTGTAATTACCAGAGATGAAACGGATAGTTGTTTGGCCGGATACCGGATGTCCGGCAAGCTGTGAGGTCGGATGGCCGAATATCCGGCGGCCGGATAATCAGTAAAAAAAGATCGCCTATTTGGCAATATTTCGACATTAACAGTGAAAACTGAAAGTGCTGTTTGTTGTTGTGCCGGCTTCAAATTTCTCGTGGTGGTGAAGGGAAAAAGGCAGTGAGCCTTTTGAGTGAGTGTTAGGTTATTTTTTGTTTATAATTAAATTAATAAATTATTGTTAGTTGAAAAAAATATGAATTAATATGGCTTTTTTGTAACTTTTTCGACTTTAAATAAAAGCCGTCATAAATATAAGCCATTTTATTGATATTTACCTCACAAAGTTTAATGTATTGCATTTTATTATAGGAAAACGTCGTAGTTTTTGAATATCCGGTATCCGGCCGAATATTGAGTTACTATCCGGTAGTAAATTTAGGCCGGATACCGGATAGTTACCGGATATCCGTTTCATCTCTAATAATTACTTCATATCAAGCGGTTGGTCAATATAGGCGGAGTCATAATAAACGGATTCTACTGTAATACTATAGTTATAATATTTATTTTTTATACATATAATTGCAGGCTCTATCTATCTTTATCGCTCATATCTATCTTAAACGCCAGAGTATTATGGATGCAAAATCGTTAACCTACGAGCTGAAATAAAGATTTTTATCTTTTGACTTATGAAAAGTTGTTAACATATGAAAAAATTAAAAAATATATTATAAATTACCTACGTTATGTTTCCCTTTTGATTAATGTATATTTTTTTCTTGTTTCAGGTAAATCTTCAATACATTAATCTTGAGTCTTCTGGTGTTGCCCCAAAGAAAAAAAAACAGTCTTTGCAACGACGGTTTTTAGGTAAGATTTTTAGATAACATAAATATTTTATTTTTACATTAACCTCACACAGGAGGCCTTCAGAAAAATAATTGCGCTCATGGCTTATGTCATTTTTGGGATGCTGTGTGGAGGTTCTTTCTAAAGAATGGAATGAGAGGGAGTTCTGGGAAGGAAAAATGTATGAGAGGTGGGTCAACTGGTAATGCGCGTTTTCATCCCGCGACAAAATATCCCTGACAAAATATCCTATGGACAAAACATCCCCCAAAAGAATTCTACTAAAAGCTAACCTAAGTTTTCAGGATGTACCTATGTATTATTTTTGTTCTATTTTACTGAGTCTCGTTTTTGCACTTATAATTCGTGGTGGAATTCCATTGTATTAGAATTTGAAATTAAAACACTTTTGTACTTTCTTCCACTAATTTATATTTCACCAAGACCGGTTTCATCCTATTACGCACATTTTCAGACTGGTAGTTGAAATTCTTATGCTACGGTATTTATGCACACTTAGGCAGGGGTACACAACATTGTCTCTATATAATGAATGTTTCTATTTTGTTAATTTTAAGGTATTATAAGTTATTTTGTTAATTTTAGGTACATACAGGTAATTATAAAGTTTATTATTAAAATTATGAATGATGTTACTTATTAAATAGATATTTTTACTTCAAATGAATGAATTTATATAATTTAAAAGGTTTTTATCAGTAATCACTACCAGTCTGAAAATGTCCGTAATAGGATGAAACCGGTCCTGGTGAAATATAAATTAGTGGAAGAAAGTACAAAAGTGTTTTTATTTCAAATTCTAATTCCATTTTACTATTTTTGAACAATAATTTATTGTCTGTATTATTTTTATCCATTTTTTTGTTAGGTTAGGTTAGGTTTTAATAGATACTTTGTTGGGGGATGTTTTGTTCGCAGGATGTTTTGTCAGGGATATATATTGTCGGGGATATTATGTCGCGGGTTGAAAAGTCGCGGAACCCGGGAAGGCGGGACAGCTGTCGGCAGATCAACTGTCATGGAATCGTATATTTAAAAACGTTCTTTTATTCGGACTTTCTCTTTTGAAACGGTGTATCGATGTGAAATATAATCATATCGGTACCTATACCACAAAGATTTGTTTATCAACGAAACTAAACATTTCTATTATTTTTCCAATTTCATTAAACTTTAAGTTGCCATTATCTCAATATCATTTATTCGGACTTGTTTCTCTCTTGAAATGCTTTATCGATATGCAATAATATTTATAATAATATAATCGCAGGTGCATTTGGAGTTTGGAGGGCATGTTCCAGTCACATAGTCAAATCTGCACGTAAGCACAAGACGAACGACGAGACGGACGCACTGCGGTGCAACGGGGCATGAAGAATATGTATTGCGCCGCGGATTTGCATTCATACTGCATTTTACAAATCTGAACGCATTCTGATCGTTTTTGTTGCTAATAATACACAAGCTATTGAGGATAAATTAAATGCATTATGATAATTGCCGGACGTCGTTCTTGGTACAGATTTGTATAAAATATAATGTTGCATTCAATTCAATTAGCATTTTGATGTTTTGTTTATGTACACGTACACACTTAAGTATTATTTTATACGCAGTTTTTATTTAACAGGAAACCACAACCGTTGAGTCCATTTGTCAGAGAAATAATATAAAAATATGATAAATACGATTTTATTTGATAATAAACATTATCCATTAGTAAATAACATGGGCGTGTGCCTAGGATGGTGGTCTAAAAATTCACAATATATGTGACCATCAAATCAATAATTAAAAAAAAAAAAACAATGATGCAATCAAAAAAGCTTGCGACGTGTCGCTTAGAGCATAAACAGCCCGAAAATATTATAAAACTAACCGATGTTCTCGGCATTTCCCGGGCTTTACAGAATTTTTAGAAATCTAACGTAGATACGACCTTATTTTAAAGGTCCACTGTGCCGATTTTCGTCGGTCTCCGAATAAAATTGTAGATTTATATTTAAAAAAAAATCAAATTCATGCCGCCGACCGCCCGCCCGCCACAGACGATTTCTTTTATATGGATAGATTACTTTATTGATGCACTTAAAACAATATAAGTATGTATTGATGCAACCAAGATTCGAACTCAAAATCTCCCGCTTTCCGAGTAGGTGCGTTAACAATTGCGCCACCAAATTTGTTTCAATTTATTTTTTGTGAGAGACATTTTCTTTATTTTTTGTTAGCATAGATTCTAACGCAGGAAAATGGCCAGCTTAGATAGTATCTTAGATAAACTACATACTATTCTTTATTTTTCGTTTGTTTTTGTAATTAATATTGTTTCAATGTAATGGAGTGTAGGTAGTAAAATACTATCCACAGTTAAATAGCCATTGCTGATACTTTAGTAAAATCCGCAAATGAAGTGGTACATCACGTTAGCGGGGTACTGGTGACATGTCTCCGACAAACGGCCGTGATGTATGCAGTAACACTCCTATGCAGAGTCGCGTCAGTGGGATGTGCAAATAGACCTTTATTTGCAGTAGGTAGTTTCAGCTCGCCCCAGCTTCAACGGTCTCATTATGTCTCCATCGCCGTGTTGGTCTAATTGTTCAATTATGTCACAGGCCGGTGTAATTGCATCTTCGTTGCACTCGGCGCTGTGAGCGTACTGTGCATGCGCGGTGCGCGGTGCAAGGCGTTCTGTCAATGCAGCGTGCCTTGTGTGTGGTGTACGGGCACATTGTTTTTACTTGTGATATTCCCAAATTCGTGCCAGAGTGCCGCATAAGAATCCAAATCCAAATATCCGAAGCCAGTGAGGCTATGGCATTCCAATAAAAAATATAACTAGCGAGTTCCCGGCGTGCCTTGCATTACAACTAATAAAGAAATTGTTTCTCCCTGCGAGTTTTTTCCTATTCGTCCCTTTCCCCTCCGCCTCCCCTTCCCCTCACACGTTCCCCTCCACCTTCCACGCCTTCCCTCTCCCTTCTTCCGCGAATCCCTCTCCCGCGATCCCCTCCCCTCCAGCATTAAAATATTCAGTCCCGGTACGTTCAAATTTTCAAACAGCTCGCGTGCTACAAATTTTAATTTTTTATGTGTTAAAAACATTTATTTTTGTATATTATAAGAAAAATAAATCGGTACAATTTGTATATTATAAGAACAATAAAAGGAGCGGTGCGAGAGGGAGAGGCATGGAGAATCCGCCACAATAATGAGCTGTATGATATTTACCAAGCTCCCAGACTCTCCACCCATTTAAGGCTCCAAAGATTGAGATGGGCCGGACATGTGGACCGAATGCCAAGCACACGAGTACCGAAGAAGGTTCTGACAGGACACCCGGGAGGTAAACGAAAGGCGGGCAGACCTAGACTGAGATGGGAGGATGATGTCAGGAAGGATGCAAGAGGATTACTCCATGTTGCAGATTGGAAGACGACGGCCGAGGACAGAGGGCGGTGGAGGCTTATTTTGAAGGAGGCCAAGGCTCGAAATGGGCTGTAGCGCCATTGAAGAAGAAGAATAAGAACAATAAATCAAATTTGGTACCTAACATAGGTACCTATTTTTTTTAATAGGCAATTCACCCTCAAAAGAGTGCGTTGTAGGTACCTATTTAAAGTATCTAAATACGGGGTGTCCGGGGGTAAAGTACATTAACTTCAGGAGGTGATTCTACATGACAATAAGTAAAAAAGATAAATAACTTTTTTCGAAATTTCAACTTTTAAGGGTTGTTTTGTGTTAAAAAGATAAAAATAGACCGGCGTGTGCCGCCAGCTTTGTTGTTTCCGCTGTTACGATACGTGCCAGTCACAACCATGCAATGTTGCCACAGTCGTGTCCGGCAGGCGCTCAGCAAGTAAGATCGTACCTCACACTAAGGAATTTTAGTAGGTACGTCTTTTTGTATGGGAAAAAAATGTTGGAATTTCGGAAAAAGTTGTTAATCTTTTTTACTCCTACCATCATGTAGAATCACCTCCCGAAGTTAATTCACTTTACCCCCGGACACCCTGTATAATTTGTGATTAAATTCAAAGTATTCGATTTTGATTAGTACCATGGGTGAGTACTTCGATTAAATTAATTAATTTAAAGAGTTTATTCGAAAATTTAATTTTGATTGATCAATCATTATGGTATTTTTGGATAGTTTCGTAAGAGTTTTTGTAATGATTAAAAAAACTTTTCAGATGTATTTTCATGAGGTTGTAATAATCCAGAAACCTTCGCGAGGGTGAAAAGAAGGTATTTTGAAAGTTTCAAACATTCCTGTGTTTAATATAGTAATATATACCTAGACAACTCACACATATACATATTATAAGCAAGCGTATTGTGATTTTTATATATATGATTTAAAAAACCTTTTTTTGGTTAGAAAATGAAAATAATTCATGCAATATTTCCACCAAAGTGTGTGATTTTTTTTATCTTCGCCAAAAAATTTCGTTGCATTTCATAATATTACTGACATCATCTGTTACGAAATTAAATTTGTGCTTCGTTGTTTTTTATCGTAGAAATATCTTTACCGGCGCCGATAATAAACTGATAGTGATAGCATTGTTTGTCTCGTAAAATACTTTATCGACATAACTTGACCGATAGGGAAGTAGATAGTTACCTGACCTAAGTTACACCTCGTGAATGTTCCATGCAAACGTCTTGTACAAGAAACCACAGATCGAAAATCACTAAAAATGCAGATGTTATTTTATTGTCCGGTATCATTTTTTTTTCAACAAATCACTCAGGCCTCCTTCATATTGACCGTCTTATTAGACGCTGTCATAATGTCGGAGAATTTTTGTGTATTTCCGCTTAGCAATAAAATCCAAATAAATTGAAAATTTCTGAATGTATCCGAAAACTAAAAACTGTTTTTGAAAGGCGATGAAACACGGCGGTGAAAATTTGATCATAGAAATAAATAGTGACCGACCAAAGGTTCGGTTTCGGCAAGTTTCGGCAAAAAATCGAGTTCGGCATCAGAGACCGAACCCGAAACTTTTTTAAACATGTTAAAAAACGATTTTTCACTATTATTTGGCTTATTTTTTACACTTATTCAACCAGTTAACACGTGTTAAATTAAATAAATAAAAAGCAGTAATTTAAGTAATTGAAATTTTTTTTATAATACTTCTATGAAACCAACAAAATTTATAAAAAAAATAACAAAACGTGTTAACAACGACTGCTTGGAACTTCTCATTCTGCTGACTTCGGGTGAGTTCGTGGCTCGTATGTCACCCGCCGGCTAAGGGAACGTACCCATACTACGTGACCAACTTTTTGCAATTTTTAACCCCAAAAACCTAAGCCCGCCGCCGCTCATTTGTACCAAGCGTGACATTTTGAAGACCTCCCCCCCCTAAACGTGTCACGTAGTATGGGTACGTTCCCTAACAGCAAAATACTCTATTAATGACGTCCTTCCTTTAAGTGTTGATTATTGATAAATGTTTGTTCGAAGAAGAAATTAACTTGATTTGTTTTATAGCAGTAATATCAAAAAAAAAAAAAATTACATACCTACTTCAATTATTGTTTTTTATTTCATTTAACACGTATGAAAAGAATTTTGTGATTTTAAACGCAATAAAAATTAAAATAATCAATTAATGAGGTCCTTCCTTTTTAATGTAAGTGTTGATTATTGACAAATTTTTGTTCCAGAAATAGTTAACATGTTTTGTTATTTTTTGTACAATTTTTTTGTTTTATAGAAGTAATATAATTTTTTTTTCACATACTTCAATTATTGTTTTTTTATTTATTTAATTTAACACGTGTTAACTGTCTGAATAAGTGTAAAAAATAAGCTAAATAACAGTAAACAATCGATTTTTAACATGTCTAAAAAGTTTCGGTTTCGGCCGAAACTAAGACAGACACCGATGATTCGGTTTCGGTGGAAAGTCCTGTTTCGGTCGGACACTAGAAATAAACATATAATTTTATTATATTAAAATTTTTAATGCAAACATAAAAGAGTTTTAAATATGGCTTACCTTGCGTTTTTTCATCTAAACATAATGGGCATAATGCCTGTTTTATGTACTTAAATATAAATAAATAAATAAACGCTGAACTAAATTACCAATAACAAAAAAAAATACAGTTTATTAGACAAATGTATTATAAACACTTTTTTTGTTTCATGTGAAAGTAATTAATCAAAAAAATCTTATTTTGAAAGTTTATTAATTTTTTCTCAAATTGCGGTGGGAACCTTTGGTTTCATGAAGGAGTACATTTAAATTCTTCTGTAGTTAATTTATTGATTTGAGTACAAAGCGTGATGCTTTTTCTTTCTAACACCGTTTAGATCATATTTCTCCCCATGATTATTTTTTTTATTTTTTATTATTTCATACATTTCTTGAAAGTACAATTTTTATGTTTTTTTTACTACCATAGAGTCACGTGGGGTAACCGTACGCAGTTTTTACATTAGGATTTTTATATTAAAATGCTTGAGGTATTTTGCTCATTTTTTTTTTGTTTATTGATATGATTGATCATTAAGGCATCTCAAACAAACATAAAACCTTATGTAGTTCATAAATCAAAAAGTTATATAAAAATGTTTACATGCATGTCGATTACGAACACTTACCCCGCGTGCGGTGTGAGTATTCGCGTACCGTAGAGAAGTGTTCAAATCAGATTAGTGGTTATCTTTAATAGAATTATCACTTTGCACCCGTGTAACTAACAATATTTTACCAAAAATTATCATAGACCACATCGCTCTGACTCAGTTGGTTACACAATAGCACACATCGGTAAGCAAACATGTCGATAGCAAGTGACAAAATTTAAGAAAAAGCACGAAAAACAGTAATTTACCTACCAATTTTTATTTTCAAATAAGGATTCACTGTACTCATATCCTGCTTCAACGCGACCCAAAACGCTACTGAATTGAGGAACGTGCGGGCGCGAAACAGGCACGACCACCTCGGAAACATCATTGCGAACACTTACACTCTGCGTACGGTTATCCCACGTGACTCTACTAGGTTAATGCCCGTGTTAAGGTAATCAATCATACATGATATAAATTATACAGTGTAAGAACTAAAACAAAATATAGGTTTGAAATAGAAATTATAAGACATTAGAAAGAAGAGAAAGAAAAAGTACATTTAAGGTAAAATATATGATAGTAATGGAGACACAACGATTTTTAAGATACTATATGAGCTGTTCCCAAAAGCGAAGATATGATGAGACATCCAGAGGAGTACGAGATCTTGCATCTCATCGGCAATCTTGGGCAAGATTGCCGGAAGACGGGGCCCTGAAAGAAGAGGACCTCATGGCTGAAAAACCTGAGACAGTGGTTTTCCAGTCTACTGTAGAGCTGTTACGGGCCGCAGTAAAAAAGGCCGAATAGCCAACATGCGTTAGCCAACGTCCGTTGAATGGACAGGGCACAAGAAGAAGAAGGTTAAAGATAGATAATATGTTTTCCTTCCCACAAATTAACGTAGGTACTTGCATTCTTTTCTAGCGCGACGCGGTTATATGTCATTGTCTCTTTCTCACTTGCACCCAATAAAATCTGTCGGCACTCAACGCATTGATGCAATGCATGCCTCGAGTATAAAAATGATTGTTATTTATGGAATATTTTAAAATTTATATTTTTGAATGTCTGAATTTTCAAATGCAACCGGAATGAAACATGTCCATTTTATTTTATTCTGAGCAATAGGTGTATCCGTACGCTCATAAAAAATGCCAAATTACTTATTCTGTATGCTCTATTCGAGTCGTAAAAATTATTTAGCAAAACGAAAAATCATATATGAATAATAAATAATAATAAAAACTCGTGTTGTGCTATGTTATGAAAATATGTGATGTGTACGAGTACTGTTGAGTATACGTTCGGAGTACAATTAGTACTTGAGATAATTTCTTACTTTTGTATTCGGTTCTCGGAAAATGTTGATTGAGTGTTTTTTTAATATTAATTAATTATTTATATTCTTATATTTACGGAGTTTTATTTAGAGTAAATGTTTTGGATTTATTGTAGAGTGCTGTCTTTATTTCAATAAAAATTTATTATTTCATGGAAAATTATATTTTTGCCTTGAAATTACTCAAAATAAAAACAAACACATTTTTCTATCAGAATTCATATTCCAATTTCGCTACAGCATTTATAATTATATAAACATTTCCTGGCTACCCTCAAAAACCGACTGAAGTCATGTTTATTCCAAGACCTAAGGTATTTAGAGAATATAAGTTAGAAATTATAACATGGAAATCAATGGAAACAAGGTTTATTATGTTATACTAGCTGAAAATTAGGCGGACGTAGCGCCATCTGTCATTCAACAACCTAAATAATTTCGTTCTGTTTGAAATACGAACTACGGTTAAATTTGTTCATACAAAAATATTAAAATTGCGATTAAAAAATGGGAGGTTGGGGGTAGGAGGGTGAAAATTTGGTGTTGTAGGTATTTTTTGATGCCAAAAAAAAATTTGTCAAAAAAATATTAGTTTTTTCTGGATGGATAGGGACACCCTAATCACCTAGCGGAATGAAAATACTTTATGACCTATTCTCATACCTACCAATAAATACATTAAAAATTTCATGAAAATCGGTGAAGCCGTTTCGGAGGAGTGCGACCACGAACACCGTGATACGAGATTTTTATATATAGAGATTAGCAGAGCTGCTTTTTCGTTTTTTGAAGTACATTTTATTTAGCTATAAATTTTTTATATCTTATATCTAGTTCTAAAACTACTATAATATTATCCTACGTACGAAAATGTGGACTTCACAACATTGAGACTTAACCCACGAAAAAGTGCAAGACTTGTAGCTTCCTTCACATTTACAGAGAGTTCATTGAACATTTTAAAACCTTAATAATAAATATTGTTTTGTATTCCCGATAAATTTGGGTTAGAAAGCCTAAAAATCGTTGCAGTTTCTCGTAGGATATTCTGCTGCAATGATCTGTACTATTAATACTAACATTATTCAACATATAATCTGATAACACTTCATTTTTTAATTTATAAATATATCCCAGAGTAGGTACTGTAGACTAATCGTTGCCACTCACTTAAAATATTGAAGTTAATCCCTTCGACCGAGTGTGGGTCAATGGTTAATCCTAGTACATCTGCTATAGCACATTATGAAACTCATGCCTTTGCTTTGCTCATTTCTTTTGCTTTGCATAGCTTAGACCTTCTATTGAATCTTCTTAGATTTAATAATATTCCATACAAAAAATTGGTTTGAGAATGGGAAGGCCGTTATCCATTACCCGTAAATAAGGTGTTCCTTACAAAGTTTTATTTTGTTGAATTTATAATGTTTTTTTTACAAAATACCACCGATTTCCTTCGGCCTGTGGCGCCTCAGAAGGAAACGAAAGATTTTTTAACGGCGTTTTTCTTTGAAAGCGGAACGTTGGTTGAACGAATTAAAAACAACATTTCAACGCTGAAACAAGACACGTGAAAACATTAAACGTACAATAGCCAGGTAAATACTAGGTGAGTATGCTTTGCATGTATGACGGTTCCGCTGTGTAGCTACTGGGGCATACGCTATTACTAGAGGATGTGTTACATGTTGTTTTGAATGATTGGTTAATGGTGTTTCGTGAAATCTATATGCACTATTGTGTGTGTGTGTGTGCGCTATAATAAGTGTTCACTTGTGTTATACGGCCAGTAATGCTACAGTGTGGTGTCGCGAGTTGGAAATATGCTCCAAACATCGTGCATGTCAGTATCTTCATTTGGCCTGGCATAGTGCATTTTAACATTTTAACGATTATTCAGCATACGCGGAGAAAATTATTTTGAATTTTAAGTTTTTATTTTATTATTTTCCTTCAATATTATTTATGATAATAACTTATATTTTAAAACATGAACATATTTATAATCTGGGCCTCACTGGGTGCCTTACCCGTACTGTGGTCTCCATTTTACAATATGAAATTCAGTAAGATATGAAATATAAAATTTTATAACCCATAAACGCGGTAATGAAGTACGATTCTATGTAACGATATGTTTTTGAAATGTTTTGTAATATTACGTATACACGCCCGTAAATAAGGTCTCCAAGGTGCTGCGGTCGCGAGAAACGATTATACGCGCAATCCTGCAACACTGGCGTGTAGCCTGGTTTCTCATTGCCAAATCTCCACCATGCTGCACCCTCTGTAACGCTTAGTCTCGGCGTGGCAGCCGTTCGCAATGGAGCCTCCGCTTGCCGCACCCGCCTGATGTGAGTTACGTTCTGTAATTCGTTTTTAAACTTTGCTTCGGCGAATCTGAACGACGCCACTGGGATTGTTCCTTTGTCTCTGGTGTCGTTTAGTGTATCCGGGTCTCGTCCCCAGTCACAATTGAGTCCAAGAATTCTTCGCCACCGATGTCGTAGCACGCAAAGATTCGCGGGCTGCTTCAACCCGTTATTGTTTGTGATCTTCGGTGAGCATTTTGGGACCCACCTTGGGCAGACTTTGTGGTCTACCAAATGTTCTGTCAAAATGTTCTCAATAGTGGTATTACTGATGTCAGGGATCATATCACAGAGCTCTCGAACCGTCACCCGTCGATCTGCAATCTTTGTTTTTTCCACTTTGGCAATATTTTCGTCTGAAACCGATGGCCGTCCGACACGCTTTTGAATTCTCTGCACCATTTACGCATGTTTTCGCACTCATATACTGTTTTCCGTACACTTCAAGTAGCTGAAAATGAATTTCTACCGGAATTTTGTTCTTTGCACAAAAAAATTAATTATAGAGCGTAATTCACACCTGGCGGGTGCGGCGAGCGGAAAGTCGATCGCGAACAGCTGCCACGCCGAGACTAAGTGTCGCAGAGAGTCCAGCGTGGTGGGGATTTGGCGTAGGGAAACCATGCTGCACGCCAGTGTTGCCGGATCTGGCGTAAAATTGTTTCTCGCGACCGCAGCACCTAGGGACCTTATTTTACGGACAGCCCTCGTACGTTTTATTATTTTATGTTATATATATTTTTTTAAATTGTCTTTCTTTGTAATTTAATCCATCTTTTAATTGTGTATTTCAATTTTTTTATTTACCTCATTTTTTTATGAAGTGAAACTTTGTCAAAATGGCTTTAAAATATAATTTTGTGAAAAATTGTCACTTCCACTGTATTGCAACGGCGATATGTATATTTAATTTATTTTAATGATTTATTTTTAAATAGCTTTTTATGTCTAGAATTTCTAGAACATTCTTACAATTTCTTCTCATTTATGTCTCATTTAAATCATTATGAGTTTTGAAATAATATCCCTTACTTCTATCGACATAAATGAAAGGCGCTACTTTTTATCCACATCTTTCGATTTCCCGGTTCGAAAGAGATTTAAAAGGAGAAGATCTAACTTGTGCGTAACCGGGTAGTAACTAGGTACTCTTATTATATGAATCTAGTTACACATTTAAAATTATAAAAACAATATTACAACCTTGGGCACTAATAACGTGGTTATAATTTCATCGTTATTTCATGTTCCGTTTTTATAATCCCAGCGCGCTAGCCACGGGTATAATGCTCACCCGCGCCGCTTTGTCTGGCGAGGCTGGTTTAGGTCCGACCCGACGGCAACAAGTCCTCCGTTCAGCACGCGGCCACCCAATCAACAGGTGGACATCAACACAAGGCCGTCGCTTACGCAGGCAGCAAAAGGATTGTCGCTTTTTATCGCACGCATTATTTTAGCAGAACTATTTTAGTGGGGACGTCAAGGGTGACCAGACTTTGACATGTTTTTCAAGAATGTGATGTGGCTGGCATCGTATCCAAACAAAAAGTGTAATTTTAGTATATTATTATTTTTTACAAGGTTCGTGGCAAGTTTTAATAGTATTGACTTTGGCCTCAAGAGGTCTCGGGATATAATCTTCCGAAGTGTATGTAAAGGAAATTCATTTGATTTAATCACATTTAGTACATTGAGAATTCAAACATTTCTTAAATTGGCTTTTCTTGCCTTTGACATTCCAGAAAACGGAATGTCAAAGACCCACAAAATCAAAATCATTTATTGCACAAAATTTTCATTTAGTACAAAAGGTAGGTACCTATATCCTATTTCTTCCAGTTAACCTAACATGTTATATAGATATGAACACAAATGAAATATAAATATAAAAGTGGTGTAATACAAAGTGAATTTGTTTTAATTTATTATATAAACATAAATATAAAAACAGTTGTACCTATGTGACGTATTCACTTAATGTGTAATGAGACCTGTTCAGAAGGAATGTTTTTAGTGATGACATTAATCTGAGTGTATCTTGTATTTGTTTAATATCATGTGGAAGGTTGTTGTATACTTTAATGGCCATGTAATAGGGTCCTTTTTGGAAAATTGTTTTGTTTGCTTTTGGTATTAATAAATTTTCTGTAAACCTTGTAGCGTGTTTATGTGTAGAGTTTTTTTGTGGAAACTTTTCTGGAGATGATCGCACTAACATGCATAACTCCATTATATATAAGTAACTCCATTATATGTAAGAATTTTCAAATTTTTAAATATAGGTCTACATGAATCCCGATTAGCAGAGTTTGTCATTTTTCTTATACATCTTTTTTGGATGATAAAAACATCTTTGGCGTTTACTGAGTTTCCCCAAAAGATAATTCCGTATTTTATTATTGAATATACATAACCATAGTATGCGGCCATTACCGATTCGATGTTTAATATGTTTATCAGTGTACCTAGAGCAAAAGAAAAGCTACCGATTTTGGCTACTATTTTGGATACATGTTCTTTCCAGTTTATATTTGCATCTAGTTGTATTCCCAGCAGTGAACAAGTTTGGGAAGGTTCGATAATATTATTATTGAAGTTTACATTTATGTTTATAGGTGTAGCTTGCAGACTATGGACAATTGAAATTTTGGCGGTAACATTTAAAAATAACTGATAATATTTTAACATAGTATCAAGGTTTCATCAATTTTCCTAAATTAATGTGTAGTTATGTAGTTAAGTAAACACACTTTCAATCATAAATATTTCGTCACATTATTAAATTTTAACTAGCGCAGAACCATGAAAGACCACGGGGTATTATAATTTCAATTTTTATTATTTTCTATTAAAATATTATATTTTCGGTATGTACCTGCATTTTCGCCTATCTGACTTATTCTTCACCCAAGCAGATCCAATTTTGAAAAAGAATTTTAATTTAAAACAAATTTGAGTTCATTGATGGTGAATAATTTCACGCAAAAATAACATCGCAGACAACCGAAGTCAATATCTTAGATAAGTTCGCTGTTGACAATATTATAAACTTGAAGTATGAGGTGATCGAGTTCAGAAAATACCGATGAGTAGGGGAGCAGGGGGTAATGGGAGCCAGCGGGTAATGGGAGCGGTGCAGAGAGACAAAACTATAGCTCGTATTCACTCGGTTTCGTCACACTGCGGCCGTGTTCCCCTACCGCGCTAGGCTCGCCAGTGCCACGCATTATGTGACACGGACGCTTGTCAATTGTTTGCCCCGCGCTTATAAAAAATACGAAATTTAAACGGCCAGGAAAGTGTGAAGTTATATATGTTTGTTACAATCAAACCTGTTTAATTTTATAGCTAAAGTTATCAATTTTTAGTATCTGTGCGTATAATTTCATTACAAGCTAGATTGAGGATATCATTTTATTCAATTTCAAGATGGTGAAATAAATTATCTGTAACGATTTAACATGTGACTTTCTTGATTTGCCCCCAAAACAACCTGCTGGTTTTTATATGCGAATTCGGCGGCGTTGACGTCAACGGGCAACGTTGGTGATAGTCGTCTTACCAGCCAGTGGCGCTTTCTACGTCATAATGACGTTGTAGCCAGTTGAAACTGTTTGGAATGCGCTGTTTTTGAAATCAATAATTATGATTATAAAATAATAAAATTACACATTTTTAGTACAATGATCAAAATCTGAAAAACAACTTTAAATCTTCCACACATTTCTAACGGTATCCTTGTTTGTATAAATACACCATTGTTTTCGTTATTTTATAATAAAACGTTGTATTTGAATTCGTTGCTTAATAAATTATTCAGTTAGGAATTCCGCGGTGGAAATGCATCTGGTTACTGCATTCGGGTTGCATCACCGGGCCGATGACGTCACACACATCACGCCACCTTCAGAGAACTATCGCATTACATTTTTCTTTTGCTGATTAGTGGAAATGCATGCAAAGCGATGCTTCAAGTAGAAAAGCGGCGACCTGCTCTAAAAGCGCGTGCATCACGTCATAATTATGAAAATGCACTTTTCCGAGGTGGCGCTGTTTTTATTTTTAATACTCGCTAATTTATAAGTAAACTAACATTTTTTGTAGGTTATCTTGAAGGTGCTTTGGAAATTTTCTGAATAAATTATTATTATTCAGATAAAATCGTGTAGGTATCTACTTCGTTTAATAGCTGTATACATGTTCCCATCTTTCATAAATGAAAATTATTCATGTAACGGAAAAGTTGCTATAACAGAGCTCTCAGCGGCAAGGCCATGTTTCCTAACATGTTATAGGTAAAAGTCTTAAAAAATCGAACCGTAAAAATAAAGTTTTTTTTTATAATTTTGTCTTTTCAAACTTATAAAAAAATGGTTTGACTGAGTATTGAACCTTCCTACTCATCCGGGACAAATTCCGAGTTAATAAGACCGATATTTATAAGTGCTGAAATGTCAGCGACTTTCAAACAAATGCGTGTATTTCCGAGTGTGTTTGCGTGACTGCCACCAAATGTTAAGGCTCTGCAACCGGTCTCGAAAAGAAGAAGATGGAGAGATACGAAATTATGAATGTTAGAGGAGAGCGCTAACATTTACAGCGACAAAATCGATGCGAAAATTGCGAAAATGTTTAATGAAACACGACTCGTTTAAAACAGAGCAAAAATCTCGCAGGCATTATCTTAAACAGCATTTAAAGAAACACTGTGAATTTTTTCATACGTATAACTTGTAAAATAACTGAAACAAACGTGTTTATAATAATTTTTCGAGCATACTTTGCGATTTTTTTCTATCGAGGGAATTTTATATAATTTGCGTTTCGGCGCGGGCAAAGTCTAGATATTATCTTCAAGAATAACATAAATTTTTTAAGAGCTTAAACACTGTTGTTAAGTGTGTTTAAGGGAAATATGTAATAAATCGGTAGAAATCCGGGTTGCGGGCCCTTAATAGAATGCATTGTCGTCGACAACGAGTTTAGCTGCCGAGTTTCAGCTCGATCAGATGTTGGAAAGTGGGTTAATTTCCACCTCCAAGATTCCCCTTTTTCATACATTCATTCCACCAAGAAAACAAACGTGAATTTCAAATAGATATATTTAAAAATAGATTTAGTTTTGGAGAAAAAAACAGGACAATACAAAACCTCGATTTTTACGATTTTGTGTAGATATAATTAGCCTGAGGTGCAGTTGTCCCTTTCGCCCCGTTTCCAGGAAGGTGACAGCTACAGTAAAAGCAACAATTTTGTAAAATACGTATTATTTAAATTCTCGGCGCCAGCGTTTCTTTTTAGGGTTCTAATGAAATACTCCGTGAAATAATATTGGGATAACTTATTCGATTAAACGTACCTACTTATATAATATGTTTACTAATACCTAAGGGGCGAACAAATCTTGTAATTAAGCAATGTCCGGAGGGTTGAAGGTCGAAGGGTGGAGAAGATAAACAAGTTTGTCGGAAACACGTGTCAGTTCAGATGAAGAGTAGATTCAGACTGGGAAACCCTTTTTCTAGCAGTGGTAGACGCCGGGTTGTAAAATCACAAAAGCCTACGGTCATTATGAAAATTTTACTTGTCTATGCGATTTTTCGTGATATAATTTACGGCAACAAAAATTGAGTAGAGTCATGTGGGGTAACCGTACGCAGTTTTTACATTGGGATTTTTGTATTAAAACGCTTTAAGTATTTTGCTCATTTTTTTGTTTACTGATATGATTGATCATTAAGGCATCTCAAACAAACATAGAAACCTTATGTAGTTCATAAATCGAAAAGTTATATAAAAATGTTTACATGTATGTCGATTACGAACACTTACCCCTCGCGCGGGGTAAATATTCGCACACCGTGAGAAGTGTTCAAATCAGATTAGTGGTTATCTTTAATAGAATTATCACTTTGCACCCGTGTAACTAACAATATTTTACCAAAAATTATCATAGACCACATCGCTCTGACTCAGTTGGTTACACAATAGCACACATCGGTAAGCAAACATGTCGATAGCAGGTGACAAAATTTAAGAAAAAGCACGAAAAACAGTAATTTACCTACCAATTTTTATTTTCAAATTAGGATTCACTGTACTCATATCCTGCTTCAATGCGACCCAAAACGCTACTGAATTAAGGAACGAGCGGGCGCGATACAGGCACGACCACCTCGGAAACATCATTGCGAACACTTGCACTCTGCGTACGGTTACCCCACGTGACAGTAAATTATTGTTCAAAAATGGTAAAATGGTACAAAAATAATATAGATAACAATAATTTATTTTTCTTTTATTATATTATCTTTAGAAGATGCTTTTATTATTTTTGTCCCATTTTTTGTTAGGTTAGGTATTAGTAAATTTTTGTTGGGGGACGTTTGTATATCTTATTTTGTTTTATATATTTCTTTGTGGTGTATTATTTATGGTATGTATATTTAGTAATTACCGGGTGATGTGCGTAGTGTGTATGTGTGTGTATTTTTCTCTTTATATAATTATGAAATAACTCCTACACCAAGCTCAAGAGCTAGCTCGCTCAACTGGCGTAGAAATCCTTGAAAATGTGTATTTCGCTATTTTGTTTTTGCCATAGTGCTACTACACGTATAAAAAAATAAATAAAATATCTTTTAAATTATTTAGCAAAAATTTTCATTCGTTTGTTTTGGCTAACCATTCGGGTGAACAGAATTTCGATGAATAATAAACTGATAATTCACTTTTATTAACTAATATTTATGTTTGAATTATATTCCTATGCAAAACTTGTCTAAACACAAATACTAAATTGCGTGGCGCCGTAGCCGCGTGCTAATTCTTGTGACTACATTCTGAAATTTTAATTGACTCATAATTATGTTGGTTTTATCATCGGTCACGTAGGCACTGCGATTTTAAATTCATTATGAAAGACTTTTCATTACTAATGTCTGTCTGTCCGTGTAAACATGTTAAAGTGCTGATAATACAGCTATGAATTCGATTTAATATGAACTAGCTGACCCGGACACGCGTTGCTGTGGCTAACGAAACACAACGCCATCTAATGCATGGTTAGCCAACCTATATAACCAAGTTTTAATAAATTAACTCACACCGCCATCTGTTAATTTGCGTACAAATCAAATCCACACCGTCCGCTTGCCAGCCCGTTCGTCCGCCACATACAGACATTCTCCTTTATATATGATATATTTCAATCAATTTTCACAAAACCTTGACAAATTATATACCAAAAACTTCCTCATGAATCACTCTATCTATTGGTGAAAACCGCATGAAAATCCGTTGCGTCGTTTAAAAGTTCTATGCGCACATACATTTTGAGCGACTTCATTTTATACTTTGTAATGATGTAGAGATAGTTCGACGCATCGGGTTCGCATCTCAGCTAGCCAAGTCCTGCTTCACTGCACAACCAAATTTTTCCGCTTATTATTTTGACTTGTTCGGCTTAAGGAAGTGAGGAAAGAAAGGAGATGGGAAAGAGGAAGGTTTGAAGTACCTAAATATTTAGTTTTGGTCACCAAATACGTCTAAAGCCATTTTAAGTATCATAGTTTTAATTCTGAATGGTGTTTCCTTCATACTATAGGAAGAATTATATTATTTTTAGTTTTCAATTTTTTCAGTTCATAGCGCCGGAATTTTTATCTTAAATTTTTTTAATGGTATTTTTATTTGTATATATTTTATTTATTTATTTATACACACAGTTAATAGAAATGATAATTGCAAAATGTGTGTCCAATATAAATCGTGGTATAGTGTAGAGTAATTATTAACTGTATATAATTGATATTTTGTGAACACCTCATTAGAAGAATCTGTGAGGTGTTCGCATTTATAAAAGCGCGTTTGTTCGAATTAAGTAAAGACAATTGTATTATTCACCGATTTTCGTAAATATTATTATTTTTTTTTAAAGAAAGACAAACATTCCCAGGTTACGAATAACCCAATAATGTTTGAAAATCTCCTACTACCACCACAGAAAGCCGAAAATGTTGCTTGTGTTGTGATGGAGGACTTAGCCAACCGAGGAATCGAACACGGGACCCAAGCGCTATGCCCACTCAACCACTGTCCGGCTATACCTTCCATGAATAATTTAAAATGATATTTTGTGAACACCACTTGAAGAATCTGTGGTGAGGTGTTCGCATTTGTACGAAATCTGTCAACCGATCGAAAATATGCAATAGTAAATGAAGTAAAAACCAACACATTTCTTTCGCCGATTTTCATATTCAATAATATACGATGAAAGATTTAAAATATATTAGGTTCCATTTTTTATGTTTGAATAAACCACTCGAGCTAAGTACAATAATTTTAAAAAGTTTGCTTTGAGTAACGAAATCCCACGAACTTAACATACACGTTGGTATGTTGATTCTGTGGTGTGGTGTTCGCATTTGTACGAAATCACTCAACCAATCGCAAATATGCAAGAGCTATTTTTAAAATAAGTAAAAACTAACGAATATTTTTACCGATTTTCGTAAATAAAATACGATGAAAAATATAAAATGCATTAGTTTCAATTCAGAATATTTGAATAAACAATGAATGAAGCCAGGTACAATAATTTTAAATGGTTTGCTTTATGTAACTGTGTGTGACCCACAAATTGAACATAATTGTAACCCCCTGGAAGCTAATCAATATGCTGGAGTAAAGTAAAATAAAGAAAAATGCAAAGTAAAGAAGAATCTGTAGTGAGGTGTTCGCATTTGTACAAAATTTGTCAACCAATCGCAAATATATGAGAGCCTTTTTTAAGTGAAGTAAAAACATACATACCTATATTTTTCCGTAATTAACATACGATGAAAGATATAAAATGCATTAGATTCAATTCAGAATGTTTGAATAAAAAATGAATGAAGACAAGTACAATAATTTTAAATGGTTTGCTTTATGTAACTGTCTGTGTCCCAGGAATTGAAAGTATTTCTAACCCCCTGGAAAGTAATCAATACGTTGGTATGTGGATTTAAATATGATAACCGAGCGACCAAGCACAAGCACCAAGGGCGATCCGAGTAATTTTGGATAGTCCATTTGAGCCGTGCACAAACATTACAATCCACGGAGCGTGTGATTGCTTATGGCGGTGTAATCCTCCATTGTTTTGTTATAATCATTCCCCATGAGACAATCATTACATAACGAACACGGGCTAATGTGATTAATGCGGCTACA
This sequence comes from Limnephilus rhombicus, assembly GCA_929108145.2. Taxonomy (NCBI): domain Eukaryota; kingdom Metazoa; phylum Arthropoda; class Insecta; order Trichoptera; family Limnephilidae; genus Limnephilus; species Limnephilus rhombicus. The sequence goes on from OV815285.1 coordinate 5,717,055, forward strand.
TCCATTACCGAGCCATTACGCTACAACTATATGACGCGGACACGCAATATGGGAATTCAAACTATGCTGTTCGTAGAGAAGTAACTACCGCTGATAGCGCACACCTGGTTAATGTAATACAGTAAAAAAACGTCGAATTTTGAGTTTATGATTTAGAAATCTTCAAAACCTACTACGTAAAAATAATATTATTTTGAAGCACTTTGGAAGAAATAATATTACAGTGTACTAGCGCAGACCCGTCAAAAATCACGGGAAAATAGTAGGATTTGCAAAGCTGAAAGTTTATTTAAAGAACACATCAAAACAATGACAATTGTTTTTTACAATGGCTCCACACAGCTCCACACAGGAGGCACTGAGGAAAAAATCCCTCAGGGCCTATGTCATCCCTGGGGATGCTGTGTGGAGGGTTCTTTTAGAGAAAGGAAGGAGAGGAATTTTTAGGAAGGAAAAAGGTATGAGGTGGCGGGTAGGTATCTGAGGGTCAATGTGTCTAGGAATGACGGATGCACATATCAATCTTTTTTTTAATATGAATATCGCACAAGAGTCCCAACTGCACCCGTCTGGAGCCAGTGAGACTATGACATTCCAATAGGGGTATGTTGTGAGGCTAAAGGTAGTGGGGCATGGAAGGAGATAGGGAAGAGGAAGGTGGGGAAGTACCTGGCTATTCAGATCTGGTCACGAAACACGGGTAAAGCCATTTCAAGCAAAGTTTCAATTCTGAATGGTGGTCTTACACCAGGGCGATACTAAGAGTAGCTTCCACTCTGGAACGTGCCGCAAATATACTATATATTATTTTAAATGAATTAATTGCGAAATAACACAAATTAATCAAATAAAAGTTATTTACCACGCCGGGATTCGATCCCGTGAACTTCGGATTGCGAGTAAAAATCCTTACCGCTGGACTTCGCCGGCTGTCTCTCTCGGCCATCTCTCCCACTACTGTACAATTTAGTCGCCATATCAACATTTAGGCAGGTGGCTACTTAATAATCTGCCCTACTAGGAGAACCTGTGCTTTTGTTATAGCAATGTTATGAATTCAGTGTATTATTGTGTTTTAGAATATTATAAAATATAGTAAAAAAGACAAAAACACACAGATTGATTATATATAAGAATGATGATGTGTAGGTACTTTAAATGATTTATATGGTAAGAAATGAAACAATTGGCCGTATTCACAAAAAAAAGGTTATGCTTATACTTGCAGAATATAAAGGAAATCCTTCAGTTCGCATTCATAATATTTTGAGTAACCTTATACTTATGGAGTATGAGCATATCCTTCACAAAAAGTATTTGGTTATTAACGTTACCTTTTACTCTAAATAAAAAGGATACCCTTCAATATTTTCGGGTGTGGTCAGTAGCAGACTCCGCGTAGCGATGGCAGACGTTGTAGAACTGAGAGAGATTAAACACTACAAGCAGCGTTTCCAAAATCACGGGGGCATTGGCAATTTCATCTGCTATGAACTGCAGTTCGGTTGTAGCATTATCTTTTTCTGTACTTTCAGTATCGCTGCTTGACGAATGCATCTTCTCTGATCGAAGTACTGTACTCAAATAACACCGATAAGAAAGAACTACCGTAAATAAACAAACCACCGAAAACAGGTCGGTTCCTCTCCACAGTCACAAGCCAACATGCCAACAACCTTTTACTTATTCTTGGAGGATATTCTTGAAAGTACAAGGTAATAATCATTATGAATACGAAAAAAAGGATAAGCTTATACTCCCACCTTTTTCTTCAACTCAAAACCTTATACTTAAAAGATATCCTTCAGTTTTATGAATACGTCCCAATATCTTTAAATTTAACACATTTATTTTTGAAATAACACACCGATTTCGCTTTAGTCAAGATTTATCAGGGTTATATTATTATAACTACTCTATCGTCAAAGATATATTTATTTCGTTTTGCACAGGTACTTGCAGGTGGAACTTCTAACCCTCTAACATCGACTTTTTCCACCTGAACATTGCGAAATTTTAATTGCTGGTAGATATGTTGTGACGTGTGGGTAATAACGACCAATGACTTCAACCCTTTCTGCAATTAAAATTGCATTTAGACCATAAATACAACGGTCATGTGCTTCTGTTGGTTTTGTAATGTGTTTGACATGAGGGTTCCAATAAAAAATAATAAAGTAACCTTAAAGGTTGTAGTTACGGGTATTTATTGTCTCCATATCGTGTTTTATATTGCGTGTGCACATCATAGGGGATATGTTATTTCGTATATTCACATTGCTTTTCTCGAAGTTCGTCACACTATCCGTGGCGTTCTGAGCTACATGCAATAATAAATAATCTACTCTCTCTTTTGCTTTATTACATTTCACGTGGCAAAAAGACGTATGCTTTCGAGTCTATTAAATTGATTCATGTCCCACACATCTGCGTTTTGCTTTTTTCCCATTACTTCTTACATTATTTTCGATCTCATTATTCGTAATACTGTCGTACATTATAGTATATTTTATTTTCTTTACTTGTTTTCCTTATACAATGGGTGTAACAGCACGAACTCGAAGGATTTTAATTAAGCGATTCTTGATAATATTTGAAGTAATAAACCTAGACGGGAACGTGCTGCTAGAACGAGACAGAGTGCCGTGCGCGTATTTCCAAAACCTACACCGATTCAGTCGCGGTAGCTACAATTAACATTTTAAATATACCTCTATATTGGTTATTTTTATCACATAGCAAAAACAAAAATTGTTCTAAAATCAAGATAAAATAATGTTTCTGATGTTATATTAGAAATTCATAATTTTATTTCTAAATATTTAAATTTTAATATTATTCGAATATATTGTAAATACACCTCTATATTGAAAATTTTTTATCACTTTGCAAAAACAAAAATTGTTCTAAAATCTAGATAAAATAATCTTTCCAATGTGTATAATAGAAATTAATAATTTTATTTCTAAATATTTAAATTTTGATATTGAAAATGTAAAGCGACTGAACCGGTATAGGTTTTGGAAATACGCGACCCGTGCTGGCTGAACCCAACTACTCAGGTGCGGCATGTGTTGAAAAACATTTATTTTCGTTTTTAATAGAAAAAAAATCAGAGTGTGCAATTCACACGCGGCAGAAGTGAAAACTTCTTCAAACTAAAGTAGGAAAGAGTGGGAAGGCTACGAAGCACCGCACAAAGAGGAGACCGTTTATATTCTCTCGCAGGCTAAATCCTATAGATGTATGTGTTTTTCTCTTTTTAGTGTCACTATTTTTAGTTTCATCGAGTTTAAAATCACAACCGTGCTGTAGAAGTTTTCACTTCAACAAAAAATAAAAATAAGTTCAAAATTATCGCCATCTTTGAATGAGCAGTTTATGAATAATTTAAAGTTTACCCTTAATAACTAGCAGTCTGAATTTATGAAAAATCAGTTTCAATTTTGAAAATGACCATCAAAATATTATTTTGGTCGCCTTATATGTTGCAGTAAATGTAGGATTTTGTTCCCTTCTGCCCTCTAGCTACTGAAATTATTTGCTTAGCTCATACCTAAGAGTATGGATACTAGAGAGACGGCATGTAAAGTGTGCCCCTCTGCCCAAAGCATGCCTTTTCAAAAAATTTACCGAACGGTTTTTAGATGGCTGACATTGGCTTTTACACCTCGGTCGCGCATAGAGCTCACAGAAAAACGTTCATAAAACATAGAAAAATGGTCCACTGTGCCGTAAAATTGTGTAAAAGTAGTTCTATGAAGATCTTTAAGAAGAAAGACAGTCTTACCTTTCACATGTAAGTGTTTAAACATAGCTTAAATATACATTTTATAATTTTCGGCGTGTTCATTTCAACCGCCATCGCCATGAGCCCGATGTTATCACGTGAACTCCGACTGCCAATGGGCCGAATCAGTCAACTTAAATTATAATAATTAAAAATTACCAAAAAACTTTTATGTTTTTATTAATCATAACGCACAAATATAAAGTTGCGATTCACACATGTCATAGGTATATGTTTTTTATCATTTAGCTTATTCATTTTTTTAATTTTTCTTTGTCTTTTTTGCACTGTTATTTTTAGATTTTCTTCCTACTAATTTACCACTCCTTTTACATATGTTTACAACGTCAATTCAAAGTTTATAATCACTGTATTGTTATGTAAAAGTCACATTGACATGCCCTCGTGGTCGAGGGGTAAAGCTCTTGACTAACAATCTGGAGGTCGCGGGTTCAAATCCCGAAATAAATTTTATTCGATTGATCTGTGTTTTCAACATTTTATAATTAAAAACATTATAAGATATATTTCCGGCACGTTCTCAGTATCGCTCTGGCGTAGGTAAGACCACCATTCAGAATTGAAATGTTGCTTGAAATTAATTTAGCCGTGTTTGTCGACTAGATCTGAATAGCCGAGTACTTCTCCAGCTTTCTCTCCACCATTTATTTCCCCTCACCATTTACCTTCAGCCTCACAACGTACATGCTACAGACGGAAGCAGTTGGGATTCTTGTGATATATTATATGGTATATCTCTACATATTATAAAACAAAGTTATTCGCCGCGTCTGTCTGTCTGTCTATTCGCGATAAACTCAAAAACTACCCAAACGGATTTTCATGCGGTTTTCACCAATAGATAGAGTGATTCATGAGAAAGGTTTAGGTATATAATTTGTCAAGGTTTTGTGTAAATTTATTGAAATATATAACATATCTGGTTAAGCGGCAGCGGGCAGCGGGCAATGGGCTGGCAAATATGGGCGGTGTGGATTTAATTTAACAGATGGCGTTGGTTATACAGGTTGGGTAATGGCGTGGCATTTTTTTACGTTAGCCACAGCAACGTGTGGCCGGATCTGCTAGTATAAAATAATATGTACATTATTTTTAAATAAATTAATTATGAAATAACACAAATTAATCAAATAAAATTTATTTGCCCACGCAAATAAGTCAAGCAGTGTTTGTTCCTATCACTTATTTTTTTGTTATCATTGTAAAACTGTAAATACAGTTCTTTTATAAGATTAATATCGAGCACTCCTTTCTTAAAACACAAGCACCAGCTTACATCAGAATAGAACGCACAAAAATTTTCACTGCAAGTCTGTTGATTTTATAAAATACGTATAAAAAACCATACTTACTATTTATATGATAAATTAAAATCTATTTCAAACTGATGAGTTAAGCAATGATAGCACCAAGGAATGGTGCCTTGAGTTGCAGTGAGTTCATAACACTAGTTTTTTTAATTAAATGAAGACAATATAAGCGAAACTCAATCGAAAATCTGAAAACAGAAAAATCAGAAAAAGATATTGACACATCTGGGACACGAGGACCTCTCGCTTACCGGGCGAACGCGCTAACCACTGCGCAGTGGTTAGCGCGTTCGCCCGGTAAGCGAGAGGTCCTGGGTTCGTGTCCCAGATGTGTCAATATCTTTTTCTGATTTTTCTGTTTTCAGATTTTCGATTGAGTTTCGCTTATATTGTCTTCATTTAATTAAATATTACAATTTGAGGTTTTACTCATAAAGTTAAAATAAAAATAAAAAAAAAACTAGTTTTTTTACCCACTTGCACTTGTCAAGTGAAAAGTGAGGCCGATGTATTTCGACAAGCGCTTCACAAATCTTGATTTAGCAAAAAATGAGTTAAGTACGTCCTAGTAGATGAAGGTAACTTAAAATAACTTGTATAGGGAACAATAAAAATTAAACAACACATAAGTCTCCAGTCTCCTTGTTACTACCCTCTCCTCATTTCATTACTTATTTTTCAATTAAGCTATTATATTTTATGTCCAAAATGTAATAAAAAATTAACGAAAGTTTAAAAAATATAAAAATAATAATGATTCCCATTCACAGTTCGGCCCTTATCTCCAGAGCGCCGCCTTCCCCCCGCAAGCTAGCCACATTCCCCGTTTCTATCCCCTCCCACTAGACGGCTACAAATTTGGAGAGCTACATAGGTTTTTCGCTTATCCCCGTAATATTCCGAAAGTATTGCCGCTTCCCTTCAATCTTAGTTCCATGGCTCATACAATACCCCGTTTTCTACTCCCGCGTAACATGTTCCGTGCTCTACTCATTGCCTGCCACGTGCAATATGGCCACGCGTGTGCCGAGAACCTATTTAATATACTTATTACCATGTAAGAGTGTACATTATGTTGTTATAATCCCATAATACAATAAAACCTTGTTCGTAACTGCGTGTTGTTTTAATACTTACTGCCCATCTGCATACCATTCTGTGCTCCCGGTACATTTCAAATTCAAAGTACTTAGTAGAGTGGCGGTATTACATAAAAATATTCATATTTAACAGAGGATTTGCTTTTTAATTTTTAAATCGGTAATTCGTGATGGAATTAAATTTGTTCCCTTCATTTTGAAGCTTTTTTATTTACCATGATTTAAAATTTGATTTAATGCTATAATAAATTTGTATCTTTATATTATGTAATTCTCGTAATTCTCATATTTCTGATTATTCTAACCGTTTCAAATTTAATCTATCCATAAATTTGTTTTTGTGTTCCGTTTCCGGTTCAAGGTGGTGGCCGTGTTGGTTACGACCTTTTTATTCTGCCAGAGTTCGCACGAGATGTCAAATCGGAATAATCAATATTATGGTACCTACCTGAAGATATCTTACTAATATTATAAACGCGAAAGTTTGTACGTAGGTATGTGTGTTTGTTACTCTTTCACGCAAAAATTACAGAATCGATTTTAAAGAAACTTTATAATAAAATAGCTCATACATTAGAATAACATATAGGCTATATATAATGGCAAGCTCTGGCTTTATGAAACTTGTATTAATGAAAATGTGTGTATTTCTTTGAATGGCTTAGCAACGCACGCCGGGAACCACCTAGTATTGAATAAATAATTGACTTCCAGATAGTGTCGTTTGTTTGGAAAAATTCATCATTTGAAATTTAAAAATAAAAACCATTAAATATGTACTTATAAATCTTATGATTTCAGATGTTAACAATTATTATAAGCAATAATTATCAGCCTGAAACACTCATCCACATTGAAAAAATCTTCCGAGAAAAAATACATGACGCCAACGGGACTTGAATCAATAAATTGTTACCCTTTGTGCTATGATAATTGTTACCCTTTGTGCTATGCATAAAAATCTTGTCTTAAACGTTAGTTTAACAATTAAAAATAATAATTTCAGATGTTATTTTGGTTTTGTTTTATTAAATAAAATAAAATAAACTTTGGCGCGAGGTCTACATACTGGTAGTTCCTTATTTAAAAATGTTTTGTCGTGAAATTCCATTTTAATCATTTTAAGTTATAAAACTTTAAAACTTTGTTATTCTTGTAACTTAATTAAGATATTATATGAAGTTACAAGTTTTTTTATTTTGTACCTAGTACCTGCCTACCTACAATTTTGCAATTTTGGCCATATTTTAGTATTTTGAGGATTGGCCTGTATTCACATCTCGAATGTTTATATTTTTCATAATCATTTTCAACGCGTCTGTCGTACAGCTTATACCGCAGAATAATAATCTCGTATTATTACTAATAATTTTCTCTCTTTGTTCCAGGTAAGTACCATAACACCGAATAAATACAACGAGCTACATACATTTCGCAAAAAAAGTAAGTAGATAAAAACATAACTTTCATAGAAGACTTCGAATGAATGAAGTGCTGCATTTTTCCTCTGCCACGTATTCCCTCAATCTTCCCCTGGATTATCAATTTCGTAACCACTGAATATAATTTTATTATAATACACACAAGAAATGCCTTCCATATACATTTGAATGTAAACCAATGTAACTTTGGTTCTAGTCCATTTAGCACGCGCTGTGTCTATCTTGATCTTACCTAACATTTTAAAATATCGTCATCCCTTTTGATCGAAATGAATACTTCATAATATTTCCATTTTTGAACCTGACAATCCATTATAATATATTATAATAAAACAAATATAAAAATTATTTCCACATTAATTTATTTGACTGTAACCGGTTTCAGATCGTTAAAGCTATCTTCAGCATAAAACTTCATAGTTATGATTGATCATATAACATGCCATGTTTATTTTTACTTTTTACTTAGTGGGTTACCATTACTTAATTTTGTTTTATATTTTATACGTATGTAAAAAAAGTAAACGTATGCAGGTACTCATGTAAAAATAATGTAAAAAGGCGTATTTCTGTATTTGAATTTTAAGGCCTGATTGATTATTATTATTATGTAATGTGGATAGGTTCTTGTTATTAATACCAAAGTTGTAAATATTAACTCAAAATTACACTTTCAAAAACATTAATTTTTACACAATCATTCACTTGACAGTGGCTAAAACACTCCTTTGGGGAGAAAAACACACTTTTGGTTCGCGAGACACACCCCCATTGCATTTCTTATGTTCTTATCTATTATTTTTTTTATAGTAATACCTCACAAGAGTATTAGCTGCTCCCGTCTGGAGCCAGTGAGATTAGGCATCCCCAATTGGGGTATGATGTGAGGCTGAAGGCAGTGGGGAAGGGAAGGAGATGGGGAAGAGGAAGGTGGGAGTTACCTGGCTATTCATCACCAAACACGGCTAACGCCATTTCAAGCAACGTTTCAATTCTGAATGGTGGTCTTACACCTGAGAGTATATCTTATACTGAGAGTACCTATCTTCCACTCTGGAACGTGCCGCAAATATACCATACATTTATTTTTAAATGAATTAATTGTGAAATATCACAAATTATTCAAATAAAATTTATTTGCCCACGCCGGGATTCGATCTCGCGATCTTCGGATTACAAGTCAAAAGACTTACCGCTAAACCACACCGGCCGTGTGGATAACATTGTATTTTTTCTCAAACGACAGTTCAAATGACCCCCAGATTCCCACCAACCCATTTTCCTTTCCGGAATTTCGTCTCCTTCCTTTCCCAAAAAGACCCTTCACACAGCGTCCCCTAAGATGATGTAGGCCCTGAGGAACATAATTCCCCTGTGTGGTGCTAAAAAAACAAGGCGAAATCGATGTTAATAAATTACTATTTTTTACCCTTTTTATGTTTTTATTTCATCTACCACGCCGAGAAGCCACGTGGTATTGTGGCCCTTTATGAAAGTGGTCATGTTACCTCTCAGGCACTTAATTTTATTATTGTTTTTTCTTGGGGTACATTTCCTTGAATCGGCTTGCGGGCACGTTGTTCCCACGTCCCACCTTTATTTGAGTATTTTAGTGCACGAATGCACCTTGCGTCCAACCTTCCCGATCGCTGGCTGCATTTTGATTCGGACGGGATGGTATAACTACGGAGAAGATGGCACTATATAGCCAAATATTAGAGAATAATGTAATGAGATGTTATATTTGCCTACGCCTATCGTCGTAGAAATAAAGGACGATTAAGCATCTTTGCACGAGCGTTTAACGACACTTCATTCTTGTAAAAGCTCCTGAAGTTTATCGAAGATCGCCGTCGCACTCCGAATTCCTACTGGTTTATAACATATTTCCCGTAAAAATATAACATATAAACCGTAAATTAAGATCTTAAAAAAATTATGTTATTTTTCGTATAATGTCTATTATATTTGTCGGGCCGAAACAGGTATTATATAAAATTCCCTCGATAGAAAAAAAAATGCAAAGTACGCTTTGAAAATTATTAAAAACACATTTGTTCTACGTTTTAACATGTTGTATGTATGAAAAAATTACAGTGTTCCTTTACATGCTTCTTTAGACATTTGTCGAGAGATTTTTTGAAGTGAAACTTCTTTAGCGCCGTTAGTGATTTGAATCTCGGATGAAACGGAAATGCGTTACAACTCAGTTCTACATAAATACTCGGTTCTAATATAATGCGGTAAATTCGCACCTCGGCGCGTGCCTCCCATAGCGTAGTGGGCAAGACGCCTGACAAGTCTCAGCGGCCATAGAGACAGACATTAAGCGAACGGAGGTTCGATTCCTAGAAAATCCAGAAAAAAAAAACATTTTTTATTTTTGTGGAATCATTATCCAATCTCAAAACCACTTTCAAAGAAACAGGCAAAAGAAAAGAAAGCGACACCTAGCGACTCTCTTGTTTCATTTCTACCGCGTGTGAATTGAACACTCTGATTTTTTGTATTGCTTTATCAAGCTCAGTAATAAATTGTTTGAGGCTTATTGCATTTACCTTCATGTAACTTCAAAAAAACCCAAAGAAAGTAGTCAAATGGTGTCAAAATAATACGATCTTGCTGACCAATTCTGATCCGCTTTTCTTGAAATTACACGACTACAAAATTTTCCGAAAGTAGAAATTCCGATTTTTTTTTCAAAAGAAGAAAAAGAAATTTCCGAAAAAAAAATTCCACGGAGATTACAAACGGTTTCAGAAAAAACTTTCACATTTTTACAATGAGTTTTAACAATAATAACGCCTGGTTCTATCGTTTATTGTCCATATTAACCAACCGCTAGGTTGACAGATGACAGTCGAAATTTTTAGAACCGCTAACTTTATAACAAAAAATGGAACGATATTTAAATAAGGCGCTCTTATTGGGGCAGCCTTTATAATAAAACGCTGCGATAGACACATGTGAGTACTCGTAATTTTCAGAAATGGTTTTTGTTTTATACAGGTATTATTTTCTTTCCTCTGCTGTTCTATTGTATTGAATTTTCTACTCGTTCTTACTGAGTATTGTTGGTTGCTTTAATATCATCTCCCGAATAATAATTTGTATTCACACATTCGTGTTCGTATTTTTTATTGTTATGCGGCTAATTGATGTAGTTAAATAATTTTACTGCCCTCTTATTATGGCTACTAATTGCGCATTTAAATATTTATTGGGCGCGGACACTGTGGTTAATTTCGTAGATATATGCTTCGGCACAACTTAGTTTTGCGTTATTACTAACCGAAGTAATGTCTTTAAAACATACAATGATCATAGGGCCACCATTACTAAGAATCAAATATCTGAAATACAAGTTATCCGGAATAGAGAAGTATGGAATATATACCATCTACCATAGGATAAACATGTCAAAGATACAAATACTTCCCTTTACGATTCTGCGAAAATATAGCACACTGCCCCTCTACAAATAATTCACACTCCTCACACACCAACACTAAACCAACCTTTAATTCCGATTTACACCAGCACAAAATCAAATACACTTATCGACATCTACTCAAACGACTAAATTTGCAAAATACGTCACAACGCATTACATTACCCAATAATCTAAAACTTTCAGATTTAAACAAAAAAGTTATTTTCTCAGCAGCTTTATGAACCTGTGATATTTTTAGCAATCATTCTTTGTAATTCTTGTATTTCTTTCTAAATGTATTTATGATATATTCTTCAATTGGTTCCATGACAACTCAGAATCTACTCAACGCCTCTTTGAAAAGTCTAAAAGTTATGAAAAAAAAAGAAAATTAGCACGTAACCTAACCTAACGTAACCTATTTGACCAATTTTTTTCATCACTTTTAATGACTTTTCAAAGGAGGTCTTGAGTTGAATTCATTCTGAGTTGTCCGGTCACCTCTTTAATTAACTGCATCAAGTGTGTCTAGTCTGTTTTACAAACTGTGTGCTTTTCATTAAGCTTCCCCTATTCGTATTCATATGTTAATATAATTTTCTTTTAATTATATAATGCTGTCCTTTCCGAAATGAGTTTTATTAAACTCATTGGAAACAATGTATCATTGAACGTTGTTGATAGCCTTGCGTCTGCGTGGTTGAATTTAAGAATCCGGCTTCCAACGCATGTTTGCCGCCGCGCGCCGCGTCTTACCCGTCGCACCTTATAAATCCATGTATGTGGATTTTCAGATTAAGCTACCGTTGTAATTCGGTTTCTAATTCAAAAATTCCTCTGTAACATATCTATTTCGTGAGCAGGTACTGCTCAAAATAGGTACTGTGTATTGTCTATGCTTTATTTATTTTTTCTTTGTTGGTTGGCCAAACTATCACGGCAACGGAAACGTCATTCGAGGAAAGATGGCGGCAGACATCACGTAATTTTTTCGAGGCGAGGGGAGATTTTGGAGCAGAGTTTTTGGGTTATCAGAAGTTCTAGTGCGATGTAGCCTAGAATGAGTTTATTGTTTCTTTCTGTGAGCGTGTGACGACTCAAATGGCATAGAAGCCTGTTTATTTTATTTTATTTCTCGCCGGATGCCGAGCGATTGTTTGAACCGCGTGCGGAAGTGAATTTTATTCTGTAATCAACGGGGGATGTATTGAATCGGCTTTGCTCTGCTTTGGCCGGCGAGATTTTCTACCTACCGCCTGATGGGGGCTATATCTGCTGTGCCTGGTTGTTGGGAGTAATCCCTTTGAAGGAAACGGTTTTGCTCTGCTTTGGCCGGCGAGAGTTTCTACCTACCGCCTGATGGGGGCTATATCTGCTGTGCCTGGTTGTTGGGAGTAATCCCTTTGAAGGAAACGGCTTTGCTCTGCTTTGGCCGGCGAGATTTTCTGCGCGCCGTTGGATGACGTGCTGGACGGTGTCTTGGGGATTGCTGTCGTCTTTTGGAGGAATGTCACGACTGTCACGGCGACGGGACGTGTGCGGTATTAAAATTAATCGTAATTGGTTGACTCTCTCTTTCTACATCAGTTAATAATTGCTCAAGGTATTTATGTTTTATTTACAATTTCCTTTGTTCAATTTTCCCTTGCAAACTGCAATAAAGTCAACCTTAATTTTCACTAGTAAAATTTGCGTTTTTTATATGCATGACCTCTAAATCCTTATCTCCACTATCCTGCGATGGAGTTCTACTTGCTCTGAGAAGACAGCGGTCGGATGACAAAAGGTATAGGTTCTACCTACACAAAATTCATATTACCTTAAAATCATACATTACACCTCACAAGATGACGCCAATTTCGTCGGCAAGACGCAAGGGAACAAGCCCTTCCTAGGAATAAGATCTACGAATTTGTGAACCTGGAGTATCTCAGTTGTACCAAGCGGCTGTATATTACATATGACGTCATCGCCCGTCCCGGTTACTTTTTCGCGGTGACTAGCAGTGACTAGCCATCACTGGTTAACACGTTGACAGTGGATACGAGGAACGGGCTAATTTTGGAACCAATTTCTATTGGATTTACAAAATGATCACCGACACTAACTGGGCGAGGCCGAACCAAAAGCCTAGTAGTAAATATTATTGTTACGATTTTGCAATATATTATCGCAATATTTTAATGCGAACGCACAATAATAGTCCTTAAAAACATTGCTTTGACTTCTCTTTCCATACTGCTACTATTGAAGATTTGCTCATCATTTGGAAAGCTCTATAGGTTTTGGCTGTAGGGTCCCATATCTAATTTGTGATATACCCGATATACCCTACGTCCTGTCGCTGAAAGCTCGGTCGTAAGGGGTCGTCCATTAATCACGTGAGGCTCGAAATGGGGGGGGGGGGAGTCCGGAAAAAATCACGAAATATTACGAGGGGGGGGGGGGTATAATGAGATATCATGTGTATTTATTTTTCGTCATAATATTCTGAAAATTTCAAAATACGTTATACTAAAAAAATACACGTGATTTGGGAGGGGGAGGGGGGGGGGTCGGTCTAAAACCTCACCACATATCACCAGGGGGGGGGGGGGGTTAAAAGTTGCTAAAAAAACATCACGTGATTAATGGATGACCCCTAACCTGAATTTCTGTCGGTTTTTTTTTAAATTTCTTTAGACATTCATAGTCTGTTTTGTATAATATATATCGTGGTTTGTTGAATTTTACCATAAATTAGGTTCCCAATAATGTATATGCGTCTATTATGAAAAAGAAAAAGAGAGATTATAATGGAGCTATCAGCCTTATTCCTGTATTGGTTTTTGTTTCTTTCGGCGGCATTGAGAACGCAAATATGTTTAAAATCCCATCTCCTACGTAACATTGATTGACGTTCTATTTTTGAGTCATCCCTCTTACATAGGCGATGAAACGCGATTCCGTCGACCAATTTGGATTTGGGTTCGGTGGGGGTAAGGTTTTATTATTTTGTGGTTGTTGGCCGAGCCGTAGGGGCGGAAGGGGAGTGGAAGAAGTCGGAGAGGGGAATCTGCGGGACAGGATCCGGAAATTAGCTGGCGAAATACGGATTAGGGAAGCCGGGCGGAGATTTCTCAGTATTATTACCCAATACTTTCGTCTCTTATACTCATCTATGGTAACGGATAGACCGGGGATGACCGGGGGTGGGATCCACCCCTGCGGAGAACTTTTCTAGCTGTTGTCTGCTCACCCTTCTACTCAATACTTCCAAGTATTCATCATTGTAATTTATCTTTGTATAGATTATCGTAAACCAAATTTTCAACCATATATCCTCGTTTGCAACCATTAATGCATTTCGTTATCTCGTTTTGTATTATTTTGCTATCTCATATAAAACTGGTGGTCAGCACTTAATTTAGTTTCAATATTGAACCATTATTTACCACGTGATTCGGACATTATGTGTATTAAAAATGGAAATGCACACTATTTATATCGTCCATGCTCAACTCATGCACAGTTCTAAATTTGTTGATGAACTTGTATATTGGGATTTAAGAAATAATAATATCTGCTGTTTAATAAAAAAAAATATTATGCTCTATTCGTTTTTCAAAACTAAATAAAAAAACTGGATATCATAACATTATGATGGTCCGATGATCTATAGGGAACCCGCTTGCACAGCGCGGGTGTAAACTGTGCGCCCTAAAGTTTAAGTTTAGACTTGTGGAATTCAATACTTCGGTTGTTTGAAAGTTCTATGAAACAATACATTATTGTTTCAGGATTAATTTTAATTTTTAATCTAATTAAAACTCTCGATTTATTCATTAAACTATCTTTAATGTTTTTTTTTTATTTATTCTTAAATTTTGTCTGATGTTTTTTTCTACATTAGCTTCACAAAGGAAAAAAAAGAAGCTATGTCATCTTTGGGGATGCTGTATGGATGCTTTTTTAATGAAAAGGAAGGAGAGGAAGTTCTGGGAAGGAAAAAGGCGTGGAAAAATACGGAAGTATGAATCCTCCTTCCCACTGCGGTGCAAGGGGATGGGTCGAGAGAGTTCGACAGGAGAGGTCAAAGGGTCTGCCTCGACCATTCTCTCCCGATTCAGCCAACCACGCAGTTGGTGGGCAAACGCATCCACCGTCAAGACCTTGACAAACCTCATCCCATGAACCCGGGTACTTCTGCTAAGTCACCAAACGTAACGAACCCCTTTGGCGACCTATGTCAGGGGTGTTGGCTGTCCAATAAATGGTTCCCTGGGCGGCGGTACCCGTAGCCGCCGCATAAATTGCCGTTAATCATAACATATCTATCTGACTTAAAAATACTTACATGGTAGTGTTTCTTCCCGAAATGAGTTAAAGTTATAATTCTTTGAATTGTTTCAACAATTTAAAACATTTTTGCATTTAAAAAATACAAGTGTGCAGTTCACACGCGGCAGAAGTGAAACTTTCAGAAAACTAAAGTAAACCAGAGTGGGGAGGCTACAAAGCACCGCACGAAGAGGAGACCGATAGGCTAAATCTTATAAATGTGTTTGTTTCTTTTTAGTATTGCTTTTTCGTTTCATCGAGTTTCAAATCTAAACGGTGCCATAGAAGTTTTCACTTTAAATACGGTTTTCAAAATAATGCCAAAAAATTTATCTCGTTGTTCGTCATCTTTATTGGTCCAAAAAAAAACATCTGTGCAGTTCACACGCGGTAGAAGTGAAACCTTCAGAAATCATTCTCTCGCAGGCTAAATTCTATAAATGTTTGTGTTTGTCGCTTTTTAGTGTCACTATTTTTCATTTCATGGAGTTTTAAATCACAAAGGCGCTATACAAGTTTTCGCTTCAAAATTTTTTTCTGTTGTCCACGCTCTGCCTATTTTCGTCGTTTTTCACTATTTTATAATACAAACAGAGGTCTAGACGCATTAACGTATACGGGTAACAGGTAACAGCGCTGGCTGTATAAATGGCGGACAGAGCCTGCGCGGGTTATGTTAACGTGATTAAAACCGCATCCGAATATTGCCGATTCATCCATATTGCATCACCCCGCCCCGTGCTACTCGTACCACCGCACCTACTCTCTCCACCTGCATAACGTCCCCTCAACTACAGCCTACCCACCCACCTACTCCGTTAGCCTCGATTCATTTCCATGTAAATGGAAACCATTGTGATAAGCCGACTAAATATATGAGGTCTATCTCGATTTCCGGAAATTATTTTCAATATCAGATGGTTCAATATTTTGTTTTGAAGTGTTTTATTTCACCTGTACTACTTAATTTTGGTTCCGCGACTTTAAACCCAAAATATCCTACAGACAAAACATCCCCCAACAAAATATGTACTAAAACCTAACGTAACCTAAGGGAACAAACCCATACTACGTGACCTACTTTTTGAAATTTTAACCCCCCCCCCTCCCCCCGGTGACCACGTGTAGTATATTCCAAGACCCCCCCCTCCCCCTACAGTTTTCACGTAGTAAATCTTAAATATGGTTTTGAATCATTTCTTGCTTAACAAAAGTAAAAAAAAATTATTTGGCTTATTTTTGTCTTTATTAATACGGCGCTTGCTGCGTGACCGCAAGAGTGCATGCGTACCTATAATTACAAGTGGAAAAAATATTAAAAATTTAAAGGAAAAAATATAAAAAGATTTCTAGATGATAAAAACCTAAGTCCCCCCCCATTGTGACCAAGCGTGGTATTTTGAAGACCCCCCCCCCTAAACAGGTCACATAGTATGGGTACGTTTTCTAACCTAACAAAAAATGGGACAAAAATAATTCAGACATCCTATAAAGACAATATTTATTTTTATTTTTTTTAACTTTATGAGTAAAACCTCAAATTGTAATCTTTAATTAAACGAAGGCACTACTCGTATATGCGAAACTCAATCGAAAATCTGAAATCAGAAAAATCAGAAAAAGGTAATGGCACCTCTGGGCAAAATTTGCCCGGAAAGCAGAGGTCCTGGGTTCCAGTTCCAGAAGATCCAATATCTTTTTCTGTCTTCAGATTTTCGGTTGACTTTCGCTTATATTGTCTTAATTTAATTAAATATTACAATAAATTATTGTTCAAGAATGGTAAAAAGGGACAAAAATAATGCAGACATCCTGTGTTAGGTTAGGTTTTAGCAGATATTTTGTTTTGGGGATTTTTCGTCCGTAGGATATTTTGTCGGGGATATTTTGTCGCGGGATGAAAACGCGCATTACGTTTCGGTTTAGCAGATAATTAAAAAATTAAGTAACAAATGTACATGTGAAATAAAACTCTTCAAAACAAAATGTCTTGAAATTGTTACATAGTTAATGACCAAGAATACAAAAAAAGTTTAATATATATTTATTTTTTATACATTGTGAATACCGCACTTGAATCTTAACCTTTCTGTGTCGGTTAGACCTTGGCATAAATGGCTTCCCGAATTCGTCCAGCTACAAGTCATCCCAAGTGGTTCGCTATGTTTGGTGACTTAGCAGGGATGCCCGGGTCCGTGAGGCGAGGTTTTTCTAGGTCTTGGCGGCGGATACTTTTGCCTACCTACTGCGTGGCGGGCCAGATCGGGAGAGACTGGTTGAGGGAGACCTTTTGACATTATCGCCTTGCACCGCCGTAGGAGGGATGGATTCATGCATTCGTCCTTCTTGAACACTTTGACCAGATTTCTACCCACCCCTCATATATTTTTCCTTCCCAGAACTTTCTATCCTTCCTTTCCCTAAAAGTCCCTCCACACAGCATCCCGAAAATGATCACAAGAAATGCAAAGGAGTGTTTCGTGGTCGAAAACTCTGTTCTGTTTTTTATTTCTGAACTTGAACATTGTTTGACATCTGTTCTAAATAGCTAATTGCCGCTTTTAAATTTCCCACGGATACGGACGGCTCGGCGACGCCGACGGCTTGAAGAAAGGCACTAAACGTACGTTCCTTATCACAATAATGCTGAACCTAGTTCTTACACGCTAAGTAATAGTGAGACAAACAATGTACATGTGAGGGAGATACAAGAAAATAAATAATTTTCTTGTATATCCCTCACTCATATTAAAGAAATAAGATGCTGTAAGCCGTTGCCGTCGCCGTGCCGTCGACGTTGGAATTATAAAAACAGCCAATGGGTTCGAATATTTAAGCCTGCGGTTGTCAAGCTTTTTGAGCCTGCGTACCCCTTGACTCTTACTACAAATTTGTTGTACTCCGTACCCTCTATCTATCTTTTATACAAGTGGAATGAAAGACATGTTTCATTTGTAATTTTTTAATACTCTCATCATTAAATGACTTAACAATCAAGTTACACTCATACAATTAATGCAATTTTATACAGAGTGTGACCCGACTTCGGGAATTTTTAACCAGTGGTTCTACATGCGTGCCACGATATTACGTACCCCCAATTTTTGCTTCGCATACTCCAAGGGCAAGAGTACCACAGGTGAAAAAACCACTGATCTAAGCGATAATTAATTTATCATGTTGGATTGCCATATCGATGTTATATTATCCTTTTTTGTGTGTTACATTACAGTCTAGTCTTAGTCTCTGGAGTTTTGGACCACCCTGTGGGATTCGTTCTATCCCGCCTGAAATCCAATCCAGAATTATGTACAGAAAAAAAAATTAAGCGATCGAAAATTTATGGCTCCGGCTGAACTGGTTCGCTTGTTTATATATTGCTTCCGCCGCTTCCGAATTTGCGAATGGGAATATCAATTTTTAATCACCCTATACGTTCGATATACCTATGGACATCGGTGTAGATGGGCCGTGCAAATAAATACTCAACTATTTCGGTTTGATTAAATTACTTCGCGGAAACCTTGTTATTTTATTATTTAACAGGCCATCGGCAATAATGAATTCTACCGTGTATAATAAATAAATACGAATATCCGGATAAATAATGTTCCACTTTTCGCAGGGCTGAATTTATTATATTTATTTTATTTATAAAATATTTTGACTGTCCAACTAGGAGGATTCCCGTTTTAGGACAGTCGAATTAGGATGTCAAATTAACATGTTTTTTACAAAAAATAGAAAAATGGAGGAAATAAAAAGAAGAAAGAAAGAATAAAAAATAAATTAAAAAAGATAAGTGAAACAATTTAACTTTGTTTGAACCACTTTTATATTTGAGTAAATCCGACTGGTTTCAGAACGACCGTTCCTTCTTCAGGGCAAATGTATACTGATTTGACAGTTTTGAAATATGGATGGGAACAATGTATTATTATGGTAGGGGTGGAGCCGTTGCTAGGTATTAATGAAGACTGGGTGGGTAGGGGAACATATCCATGATTGGGCTATAAGACAATATTTTTTGTTTATTGATAATAATAGATTCATTATTTTTAAGGGATTTTTTTTATTTATTTCCAAGGCTTCTAAGTTATCTAAACGTTTTCCTTTATGATTAATATGAAGAATATTTATCCCCGTATTTTTTTCAAAACTGGTTATTTTCATAATAATTGTTTAATTTATATATAATGGATAACCACAAAGTTATAGCTACATTCAAAAGTAAAATAAAAAAGTTTAAAACATAAGTAGTAACTGCTATTAATTTTTTTTAAAGGTCTATATACTTAATAACAGAGGATCGAAACATATAGCTAATTGGTGTATGCACTGCATATTATAGTCCTACATACATGTATTGTATAAAATAAGAAAATAAGAGAAGAGAAAGAATAAAATAAAAATAAAATAACCAATTAAATAAAATAGCTTTGGTTTGTTTAGCATAGTTATTAGCATTTACAGGTAATTTGATGCGTGTGGGATTGGGGGCTCCATGTTGACATGGGACCACCATTTTAAAAATAAATATATCGATCGTCCAGTTGATTAGGCAAACATCTCCAAATACTTAGTTTTGAGATAACGAGGAAAGGAATATTCGAATACTCACCATAAATGAAATGTTATTTCCATATTGTGTTTTGCATATTAAATATGCTATAAAAAACCTCGGGAGGCTCTTTGGGGCCGTACATAATTAAGGCATTTTTAAATATTCTACCAGTGATCCAGAAAACATTAATATTTTGTTGAATTCCCTTTTTTTTTTTTTTTTTTTTTTTTTTTTTTTATTTTATTTTATTTTATTTTATTTTTTTTTACAGTGAATACCGCACAAGAATCTCAACTGCTCCCGTCTGGAGCCAGTGAGACTATGGCATCCCCAATTGGGGTATGTTGTGAGGCTGAAGGTAGTGGGGAGGGGAAGGAGGTGGGGAAGAGGAAGGTTGGGAAGTACCTGGCTATTCAGATCTGGTCACCAAACACGGCTAAAGCCATTTTCAAGCAACGTTTCAATTCTGAATGGTGGTCTTACACCAGGGCGATACTGATAGTATCTTCCACTCTGGAACATGCCGCAAATATACTATACATTATTTTAAATGAATTAATTGTGAAATAACACAAATTAATCAAATAAAATTTATTTGCGCATGCCGGGTTCGAACCCGCGACCTCCGGTTTGTGAGTCAAGAGTCTCACCCACTGGACTACGGAGGTCGTCACTACAAGTATTTTTGCATTATAACTGATTTGGTGGCGTTTATGAGTAATCTGAGTATTGCACCAGAGAGAGGGTACACTTTTACATATAACTGCACACTCAACTCAAATTCCATTTTTCAGGGATGTCTGATTAATCAACTGAACCATCGGTATTTAAATGTTGAGTTTCTTAACTTCAAAACTTCTTCCAACTACAATAGCAGTTCAGGGAATCAGTGCTTTCCTTACGGTGCACTGCAACGTGTAATAATAATAATAATTGGATAATTTATAGAGCGCCGTTTTTTGTGAAAAATCACCTCAAGTGTGCTACTACACTTATTTCTGTTTTCACATTTTCGGATGTGTTTTACTTTCATTGTAAATTTACACGTTCCACTAACTAAAGGGTGTTTCGAACTCCATCACATTTTATGACTATCAAATCGACGATCAACGCCATTTTAAATGTCCCTTTTAAACGATCAATTTGTGATCAGCGGACAAGCACAATAACATGGCTGTTAAAGAAACTATGTAACATCGATTGTCATTTTGGATACGTAAAGGTTTTAAGTAAAGATAATAAATAAAGTCCAAGATTTGGTTTGATTTGATTTGTTCCATGCAAAATTACAGTTTTCGAAAATAAATTCGCATCTTCATACACTTGTGGTTGCAGTTTTGTGGTTAAAAAAAATATTCCCCAAATGCCTAAGTCCGGACCTGGTTTTTGGCAAATGAATAAATAAATATGATTTTCAAAAGGAATTCAGCATTAATTAATTTATCAAGTTTGGTATTTACGCGTTTCCGACAGTGCAACACTTTCTAGGGTTATACAATGCACATTAGTGCTAATTGCGCACGTATTCTAAGATTATGCCAATTCTGCGCCATGCTTGGCGTACACTTTTAAGAGTGGGCGTGCATGTTTTTTCCGTTTGTGATTTCTGAAAAGTACCAAGTATATTAAGTCATTTCGAAGAAGTAAATTACCACTCACTATTTAGAATAAGATATGGCAATCTTTGCTTTCCGATTGATGTAAGAAATTTGTCTGTTTTATTTAGTACATCGTATTGACTGATATATTATATTTTATTTTATTTTATTTTGTAGAAACAAACAAAACAGAAAGTACATTATTACATAATGGAAAATAGTTACAAAGTTATAGAATTAATACAATAATTGGTACCAATGACATGTCGCTGTTATATAATTGTATTATTTATGAGATAAATAATACATTATACCTAAATTAAGTTAGTAAATTATTGAAGGAGAGGGGTGTGTGAGTGTGTTTGTATGTGTGTAAATGCGCGTGTGAGGGTGTGGATGTGTGTGTTATGTGTGCGAAATCAGTGTGCTAAAAATGTTTTTCTTAAATAGAGGGAGGGAATCAAAAAATATATCGGTATTTGTGGTTTTTTGAATTGAGTTGAATCTTTGAAGGATGCGGGAAATGGGGGAGTTGGCTGCAGCGTTCGTATTATTACTGGTTGTGTAAAAATGGTTGGTGTGGCGAGTTCTTTTAGATGGGATGCTAAAATTTATTTGGGATAGAAGTTCTGGGCAGTCTATTTCGTTATGTATAATTTTATATTGATGGATATTGACTTTTATATCGAAATCGGTCCGCTACCAATAATACTCCTTTTGCATGTGGCGATAAGGTTTAGATTCCCGCTTAATATCAGCAGCCCGTTTTGATTCATGCAAAAAAAAAACAACACGATAATGCATGTTATTTGCCATAACATCATCATCATCATTACATAGTATAAAATGAAGTCGCTCAAAATGTATATGCGCATAGATCTTTTAAACTACGCAACGGATTTTCATGCAGTTTTCACCAATAGATAGAGTGATTCAAGAGGAAGGTTTATATGTATAATACATGCTTATTACAGTAGAGAAAAGCCGAGAAATTCAAATATTCAATTCAGGCAACGGGCAGCTGGCAAGCTGGTGGTGTGGATTTTATAAAGGTTGGGTAATGCCGTTGTGTTTCGTTAGCCACGGCAACGTGTGGCCGGGTCTGCGCTAGTTATACATTAAAATCGTAATCGAAGAGGGGCTCGTATGTGAGAGATTTTGAACTAAAGCAGTTTTTATGTGCCCGGTTTATTTTTTCTGGGCTTATCAAAAAAATTGTCAAAAAATACTCGATTATTTCAAAGGCCAAGCTGCGTTCCACTCGCAGTATTTAATCAAATTAAAATAATAATTAATATTATAAATAAATTTACATGCATATTTTATTAGAAAAATGCATTATTAACCTTATTGTCATCTCACTCTTTTGTCGTTCGATGTAAAAATAATTAATAAAAAATTCTTAAAAGTTTCATAATTTTTTTTCAAATTGCGATTCGAAAATGTTGGTTTTATAAGGTGAACATTTTACTTCTTTTTTTTTAAATTTTGGATTTGAATATAAAGCGGGGTGTTTTCTCTTTCTAACGCCGTTTATATCACATTTCTCACTATGATGAGACACAAAATTTATCTGAGACCTATATGAGTTGTTCCGAAAAGCGAACAATTTTTCTTGAGGGGTTAAGCTATAAATCCCCTTAAATTGAAAATGCAGCTCTAACCTATCACATAAAAAAAAACATTTTTATATCGATTTCTACGATCTAATTTCGGATATAAATAAATTTGGGAGGCGGGAATGGGTACCGCCGCCCCGGGAACCTTTATTGGATAACCAACACCTCTGCCATAGGTCACCCCAAGTGGTTCGCTACGTTTGGTGATTTAGCAGGGATGCCCGGGTTCATGGGGCGAGGTTTGTCTAGGTCTTGGAGGCGGATGACCAGGACTTATTGAACCCCAGATTTCCTACCCACCCCTTAAACCCTTTTCCTTCCCAGAACTCTATTTACTATCAAATTATTTTCCTCAGGGCCTCCTGTGTGCAGCTCATGTAAAAAAAATTCCTAATACCTTTGAATGAATTTACTTTAGCGAACTGAATGTTTATTCATTCTGCAGAAATAAATTTTCTAAGTTTTCATCTCGGAAAATCAAGTTATGTCCCATAATTTATCAAGGTATCACAACTAGTTAGGTAAATAAAAGTATAAGAATTATTTTATTTCACAATCAGTTTAATGCGCCAGCCTCTAACGACTGTTTTTTTTCTTCTTTTTCTGTGTCATTTTCAACAAATATGTTTGCTCGCTGCACTTTTGTAAATGCAATTATCGAAGGCCGTTATACTTTCAATTGCACCGTGAACACCGGCTGTAACCGTAAATCACAAAAAGTGATTCGTTCAATAAATAATAAGATTTGCCAACCGTGAAATTACGCCATTATTTGACGGATAAACGTGCGGATAGAGGGAAAATGGGAAAGCATAATATTTGCATCAAATGTACTCGAAAACACGTGTTAAGCCCAATTTAAACGAGCCAATGTGCTTTGAAAGAGCAATCATAACTAACCCCTCATTCTATTTAGAAACATACTAAATTCCGAATCTATGAAAATTGTTTATTACTCTCTTTGTCAATCAATCATTGAATATGGAATAATCGCATGGGGAGGTGCAACACTACCAGCTATAGATTCATTATCGAAGGCACAAAAATTAATTACAAAAGTTATTCTTAAAGTTCCCATAATAACAAGTACTGTAGATTAGCTTGTGTCGCTCTCCATAGATAGAAAAAAATGGCCTTATTTTTAAACGCCCGGGGTCTCAAAAGTTTCGTATGATCTGTAGCTATTCGAAAACGTAAAAATAAATGAAATTATTGTTCACTTTTAGCCCGCTAAAATGGCCGGAAATTTTGAAAATAGATTTCGTGATTTGGAAAAAAAAATTAAACAAAAGGTTCATATTTTGTATTTTGAACCAAACTTATTTTTCATTCTATAACTGCAGTACAAAGAACTCAAAAAAATTTTTTTTTTAAACGTATGTGATGTGTTGGTTAAAAATATAAAAGTGGGGGAAAATAACACTTTTCCTGGATAAAATCAGAATTCTTGTTGACTTACTTGTATAAACATAATTTTTTTCCATTTTTGTCAGCTATACGCTTTTTTTAATAACAAACAAACGTTAAAATGTTAAATTATTGAGAAAAAATAATAATAAAAATATATTTTTTCAAAGTTTTAGGTTTGTTTTCTGATTTTCAATGCATTTTAGCGGGCTAATAACCATTAAAAAAAATTAAATGCAGTTCTCATTTTCTTTGTAAGACGCAACTTTTGAGACCCCGGGCGTTCCTGAATTCAAAAGTTGAAATAATTGACACACCCTACTGTAGAATATATTCAACAAATTCCATGTATTAGATATTCGACAAATTTACACAAAAACAATCTTAACTCATCTGTTTAAAAATAAAACACATACATTTTATGAAAATACCCAAAATATTGTAAACACGCGGCACAAAACCAAAGAACTCATTCAAACACCTAAAACAAACTCAACATTTGGTCAAAGAAATTTCAAATACATTGCGCCTAAAATATACAATTAACAAATTCAAAATCCTGATCAAACAATGGATCATCGAAAAAGGTCGTGCAATAATTAGTCACCTCACCCAAATATAATACTCTATCTCATTATTGTTACCTCTACCTACCAACCTTAAAATTTTTGTCAAATATTTTTGCTTTATTGAAAAATGTACTTTATTTAATATTTTTAAACTAGTCTGTCTCGACACAGGATTTCCTAGTGAGACAGGCAAGGCCAAACAAATATATGTAAACCTTTTTATATAGATGCACATAATAAATAAAATAAAATTGCTCGTTTTTTCAAACAACTCATATAGATCTCAAAGTGTGGTGACGATAAAGTTTATAATATATTTGTCAAATAAATATTTTGATTTTTTTCGTTATCAGTAATTTTAGATAGAAGAAACGTGAGTTTAGCCATTTAAAAAACTTTTTTATATTTGCATTCAAAAATTTTATATTACAAAAATTAAATATTTATTTCTAAATGTAAAATTTTAAAGTGTATTTCTTCACCTTTCAAAGCCATTAAAATATTCGTTTATTTAGATTTTAATATTTTGTCCATCTGACAAAATATGCCTGAGGCCTGAGGGGCTAATTAGAAAATCCGTTTGTGGGTATAAAACTCTTGAATTCGGATGTTATAAAATTTGCACGGCCTTTTCTGTCTCTTTTGCGCCCAGTTTCATTCCCATCATGGTCTGCGGAGCTTTGAAACTTCCACTAACTAGGAAAAATAAGCCATGAATCCATCGAACGCTGAAATTTGCCCTGTTAGTTTGCATCATGTTTAAATGAGTTTTCCCTCCTCTTATGTTTCACAATTTTTAATATATACTATCGCAACCCGTAAAACGTCACGAAATATTATAATTATTATATTTGTAAAGCTGAAAGTATTTGTAAAAAAATGCTTCGGGATCATTGCCTTTCAAAAACAAACTTTGTCAATTTAGAGACGATCAGAAATTTACCTTTAAAAAAACCTTTAAACTTTAAAAAATACTTACGCCAAAAATGTGTATAAAATAAAAGCGCACTTCATATCTTTCTATTATTATAAACGCGAAAGTTTGTAGGGATGTATGTGTGTTTGTTACTCTTTCACGTAAAAGCTACTGAATAGATTTTAATGAAACTTTACAATAATATGGCTCATACATCAGAGTAACATAATATATAGGCTGTAATTTATAAAGTTACTAAGGAGGGGACGCGGAAGGGGGACAGGGACGCACGGTAAAGGGAGAATCCATATATTTCTTTGAATATGGCTTTGCAACGCGTGCCGGAACCAGCTAGTGTAGAATAATTATTAATTAATTGATTATAGTGAAATAATTTTAGTATATCTTTATCGCTTGTCGGAGCTCCCACAATCAGTTCTAATGTTCAAAATGAAACTTACATCTATGTTCGAGAGTTCATTGAAGCGGATTACAGACGGAATCAAAATCAAAACCTTAAATTTATTTGATTAGTATTATTATTCCCATAGAGGACTGCATGAATAGTATATTGTATAAAAATGGTTCACCTACAGACATATGAATATTATTAGACCTGCCCTAAGTGAAAAAGCCTATTATTTCCCCCTCCCCATACCGGTTCCATTGGAACCGGCTGGGGTTGAGTATGGCTTCGCGTGAATCTAAAAAATGTGATGTCATCATTCTTCTGTGAGCCAGCATCGAGCGCTCATCGGTGCATTTTACGAAATAACAGCGCAAAAAACACGGTTTTTGTTTTGAAAACGTGTAAATATATACTATCACTCGAGATACATGGCGTGTGCTCGTCGATGTTTACTGGGGTAAGTAAATTATGAAACATTTGTAAAAGTGTCCTACTAAATACGGCAACAAAATAAATAAATTGCCGTATTTAGACTTCGCAAATTTGTTCATTACGCGGTGAGCAATTCGCGATCCCATGTAAAAAGGTCTATTCATTCAAAAGCAGAGTTTACTTTTAAGAACTAAATGGTGATATTATAATGCGACTCGCATTATGCGAGATGCCTATATACTGTCATATTGAGTTGTTGACGAATCACATATCTCCAAAGTTATCTTCCCGCTCTGCGCCCCGCTGTAGTTGTCTACTCTTCATTTTTATGTTCTGGTCTAGTAATATTCATATGTCTATGGGTTCACCTAACCAAACAGACAAACAAAACTTATTATTTTTCGATTTTTAAGGAAAATTGTAAGCATTTTTCTGAAAATTGTTGCTTTTGTACATATCGATAGTGAAAATTTGAAATGCTGTAATGATGAAAAAATCCAAAAATGTGTTAAAAATGTCATTTTTCTCCGTTTTTTCTCTTTCGATCTGCGTCGTCGAAATATTTCTAGGAAAATAAGTGCGTCTTTTACGATGTGCATTTTATGAGGATTTTTTTTTAATAAAACATATAATTCTGTTATTAAGGAAATTTACAAAAGATAATATGTATTCTGAAAGATCTATTCAGTGTTATTTAATGAGAAAAAAATATAATTATACAAAAACAGGAGATACGTATGATTTAAAAAAAAACCTTTATTTTCGCTCTCCTGAATAATTAACATTTTTTCCTTTACAACATTTAAAATATCCGTGATCGATATTTATTTGTTCCTAGATTTCTTGAACAAGATGGTTCACAATTTGACTTTAAAAATACTGGTGCGATGCAGTTGATTAGTCTGGGTGGGTACCTGCGTCGATCGAGGTATGCAATTGGCAGCAACTGAAGCGTATGAATAATCGCTGTAGCTCTCCTGCAGGTGATGTAAATCGGGAAAATTTTCCAGACGGTCGTTATTTCAAATCCGTTTCCAGGTTTCCGAATAACGTATTGCATTACATTAATTACCCCTGGCAAAGAGCTTTCGTAAATATTAAATTAACAGGCGTACTCTCTCTTTAGCTTAATGCATCCAACTATTTACATTTGAAAAAATTCTCGCGAATGCGAACTTTCATTTCCATGACTTGCGTGTACGTGGTAGTGTTTGCCAATACCTAACTAAGGTCTATTATGGTTTGTTTTTATGCCGCGGAAGACTTATGTAATCTTTGTATCTTTGTTTGGGAGGCGTGTATGGGTATCGCCTCCCCGGGGACAATTTATTGGATAAGCAACACCTCTGCCATAGGATCTGAAGGAATTTATTTTCCTCATAGGCGTTCTGTGTGGGGTTAATGTATAATGTCTGTAGTTAAAATTTGAATGCCTTAGTATTCACGTTTCGCTTGCACAAGTACATTTGAGTCTTTAGTTTATTGGAATATTATACCTGTCATAAATTCTTTTGTTTGTGATACTTTGTTGTTTAATAATTATTTAGCATCTATTTACTCAATAATGCACGTGTTGCGCTGACCAATACTTAGTCCCTCATAAACCAGTTTAGTGTCCAAGATTCGATTAGGTACTGCTGACTAATGTTGGTATATCAGCTACATCACCTGCAATAATATGATGACCTACATTTATGTCAAAATTGCCAATAATTTCAATAATGTGGTCTCTACCTATGTGTATGAATATCTGGTAGGCAAATACTATATTCGTGTAACTTTACACAAATACTTCCTAATGCAGAAAAAGATGTTCTGAATACAGTCGAGTTTTGTCGAGTCGACACAACTACCCAGTAAACACCATTTTTAGATTGTGGTATTGAACCGTCGGCGATCGTAACATTTAATATTATGGCGGAGAAATAAATCTAAAAAATATAAAACTGTACGAGACCAATCCCCCCGCGAATGTATCTCTGAGGAGAGATTGTTGTGTTTGCCTTTCGATCTGTGATATAAAACTGTTTATTTATTTTCATTTTATTGCCGAGCGCCGTTTTAGTGTCCCCGATATTCGGTTACTTGTGCACGCTACTGAAGCTCATTTGAGAGCATTCGTATGCAGGGCTGGTACTGGAGCCGATTCCTCGGGGGAATTGAAACGGATCGTCGATCACTTACGCTCCGTCCCTACAGTACGAGTCGCTCGAGCCACACAGTCGAAAGGGAGAACCCAACATCCTCCTTCTTTTCAGACAGCTTGCTGCGATTTGTCCACTTTGCGTAGCGCCGTGTAATCCGTTAGGGAGGGGTGGGCCCGGTTTGGGAGGAAGAGCATTGACTGTGTTTATAGGCATCGTTTATGCATTACGGGACGTCGGTTCGCATTGTGCCCTCTATCGGAGTCGTCATTAGTAAACATGTATGCTCTGACAGACAAGCGGACTTAGCCCCTGTCTGTTTATTTGGGCTTTGTGAGACGCCGTGCTTGAGCTGAGTGAAAGACTGGAAGGGATTCGCCTGCCGGCGGCGCATAGATCATCACGGCTCGCCCCAATCGTCTAAGCCCATTCTTACGAATGTAAATTATACCCTTTGCAGGTAATGTATGTACGTCCGTCGTACGTTTCCTAGTATGGCAAAAGTAAGTGTAAGAAATATAAACTCAGAAGAATCTTCTTGAATTTTCCTCACTAAATCACTACTCATTTTATGTACATAATTACTGAAGCATCAGATTTTAAGAGAGCGGGAGAGTGCCGTGTAATCTGAGCTCGGTGAAAAACCAAACGCTAATCTCTGCAACTTTCATATTTATTTATATTTTTCATGCATTTGTACATGTTCATTAACAGAGGTTTATCATTTAAATTTCAGTCATGCATATGAAAATATACATTGCATCACACCGCTTAAACGAAACTGACGTTTCTTATCATGTTGTTCTTATTGACTGAGTGACAAGCCTTATCATAACTACTATTATTCTAGTACCCGTACCTAGTAGGTACTGTCACACATTACACACATCTAATATTGTAATTACGTTTAAACCGCTTCTGACAACGGAATGACAATTTGACACGTGAAATGTTCTTGCTCACAATACCTGAAGGTATTCCGCTGATAGCTCTGTTGTAACATTTCCCTGTTTTCCTATTCTCATAAACGACCGTGTATTAATCAGAAAGGTAAGTTAAAACGGAACTACATGCATAACTATCTAAGGTACAACCTTTATTACTGATTCACGTGTTTATGTACCTAATACATTAATGTGATATCCTTTTAATGAATTATTCAGCTGTTCTTTGCTCTAGCGTCTAAATTCACTTGAAAGTATTGTGAATTCTAAGATTTAATCGAACTGTAAGCTATTAATCAAAAAAATCAAAATGCAGCTCTGATCTCCTAACATAAATGTACCTTTGTATTACTTCCTTGTTTTAACTACTTTTTTATGTGAATACCCCACAAGAGTCCTTACTGCTCCCAACCCTCTGGAATAATATGTATGGATAATGGGTACCTAATACTCGTATAATAGCACATAATATGTTTCTGTAATTCATTTTGAATATTTTGAAAGATGTATATCTCTATCTATCTCTTTCAAGGTACAGTTTTGGGACCACGGTTGTTTATTATATATGTCAATGATATATTCCATATTTCCAAATATGGAGACATTGTCTCCTACGCTGACGATACAGTCCTTCTACTAAAAGCAACCACATGGTCTGAATGAAATAAAATGGCAAACACAGATATCAATGCACTAAAATTATGGTTTGATAAAAACCTGTTGACTTTAAATTCTAAAAAACCTATTACTTACCATTTTCCATTAAAAAACAAGAAACACCTAAAGAATTAAACATAATAATCCACTCTGTGACAAATACAGAAAACCACAAATGCAATATATTATGTACAAACATAGAAAGCAAGACCGATATTAAGTACCTGGGTATAACAATAGACCAGCGTTTAAAATGGTCCCTACACATAAATATTCTGAACAACATAATAAGGAAACTAATATATATATTTAGATGCTTAAGAGATATTTTAAACGAAAAATTACTTAGAACTACATACTTCGTTTTCTGTCAATCAATTATACAATACGGCATTATAGGATGGGGCGGTGCGTATACAAATCAAACACAAACAATGTACATATCACAAAAACTAATAATAAAAACAATTAAAAAAAAACCCTACTCATATTCATCAGAACTGTTATTCAAACAATTTAAGGTCAGAAAATTAAGTGCATTATACTTTTATCACGCAACATTACAAATTTATAAAGATAATATTCAAAATAAAGTTGCACCCTTTAAAAATAACAGAAATCTTAGACAAACATTAAAACTTCCTGTTCCAAAATGTAAAAAAACAATAGGACAGTTAAATCATATATATCTCGGAGTTAATTTTTTTTAATTCACTACCTGAAAAAATCAGACACATACTGGACAGTAACTTAAAAAAATTTAAAACTCAACTTAAAAATTATTCTGAAAATTTGAACTGAATAAAAAATAATAAATTGAACCAATGTAATAACACCCCCCATACACACAAGCCCTGCTTATTTATTGGGGTACATCAAATACATGTATTATGTAATTAATTATTGTGTAAAATTTATTATATTTTATGAATCTTTTTGTAAATAAAAATTAAAGTAACATTACTTAGCGTGATTGTTTTATTAAAAGTCAATCTCGAAACGTAATCATCATTATTTCCTTTGTTGTTTTTTGTCCGCCGCCATATGTTTCGTATCTATGGCGTGTATTTAGTCTCTAGATACGACATCGCATGACGGAACTGGCCCAAAGTCAGTTACACCACAACAATTATTTCCGTTTCCAGAATAATTTTGCCTACTCATGTCCTCGTGATGCGGAGACAGATAATATTTTAAAGAAATCCGTCAAATTCGTCAGGCCGATTTCAGATTTTTGTAATTGGTCTAGAAGTCTAGAGCTTCAGTGATTTCTTCAGCTTGTCAGTTATTCTCAACAAAACGGGGCGATGTCGCTTATCTAAAGGAATGTGGTTGCGTTAGGGGTAGTGTTGAGTTTTTTTCTCTGAAATTCTCTAGCCACCACCTTTTTGGCTGTACAAGATTTAAGCTATTTTTCGGATCACATATTATATCTTAACGTTAAAATCTATTTGACGACACTTGGATTCAGTATTAATTAGTCGCATTCATTAATTCTCATAACCTCACATCTTACACCTCATTTCAGCATTTGAGTACCACCGTACAAACTCTTTCCGAAATCGTGTCTTACTTACCTAACGATAATCACAAACCAGGGGGCGATGAAGGACGGCAAGAAAGAAATCTGCTTCAGTGAGACTATGTCATCTCCTTGTGTTGTGAGGTTGGATGGATAGATTTGAGAGGCGAAGAAGATGGGAAAGAGAAAGTTGTGAAGGACCAGGCACCAGACGTGTTTAGATAACTAAAGATGTCTGAAGCCATTACAAGCATCGTTTCCATTCCGAATGATGATCGTTCACCAACTTGATATCTAATAGTATCTACCAACAGTGAATAGTAGATATTGTCAATACAAAGAACGTTTTTAGTGTGGTTTTCCTGAAAGGGAAAATCTTCGACAATGTGCAACGACCTCCGTAGTCCAGTGGGTAAGACTCTTGACTCATGATCCGGAGGTCGCGGGTTCGAACCCGGCATGCGCAAATAAATTTTATTTGATTAATTTGTGTTATTTCACAATTAATTCATTTAAAATAATATATAGTATATTTGCGGCATGTTCCAGAGTGGAAGATACTACTAGTATCTCCCTGGTGTAAGACCACCATTCAGAATTGAAACGTTGCTTGAAAATGGCTTTAGCCGTGTTTGGTGACCAGATCTGAATAGCCAGGTACCTCCCAACCTTCCTCTTCCCCACCTCCTTCCCCTCACCACTACCTTCAGCCTCACAACATACCCCAATTGGGGATGCCATAGTCTCACTGGTTCCAGACGGGAGCAGTTGAGATTCTTGTGCGGTATTTACTGTAAAAAAAAAAAAAAAATGATGAACTAATTATTAAATTTGTGAAATTACTCTTTTACAGATTTCCGCGTAAGTCACTAACCACCTAAACCTAGGCCACTGAATCAAGTCGGCTTCTTATTTGCGTAAGATCCTTATCGAAATAAGAGGCCGATTATATTCAGTGTCCTGGCCTGGTTTGAGGTGTTTTTTTGGAACCAGCGCAGACTGAAAATTGTCATATTTTGATAGTTGGCTAATAGGTGGAGAGGCTTCAAAAATTTTTTTTTCATAAATCGGTAGTAGAACTATACAAAAATACAATCAAAATTTCAAACCAATATTCCACGCTGTTTAAAAGTTATAAGCGTTTATAACCCAGTTAAACTACTACTACTTTACTGTCACTCTTATTTTCAAACGTGTTTTTCTCGAAACTACCTTTTTAGAATTTGTGTAAACTCTAGCTCCTACAGTTTTTGATCAATCGTTATCAATCTCAGCACATAGTTTCTTTATATAGATATGCTCTATTTGAACCTCAATCCTAAACAATATCTTTATTTACTTCTTCAAACTTCGCAAAATTACTTTGTGGCATCATTAATTATATTATTATGTATAATATTATTATTTTTTATATAATATCTTTATTCATCATCATCATCACTATTGGCTCTACAACCCCTGGTGGGTCTTGGCCTCCTCGAGAATCTTTATTATAACTCTTTTTTATTGCAAAAAAACGTACAAAAGAATGGTAAAAAATCATACAAAATTTTCACATTCCTCAAAAAGATATTAAATTTCGATTTTTTTTGTGCGGAGTGAAGTTCAAATAGAAGAAACGCCTAATAAAAAATGTATTTTTTTTGAAAAAATTGATTCAGGTGAAAATTGTGACCTCCAGGAGGTGCACAAATTGCCCAGCCGGTTGACGACTTACAATATGCGGCAGCTGACATCTCAGTTATTTTTTGAGGAAAATATTTGAAAATTTTAGAATATAATCTTGAATATATGCGTTAAATGACCCCAAGGTATAAATAAAATATATGTGTATTCCTTATTTCTTAAAAAAATCATGAAAATCACTAAAAATACGCCGTCCTACACCTAATTCCCCCCTTAAAAAATGTCTTTAAATTGTGAGGCGGTGAATCAAATAACACGTTTGGGAAACAGTTGGATCCTAAATATTTCTATGTACGTCAGTGCCGCTTTAGTAAATACTGATTCAATATCGAAATTATTATGTTTTGTGAAGTCGAAATCACCTCGGTCGCTTCGGAAGCGACAGCGACGGACGTAATTGAATTTTATTGTGATCGCAATTAGTCCCCGGCCTTACATCATTCGTCCCAATTACGATGTCAATAATTTCACTGGCCCACCTTTTTCGGGTGATTCCATCGTGATTGTCGGATGCGGGGCTAATTGTGCGCGGCGTATTGGTCCCGCACTTTATGTTTTCAGCCTGTGCGTCACTGAACGCCTGTACAGGTATCACTAGAATTGTGTGATCTGTGATCTATACCGATTCTAAAGAAAGCTTATGTTGCCAGTTTTTTTGTAGGTATCGCAACCAGAGTTGATATTCGTAGAACACAGATGCATTCATGACTTGCATACAGTTAATATTTAAAGATTAGAAATAATTCAAAAAAAGGTTTCGAAACATTTAGACTTTAAATCCTTCCTATCATCAGAACATCTAAAACACTCATTAACATTCCGTAATTTATCAACTTTAGAAGATAGAAGAAATATATTTATAGACTAAAATTTTCTATTCAAAATCATCAACAAAGTTGTTGACAACAGCTATATTCTAGAAAACATTAATTTCCACTGTCCAACACGAAAAACAAGCTCAAACCAACTATTCCACATCCCACACTAAAAAACAAATTACACATGACATTAATTTCTCAGAAGGACGTGCACAAAATATAATAATATATTTCAGACGCTGAAATTTTCAATTTGTCTTCAGATCAATTTACTAAATGCATAATAGAAAAAATTAAAACAAATTGTTAATTACGAACCCTCTACCCCTTCTGTGTATTATTTTCTCAATCTCATTATGTTGTATTTCTTTTTTTTAACATGTTTATCCTTGAACATTATCTTAAGATATAAAAATGTATCATTTTTATATAGGTTAATAGTTTAATTTCATATATCTATCCTACATAATTTTTAATCTGTGTTTTTTATTTCTTTTTTTATATACTTTTTTCTTCTTTTTCTGCCTATGTTTTCTTTAAACATTTATGTTTTTCTATATAGGTATACTATGAATTTTTGCGAAAACTTTGCTGGTTGATGCAACCATGTAATATGTAATTAGTACTAATTACTTTAAAATATGTATAACTGTTTGTTTCCATAATAAACTAAAATAAAAAGCAGCGTGTAAGTAAAGAAAATTCCAGTGCAAATGAAGTTATTTTTTAATACAGGGTGGTCTGAATGGAAAGTTCACTAACATCTGGAGGTGACTCAAAGAGTAGGTAGAATTTTAAAAAATTAATAACTTTTTTAGAAATTTCGAAAAATAATATAGAAGATTTTTCATCGCTACAACATTTCAACTTTTTTTAACCTGAAAACTACCTTAATATGCTGAAGTTTTGAAATTTGTACTATAACACAGAATCAACTCCCGAAATTAATGCATTTTACCCCTGGACACCTCGCATAATAAAAAGAACACACTCTAAAACTTTTCGAATATTCATATAGGACTTGTTGTCCCTTTCTCGCTGATAACAAATTGATTTTATCTTTACAGAAAGAATTTCGATATAAATTTGAACAACATTATGGGGAAAATGTACAAACTTTGGGTACACGGACACGCCTACAGCACAATTCTGTCAGCTTTTGCGGTCTTGGGCTTAAATTTTCAGCCTCAACGTGATTACGGTTGACTCCACTCCCGATACGAATTGAAACTCGATTAATGCCCTTTTCACGAAATGTTTCTCTAATGAACTTAAAATGATTTCGTTTTATTACGTCCATCGTTTATTAGAATAAGGGATAGGCTGCTGCGGAGCTACGAGCGGTACACTCTTAAATTTTACTCACTATGAAGTAGATAAACTCTCAATCGGGGAGATATGATGTCATATGGACTCCAGATACTAATATCTACTGTCTCTATGTGGGACGAATATCTACAGCTCATATGTTGGACTGATATCTACGAACTTCAGAGTGTGGACTAATATCTACAGAGCTAAGATCGGATGAATATATGGAGCATAGGTTGGACTAATATCTACAGAGGGCAGCTGAGCAAGAGGTTGTACGGAAAAGCATAAATTACTTCAATTACGTAATTACTAATTACGTAAAGGCTTAAACGTATTTTGTTTTTGCATAATATTACGAGGACAATAATTTATTGAACAAACCTGGAGGTCATAATACAAAGATATTTATTTATTTTGAAATACACGGCACCACAACCTAACCTAACCTAACTGACATAGAAATGGTCAGACTAAATAATTTAGAAGCACTCGAAATAAAGAAAGCTGTTAAAACAAAAACCCAAATCCTTAATAATCAGTTAAATGTGTCCAATAGTCCGATATTAGGGATTTTTACATACATGCATACATACATACATAAATTAAGTTTTTTAAACTGCATACGCAATATTACGTTATTCCAATATGCTATACATAATTGCAAATCCAACCTCTGCCATTGCTGTAGATATCCGTCCACACTTTGGTTCTCATAGATATTAGTCAGCAGTTTGAGTTGTAGATATTCGTCCTCACTTTGGTTCTCGTAGATAATTATTAGTCAGCAGTTTGAGCTGTAGATATTGGTCCTCACTTTGGTTCTCATAGATATTAGTCCGATTTGTTCAGTTTTTGGAATTCCTGTAGATATTAGTAGACGCCTCCTGTAAGACGACATAACTTAATATTGAAAAGAGAATGAAATGTATTATGTAATGCCTTCGAGTAAAATTGTTATCAGAATCTAGTGCGTATTTTGTGATATGTTTCGAGTTTCGGGTGAGATCTTGTTAGGATATGACAGCCTAAATATTCATGGGGCTTATTAAATTGTTCCCGGTGGCTCCCCCTGACACCTAGCGCCGATCAAGGAACAATGAGGTTATGTTTCATTCCCGTTTCATTCCCCCTTCCTTCCACCCTCCCTCCGCCATAGACAACTCCCTTATTTCAAAAGGCAATGAAATTTTACAGAGACAAGCACAAGGTGAGAAAACGTCAAATGAATTTGCGTGTCGAGTATCACACAAATTTAATGCCAGTAGTAGAGACAAAAGAATTATTATTTATGACTTTCCCGTGATGGACACAAATTTATAACAAAATAAGCAACCTTAACTAGTCGTAAAAGTACGCACTTTGGTTTTCATAGATATTAGTCGAATTTGTTCAGTTTTTGGAATTCCTGTAGATATTAGTAGACGCCTCCATGTCATGCACAGAACATTTCTTCTGCATGAAATTCTAGCCAACCTAAATATTATTGTCTGTTTTGCTTCGCAATTTTCAAAAAGACCCTTGAAATATTAATATAATTGCCAAACCGACAAGGTGCTCTACTGTTTGTTTATTTTTAAAAAATCGAGTGCAGTTCACTCGCAGTAGAAGGGAAACTTTATCAAAACAATATCAACCAATAGCAGCCTTGAAAAGTGAGGTCATAATCAAAGCGATCAATGAGCGCAGACCTAGCGTCATTTCCGTTTCATATCTCAACGAATAGGAGCCTTGAAAAGTGACATCATAATCAAAGCGGCCAATGAGCGCAGTTTGTTGCTTCGCAGATGCTAGTTATGTAGTGCGTCATTTCCGTTTCACCCGAATTCCAAATCACGACTTGGCTAAAGAAGTTTCACTTCAAAAATATATTTCATAATAATTTTATGAGAATCCATGTGAATAAATTACTAGTAAGTATAAATAACTTTAATTGCTTACTTATTACAAACGTTGGTACTTAGTAACTTAACACTGCAATAAAACTAGAGTCGGTTTTCTTAAGAATTTCATAATAATTCCGTACTTTGTAGATGGGTGGTTTAGTTAGGTACCGTTATTTACCACCAGATGTATAAGTTCTTTTACAGATATGGAAAACCGCACCAGGAGCGGAGGATACATAAACAGTGTAATAGTTTCTAGCCCCTCATCTAGGGTTGCCAGCTCCCGTTTTATGTATTAGAGGATTTGATACGATTAAATAAAGGACATTGGATGAAAATAAAGGACATTCATATTTTTTTCATAAAATGCTGTTATGGTATCAGTAGCGACATTTATTAATAAAAAATAAACAATGTTAGTACGCAATGTAACGTAGTCTGTCGTTAATCGAAGCCAAGTAAGTTGTACGACCTTAATCAGTCTTTTTGCAATTAAGGGTGGGTTTCTTCATTTACCGAGAATGCTAAATGCAATGCTAATTGTAAAACTAAACGGTAAAATGCATAGAAATGGGTTTTTTCATTTGA
This sequence comes from Limnephilus rhombicus, assembly GCA_929108145.2. Lineage (NCBI taxonomy): Eukaryota > Metazoa > Arthropoda > Insecta > Trichoptera > Limnephilidae > Limnephilus > Limnephilus rhombicus. The sequence goes on from OV815285.1 coordinate 5,755,541, forward strand.
CATTTACCGTTTACTTTCACCTTACATTTTACAGGCCCACAATGGTGCTGCAAATGCGATAGGAAAGGTAACCAAAATGGCGGCCGTTGTCTAAATGTCACTTTGGTGACAGTTCAGAGATTTTCTTGCTATCTATTTTACGGAATTTGCTAGTATTTTATCATTATGTTCGCAACAAGTGATGGTTCATTAGGTTCTGACGATGAACTAATAATTAATTATATGACACGACGTGTAAAGCGACATAATAAACGCAGGAATTTCTATCTAATGGAAGACGTAGATTTTGCGTTAATAAAGAAACTGCTCGACTTTTGACTACATTAAATGCAGATATGATATGATATGTTATTCGAAAGTATTACTCATTGCTAATAATTTTATTACAATTTAAAACGTGATCCCTGAGACGTATGTGTGGTAAAACAATGTACGATCGTGTCAGAAATGTGGATATGTAAGGCTGATGTAAGCATAATGCGTAAGATTAAGAAAGGGACCCTCAGATGGTTTGGGCATGTAGAGCGAATGAACGAAGAAAGTAGTGTAACTACACGAGAATATACGACGCGAATGTGAATGGTAGAAGAAGTCGGGGATGCCCGAGAAAGACATGGCACGATCAAGTGAATCAGATACTTGAGTCGGGCATTTCAAAAGTCAGAATAATAGAAGAGAATGTATGAGACGATGTATGAATGTGAGTGAGGCAAAGAGTGTGTGCCAAGACCGAGTTGTTTGGCGGTCCGTCCTCTCTGCCTACCCCTGCGGGGAAACGGCGTGATGGTTAGTTTGTTAGTTAGTTAAAACGTGAAACAAACAACAACGCAACCGTAGATGAAGCAAGTCGCACACAATGTTTGACATTTATTGTGTGGGTTGCCACATGAAAAAAAATATATACACAGTTCCCAATACGAAAATGTGGGAATTAGGTTAGTTTTTATGCTGTCATCCCTATTTACTTTTACCTAAGCAGTTGGCATCGTGAAAAAACCCATTTTGCCCTAAATGTCAAATGCACGGCGAAAGGAACTGTAAACTGCTAAGCTAAAGTAGAGTGCAAATGAAGAAACCCACCCATATACTTGGTATGACTTTTGGCTGCTTTAAGAACTTCTTCGTTTTCTATAAAATTGTTTGCATTTCATGTTGAAGTTCGACTTTATTTGTAGTTCTGCTTTTACAGTGTCAATATCTAACTTATTTCGGTTTTTGGTCCACGTATTCGTACACAAGGAAAAAATCCTTTCGGCTTGGGCGTTAGAAACTGGGATGGAAAATACGTATTGTATTATTTTTAGCAGATTCTTGTATTCATCTGAAAGTAAAGTTCGGTAAATGAAGGTGACGGTGTTCAGCGAAAACCATTGGAGAACTTTTTTATGCAGGGTCTTTCAGCATTCGATTTGTGCCGATTCCTTACCGGCCCATGAGGGAGTTCTGGCGCAGCCTCATCGACAATTAAACAGATTCCATTCTATATCGACATAAATCAATGAATTTCGCTAGCACGCTCGTCTTCGCTTAATATACCGATAATTCTACCAATATCGGGAAAAACTTGTCGTGTTGAAACAAATTCAAACAAAAAACGAGTTCGTTAGCTAAACTGATTTGAATGTGATATCTTGAAGAACTGCTCTCGAAAGTTTGTTTATTATATAATTATATAAAGATAGCAGCCATAATATGTGCCTTAAGAAAATGAAGATAATGTTGGTAGTTCTTAGTCGAAGTATGATACAGTTAAAAGTGACCGAATTGGATATAGACAACTTAGCTCAGTTAGTAGAGCTATTGCCATGAAATCAAAAGGTCCTGGGTTCGAGTCTCAGAGGTGCCAATATATTTTTCTGATTTTCCAGAGATCCAGATTTTCGATTGAGTTTCGCTAATATTATCTTCATTCAATTAAAAATTAAAGTTTGTTTCCGTCTATCTAAACTGTCTATCTAAAATCTGTCTATCTAAACTACGTTTATCGAAATGTCTTGTCTAAGGAGTGCTCTATGAATAACTAATATTTTAGTCGATGTCATCTGACAATGTTATTTGTCGTGCCAAATTACCGATATTGTTCGTGAAAATCTTTATCGTGTTAACGTTGGATGGTCGGGACTCAGCGTGAGGTACCGCGCACCGCTGCGTGTTGCAGGGAGTAGCGGATACCAGATCCTATAAGCCCCGCTCTGCAAAGCAAGGAGGACCCGCCGCGCGCCGAGTGGGAAGTAGGGAGTAGGGCGCGTTCCGTAATTAAGCCTCGCCTGGCCGAGGGCTGGTGTGAGTCGAGCTTGGAGCTGTTCGTCAATTATTTAGGCGGGAAGCGGCTCCGCCATTACCGCCGCGCCGCACCACCGCACCGCGCGCCGGGACAAATAAAGCGAACTCTCTCTCGCTACGAAGGGATTTGCGCGAGGGAACCTTCTTCTGTCGCGGTACATTTAGCACTCAGTTCGCAATGCCTGCATTGGTCGTCTCTAGGATATCGTGCGATAATTCTATCTTGTGACACGCGCCGGTCCATAATACATTATATCTTCGTCACCGCCACACAGTCTACAGTTCCACAGCGGGGTGTACAGACTCTGCATTGAAATTTCAGCGAGGCGTTCTTCTCTAGTGCCTGTGCGATGTGCGAGTCTAAAGTTCGTCGAGATTAAATTTCCATTAGATTATTTTCCTCGAATATGTTTTTACAGCTCGCGTAGATAGATCTTCCTTAGATAAAAATAATATAAATTTACAATGGACGATCCCATTTTTTATGAGATGGTATCATTATTCTCAATTTTACACAGTGATGATGTTGTATTTCTCAAATTTCACCATTCTTAATCTTCCGTTCCGTAATTGCTCGGCTGTCCTTAAATTTTATGACTGAAATTAAAATGATAGGAGCGCTCAAAGTTTCCCTTCAAGCATAATTTAATTCTTAATTTATTACGTTCCTTGATTATTTCTTCCAAAATGTTATTATTTTATAGCCGTCGCCGTAACCCGGCGACTGTGCTATACATTCATCTAGATTCCGTGAAATTTTTTATTTCAATTTTAAGACTATTTACATTTATAATAATTTCTCGAATGGAATTCTAAGCCGGAAGAAAAGGCAATTTGGTAAAACAATCTCTATTTTCATTGTACGCTTCGTAAGGTACCCTTTCCATAGATAATTTGAAAGTCGTGTTATTTCAGCAACGGCCAAAAACTTTGCCTCGTAATGTATTGTATTATATCCACTATCATCGAAAATAGTAATTTCGGTAGTGTGTCCGAACTGTTTAACTCTGGTTCAATAACTAGATCTAAGATTTCCATTAAATCTATGTGTCATTTTGAAAATCAAAAACTGATTGTGTGAATGTGCAAAATTTTGATAAGCGTACAGTATGTCATAATGTTTTAACTGAAATTTAGTTTTGTTTTTTTTTTTTTTTACATTTGCTCCACGCAGGAGGCCATGAGGAAAATAATTCCTTCAGGGCCTATGTCATCTTTGGGGGTGCTGTGTGGAGGGTCTTTTTTGTGAAAGGAACGAGAGAAAGTTCTGGGAAGGAAAAGGGTGTTAGAGGTGGGTAAGAATCTGGGGGTCAGTGTATCTAAGAGTGACGGATGTATGAATCCATCACTACCACTGCGGTACAAGGCGATTTTCCGATAGAGTACGGCTGGAGAAGTCAAAGGAACTCCCTCAACCATTCTCATTAATTGTACCGTTTTCAAAAGTGGAACTGATTTATCAAGAATGCAGATTACATATCATTTTTCACGGATCTGCGCTAGAATCTGATATTATTCTTGTATTTTTTTTTATTTAGTTCTGAAATGTATACTAGTGACATTCTTAATATAAATAAATATCGCACATCCCACAGAAAAGTTTCGTGTAAGTCCAACTTTTCTATATCTTCGAAAGGTAAAGTGATTACGATTTTTTTATGAACGCCGCATGAAAACCGGTTTAGATCACCCCATCTTCGTAAGATGTCACTATTATCACTTTTCGACGGGAGCGCTTGTTCATCATTCATCCATTTGTTTTCGCTCTCCTGTAAAATAACTTTTTTTTGACTTACGACACTTTTCTACGGGATGTGCGATGTATATCTTCCCAATGCCTCTAATAAAGTAAATTTTTCGCAGAATACACCGAGTTCTTTCTGTTATTTAACTTATTATTATCAGTGTACTACGCCATGGTACATTCACACCTTTCTTATCTCTGCTGTATCTGGGGATTTGCCTCAAAGAAATTGATAGCTGATCTGCAGGTGGTTCAAAACCGAGCTCTCAGAAATGTTTTTGGACTTCCATGGGACACCCATGTCAGAGACATCTATTTAGTTTCCGGTATTCTTCCAATCACAGTCCTTCCTAAACATGAAATCACAAGCACCATCCTACAAATTACCCAACAATCAACTCACACTATCATCAAGCCACTTTACAATCAAGACATCCACACTCACAATACTCGAAATAGCAATAAAATCCGCATACCTCAAACACACACTACAAAATATGGGATAAAATCTCTGAACTATGTTGCCTATACACTACATAATTCGCTACCAGATATGTACAAGGGAATCCACCAAAATAAAATAAAAATCAGAGTAATGCTTTAAAAGAATATGTTTTAAGTATGTTTAAGGATGAAACTTTGTAATTTTCTTGTCATGTTCAATTGTCTTGTTTCTTTTCTCTTCTTTTCTTTTCCATTAAGTTGTAATCATCCATATCTGTATAACCTTGTTCCCTTTTTCTTTAATTGTTTTCCATTGCTGTTTATTCTACTCAACCTGTATTTTATTTTTCTTCTATATTGTATGTGAATCTTATATTTTAATATTCAAATTCTTATGTAAAATTTTAACTATTTCCTCCCACCCATGATTTGTATGTTCCTCCTGTCCCAAAATGAGTTCTGTAACTCATCGGGATTGCTCTAGCAAGAAATAAAAACAATAAAAAAAATAAAAATAAATTATAGTAAACTACTAGATACAGAATCTTGAAACTGGTCCTAACGAATTGTGTAATTTAAACGATGTCACAAAATAATTAGAAGCTTGAGTTGACAGGCGTACTTTTTATTCTTCTACATTAGTCGTTTAACTGTGACAAATTGAATTCAGAAACGCTTGAATTTGTCTGGAAAGCGATTAAAGAAATGCCTTACAGCTGTGGTGTTGGGGATGTAGGCTGGGGTTGTAGGGTTCTAAGGGCGGTAGTGAGACCAGGACAGTGCCCGACCGGTCCCAGTCATCATCGCGGCGCTTTTAATTAAGCTTCAATTAACCGGCCGGTGGGGTCGCTCATGCGACAAGGGGGCGGTGGGCGTGATTAAACCGTCTTCCAAAAGGAAATCGTCATCTCGGGAAAGCGTTCCTCTTTATATTTTTATGACTTTGAGGTTAGGGACAATTTACGACCTCATTTTTGTAGATGTATTCTCCCCCGTGCTTTTATTGCCCCCGTCTTCCCCGATGGCGGGGATTTAATGATCTTTCAAATCAGATTTTTCTTATGTACTCTCGTAGCCTTATTCTTTTTACGACATATTTATCTTTATATCATATGAAAATGTTTATTTATTGCACTTCTATCCCCTAAAAATACTCGCAATAAGTATTTTGTACATACTTAAAGTTTAGCGTGCCGCTTTTTAACCTAGGTCTTGTGTAATAATACCAAGTTTCATCCGTCGAAATTAACGGAGATATCTTTTAAAATATGTTTACTATTTTTTTAGATAGGGTAATAATCGTTTAGTTGAATATTTATGTATTGAAATAAAGGTGACCTTAATAATAGTTGTTTTAGCGAAACATGCATGCTTATGAAACCCTCCCTATTTAATCTTTGATGTGCCAGTGAGGGAGGCGTCTACTATTATCTACAGGAATTCCAAAAACAGAACAAATCGGACTAATATCTATGAGAACCAAAGTGAGGACGAATATCTACAGCACTGGCAGAGGTTGGATTTGCAATTATGTATAGCATGTTGGAATAACGTAATATTGCGTAGATTAGGTTAGGTTAGGTTTTCCGTACAACCTCTTGCTTAGCTGCCCTCTAGATGTTAGTCCCACCTACGCTCCATAGATATTAGTCACCACTGGGACCGTCATAGATATTCGTCCGACCTTACCTCTGTAGATATTAGTTCTCTCTCTGAAGTTCATAGATATTAGTCCAACATTTGAACTGTAGATATTCGTCCGATATAAAGGCTGTAGATATTAGCATCTGGTGTCCGAGTGAGTCCTCGATAGATTTGCTAGTATTTTAAACTTTCAAAATTTGAACTTTGAAAAAGCGCGTCGTAAATTGTCCAGATGTCATAATTCGTCCAAAAACGTGCACAGATGTCATAATTCTGAATTCGAAGATCGATTTTCTAAAATCATGGTACCTACTGAATTCATTTAGTTGAAATCTTCACATGACTTATTTTTATTCTCAATAACGCTTATTTAGCTGAAAAATATAACAAAACTCGAGGATACTTTCGTATATCTTCAAAATATTAAAATAATTTATAAAATTATATGTTAAAAAAAAAACTCTGAATATAAGTACCTATCCTGGAGAGATTGCTTAGGATGCGTGTATACATTTTTTATAAATATATAAACATAATATCTGGTAAGACAATATACTACTTACAAAAATATCATTTTGTAAAAAGTATGTAGACACCATTTTCCTAATAACTTATTAGGAAAATGGTGTCAGACGGCGCACTGCGGGTGCTCGTCATTTTACCCTGGCAAACTATGGGTTAATCCTATTACGAAACAATATGATAAGAAATTAGGACTTTATTTTAAATCACAGATACGGATATAGATATGGATACAGAAAAATGTATCCCGACCTTATATTTGAAAAGCTGTGTTGACTACATCAAAGCATCTACCATTTATAAATTTCGTGTTATTTAAGAGCCATTAACCAACGGCCGAGAATTTAAAGTTGCTGCTCAGGGCGGTTCCGATGAGAAAGATTAATTATTCTCCGTACCAGCTTTTTTTAAATAATAACTCAATGTCGATTTAATTCATTCAAAATTTGCTTTAATTTATACGAACATTCAAAATGCTGAAGGTTGTGATGATAAAATTAATTATTTTTTATCATAAGTATTTATAATTTTTCAATAATTTAAGTAGTTTTTTCCTTGATGCATTTGAATGAAATATGTTTTATACATGGACATAGAATATATCTGGACCTGCCCTAAGTGATAAAAACGTATTATTTCCCCCTCCCCATGGAGCCGGCTATAGCTCCGCCTGGAGCCAGCCGGGCTTACGAGAGCGTCGCTTAAATCTAAAAAATGTGACGTCATCATTCTTGTCCTGAGCAGCGCGCTGGTCACATCGCACATTTTACGAACAAAAGTGAGAGCTTGTGCTATACATTATGTCCTAATATATGTGAACGTAGCGAATGTGGGCGTTTCTCCAGTGAGTTACAGGGGTAAGTAAATTATGAAACATTTGTAAAAGTGTCTCAACTAATCACGGCAACAAAATATTCCCGTGTGAAAAAGGGCGAACTTTCTTTTGCCGATTTCGACTACGCAAATATGATAATAACGTAAAAAGGTCTATTCGTTAAAAAGCAGTTTTGCTTTTAAGAACTAAATGGTGATATTATAATGCGAGATGCCTATATACTGTCAGATTGATTTTTCAACAAATCACAGTCATCTTCCCCTCTTCACCCTCCATAGTTTGGTTTTACCCCTCATCTGTAACTTCTGGTCTATTAAATTTGGATGTCTATGGTTTTATACTTTTGTTGTTCGGCGGAATATCCTCTCTGCACATCTCTTCGGGGACACTCGGTTATTAAGTAGGTACATCGTATTTTCTCTAAACCGACTGCTCTTGATCCATTTCATTGAACGCGTTTTTATCAATATTACAATTTTCATCATAAGTCTTTATTTCATCCAACTCCTATTGAGGAGACCATACACATAGTTCCACTGCTTTCGAGAAGTTGGGACTCTTGCGGTGTTATTATACAAAATTGGATAATAAATGTTCTGAAATTGTTGTGCCATTACGCCCCTGTTCTCACTTACTGCAATAATAATTATAAAGCTATCAAATGCCCCTCTGTCCTTGGCTGGCTGCAATTTGTTCGGTCGGGGATTGTTTTAGGAACCGTTCACTTTACTCGCTATACTTATAGAACTCACACTGACGAGTAAGGTACGTCGTTATGCAAGTATAATTGTGTGCACGTAGACAGTGAATATACATGGCTTCAGATCCAAGTACCTACTGATGACCTTAGATTGTAGAGCTGTAGAGTTGTACGGCAGTGAGTTATGGAACTGACAGAGGAAGGACGAAAGTAGACTGTGGAAATGTGATCACTGGGTGCTAAATCGATGTATGACCGTATGAAAAATGTGGATCTTTCGAGCGTACGGAAGAAGTATACTGTTTGGAATTGATTGCTAGGTGCGATTAATATCTAGTGCGGCCATACGCCTGGTACTGTTTAAGCAACATATCAAAACTCCCATCGAGAGTCCGAGGTCTAATAACAAGAAAGTTTTTTCACGTTTTTTTATATGAATACCTCACAAAAGTCCCAGCTGCTCCCGTGTGGAGCCGGTGAGACATGGCATCCCCCCTCACGTTGGGGAGAGTTCAGAAAAAAATTAAGGAATTTCTGTACATGAGGGAGTACGGCTATTACCCGTGGCTCTATCCTACCGACTTTCTTTTGGGTATGCTCGGATTTAACCATCTACGTGTGAGAAGGGATGTACACCTTGCTACGCATTTCTTCAGATTGATTCGCGGATGGTTTGAAAACTCAGCTATCTTGGAGAGCATTCATTTTTATGTTCCCGATGGTTATCTTCGCCATTGACAGCCTAGGCTGTTCTATCTTCCGGCCTGCAGGACTAACTTGCCAATTGTCATGCCGGTCGGGAGAGCAATCTTGCTGTTGAACAGAATTAATTCGGTTATCGACATATTTATCGTCAGTGAAGCTGCCTTTAAAAGGCAAGCCCAATTGATGCTTATATAGTTTTTTTTGCCTACCACTTATATTTGTGTTTAATGTAATACTGTTACAAATATATTTTAAAAACGCATTAAAATTTTAAATTTTGTAATGTTTTTGGAAGAATAAATAAATTGAATTGAATTGGGTATGTTGTTTGTCTGAAGGTAGTAGGGAGGGGAAGGAGATGGGTAGAAGAAGGTGGGGAAGTACCTGGCTATTCAGATCTGGTCACCAAACACGGCTAAAGCAATTTCAAGCATCGTTTAAATTCTGAATTGTGGCCTTACCCCAGGGCGATACTGAGAGTATCTTCCACTCAATGAAATATAAAAGTGATAATTTTGCGAGAACCATTTTTCTCTTTTTGTATGAGTACCAAAATCAAAACGTCATTTTGGGACGCAAAAAGTCTTCAATTGGGCCTCATGCGGTCGTGTGTTTAGCAAGATGGCAACATTTTCGATATACATTTCTCACAGCCGCTGATTTAACCAATCATATTGAGCCACATCTGCTTTAAAAATTCAACCAGAAACGAACAATCACTGATGTCACCAATCAACGCCGCTAAGCGTTGAGTTGATCCTTCAAAACAACGCCGTAGTCAAAAGCGAAAAAGTGCATTTCTTTGAATTTAATATTTTAAAAGTATAAGTTTCTATCTGTTATTGGTTTTGAGCCAAAAGTCAGTCAAAAACGCTGTTGAAAATGATTTTAGTCATCCTCCTCTTTTGTTTAGTGTGTTTTTTACCTAACTTTACTTTACTTAACACTCGGTTTCAATTTTTTAAAGCCTCTGCTTTTTCGATATATAGTACTTTTTTTACATTATCTCCACGTAGGAGGCCCCGAGGAAAATAATTTCTCTCAGGGCTTATGTCATCTGAGATGTGTGGAGGGTCTTTTTGAGGAGAGGAAGGAATGAACATGGTCTTGGAGAGACCCATGTTGTAGGAAGGAGGAAACACATAGGCCGGGAAATCATTCCACAGCCGAGCTGTTGAACACAAGAACGAGTCAAAGAAGCGACCCGTTCTCATGTGACAAATGTCAACCGTGTACAAATGTTGGGCACGCGTTTGGCGTGTTTCCCGATTATGCACCGGTGCCGAAGTGATCAATGACGCTAGTTCCTCGGAGTATCTTCCATTGTAATACCGGTATAATAAGGTTGGCATACCTAGCCTGTGCTCTAAAGATTGCAATCCGTCTGTTAAGAAGGTAGAATCTATCAAACGAACCCCCCGTTTCTGTACACAGTCGAGGGTATTTTGGAGCTCCAGACCAGAGGTGGCTGCCAAATTCAACCGTGGGCCGCACTTGTGATTCGTACAAATCAAATGTTTTAATAGAACACAATTGCTAACCAAGGGTTAGCAATTGTGTTCTATTAAAACATCTGCGGGCCCTGTACAGTACGCCCAGTTTTTGGGAGGCTAACTTTACTCTGACTTCGATGGAGTTTATAAATTGTTGAAAGCTGTTCTCTTTATTGTTGCTTTAGTTAATATGTTACATTTTCTAACACTTCAAATTTAAAAAAAAAAATCGTTGAAAGGTTCCTTGTGTACAAATGACTATTCCCCCTAATCTTGCCCTCAGATCCCGTCTTTTTATGTTCATCAAATTAGATTATCACCGTCCAGACACAAGTGTTTCGCCTGTGGCAGGCATTATCAGTCAGTTCTTTCGTCTTTTTTATCTAACTGACAACCGTTGCGGCATGATGTAATTTGCCTTCCATTGTGGTGACGTTCCAAAAGCCGTCTCTAATCGCTTAGTCCGGGAATGGGAATAAGCGAAACAAATTCATAATAACGCCGTGTGAGCTGCAAACGACCAATTTCAGAGATGTGTTCCTAATCAGTGTTGTAATTAGCGGCCTTTTTGCTATTCTGTTATTATTTATTTGCGGGGGAAATCCGCCATTCAATAATAATAATGTTTGTTTAATTCAGCTGAACAGAGCGGTGATTGCCATACTCTGTCTGCTATATAAAAGCATGTGAAATTAAATATGGGTTCAATAAAATAAAATAGTTAACTGTACTGCGGTGGGGAATTGGGTGTATTGAGGGAAATTCTCTATTTATTGATTAGGGGCGCGCCTTGCCACTGGGCGACGGCCTGGACCAAAGTGTTTTCCGATTTCCGGTAACGCTGACTCGTCCCGGCTACTCTGTGGCACATCAAACCTGTGAATCCATGCATCCTTCCCTCTGCGAACATCTGTGAGGCGCTTGATTGCCATGTGTGTGCAGCTCCATCAAATATGTAAAAAGGTCTATTCACTCAAAGGCAGATTTTACTTTTAAGAACTAAATGGTGATATTATAATGCGAGATGCCTATATACTGTCAGATTGATTTATTGACGAATCACAGTCATCTTGCCCCTCTGCGTCCCGCTGTAGTTGGTTTTACCCCTCTTCTATCTGTTCTCGTCTACTAATATTCGTATGTCTATGATTTGGGTAAATTATTATTTTAATTTGGGTTTCTTCGCGTGGCGGAGTGTTGGTGGAACTTAAACCCACGGTGTAAAAACTGCTCGGTGTGTGTGTGTGTGTGTGTGTGTGCGCGCGCGTGTGTGTACTTTTCTTCGTCTTCTTCCGATTGGTGGAGGAGGGTTGGTTGAAGTCAAAGTGGGAAGCTGAGGTTATGCAGCCAGTCGACGCCATCGGAAATCTCTCTGAACCTGGTGGAAGGTACTTTCTTCGCAGTTGTGATCCGCTGTTTCAATAATATATTCACAATAACGCAATTTAGAATCCTTAAGGCCCCATTTATGAATCATATCGGCTGGCAATGACTACGATTATCTTTGTGATTGAACATTACAAAAGTATGAACATATGATATGTTTTTAGGTTTTCACGGCCAAAAGCATTTTCGTTATTTGTTTTTGGGGTGTTATGCCGTGTTGCGCTACCTCTTTCTTTAGCCAACGTTTCGAACAGCGTTGAAGTTTCCATCATCAGACACATCTACCGGATCTGCCCTGATGATGGACACTGCAACGCTGTCCGAAACGTTGGCTAAAGAAAGAGGTAGCGCAACATGGCATAACATCCCAAAAGCAAATAACGAAAGTATGAACATCTGTATGTAATTTTTGTTACCTATAATTTTGGACACTTTAATGTATAACAACCTGCCAACCGGTTGCTATAGAACCACGTATAAAAAAAAACGTTTATATAAAAAAAAATAAAAAATAAATCCTTTGCTAAACTGTGGTTAAACTACGTTTATCCGCCTTTTTAATTCGTGCTTTGCTCTTAAAAAGGGTGTAATACGTATTATTTAATGTATTTTAATAGAAAAACTTTATTTCTTGTATATAAACATGTAATTAATACCATTATATTATATTAAATAAATAAAAAGAATTCATCGATGCAAAAGTGAGCTGATATAATCACAGTTTTGGCAAAACCGGTTTGCATGTTGCTAAAATTACTGCCATACATACTATGTGTCGTGGTCTTTTTTTCGTGCTGTGGTCCCAACACTGAGAGCTCCGTTATTACGTGTCTTTCTGTCACCTACATTGGTCTTTTATTAGAAAGTTATAAAGGATCTACCAGCGCCAGCGGTTTGCCTCATATGGACAGTCGAGCAAAGAAGTTCAATAAAATGTATTATTTGATATAAAATACTTAAAATTGGTGTTTTATTTGATGCACCCTAATATAACCTGAATAATAATAAAAAAATATAATAATTGTTAGTTGTTTCACATTCTAATTTCCAGTTTTGTGTCTTTAGATCTCACAAAAAATGAATATAAGTAAATATGTAGTCATTTTGAAGTAAATCTCTTGTTGATTTTATCGTTAATTTATTCGTAACTTCGTTTATGTTTTATGCACCAATTAATTTTATGTGTTTACTAAACTATTGTTTTTTTATTGTTTCAGGTACGTTTTGTGCTGACTCAACTCTGCTCTCATTATACTTGGTAATGTAATCATAAAATAATATTTTGTTTTTTTTTTAAACATCCATGTCAAGTACACATTAAGTCCATGAGGAATTATTTTTAGAAATACGTAAATGAGTTATATTTTTTGACGTATCTTAATAGTAATTCTTAAACGATAATCAATAATAAGGAATGGGAATTCTTTCTCGATTTATCAATTTTTATTTGATTTGTTTTTGAAATTAATTAACTTTTATCACGCATGTTTTTATTGATTTTTAGTAAGGAACTCCAATTATTATTATAACTTCAGATTTTATGTCCGGGTTAAATCCTCCCCACAGGAAAAACTATACCCTTTCACACACTTTTCTACAAATGATCATCTAGTCAATTCACGCTATGCATTTGCACTATATAAGTATAATAAATACAAAATAATACAAGAACAACATGTCAACCTACCAGAGACCAAATGGGAAAATACTTCACCGACTCCAGATATTTTCATATCAGAGGGTTCGGCTCGGTGGAACTTCTAATTGGACCTATAAATCCTACTGATTCCTCAATATAAATATTTTTAAAATATTTTATGTTTTTAATTTTTTTAAATTTTATTATTATTATTCTTCATTAATTCTATTATAATTAGAGATATGCTATGTATATCTCACTAGGAACTCCTGTGTTGAGAGCAGGCACAGTTTACAGCAGAAATAAAAAATAACAACACACAGATAACAACACAATGTTACGTTAAATAAAAGACAATCAGCCTAGCCAAACTAACTAGTTCCCTGCATGCCCTTTCCCGTGCGTCCCTGTTCGCCTTCTTCCCCGCCCACCCTCTCCCCTCTTCAGCTCCCCCGTCCCGCAAACCCCCCCCGCGACCCATATATTCAGTCCCAGTACATTCAGTTTTCAAACATTACATTAGGTACTATTACAATTTTTTTATTCAATTTTCATTTTTCGTATATTACAAATATTCATTTTTGTATATTATAAGAATAATCTAACTATCAAATTTGGTATCTAACATAGGTACCAATTTAAAATATCTATAACTTAAAAAACCATAGACAATTCTTTTAATAAAAAAACAGCTGTCTGCTAAATTCAATTTCATCAAACGCGCGAACTGACAAACGTGCGAAGTTAAAATAGTCGTTAAGTTTTCTGAAATTATCCAATTTTCTGCGCAATTTACTTAATTTTTCTTTCCGTAAGAACCTTCTAAAAAGTATTAGAAAACTTCAAAAAAAGGTGAATGAAATAGGTAAAGTCGTTCTGAAGTTATGGCGTGGCCAAGGGAAACAGGGATTCATTTATGTACATATAGATAAGTTGTGTTCTGCCGGTGGAAGTGCATTGTTTTGCTTTGTGTTCTGGTAGAACAACAAATGACGCAACGATTCATAATTTTCGAGTTTAATTGCATATTATGGATTCAAAAATCAATTTTGTTAGCTTATTAAAAAAAAACAACCTCCTGACGTCATTCGACCTTGTTCGCTTTGCTCTTGCCAAGCATTGTGGAAAGATTGACAACTTTTGTGACGTCATCTTGTTTTAAATCGTATTGAGTTTATTATTCTTCAAAATGGACCCGTTTTCAAGGGGCAAAAAATATTGCTTTAATGAAAACGTGCTTTAAAAAAATACTGGCATTTTAGGGTGAATATTATTATTTTTTAAATTGACTGACCTCCCTCTCGATTGGATTTTCCCGCTCTAAAGAATACTTTTACATAATTTTTATTAAATTTATCTTCAAGATAAAGTCATTACAAAACTTTAGTCTTGTAAATGGTCTGATTTTTATATCTGCTTTAGTATTTATTTTTATTTTAACGAAATCCACAACAGTGGAATGAGTCATTAGGTACAAATGATTCTGTAAATCGAACATACGAGTAAGTCTTTTAAGTGAACTACTCGTCAGCTGCTAGTATTTTGCTCTCAGTGGTAAAGTAAATCCAATACTTAGAAATTAATTTGTTTAATGTCTTAAATTCAAATACGAATTAAGAAGAATCTTCTTGGTATACCCACGAAATAATAATTAGGTAATATTCTATCCTTCACAAAGTTTTCAAATGATCCGATCACTGATTTGTATACTGATTTCGAAATCGTTTTTATGTTAATGTTTTGTAATTTAAATGTTATCTAATCCTTGTTAATCTCGTATTTCTGGTTATTCTAATTCTCTTTAATTAGTTTTGTTTTTTTATTACTGACTACCGTATTATTTTATTTCTGTTCTTATTTGATTTTTAACGACTTAATTTTTATATTTATACTTGGAAAACTGGTTAGAAACATAATACATAACGTTTTATAATTAAAATGCAATATTAATATGGTGATTATTTTCTTAATCTATCATCGTTTTAAAAGTGAATGGTTTTCTGACGTTTTGTTAATAAAAAAGAGTCGGAACAATTATGTGTTATTATGATTTTGTCTGTCTGTAAGAGGTACTTGCGTACATTTTTCATTTGCTTTCATTCATGTGAATTGATTTTCTTTACTAAGAATACGGAAATATTCCATGAATTGGCATCTAAATTCAATGTCCGTTTTCATCCCGCGACAAAATATCCCCAACAAAATATCCCCCGACAAAATATCCTACGGACAAAACATCCCCCAACAAAATATCTACCAAAACCTAACCTAACAAAAAATGGGTAATAAGTGATCACCTGTAAAGATTTTTTTTGTTATTCTTGGGCAAACTATATAATGATTTCTAGACATTTTGTTTTGAATAGTTTTAATTTTCAATGTACATTTGTTATTTTAATTTTAAATTTTCTGCGACCGGTTTCGACACATCCGTGTCATTCACGAGCAAACTTTAAACTAACTTAAAAATTCTATACAATTACAAAAATTAATTAGGTGGGGGTAGTGGGAGGGGTGATTTCGGGGGATTCATATTTTAATTGAAACCTTGGAAATAAACAAAAAAATTAAACCGAAAATTAATTAAGTTAATAAAATAATAGCACCCTGTAAATCACCTTTACTAACGATGTTTCCATGTAATGTTGCCTCCTCCCACCGCTCTCCCCCTCCCCCAAAAACACCCCTCCCACTTCCCCACCCCACCTAATAAATTTTTATACCTGTATAGAATTTTGAAGTTAGTTTTAAGTTTGCTCGTGAATGTGTTTTGACACGGATGTGTCAAAACCGGTCGCACAAAATTTAAAATTTTAGTAACAATTGTACGTTGAAAATTAAAATTATTCAAAACAAAATCCAATAAAGACAATAAATTGTTGTTATCTGTATTACTTTGGTCCCATTTTACTTTTTTTGAACAATTTTTTGTCTTTACAGGATATCTGTATTATTTTTGTCCCATTTTTTGTTAGGTTAGGTTCAGTTTTAGTAGATATTTTTTTTTATTTTTTTTTTATTTATTTTAGAGAAAGTTCAAGCAACTCAGAGATTACAAAATAATAAAATAATAGGATGTTAATTATGCCAATTATGAACTTTCCACTGATGATAGTTATACTAATAAAGTGTTATATGTAAGTTTTATTTTTTATTTACAAAATATAAATAGGGGGGGGGGGGGGGGGGAGGAACATAGGAATAGGATTAAGAGGCAAAGGACGGAATATATATAGTGATTGAACTTTCTAGTTTGAGTCATGGTGCTTGGTGAATTTTCGTTTTATGTCACGTAAAGTTGAGTTAAAAACGTCAATGTGGTAATAATTTGAGTTAAATGAGTGTGTGGATCTGTAGATAAATGAGTTCTGTTCGGAGTTGGTCTTGCAAAGAGGGAGATTAAAGGTAAGCGACTGCCTGCTGTTGCGATTTGGAACATGGAATAATAGGCGTTGAAGAAGATCAGGACAATCGATTAAGTTATGTGTAATTTTAAATAACATTGTATATAGTTGGGGGATGTTTTTTCCGTGGGATATTTTGTCGGGGGATATTTTGTTGGGGATATTTTGTCGCGAGATAAAAACGCGCATTACCAAACGGACACCTATTGAATTTAGATCCCAATTACTTCTCGGAGTTTTAGGGAATCAATCCTATGGGTAAACCCCTGTTACGTAAAGGAGTGAATCAGGCGCCACGGTTCGGAGTCTTCGTCGTTTCGGTCAACGTTTTGTTCAATTGATGAATGCGATCGGTGCGCACAAAGCCGCGTCGGTCAACCCTTTGTTGAGACTTTGATTGGATTTGTTCTCACACCTCGTCCGCCTTCCCGAGTTGGCTTCTGCGGTTTTGTTTAAAGGTTATTTGGGCTTTAATGAAATATTTCTCGTGGTGGCGGTGTGTCGTACCACCACACAACATCTCGTGGGAGCACTTGTCTTTAGATATTTTTTGAATAAATGTTGAATTTAGCCTGACAAAAGGACCATGTTTTCAGAAAGTTACATTCACATTTTGACAAAAGAGTCGAGTAAACTTTTATTTTTGTGTTATTTTGTGTAAATGTGGATTTTCAGCGTGTTTTTCATTACAAAATTTTATCCCACTTACCTATTATCTGTGCCGTGTCAAAGCTCTCGATATAATACTAAATATAAAATATCATTCATTTGCGTATATAAGTTTTATATGAATTGTATTTAAATAGGCCCTTCACACAAAGTTACTGGTGTTACTATTATTTCAAATTGCTGCGTGAACAGAGTTTTTACGCATTCTATTAAAGTTTTTTTAAACGTAAATTATAGAATTTACCCCACTACAGAATACTTACTTAAAACCCTCGTAAATTTTTGTTCAACAATATATATACATATATACCCAATTATAGGCATGCACTGCACATATCGACAAATATGCAGAATGGATCTAGGTAGCAGAATGCCGCGCTAAATTAAGCAGCTTTTAATCGATGTCATTACTAGCTGACTGTATCGATAACCTCCAAGACCTATTAAATCTTGTTAATAATGCTGGTGAGCAACTGGGCCTAACAAGCAACGTCAATAAAACTAAATGGATGACATTTGGACGACTAGATCACTCTGAATCAGTGATACAGTTAAATGGTTGCAATGTCGAAAAGGTGGAAAGATTTAGATACCTCGGCAGTATTCTCACAGAGACTCTTGACCCAGATGTAGAAGTTAGATGCAGAATTGAAGCAGCAAGAACCTCGTCCATTAAAATGAAATCCCTCTTCTGCAATGACAATATCAGCTTAAAACTAAGGCAGAGAATGCTAAAATGTTATGTGTGGTCGGTTAGAGGCTTTTGAAATGTGGCTTCACCGGAGAATGCTCAAGGTCCCATGGACCGACATGATCACCAACGCAGAAATTCTCAGGCGGGCTAGAGCAGATAGAGAACTGCTTATATTAATCAAAATCAGGAAAATTTCATATCTGGGTCATATACTTCGAGGGGAGAAGTATTACTTGCTCCATTTAATATTGAAAGGCAAGATAGAGGGTCGCCGAGGGCCTTGTAGGAAACAAATGTCTTGGCTGCGTAATATACGAGAGTGGACCGGCATTAGAAGTGTGAAGGAGCTATTCCGGGCAGCGCAAGACAGAGAGACATTCTCAAGAGTGATCGCCAACTTCGCCAACTGATACCGCACACAAAGAAGAAGAAGCCGATGTCAACTGCAAAATGTTATTGCCCAAGTCGACTAATCACCGATGATAATGATAAAAACCTTGTAGAACTTGGACAATTTTAAGGCGGTTGCGCTAGCTTTGCAGATGGTGGCCGAACTGATCACGTACACTGTGTTTAGGATAAAGCCATACTAAATAATGCAAAATCATATGTTTTTGTTTTGAAAATTTGATCGTTTAGAAGTATATAGACGCTTAAATTAAATACTGCGCGTAGAAGATACCTTGGCCCTTAAAAATATCGGTCATTTTTTTTATAAGTCTTTTAATAAGCCTATGAAAAAATCAAGTACACGGTCTATAAAAAACACTTTCAAGTCTAAACTCTCCCATTTATAAACCCCTTTTTGGAAATGGTTTTATTGTGTAATGTGGCGAATTCAGTTTCATTTATAATAATCGCAAAAAAAATCATATTTACGCCCGAACTTCCCAAAATAAAATAAAATATGCATTTTCGCGTTGTTATTTTACAATACGGCCACTAGTCGACGAATTTGGTTTTTTAAAGTGAACCTTATACCGTCCACCGAAGAACTACTCACTCGCCACACGCATTTTTTAGTCAGTCCTCCCCCGGCCGTAACGGGGAACAGACGTGAGGCTCCACGTGGCTCCAAGTATTTTTAAACTCCTCCCATAAAAGGGCTTGAATTCCGATTTCGATTTTTTCCTTAACTATTGGATCGCCTTAAGGTGATTATGATTATTTAATATTGACGTCTAAAAGTACAATTTGGATGCATCGGAATTAGACTCGTCCGACCCGACTCGACTCGGCGTAATCCTCGCTCCAATCTGCCTGCATTCTAAATCCACTTTGAATTTTTGGTTATCGTCCAAGATTATTAAAAAAATAAAATGGCCGTGTTGCATCACTGTAAAATGCACGCCTCGTTCTGATTTTATTTTCGTGCGGCGTGTGTTTTTAGCCTCGGTGACATGTGTTTTGGCCCCTGCAGTGTTTGCTAACCACGCGGTGACATCTTTGGAAGAATTTTATGCGGAATGCAAATATATACCGATCAAGAGTTCTAACTGCCCGGAGCCAGTGGGACAATGGCATCTACAATTTGGGGTAGGCAGTAGGAAGAAAAAGGCGTTAGTATGGAGGAAGATTTTGTTTTAATTAACCCTCTGTTCATTTTTGGCCACCAAGCACGGCTGAGCCGTAACCCTCTGTAATACCCCGTGAAACATAAATACACATAAAATAAGATTGACAAGACTCTAAGCGATGCAGAAATCATCTCTCCAGAAAACCACCCATATTTAGATAACAAAGTTTGAACCTTATTTCAAAGCTAATCCATAGCACTTAAATTCGAAGAATGCATTTTTAAAAAATTCAAAATGTGCATCTTCAGTCCGAACCGTTTTACTGCAAATAGTCGCTTTTAATATCCGTTTTTATTAAAAGACGGCAAAAAGGTAATAAAGGTACGTTCATTATCACAATAATGCTACAGCTCTTTCTGACATACTAAATAATGATGAAACAAAAAATGAGACATACATACATACATTGAGTGCCTTATTTTTTGTTTCATCATTATTTAAAGCGTAAGAAAGAGCTGTAGCGTTATTGCGATAAGGAATATTCC
Organism: Limnephilus rhombicus; assembly: GCA_929108145.2. Classification (NCBI taxonomy): domain Eukaryota; kingdom Metazoa; phylum Arthropoda; class Insecta; order Trichoptera; family Limnephilidae; genus Limnephilus; species Limnephilus rhombicus. The sequence goes on from OV815285.1 coordinate 5,775,765, forward strand.
CTTTTTTGTATGTGTCTAAATGCACTGTGTTTTTTTAAATATTTGAAATAAATCAGTGAAATTACAAATTTATATATGTAATCCCTTTATTTATTTTTTTTTTTTTTTACATGAGCTCCACACAGGAGGCCCTAAAATAATTTCCCTCAGGGCCTATGTCATCTTTGAGGATGCTGTGTGGAGGGTTTTTTTAAGGAAAGGAAGGAGACGAGAGTTCTGGGAAGGTTTAAGGGGTGGGTAGGAATCTGGGGTTCCTGAGTATGTCCTGGTCATCCGCCTTCAAGACCTAGACAAACCTCACCCCATGAACCCGGGCACCCCTGCTAAATCACCAAACGTAGCGAACCACTTGGGGTGACCTATGGCAGAGGTGTTGGTTATCCAATAAAGGTCCCGGGGCGGCGGTACCCATTCCCGCCTCCCAAATTGGTTTCCTTTGGTTACGCCATAACTTCAAAAGGACTTTACCTATTTCATTCATCTTTTTTTTAAAGTTTTATAATACTTTGTAGAAGGTTCTTACGGAAAGAAAAATTAAGAAAATTGCGCAGAAAATTGGATAATTTCAGAAAACTTAACGACTATTTTAACATCGCACAGTTCACAGTTCACGCGTTTGGTGAATGTGAATTTAGCAGGCAGCTGTTTTTATTTTTAAAGAATTATGTATGGATTTTTTAAATTATAGATACATATTTTAAATAGGTACCTATGTTTTGTACCAAATTAGATTGATTGTTCTTATAATATACAAAAAATAATATTTGTAATATAAAAAAAATTTAAAGTTTAATAAAAAAATTGTAATAGGTGTACGCGAGCTGTTTGAAAACTGAATGTACTGGAACTGAATTTATGGAACGCGGGAAGGGGGTTGGCGGGACCGTAAAGCGGGAGGGGGGCGAGGGTAGGTGCGGAAGGTTGTTGGGGAACGCCGGAGGGAAGGAGATGCGGGAGGGGAACGGGGACGCACGGTAAAGGACATGCAGGGAGAAACAATTTATTTCTTTGATTATGGATTATGGTATTATATGATTTTAACTATAACATGTAGTTTTGATAAATGACCTCGAGATGATATTTCACACAAATAGTGCTTTAAAAATAAATTGTAAGATTTATTCGCTACGAGACGGTTCCTATGATTTCCAACGGGCGTGCATGACTCGTGTCAATCATATGAGCAGTGATGGTAATCCACGATCATCTGAATACTATATTAATTTATCGTATATCGTATATTAATTTATAAATAAGTAGCGCATATAAAGGATTGCAGTAAGCCATTTCAAAATTGCTGCCCGAGTTTGTTACGGCTTATGACGCATTAAAATCCGATGCATTCACAACAAGAAGACTTAAAGAAGGTAAATCTGGCACGATATACAATTTAATCTTTTTTTTATTTATTTTAATGGCTTTTCAAAGGAGCGAGTTTTTGAGTTTTTCGAATAGCTTGTCAATTCTTTCTAATATTTTAATTGAATAATCGGTCTATATTTTGTGTGGTGCTTCGTAGCCCCCCCATTCTTGTCTACTTTAGTTTTCTGAAGGTTTCACTTCTACCGCGTGTGAACTGCACACTTGTACTTTATCATTAGTGCCGTAGCATTCCGTGCATTTAATTCATTATGTGCAGTTAATTAACAACCAATCACAAATAATATACGTACACACCCACACACACACAAACGCAAATATTGGTAGGTACATACACATAAAGACACTTTTCACATACCTATACGATACATAGAAGCCCCTCCACTATTTTCCCGTAGGTTCAGTGCTGACCAGGTGACTCCCAATGCCGTCGACTGGCTGAATTGCTTCAGCATCCCACTTTGACTTCTACCAGCTCTCTCCTCCTTACAAAGAAGAAGACGAAAGTATACATACACAAGCAGACGAACGTACACATAACGAGCAGTTAACTCACCGTGGATTTAATCAGTTTACTGTGTGCATCAGACTGGTTTACTAAAAACCTGATTGATTTCCATCGCCTTTGAATTGACGCGATTACGACCGACTTATTGATGGATGAGCAAGAAGTCGCCGGTCGTTTGGATAATGCGATGGCGTTTCCGATACAAACATGGCAGTCATGGCAGAGTCGTGTTGTTGTCATTCGTTTGTTGAATCCACAGACCGTTGGGTCATATGGCTCGAGATCGCGGGTCGTGATTTCTCTTTACTCTTTACTCTTTACCTCACCTCCTCGGATTGAGCCATTTGGAATAATCGTGCCCAAACTATGACATTATGCTGATCATTTATAAATTCATAAACTGTGATGAGAAAACCGTCCGTTGTATGTCTACTAACTGGCTGCATCTTACTTTTAAGCAGAACATCTGTAGGTTAAACAGCCAATTTGCACAGTTTTTTCTTTCGTATCTACATTTAAAAAAATAGAATACTGTAATTCTGGAATAAACTTATTATTATTATTATTATAATACCCTTTGATAAAAATTAATATTTAAAAACTTCATATTTTATTATAATAATAAAAACATTTATTTGACAATAGATTTTTACGTATTTATACGCCGTATTTACATTACGCAACTAGTTGCGCACCAGTTGTTTCATAACATTATTTGCACTGCTAGTTTCACGTGTAGACATATTATAGTTTCATCATGCGTGCATTAGTTTTGTGGCACAAAATTAGAATCGCGCTAGCGTGAAATTAAGGCACCACTAGTGGTATGCAATTATTTGCGTAGTGTTAAAACGTAAACGTAAAACGGCAACTAGTGTCGCGAAACCATTTCAGCTGAGCGGACGTGTTTGTCCCTTGTAACTGCGTGAGAGTTATGTACAACACTGTGTATTGCAAAAAAAGCTTTGACGTTGATGATGCCATTCATGGTTGCTGTGATACTGAAGGTTGCACTACACTAAATTTGCGCAATTTAAACCAAGTTTTTGGCTTTTGAGAGTTTTTGGTAATGGCGATCATCTACCAACAAGATTTTCGGTTTTGTTCCTTGCATAGATTAGGTATGACTTTACTTTAATATACGAGTATGTTAAAAAAATGTTTCAGCACACATTTTATATATTTTTTAGTTTTACATAATAACAAATTATTAAGATAATTCATTATGTTTTTCTTTCAGCCGTTATTTCCAATCCTACTGATCAACTGTGGGCTGGCAAGCGGGCGGTGTGGATTTGATTTGTATGCAAATTAACAGATGGTGGTTTAAGTTAAAAGGTTGGGTAACCATCCAGTAGATAGCGTTTGCCTTTCGTTAGCCACAGCAACGCGGGGTCGGGTCAGTTAGTCTTTTATAAATGTGAAAACTAAAATATAGTAACTAAATAACAAAAAAAACATCATTTTTAAAATATACATAAAAAAATGTCTCCTAACCTAACCTAATTTTGTTATAATGAGAGTTTCACAACGTGAGCAATAATTCTGCGCAAGCGCACCGTGCTCGTAATTTTTCAATAACAATGGCCTGATTTACCGTGGAAAATGTGATGTTTATAAGACCTAAGACCCCTTTATTTGACTGTGTCGATGTTATTATTATTAATGCGTTACAGATTCTAATCCGATATGTTTGTGTTCCTTTCATTCCACTTCTTAGTGTTTACCTGCTAGTAACTATAGCTGGTACCACTTGCTTAGGTAGGGGCTTACATCTTCCGTCAGGTAACTGGTACACCTGTATGTATTATGTAAAACTGAGTATTAGTGTTAACTTCCCTCAGCTCAGAGAACCGCTCCGTAACGAACACACTAGTTAGCTTTTGTTTCCGGATTTTGTGTGAATAACTATAGACATTTTTACTGAAATATCACAGTAATTTATTTTACAAAGATATAAAATGTCTTAAAACAATGGTTAAATTTAATGAAAATAAATAACTTTGTATGCACCACTATTTAATCAAAATAATCTACACGTTTTAAAATTAATTGTTTCTTCGTCAGGATAGAAAGCCTCGTTAGAGTGATTTGAAATTCGGATGAAACGGAAATGACGCACTACGAAGCATCAAACTGCCCTAAAGGCTCCTATTGGTTGAGATATAAAGCGGAAACGACGATAGGTCTGCGCTCGTTGACCGCTTTGTTTTTTTACGGGTCGTCAGAATATAAATATAGGCGTAAATTCGCACCTCGCCGAGCGCGTCCCGTAGCGCAGCGGTATAGTGCGTCGCAAATCTCAGCGGCCAGAGATATTCAACGGATGGAGGTTCGAATCCTACGAAATAACAAAAAAAATAAACAGGCAAAAGAAAGCGACTTTCTGATTTCACTTCTATCTATCTACGCTATTTTTTTTATATTTAATAAAATTCTACAAATTACACTTGAAAACAATAAATAAATAATAAAAAAAGCTGGCATGGTGGGTGAAAAAATACAAAAAAAAAATTTGCTTTACAAAAATTTTTGGATGAAAAAAGTTAAGCATTGAATATTTCGCGGGTTTCGTAAAGGTTCTAATTTTTCTGGGATGTATATCATTTTAGAAACAGTACCTACCTTTAATTAATCAATAACAGTTATCAATTAATGATGAACATGTTTCTATGAAATATCTGGTGAATGATTATTATGTATGTTTTACCAGGCGTGGTTAGGACACGCTAGGGAATGATTTGAGTGATTTTGATGTACGTATTGTATCAAGGAAAAAATAATAAACCCAGAAAATGCTTATTATTTCGACAGTCATGCAAAAATAAAATATTTTATTACAGAATTTAAGTGGTATGGGCTAACTCTATTGTTTTTGTTCTTTTAATGGTTGTGACTTACTCGTATGACTTGTGTGGTAGTCGTAGTCTATTCTCTGTTCCAAGCTCACCTGATCTTTCGAAAGCGCGATCTCTGAACGTTATAGTAAGTATATGGACTATGGACTACACTTAGTTCTTTCAATAGAATTCCTTCCGATAGAATACCACTGCTTGGAGCTAGTAATGTTTCTATTCCGAGTTGTGGTATCTCATCATGGCGAATTAAGGGTTTCTTCCACTCTGGAACGAAGCGAAAAAACGTAATATTTTTATTGGTCATTGTAGAATCTTTTTTACCGCTTTCTCGGCATGCAAGCGACTTTTGGTTCAAAGCTCTGGCAGCTGAAACTCGGAGGTCGTCGACAATTTTCAATTAGTCTCTTTATCCGCAAAGAATCTAAGCAGTTTACTCTTTGAACGTTGCGAAATTCTACCGCAAACAAGCCGCGCTTTTTCCTAACGAAACACGGTGGAAAACAACACAAATAATAAAAAAAAATAAAACGAATTGCGACCTCAGCATTGAAACTTCATAAATCGTACTGCGCTGTTATTCCCATTCTCTTTGATCTCATTCCTCCAACGAAATTAATACTCTCTTATTAATTTATGACATATTTTTAACAAGACTTTGTCGTAACGTTGTGGGTTGCTAAATTCTCCCGGACGAACATTTCCAGGATTTTATGCTTTGAATGCATTTTCAACCGAGCGTATTACCTAGATTGGTTGGTTGGTTGTAGTGATGCAGACAGTCCGAATTAGTCACCCTAAAGTTAAGAGGGTTCTGTCTTGTCCAGTTGACCGGCTCCAATAACACGGCCTCTTGGGTATGGGTGGTTGTTGAGGGTCGCTCCGTCTAATCTTTGCATTCTACCAAAGTGCCCCCCATTTAAACACATATTCCTACCAATTCTATTAAATATTATTAATTATTTTCATATTCTAACAAGAATTTTATGCGCTCGGCAGCGTTACTCAAAAAGTGATTTGTACAACGTCACATCGAACGCGGTGCCAAAGCCGTTATTTACAATTCGGACCTTTTCGTAAAAAAAAATTACTCGTAGGCGAAGTAAATTAATTGCAAGTAGGTGTAATCAAATTGTTTAATAAGTTGGCAGCTGTTTGCTTCGCTCGACTACCCCTCTACACCATTTCTGTTGTAAAGTAGAAGCGCACTTTTATAAATTTGATTACCTGGCAAAACCGGGCCTTATCGTTAATTCTTCGGCTAATGCGATTATTTGGTTAAGCAACGTAGGTAACATAGGGGATATAGCGTGTTGTGGCGTATGGACTGAAATAGCCGGTAAGTGGTTACGGCGACATAACGCCTTCTAGAGAAGTTTTTTCTGTTTATTCCGATACTTTATAATATTTTAAAATGTGTCTTATCTCTATCGCACACCCTTCCTTTCGTCGCGAAGCTCGATCTCAGATACTACAGAGCGAATCGATAGAAAGTAATTTCGTGATATTCCGGAGCGGAAATTGAAGATGCGTAACCGATTTGAAAAAATGTTAATGTCGCCTTCGAGTTCCCCCCCTCATACCCTACAGTGGGGGGGGGGGGGTATGCAAATGCAATAAACTTTGTTCACGAGCGATTTGTTGTCGATATCGCCGACAAATTTATTGCCATGTTACTGAATTACATGGCGTCGTCTGTATATCAAATTGTCCGACGCGTGTTTTCATGTTTATTCCCGGATCTTATTGACCGGATCGTAAAAAATACAGATTATACGGATCGCCATAAAGCGGACTCCCTTAAGTTCTTTTCGCTCGCAAAAAGCTGTGAATCTGCGAACCTTATATTCCTTCGTTAATCGGACGTTATTATTACGCTAACGTTTGTATGGTTGAAATTTAAGAATCCGACTGAGAATGCAACTCTGATGCCTCGCCGTGAGCAAAACCATCATACTTGAAGTTTCTTAAAAAGCTACTTTTGTAATTCGGTTTCGTATTCAAGAATTCGTCAAAGTATTGCGCCACTTACGTTATCAAATCGCATGGGGACGTGCCTTTGGCAGGTATAAGTACTTCGGATTTGTAAATTTAAGTATCTCTCCGGATATGGAAAGATTGACGGTAATACTTAGAGTTGTGAATAACAGTATCACAATCACGCGGCTATATATTGCGGTCATTGCCTGTCTAGCTGTCACTGGATCACAGTGGATCCGAGGAACCGGCTATTTTTGGAACTAGTTGCTGTCGGATTTATAAAATGGTCACCAACACTCAAATGAATGAAAGATTGCTATCAAGTTGTAAGTTTGAAGAGCCTGGCTATACGGATGACATCTCCGAATGGGAACAGGCCATGCGAGGGAGCTAGGGGCAGTAGTATCAATAACCCTTGGGATTAGGGGTCGCAGCAAGAATTAAAGGTCTAGAATTAAATTGGTAGAGCTTTGTGTAACGCACTCGGACCCTCCCTTACACCCCGGCATCCCCGGCAATAACGGCGGAGCCGGGCCACGCCCGCCCGGAACTACATTGCGTGAAACTGGTGGCTAATTAAAGCAAACCATTCCTAAAAACTGCCCCTTCATCCGGTTTTCTTTTAACCCTTGCCGCGAAACGCAGAGAAAGTTTTTCTATTGTGCGAGCTTACTCAGCGCTTTTCGCCCCTGTGTGGACGAGGCTTTTCCTTCAACACGTGTTTTACTTCCATATTTTCCGATTATTTCCCTTGACACTTTAATATGGGGTTTGCTTTCTGGGCTTAAACATTACATTATATAAACGCATGGCAAAGCTTCTGGGGTAACCTAATTGCTTTTGGGAACTTTTATACCACCAAAATTGTCATTCATTGTCTAATGAAATAAAAGTAAATTTAACCTAAAGCCTCAATTACATTTATCGAGTTTACACGCTACTAACCGGTAAGTTTAAAAGCGGGTGAATCGGCGAGTGAGATTGTTATGATGACACACAAAACTGTCTACTCGCTCAGTAGCGATAGTAGCAGCTAAAATAACGACTCCCGCGCGAACCAATTCGGTCGACACTTTGTAAAAAACTTGAGCTCGCAGCTAACGCCACACGCTAGCCAGTAGCGAGAATTTACGGCTCCCGCGCGAACTAATTCTAACATTAATGAGTCTAGTTTTTGAACTGTTAATGCGTGGTGGAATTCCATTGTATTAGAAGGTGAAATATAATAAGTGGAAGAAAGTACAAAAGTGTTTCAATTTCAAATTCTAATCATTATGACAGTTACGAAATCAGCTGTTGGTAGGCCGCCATTTTGAACGAGTAGCTAGTAAAGTTGACCACCTTTCAACTTTTTTCATAGATTATCCCCAATCTACTAGTTAGCTAGAAATACGATTACACTGAGCGAGTTTATTAACAGATAGTGAATTTCCCAGATAGTAACTTGTAAACTCACTCAATGTCATCGAGGCTTAAGTATTTGCTATTTGAGTCTGTGGCATTTTCAATTCTGATGTTAGTTCAAGTTATATGTGTTTTTGGAGTGAATATTTTTCATGGCTCTATGATATCCATCAGAGTTAGTAAATAATATCCCATCTTGGAAGTGTTTGTTTGTCTTATTGTGTTCACTTCTTAAGTCTGCTCCATTCCTAGTGTTGATGCATTGCATTATTATTCTGGCGGAGGCGAGTCTTGCCCGAAAAGCTAGAAATTGAATTTATGTTTTAAAAGAGCTTATTATTTTGGACGAGGAGGAAAAGAGCTTTTCGTATTCTTTTGTTCTCTCCTCGGCTTGCGGGCTGACCCCTTAAAGTACTGCTCTTCACAAAATCGGTTTTCATCTTCACTCTTTATTGTAATCCTTTTTGGAAAATGTAAATTCCTATTTCTTTACGGGTTTCTAAGTAGTTACACACTCGCATATTTATGAAGAATGCTTCCATTAACTTTTAACCACGCCGTTTCGTTGAGGGCATTTTTATTTAAATGTTTTATAACACTCAGGGACACGTTCGCTATTATTACTGTAACAATATTTGGATAATTTTTATAGCGCCGTTTTTTTATGAAAAATCACCCGAAGGGCGCTGTACAATTTATTAAGAATTCTTAGGTTCTATCTAATTTAACTATTTATAAATGGATACAGAAACATCTGGCAGGTCACTTCCCATGAACACACTTTAATAAGAAAGTTTATGCTTGGAGAAGATACGGCTCTGCACACGGAGGACACCATATTTAAAACACTGAACATTGCGCGATTTTACATTTGCTACCCCTATCACTATTAGTATTATAACCTTTATGAAAAGATTAGTGGCAAAAGTAGAGATGATATTTATTTCGAAAGACTGGAATGGTTTAGGACTCTTTAGGGCTGGAGAATGTTCATGAAATGACCTTTACAAACGCTTATAAATAGGATTTTTTTTATGTACATATATTTTTTTTCTACAATTTTACAAATTAGTTATTTACAGGGTCGCAGGCATTGAAAGTGAAGGTGAAAGATTTTTGAGTTTATGGATACGACTGTCTGAAAAGGTGAGTTTTAAGTTTAGGGTTTTTTTTTTTTTACATGAGCTCCACACAGGAGGCCCTGAGGAACACAATTTCCCTCAGGGCCTATGTCATCTTTATGCTCACCTATGATGCTGTGTGGAGGGTTTTTTTAAGGAAAGGAAGGAGAGGAGAGTTCCGGGAAGGAAAAGGGTTTAAGGAGTGGGTAGGAATCTTGGGTTCAGTATGGTTCTCATATAATACGAGTAAAATGCCTGGTTGGCGTAGTTTGGAACACAGGATCTGTAGTCCAGAGCTCTAATACTCTCTATGTTCGTTCCCTTATGTATAGGTAAGGAAGATGAATATTGTTAATATAGAGCGGTGTCAAAGATTTTTTTATCTTTTATGTAGTGCCATAACATTGCCAATTCACGTCTCAATTTTTGCAGTATTGTATTTGTGCAATACATGCGTGATTCGGGTAACATATCAAAACACGCTGCGCAATTACAGTACTTTAATTTCGTAATTTCCAGACTAAACTTCTTTACGTTGATGTACGAACACTAGTCGGTGGTCAATGGCATTAGTGATTTTACACGCTTTTGCCCATTATTAACTTGCAGTGAACTTATTAAAACCGTAATTAGCACAAGTTTAATTTTAAGATGCCAAAAATTATAATTAGTCATACTTACCTCGCTACCTACTGTTTTGATATAAAAATAATTTCTCTATAAAACTGGTTGGTTTTTTGGTTGGCGTAAAATTGTGTATAGATAATTCATTCTAATAATATTTTTGTTTAATTTGATTTACTGAATACTAGTGTGGTATGTTTTAATGCTCTTTTGTACTCATTGAAAAATATGGAAGAAATAGTTTTGGGTTTCGTACAATTTTTTAGACAGTCAAATGAAAATGTTTTAAAGTCCAAGTAGACTTATAAATCGTAGGTAGAAAAATGTGCATTTTTTTCTGACGTAAGATATCGCTGTTCGTTGTTCCTAGATCTAGTTTTATTTTCGACAAACATATTTACGGATTACAGCTTAATCCACATTTTCAGTCTATAATGATGGAAATAGAAGGAATAAAAATAAAAATATTATCAGATTTTGTATAACCCACAAATATTTCTATCTTTAAAGATAATAAACCATAATTAAGATTTGGAGTATTTTCTAACAATGGTGGTTTTTGCATTGATCGGCAGAATTCAGAAGTGAGCATTTGTGTTGTGCTCTGTAATAATTCCGGTGAAGTATGACGCCTCTAATTGCGGATGAATTCTGGCTCCGCGACACTCTCGACGTGATCCAGCCTATAAAGGATTTATGCTGTTGGCTTTCAGCCTCTCAGACTTGTGTTCCCTGCTCCCTGCTTCCTGCGCCCGCTAGTGCTAGGGGTAGCGGGTAGCGTCGCGGTGGCCGGGTAGGTTCCACCGTCTGAAGTGCCTGCCGGTCTGGGGTTGCTCAAGGGTGGTTCCCGACCTTTTTGTCTTTACATTTTGACCGTTTTCTCTGTACCGCACAGACTACCAGAGCACCAAGAGACCGTTTTTCATGGGGAATCTTAGAAGCGTCCATACTTCAAAGCATTTCCAGAGAGCAGTAGGTTTAATCCTATGTGAAAAAACGTCTTAATGATTTCTTTTAAACTTTTTAAGGCTGACATAATTTCAGTAAAGAATCAAAGCATCGTCCAGATACCATAATTATGCAGTTATATCTGTTTTTAGGTAATTTGTAGTTGGTAGTGCCGGTGTGGTATATTAAAAAATATACGATAATATTTATTATAAGCAATAATTATCAGCCTGAAACACTCATCCACATTGAAAAAATCTTCCGAGAAAAGATACATGACGCCAACGGACGTCATCGTATTAATTATTATTTTTAATTATTAAATCTTGTCTTAAACGTTAGTTTAAAAATTAAAAATAATAATTAATACGATAATATATTATGTCATTTGTAGCGTAGAAGTAGGTATATACCTAATTCTATATGAATGATAACCCGTCTACATCGACTGTTTGAATGAATGTTTTATGAGAGAACTTTTATTCTACCTGATCCCAGAGACATTTTTGAATAAAATTTATTTATTTATTAACATGTTATATCACGTTATTAGCGTTACAAATCTAACGATATGATAACACTTTCGTTGATATGTTTTCATGTACCGAGTAGATCATTTCGGCACAAATTACCTTATCATTGTAACAATACAGGATCAAATGCTGAATTATATTTCATAATAAATCGCCTGCATATATATGCTGGGTAATAAATATGTTGCTGATGATTTTTTTTTACATCATCATAACTCCACACAGGAGACCCTGAGGAAAATAATTTTTCTCGGGGCCTATGTCATCTTTGAAGATGCTGTGTGGAGGGTCTTTTTGAGGAAAGGAAGGAGTGAACATGTTGTAGGAGGGAGGAAACACAGAGGCCGGCAAATCGTTCCACAGCCGAGCCGTTGAACTCACGAACGAGTCATAGAAACGACCCGTTCTCATGTGACTTATATCAACCCTGTTCAAATGTTGTTCGCGTGTGGCGTGTTTCCCGACTACGCACCAGTGCCGAGGGGATCAGTGACACTAGTTCTTCGGAGCATCTTCCATTGTAATACCGGTAGAACAAGGACAGCATTCCCACCTGACGCCTATTCTCTAAAGATTGCAATCTGTCTGTTAAGATGGGAGAATCTATCAAACGAACCGCCCGTTTCTGCAAAGAGTCGAGGGTTATTTTGGAGCTCCAGATCAGAGGTGATAAATATTGAAAGATTATCAACATACAAACATTATTTAATTAAAGCTGTTCGTCAGCACTTCTCAGTTGGATTATAATCTAATATACTTTGAATGTTTATATTCTTCATCAATGTTTACTTTTGGATTTTTAAAAATTATTTTTATTATGTTCTTTAATTAGTTATTTTGTTAGTTAAAAATATCTTGTATACATGTATACGAATTTTTTTTTCTTCATATTTGTATTATAATAGCTTACTATTATGCTGTCACTTCAAATTGTGTATTTATTTATTTTTTATTTAATATAATATAATGGTATCAATTACATGTTTATATACAAGAAATAAAGTTTTTCTATTAAAATACATTGTATTCATCCTTTTTAAGAGCAAAGCTCGAGTTGAAAAGGCGGATAAACGCAGGTTAACCACAGTTTAGCAAAGGAAAAATAATAAAAAAAATTATATATTAAACAAAAAATAGATAATTAACAGTAAATAAGAAAAAAAAATATAAATATATTTTTTTAAACTAAATAATAGATAAGAATAGATAAGAAATATGTACTTTTTAATTTTTTGTCATATGAATTGTTTTTTTATTAATTATGGTTATTCTGTATCCATTTCAAATTACTGTAATTTCTATGTAAAAGTCGTTAATTCATAATAAATAAATACGAAAAATCGTTTTTCTCTTGTTTCTGTATTGAACTGGTGTATTGATAAATATTATGTTGCTAGGTGCGGGACCTACGGTCACCAAGCTACATGCTTGTGTTATCTCAGAAATTACTATTTTGATTAAAAAATAATAGAGTCTAAACTTTGCAAAATTGTATTTTACTCTTAGGTAGGTACCTCGGTAATATAATTCGTGTTGTTTTTGTGTCGACAATTCTCACTCAATAAAGTGCATTATATCGTCTATTTGGCTTCGTTCGATCGCGGTTCATATTACACAACGCGGTCACGAAAAGCGTGACAGTCCGCTTTATAATCCGGCAAATTTACTGCTATTTGGTTATGAATCATTTCTGTTGTCAAACGGTAAGGTCACCGGCACCAGTCACCATCAGAATACAGACACACAGACACCCGAACGAAGCTATTACGCGATATAGACGCCGAATTAACCGAACAAAAATAGAAACAACCTCGGATTGTGTAATAATCATACCCATCATGGAATTATGGTAGTATTAATATGAGCTGATGTTTTAACCCATCGAGTCAATTTGTTTGCTTATGGGAAAAACTCTCTTACAGGTCACATAGGAATCGTCGTCTCCCTAACTATCACGGTAAGAAATATATTCTAAACAGTGTTAGAAAGAAAAAAACACCACCGTTTTGTATTCAAATCTAAAAGATAATAATAATAATAATAATTGGACAATTTGTAGAGCGCCGTTTTTGTGAAAAATCACCTCAGGGGCGCTTTACAATCTATTATGAATCTTAGGCTCTATCTAATTTTATTATTTACAAATAGATACAGAAACATACTTACCTGCAGGACACTTCCGATAAAACACATTTTATTAGAAAGTTTATGGTTGGGGAAGATACGACTTTATAACCATAAAATAATTCCAATGTACACCTTTATGAAACCCGAAAGCAATTTGAAAAAAAATTATGAATCTTTGAGAATTTTTTATTAATTATTTTTACATGAATCGACAAAAAGTGAGGTGTCTGTTTTTTTCTTTATCAGTAATTTTAGTTAGAAAAAACGCAAAGCGAGCCATTTTTTAAAACATTTTTATGTTTGCATTCAAAAATTTTATATTTCTAAAAGCATAATATGCTTATTTCGAATTATGAATTTAAAAGGCATATTTTATCGCAATTTAAAAACACTTTTCAGTTTTCGGATACGTTGAGAAATATTCCATTTATTCGGATTTTATTGCAAATTTCGGGCATATTTTGACATTCTGACAAATATGCCCGAGGCTTGAGGGGTTAACGGTCCTCCAAACTATCGGCGAAATTCTTGTAATAAAAATAGTGAAATTTGTTAATAAATCGAAGATCTAATCAGAAAAAATAAAAATGCCTTGATATTCAGTATAATTAATATCTGTTTATCAAAAATAAATACTTTTTTCTATCAATGTCTTGCTCTTATTTATAAAAGATAAATTTATATTATTGACCGAAAGTAGTTATTTGTTCTGCGTCCAGTCAATCCTGTCAAGATGGTTGCTGAGTTAAATAGTACTTTTTTTACTGCGCCATAGTTCGCATGTGCGTTATGAGCTGTCTAATTGGCATTATCAACATTACGCGAGGTCTACCGTTCACAAAATCACCAGTAATTTATTCATCTGAGCCGACTTCGTTCATAAATGTAGAAGGGTAATTGAAATTTTTGCTAAGAGGTGTTTTTTAGTGAATTTCAATATTGATATTTATAACGAAATCGATATAAAACTATTTAAGAGGCTAGTATTAGGGCGGCAGAGCTATTTTAATGTTTGAGGTTAATCTTTGATACCCCCTTTTGAACGTTTATTATCTTAATATATAAAACAAAGTCGGGTTAGTTGCACCATTTATAACTCAAGCACGGCTGGACCGATTTTTATGATCTTTGATTTGTTGGATATGTCTCCGCCCCGAATAGCAGAATAGCTATTAAAATATCAGAAAATTTCACAAAAAAAAATATGAAGATAATTCTTTTCCTCACACATATTTTTATGTAACGAATTCTCATCTTTTGAAAGAGCTGCAGCAATATTGGGATAAATATAATATTGAATAGTGAGTGAATTCCAAAAATTCAAAAACGTCAAATGTCAATGCGCTGATTGTTTCGCTTTTGTTCTTAAACATAAAATGCCGCCCCTCTTTCTTACACACTAAATTCCAATAGTCGAAACAGTGAACGTATGTCTGCACCCCTTCAAAGGAAAAATACAATATTTTTGAATGTAGCTATCACTTTGTGGTTATCCATTATAGAAAAATGAAGCAATACAACTTTGTATAAACCACTTATAAAAGTACACAATGACGCAATTATCGATGCGCAACTGTCCGTGTTTTGTTTTTGTCAGTATCAGAGATGGCTTTGTGTACCGATTTATATTTTTTGTGATTTTCTTACTTTTTCACTTACTCACGGGATTTGCATTTCATTTTCTTTATACGTGTGAGAAAGATTTAGTATAATTATTATATTTAAAAAAAAAACCAAACCATACAATTTTACAATACAAAGGTTATACTATGTATAAGCTTTCCCTGTTCCTAAACCGGTAGGATTTACGCATTATTTTATTTTATTTATTTATTTATATATAAGTACATGTTACATACATAATAAATTAACTTCAGGAGATACATTAGGTCACCATACTAGGCATATATAGGTCACCATATTATATAAGTGGTTTATACAAAATTGTATTGTTTCTTTTTTTTTTAAATATAATAATTATAATAAATCTTTCTCACACGCAAAAAGAAAATGAAATGCAATTCCCGTGAGTAAGTGAAAAAGTAGGAAAATCACAAAAAATATAAATCGGTACACAAAGCCATCTCTGATACTGACAAAAACAAAACACGGACAGTTGCGCATCGATAATTGCGTCATTGTGTACTTTTTAACTTAATAAAAAAACTGAATTTAATTCAGCTAATAAGTTCACACAACAGGCGGTACGAAGTTCGTCGGGTCAGTTAGTCGTGTATAAAAAGTAAGAGAAGTATGATCAAAATGAAGATATTCTTCAATTTATTAAATAAGCTGGTAAAAAATAAATCTGCTTATTTACCGATAATTAAATAAATAAATGATACTTAATAACTCTCGATAATTCATTGATTCTAATCCTCGACAACAACAAAACAACATTTTCACCATCGTGAAAATTGAATGGGAAAAATTCCAAGGAATATTCTTAATTATAAAGTCTTGAAGATTATGCAATAAGTCTGTACCCTCGTCAAAATAAAACGGAAGGTAGATCTAAATAGGAAGGGAAAGCCGACGAAGGGAGGTTTCTCCGCGATGGGGGGGGTTATGTGGCAGCCTAGGAAGGGGGTGGGGTTCGGAGGAGGGGTGGGAGGGACTTCCCCGGGCCTCTGTAAACACGTGGCTATTCCACTCTCCCGGATACATCTGTATTCAATACAAAATCTAGAATGTCTGACAGTACAATTCTTTTGGCCAATCTGTTGAAAATTATTTTTTTTTGCCTCTCGGATTTTTTAACTACGGTGTAATTTCGTTTGCGGTTGACTTTAATCATTATTAAGCTAAATTATTCAGTTGTTTTTTTAATTCTGTCAGCTATTTATTTTCTTCGTTTATTGGTCTCCTTTTATAATCTTATATAATAATAATCTTTATTCCAGGATGTGGGGAGGATAGTGCAATCCCACACGTCCCATATAGTTATACATATTTATATATTTACACAGTAAAGAAATAAAAATACAAATGGAAAGTAAAAAATAAAAAATAGTAATAAAAATTAATAATAACAAAAATAAATAATCATTTATTATGTAGGGCATGATCTTGAGTGCGCTCGGGCCCATCGCTCACTCAGGAGTGGCGCTTGGTGCTGGAAGGCTGCGGTCACTAACGTGTTGTCGGAGGCCATTAGGGGTTGTCTATTAATCACGTGAGGCTCAAAAGGAGAGGGGGGGGGGGGGTTCGGAGAAAATCACGACGGGGGGGGGGGGGTATAATGAGAAATCACGTGTATTTTTTTTTTCGTGATAATATTCTGAAAATTTCAAAATACTTTGTACTAAAAAAAAATGCACGTGATTTTGGGGGGGGGTGGTTAGGCTAAAACCTCACCACATATCTCCTGAGGGGGGGTTAAAAAGTTGCTATAAAAACATCACGTGATTAATGGACGACCCCTTAGCCGCATCCTGGCTCCAGTGACCCGGTGTCTCATCAGGCTGGCGAATCCAAGGAGTCCTAATTCTGTGAACATTGTTGAAGCGCTGCTATACCTTCTGAATCCAAATATGATTCTGCACGCATCATTTTATTGGATCCGGAGACGTTCCATTGAGCTTGTATATGTTGTACGGGGAGCATCTTCTCGGGATTTTTTCAACGGTGGAATGCAATTAGCTCCGTTTTCTTGGGGTTGTACATCATGTTGTGGTTATTCGCGTATTCCTCACAGATTTTTAGTAATATTCTCAACCCCTTGATCGACGGAGCTAGGAGAATCATGTCGTCCGCATAGCTAATGTGATTTAGGCACAGGTTATTGATACGACAGCCCGCTCTGGTGTCCAGGCGATTTGATAATTCGTCCATGTGAACAGGAGTGGGGACATACACCCTCCTTGCCTTACTCCTGATCGCAAGAATATCGGTTGGGAGTGTGTACTTGCCCACCGTACAACGTTTAATGATATAATCAGTCTACATCATATTTTCGGCTTCTTTGTTTTGTTTTCATTCTCAGCTAGGGTCAAGACTGATATATTTGTTTTGACGCGCTTTACCGTAATATTTGGACAATTGTCATGTCAAATAACGCGCGTTAACGTTTGCCTCTTTTAAGTAAAGTTATTTTTCTTTATTGCAATAATTTTAACCTCTCAGGCCTCGACCGTATTCTGTCAGTAGGTCAGAATATTTCCTCCTCGCATTTAAATCCCAATGAACAGAACGTATACTAAAATTAAAAACTGTGTTTGAAAGGTGATGAAAAGCGCTTTCAAATTTTATTATTGGAAATAACAATGTAAGTTTTTAAATATAAAATTTTTAATAAAACACACATATAAATTTGTTGTAGACCACTTTTATTTTATACACACTACCGGTTTCGGAAGCACCCTTCCTTCGTCAGGAAATCCCCTAATTACCCCCACCCCTTTGCCTACCTCCCACTGAAACACCTGATTTGTATATCTGTCAACATTCTGTATCATAGTTTAGTTATAATATTCTCCTGACGAAGGAAGGGTGCTTCCGAAACCGGTAGAGTGTGTATAAAATAAAAGTGGTCTACAACAAATTTATATGTGTTTTTTATTGTAAATTATGGCGAGCCACAAAGTTAATGCTTTTTACAAAAACGCTACGTTTTTTCTAACTAAAATTGCTGGTAATGAAAAAGAATAAAAACACACACATATTTTTTCCAGTTTTCGAAATGGCTAAAAAAGCTACGTTTTTTCTTACTAAAATAACAGGTTATGAAAAAAACTCACACTGGTTTTATTACAAAAAGTGTTTACTTTTAGATTTGAATATAATGCGTGGTGTTTTCTCTTTCTAACACTGTTTAGATCGCATTTCTCACCATGATAGTAAGGGAGACAAGATATGTATTTATCCATGATATTTATATGAGTTGTTCTTAAAAGCTAACTATATGAGTTGTTCTTAAAAATTAGCCCGAGGGGTTCAGAAATCTGCAGGTAAATCTATGGTACGAGTGCAGTTCACAGACCTGTTCCCACATAATTAATGGCCCAATCAGTGGAAGAACTCTAGCGTAGGACTAAAATATCACAAATAAATGAAAATGTACTGTAACCGAAATACGGTATTCTTTTTATTAAAACTTTATTTGAGGCAGGCCAAGATTTTGACCGAATTCATCGTTTGTCACGGACAACGCCATCGCACGCTTTTTTATTTCGCGAAAGACGTCAAAGGAATACACTTTTTTGTCATTATTTCGGTAGTGTGGATTTCTATGAAAATTCGTTCTAAGGAGATTGTGCAATTTTTCCGACTGGTCGCGGCGGTATTATTTGTCATCGTGAGATTTGACCGTCACGCTCGCGTTATCGTTAATAACGCTCGCGTGAGCATAAACAGCGCATAGTTAACGCTGAGAAACTTATAACTTCTTATAAGCATTGGTGTTCATGATTCATTCTCAACTGGTCAAATAGGAATACCTGGATATTTCCAGAACAACAAACATTCTAGCAATATCGCTTCAAACATGGAATTGCTTTTGAAAATGCCAAACTGCTCGAAATTCTAGAATCAAAGGCTATAAATCTCTTACTTATCCCTTTCGCTAAAACAACTTTAGGCCAAAGAAATTTTATTAATTGCATTTCTGTTTAATTCGTAGAACTCCATTTAATTATTTTTAAATTTAATTAAAATTAAATTTGATAATGTTATTATCAAGCTCTGCAAGTATTTTAGTAAGTATTTTTGTTACCGCTCTTTCGGTTTACAAGACCATTGTTCAATCACAGTTTGAAAATGTTCTTGTAAACCGAAACAGCTGTAACAAAATTACTTACTAAAATACTTGCAGAGCTTGATAATCTTGATAATAACATTATCAAATTTAATTTTTATTAAATTTAAAAAAAGATACTTTGCAACAAATCTATAAAATGTACTTCCAGTGTCCAATAGACCAAACACAACTGTTTTAAATATAAATCAGACATCAAGTGTTGGATCATCAGCCATAAAGACAGATCTAAAATGAAAACCAATTTATAAGTAGTACCTATGCATTTCCAATGATGCGATGCTGATTGCCTTTTAATTTTAACGTAACTGTGTTGTTATTTGTAATTTTGTTATGATGTTTTTTTATTTCTATATATTTCAGTGTTTACCTAATTATTTATATTTTTACATAATATATTTTGATTTTTTTTTACGTAATATACATATTTTGCAATTTTTATTATGTTGTTTAAGCTAGGTTTGAGAAGGTGAAATTGTGGGTGGGTATACACTGGATATTTTATAAACTGCGCCTCTACTTAAAAGTATGCATTTCCAATGGTACGATGATGTCGTTATTTGTATTGTTATTATAAACTGCTTTTGTTTTAAACTGCTCCTGCTCTCAACACAGGATTTCCTTGTGAGACAGGCATAGCACATCACCAATTGTAAGCCTAGAATTAATAAAGATGAATAATAATAAAAAAATTAAACAATAGTAGTTTTCACCGAGCTACGACCAAACTGCACGTATTGTTAAAGTAATGCGTTTGGTGTGTTGGTTGAAACAAAGGCCGGGCGCCACTGGTGCAATTTGCAGTAGCACCGGTGAACGATGATGGCGATATGCATTTCATGGCCCATCTCATTTGTTTCTATTTTTATGGTGAAATTAGTAAGCCCCGTCAATCCTCATTAAATTTTTTTTTGTTAAAACACTTTTTGTCGTATTCGTGTTATTTTTATCCCTTTGCCATCCGATGATTTAATCAATTTTATCAAATCTGGCGAAGAATTCCCGTTTGTTTATTTATCGTCGTGTTGTTTAGCTTTTTTCGACGTTCTTCAATTATCGAGAAGCTGGGCAAATTTTTTCTTTGCATTTTTTTACTTTTATCTAACTTTTGTTATAAATTTATTCGAAATGAAACGGCATTCCCCAAACATAAATAATGTCATTTTAATATACGAGTATATGGCCACAACTGGCGATAACGTTTTATTTGTATGTATGTATTGGCTGGTTAAAGTCTGGTTGAAATCGATTGCAATATGCATACCAAGTCCATAGAGACGAATGAGGGAAATTACTGTTTGTTAAAATAACATTTAACAAGTGATGATCGGATTCCTGACCGAATTAGACAGAATTATTTCTAATTCAAGGGATGGGAGATATCGTGTATAATAAATCGGCGGGTATTCAAAGACAACTATTTAACAGATTTAGTGATTAAGTATCATTAATAACAAATTGGTGATCTGTTTGGTAATCTCAGAAATGTTATGAAACAAAAACAACTAAAAATCCGATTTTTGATGGAATTTTATAAAGTTTGTACTCGTACTCTTTGGTGGAATGCGAGATATGACTGCTTCTTTCTTTGTCCTGTGATATTTGTGAAAATACGGCAAATTAGTTTCGGAATGCACTAGTACCAGCATTCAGCTTTCGCTCTGTAGAGCGATGCCAGCTTTTCCGATCGCTGTGTCTATTTCCTTTGTCTGGTGGTGCAGGCAACCGGCGGCGCCACGTGCTCCACCTCTCCTGCCACGTGGGCTGCTACCCCCCTTCCCCCTCGAGCTGTCCCCGCCGTGGCCCGATCGATAGGCGGCCTTCCGCCCTACGCCCTGCCGAGCCGCCCTCGATCCAATGAACCTAACCAAAAGATACATCCATCAAAACCAAATCAACAAACACGCGCATAACTTCAGTTGCCTCTTTTTTCACCAAGCCTTGGGCTTTCCCGGGATGTGGCATAGTCGAAAAGTCCACTTTTAGTTCTTTGTTTGTTTCTGCACAGTATATTGAATAAACTGCAGTTTACTACGTGCCTTCGCTACGAAAAAATAATTATGCACACTTATAGTTTATTTATGTGACAGCTGGTTATGTTTTGTTTTTAATTATTTCGCATAAAATAATATATTCAACATTGAATGCAGTTTTCCAAGATAAAGCAAACAATGAATGCAATTAAGACTGTGTTCGTGATTATTATCTTTAATTGGTCGAGTGTGAATTTGTTTATGGCTTGTGTAACTCCCTGCATTAACAAGGAGCCTCCAAAGTCGGCAATAAATTATTTTGTTTTCTTTGGATGTTTTTGTTCCTCTTTATTGATAAATAACATGAATGTCTTGTTAATTGAAAATAATATTTTTGCAGTAATGTGGTTATTTTATACGGCTTCTGGTGAGGTGTTGCAAGCTTGTCCAATTATAATATTTGAACATGTTTATTTTATCGCCTTGCATTATTTTAATTCGGTGCAATGAATTCACTTTGAGATTTAACCTCTCCGAACAATCGGAATTATTTTAGGTTTTATGACCACTTGCCGAATTTCTGGAACGAAATCTCAGCCGTAAATCAAGGTACTGCATGATATTGCACGAACACTGCGGAAGAACAGTGGCCCATTAATCTTGGATTTCGAATCAAAATTTAAAATCATTTTTTGTTTTTATTATTATCGGTCAATTTTTAGTTAAACCTTTGGGATCACTGGACACGCTTAATATGAAATTTTAAGAAGACAAAACCATTTGATTCACCTTAGGGAACGTACGCGTGGCATTTTGATGACCCCCCCCCCTGAACGGGTCACTTAGTATGGGTACGTTCCCTTAATTACTATAAAAGACAACTATGTATTTATGAGTTTATTTATTGTTCTGTTATACGTGGTGGAATTATATTGTATTAAATTGAAATTAAAACAATTTTTTAAGTTATTTCCACATATAGGGGAGGGGGAGAGGGGTGGTCTAAAAGCTTTGACCCTCCTCCATAATTGTGTATATAAACCGTGAGTTATGAATAATTTGTACCAGTCTGAAGATGGTCTTGACAGGCTGAAACCGGTTACGGTCAAACAAAATTAAGTGGAAAAAAGTTTTTTATTCGTTTTATTATAATATATTCAGAATAGCAAATGCGTAAAATAAATATTAACAACCGTTTACAATAATGTCTGTCAATATTCTATCCATCACCGTTTTTTATGTTGGTATTACTGATACTATAGCACAACGAAGGGCTAGAAGAGATGTTACTTTAATTTATTCTATGCGTATTAGGTAGACACGAGGTTTTTAGGCAAAAACATTAAAAAAAAAAAAAAATATATATATATATTTGGTGAATTCCGCCAAACTAGTACTTCCATCAATTTTCCTCGTGTCTAGCCATATTGAAGGTGTCTGTGTGAGTTTACATTTAAAAATCATAACGATTTATATAAAAGGTAACGGTTTTTCGCAAAATCTACACTTGTATGGAGAAGTTTATGAGCGCTAAGGGATGGTGCTAGAAGAACCATGTCATCTGCGTAAAAAATCTGAATGTGGATTTTACCAAAGCGAAACTGAAACTATCTTCACTCTAGATTTATAGAGAAGTTCAAGCTTTTCACATAATATGCATGTAAACGTATGTACAGTTTTGAGTGGAGAGATCATTCGGCACTCAAATGCGAGCGAGTAAATTAGCGGGTCACTCCAATGGCATGCTCACGAAGTAGTAGTTCTGGACCTTTGAGTTTCACCAACAAATCCACCCTTCAAAATGCACCCCTTTGCTGAAAAGTTTGGCCTGGTCCGTACGTCCGTGAATGCGGTGGAAGGGTGGATGTTTGACTTTTTACGTATTTCACTCTTGCTGTTTGCCCTTTGACGTTTTGGGGTCGCGGAAGCGGGTGTTAGTTGTTCATTGCTATGATTAAATATATGCTAAGGATCTGTTGCGGAAATTTTAAATATTATTAAATTAACTAACGATCCTTTCGTTTTTGCAGAGAGGATTGTTCGCCACATACCTCCGTCTCGACACGCACTCCTTTGTTCTTTCACATTTATATAACGTCTCATACATTCCCTTGTATTTTTCTGACACTTGACATGACTTGTTTCTGATTCACTTGATCGTGCCATGTCGCCCTCGGGCGTCCCGTATTAATTATTATTTTTGATATTTTTTGTTTTATGTTAATTTATCAATAGGTATCGCCGTAGTACGGGCATTCACCTAGTTTGGCGGATCTGTACAGTGTGTTAAGAGACGTACTTGACTTACTTTATCCAGTGATTCCTGACATTATTTGAAGTAAAAATTTGAATGAAATGTTGGTCTCCGGTGACATTTTTGATTTTTTTATATACTTAAAACATAAAAAAATCGGTAAATATTGGACCGGTAGGGTCGCGTCGGAGGAAAAAGTTGGATGGTTTCTCGACTGAGTGACTAGTGATGACATGTAAAAGAATTTTTTGTTTTAAAAAAAAAATAATAATAATCGCCGTGTTCCAAGTCTTAACAAATCAGTGCCCCCTGGCGTACCGGTAACACCGGGACAGGATTGCTTCTGGCTGGTACAATCGTATCGTATAATAAATTAACATTGTTTCAAGGATGAATCAATTAATAATTGCCTTTATCGTTTCGCTGCGTCCGCCTTATGCAACCCCACCCTCCTTGAGTCCTTAGGTGGGAGTAGGGGGGTGTTTTCTGGCACTGGAAGTTTGGAGCGGCCGCGGCCCGTCTACAGGAGTGGTGAATCGCGGGCCGTGGCCTGTCAGCCGTCCCCACAAAGGGCTGACCGCCGGACATTTCCACAAACGTCTGACCTTTTTGTCAGTTCAGCATTTCCTTTGTGATGTTTACCCGTTTCACTGACTCTTTTTTGTCGTCCCTTTGTTTATAAAATACTCTAATGACAGGATGTTATTTAATGAAACGCCCGACTTTTTATCGCTACCAAAAAGTTTCTCAGACGGCAATATTTTAGACTAGCGCGTACCCGTGAAAAATCACGCGATATTACAATTGTAAGATTTGTGAAGCTGAAAGGCGGAATTACATTTGTCTGTCGTGTCGTGTCGTGACGCGTCAGAACGGTATCGTCACGACACGACACGACAGTTAAGTGTAATTCCGCCTTTACTAATTTTAGGTGGGTACTTTTTCGCTTGTCGGAATTCTTCACACATCAGTTCCAATTTTGAGAATGACAATTAAAATAATATTTTGTTAAAATATTGCTAAACTTTTAGTATGAATTGTTGTAAACGACTGAAATCTGTCTTCCCATATGACGATAGCAAATTTTATGAAAATTGAATTGAAATTTTTAATGCAGTATCCATCGCCCCGAATGCAAATAGTTCTCTTATATGTATATAGCTCGTACAGTATTTTTTCTCACGCGTCCTATTTGAAAACGAAATTGATCGATGACGTCACGTAGGATCTCTCGCTGGGACTAGTTTACCCAGATTGTGTAATACTAAAATAGCTAATTTGTTCGCTTTCGGAAACATCTCATATATTATGTCTCATAGAAATCGTTGTCTCTCCCTTACTATCATAGTGAAAAATATGATCGAAACGGTGAAAGAAAGAGAAAACACCCCGCTATGTATTTAAATCTAAAATTTAACCACAAAGAAATTAAAATGTACGCCTTTGTGAAACCAAGGTTTCTGACCGCAAATTGAAAAAGATTTATGAAACTTTGTGAATTTTTACATGAAGCGACAAAAGTAGGTGATGATAACATTTATAATACATTTCTCTAGTAAAATATCTGTGTGTTTTTGTTTTTTTCGTTATCGGTAATTTTAGTTAAAAACGTAAGGTACATTTAAAAAAAAAATTATGTTTGCTTTAAAAATTTTATATTTAAAATTTTTTTTCCGAAAAATAGAATTTGAGGGCGCAATTAATCGCTTTTCAAAAACAGCTTTTAATTTTCGGGTACATTCTGAAATTTTCCATATGCATTTTATTGCAAAGCGGAAATATTTTGACCTTTTGACAGAATATGCCTGAGTTAAATAACCGGTACATTGTGAATTACCCAGAACATTTTTTGTGAAGCGTGCAAAATTTCATCAGTCTCATAGAATAATGCTGTAGATTTGTAAACAAATCACATCCGCGCCGCCACCATACACTCTTCTTTGAATAAGTAGATTTCATAATTCCTAGGAAAACAGTTATAGGTAAGTGTATACATTTTTTTAGTACGAGCATTTTTATCTACACATACATCTAGTCGTCAACCACTACCTATCCCAACAGCAGTGTGGATAAACTGGTTTTGTTTTTATAACCTAATGAAGGGGTTTTAAATAATGATGGTATCGTACTTAAGACATCTGTCAATTGGTTAAAATTTGGGGTAAAACGAATTTCAGGTTTGGTCGGTAACGTAAATAATTTTTAAAAATTTAAAATTAAACAATAACTTTGTAAACACCACTTTTATTTTATATACTTTATGCCGACCGGGTTTCGCTACAACCGTAGCTTTTTCAGGGCAGTATAATACTCTACTAACATTTAGTTACAAGTGTGTTATAGATAATATGTGATTTAACAAAATGGGCTGGACTCCTCAAGTGAAGGAGGAAGAAGTCTTAACTGTAGATGGAGAATTGTGAAGGGAACGGGAGTGTTCTTTGTCAATAGGATACAATCTTATTATTGGACTTTTATTAAAATTTATTTGGTTATTAGTTTACCTTAATGTTTTTGGCTTTCCTATTAATGTTTTTGGCTTTCCTTAGTTCCAATTTCCTTATCCAACCTGATACTTACCGTGTGTATGTGAATTAGGGTGACGCCTGATTATAATGTCACATCACAAAGTATCAGCTTCATATGAACAAAAAAAGAAAATAATTTTGATCAAATGCTTATAATATTAAAAGTGTAGAGATACAGACGAATAAGTAACGCACAAGTGGATGGTATAAGAAAATGGAGACGTTCGTGAAAGGCACGGTGAATCATACATGTACATAAACACAGGTTGTTAAGGGACGTAGGTACTTAACTTGTTTAACCAGTGATTCCTGACATTAATTGGAGTATAAAATGTAAATGAAATTTTGGTCTGCGGTGACTTTTTTCTCGTCTCTTTTTTTTTCAAAAGTTTCGTCTTTCCGCCACAATCCTACGCATCGAAAGGCACGATCACGAGTTGTGCCATGTCTTGGCCCAGCTAGTAGACAATTTCAGAGAAATGTGTGTGTCCGTGAGTGCCACCAAAAGTTGATAGAATGCATTGTCATCGACAACGGATCTATCTGTCGGGTGTGGAGTGGGTTAATTTCCTAGATTTGCATTCATTCATTCAACCACGAAAACAAAATCGAAATTCAAATAGATTTATTTAAAAGGGGTGTCACTGTAGCACGATGTACTAAAGAAAGTAAAATTCTTCACGTATTTTGTGTCGTGAAGACACATTTAAAAAATAAGAAACATTTAAAAATAAACACATTTAAAAAATAAGTTTTAAGATTTTCACGGCCAAAAGCATTTTCGTTATTTGTTTTTGGGGTGTTATGCCGTGTTGCGCTACCTCCTTCTTTAGCCAACGTTTCGGATATCATTGCAGTGTCGATCATCAGGGTAGATCTGGTAGATGCCGGATCTGCCGGATCTGCCCTGATGATGGACACCGCAACGATGACAGAAACGTTGGCAAAAACAAATAACGAAAAAAACATAAAAAAAATTATATATTTAAACAGCAAGGTTACCGGTCCGTAAATTTTGCAGGGAGCCAGAGTTAAAAATACGACATTACTGGTAGCTGAAAATATATATTTTTTCAAAATTTTAATTTTTTGCTTTGAAAAAATCCCGAAAATCTCTGTACAAAAAATTAAAATAATTATAAAAATATAAATGTTTTCAGCTCAAACAGCAATCAATGTATTCGTATTTTTTCAATCTTACCACTTTAGCTCATCGCAAACGGACACGGACACGGATCGCCACCGGTAGGTTCTTCCCAAATTTCCTCTTCCCCGTCTCATTCCTGTTCCCATGTTCCCACTACCTTCACCTTCAACAATCCACGATAATCGGGGATGCCATATACTTACTTTATAATATTTTTGCTGTTCTATTTACACTTTTTTCTATGTCAGGTCTTATTATTATTGTTAATAATGTGTATAAATATTTAAAGCTGAATTGTTTTAGTTTTGTTGTAAGTACAACTTGTACTATTTCATTTCATTTCTTTTTTATGTTGTAATGTTCTTTACCTAACGAGTCGATTGCATTCATATTTATTCTGTTTTATTGTTTATGTAATACATGTAATTAATATTGTTAATTATATATTTGCTTCTTTTCTTGTAAAAGCCCACTAGGGCGTTAATAATATATAAAATAAATTAAATAAAAATATTCTCACTGATTTCGTGACTTGTGCGGTATTCGCATTTAAAAAAAACAGGTGCGAATACACACGGAGTAGAAGTGAATCCTTCAGAAAACTAGAGTAGACAAGAGTGGGGGGGGAGGATTACGAAGCATCGCACAAAGAGGGGACCGATTATACTATACCATTCTCTTGCAGGCTAAATCCTACAGATGTTTTTAGTGTCGCTTTTTCGTTTCATCGAGTGTCAAATCATAACGGTGCTAAAGAAGTTTTCACTTCAAAAATATGTAAATTAGACAATTGTCTGTGTTTAATCGTTTACCTTTACTTCTTTTTTCCATTTTACTCATTAATCCCATCATCAATAAGGATTGAATATTATTTGACCGTTTGAAGTAAACTAAACAATGGCCTTGTTGTTTGGTTCATCCGGTCGGTCAGTCCGCCCTGTTCTCATCTAGTGGGTGTCGGGCTCCCGCCTACCGTCGCCCTTGTCTGACCGCGCCCAGGGCTGGCCCTTTGTTTCCGCCCTTGAGTACTGGGGAATCCGCCCGCCGCATCGGCTCTGATGACGTCACAAGTACCGTTGACAGCACCATAGACAATGGAAATAAGAGAGATGTGCTATAAAGCATTATTATTATGAAACCGCGTAAACAATAGTTTCGCCAACGTCGTTCACCCATACAAATGCAAATCGCATCTATGCACAGCTGTGACCCGCCTTTGATTCTACCTGCAGACTAAACGCACAACTTTCATTGGCTCCGCCGCTTCGTGCAATTTTTACGTAATTCGGCGACACTCCGCACGCTTTTAAGCCATATCTCTCTTTGGTTCTATTGTCCAAGACAGCACGGCATGTGCTAAAACCCCTGAATAAAATTAATAATTAGAACATTATTATAATTTGATTAAACTTTAATAAATAAATTAAATAAATGATGAGCTCTAGCTTTATGAAATCATTTCCTATACCATTCATCCGATTGCAATGAAACTTTGGTGGTCTGTTGTCCGCACGCCTTCGAACGTTTCTATATATATTGATGAGCTCTGGCACTATAAAATTAATATAAAAAATTACAATAGGTGGCGAGCAAGTTGTTTGAAAAATGTGCGTATTTCATGTTGTTTAGTGGAGTTGCAATGCACGCCGGTTACTCGCTAGCTTTAAATAAAAAAATCAATTTTTTAAAGAAAGATAAACATTCCCGTCTTACGAATAAACTGATAAAATTTAAAAATCTCCTACTACCATCACAGTAAGCGGAAAATGCTTATGTCGTAATGGAGGACTTAGCCAGCCGAGGAATTGATCTCACGACTTGACTTGGACGCCTTGGCGGGAACCAGACACGGTGCCAACTTAACCACCGACCGGTGACAGTAAAAAGGGTATATTTGTCTCTGCCCTTGCTAAGACACGGTTGCACCAAAACCGGTTGGCATGTTGTCATATAGTAATAAGTGGTATACCAAAGATACGGTTCCATGACAACTCGGAATCAAGTTGGCCTCACAGAAACTGGGCGTACTGTACAGGGCCCGCAGATACTTTAATAGTACACAACTGCTAACCCTGTACAAATCACAAGTGCGCCCCATGGTTGAATTTGGCAGCCACCTCTGGTCTGGAGCTCCAAAATACCTGAAAAATACCCTCGACTCTGTGCAGAAACGGGCGGTCCGTTTGATAGATTCTCCCATCTTAACAGACGGATTGCAATCTTTAGAGCACAGGCGTCGGGTGGGAATGCTATCCTTGTTCTACCGGTATTACAATGGAAGATGCTCCGAGGCACTAGCATCATTGATCCCTTCGGCACCGGTGCATAGTCGGGAAACACGCCAATCGCGTGCCCAACATTTGTACACGGTTGACATTTGCCACATGAGAACGGGTCGTTTCTTCGACTCGTTCTTGTGTTCAACAGCTCGGCTGTGGAATGATTTGCCGGCCTCTGTGTTTCCTCCTTCCTACAACATGGGTCTCTTCAAGACCAATGTTCATTCCTTCCTCTCCTCAAAAAGACCCTCCTCACAGCATCCCAGATGACATAGGCCCTGAGGGAAATTATTTTCCCCAGGGC
Source organism: Limnephilus rhombicus (assembly GCA_929108145.2). Classification (NCBI taxonomy): domain Eukaryota; kingdom Metazoa; phylum Arthropoda; class Insecta; order Trichoptera; family Limnephilidae; genus Limnephilus; species Limnephilus rhombicus. The sequence goes on from OV815285.1 coordinate 5,805,485, forward strand.
CTCCTGCGTGGAGTTAACGTTAAAAAAAAAAAAAAAAAACTCAATTCGACACTTAGGTGAAAAGTCATGAAAATAGCCCACAACCTAATCTAACGTAACCTATTTAACCAATTTTTTTCATCACTGATAACTTTTCAGGGTAGGTGTTGAGTTGAGTTCATTCTGAGTTGTCCGGTCACCCAATGTTACATATCTTGTTTAATTTAATAATTGTAATTGTCATTTTATAGTAGTTTTTGTTGTGCAATTTCACCCTAAGGGCGTTTTAAATAGCTAGAGCGTTAATTAAAACTGTCGTTAAATAACACCTAATATTTGTTGCCATTCTAATTAGATTGAACAAGGCTTTATGAAACAAACGATGGTTGATATTTACATTGTTACAGATGTGGTGTGTTACGTAAGGTTTGGATTTGCGGGTAAAACTGTCAGTTAAAAAATATATGCAACTTTTAATAATTGTGCAAAAATAATTTTTACTTTGTACTGACTTTGGCAAGAGATTACTTCGTTAGTTTTAGTTCTTTAAAATATTCAGTTCAGTAAATTATATATTTTTTTATTATAAGCAATAATTATCAGCCTGAAACACTCATCCATATTGAAAAAATCTTCCTAGAAAAGATACATGACGCCAACGGGACCTGAACCCGTGCCCTTCTGATTGCCGGTCAGCTGCTCTCCCAATTGAGCTATGATTTGATGAGCTCGGAAGATTTTTTCAATATGGATGAGTGTTTCAGGCTGATAATTATTGCTTATAATAATTGTTACCCTTTGTGCTATGCATAAAAATCTTGTCTTAAACGTTAGTTTAAAAATTAAAAATCATAATTTATATATTTTTTACTGAAATTGGATATGTTGTTTCGTAGTCCCTTTAACGTAAAAGCTTCCGTGATACTAATTGTGTCATGTGTGGTTGAAAAAAATCTTTTTTTAACAACGTTTTTGGTAAAAAAACACAATAGAACGTAAACCAATTATTTTTGAATACGGTATTTTGTAAGGGTATTCGTGTTCCGTACGGGACATTAAATAATTAATCTGTTTTTGACTGTTTATTGTAAACCTTTGATGTGACCTGTGTATATCCACATTTTAAATGACACGGAGTATTGTGTATTTAAAAGCCTTCGGTGGAGGAGCGTCGATCGATAAACACTCGCACCCCGCGGCGGTCGCTGATTTGGATCTAGTTTTATTTTATAAATTGTAAAGTTGCGTGAAGTAGATAAGTTTGTCACCGAGGGGGCTTCCTGCGCCCCAGGCCCCCTTGCCCCCTTGCCTGAGCGCCGCGGGAGGGGGGGGGGGGGGAAGCACCCCTTTACTCCTCCCCGACCACCCTCCTGGGAGTCCCTGTTATTGGCCTGTCGTTTCACTTTCCGAATTTACCCCGCTACGGTATCAGAGAATTGGAAACATAACAGCGCGGAAGTTGGGAACTGTATCTCATAACTATCTGCGGAAATAAGATCAAAACAAAGAAATCGTTTTACACAGGAACTGAATTACATTTATCGCCAGCAGTGTGTATTATTAGATAGAAGTCGGACTCTAGGAAGTAGAAAGCTTCTTATGGACTTAAGAAAATTGAAGATTGGGAAATACGAGATTACCGTGGAGGCTAACGCTATTCAGGGAAAAATTGCGAAGTTCACTAAGCTCCTTAAGTGATCCCAATTTATAAAGCACGTATTTTGTCAATAGTGCTTTTGGTTATCAAAACTTTTTATTTTATTTTATTTTAGTTTATTTAGGAAACAAACAGTTATACATATTTTATAAGAAAGTAACATATTACATGATTACATTAACCAGCGAAGTTTCCGCTACAATTTATAATATATAAACATGGATTAAAACATTAAAGAAAACATAAAGTGGTAGAAAAAAAAGAAAAATATATATATCTACAACAGAAATGAAAGAAAAAAACACACACACAAATTAAAGCATATGGGATATATAAATCATCCAAATATTATTATTATAATAAAAAGAAGGAAAACCAACATAATGAGAATGAAAAAAATAACATGCAGCAGGGGTGGAGAGTTCGTAATTATCAATTTGTTTTAATTTTTTCTATTATGGATTTAATAAATTGGCCTGAGGACAAATGGAAAATATCAGCGTCGTAAAAGATATCATTGTATTTTGTGCACGTCCTTCGGAGAAACGAATGTTGTGTGTAATTTGTTTTTGAGTGTGGGATGTGGAATAGTTGGTTTGACCTTGTGTTTCTTATTGGACAGTGGAAATTAATGTGTTCTAGAAGATAGTTGTTGTCAACAACGTTGTTAATGATTTTGAATAAAAATTTTTGGTCGGATATATTTCTTCTATCTTCTAAAGTTGATAAATTATGGAATGTTAATGAGTCTTTTAGGTTTTCTGAAGTTCGAAAGGATTTAAAGTCTAGGTGTTTCAATATCTTTTTTTGAATTCTTTCTAACCTTTCAATATTTACTTTGTATTGGGGATTCCATATGACTGATCCGAATTCTAATATTGAGCGAACAAAAGAGACGTACAGTATTTTGATTACGTGTGGAGACCTAAATGGTTTGGTCACTCTTATGATGAATCCTAGAAGTTTGTACGCCCTGTCACAGATGGAATTTATATGTGTTCGGAAAGACATTCCGGAGTCCATTATTATTCCTAAGTCCCTCACTTCACAACATCTTTTTATCTCTACGTCATTGATTTTGTACGGGAATATTAGGGGGTTTATGCTTTTGGTGAATGATATTGTGTTACATTTTTCCAGATTAAGGAACAGTTGGTTGTTAGCACAATATATTCCAAGCCTATTGATATCATCTTGCAATTCTAGGCTGTCATTAATATTAGTGATTTTTTTGTAAATCTTAGTGTCATCAGCAAAAATTTGGAATTTGGAATTTTTAAAGCATTTACCTATATCATTGATATATAAAATAAACAAGAGAGGTCCGAGATGAGATCCTTGCGGGATTCCTGAAGGTATACTGTAAAAACGCGAGGAGAAACCCTTAGCTCTAACTGCTTGACTTCTGTTTGTTACATATGATTTGATCCATCTGAGAAGGTCACCATTAATCCCGATTTTTAACAGTTTCTTCAGAAGCAGGTCAATGTTAATTTTATCAAAGGCTTTTGAAAAATCCGTATAGATAGAGTCTACTTGATTTTTACCACCCATAGAATTTAAAATAAAATCTGTGTATTCCAGAAGGTTTCTCTCGACCGACCGTTTTCTGAAAAAGCCGTGTTGATTTTTAGATATGATTGTTTGTACCGCCGGAAAAAGTTGATCAAGAACTATGTTTTCCATGATTTTGCTGACAATTGGGAGTTTGGAGATGGGCCTGTAGTTGGTAATGTTAGTTTTGTCCCCGCTTTTGTGGATTGGTGTAATGAGTGCTTGTTTCCAGACGTTGGGGAAGTTGCCTTCTTCAAATGACATTTTGAATAGCAAGGAGAGAGGATAAGCCAATTGGTCCCGGCATTTTACATAAAATATGGATGGAATTAAATCAGATCCCGCACTTTTATTCGGATCAAGTTTTTTTAAATAACTAAGTACACATGATTGATTGAAGTTAATATTGTGGATATGTAGATTAGAGTTGTCGTCATCATTCTCACAGTTTATAAGATTGAGGCGAGGGTTGGAATTTTCTACAAAAACTGATCTAAAATAATCACTAAAATGGTCGCATATGGATTGTCCATCATTGCAGGAAATATCTCCAAGATACATTTGCTTTGGTAAATCGGAAGAGGATTTCTTTGATTTAACAAATGACCAGAACTGTTTGCTGCACTTTTTTATTGAATCTTCTGCCGTCATAATGAAGTTTTCATAACATTCTAACGCGATCTTCTTTTGACGATTTCTCAGTACTGAAAATGATTGGTAGTCAGCCAGGTTCTTGTATTTTTTCCATTTCTTGTGATATTTTAATTTCTCTTTTACAATTTTAATAAGTGGTAAAGTGTACCAGGGGGGAAACCTTTCTAAATTACCGTTAATTTTTTTTTCGGGGATATATTTGCGAATAATGTCATTTATGATATTGTAAAAATCTAATACGGCTTTTTCGGTATCCTTACCTTGAAATTGGAGTTTCCAATTTATTTTGGATAGTTCCTCAGTGATTTGACCGTAATCACCTCGTTGAAACATTTTAACTGTCCTAGATGAGCTGGAGAGAGACGTGTTTTTCTGTTAGTTTCTTACTTTTCTACTTAGCTTTGTTTGTTTTGAATGTATAAGGAGTGGTGAGCTGTAAATTTTGGGGGTTGGAATGAGTCAAATGTGGCAAGAACAAATTGCGATGAATCTTGTTAAGTCACACAAAATCCAAGATTTAACTTATTTTAGTTATAATTCGCGGGTTGTTTGTCCGTTTAAAAACGTTGCAAGGGGTTATTTCTGCAACGGGTGATTTTTTAACCACGAGTTAATCCAACTTTGATGTAGCAATGGTTTGTTTTTTGTGTATCAAATTAACATTATTGCTCTGTGTGATATCCATCGGCGTGTACGGTTCATTGTATAGGTCATCGAGACAATAATTTCAACTGGCTTTTGTTACAAAGAAAAATATTCAAAATTGATTTTGCAAAACATTTTAAGTTACCCAAGAAAGTTCTAAATAAACGGACTTACCCATTTTGGGCCCACTCCCCAGTTCTTCTTTAAATACTCTGTTATCGAACACATTTGAATAAATTAACTAACTGAAATGAATATTTAAAACATTACTTGTATTATAATGAAAGCTTTTCTAATACGAAATTCCAGGAGTGGTGGTGCAGAATGTATATAACACGTAATAATAGGCCATTCGTATGCGAAGTGTTTTTCCCCTTTTAAAATCTTCCCCGCTGTGATATAAAGCTGCATAAATCTAACCCCTTTCTAAGTTACTAAACTCATTGTGTTGCCGTCGGATTTGACCAGAAATTGCACTGAATAAAATAATAAATGCTTCATACTAAATTCAGAAGTCAAACACAAAGTCCTTGAGCAATACATGCGTAATTTTTTTTGGGTGTTATGTCGTGTTGCGCTACCTCCTTCTTTAGCCAATATTTCGGACAGCAGTGTCCATCATCAGGGCAGATCCGGCAGGTGTGTAATTGTTAGTAGTGAAATGTGTGCTAATGGAAGCGATACCGTGTTGCCAGCTTCTCTCCACTACGAGCTGGTATTACAGTATACTTCAAAAATGATTGTAGATTTCAATTGCCTCCGTAATCAGGCGTGCTACAATAGGAACCGGTTCCAAAAAACTGTTCATCGAATCCTCTGTCGTCCAGTGATTGCTAGTTACCGGTAAAAAGTAACCGAGACATGCAATGGCATAGGAACACGGCATAACAAGCCAAAAGCAAATAACGAAAACACTTTTGGCCGTGAAAACGTATCCAATACATGCATAATATTAAATTAAGGTAAATCGAGTGAAAACAAGAAATATGTCATTTTTAAATCAGATTTTAGACGTATTAACTCTTTTCCACAAAAAATTATAAATGGATTTCGAAAGATTGTTCTTTTATCTAGTATTCGCATGTTTTAAATTTTGAGGAAAAAAAGTTTATTTTTAGTATAATATGGTTATACCATAGGTCGTTGGCAGATTTGTTAAATTTTCAAAAAAGATTTTGTATTACACCACACCCATTTCAAATCACACAATCATACAGTAAAATAAATCAATACATTATCTGGGTACCGCATGTTTTAGAATTTTAATTTTAGTTTAAATAAAATCATAAAAAAATATATACGTACATGTGTTTCTTGACGAAAATTGGTCCGTTTGTGTATTTATTTGCGCACTTACAAACTAATATATTTCTGATTTTTTTAACATTCTTATTTAACTTAGACATTATTGAAAAATGATAAATACTTATAATGAAAAAATAATTACAAAAATACATTATTTTAATAGTTTTATCATCACGCCTTTCAGCATTTTTGGGTGTAGGTATAAATTAAAGCAAATTTTGAATGAAATAAAATCGATATTGAGTTATAATTTTAATAAGCTGGTATGGAGAATAATTAATCTTTCTCATTGTAACGATTGCACGATCGTAAGAACAACTTTCGACGAAATGTGGATTTTCTGCAGCTGGCTGGTTAAACGCCCTAAAACGTTTTTAGTATGTTTTGCACGCTTCTTTTTAGTTACTTTTATGACTAGTTAAGGTTGCTTATTTTGTTATAAATTTGTGTCCATCACGGGAAAGTCATACATAATAATTATTTTGTCTCTACTACTGGCATTAAATTTGTGTGATACTCGACAAGCAAATTCATTTGACGTTTTCTCACCTTGTGCTTGTCTCTGTAAAATTTCATTGCCTTTTAAAATAAAGGAAGTTGTCTATGGCGGAGGGTGGGTGGAAGGAAGGGGAGGGGGAATGAAACATAACCTCATTGTTCCTTGATCGGCGCTAGGTGTCAGGGGGAGCCACCGGGAACAATTTAATAAGCCCCATGAATATTTAGGCTGTCATATCCTAACAAGATCTCACCCGAAACTCGAAACATATCACAAAATACGCACTAGATTCTGATAACAATTTTACTCGAAGGCATTACATAATACATTTCATTCTCTTTTCAATATTACGTTATGTCGTCTTACAGGAGGCGTCTACTAATATCTACAGGAATTCCAAAAACTAAACAAATCGGACTAATATCTATGAGAACCAAAGTGAGAACGAATATCTACAGCTCAAACTGCTGACTAATAATTACCTATGAAAACCAAAGTGTGGACGAATATCTACAGCACTGGCAGAGGTCACCCCAAGTGGTTCGCTACGTTTGGTGATTTAGCAGAGGTGCCCGGGTTCATGGGGTGAGGTTTGTCTAGGTCTTGGAGGCGGATGACTAGGACATACTGAACCCTAGATTCCTACCCACCCCTTAAACCCCTTTTCTTCCCAGAACTCTCCTCTCCTTCCCTTCCTTAAAAAAACCCTCCACACAGCATCCCCAAAGATGACATAGGCCCCGAGGGAAATTATTTTCCTCAGGGCCTCCTGTGTGGAGCTCATGTAAAAAAAAAAAGAGGTTGGATTTGCAATTATGTATAGCATATTGGAATATCGTAATATTGCATATGCAGTTTAAAAAACTTAATTTATGTATGTATGTATGTATGTATGTAAAAATCCCTAATATCGGACTATTGGACACATTTAGCTGATTATTAAGGATTTGGGTTTTTGTTTTAACAGCTTTCTTTATTTCAAGTGCTTCTAAATTATTTAGTCTGTTACCATGACCATTTCCATGTCAGTTAGGTTAGGTTAGGTTGTGGTGCCGTGTATTTCGAAATAAATAAATATCTTTGTATTATGACCTCCATGTTTGTTCAATAAATTATTGTCCTAGTAAACAGCAAAATTTCCTAATATTATTCAAAATCTTCATGTAAGTACTTTAAACGTTTAAGCCTTTACGTAATTAGTAATTACGCAATTAAAGTCATTTATGCTTTTCCGTACAACCTCTTGCTCTGCTGCCCTCCATAGATATTAGTCACCACTGGGACCGTCATAGATATTCGTCCGACCTTAGCTCTGTAGATATAAGTCCTCACTCTGAAGTTCATAGATATTAGTCCAACATATGAGCTGTAGATATTCGTCCGACGTACAGGCTGTAGATATTAGTATCTGGAGTCGTCTTACATTGTTCCAGTCATACTACGTTTTAAACCCACTCCTAATCATAATAATTATTATTACAATACTATTAAGGTATTTGTTAGGCAAACATTAATAACCCTTAATTAAAGATTTGGTATGACTATCCAGACAAGCTATCAAATGATTTCCATCGCTGCCCCATTATTTCGCTTGCCTTCATAAAGAGAACGCCCCGTGTAAAAAGCTTTTTGCCATAAATTAACAAGCGACGCCATTAGGAGTGAATGTCCCAATTCCCTGTGCCTCTGGGCCCTATATTCGTTCCTTTAATTGTCCGGTTAGTGACACCCTTTCACCGTCGCCCTGTCGGTAATAAAAGCAGTAGCCCGGATACCCTAAACCTATCCCAGCGGTTTGTGCCTCTTGAATAATAACAATTTAATTATTCAATTTGACACAGGTTCTTCGTTATACAATATTATTTATCGTGGTTCTGTTTGCCATTTAGAATTGATGAACTATGTAAACAGACACATATTGAGACTCTTGAAATAAGACAATAATACTGACTAGCTATTTAAAACCCGCTCCGTGACCACTTTATAAATCCAATAGGAACTGATTTAAAAAATAACCGGTTCCTCGGATCCGCTGTGATCCAGTTACCGGAACAAAGAAACCGCGACAGGCAATGACATATATGTAATATATAGATAGTCATACCAAATCTTTAATTAAGGATTATTAATGTTTGCTTATTAAAAAGTTTTCTCATACCTGGGCCCAAAAATATACAACAAAATCCCCTCTCAATTTAAACTGTGTGAATTATCATCCTTCGGTACTAAAATTACAAAATGGTTATTAGACTTAGGTAGGACAGATTCCGAAAAATTATTAAAAAACGTAGTCTGAGTTGATTTCTTCGATTTTGTATTTTTTATTTTCCTAAAAAATATTTTTTTATTTTTCTTTCTTACATATATATTATATTTTTATTTTATATTTTACATGTATCTATCTGGATTTTATTGTTTATTACTGCTAATTTGTATTTTCCTAAAAAAATACTTTTTTAAATTTTTCTTTCTTACATTTATATGTTATATTTTTATTTTATTTTATATTTTACATGTACCTACCTGGATTTTATTGTTTATTACTATTACTGATGTATACCTAGAATAACACAACTTATATCTGATATTGTACCTAATATCTCAGTAACTCCCCCAATATGTACCATTATTGTTAATTATTATCGAATCCATTAATGTGAAATTATGTACACGCAACCTGCCAATTTGACTGTCCTAAAACGGGAAACCTTCCTAGTTGGACAGTCAAAGCTTCCTTTTATATTGTTATATCTTGTATGTAATAAATGTAATAAAAAAATAAATAAAAATAAATAAATAAATATGTCATTGCCGCGTGATACTATTATTCACAATTCTAAATATTACCGTCAATCTTTCCATGTCCGGAGAGACACTCAAATTCTACAAATCCGTAGTACCTATACATAGGAGGCACGTCCTCATGCGACCTGCTAACGTACCTAGGTGGTGCCATCATTTGACGAATTCTTGAAGTCGAAACCGAATTAAAAAGGTAGCTTTTTTAACGCATTAATAAAATAGATGGCAGCAATTCCGTTTGTGTCTATTTGTGAATCGAGTGTGTACGACACACGCAAGGCTATTAATACTGTTTGATTACGACATCGTCTTCTAAAAGGATACTGTGAGACTGCAAGATAGTGTAGAATGTAGACTGAGGGTATTGGAACTATCGACTGTAACAACCGCCTATAAAGCATAATAAGCCACTATTTAGTAGTCTCCTCTCTGCCAATGTGCTATAAACCTCTCGGCGAACTCTAAATCTCCGTTCAAACCTATCGCAAGACATTACTCGTCGCGTCTGATAATGGAATCATATTTCATAGTCGTAGTCTGCTACCGGTTTTACGAGTTTGACTAGATCTCTGCTGCCGTTAATCGCCTACCCGCGAGCGCCGATGTACACCGATATACGCCGATGTTGCAAATACTGGATAGGCAAACATATGTAACAAAGAGAGATGGACTGGTGTTAATGGCTACCGGACAGCAGACCGCGCCAACTAATGAACGATTGCTAACGCGATTTGTTACTTTAAATAAGGTGTACTTTTAACAACCACATGCGGTGCAAGAAAACCACTTCCAGATTAGCTATAATGGAAGTTTCCCCCAGCAAAATTACGGTTGTACCGTGATTCCTTTATTACGGCTACCATTTTAACATGCTTCAGGCATTCTCCTTGTTATTTTAAATCCGTTGCTGTATATAGATTTTTAATGAAGCACGGCGTTATGTGTACATTATTTTCTTTTAAACCAATCCGTCAATATATCAAGTACAGTTCTCTTGAAACCGGTTGGCATGTAATAAATTAAAGTGATTAACACAAATTAACAGAAGTTACTAATTACCCAAATATTAAAATTTTGGCTTAATCTTTAGAAAACAGGGAGACGCATATTACGCACATTTTATTTTTAAAACACATTATCAGTTAAAAATAATGTGAAGTAAGTATTTCTGTTTCCGGAAATGGAAAATAATGCATTTTAGTAGCCGTTTCGTTAAAAAAAGGATAATTTGTCTATTTACTTCACGCTATGTTTTGACATAATAATGTTAAAACTAGCAGTTAAAAACACGCTCCGCAGGTTGTTACTGCTACGCCCTGCGGGCGGCTTTTGTTTCGGCTTCGCCCAGTTAGTGATTGTGATCATTTTGTAAATCCAATAGGAACTGGTTCTAAAATTCGCCCGTTCCTCGTATCCACTGTCAACGTGTCAACAGTGGTGGCTAGTCACCTCGAAAAAGTAACCGGGACGGACGATGACGTCATATATAATATACAGCCGCTTGATACAACTGAGTGTTACCGTCAATCTTTCGAAATCCGGGAGATACTCCAGGTTCACAAATTCGTAGAACGTATACCTAGGAAGGGCACGTCCTTTGCGTCTTGCCGACGAAAGTGGCGTCATATTGTGACGATTTTTTTAATTAGAAACCGAATTACAACGGTAGCCTTGTCTGAAAATCCACGTACACGAATTTTAATACGGTGCGACGGGTAAGGCGCGGCGGAGACATGCGTTGGAAGCCGGATTCTTAAATTCAACCACGCAGACGCAAGGCTATTAATAACGTTCGATGGTTTTTTAAGTTATTTTTTTGTTGTTGTCATTAAACCCAGAAACGAAGAACCTAGAATCTAATATTTTGGCTTAAATAATAGAAGAATATAACCGTGAAAAGTAAAAAAGTTAATTACCACTGTGTAATCTCATGAGTCATTTGATTGTAAATCCATTTTATGGCGTTCAAATAATTAAATAAATAAAACTTTGACATCATTAACAATGACCGCCAAGTGAATTCTCCGTGTGGTTAGCCCGACTTGTTCGTAATTAATAATGTTTTTTTTTTAATTCGTTAAGCGTGGTGGATTTTTAAAAAGACTTTCAATTACGCTTGCGCTGAGTTAAAAAAATAGCTCAAGCACCAGAAGTACGGGTAACCTTCCGCCATATTTGACGTAGTAGGGCAGTCGGATCAACTTCCCGCCGTGGAGGAGCAACTACTAATTAAAAGTTAGTTGGCGTTAGGAAAACTGTCGACGGCAAATGTTTGCAAGTCCTGTTCTATATACATTGTACTTCATTCTTTCTGGGTGTAGCCGGTGCCTCCGCGTCGTATAAATTTTCCATCTCGAGGCGTATGCTCCCTCGCCACCCCTCCTAAACTCTACCCCTGGCATCGAGAGTAATTCTACACAGCTATTGACGTCCCTTTGTTCTGAAAAATCAAATGTGTGTTTTTTGTAAATTCCCTTTCTTTGTTCTCAAATTGCGTACCATTAATTTCATCATTCCGCCTTTGCAGTTGATCCCCGCAATCACGTCGATAAAATACAGCCTCGTTTGGGCCGTGGCCGTGGGTGTATTTCTACCCTCGCTAGTTTTCTGGTGGAGTCTAGTAAATATCCTTACTTTAGTATCGTCCACCCCGCGCCGCGCCGCCCCGTGTGTAGTGTACGTAGTACAGGTTGAGTTAGAAACACGGGAAGTGCAACCACACCAACGTACATAAATCCTGGTACATATTGTATAACGCCGAGAGGTTGCTGTGTATTTTCTCTTCTTCCGCCTTATTTATTTTAGTTATCCACAATATGGTTAGTTCAGGTTATTTGTTTTACTTTGCTGCAGTCCTTTACCGTAATTCCCCGGCAAGAGGAAAACGAAAGTTACTGTAAAAAAGATAAGCGCGCACATTTATTGAACCCGAATTATCCTCGTGGTCATCTTAAGCTATTTTCATTTTTATTTCTTTATTTAGATTTGCAATACAGACGTGTTTTTGGAATAAAAATGTTCGTTTCTGTTTCTGAAAGTTGTGTTGAAATTAAACATCGCTCCGAGGCATGATTCATATCTCCAGTTCTGCTGTTCTGCTGTCACCTATCTCGGCCGGTCTTCCATTGTTATGGATGTCTCCATTTGGAGTGTAACAGCAACAAACGCGCTTCGGAAGTGTTTTTATAAGGCGAGCTTCGTATCTGTAACTTTGATATTTGTATGAAGGCAGAAAACGTATTCTCTTCAACGTTTGTTTTATTCTTTCGCTTTATTCGTTCGGGGCTATTTGTCTTGCCAGCGTTTCTTTTCGCCCTCCTTAACACCAGCCGAGTCTTATCGCTCTTATTTCATTCCCTTTCTTTGTTCTTACGAGCTACAAATATTTTATGTATCCATTCTTTTGCAGGCTTCTCCGGGCTTAGCGTTAATCAACTGTTATTGAATTTAAAGTCTCATTTTCGCCTTTAAATTTTCTCATTAGTCTCGAGAGATTAAATTATCTTCGTAATGTTAAATATTCTAGTAGGAAATATGAAATCGGCTTGCTGTTTAAAATATAACGTAAGTTAGAAATATTTTAATAAAAGGAAACAATGCAACTTTGTATAAACCACTTATAAAATGTGCAAATCCGACCGGTTTCGGAACAAACGTTCCTTCGTCAGGAAAAAAAAATAAAAACCCTAATAAAACATTGTTCTAAACTGTCAAATTAGTATAAGCTTTCCCTGACGAAGGAACGTTTGTTCCGAAACCGGTCGGATTTGCACATTTTATAAGTGGTTTATACAAAGTTGCATTGTTTCCTTTTATTATAATGGATAACCACAAAGTAATAGCTACATTCAAAAATATAGAAATATTTTATCTACGAATACTCGTACTCAGCAATACGACCTCTACACAATACAATGATTTGATAAGATTTTTATTAGCATTCGTCACCTAATTTCCAAGTCTTCGAGTAGAATTAATACGAGTAGTACAGAATGTAGTTGGAGAAAAAGGGAGTGGACGTAAGCTATTTTATTATCGTAATGTATAAAGGCGTTCCGAATGGCATTCTCTCATTGAGCTTCCCAGAAACGAAACAAACAGAAAAATTCCGTACAAACTACCAAATGAAATATGATTCTAGTGGGCTTCACATTCGAGGAAAATGATGTCGGGTTTCCTTGTATTTCCCGGCGTTCATTACCGCGGTTCTAGGAAAGCTCACCGGGCGCTCGGGGGATTTTCTCCTGATAGATGGAATCCCTAATATGTATGAATGTATAATGAGCCTGTGGAGCTAAGTGTGTTTTTTTTATTATTTTTTATTTTTTTATTTTTTATTTTAGCATATAAAATATAATGTTAAATGTACATTATGTAATAATTTGTGTACATTCATGTTCAAATATCTTAATTAATACCACTCTTCCATGGAAGCATTAGCTTGTGTCTGGAAGAGTAGTGTACATTTTTTAAATGCTTTATTATATCTTAAGTTCTTAAATTACAATGTGAATGTAAAAAAAAAACAATAAGTTGTAAGTTCGGTTTAATGTAATTGTAATTATAAGTATTTATCAACTATCAAACAATTCTATTATTTGGATAATGTATCTAGAATTATTGTAATTAGTTGTCAAAAACAAAACAAAATTTAACTTATTTGAAGAATGGAGTATCACTAGGAAACTGAGTTATAAGTTATTTTTGAGATTAGATTAGTTGGAAACTTTTATTTTTATTTTTTTGAGATTATCTTTAAAATATTTTTTAACAGTGTTTATTAATTTGATTTTATCATTAATTTTTCTAATTTCATCCGGTAGTCGGTTGAAAATAAGTCTTCCTTGATAAGTATAAAAATTTTGTGCGAAGGAAGTGTTTAATTTTGGGCATGAAAAAATATATTTATGTCTTGTACGGTTTTCAGTTATAAATTGATACTTTTCTTTTTCTTTTATAATTTGAATCAATGCATTTTTATTGTACAGATCTTTGAATGAAGGTACTTGGAATCCCTTAAATAATTGATCCGTTGGGTAGTCAGAAGGTTTTTTTAATATAATTTTAATTATTAGCCTCTGCACAACTTCAATCGGGGAAAGAGTAGTTTTGTATGCGGATCCCCAGCTAATGATAGCATATTGTAAAGTTGATTGAACCAAAGCGTAATATATTAGATATAAGTTTTTTACAGATAAAAAATTTCTGATTCTTAAAAATATATAAATCAATTTTCTAATTTTTTTTACAACTTGACAAATTTGTTCCTTCCATTTCAAATTTTTATCGATAATAACTCCTAAATATTTGATTGTGTTTGTTGTTTTTAATATTGTGCAGTTTGGGATACAATAGTTTTTACTATGTGTTTTGGAATTATCATGGATGATGATGTCAATGTTTTTAGGGGTATCATTTTTGTGTATTGCAAATGGAATTACAAATGTTTTATCACTATTTAGTGATAGTAAATTTACGTCGAAGAAATTCTTTAAAATATTTATGTCTTCATCGGCATATGAAGTAATTTGGCCATGTAGTGGTTGAAAAAAAATGTCATTAACATATATGGTGAAAAGGATTGGTCCGATTACTGTACCTTGCGGGATTCCAAAGTCTGATATTTCTTTATCGCTATTAATTTGATTTATTTTTACGACTTGCGGTCGATTTTTTAGGTAGTTCGAAATCCATTTAATCGCATTGTCTTTTATACCTACATTGTTCAGTTTTTTTAGTAGAATCTCATGGGATATACTATCAAAGGCTTTTCTGAGATCAATAAATATACCGGCACATTTTTCACCTTTATCCAATGATTCGTTGATGTATGAGGTTACATTAGCAATAGCATCTTGTGTGCAGAGTGACTTTATAAAACCAAACTGGTTTTTGTGAAGAATTTTATTACTTTCTAGGAAAGTGACCAATTGGTTTTTCACAATTTTTTCAAAAATCTTTCCAATGTTTGAGATTAGACAAATTGGACGATAGTTAGTTACTTGTTGTGGATCTCCAGATTTATAAATAGGTGAAATAATTGTGTTTTTATAGTTTGTCGGAAATATTCCTTCTGTTAAACTTAAGTTTATCAAATGAGTAATTGGTTTTACCAAATGAATTTTCATGGATTTTAGAAAATGTACTGTAATAAGGTCAAATCCGGGAGATGAACCTCCTTTCATGCCTTCTATTATTTTTAAAATTTCACTTTCTGAGGTTTTTTCAAATTTTGATAAATTATTTTGATTGTGTACATTTTCAATCGTTTGTGTTTTCATGTTAAAAGATTTATTGATATTTTTCGCAAGATTTTTTCCCACATTAGCAAAAAAAGAATTAAAGATGTTTGCACATTGTTTAGGTTGAATATTAGCATCTATGATTTTATTTTCATGTTCAATGAATTTAATTTTTTGTGTTTTTTTAGTGTTATCCATGGCTAAGTTGACTGTTTTCCATATTTGTTTATTGTTATTGTCTGTAGAAAGTATTTTATTTTTGAAATAGTCTTCTTTATTTTTTTTATACAGTTTGTTAATTTATTTTTAAAATTTTTGTAAAAAGTGCATGCTTTTTCATTTAGAGGATTTTTCAATGCTGTTTTATAAAGTTTTTCTTTGTTTCTAATTGATATTATAAGTCCTTGTGTTATCCAAGGCTTTAAAATTCTTAGTTTTGGTTTAATGTGGACTGTTGTTTCAGTAGTTGAATTTTTTATGTTTGAGATAATATATTTTCAAAGTTTTTTGAGCAAGTTTCGGTATCATAACTATTTAACACGTTGTTCCATTGTTCATTTCTTAGTTTGTTCGATAAAATAGTCATATTTGTGTAGGATTTTGTCTTTGTTAGATTAAATTTTTTAGGTTTAATTTTGTTATCGTAGAGAAGTATGCATGCATGGTGGTCAGTTATATCCGTTTTCCAAACAATTGATTTCATTTTGTCGATATCTTTAATATTTATATTAGTCCATATATGGTCTAAACAAGATGGAGTGTGATTTTTTATTTCTCTCGTATTTTTATTAATACACGATATGAAGTTAAATTCAGTCATACAATTAATATATTCATTTTTTAAATTATTTTCTACGTTTTCATTAATGTTAATATTGAAGTCTCCTGCAATAAAGCAAAGTTTATTACTAAATTTTGACAGTATGTTTTTAAAGTCATTTATAAATGACGAGATATTCGAACCGTGTGTTCTGTAAACAGCTATTATGTGGTAGTTCGTTTTGTCGAGTTTTAATTGTATTTCAATACAGTTTACTAGATGTATAGGATGTTCAGTTATTTTGACAATACTAAATTTATCATGAATGAATATGACGAGACCACTATTTTTATTTATGTTTTTTTTGGTTGTAACATAATTATATTCTGGTAAATGATAAGTGGGTGATTCGTCATTTGTAAAAGTTTCTGATAATATTATAATGTCAGGTTTTTTATTTAGGTTGTTTAAATTTAGAATTAATTCATCCCAATTTCGTTCCATACTTCGTATGTTAATATGAAAAATGAAAATATTATTGAGATTCTTTGAGATTATTTCATTACATGAATCGGTGTATACACACTCATATTCTTGTATTTTAAAATTATTTTCTAATTCATTAGCTATGAATTCATCCATTTAATAAACATATTAATGTGATATTGATTTCTTTTAAATATATAGAGTATTTTCAAAGTAGAGTGTGACATAGAGTTAGTAATACGAATATAGATTTTATAATGTGTAGATTGTTGAAGAATATTCCGTTTTTTCAATGTATAGATCATAAAATTATTCATTTTTATATCTTTTGGATATTCATATGTACATATATAAGACATTGAGAAAAAAACATGGAATACTTTTAAAAACAATAGGATACTTTTAAAACACATAGGAAATTTTTGTAAAAAACATAGGATACTTTTAAAAACATCTCTTAAATTAATATTATTGTTCATTCTTCTATTTTGTAAATGCAAATAATTTTTTGTAATATTTACAATTGGTTTGAACAAGAAAAATATATTTTCTTTTTTTAACACCAATACCTTTAGTATACATATAGAAAATAGAAAGTATTTGTGAATTTAGTAAGTGTATGTTTAGTTGATAATAATCGGTGATTTGATGCATTCTTCGTTTGGTAATGATTTTAAAATAATGAGGATTGTATGCAGTCGATATAATATTTAGGTTTACGTAGATAATGCAAATATTGAGCAAACAAATTTTTAGACAATATATTGATTTTGACATTATCGTATTGTTGAGTGTAATTGTAGGAGAAAAAAAATATATTTTAGTAGAAAAAGTGTTCTTCGAGTTATACATATTAACAACAGTAATAAAAATTATTAACAAAAACTCTCAATATAAAATACATATTTATCTCAGATTTACAGTTGACAAAAATATTCATAAAACGACCTTTAACAGTTGTATTTGACATGGTCAAATATTTTCGTAATAATAGTAAGATGTATTTAAAGTATGTAGCAATAATATTTATTTTAGTTTGCATGTTAAAATCATTTATGCAGTGTAAATATATAATGCGGGTAATTAGTACGTGAATAGATACTTATGTATCATATTTCTACTTACTTTACGAATAATCGATTTTGTCTTGAGCGATTCTAAGCATTTTAGCACGATATAGACATTTAATGCTGGATGCATTGTGATTAGTGTCATAACTTAGTTTGTAGTTTTTGTTTTGAAAAGAACAATTATTACATATAGGATCGGAGTTCTTGTTAGTACATTGTTGAAAGTTGTGGTTTCCAGAGCAATGGCTGCATGTAGCCGCATTTGTTTTATCCAGACATCGGAGCGAAGTGTGACCGAATCGAAGGCAATGGAAACATTGCGTCAATACTTTGCTGTCCTCCACCTTAACCCGCTGGTAGCTGATGTTAACTTTTTGTTTATACAGTAGTAATTGTCTCATACTGCCACTAGTTTCCAGGACACAATTTTTTGAATATTTAGTTTTAAATGTTTTTAACATTTTTAGTGAGTCTAAGTCAGGATTCATTTTTAACATTTCCTCCAGGTCCGGGTTCTGTGCAATTAGGTTTGGTACGATATCATCATCTTGAATATCTTCATGTAGTCCTTTTAGAATGATCCTAGGTTTTCTCTTCTTTACTTCTTCAGCTTGGATGTTACGAAGATTTTCGTTAATCTCTTTTGACAATACTAAAGCTGATAAATAATGATGGACACTGTAACGCTGTCCTTGGTTAAAGAAGGAGATTTCGCAACACGGATTAACACCCCAAAAACAAATAACGAAAAAATTTTCACCTAGAACATCTATGCATTGCAATTTCGCAATGTTTCGCCATATGATGAAGATCGTCTAAAGTTGTAACCGTTATAATAATAATAAATATTTTCTTATCTTCTTTTTTATAACAAATAGAGATAATGACATTCTCACTGGGATCTCCCGTGCTGGGGATTTCAATTTAATATTAACATATAATATATATAATAGTACCTATTAATAATATGAAGTAATTTTAAATATATTATCTGGAGCTTTTTTAAGAATTATAAATAATAAATTATATGGTGTTTTTAGTTGAGCTGTTTCGGTTTCCGTCTGTATTAGATGTTAGAATATTTCTGATCTCCCTATGTTTTGTATCTAGCTTTTTTTGAGATTTATTTATTATCATTTTTATTTGTAATATAATTTATAAAGTTGTGACTACTGAATGAGATCGGGATTTTGTTGTAGAATTTAGCACCATGGTATAGAAGCTTTTTTGTCAAAATTTTGTATTTGTAGTTGGTTTGATATGTTTATAACCCTGAGATCTAGTTTTTCTAATATACGCGTTAATAGCTGTGATTTTGTTTTTATGAATGTGAAGGAGTATTGTTTTTGATTAAAATTGTATTTAATTGACATGATGTTAAGATTGTTGAAGATTTCGTTGGTGCTAGTTCTTACAGGGACTTTCAGTATAATTTTTATTATGGCTTTTTGGGTTTGAACTAGTAAATTATTAAATCATAGAACACATTCCCAAAGTTTACATCTTTCATAACCCCTTAGGTCTCGGGCCTATTTCGTCGAAAGGTCAACATATTTCCACCCTTCGACCCTTCGCCTTGCACCGCAGTGTGAGGAATAGATTCATTCGTCTGTCACTCCTGGCCACACTGACCCCCATATTCCTACCCACCCCTCATACCCTTTTCCTTCCCATATCTTCTTCTCCTTCCTTTCCCTTAAAAAACCCTCCACACAGCATCCTCAAATATGACATAGCCCCCTAGGGAAATTGTTTTCCTCGGTGCCTCCTGTGTGGAGCTAATGTAAAAAAAAAATCCGCTTTCAGAATAAAATCCTAGTCTCTTTTATGAAATATTTCTGAACGCATCCGAAAACTATTTCGTGATAATATTGTGAAAAAAAAATACACGTGATTTGGGGGGGGGGGGGGGGGGTAGTTGTAGTACCTCACCACATATCCCCACGGGGAGGGGGGGGGGGGGTTAAAAAGTTGCTAAAAAATATCACGTGATTAATGGACGTGTCGTTTGATGTGAAAATAATTAATACATTTTTTTTTTTCAAATTGTGGTCGGAAACTTTGGTTTCATGAAGGTGTACATTTTAATTATTTTGTGGTTAACTTTTAGATTTGATTATAAAGCGTGGTGTTTTCTCTTTCTTACAACGTAAAGAACATATTTCTAACTATGGTAATAAGTTCTATGAATAGGCCACTTGCATGAACTTCATAACGACTTGGAAAAAATCGTGTGGATAGATTTTTTACTAAGATTACGAAAATGTTAGTAAATTTTTTTTGAAATATACAGTTTTTTTTTTTAAATAAATAAATCTATTTTTGGGCTCGTGACGTCACTACATAAAAATGTTCCGTCTCCAAAAATGTTCCTATTAATTTTATAAAATTCCACACTGATTTATATTTTTTATATGGCATCACTTTGATTTCAGGAGAATTTTTGAATTTGACATTTAACGTTCACTAGATTTATTATTTGTTCTCTGCGAACGTATAATTTGGTTTGATTTTCTGACAGATGTAATGAAGAGAACCCCGTACATTTTACGTAGTCCATACGTGTTTTAGAGGTATAATGAATAATGATGAGATCCCTGAGACGTATGTGTGGTAAAACCATGTATGATCGTGTTATAAATGTGGATATCCGCAAAGAATGTAAGGCTGATATAAGTATAATGAGCAAAATTAAGAAAGGGACCCTCAGATGGTTTGGGCACGTAGAGCGAATGAGCGAAGAAAGTAGTGTAAAAAGAATATATGATGCAAATGTGAATGGTAGAAGAAGTCGGGGACGCCCGAGAAAGACATGGCACGATCAAGTGAATCAGATACTTGAGACGGGCCATGTCAAAAGTCAGAATAATAGAAGAGTATGTATGAGACGATGTATGAATGTGAGTGAGGCAAAGAGTGTGTGCCAAGACCGAGTTATTTGGCGGTCCTTCCTCTCTGCCTACCCCTGCGGGGAAACGGCGTGATGGTTAGTTAGTTAGTTATGAATAATGATAATGGTGCGGATTTTAACAAAATAAAATTTTATAATATTCTTATTATTAATATAATTTACAAGTACAAGTATAATACATTTCATTTAGTAATATAGACGTTCAACATTATAATGATTTATTATCAATAAGATGGATCAAAGAAAAAAATATTTATGAGATTAAATATTTTTGGTATGCCTCGTTATTCCCCTGTGCCATTCGTGTGGAAAACGTTCTTTTTTTTTAAATGATTTTCGGCTATGTAATTATCATTTTTTCGCACCTATAAAATTATGTCCCGTCTTTCCGGTTTATAAAAAATGGTCTGATTTTTCGGATTGAAATTTTCAAAAAATCGCCAGGGTTTCAAAAATACGATTTAAAAAAAAATACAGGATGTCTTTAGAATATTTGCTTAAACCGGAAAAAAAATTTAAAAAAATTGTGATGCAAGTGGCCTATTGTTTCGAAAAGTAAAGAAAAATCTGAGGGGTTAAATAAAACAATATTGTCTTGTAAAAGTTGCGCAGTAGTAGAGGTTGGCAGTAGTTCGTCAACACACAGATAACAGAAGTTACACAAAAGAATCACTCGCAGTTCCCCGCTCATCCCTTGAACCAATATCGTCTTACCCTTTGGACGGGGAGCAATTATCACGGGATTTACGGCCCCGGAAGGTTTTACATTTTTTACTAACGCAAACACGATCAAATGGCCCTCGAATGAATTCTCCAAAATTGTGCCAACCCTTTCGGCATTATGTAATTCTTTAGGCCGTAATATCACTGTGATTGTATATACTTTACCTTTATATATTAGTCCTATGGGTATATTTAAGAAGTATTAGTGTATGTAATAAGAAAATCCATTTAAAGGTGGGATCTGTCTAAAAGGTAAAAGGTTTTTTCTGGAGCTGTCCAAACTCTCCAATTGTACTGGTCTGGCGTCATGAAATTTACAGTTACCTACTGTTTGTGGCTGTGACGTTTTACACAATGCTTATTTTCATACCGATCTCCATATGGAAACTATATCGGAATCCAAAATGCAAAAAAATCTTTGTTTACTCGGTATGATTTCATGTTGATAGATGTTACCATTAGAGAAGATATAATATTTTGGGATAACACTTTTAAGATAATCACAGATCTCATAAAAGCATCATCTGTTATTTGCCTATACTATACCATTGTCGTCAAAAAATCTTCAAAAATGCAAACCTTTAAAAAAACAAGTCCTGCTAAGCCAATTGAATTGGCTTGTCAACAGGTGCTTATATTTTAGTTACTTTTAGATTTTTTACATTTAAAATTTACATCTTATATCTACAGATTCAACATTTTTTCATACATATCAACATCAATATAAATCTTTTTTTTCCGATAGCCAGTTTTTCACCATATATTTATCCTTATTCATAGAATTACATTGCTTTATAGTGTCAGCTAATAAATTAAATATCTTCGGTACGATGTATTCAAACGTTCTCTGTCCGTACTTATTGTTAAATGTCAGAACTATTAACTGTATTTGTGTTCTAATTTCTCTTTATGCTGCGGGGTAAATATATGTTGAATTATAATTTAGTGCCATAGTATTGCCTTAACCGGTAAAATTTTGGCACTCTGAAACAGCAATGGTATATTATGTCTCTGTTTGAAATTCTTAGTGACGACTAATAATTTTACAATTGCGTTTTGTACAACTTGGACTTGTTTCAGATTGGTTATAGTAGTATTTCCCCATATTGTTAATCCATATCTTATAATAGATTCTGCCAGTGACATATAAATTATTTTAAGTATAAATTATTTTATTTAACAATTTTAAAACAAAAGTCAAGTCAGAATGCTCTATTTGAAAGTTTTAATATTTTTTTTTTCATTAGGTGGTTGTAATTTATTGTTTCTATTGGTAGACCAAGTTTATAGTTAATATATCTTTCGTGTTTTTTCAATAGAGTAGGAGTGGATTTTTTTTTCAATGGTTTGTTTTTTTCTCCCTTTTCAATTTACTTTTTTTCAATGAAAAACTTATTTTTGATAATAAATATAATATTACATATTTCTGAGGCGGGTATGGGTATCGCCGCCCCGGGAACTATTTATTGGATTACAGACACCTTTGCCAGATGTCACCCTAAGTGGTTCACTACGTTTGGTGACTTCGCAGGGGTGCCCAGGTTCATGGGGTGAGTTTTGTCTGGATCTTGGCGGCGTCTGCCCATTAACTGCGTGGCAGGCCGTATCTGGAGAGACTGGTTGAGGGAGACCTTTCGATCTCTAGGGAGGGATTGATTTATACGTCCGTCATCCTGGAAACATTGACCTCCAGATTCCTACCCACCCTTCAAACCTTTTTCCTTCCCTGAGCTTCCTTAAGACCTTCCACACAGCATTTCCAAATATGACCGTTCCTGAGGGGAATTATTTTCCTCAGAACTTCCTGTGTGGAGCTAATGTAAAAAAGACATTATGGTTTCTTATTTTCCGATTTCAACCCCCCTCTTCCAGTTTCGTTAGTTACCAGTTTCGCCGGCCTAAACAAATAATAACCGAGGCGGTCTATTATCCCAGTAAATATCCGCCACGTTTCCTCGCAACGAGGTTATCACTACTTATCATGTCCCACAGGCGGGGGGAGGGGGGGGGGGTGTACTGCGGTGCCTTCTTCTCTTGCTTTTAACTTTATCACATTAGGTTGGTTTCTCCCTCTCTCCCTATCCCTCCCACTCTCCCACCCTCCACTCATCTCCAACTAAAAGTGGCTTAATTCGCTCGTGGCGGATTTCTGAATATGCGAGTGCGTAATTTTATATTAAACTAATCCCAGCGAGAGCTCGTACGGACGTCGTCGACGTTTCGTCCTTTTCATTCTCAAGCGTCTTGTTTGAAAACCAAAAAGACAGAGGCTACTAGAACGATGACGTCACGACGATCTCTCCCTGGGACTAGTATATCCACCCGGATTAACTTCATCTGACTTTTGATACAATTATATTATACGTCTTCGCGAGTCATTTTCTTTTTGGTTCTTCAAAATATATTATGAAATAAAATATATTCTTTTGTGTATAATATAATGGAAAATATAGTTACCTAATTTTATATACGAGCATAAAATGATTTATGTTGGCACCAAGAGTTGACAACCGCATTTCAGATCTAACCCATAGTATATAAATTCAATTTTAAAAAAAGTTAAATGGATCTTCACCGTCTTTTTATTCTTTATTTTTGACAGTTTTTTTCCTACAACTCCGAACTTTACTCAATCCACGACGTGCGCTGAACTGATTTAACCATAATTTTCTTAAAGTCTCCAGGGTTGCCAATGAAATCGATTATCTGTTCAAGAAAGAATTTCATATGTATATTTTTTTTTTACATTAGCTCCACACATCTTTGGGGTTGCTGTGCAGGAGGAATTTTTATGGAAAGAAAGGATATTAAGTTCTGGGAAGGAAAAAGATACGAGGGATGGTTATGAAGTGTGAATCGATCCCTACGGCCCTCCGTTCATGGAGATACTAACAATCTACGTAATTGTGACTAAACCACAAGTACCCTGCTCATATACTACTTTTTAATGCTAGTCTCCGTACACGGCGCTACCCGTAATATACCGAATTTGATCAGTTTTCACGTGCAGCCGTGGAGTTAACGCGTTGTCAAGCGATGTCATATGACTTTTATTCCAACATAAATCCATGCCTTCTGCACTAAATCCTTTCTTCCGTATTCTAGTAAAGTATTGTTATATAAATATGCATTTTTTCCACTTCCAGAACAAATCTAACATTACTTTCATGTTCCGACGCAATTTCTGTCAAACGTCAAACGAAAAAGTATCATACACAAATGATGCGACGCGTCGTGTGCGATCAGCACTGTCGGTATCGTGCAACAGATTGGAAACCGACAGCCGTCGCGTAGCGCCGTGTGCGGGCACCTGCAAAATCCTACGGGGGGTACCTACGATCGGCCCGTATAATACGATCACGAGGATCGAGTAGCTTGTAAGTATTTCCATGAACGGACGGCCTACCACTGTGGTGCAAGACGACCGGTTGGGAGAGTCCGGTCAAAAGGTTTCCCTCAACCAGTCTCTTCCGATCCGACCCGCCACGAAGTAGGTAAACCTCACCTCGTGAACCCGGACACCCCTGCAAAATCACCAAATATAGCCAACCACTTGGGGCGAGCTATGGCAGGAGTGTTGGTTATGCAATAAAATTAGTGATGTGCCGGATCGTTAAAAATGTATATCCGCGGATACGGATCCGAATACGGATATTTGGTGTTAAGATCCGCGGATACGGATCTTTGTTTTCTTATTCAATCGGTGTCGGCGCGCGAGACCTTGAAACGATAGTTGACGTTACGCCCGCCGCAAAGACGGTATAGTAACTTAATACGATAAAATATTTGATTTTAAGAAATAAAAAATACTCTGAATGGAATTTAATAGTTTTTTTAATTCTACCTAATCACCTATATATGGCATTTCATCCTATGAATTGAAAATTAATAAGGCAAAAGATCCGTAAAAGAGCAGCGTGAAAAGTAACGGATACGGATCTTTCTTTTCCCTCGGATATCCGCGGATACGGATACGGATATCCGGAACATCACTAAAT
This sequence comes from Limnephilus rhombicus, assembly GCA_929108145.2. NCBI lineage: Eukaryota > Metazoa > Arthropoda > Insecta > Trichoptera > Limnephilidae > Limnephilus > Limnephilus rhombicus. The sequence continues at coordinate 5,830,770 of OV815285.1, forward strand.
AAAAGGTTCCCGGGTCGGCGTTACCCATAACAACCTCCCAGTATGAAAATAATTGATCAAATTTAGGCAAAGTAATAAAAAATAACCTCCACACAGACACGCGAAAATATGTACCTAAATACTTTTTACACATTTTTTTAAAGTTTCGTAGGTTTGTAAAGCGCCCTGGAGTCTGAATATTTTACAAAAAATAGCCTAGTATTATTTTCCCGCTGTTCCAAGTAACAATTATTTATGACAACTGTTCGACCTTCAGTTAAACTTCTAGTCTAAATCAAAATGCCGTTAGATTTTCTTGAACGAAAATTTAAACATTTTGATCGTAATTAAATAGGAATATTTTATTCATGCTACCAAATATTAACGAGAAATAAATACCTCGTAATTAGATGAAGTTAATGCCTTAATAAGTCGTCTAAATCATCTCTTACAATAATAATGATTATTCCGCTTCTTGAGTTACATTAATAATATTATAAAATTATTATTACATTTATTTCCTCGATAAATGGAGCGCTTTAAAAGTTTCCAATGTTTCCATCATCTATTATTTTCTTTGTTTTATTCGGATGAAAAAGTTTATAGCAGTAAGCATTTTTCTCTATTATCCACATGTCAGCGTTGGCGTTTTAAGTTACCTAGGTACTTTGCGGTTGAATTTGTTTGCCAAAACGGAGAAGGTAGGAATTGTTTCCGCTCCAGAAATAAATTTCAGCAGATCATAAATTGCATAGAAGCATGAAAGTTTGTGTGTACGTGCTTATTCATTACTCTAAAATATTACGTACAGTGGGAATATTTACACAAGGGATTCTCGTGACCCGTCACTCCGACGCGCGACGTGCGCGGGATGCTGGTATTGCTGGTGCTTTGTTTCATGGAAATAAAATGAAGGAGGGCGGAGTGAATCGCGTCAAATCGCGTGTCATACTTGTGTGGGTATTGTACCCAGCCTGTTCTGTTCTTCACCTTCTTCGATGTTGAAAATTCCGTCATGTGGATAAAAAATAACCCGTGCGCGTTTTTTCTTTTGATTTCAAGCTTTGATGTTTTTGTTTCTCCTCGTGAAGTTGCCGTTAGTTTCTTCTCGTTTTGGCAGACTTCTTTTTATGAAATTTCCTGTGTATTATATTGTTGTATAGGTGTGTGTCAAGTGAAGTAACCAACAGTGCACCCGCCTGAGAGTGATGCATAACCCTTGGGACGGCGTTTTGACACGTCTCGGTGGGGTAGCGATTCTAGAATATTCTCGACACGTAGTAGGAAGGGATTTATTAATAGTGACATCTTGAAGTAAAGCTATCACGTAGAAAGGTGCACTTTTGCTAAAGATTTAGTTTTGTGTCTCTCTCGTTTAACCTCCTGTAGAGGCTGGGATCAGCCCTTTCCCCGGGTACTATTACATGCAGCGCACCAAACAATGGGATAGGTCGGAGCATTTTTGCTCGTTTTGGCAGGCCCGTGCATTATTTTAATGAAGTCGAGTGTCTGGGAGTATGGGGGATATTTTTCGGTGAAAGCTGAACGAGCCTTCCGCGGATTATTTTTTGCAACACCGAAAAGGGAACTGTGCCCGTAGTGCTTTTTGTCTAAAGCTCTGATAAATGAATATGGCATCGGGCGTTTCTGTTCAATGAAGCGAGAAATGCGGGGAGCATTTTTTACTTCCATAAAAACATGAGCTCTCTCGGTTCAATGAATAAAATTTGAGATTGTAATGATTGTGACGACGTTTCGCATAATGTTGCTCTTGACAAGTATTTCAGACGTAATTCACCTTATTGAGTGTTTCAAAGGAGTGACGCACGTCGCACGTAGACATTTATCCGAATCGGTTCAAATGCTGGCAAGTATCAAGGAGGTATTCACTCGGTAGATTGTCGCGTTAATTGAATGCCGTAAACGTTAATCGATGAAACCTCCTCCTTCGCATAATATCGCCTTCGTCAGTGTCCCTATGTGCTCTCGGGGAGTTCATTCCTTCTTCATAGAATTGACAATTTTTGATACACGTGTCTTCTTCGGAAACGTGCCGGGAGATTCAACTGTAAGATAAGAATAATCTCAAAAGGTTATTGAATTAAACAGTCAAGGCGAGAGGCGGTTTGTTTTATTTTTTGTCTTGTTTGTGCCTTTTGCGAGGCTTGCTTTGTACACGCCGTATAACTATTATAGCTGTACCTGATGTGACCGTCCCATTGTGTTTATATAGTAAACATACGATGCTATCAACGCAGTTCAAATGGTTTCAAATAGGTTGTGTTCTTTTTTTTATGGCTTTACGATTGTTTGCACCTTACAATAATAATCACGTTAAAAGCTTTAACATCGAATTGAACTTTGTCTCTTTGTCATTCTGTACTACCTAATAGTAACAAAACGACTCTAAAATGTCACTTCAAAGTATTTTAGATTAGTGTATAAAAATAAATGACATATTTTAAAATCTCTAGTTCGTTGAGTTGGGGCTATGAAATCTGTATGTATATTAATTCTCACTTTACTTTAGAAGTGTATTATAACCTACGATTTAGTGTTTGCTGTCTCAATCGATGAATAGCGAAATAAACAGTATGCCGGGCCAGAAGCCGCTGGTTTTATTTTATAATAATTTATACCTGAAAAGTTCGTCAGATGTGTGAGTCTGTTAGTTAATTTGTTAATACGTACTATTTAATATTAACCGGACAAAATCGAGATATTTCTATATGTTGAGAATATCAACTTAAACTATTTGAACATTAACTCTTTGATTTGGGAGGTTTTAATATGCGGGCTGGGCTGCCTGGAGCTCTCACTGACATTACAAGCTTATATCGTAGTACTTTGATCGTTCGTGCTAAAACATAAATTAATTTGTAACATTGTTTGACTTCGCTGCCGGGTTACTTCGCTCTTGGCTTGTTCTAGAAAAAGAGGTTCGTACCTAGGCTCACATTACTTTATACGTTCTGTAAAACTATATTTATAATGAACAAATACATGACTAAATAATATATAATTTATCTTAGTTTGTTCTAGAAAAGGGGTTCAGACGAAATCTCATGTTCTGTAAAAATGTTTTTTTTATAGAAAAATGAAACAATACAACTTTGTATAAACCACTTATATAAAGCGCAAATCCGACCGGTTTCGGAACAAACGTTCCTTCTTCAGGGAAAGCTTATAATAATTTGACAGTTTCGAACAATGTTTTATTATGGTAGGGGTGGAGCCGTTGCTTTTTTGTAGATTGGGTGGGTAGGTATTAATGTAGAGTGGGTGGGTAGGGGAACAAATCCATGATTGGTCTATAAGACAATATTTTTTGTTAGTTGATAATTGATTCATTATTTTTAAGGGATTTTTTAATTTCCAAGGCTTCTAAGTTATCTAAACGTTTTCCTGTATGATTAATATGAAGAATATTTATTTATCCCTGTATTTTTTTCAAAACTATGGTTATTTTCAATGATATGGTTAGCGAATTCAGAAAAATTATTATTATTAAGACACCTTAAATGTTCTTTGATTCTGATTTCAAAAATTACGAGTTGTTTCCAATATAGAAAGAGGGACAATCGTTGCATTTGAATTTATATATTCCGGAATTAGTCAATTTATGGTCTTTATTTTTAGTATTTCTCAAAAAATTACCGATATTATTTCTTGTATAAAAAGCTGGTTTAATATTAGAAGGGAGATTTTTGCAACATTGAACTGAAAAATTATTTATATACAAAATTTTACGCCATTCTTTATCATTAATATTATTAGAATTTTATAGATATTGATTTTTTTTAATTTTGCTAAGTTTTTTATTTAGGATGTTATCAATTAATTTTGGTTCATATCCGTTATTTATAGCAATTTGTTTTATTATAGAAAGTTCAGAAAGGAAATTATTATTAGACATTGGGACATTTACTAAGCGATGTATCATGGAATGGAATGTGGAGTGTTTTTGTGAGACAGGGTGGCTTGGAGGTCTTTTTATGATGAAAAGTGAGAAACTGCAAATAAGTAATAACAAACTTTATTTTGTGAACTTGCCAATTGCGTAACCGTGTTTCTGAAAGCATGTAAACCAGAGTTTGCAATGTAAAGATTCAGTTTTTTTTATTATTTTTATTTAATTAACATTGTCTAAAGGTTCAAGTCCCGGTCGCGCCGATCCCCTTTTTTCTTGTGTGTGTGTTTTTTTTATTGAAACGATGATGATATTTTTTGTTTCAATAAATATTTTTTGTCTCATTTATATGTCTTCTATTACAGTATCTATTTTTTATTAACTAATAATTTTATTTCTTCGTTCCAGGTAAGCACCACAGATTGAATTAAAAACAGGCATCATACATACTTATAAAAGGTTAGTAAAAATCTTAAATCAAGTTAATTTCATGGAAATTAGTTGCTTTACTGTAGAACGTTAGGACATTTATATTGATTATGGCGTAAAAGTCCTCACTCGATTTCTTAACGCAGTGACTTTGTTTTTTAAATAATTGCTTTGATACAATTATTCCGCGTTCTTGAGAATTACATCGATCCACGGTGTGTCAACGTTTGTATTCTGCTTCTGATTACTTCGAAAAATGTCAAAGTCGTGATGACAAGACACCATTTGCTAAAATAAGAGCATCTTCCTATAGGGTGATGAGTGTGATGACTTTTGCGGATTTCGGTACAAGCGTGATACTGAACTGTCATTTACTATAGTGTGTGTGCAAAGTAATCTTCTTCTTCCTTGCATTATCCCAACTCATTGCCTACGGCCTAGGTAGGCTGTTGGGGTCGTTTCTTTTCGTTTTCAGGCTGTGTCTTCTTCGGTTCTGGATTTCGCTTTCATCCAGGCCGTTTCAGCATTGAGTCATCCAGGAGGTCTTTGGTCTTCCTCTGAATGACTGTCGATGAAGCTCCATTGGCATTGCCTGTTTCACTGTGTGGTCTGGTGGCCTACATCTTATGTGCCCGTTCCATCTCAACTCTCGTTTCTCCAGCTTCCTCCAACAGTTCTAATTTATATAACAGTTCTAATTTATATGTATATCATGTTTATATCCGTGACACCCAGGCTACCACGATTGCGTGAACTTTTGATCCTATATTTTAGTGATGCTCCTGCCGAACATCTAAGCTTTCGCATTTCTGCTGTTTTGAGTTGCCTAGAGTAGGAGTTGTACATTGTAGCCATACATTTTTTTAAACATTACATATTTCACATTACAATGATCTTTGGCTGTCTAACCAGGAATTTTACCCGTTTTGGGACAGTCAGACTTTATCGCGGGTCTAACAATAGTCTGGTATATCTTTCCTTTAAGTTTTACGTGTACAAAGTAATATAATTTAATTTAGTATTTAATTTAAATTTCTATTTTATAATGAATTAACACCGGCGTTACAATCACAGGACCCAAGTTTATTATTATGCATTAGTAAATTCCACGCTTTGCCATGCATTATTAATGGTCAATTCGAACAAACGTCTAAAAATACATAAACCATTTGTATTTGCTTAGGACTGTAATGGTTCTGATATTGTTTAATGGTTTTTTGTACTTGTTAAAGTTTTTCGTGTGCGCTTTCTCACCCTGGAATGATTTATGATTTATGATCGAATTCTTTGATGGCATTTTCCATTGTGAACCCACTCTTTCTCCTTCATTTTCACTTGGTAATTTGCCTCGTGTAATTTTCTTCTATGGTCACTTTCAAAGGTAACGCGAAGGTTTCCCAAATTACAGACGTAGATACTTATAATTTGACTTCTAAAATAAGAATTTACGTCATTAATGTTGATTGTTTGACAGTCAATTTTTATTTGTTTGTGTCTTAACGCAATGAGATTTTTTTTAACAGTATTCACCGTCTAATATTAAATTTTCTAATTTTTTTTTAACCCCTTATTAACGACCCATTTTCCATCAATACCTACCCAATTTTATGCGGTGGGATGCGTAGGGTCACATCTATCCAAGTCAGTTATCACTAAATGTTGTCGTTAGTAGCGTGGTTATTCTTTGCGGCTCTTGAAAAATAATATAAAAAAATATAACTTTGATGTTAATTCCTCAGGCTAATTTGTTCGGTTTTCGGAACAACTCATACAGGTCTCATGTAAATCGTTGTGCCTCCCTTACTATAATGATTACAAATATGAACTAAATGGTGTTAGTAATTTAAAACGCCACGCTTTATGTTCAAATCTGAAAATTAAACACTAACAGCCTTACTAAAAAACCCCGTGAAAATTTTATTCAATTGACAAACGGCCGCGGATGTGAAAACATTACTAATTACAAAATTGTTCATTGAAAGAAATACACATTGTTTACACGGCCTGAGAGGGTAGTTTATCCCTGTTTTAACGATTGATGTCCGAAGGAAATTTGGAATTTTTTCAACGTATTTTAAATGTCTTGTATGTTTCTTATTTTTGAAGATGTCGTAAAAGCAAATACCTTTATAGAAACTAGATAGAATTGCCTTTTTGATTTTTGTATCTGAAATATACGATCGTTTTTAAAAATTACAGTATTTTAAGTTTCAACATGAAAAAATTTGAAAAAAAAAACAGCTGACTGTAAACATATTCTATTAAATGGTCGAAAAATTTTGGAAAATTCAAAATTTAAAAAATACACACCTTTTACTTTATGAATTTGGAAGAAAACTATCACTTCACTTTTTATCTCGTTCATACAATTAAAAGGATAAAAAAATATAATAATTCTGAAAAAATCTGACATCTTGGATTCATTTTTACGCAATAAATACGTCGATTTCTCGAATTTATTTTATTTACACATGCATGAGGCTTTTACATTATTAAATAATATTACTTTTAAGAAAGTTTTATTAAATTCACGCAGAAAAGTCAATAAATTAAAATTTCAGAAATAACCTAAAACCTATCTTTAACGAAACTAAATCATCAACAAAACAATACTTAAAGGACTAAAACTGAAAAAAAGTAACGCCAGCATTGGTAATTATGTTGAATTACACTAATATCACAGTGAATTGATCATTTAAACGAAAATTATCTTCAACAACATAAAAATTAACTGCAAATACAACTGAACATTGTCAAACACTGTTTTACCGCGAAGTTTATAAAACAAGATGGCCGCGCGCCTGCGCAGATCTATGTGAGATTCAAGGGGACCAACATAAAAATCATAAAATACGTGATTGACGTAAAAACACAGTGCACCGCGCAAGCAACAAATATGCAGTTGACCGCTCGTTAAGGCGTTTTGTTATTAGTAAGGCTGTTAATAATTAAAATATACACCTTTATGCTAGTAACGAGCTATATGCTGAAGGCCAATCCAAATAACGCTGGCGCTTTTATAGATAAGTCTGTCGGCCCCATTTTGAATCCGAAGTTTCCGGACGCAATTTGAAAAAAAAATTATGAAACTTAAGTAATTTTTTATTAATTTTATTTTTACATGAAATGACACAAAAGTGAATTGACGATAACGTTTATAATACAGTTGCCCAACAATATATGTATTCGTTTTTTTTTATTTATTTTTGGTCATTATCAGTAATTTTGTTTAGGACTAACTGGTACCCGGCACCTCCCTAGGCCCCTTCCCCTCCCGCATTTCTCTTCCACCTTCCCCGCCTTCCCCCTCCCTCCATTTTTTTTAATTTTTTCTTTCCGTAAGAACCTTCCACAAAGTATTAGAAAACTTAAAAAAACAACTTCCAATTCCTTCCCTTCCCTCCAATTATCTTACTTTTTCTTTCCGTAAGAATAAATAATAATAATAATAAATAAATAAGTGTTTATTCCAGTATGTGGGGAGGAGAGTGCAATCCCACTCATTCCATAAGGGTATAATATACACATACATGTACAAAGTATTTGTGAGGAAAAAAAGAAAAAGAAGGTGGATATGAATGTACACGAAACAAAAAAAGATAATAAGCTAATAGTAGTAAAAGGAAAACAAAAGAAATAATAATATTAAGCTTTCAGGATTCTGTGAGCACGTAAGGAGCCAGTATTTTTCTCCAGTGTGCATCAATACTGGATGATGGACTGAGGCGGGCTTCCATGACGAGGATGATGTAAGAACCTTCTACAAATTAGAAAACAAAAAAAAAGATGAATGAAATAGGTAATGGCCTGTATGGCGTGTATGGCGTGACCAAGGGAAACAGGGATTCATTTTTTTATATATAGATAAAAGTAAGGTGACCCATTTTTAATTTGTTTTTTTTTTTTATGTTTGCTTTCTAAGTTTTTATATTTCAAAAATTATAATATGTTTATTTCGAATTTTAAAATTTCAAAGCGAAATTGATTACCTTTCAGAAACAGTTTTTAGTTTTCGGATGAGTTCAGAAATATTCCATTTATATTTTATTGCAAAGTCGAAATACTTTGACCTTCCGACAAAATGTGGAAGGCCTGAGTGGTTGAAAAAGTGCAGTGTGCGTCAATTATTTGTGAATTTATTTAAATTGTTTTTTATTTCAATATCTTATTTTGAATGCTTCCGCGAGTCTGTTGCCATGGTGAAGCAATATAACATGTCATTGTATTATTTAATGAAGGCTTCTCGGCCGCCGGAAGTGCGTCAGAAGGAACCTTTCCGTTTGACAAGGCGAGAATCCTCCGGAATTCCGTTATTGAGGGAATATCGATGTTGGCTGACGTTTAAAGGGCGAAATTATTATTCACTCGTCCGGAACGGTGCGTCACCAAGTGTTCCGGTGGGCGGTTCCATGCCAACTCAGAATCAACTCAACTCAACACCTCTTTTAAGAGTCATTAAAAGCTATGAAAAAAAAATCAAGAGTATGCATTTCACACGCGGTAGACGTGAAACCTTCAGAAAACTAAAGTACAAGAATGGGGAGATTACGAAGTACTTTTTCATCAATGAAGGATGATTTTTTCCATATTTTTAGGTCGAATTCCGGTGCACCTTTTCCTATACATGTTATCTTATTCGTATTAGTGTTTTCTTCATCGGAGTCGCTAGATGTCGCTTTCTTTTTTGTTTTCTTTGCCTGTTCATTTTGAAGTAGTTTGAAGATTGGATATTAGTTTTACAAAATTATTTTTTTTTTGGATTTCGTGGGATTTTATCTTTGATCCGCTGAATGTCTGGCCGCTAAGGTTCATCTGGCGCTTTATACCACTAAAGCAAATGAGACTTGCGTCGTACCGTGGATTTATCGTATTATATTGGAACCGAATACCAGTGAAATAAATAAATATTTTATTGCTACCTCATTCTCTCTCTAGAGATGTATTTGTTTGTCTCTTAATAGTGTCGCTCGCTTCCGTTTCATCGAGTTTCAAATCAACGGTGCTAAAGAATTTTTCACTTAAAAAATCGAAAAATAGCTCGTAATCTAACGTATTTAACCATTTTTTTTAAATATATTTTCTATCACTTTTAATGACTTTTCAAAGGAGGTGTTGAGTTGAGTTCATTCTGAGTTGTTCGTTCACCCCGACGGACGTCGTTAAGAATGCGACACCGAAATAAGGTGAAGTTTTGATTGTGCCCTAATCATTATTTGATTGTCCAAGAGGGTTACACGTGGGGGACGGTTACACTCATAGTTAGATTAAATACATATTACACTTAACTTCTCACTGCATTTGACAAATGCAATTGTAATGAACGTACGAGTAGGTCGGATATTGTATAATAAACGTAAACAGTTATGTCTCTGAGTAATGTACGGATGTGAAAGAAGGTATAAAAGGCCCGTACGAGCATTCAAGAGTTCTGTTCCATTTTAATTGCCATCCTAGTGATATATAAGACTCTAGCTAAAGGTGCGATTCCGTGCCACGCGACAGTCGGCAGACGGCAACAGCAGACGGCGACGGCGCGCAGGTTCCAAAGTCGACGGCATTGACGGCACTGCAGTTGCGTCCGCTGCGTACTGCCGACGGTTGTGTCTTCCATTTAAAATTATGAATAATAAAATGCTGCAAGTGTTATTGCAAGAAGAAGAAGACGACGATGATTTATTATTGTACTATTATTCAAGTAGAAAGCCTATACTGCCAATGTACTTAAATAGATTGGAAGAAGGCGCTTATGAAACTTTGATAAAAAGACATCTAAATGAGAGTGAAGACATTTTCAGAAGTAATTGTCGTTTAAATAAAATTGAGATCTTGAGCGATTTATTTCCAAACGTTTTCTCTTATCCTTTGATCTTTATAATGAACATTCTTGCAGTCAAATAAGCACGGATTTTTAGACACCAAATTAATTAATCTGCGATAGATTGCCCGGAATTACTTGAAAGAATTCAATTAAGAGTGCCCACCAGACAAACTAGACTAAATCATACACTTAACACACCTCGATGCAATACTAACTCTAAACAAAACACATTCATTAACCGCGTTTCACACTTTTTTAACAATTCATACAATGAATTCGACTTATTCAACACAGCACCCCAAATTCTAAAAAAAATAAACAATAAATAACTTCTAAACATATACAAACTATTATACTCCTATACAAATAACTTATTCACTCCCAGATTAGATCCGTCCCCTTCCCCTCCCGCCCACCATCCCATCCCAATAAGCTATTATAACTATTATAACTTTTATAACTTTTTAATCTCTCTAATTAATACACACCAGTGAAAACCTATTATTGGTTCAATAACATATACATATGTAAATACACCTAAGTAAATAATGTAACTGTTGGTTTTCCAAATAAAAATAAAATAAAAATAAAATAAGACTCTCGCTTTCTCCGTCTGTCAACACGTCCATTGTGTCTGAAGTCGACGGCAGTACGGCAGTACTATGTTTGCACCCGAGTGCCGTCTGCCGCCACGCGTCAGTCATCGACGGCAAGTGCCGCGCGGCACTTGTAGTGGTGTGTCGGAAACGGTCCAATACAAGTGCATAGAGTTAAGTAGTGCCGTCTGCCGTCGGCGGCACTGCAGTCGCCGTCTGCTGTTGCCGTCTGCCGACTGTCGCGTGGCACGGAATCGCACCTTAAGGGGCCGTTCAAGTATTACGTAACGCACTTGGGGGGGGGGGGGGGGGGTTTAAGTTTTAAGTTTTACTCCCACAAAATTATTGTATATTTCACAAGTTTGTAAAAGCCCTAACAGATTAGATATAAATAAATAAAAAGATAGTGCTGAAACTTGTGGGTGAGTAGTCGGGTAGTAAATACTTGCATAATCCTATCCTATTAATCCTATTTAATATTACAAAGGCGAAAGTACGTATGGATGTATGGATGAATGGATGTATATTTGTTACTCTTTCACGCGAAAAAAACTGAATGGACTTCTTTCACTAATAGAAAGCTACATTATTTGCGAGTAATATAGGCTGTGTATATTGGTAAGCTCTGGCGTTATGAAATTATTTATTATACGTTTATTGTCCAGACGAAAAGCAAAGCGTTGCTTAGTAATTGTAAATAATTATTTTGTTATTTGCTTAGGTTTCTATGGAGATTCCTTTGATAGTTAAAGTTATACTAATCTATACTAATATTATAAATGCGAAGCTGCGTGTGTTTGATTGTTACACTTTAATAGGTGGCACGCGAGCTGTTTGAAAAATGAATGTAACTGGTATGGAGGGGGTGGTGAGGGGGGGGGAGTGGAGTGGGGATAGGGAAGGTGGAGTAGGTGGTGTGGTAACCCCCCTAATACTATGCGAGCAAAGCCGAGGGCAAAAGATAGTTATATTATATTTTTATAATATGAGGGACATTATTATTTTGTATGTAGAAAGAAATCGGACTATACTCCCCTTAGTAAATATTTTCCTTTGTTCAGCAAACGGCTCTGCGCGGTCCCTGTTTGACGTTTATATTTTCCATTTCCCAGCACGGCGCGCCACCAGCGAATGACACTTTTGATTAATACGCCTATCATGGACTGAATTCCCGGGAAGGCCTGGGTAGGTGGTGGCCAATGAACGGTGATAAACCGACAGAAGTATGTTGTGGGCGAGTCTACGCCCGGTGTAAGCTCAATCTGTCCTTACTTCGAGATAAATTGATTAATCATTATTTGAAATATCGAAATTCCAAATGATTGTGATGTATGGCTACAAGAAATTTTAAACCAAAATATGAGAACACGAATTCTAGTTGTAAAATTCCGAGTTTGCTAATATATATATATATATATATATATATATATTTTGCAGAAACAAACAGTACAGTATTGTTTTTTGCCTTCACATTGTAATTTTACTGTAACCTATAAATACATAGAATAAAATAGTTGCAAAGTTAAAGAAGTTAACACAATAATTGGTACCAATGACATGTCGCTGTTATATACATATGTTTTTGTGTGATATATTATACATTTTACCTAAATTAAGTTAGTTACTATATTACGAAAGGAGACAGGTGTGTGTGCGTGTTTGTGGGTGTGTAAGGGTGCGCAATTGTGTGTGGATGTGAGTGTTATGTGATTATGAGTGTTAGGGAACGTACCCACCCATACTACGTGACCAACTTTTTGCAATTTTTAACCCTCCCACCCGGTGACCAAAAACCTAAGCCCCCCGCCGCTCATTTGTACCAAGCGTGACATTATGAAGACCCCTCCCCCCATAAACGTGTCACGTAATATGGGTACGTTCCCTTATATGATTATTAATCATTTAATAGAGACAAACCGTAGATCCAACAAATAACAAACAAAATTCAAACATTCAAATATAAATACGTGCTATAATTTGTGCCCTTTAGAAACCTTAGAAAATCTAATAAATTGAATAAAAAAATTATTTACTTAAGGGCCCGCAACCCGGATTTGTACCGATTTATTACATATTTACCTTAAACACGGTAAGTTTTAAAGCTCTTAAAAAAATTAATGTTATTCTTAAAGATAATATCTAGACTTCTTCAAATTTAGCAAATTCACTTCGTGGCACCATTTTATTAATGAAATAATTAAAAACACTTTGTTTTTACCACAATAAACTTTATTTAAAAGTCAACATGTTTCAAGAACGATGTTCTCTTCATCAGGACATAAAATGTACTAAATACTAAATGATCAAACATAGAACGGCGTGGGTAGAAATGGAAGTAGTGGGGGAAGGAGAAAGGTGGAAAGGGGAGGTGCTTAGAAGATCAACAAGGGGGAGGGGGGGGGGGGGGGGTGGAAAGGGGGTGCTTAGAAGAACAAAGACAAAAAATTACAATGGAAATATGTTTAAGATAGGGTTACTCACAAAATTAATTTGATTGTTAATAATATTTAAATTTCTATTGACATTTTTCCTAATTTCTAATATTTCTAAAAGATCTAAGTGAAAACCACTAACGTGTTTTCTTTGAATTTTTCGGCTTTTCTCTAATATAATTTACATGTATTATACATATAAACATTCCTCTTCAATCACTCTATCTATTGGTGAAAACCGCATGAAAATCTGTTGCGTAGTTTAAAAAATTAACGCGCACATACATTTTGAACGACTTCATTTTATACTATGTAATGATGATGTAATGATTACAATGCAATGTCCTAAAACAAACAATTAATGAATATTTAATTCGCAGTAATAAAAATTGAGGTCAATAATCGAAATAAAAAAATTTCATATCTTTTAAGTTGGACGAAATTACACACAGTAAGCCAAATTTCATCAAAATCGGTTATGTGGTTCCGGAGTTTATTTCGAACAAACATCGTGATGGGAGATTTTTTTAATATATATAATACCGGTGCTTAGTCGGGAAACACGCCAAACGCGTGCTTAACATTTGTACACGGTTGACATTTGTCACATGAGAACGGGTCGTTTCTTCGACTCGTTCTTATGTTCAACAGCTCGGCTGTGGAATGATTTGCCGGCCTCTGTGTTTCCTCCTTCCTACAACATAGGTCTCTTCAAGACCAATGTTCATTCCTTCCTCTCCTCAAAAAGACCCTCCACACAGCATCCCAAATGACATAGGCCCTGAGCGAAATTATTTTCCTCAAGGCCTCCTGTGTGGAGTTAATGTAAAAAAAAATAAAAATTTACCTTTGGTGTCATTGCGGTAAGATTCGCTTTGTGCGTTCGATTTCGACAAAGTATCAGCTTTTATAATATATCCGCAGAATAATGAGTGACGACACTATCGGGGCAAAACCACCCCGCCCCTATTACCATGACAGAGAGAGAGTCGGCTTTAAATTCGCCGTGTATTGCCTTCAGATAAAGCCTGTGTTATTGCATTTATAAAGTTTTTTCGCCTAGATTGTCTCCATTTTACGAGTCCGCATATCGCGTGACGGTCGTATCGTCTCTTTTATGACGAGACTCGACACGGGACACCCGCAACCCGCATCGTACCCCCGCCTCACAATATTGGCGAAAATGTTTATGGGAAATGGGTTGCGATAAATTATTGCATTAAATGATTATGCAATGCCGTCACGATTGCAATCTACGGAATGCGACGCTCGTTTGATGTGGTCGGTGTATTGGCTATTAATTTTGCGGTTCTGTGACAAAACAAAATAGTGTCAACACACAACAATACATTTAACCTAAACTCTCCTAAACTAACCTTCAATGTTTTGATTTGTCGGTTTTCTATTTAATTCATTTACTTACTTGTGTGTTTTGTTTAGGTAGAAACCTACAGTTACTCTTAACGACCCTCAAATCAAATTCTTGTGAAAGTGTTACGAATTCTAAGATTAATTTTTTTTTTCTACATGAGCTCCACACAGGAGGCGCTGAGGAAAATAATTTTCCTCAGGGCCTATGTCATCTTTGGGGATGCTGTGTGGAGGGTTTTTTTTAGGAAAAGGAAGGAGAGGAGAGTTCTGGGAAGGAAAAGGGTTTAAGGGGTGGGTAGGAATCTGGGGTTCAGTGTGTCTTGGTCATCCGCCTCCAAGACCTAGACAAACCTCACCCCATGAACCCGGGCACCCCTGCTAAATCACCAAACGTAGCGAACCACTTGGGGTGACCTATGGCAGTAATTGCTTCTAAATGTAATCCGTACCAGATATTCTGGCTCAAATAGGATTCTACGTCCCGGATAATTTCACGCGAGGCCGCCAACACAGGCTTTTGATTCTTCCCAGGTGCAGAACTAACTTACCAATGGTAAAGCCCCTGTAAGAATCACTAGATTAATAATTGTATCGCAGGAAATGTGGATATTTTCCACATGTCCTACAATAAGTAAACGTAAATTATCACTCATGTTTTAATTTGTATCTTAAATGTAAATGTAATTATTATGTATACACCGCTTTTGCAATGTATTGGTTTTTACACTGTTTTTGCAAATAAATAAAATAAATATAAATCTAAACTACAAATCGCTTTAAAACAGAAATTGCAGGTAAAGTAATAAAGCATTAGGCAGTTAATGAATTTAATTGCCTTGCAATCTACAAAAATACAAAATGGACTACATACGAATACTACATTTATAAAAATTCGAGTGCAGTTTACACGCGGCGCAACTTTACCAAAACAATCTCAACCAATACTTGAAAAGTGAGTTCATAATCAAAGCGACCAATGAGCCCAGACCAGCGTAATTTCCGTTTCATATCTCAACCAACAGGAGCCTTTAAAAGTGACATAATCAAAGCGCAGTTGATACGTCGAAGGTGCAGTAATCGTTATTTCCGTTTCATTCGAAATCCAAATCATTGCGGGGCTATAGAAGTTTCACTTCAAAAACGTACATAAAAAAGTACACGAACTATATACAAGACAACATAATAAATAGTACACTAATACAGTAGAGACTGTAAAGTGGTATACTTATATAACTGTGAAGAGAATCATGGGCCTCGAGGGTAAACACATTTCAAGTCTCCTTCTAGATACCCTGAAAACGGAGAATTGAATAAATAAATTAAAAAAAAAAACTGTTCAATTTTTTATCTGAGTGAACAAAATTATAATATCCTTTAATGTTGAATAATTTTTGAGATAAGATATCGAATAGTATTAATAGGCTTGCGTCTGCATGGTTGAATTTCACAACCCGGCTTCGAGTGCATGTCTGACGCCACGCCATACGCGCCGCGCCACAAATAACATCAGTGTACATGGAATTTCAAACAAAGCTGCGGAGCCGGTTTTTAACTGCTAGTAATGTATTATTGTTGTATAATGTAAAATTATTATTGTTATATGTACATATTTATTTTTATTTTTTTAACATATTTCCACACAAGAGGCCCTGAGGAAAACAATTTCTTCGGGGCCCGTATCATCTTTGAGGATGTTGTGTGGAGGGTCTTTTTAGGGAAAGGAAGAAGAGGAAGTTCTGGGAAGGAAAAGGATAGGAATCTGAATGTCGATGTGTCCAGAAATCACGGACGTATGAATCCATCCCTCCTATTGCGGTACAAGGCGATGGGTCGAGAGAGTCCGGCTGGAGGGATAAAATGTCTCTCCCGATCCGATGGGCAAACGCATGTGCCGCCAAGACCTAGACAAACCTCACCCCATTAATCCAGCACCAAACGTAGCGAACCACTTGGGGTAACCTATGGCAGGGGTGGTGGATATCCATTAAAAGGTTCTGGGAACCTCGGTGCCCATACTCTCCTTCCAAATTAAAAAGTATTAATATTATATATACCGGTTAGTGGCTGAGTTGGCATCGCGTTTACGTTCCACCTAGGTATCGCCAGTTCGATCTTTCGGCTGGCTAAGTCCTCCATCACGACCCAAGCAACATTTTGCACTTACTGTGGTGGTAGTAGGAGATTTTCAAATATTGTCAAATTATAATCTATTATAATCACCGAATAATTATTCGTAACCCGGGAGCGTTAGTCTTTCTTTAAAAAAATGTTACATTTATATAGTTAGATAGAAAGCGAAATATTTATATTTCTTTAACTGTAATAAATAATAAATAAAATAATTAAGTTATAAATTAAAGAAACTCATCTTTACTTGCATGTACAGATGAGTTTCTTCAATTTCTCACAGTTGTAATAAATAAGATTCATATGCATTTAAGGCGATACAAGCACAATGTTGTGCGGTTTTATTTCATTTATCTTTCACGGTTGAATGTCTGCCTTTAATTGTATAATAAAATGTTTCACTGCGGGAAAATATCGTACCGTATCGTTGGGTGATGAAAAATAATATTATCTTCCAAACAAAAGGTTGGGTTCATATATTATGTATACGTACTAGAAGTTATTACATTTCATTTATGTTCTGAATATTTAGTATCAAAGTTAAATTAAGGTTAAAATATTTGGTTGTTAAATCTTGAATTACAATTCGTATGATAAGAAAATTATACTTCTAAAAACTATTGCAAAATTTTGATTTATTTCATCGAACATGTCGTCAAATTTTGTACGTGTTTTGGATACCTTTTTCATTGTTTTACGTGTTTTTTCTAACTTCTTTACGTGTAATTTTAGACTATACATAATGCCTAGTTATTTTATAACTAAATTTACGATCTTTGTAGCATTTATCATCATCTAGTAATAAATAAATAATAATACATACTTTTTCAATCTTTGCAAATCTATTTTGTGGCGTCATTTAATATTAAATGAAAACAAACCACATTTTTTTACATTTACTTCACACAGGAGGCCCTGAGGAAATAATTTCCTTTAGGGCCTTTGTAATCTTAGAGGATGCTATGTGTAGGTTTTTTTTAAGGAAAGGAAGGAGAGGAAGTTCTGGGAAGGAAATAGGTAAGAGGGGTGGGTAGGAATCTGGGGTCAGTGTGTCCAAGAGTGTCAGGCGTATGAATCCACCCCTCCAACTGCGGTGCAAGACGATGGGTCGAGGTATTATAGATCAACCAGTGTCTCTCGATCCGGCCCGCCACGCAGCAGGTGCGCGGACGCATCGGCCGCCAAGACCTGGACATACCTCACCCCATGAATCCGGGCAGCCCTGCGGCACCAAACACCAAACGCAGCGAACCACTTGGGGTGACCTATGTCGAGCGGTTGGTTGTCTATTATTTATTTATTTATTTATAAGTACATGTTACATGATTAATACATTTACTTGAGAAGATACATTAGGTCACTATACTAGGTGGCTGCCTGTATCATGGTGACCAACGGAGAATAGTTATTTTGAAATGAAGTCTAGTAAGAGTAAACATATTTAAGTATAATTATTAAAAAAAAAAAAAATGGTAGAAATGTTTCCAATAACTCACAAATTGCCAAAGTTGCCTGGAAAATAAACACAAATAAGTAGGGTAGCTGTTATGTATGTACATAAATACACATTCATACATACATGCGCACATACATAGAAATATATACTTACATAAACATGTATTTATGCTTACCCACACATACATGTGTATTCATATATGTACACATATACATACACATACATATATACACTTAAATTTGATGGCAGAAACAAGCCGTCGCAAAGTGGGTCCAAATACCCGAAAAGTTGGAAACAATTTACAGGCAGGATTAACGGGGAGTTATAGTGGGGAATTAAAGTGATATTATTTTTCCATATGGTTAAAAATAATTATAATTTTCGGTTTTAGTAAGTTTTACTGGATTTTATTAACGATTTCTGGATTTTAGTATATTTTTTTCAAAAAAAAAATATATATATTTTTTTTTTTTTTACTTAAAATTGATATTATTCTTATCCATATCCATATACCCATGAAAATAAAGGCCAAGTAATGTTTAATTTTGCTTTTTAACATTCTGAAGCAGACGATGAACAATCATCATCATCGTCGGTGCTAAAGATATTTGAAAAATGAATATCCGGAGGAATTATTTAATCGAAAACTTCCTTAGGAAAACGATTTAATTGTTTCTTTGGGGGTTGCCTGTAACTACGTGGTTATGATAGGATCAGATGTAACTAACATTAAATTAAAAACACTCTTAACTCACAATCCGGAGGTCGCGGGTTCGAACCCGGCATGCGCAAATAAATTTTATTTGATTAATTTGTGTTATTTCACAATTAATTCATTTAAAATAATACACAGTATATTTGCGGCATGTTCCAGAGTGGAAGATACTATCAGTATCGCCCTGGTGTAAGACCACCATTCAGAATTGAAACGTTGCTTGAAAATGGCTTTAGCCGTGTTTGGTGACCAGATCTGAATAGCCAGGTACTTCCCAACCTTCCTCTTCCCCACCTCCTTCCCCTCCCCACTACCTTCAGCCTCACAACATACCCCAATTGGGGATGCCATAGTCTCACTGGCTCCAGACGGGAGCAGTTGAGATTCTTGTGCGGTATTCACTGTAAAAAAAAAAAAAAAACTTTCATAAAATATCTCACGAGAACATTTTCTAGAATAGTTCTCGCGATATTTGTTTTAAATCTTTGTTCCGAGCTTCCTGAGCCTCTTATGATAATCTTAATCGGGCGGCAATATCTGATGGACGATGGGCAAGGATTCTGCCACACTACGTTTATATTGTCAGACTTCCCGCGAACTAATCGCAAAGGTTGGTACAATTTAAGATTTAAAAATACTAGAATAATCCGCATCCTCTCGTGTTCTAGATGTGTTTACGATCACCACGTTTTCAGGATAAATCGCGTACAATATAAAACCAATCGGAGTCTCAAGTCATTTTTTGTATTTTCCTACACAAATCTAGCATCATCTCGACGAGCAATAGTCTATCTTGTATTAATGCGAAATTTGAAGCCCGCGATCTTTTTACAGAATTTATCCAACCTCTCTGGCAATTGGTGAGGTTTATATATATATATTTTTCAAATATTAAAATCTTTTTCCTTCTTTTGACACTTCGAGTTCATCATTATGTCAAATAACTCTCTTTGTCTTAAGAACAAATCCTTTGAAACCGAACCTGTGACTAAAATAATATTTATGAAGCACTCAAATTTTACAGTAAGTAAATTAGGTTAAATTACTGGGCCTGAGAAACGCAACGTATCTAACTTTAACTTTAAGTATTCCAGAAATCTTCGTAATTTTTTTTTAATTCACGAGATGTTTTTTAAAAAAAATATCCCAAATTTGTCGCATTAGGAAATGAAAAAAATAAACTTAACATCTTTAGTACACAACTGAAGGTATTGAATTCATGTTAAAAAAAATTCCAGCAAGCGGTGTAAAAAGTTATCAGTCCCTAAATGTTATATAATAAATGTTGCATTTACACACAAACCTCCCTGACTGCTCGGGAAGTCAATCTTTGCTGTTTCGCTTTCGCAGTGACGAAACGATTTGCTAAATTTTGTGGTACGGGGAAAGATGCGCTGGTATGTGGTGTCAAGATATAGAAACCAAATTTAGCGATCCCTGCAATTTGAAATTTCGAATTGTTTCCGACGCTCCCATACTAGTAAAACCAATTGTGCGTCGTCAGCAAATAGTGACAAAATGTCAATTATAATGTCGTTTAGTATAGAATACTTTGTAAGATAAGAAAAAAAAGTATATTGTTATATTATGCAAAATTATTTTTTGTTGTATGATTCATTCGTGATCCCGAGGAAGAAAACTTTGGTTTTTAAACGTGAAGATGGTTTCGATTAAATAATACGAGTAATTAAATTAATTTTTTCCGATATGTGGGGAGGTTAGTGCAATGCCACACATCCCAGAGAGAGTACAAAAATGATATAATACACAATACAAGTAATAACACAAATTTTGTGAATTTAAAAAAAATGGTGTGATGTTATAAGAACGATAATAAATTAACAATATAAATATGTATAATTAAATAATGAAACGTCGTCGATTTATCCTTTCTTTGTCGCAATTGATTCCTCGGATTGAAAATTATTAATATCTTTCTCTTGTTTCAATAGTCGAACCTGAACTCTGTTAGGACTCTCAGGACATTTGTGGAGTTATTTATTATTTCCCTCATTTCTGCAACTCTTGTTCTCGTGAGGGCTGCAAATCCGGGAACTCGTCCTTCGTGAACATAGAGGATAGTAATGAAAAATAATATAATATCAGTAATCCTTCTAATATTATAAAGGTTAAAGTTTGTATGGATGTCTGGTAGTATGGGTGTATGTATGTTTGTTACTCTTTCAACAAATACAGAATGGACTTTAATAATTCTTTCACTAATAGAAAGCTACATTATTTGCGAGTAATATAGGTTGTATATATTGGTAAGCTCTGGCGTTGTGAATAAGCTCGGGCGTTAAGAAATTATTTATCACATGTTTTCTGTCCCTAACTAAATCGAGTTATTTCAAACGTCAGAAGAAAAGCAAAACAAACGGTTGCCGTGGAAACGATGTTGGCGTCGTATTTAATATGTATGTAGTATCTCTAAAAATGAATCGCCGAAATGTATGTACCTACGCGCATAACTTCTGAACGATTGCACCAAATTGTATGTTTTTTTTATATAAAACTACTGGTGAGCTCTGGCATTATGAAATTTGTGTAAAAAATGCAATAGTGGCACGCGAGCAGTTTGAAAACTGAATGTACCGGGAATTAATGTATGGAATGCGGGAGGGGGAGGGTGGAAGAGGGGGGGGGGAGGAGAGGAGGAAAGGTGGAGGAGGCGGAGTGGGAACCCCCCTAATACCATGCGAGCGAAGCCGCGGGAAAAAAGCTAGTATAATATATGTTTTTTAGGTTTTTTAAGTCGCTTTCATTCCGCAATGAATGTTAGAGAGCGAAGAAACAATAAATAAATAAACAAATGTACCATCACGTGCCTTAGTTTCTATTATTTACTATTTTTACACATAAATTATAAGCGACTGGTTCTAGGAAGGCATTCGAAACCAATCCAGTTTCTTCGGAGGAGTTTGTTCGCAGAACCGGTGTTACTGCGCTAAGGGCCTGCTCTGGGACCACTGCCCATAAAGGCATAGCAGCGAGAGCTTCGCTGTAATCTTCTCCCTCTTCCTCTATATCGATGCATGTAATAGAAAGAGAGGTTACGCCGGAGTTCTCAGCGGCAGGACCACGCTGCTGGGTGGCCTATAATGCAACTCGAAGAGTTGAGACCGAGACATAATGTTATTTACTATTAATTATTTTGAATTTATTTATTTAATGTGAATTTGAATTTCACACCCAGGTGGGCTTTAAGACAAGAGGAATAGTGTTTTTGAATGAAATTTTAATTAATCTTTAAATAACAATTTTATATATCTATCTTCCTAATTTTATTTTTTATATGAATACCGTATAAGAGTCCCAACTGCTCCCGTCTGAGGCTGAAGGTAGTGGGAGGGGAAGGAGATAGGGAAGAGAAAGGTGGGGAAGTACCTGGCTATTCAGATCTGGTCACCAAATACGGCTAATGCCATTTTAAGCAACGTTTCAATTCTGAATGGTAGTCTTATACCAGGGCGATACTCAAGAGTATCTTCCACTCTGGAACGTGTCGCAAATATACTATATATTATTTTAAATGAATAAATTGTAAAATAACACAAATCAATCTAATAAAATTTATTTGCCACGCTGGGATACGATCCCGCGGCCTTCGGCGTGCTAGTCAAGAACCTTACCGCTGGACTACGCCGGCCGTAAATGTTAAGATTGTCGAATAAGAAATCTTGTATTGTAAAAGGATTATTAATCTATGTTTAAATAATTTAAATAAAAATATAATAATTTTTAAACATTTAACGTAGTCGGCTCGCTCATGTTTAAATTGCTGAATATTAACATTGAGTCAACTGCCCAAACCACTGGATAAATTGCTGAATATTAACATTGAGTCAACTGCCCAAACCAGTGGATCTATAGCAATCCCATTAGTAGAATGTTGTGAGGCTGAAGGAAGTGGGGTTGTGGAAGGATACGAGAACCTTTAAAACTTTAAATGAACAACAATTTGGTTAACTAGGGGCTAGATTCCAGTTCTACAAATAAATAAGTAATAAGTAATTGTTCTTATCCTTAAAATGAACTCTAAGTATACTGCGATTGCAGTTCTTCAGTTAAATTTGCATAGATCTAGTCACTAAACAAAGCAAATGAGTGAAACTAGGTGATAATATGCTCAATACGTTTGTCGTTACACAAAAAATAAATATTTTGAAATCATGTTGTTAGTTAACCCATTTATTAAATTTGGAATGCTACAGTTTTCGTTGATAAGTCATCCGCGGTCCAGACGGCAGCGGCATTTCATGTAATCTCAGAAACAAAATAATTCCCCGGCCGCACGGAAAAAGCCGCCTGTTTCATGTCTGAACTCAAAACTATTCCACCGGTGTAAGAAGCTATTATAGTCAGTGGCGTTTTCAAAATATTGAATAGTCTGTTTTAACGACACCGGCGGACAAAGGTGCGAAACGCACTATCTACAAATATTAGTATTGAATATTGAGATTGTATGTATATTATCATAATATTTGTTTTTATTGGTTATTTTATAACCTACGAGTAGATATGAAGAATCATGGAAATGTTCGACCAAACTTTTTCCAGCAGAACCAAAGCAGCAATTTTTTTCAATAACGAAATAAGGTTTTCCACTTCGGTGTTAACATATTTTGGAAACTAGAGTGTTTGGTACGAATGCAATCTTAATCTTATTGTATAAAATAAATTCGGCTTAGTTACACCATTTATAACTCAAGAACGGCTGGACCGATTTTCATAATCTTAGATTTGTTGAATTTGTCTCCGCTCCGAATAGCAGAATAATTATTAAAACATCGGAAAAATTCATGAATAAAAAATTATGAAGAAAATTCTTTTCCTCGTACATTTTGTATGGAACAAATTCTCATATTTTGAAAGAGCTGCAGCAATATTGTGATAAATATAATATTGAAAAATTCAAAAACGTCAAATGTCAATGCGCTTAAACATATAATGCTGTCCCTTTTTCTTACACACTAAATGTCAACAGTCGAAAATTGAACAACGTATGTCTGCACGTCTGCACCCCTCCAAAAGAAAAACAATTATAATAAATCTCCCTTACACGTATAAAGTAAATAAGTGGAAAAGTAAGAAAATCACAAAAATTATAAATCTGTACAAAACGCCATCTCTGACTGACAAAAACAAAACACGGACAGGTGCGCATCGATAATTGCTTCATTAAGTAATTTTTAACCTAAAAAACTGAATTTAATTCAGCTAAAAAGTTACCATGACAGTTATTGATTCTGAGGCGGTACGAAGTTCTCCGGGTCAGCTAGTTGAACATAATATAATTATGCACTTTGTTTTTTACGTAATATAGTATAAAGCGTCATTATTTTAATAAAGTGGTCTCACTGAACATTATTTTACAGCCCAGATGAAAGTAAAAGTTTGTTTTAAAATGTTTGTCACAATGTTTTCCATCTGAAATAATAAAAATACGAAACAAAAATCAAGATTCATTGTAGACGAATATCCATAAAAGTGACCATTAAATCGGGTCAAATATTATGCGAGCGGCTGTTTCAGAAGCAGTCAACCGTCGGACTGCGGAGACGTAGAACATAGATGAAGTGGCGTGTTTGATGAGCCTGTATATTTTACATAAATGTTTTCAAATACAACTATTGTTATTTGGTATTTGAGTATCCATCTTTGACTATTTTGTAATAATTTTAATTTAAAAATAAAACCCTTGGTTAATCTAAATTCGGAAGTTTGTGCGATCTAAGAGATTACCTTCAGTAACCGTTACCAGGAGTACATAATATTGGTGGTTGAGTGAAATGTTCCTGTGCGAATGTACAAACAATTTGTCTAGTATAATCCTTTAATTGTTATTGTCCATAAATCAAACGTGGGGGCAGACAGGCTGGCGACAAATCAATGAGCCGATTCATATTTGAATATCATCAGCAATATTTGTTCAGGATTCATTATTATTTGTTCAACAGTGCCCGCAAACGGGAAATGCGGAGTTCGCACAAAAATACTGCCTCGATTCTGTTTTCCATTTTGATATAGACATATTCACATTCACATATTTTACGAAACGTGACCAATGTGTGGCCGTACGTGGGTAGTTTACGGGTATATCGTGAGTATATACATAGCTATATGTATATATCTGGTACATGCTGGTGATATTTAGTTTTTTTGGAACGTGAAAGTTTTTTTTTCTTTCATTTGGTTAATTTCACTGACATGTTATTTTAACCAAATTTGATTCTATATTTGAGTAATTATATCAACTGTTACGATAGAAATCATTAAGAATGTGTCTCTTATTCGATTTTTGTTTGACAGTTTTACTGTTTTTCTCGATCAACAGTTTGCAGCGACCGGGTGAAAAAGCTGTTATTTAGCAATTTTTCTTAAATTGCTAAATAACAGCTTTTAATAAATAATACATAGAATATCTAAACCATTTAAAAAACCCCAATCCATTATAACCCTATACAACTCATTGGTCAGAAGCAAATTAGAATATGGTAGTGTTATCTGGAATCCACACTACTTAAAATATTCAAAAACTATTGAATCTGTGCAAAAAAAATTTCTGAGATTGTTATCATTTAAACTTGGACTAAATGCCTTACTCCAATCTTACGAGGAACGACTCCAATATTTTAAGTTTACAACTCTGGAAAAAAGAAGAAAAGTTGCTGACTTAATGAGTCTATACAAAATCATTCATGATAAGCTTGAAACAACTCACTGCCTGAGCAATATTCTTATTAAGGTCCCCAATAGACGTAATTTAAGGAATCAGAATATATTTCATCTTGAATTATTTAAAAACAATATTGCATACTTCAATCCACTGTCTCGGATGTGTCGACTGTATAATTCCATTGAATGTAACCATATAGACATCTATGCAAATAGTCTCGCTTACTTTAAAAAGCAAATTAACAATAGACTAACCTAACATGTAATTGAGAATTGAAAATACTTATCTTAATACTTATCTTGAACTTGAATGTGAATGGCTGTTCTTCACTCTATTTGTACTTTACTTTTTTTGTTTTTCTGTTTTTTTTACATCGTATATCGATCTTTTTTTATCTTTGTTATCTCTATATTGTATCATCACTATTTTTGTTATCTCTTTTTATACCTCCGTTTATATTTTGATATTCCTAATTTCTGTTAACAACTATTAAACTGTGCATTCTGTGAACATTTTTAAGTGGACTATTAACATGTACGCTTTTTACAATGCTAATCCAATGACTTTTTTCTGTTAATACTCTGTAAATGTTCCAAAACAATAAATAAATAAATAAATACAATGGAAATTAATCTTATCTTTAATCGCCATATTTTTGATCCCCCAAAGTCTTTTAAGAAAACATTACTTCTCACAACTCTCCACTACATAACACACGTACGCTTATTATAAACCACACACAAAAAATAAGCAATGCAATTATTGTTTCCTCGGTAAAAAATTAAGTTTAAATAATATAAATTTCTAGAAATGCGATTTTTCGTCGCGCTACAGCACATCAAGCAAGCGGAAGAACCACAGTGAATAAATAAGCAAATGCTTTTAATGTAGTGATATAAATCATACAATCATAGTAAGTAAGGGTAGACCGAGATCTCGGTCTCGGCATTCTCGGCTACAAATTCTACCGAGAACTCTGTCTCGATTCTCGGCGAAAAATCGCCGAGATTCTGGGCCATAACCGAGACCGTTTAAGTAGGTACGGTATAGGATAATGGGATTCAAATCTACCGCGCGTGTCAACATTCGTCACTTGGTGGGATGGATCTCAATGGAAATGTGGTATCAAATTCTCAAGTGACGACCTGTGTTTCTACTGTATCGTCAGCTAGCTCATCAAACATGGCTGCAACAGATAAATCTAACTTATGGGCAGCTCATGATTTGATAGACTTGAGAGATGAGCCAATGACCAGTGACGAAAGCAGTTCAAGTGCTGTGATGGAAATAGCGTCTGATAGCTTTCTTAGAATTGCAAATTGCAAAGAAATGCAAACATTTTTGAGTATTGGTATTCGTCACCAAAACAAGTACTTAGGCCTGAAGCAATTTTTTTTTATCAGCACCGCCTACTAGTGTAGCAAGTGAACTGCTCTTTAGCAGAGCTGGTCAATTATACGACACGAGGCGACACTATTTAAAGGGTGAAAACGCAGAAAAATTGCCTTTTATGTGCTACAACATCACGGTGTTCAATTTTGACCATTAAAACTATTTAAAACAAATTAAATATACTATATTGTGCAAAAATAGCGCATTTTAATTTTTTCTCTCAATTCATCTATTCTCGGTCTTGGCCGAATAAATTAAAATCTCGGTCTCGGCCGAGATTTTAATTTATTCGGCCAAGACCGAGAACGAGAACCTGTCTCGTTCGACCCTTACTAGTAAGAAACAAAATAACTCATATTAAATCATCTTTCGAAACATTTTACTCGTTTCTAAAGACCTTCTGTGAAAAATATTAAAAACCAATCTACGATAAAATTAGTGCATGTTTTTGTGGAAATTAATGACAATTACATTTCAGTAATAATAAAGTACAATACAGTATAAGAATCACCAACTTTCCGAATTTTTCTGAAAAATTCTTTAACAATTTGCGATAAAATGGATGAGTGTGTATTATACCTGCAGGAGAGAGCTAGGGGGGAAGTGAGTTGGCTTGGAGCACATGCAGCCCAACACACAAGAGCTAATAAGAAGGCATAAGTTACGAACAGGAGGTGATCAAATAAGATATAACCGAATGAGTGGATTTGTCTAGACTCTGTGCAGGCGTGCGCTACGTGCCTAGGGGGAGTCAACCGTAAGAAGTCACCACGTGTAAACTCATTCCTGCAGAAAATGTGGACACTGGACAAGAAACCTACAATATTGGCATATTATATTTTGAGACGTTGTGATACAAACCTATAACTTGATTTTGTTTTTCGCCTAATTTATGCGCCATTCATTTTAAATTTCTCTTTGGTGTTTTTTATTTTTAAATTTTGTATACGTTTACAAGGTATTTCACGTGTACAAAGTGGATCAATTTATTTAGTTATATTTTTCTTAGAGACACAACGTGACATTTATGAAACATGCTTGTATCACAAAATTTGTTGATAATGAGCAGAAATTTGAGAGGACTGATGACCTAGACATCCTAGACGTCCTTAATTACACACATACAAAAAAGTGCTCAAATATAAAATTATTTGAACTGAATATGATCTAAATTTACATTTATGTTTCATCCAAGATATTAAGATATTTTTTCGAACGTGTTTCTATTTGCTTCTGTTATACTATTTCTATTTGTTTTTATTTGTTATCCGATTAACTAAAATGAACCTGACACAACCTATTCCATGACTCTACAGATTTAATGAACCGAACCAAGGATAAGAGCGCTTATTTTGACCTACTCTCGGTTTTATTTATGTTCTTTCTACTTCTTCGTAAGTAAGAAATCCTCCTAAGCATTTCCCACCTATTCTGCTTTTGCTTAATGTGCTTACAGTCCCTAAATTATGGTAATTCCAAGTCTCTCAATTGTCGATTGCTTATCTCAAGTGTTGAACGCAACACGCTTCGTGGGTGGGGGAGGTGGAGTTTCTTCGCTCGAGGGGGCTGAGAGTTGTTTCATGGGGAGGGGGGCGCGGTTGCCCACCTATTTTCCACTCTCTCCCCCATTTCCCCCCCTCTCCCGGAGCCATCGATCAACCTTGATACACGACGCGTAATAGAGTTTCCTTTTTCAATTTTTCGTTCACCTAATCCCGTGATTGCCCGTGAAATATTCTGTCGCAAAACGCGCGCCGCCGAGGGGGCAAAAGGCAAATTGACGTGCACGGAATTTAATACCCTCCCGAAAATAAAGCAATCCCGAAAACTAACTTTGCCCTTAGACTTGGAACCGTATTATAATAAACATATGCCTAATTTCCCTGGAGAAAATCTAAATTTTACATGTATTCAAAATGGTCTTACTGTCAAGAAAGTATGTAAAGTACCAACCCACCTGAAAATCATGACGGAAATGTTCTATATAATAAATTTGGTTACACTGCAATCTTATAAAACCACAAATTTATGTACACGGAATATTTAAACGCCTACCGGATTCCCTTTTGTGCACCTAAACTGCACTGAAACAATGAATACGGAAAAATTAATCATTATAAAGAGTATAAAAATTAATGATCCAGTCTTATTTTACGTAGGTACATTTAATGTCTAATCAAAGTGGTTTCATTCCGAAAATTGAATTTCAATAATACTCGTTTCCTTCTTTGTCCCATTCGTCTATCTTGACAGTCATATTATTATTTAAGCGTTCAAAACATTCAATCGTGTATCTATTTACAAACTATCAACATTCACTGAAATGTTCGTTTTCTATCCAGCTTGTATTTAATGCTTGGGTAGTAGGAAGTAGGAAGTTCTAAGCTACTTCCGCGAGTCAGAAAATCGGTCCTTTTGTTTCCCTGGGCGAAGTTACACCCCCGGAATTATGGTATGATGAACGACCGAAGTCACCGATGGAATCAGTCGTGTCAATCTCGTTCATTCCTCAGCTATCTAGAAGTAAAAGTTTAGTTCTGACGGCGCCGGCGGTACAGAATAACTGAGAAAGCGAAGAGCACACTCCATTAAAGCGCGGCTTTTACGACGGATCCTTCAACTTCGGACAAGATTCTTGATACCTCTCCTATTGTGTCCTCTCGTCACTGACAAAACCATCTCTCGCCATCTCCTCGAAATGTGCAAAATTTCAAAAGGGTTTTTTTTATTAGGATTTCTTTTCGCGAGAATTTGGCATCTAAGGCCCAGTTCCTCAGTTGCTTCTAAAGCTCGGATTAAGCCCCCCATTCCGAATTTTTACCGATTTATAACATACTTCTCTTGAACAAATACGTTTTTAGATTTTCAACGGCAAACAGTATTTTCGTTATTTGTTTTTGAGGTGTTATGACGTGTACGCTACCTCCTTCTTTAGCTAATGTTTCGGACAAGGTTGCAGTACACGCACACCGGACGCACCATGGTTTATATCTACTCGAAAATGTCGACATCATCTGACGACACGGATTTCTTGATGTGGCAATTAATGAGGAAAAAAAGACGTTATTGGGTTCACCTATTTAATGAACACTAGTGGTCGCCCAATGGTCGAAATTAAATTAAATTAAATTAAAAGTTAAATTATATAGTGTGTGTAATGATTTTTTATATTTATTTTTCATGCATAATTTTTTTTTTTTTAGCATTCTGCGCTCATTCTCTATATAAACTATAAGTGTGCGAAATTTCATACTCATCCGTCCGCGCAATTTTCGTAAAAAGGGGTACAAAGTTTTTGCTTCACGTATTAATATTCTACAATTTATGTTAATTTCAAAATTTCGCAAGAGTTGCACTTCGATGAAGAAAAGTTTCGTTTATATATCAGGGACACGGATATTTATAGCACTCAAAATTTGAGGCCAGTCTATGAAATTATTCAGTAATTTAAAAAGTATGTTTTTCGCCAATTTTGGTTTAGATGATTTTTGTAATCCGCCCATTGCTATAATCAGTGAGTCCATGGTTATATAATATAGGATTTTTTCAACCTCTGCAATAAATTCCTCATAAAATTCAATATTGTCTTTCATTTTTGAAAACCACTGCGCCACAAAAAACGAACGCGTTCGATCTTGAATACAACATGTAGCGCGGCTAACGTCTCGCCACAAACTGCACCCGCTACAAACGTGTCCTTGGTGTGCGTGCTTGCGCGCAAATATAGGGAGGCGTTAAATGTGTCGCGTTTCAAATGTGGCGCCACAGTTATCGTATCGTGAGTGTTTCAACGACTCCAGATACTAATATCTACAGCCTGTATGTCGGACGAATATCTACAGCTCATATGTTGGACTAATATCTATGAACTTCAGATGAGGACTAATATCTACAGAGCTAAGGTCGGACGAATATCTATGACGGTCCCAGTGGTGGCTAATATCTATGGAGCGTAGGTTGGACTAATATCTACAGAGGGCAGCTGAGCAAGAGGTTGTACGGAAAAGTATAAATTACTTCAATTACGTAATAACTAGCCTAACCTAACCTAACTGACATAGAAATGGTCATGGTAACAGAGTAAATAATTTAGAAGCATTCGAAATAAAGAAAGCTGTTAAAACAAAAACCCAAATCCTTAATATTCAGCTAAATGTGTCCAATAGTCCGATATTAGGGATTTTTTCATACATACATACATAAATTAAGTTTTTTAAACTGCATACGCAATATTACGCTATTCCAATATTCTATACATAATTGCAAATCCAACCTCTGCCAGTGCTGTAGATATTCGTCCACACTTTGGTTCTCATAGATATTAGTCGGCAGTTTGAGCTGTATCGTCCTCATTTTGTTTCTCATAGATATTAGTCCGATTTGTTCAGTTTTTGGAATTCCTGTAGATATTAGTAGACGCCTCCATTTCAACCAGGGCTCAAAACCGCAATGTTAAAAGTATTTCATTCAATGTTGGAAGTACTTTCTAGACGCGTCGGCGCTAGTGGTGACGCATCTCACATCTGTCGCATTTGACATTGTAGGCATTAGTTTGCGTAATCTTTGATTTCGTATATTATTTGATATTGAGCTTTTGCATGTAATATCAGCATGGGCTTAGAATTTGTACTAATACATACAGAAGAAAAAAACAGAAATTAATTCGTAAATTTAAAAAGTAACCCGCATCGGTATCTAATGTTTTAAACGTTTTTTTGCATTTTGGTTTTGTGTAGTGTCGCCTTCGCCATCGTAAAGCACGTTCTCTTATTGATAGCATAGATAATAATTACTAACATTCAATTAAGCCGAGCTTTAGACGCGACCGGAAAACTGGGCCTAAGTGGGAGTTTTGTTAATGAAGTTTTCAAGTGCGTGAAAAAAACTCTGCTTTTCGGAGAGTTATGATCCTGCCACTGAGAGCTCTGTTATATCATCTCCCTCTATCACTTGTATCGTTCACGAGGAAGAGGGAGAGTTACAGTGGAGCTATCAAGCGGTACGTTATACGTTTATTTATCAACGTTTCCCCTTTTTGAAACTCGCATTTATATGGTGTGAATATTTTTAAAGTAAGAATTGTGAGTAAATTTCGGGGACATAATATCACATAAAGCGGGACAAGTATGCAATGTAAATTCTCAGCTCGGCGCGATAATGGCGTTGTTTTGAAATGAGTTCAGCGTTGATAAATAATTGTTCCTCTAAACAATATTATCGCAGTAGAGTATTGTAACAGCATTAAAACATGTGACTTGTCGTTTATTAGTTCTGAAGTCAGAATACCTGTGTACATACTAGACAATGTGATAAGTAGGCATTCATTCGCTTAAATCGTGAAATTATTTCACGCACTATCTGGATAATATAATAAAACGAATATTAAACTTATTTCCACTTTAATTTATTTGACCATAACCTTTCAGCCTGTTAAGGCCATCTTCAGACTGGTACAAATCATTCATAACTCACGGTTTATATACTCAAATATGGGGGAGAGGGAAAGAGGGAGATGGGTGGTCTACAAGGATTTTATTACTTCAATAGTGTAAGGTTTTTCACGAAAACTCGATGAAACAAAAAAAAACGACACTAAAAAGAGACAAACATGTATAGGATTTAGCCTGCGAGAGAATGAGATAGTATAATCGGTCTCCACTGTGTGCGGTGCTTCGTAGCCTACCCTCAGAGTAACAATTTATATTACTCTTGAGAGCCTACCCACTCCTGTCTACTTTGGTCTTCTTGAGGTTTCACTTATAACGCGACTCTGTTTTTTTTTTAGATTTTAAGCGCTATCGAGGCGATTGTATCATTAAAATTTGTTTAAAAGGAAACCACAAGCTAAAAATGTGTATATCCTTAGTGTACCTTATATCGCCACTAATGAAGGTAATTGGCAAAAAAATCGCTTGGAAAAAAGAGTCTAGAAACGCTCGATTTCAACCGCAAAAGTGGTTTTTATTTATTTTGTGAATAACTTTGTAAAAAAGAAAAAGTTGATCGAGAGAAATTGTTACAGATCATCTTAACCTCAATATTGTATTTTTTTAAAATTTGTTTCTTATATGCAGAGTGTGGGGAAAAAAGGTCAATGTTCGTGAAAGTTACTTTTGAGATAATCAAATAAAACTTTCTATCTCGTTTTTTAAAAGATTTATTGTATTCAAACTTAAAACTTGTATTCTGTGTACATTTTGGCATCATTTCACAAATACATGGAAATTTAATTATTATTTTTAAAGAAAAACAATTATCGAAAATATGCTTACAAATTTAAAAAAAACCAATGAAAGTTCAATGTCCTGTGATATTAATTTATTTACTTATTTTTAATTATTTTAAATTATTGTAGAAAACATGAGACTCTGGGGAGACATAAAACTTTTTCAAGGTTTGTAAATTCCAATTTTTTTTTAAACTTTATTAGTTACGTTGATTCTTGATTTCTTTTTACACTATGAATACGAATCATAAGAAAAATAATCATAAGGGCTACTGTAATTATTTGCCCTTATAAGCTGTTGGCGCAATCGATTTTTAAACGACTTCAAAAAGAAGGAGGTTCTCAATTCGACGGTATTTTTTTGATGTTTGTTACCTCAGAACTTTTGACTGGGTGAACCGATATTGATGATTCATTTTATTTTTTATTTGAAAGCTGGTGCTTCCCGTGTGGCCCCATTTCAATTTGGTCCAGTTATGACAATGGCATCCATGAGAAACCATATAAGTCTTAAATTTGCATTAAGTATGTGCGCGACAAATATCAATATCACGCCAACCGATTTCGATGATTCTTTTTTTATTGGAAAGGATATACTTCAAGGGTAGTTTGATTGGAGTTTGGTTAGGTTCTGATCATGGGATCCATGACAAAGTAACGGAACTCTTCAATTCTTAGGAGCAAATTAACGATACTCGGCCGAATCTTTTATAGGCTATCCGGATCTTTGAGTCACCTACCGTAACGTTGTTATAGTCAAGTAATGTCTGTCTCATATGAGCAGCACGTTTAGTAGGTCTATCCATATTCAGACAAATTAGTTAGTATACTTCAGATTCACTAAATATACAAAAATAAACAAAAAATTTAACAAAACAAAAAAACGACTTAAAAAAATGCACTAAAAAGTAAAAAAATAATTTCGTATTCTTCTCACACTTAATAATCAACTTACTTTTTCTACTCATCAATATGTAAGAACGATTGTTATTTTTGAAGTCGGTGTCAGCCAAGGTACCCGGCCCGGCGTGTTCACTTGACAGCTCCCCTCCCGCCACGGCCACGCTCTCGTCTCTCGCCTCGTCAAGTCGCGCGTGCGACACAAGCACATCTCACCTATAACTATGTATGTAGTTACAAACCTACCTTGGCTGATACCGACTCTAAAAATAACAATCGTACCTACATATTAGAAAAAGTAAGTTGATTATTTAGTTGTAGGAGAATACGATTTTTTTTTTTTTACTTTTTAGTGCATTTTTTTAAGTCGTTTTTTTGTTTTATTAAAATTTTGATTGTCATTTGGCGTACTGGTCGGAAAGCAAACTGGTATTTTCCAACAAAGAATGCAACTAATTTCTTGACCCATTTATTAAACGTTTCTTTAACAACGATTAACGTCAACGATTTTGAATACTTTGAAGAATATTTTTCTGAAAGATAGATCAAAGTCTTGGACAAAGCTTTTTTTTCAACTAACATTGATCTCTCTGTTGTACTTCCTTATTTTATTTCAAGATCAACGCTCACAGCGGTGAATTGTTATTTTCTTATTTTATTCGAGTATGCAGGTCAATAGCAAAAAAACTTAAGATGGAATTATTAATTTTCGCCCTTACTCTTACATTGATCTTACTTCTCCCTTACCCTTCATCCACGTTCATACATTCTTGCAAAAACATTTTTTAGTAGTTTACGCTTTTATTTTTTATAAAGTAATTAACAATGTTATTTTAATTATACTCAAGCGAAACGACAGGAAAAGCTTCAATTTATTCAAGTTAAAAAAATTGTGTTCATAATATAAACCGATTCGTAGTAAAGATTAATCTAAAATAGTGACTTCACGTTGAGCTCCGCCTCTCGAGGATCTCGACAAGTTTAATCGAAAAAATGTGTAACAATTATTATAAGCAATAATTATATTATCAGCCTGAAACACTCATCTACATTGAAAAAATCTTCCGAGAAAAGATACTTGCCGCCAACGGGACTTGAACCCGTGTCCTTCTGATTGCCGGTCAGGTGCTCTGACCACTGAGCCATGGCGGCTTATCTAATACCCGCCAAATAATTCAATATATCCTAGTGTTTCATTCAATTTTAATTTTTCAATTTTTTTTTCACTGTTTATTACATTTTTCCACCTGAAAACAACCAACTTTATTTTTGTGAGAGAGACATTGTTAGTGTTAAATCTCTCGCTAGGTGGAATCGAGACAAATTATGTGTACATTTTTTTGGGGAAATACTTTAACTTTTTTTTTTTTTTTTACAGTAAATACCGCACAAGAATCTCAACTGCTCCCGTCTGGAGCCAGTGAGACTATGGCATCCCCAATTGGGGTATGTTGTGAGGCTTAAGGTAGTGGGGAGGCGAAGGAGGTGGGGAAGAGGAAGGTTGGGAAGTACCTGGCTATTCAGATCTGGTCACTAAACACGGCTAAAGCCATTTTCAAGCAACGTTTCAATTCTGAATGGTGGTCTTACACCAGGGCGATACTGATAGTATCTTGCACTCTGGAACACGCCGCAAATATACTATATATTATTTTAAATGAATTAATTGTGAAATAACACAAATTAATCAAATAAAATTTATTTGCGCATGCCGGGTTCGAACCCGCGACCTCCGGATTGTGAGTCAAGAGTCTTACCCACTGGACTACGGAGGTCGTTGTCTTGTCAAATATTAATTATTATTTAATTGATAAACTAACGTTTTAAGACAAGATTGTTCCACCCGTGGACAACCCGTGTCCTTCTGGACACGGGTTCAAGTCCCGTTGGCGGCAAGTATCTTTTCTCGGAAGATTTTTTCAACGGAGATGTGTTTCAGGCGGATAATTATTGCTTATAATTTATAATAATTGTTACCCTTTGTGCTATGCATAAAAATCTTGTCTTAAAACGTTAGTTTATCAATCAATAAAATAAGAAATAATGTGTATATGTTTAAAATATATATACAATAGCACATGATAATACTTCTAGAGTTGAATGATTATAATTTGTCGACTGCGCTTCATCGCAATTACAATGCAGTAGGTATCATTATATCTCAGCAATTAAAACATTTGCTTACTAAAACAAGACTGGTATTATTATTGCACTATGATAAGGCTTTCAATATTTATAGTCATTTTGTTCAATTTTTGTCCTGTATTGTATTAACAAATCTATTCACATTCATAAAAATATTTCATTATTGTATTTTTATTATCTAATATATTATTTCGCCTATCTACTGTCGTCGACGACTTCTGAATAAATGATTTAATAGTATGAACAATTAGGTAGATATTACAATATTAAATATTCATTTTTCTGTGATAGGTGTACCTACATAATGGGTATCGTGATATAAGTCATTATTTTCTACCTTGGAATTCTATATGGGCGTGCTGCGATCTTTGCTTTAGTATTAGGATTTTCTGTTGAAAAAAAGTCATCAAGCAATACATTTAAATTTACGACTTCCGTTATAAGAAATATAATTTTTTCCCACTAAAGCGTAATTATTATCTTGCTTAGAAGAATAATCCACAAACAGTATTTTTTGGATATTAAAAATGCGAACCTAGAATGTTTTTATAGAAAATTTTAAAACTCCTGAACATTTAATGGACATCGCAGATTGTCTATATTTGTTCTGATGACCGGACAACTCAGAATGAAATCAACTCATTAAGATGAATATATACGTGAAATCCTATTAAGATACTATTTTGATTAATCTTTACGACGAATCAGCTTACAGTATGAACATCAAAAAATATGGTACGGATAAATCGAAGCTTTTACTAGCTTTTCCATGTATTGGAATTACAATAAAATTATTATTTACGTAACAAAAAATATAAGCGTAAACCACCAACAAAAATGTTTTTTCATGACTTAAGTATGAAGTAATACAAGAAACAATTTTTTTTAAATATCCTTTTATGGCTAAGACTATTTTTGAGGTTTTCCATGTTCTAACTTTTTTTCGTTCTTATAAAATTATGCACAAAATAAATAAAAACCACTTTTTCGCTTACTAGCCTCATGCAAAAAGACGCTCGATTTTAAAATTCTGCAGGCATGAGATTCGAAATATTTGTAGCGTTTATATTCCTCTTAAGGGCGATTAACCAGCGGCCGAGAATTCAAATTTCGTTGAATGACGGTTTCGCGATAATACCCTGGTTCCGATGAGAAAAAATAATTATTCCCCATACCAGCATTTTAAAATAATAACTCAATATCGACTTTATTTTATTCAAAATTTGCCTTAATAAATACCTACATTCAAAAATGCCCAAACTCGTGACGATAAAAGTATTAATTATTTTTGATAATTAGTATTTATAATTTTTCAATAATGTCTATGCATAATAAAAATGTTTTTTTTTTTAAATTATATTAGTTTGTAAGACCGTAAATAGACAAACTGAAGTATTTTTGTCACAAAACAAGGGCGCCGATCTTTTTATGAAGATTTTATTTGAAGTAAAATTAAAAATCTGAAAAGTAGCTTTCCTCGATAATTTATTGGTTTATTTTACTGCATGATTATATGACTTGAAATGTGTGATGTATAATACAAAATTTTGTTTGAAAATTTAACAAATCTTCCAACGATCTACGGTATAACTTTATTACAAAAAAATTTTTTTTCTCAAAATTTAAAACATTCCTTCACTAGATAAAAGAACAATCTTTCAAAATTGATTTATACTTTTTTGTGGAAAAAATTTAATATGTCTAGAATTTTATTTAAAAATGACATATTTCCGGTTGTCTGGTTATTTTCTCTTAAAAGTGAATAATGAAAAATATTATAAATTGCTTAAATACGTTAGGTTGGGGTTATGATTTTAATGCCTATTCAAAGAGTTGTTGAGTTGACTTATTTCTGAGTTGGCATGGAACCATTTATTTTTTATCAAAAGATTTTTTCGACTTACGATTATTTGTGTTAATGAAATAAAATATCTCGTCCTTGAAATATGTTGTTTATTTTGTTTCAGTTGTTTAATATTCCAATATATAAAGGGACCTTGAAAACTCAAACATCTAACTATAGGCCCATTTCTGTCCTACCGATTCTTTCAAAAATATATGAAAGAGTAATATACGATAGGCTAGACAACTTTCTGAAAAAAAAAATCATTTCTATATGCCAAACAATACGGTTTCAGAAAAAAATCTAATACTCTCTCTGCAACTAATGATCTTATAAATAAACTTATAACTAGCATAGATAATAAAAACTATGTCATAGCAATTCTCGTAGACCTTCAAAAAGCCTTTGACACCGTAAGTCATGAAATACTGATTAAAAAAATAGAAAAAACAGGTGAAACCGGTCCAGCTATCAAACTAATAAAATTCTATCTGTCCAACAGAAAACAATGTGTTAACATAGGAGATAAAAATAGTCAATTCGAGAGTATAATCGGAGTTCCACAAGGATCAATATGTGGGGCCACTTTTATTCCAAATATACATAAATGACATCTGTCAGCTAAAACTACATGGTGAAATCTTCTTATACGCAGATGACACGGCAATTTTTTACTTCGGCAAAAACTTAGAAAGTCTATTAGAACAATCTCAAACGGATCTTAATGTACTAAACGATTGGCTAACAAAAAATATATAATAACAATAAATATTAATAAAACCGGTTACATGATCTTAAGCTCACCTAAAAGAATAATACCATCGCATAAATCATTACAAATAGAAGAAAGAGACCTACATATCCTAGATAGCGAAAAATACCTGGGCTTATATATTGATAAACATTTAACATTTAAACGACACGTAGAAAAACTAAAAACAAAAATCATCCCATTAATTGGTGTATTTGGTAGAATTGCTCATCTTCTACCAACAGAGGTAAAGAGGGGCTTATACTTTAGCTTAATCCAGTCCCACCTAAATTATTTAATAGAAATATGGGGAAACACATACATTACGTACTTAAACGACTTACAAATAATACAGAACAAAGTTATTAAAAAACTCTTCAACTATAACCCAGACACTCCCACAAAAAAACTATACCAGGAAATGAACCTTTTGAAAATAAGAACATTAATATAACATATGTCTTTTAATCTACAAAATACAAAATGGCCTTATACACACAAACACAACATTTATAAAAACATCACAAGTTCACGAACATTATACTAGACAACACAATAAATTGTACACAAATACTGTCAAGACTGAAAGTGGCAAGAGAAGTATTGGTCACGAGGGAGTTCATATATATAATCTCCTTCCAGATAGCCTAAAAACGGAAAATAACATTAAAAAACTATTTAAACTCAAAATGTTGGAAAAAAATTAAAAATATTACTTCTTACTACTGTACTATATATGCTCTGTATTTAAGTTAAGAAAGCGAAATATTATCTTTCTTTTAACTTAATAATAATAAAAATAAATAAAAAGTTATATTTTTCTGGAAAACAGCGAAAACCGATGGAAAAGTAACAGAACACCGCCAAGGTTCATATACAGGTAGGTAACTCTGCCCAAAATCAACTTTGTTATTTAGGAAAGGGTGTTGTTGTTTTACTTATGTATGAAAGGGGAGTGTTGGTGAAAAGGGTTCATTTTATAATAGGATTGTCACTTCCGAAGCAACCATTTGTGGTATTTTAACCACACGGGTCAAGGACTGTCTATTTGGTATTTCATTTATACAATGGCGGACCGTCAATATATATTTTTATTTATATATGTATTTATATATGTACCTATATATTTTTCCCTGATGGTAAATGTCAATCAAGTCTCAACAACTCCACGATTACACAATACGAACGAAATTTGTTAACATTTTAGATTTGGTATTTATCTAAACCTACCTAATAAATCAATGAAAGATCAATAATTGACTTTGTGGTAATTGACTCTAGGTTGAGAGCCGTTACCGAGGACACCAGAGTTTTCAGAGGGGCGGAGGTTGAAACTGACCACTTTCTGGTGGTGTCGAGAGTAAACCTTTTTCGCGGCTGGCGCTCTAAAGTGAAAACGATATCAACTCCAACAAGAGTCAAAGTAGAAAAGCTGCAAAATGCTAATGTCAGAAGTGAGTATGAGAATTTGGCAGAGATGAGATTGAATGAGAAGGAAATGGACGGTCTAAGCATTGATGAAACATGGAACCACATAAAAGTGAGTCTTTGTGAATCTGCTAGAGATGTATGTGGAATAAGTACGCAAGGTAGGAAGAAAGGTGACGCATGGTGGGATGACGAGATCAAAGCACTGGTCTCAAGAAAGCATGGTTACGTCTGATAGCGGCTGGCACTGATTCTAGCGAAGAGAGAGATAGAGCGAAAAGAGCGATAGAGTTTATAAGGGATGTAAGAAAAGAGTAAGTGTTGGAGTGAAAGACCGAAAGAAACGTTCGGAAGAGCAAGAGGGAATAAAAATGACAAAACACTTCCAAGAAAACATTAAACTGTTTTGGAAGGAGGTCAAAAGATCCCGGAGTGGTTCAGAGAACGGAAGCCGGAAAGTCATAAAATCGAAAGATGGAAAAATGTGGACGAATGAGGAAGAAATAAAAGAGAGATGGATGAAATATTTTGAGGAGGTTTTCGAAAGCAATCCGGGTGATAGTGAGGCCAGCAGTGAATCGGGTATGAACGATGACGGAGTGAATTCAATCAAAATCAGCATGGATGAAATAAAAAAAATCGATAAAATGCATGAAGAATGGTAAGGCTGTTGGTTTCGACAATATTGCTGCCGAATACTTTAAAGGAGATAGCCATATTATTCTCACATGGTTGTGCAAACTTTTTAACCAGTGTTTAGTGGGTTACACGCCATTAGATTGGAGAAGGGCTGTAATCATGCCGTTATACAAAGTTAAAGGGTCACGTATGGAATGTGGAAATCATAGGGCTTTTAGCCTGCTAAGTTCAGTCGGCAAGCTGTACGGAAGAATATTGATTGAAAGGGTAAGAATGGAAACAAAGGATAAAATATGGGATGTGCAAGGTGCCTTTATGAGTGGAAAGGGATGCATGGACCAGATTTTCTCCTTGCGTATGCATACTGAGAAGTTTCTGGCGAAAAACCAGAAACTTTTCTGCGCCTTTGTAGATCTACAAAAAGCATACGACCGAGTCGACAGGAAAAAGCTATGGAAGGTTTTGTCCAAGTATGGAGTGAATACAAATCTCATACAGGCAATTGCGTCTCTGTACGAGGGAAGCGTTGCGTGTGTTAGGGTGAACGGTGGTTTTACGGGGTGGTTTGACATCACAAAAGGTGTCAAGCAAGGCTGCGTAATGTCACCATGGTTATTCAATCTATACATGGATAATTGTATGCAAGAATTGAAAGAGGTGGGATTGGGCGCGAAATTGAGTAATCTGAAAGTATGTTGCCTGTTGTATGCTGATGATGCGGTGCTGATTTCTAACAGTATGGAAAATCTACAGTCTCTCGTATCTAGGATGAACGAAGTATGTATGAAGAATGAGCTAATGATGAATGTAAGTAAGTCTAAAGTCATGGTGTTTGAAAGGGAGAGTACGAAAACAGTATGCAACATAGTTGTGAATGAGTATTTGGAGCAGGTGGATGAGTTTGTGTATCTGGGTAGTATGTTTACGAGAGATGGGAAGGCTGAAAGAGATATTGAAAGAAGGGTGAATGCCGGTAACTCCATTAATGGTGGACTGAATGCCGTTGGCGCTAATAAAAAACTGTCAAAAAAAGCGAAGCTAGCAGTCCACAATGGAGTCCTGGTAACTACCCTGATGTATGGCAGTGAGGCATGGAACTGGCAGAGGAAGGATGAAAGTAAACTGAATGCTGTTGAAATGAGATCCCTGAGACGTATGTGTGAGAAATGTGGATATCCGCAAAGAGTGTAAGGCTGATGTAAGCATAATGAGTAAGATTAAGAAAGTGAAGAATATACGACGCGAATGTGAATGGTAGAAGAAGTCGGGGACGCCCGAGGAAGACATGGCACGATCAAGTGAATCATATACTTGAGTCGGGTCATGTCAAAAGTCAGAATAATAGAAGAGAATGTATGAGACGATGTATGAATGTGAGTGAGGCAAAGAGTGTGTGCCAAGACCGAGTTGTTTGGCGGTCCGTCCTCTCTGCCTACCTCTGCGGGGAAACGGCGTGATGGTTAGTTAGTTACCTAATATTAAAAATAAATAGTAATTCTTGTACCTACATAGAATCAATGTATACCGCCGTTCTTACAGTGGTTGGTTATAAAATATGGTCAGCGTAGTTGCCTTCCAAGCAGTTGATCAGGTTTTTGAAGTTGAACTTCCTTAGCCCCGTTAGAGTGATTTGAAATTCGGATGAAACGAAAATGACGCACCAGGGCACCTGCGAAGCATCAAACTGCGCTCAAGGCTCCTATTGGTTGAGATCTAAAACGGAAACGACGATAGGTCTGCGCTTTGTTTTATATAGTGCGTCGCAAATCTCACCGGCCAGATAAATCCATCAATGTAAGAGCTGCCAGCACATTGGTGACCTACCTCTGCTTCTTCTGCCAAACACTTTGCCAGTGACTGAGTTCAAGTTCCAAGTTGGAGTCCTCAGTTTGGCGAGCAACGTGTCATAAAGTATCTTAAAATACGTTGTAGGCAGATAGTTGAAAGCTTATTGTAGATGCTTAGCTCTTCCAGAATGGAGACATTTGTGTATCTGGTTGTCCATGCTATCCTGAGCATTTTTCTCTACATTTCAAGGGCATTTATCCGCTTTCTTTCGCTGGCTCTAAGTGTCCATGTTTCCTCACCTTATAGAAATATGGGAAAAATCTTCCTACACTATTCTCATCTTGGTGGTCTTCGTTATGTCTCTGTCACTCCATATCTTTCGCATTTTACTCATGTCGTCTTTTTTCCTGCGAATTCTTCTTTTTACTTCTGTTTCACAACTTCCTTCATCTCTTACAGACGAGTCTAAGTAAACGAAGCCATTCACCGCGTCTGTGAGAGCATTATTTGTTCTTACAAAGGTGATTGCCGTGTCGATCACCATTAGTTTTGTTTTGGCCTTGTTGATTAGTAGACCTAGATTACGGCTTTCTTGCTCTATTTTAGCAAGGAGGTGGTTCATTTCTTCTCCAGAAGGTGATATTATACGTAATATGAATAAAACAATGCCAAATGGGACAAATACGTCGATAATTAGGAAGATAATGTCAAGTCAAAGCCGGAAAATGGTTGGAGTCTACGATTTATGTCACATTAATAAAAAGTAAGCGTGTTTGCTTAACGACTGATAAACCATTTAAACTTACAAAAGAAAAATTCAAGGTCTTAAGTTTGCAAGTTTCAATATTCTGGACGATGCAGAATGGTATCATAATTTGGGTGTGGATTGAGTAACAGTAATTAATTATTTCCGAGTCTACCAATCTGTTAATACCATTTATCTCAAAGTAGGTACCTACTTATTGACTCGGAGGTACAGTTATTTCTAAATGAAAAAAATACACAATTCCTCGAAACAATACACATTTTTCTAAACATAAAAAACAAACAAATGAAACTCGCATTTTGTCAATCCATAATAGAATATGGAATCATCGTTTGGGGAAAAGCAACAAACTCAGATACAGCGCAAACTAAATCGCACAGAAATCCATCTTAAAGGTAATACTTAAAAAAAACATAGACTGACTGATACAGACCAAATATTCGACGTACTAGATATACACCAATTATACGTTAAAACACTTTTTAATACATTTTTGATGAAAAAACAAATTTCAAAAAACGAACTATTACTAACAGACCAGTTATAGACTAGCATACCAAAAAAAATCTGACGGTGAACACAAGCTTAGTACAATAATAACACCATAAATACCAGGCAATAAAAGCATTCAATTCGGCTGTGAAACGATTTGCCGGCCTCTGTGCTTCCTCCTTCCTACAACATGGGTCTCTTCAAGACCAATGTTCATTCCTTCCTCTCCTCAAAAAGACCCTCCACACAGCATCTCTGATGACGTAGGCCCTGAGGGTAATTATTTTTCTCAGGGCCTCCTATGTGGAGTTAATGTAAAAAAATTCAACAATCATATTTAAAAGATGGATTATTATTTTTTTTTTACATCAAATCCACACAGGAGGCCCTGAGGAAAATAACTTCCCTCAGGGCCTATGTCATCTTTGAAGATGCTGTGTGGAGGGTCTTTTTGAGGAAAGGAAGGAGTGAACACGGGTCTTGAAGAGACCCATGTTGTAGGAGGGAGGAAACACAGAGGCCGGCAAATCGTTCCACAGCCGAGCCGTTGAACTCAAGAACGAGTCATAGAAACGACCCGTTCTCATGTGACTAATGTCAACCGTGTACAAATGTTGGGCGCGTGTTTGGCGTGTTTCCCGACTATGCACCGGTGCCGAGGGGATCAATAACGCTAGTTCCTCGGAGCATCTTCCATTGTAATACCGGTAGAACAAGGACAGCATTCCCACCTGACGCCTGTGCTCTAAAGATTGCAGTCCGTTTGTTAAGATGGGAGAATCTATCAAACGGACCGCCCGTTTCTGCACAGAGTCAAGGGTTTTTTTTAGGTATTTTGGAGCTCCAGACCAGAGGTGGCTGCCAA
This sequence comes from Limnephilus rhombicus, assembly GCA_929108145.2. Taxonomy (NCBI): domain Eukaryota; kingdom Metazoa; phylum Arthropoda; class Insecta; order Trichoptera; family Limnephilidae; genus Limnephilus; species Limnephilus rhombicus. The sequence continues at coordinate 5,875,517 of OV815285.1, forward strand.
ATTCAACCGTGGGGCGCACTTGCGATTTGTACAGGGTTAGCAGTTGTGTACTATTAAAGTATCTGCGGGCCCTGTACAGTACGATTATAGAACAAAAAAGCAATATTGCAAAAATGCTATAGCATAAAAAAATTAAAACATGTGCACGTAACACACATCATTATACACAATCATGACTCAATCATATTAATCAATCATAATATATTCCAATTTTTTTTTCGTCACTGACTTTATTTATTTTATTAAAATTTATTAATTACTTCATCTTATTGAATTTTGTATTATAAAATGTGGGCATCGGCACGTATAAGCCACCCAGTAAGGCCAACATTAGCAAATTATGTTATAAAATGTAAATTTTTCTACCAATGTGTGTCAATTCGTACTTATATTCATCTGAGGATAAAATTCATTCCGAACGAATGAATTGCACCACACGCATTTCCTTTGATCAGTGGTCATTTCCATTATCCACGGCGTTGCTGGTAGTCCTTTTAGTTTATTTCCGCCCAATTATGTTTCAGTCCGGTCCTTATGGAATTTTCCCCTTTTTGCAAGTACCGGTCATTGACCGCGTTACATAAGGGCGGTTCCTCTCGCCGCCCTCGCCGCTTCCCTCCCCCCCCCCCCGCCCTTCCGACACAACGCCGCCCTAATTGGATTTGCGATTCATTTTTAATTTGAAACATTGTAATTTTGGCTCTGAAGGATATTGAAGGAATACTGATTGCGGCGAAGGAAGTTAATATCTCCCTCGGTGTGCGTTTGGCGAGATTACGATAAAATACGCGAATTATTACGGAGGCCGGAAAGCCGAAATTCTTAATTCATTAGCGCCGAGGAAATTTACATCAAGACGAATGGAAAGTTGAGTGATATTTGTTTCATACCTACATGGAAAGTTTTTTTTTTTTACATAATCATTACCTTGCTATAATAATATTGAGTGTTAGATACTTTATTTGATGCGCACATTAGTTTTACGTTTTACACGATTGTTATTTTCATATGAGAACGGGTCGTTTCTTATGCCTACAATACACGACATCTTTTTTCAGCCCGATTCTAATTAGAGACCAAAGTCAACATTTTTCGCTTACGCGATCGCTATTTTCATCTCTATTTTCATATCTACGATTTCAATTGTCATCACTGCAAACAACACATGAACCATGCTGTTTGCTGTGATGCCAACTGAAATAGTAGATATGAAAATAGAAATGAAAATTGCCAACGCGAAAAGCGAAAAATGCTGTCCTTGGTCTGAAAAAATTTGAATCGGGCTGAAGAAAGATGTCGTGTATTGTAGGCATTAGACTCGTTCTTGGGATGAAAAGCTCGTCTGTGGAACCGTTTGCCGGTCCCCTAGAAATCAAGATCCATGTTCACTCCTTCTTTTCCTCAAAAAGACCCCCCACATCGCATCCCCAAAGATGACAGGCCTTGAGTGGGTCTCGGGGCCCCCTTAGTGGAGTCAATGTAAAAAAAAACTTTAAGTATCACCTTGATGAAAGACCACCATTTAGAATTCAAACTTTACTTGAAATGGCTTCAACCGTGTTTAGTGACTAGATCTGAATAGACACTTCCCAATATTCTTCTTCTTCCCCATCTTTTTCCTTTCTTCACTCTTTTCAGTCGCATAACGTACCCCAATACCTCCTATCTCCTTCCCCTCCCCACTACCTTAAGCCTCACAACATACGCCAATTGGGGATGCCATAGTCCCACTGGCTCCAGTAGGGAGCAGTTGGGACTCTTGTGCGGTATTCATGTAAAAAAAAACGGAAGACAGTCGGGAGATGTGGGAACTTTTGTGCGGTATTCACTTTTTTGTGTATTATGTTGCGATTCGCGCCGTTTATTAGGTTACTTAATTCCTTTCCCATAATTCGCGGTTCGGCTCGCGTATGTATACGCAACCTTAACCTGCTTTATTTAATACCTTGTAATAATACTGGGTTATTTTTTAACGTAATTCTCGTGAAATACGCCTCAAGCTTACTTAGAAGACAGCTTATAAAATTAAATAAAGTAGAATGTCCTATTTGTCTTGTATGTAAACTTACTTGGTTCCACCAAAGAGAAAAGTTTGTGTATCATTTCAGCCAACATTACGTAAAAATAAATTCAGGAAACAAAAACACGGGAGTTTCTTAACAAGTCTCATCCATAATAATAATAAGAAACTTCCAGAGGGAGAAGGAGTGGTGCGACATGTTGTATTATGGCGAAAGTTGTTTTAAGGTATGTTCACGAGTGTATAAAGATGATAATAATTGGTTTTCCTCAAAAGCATCCAATACTTTCAAAAAGTGGCACTTTGCAGGAAACTTGGAATCTGTTCGTTAATCTTGCGATGACAGAAAGCGAATAATATCCTCCGTATTCCAGACTCATCCATTTCTCAAGCCGTTTACTGTGTGCTTCATATTATGGAACAAGGTATACCTTTCCATTCCGGTGCTGTCAATTGAGTCGACATCGTTGCTAATTAGGCAACCAAACCCAAATTAGTCAACTCGCCTAAATCTAAATTAAAAGTTCTCTAATCCCGTTATTGTATTTGCTTTGCAGGAAAATCATTTTGTATTTGAAACAATGACAAGAAAAAAATAGCAAATTCGATTGCATTTGTTTTTGAAAAAGAGAAGAAGAATTGGGACTACCTTGGAAGCTAGTTGTTGGTGTGTTCATAATAATAATCGTATTCATAATTTCATTTGTGAACTAAAAATAAGAGATACGGTGGTAAGTGATTGGTTATCCTTCTTTATTGCATTCATTTTTTTTTCTACACATATCATCACCCAATTCCAGCTAAACTATTTCGTTTAGTTTCGTTATTATTATTTACAGTTCATTTTCAAGTTTACAACTACAATTTAGGAGGCGGTAATGGGTACCACCGGCCCGGGAACCTTTATTGGATAACCATAGGTCACCCCAAGTGGTTCGCTACGTTTGGTGATTTAGTAGGGGTGCCCGGGTTCATGGGGTGAGGTTTATCTAGGTCTTGGAGGCGGATGACCAGGACATACTCAACCTCAGATTCCTACCCACCCCTTAAACCCTTTTCCTTCCCAGAACTCTCCTCTCCTTGCTTTCCTTAAAAAACTCTCCACAGGGCATCCCCAAAGATGACAGCCCCTGAGGGAAATTATTTTCCTCAGGGCCTCCTGTGTGCAGCTCATGTAAAAAAAAAAAGTTCAGCTCAGGCTGTAAATTCGTAAGCAGTTTCGGACGCAACAACCAACTTGATTTAATTGTGTCAAATATTTATCAAAAAAAATGTCTTCTAATTTATCAAAAAAATAAAGGTGGTAGATAATGTAATGAAATTCAATTTTTGTAAACCAGCCTAGCTCGTAGCGGCTTATCACTAGTGAGGCAGTAAAAATTATGTATCCTACTTGTATAAATGTATCTAATAAATAAATTATTTCCATATCTCTTCAAATATAATATAATTAATTCGGAGTACATATTTGATATTGTTATTTTATTATATGTATTAGATATTGTTTGCATTACATTTATATATCGGATGAGGTAATTGCAATATTATATACCTACCTACTTATTTATCGAACGCAACAGAAAAAAATGTTTTGTCTTAAGAGTGTGAATAAAACAGTCAATATTTGCCTGATGGTGCGGTAATATACGAGAGGGGTGGGGGGTTTCGCAAGTTTTAAATGTAGTAGATTTTTAAATTGCTATTTAATTGTAGGATAATTGCTTGTTTATCAGTTGTGTAAAATTTGAATCAAGTTTATTAACCCTTAATTAGGCGCATTAATAAAATCTCTCAATTATTCGCATGGGGTCACTACTGACCCCAAAGAAATAAATGAAAATGGAGTGGAAGAGTAAATCAAACGAAGTACGTATTATCAAAAATAATAACACACTTTATTATAATTAAAATCAAGAAACAAAAACATGATTTTGACTTTAAACAATTAAAAAAATAAAATAGCTTCTAATTTCTCTTAAAACTACATTTTTTGTATAACCGAGATCAACTTCAAAAAAATTATTCAGACTCATCAGCAGATTCATCAAGTCTGCATCCAAGTGAGGTGCCCTGAAGTGTTGCTGAAAAATTAATTCACCACACTTATGGCACTTATTTGGTACTTTTTGTAAGTTGTGTAATTGGTCGCATGGGGTCAACATCCAAGAGAGCAGCGATACGGGTGTACGTATTGGCTTACTGGCCGCGACTGATTTGCGTACCCTGCGGGAAGGTAGGAAGCTAGAAAGAGCGCAGTCGCAATGCAAACACTCTAACATATTTTGTTTTCAATTTGAAATGGTCTTGACCCCATGTATCTAGTTAAGGGTTAATAAGTTGGCAAATGTATACTGGGTGTACACCACCGGAGCGCGCGCAAATTTCTAGCAGAGGGAATGGTTAATAATGCCTTTCCTTCAAGAGAGGAAGAATTGAGAGAAGAGCACGTCACACTCCTTCACACTCACACTCACCCTGGCCCAGATGAAAGTGTGATCAATCCTTATCCTTGTAATAATTATTCCCCACCTTCCTGCTGATATTATTAGCACAGATTTACAGTGGATTCGACGAGATTACGCATAATTGCTTAGTGCCTTGTGCAGGCCCATTAACAGCGTTTTAATTACATACTCGCGTTATATATAATACCTACGCTAAATCGACAAGTAATTATTACTACAAATTTTATAGCTAATTTTGCGACGGTTTCATCTTCGTTCAATAATTGCTAAAGTTCCATCTTTTCTTTCATTTGAGTTTATTCTTTAGTGGAATTTATTACAATCGTTCATAATTTTGACTTTGTACAGTCTTACAATAAATGTAAAAAAGGACCGTGCGAAAATATTTTAAATCGATTTAAATGACAACACCAATGAGCGTAATTTTGATAGACAACTATGAACTATGGTCCAGGTGCGTATTTTTCCTTTTTGTATACAGGGTGTAACGCAGGTACCCGAAAGATTTTAACCAGCGATTCCTGTGCGTATTTAGAGTAAATGATGTATATATTATTTTGCCGTCTGACTATTTTTTTTAGAATTAACGCGTTACAGCAGCACGGTATCACACAAAACAGCAAGTGTATCACGTGATCCCGTCCCGACGTGTAGGAGTGTGATCAGTAGCGACGTGTGATTGAAAAATATTTTGTCTTTAACAGAAAAGAAGATCATCGTTTAATAAATAATATTCTAAGATAAATTTATAATCGAACTTGTTATTTTTTACGATGTAGGCTGGATAATTGCGTGGAAATGTGTTTTGTTATATTTTGTTTTTTATCAAACACCGTTAAGATACCATTTTATTTTTTTAATGGATTTAATTGGATGGTACAAAAAAACAAGAAGAAACTTTAAACAAAAACAAAAGATTCTTTCAATAATTGTTGTTCCTGCCGACAATTTTGTTTATCGGCGTAACTCGATGTTCCAATAGTAACAAAAAAATGTTCCACTTTATTAAATTTCTACATTTTATTGACAAACTTCGTAAGTAATATGTTAAATCTTAATCACCGGTCGTATATGTCCAGTTTACGATGTTTTAATGTGTTTTTAACCCGAATCCTTAATTATTGGCTACAACACGACTTTAAATTAATAATTGGCCATGCGGTCTGGTAGTAAATAAAACCTTGGCCTTAGTCGACTCTCGGTGATTACTTACAATTCGCTCGTGATAGCTTCATTTACAAGTCTAATGTTCCAGCGGTAACCGAAAATTTACATTATTTACCCAAGAACTTTTTAACGGAAATGACAGAAAAATCTACCTTGCAAAACATCTTTCTATTTAATTATTTATTTGTTGTTTGAAATATTTACAGAGTGTTAACAATTTTTATATTAAGGGTGAATATTCAGACAAAACCGGAAATATGTCGTTTTTAAATCAAATTTTAGACGTATTGACTCTTTTCCACAAAGAATTATAAATTGATTTCGAAAGACTGTTCTTTTATCTAGTAATGCTATGTTTTAAATTTTGAGAAAATATGTTTATTTTTAGTACAATAAGGTTTTTCCGTAGGTCGTTGGCAGATTTGTTAAAATTTCAAACAAAATTTTGTATTATACAGATAATTAATTAATTAATTAAATCAATAAATTATTTAGGAAAGCTACTTTTCAGAATTTTAATTTTAGTTCAAATTAAATCATAAAAAAAGATCGGCGCACTTGATTTGTGACGAAAATACTTCAATTTGTCTATTTATTTGTGGTCTTACAAACTATTATATTTAAAAAAAAAAAGTTCTTATTTTTAGACATTATTGAAAAATTATAAATACCTACTTATGATAAAAAAATAATTACAAAAAGTACATACTTTTAATAGTTTTATCATCACAAGTTTGAGTATTTTTGAATGTCGGTATTTATCAAAGCAAATTTTGAATGTAATAAAATCGAAATTGAGTTATTATGTTAAAATGGAGAATAATTAACTTTCTCATCGGAACCGCCCTGTACAGTTGCAAGGGTACGATCGCAAGATCATTGTTCGGCGAAATTTAAATTCTCGGCCGCTGGTTAATGGCTCTTAAGGTTTAGACCGCTATTGCAAAAGTAGTGCTTATGGTGTCATCTGTAATTTTCATTGCCGAATTGAGGATCATTGAATTAATTTTTCTCTTATGCATAGCGAAGGCATATTTTATCTCGACCGTTTGGCATTTAGTCTGTCTGTACATTTGGATAAGTTTTAAGATTTTCACGGCCAAAAGCATTTTCGTTATTTGTTTTTGGGGTGTTATGCCGTGTTGCGCTACCTCCTTCTTTAGCCAACGTTTCGGACATCGTTGCAGTGTCCATCATCAGGGCAGATCCGGCAGATCCACCGTGTACATCTACCGGATCTGCCGGATCTGCCCTGATGATGGACACTGCAACGATGTCCGAAACGTTGGCTAAAGAAGGAGGTAGCGCAACACGGCATAACACCCCAAAAACAAATAACGAAAATGTCTGTACATTTGTTTGTACTTCTGTTTCAAGATGGTGACCTGAAATCGTCGTGTTTATTTGGATTGTTTTATTTGAAAAAATAGTTTTCATTTTTATGGTGACTTTTTTCTGGACAAATTATGTAATTCCTAACTTGAAATTGAAAAAAAAAAGTTATTTAATATATTGTAAGATTTATAAATAAGTATAATATTTAGATCCCAAGTTGAAAAATTAACGGTATGCTTAGTTCACCAAAAATTTAAACACTGAAAAAATAAATTTATCCCATTCTCTTTCAATAAATTCAAATTAGAACCAGATTTAAACATCGTAATACACCAAAGTAAAAGTAACAAAACTAACTGCAATCAAGATTGTGCTATACTTGTCCAACTCCCAAAATCAAATATCTTGGTGTATATATAGATCAACATTTTAAATGGAAAACACATATTTGTGAACTCGTCAAAAGGATTAGGAAATGTATTTATATATTTAATAATATTCTTAGCTTAGAAAAAGAGTGTACTATGCAATTGTTTAATTTATATTACAATATGGTATTATTGGCTGGGAAGGAACATATGATAATATTTTAAATCCACTCAAAATATTTCAAAGTTTGATAATTAAGGTAATCTTGGAAAAACAGTCTAAATTTTCTACTGAAATTCTTTTTTCAATATTAAATGTACCTACAATAGACAAAATGTATAAAAAATATTCAATACTTCAAATTTACAAAGAAATACTCGTAACTTATAATTCAATACATCAGCAAGATACCAGAAAACTATTAAAATCCCAAAATTTAATACTAAGCCCATTCAAAATTCCTACATTTCTCTAGGCATAATCTTTTATGACAAAATATATACTTTCTATATCTTAAAGTCTGCTATTATATAAATCGTTCATTCCTTCATTCTCTCTCATTTCTTAGTTTCTATATCTTTAAGTCTACTATTGTATATACCTTGCGTTCTTTCTTACATATCCTTTACTTACTAATTACAATAATTTTTGTTACTAACTTACATGATTCATTAATTTATAATTATTTTTTAAATTTATATTATGATTTTTTAAACTTATCATGATTTTTATTTTTAAATTTATACATGATTTTCTAACCTTATTTATTATTTACAATAGCCGTTATTACTAACTTACACGATCTTTTAATTTACTAATTGAGCTAGAATTCCCTCACCAAACACAAGAGCATTGTCTCTTTATGGCGAGGAAAGGTAATTTTTTGTTTCTTTGTTAAAAACTTTTGCAACTATGTAACCGTTGTAATTTTATAAGTATTTTTAATCAGTATTGCCAAAAATATATTTAAAAAAAAAAAGATATTTAAGTACCTACCTACCCACTTACAAATCTTTTGATTTCAGAGGAAATTTTAGTTTTGATTTATTAAATAAGAGAAAATTAGAAACATACTGGTTCACATAACTATTAGTTTAAATTGGTGTTAACACTCGATTTCTTAAAGCGAGGGTTAGATGGTGCTCAAATTAAAATTTGTTAAATTATTTCGTGAGCTAAATAAAGCGGCAATGGCCTTGAAATTCCAGGCAAAAAAGCTGTGCAAAGTTCACGATGACACTTAATTTTTTTTTGCTCGTACAAACACATTTTCTGCTTTGTATTTGTTTACTTGCTTTCGTTATCTAAATTAAAGTATTGCATAAGTATCGAATCACAATTTTTTTATTTCGATATTAATAATAAGTAAGAACTGCTAATAACACAAATAACATGCTGTGTTCAGGAATATTCAGCGAGTTTAGTAGATGTAAGTTCGGTGGTATATTAAATTACTCAAGTAATGTACCTAATGTTATATTACATATAAACAAACTAGATTTTGTATTTTTATATCGAGTGTTGAAGTCCAGGGGTAAGGCTCCTGACTCGCAATCCGAAGATCGCGAGATAATCCCGGCGTGCGCAAATAAATTTAATTTGATTAATTTGTGATATATCACAATTAATTAATTAAAAATAATATATAGTACATTTGCGGCACGTTCTAGAGTGGAAGATAATCTCAGTATCGAGTTTCTCCGTAGACCACTATTCATAATTGAAACGTTACTTGAAATGGCTTTAGCCATGTTTAATGACCATACCTGAGTAGCTAGGTACTTCTCCACCAGTGTGATATCAGCTACTCAGGCTGAGTCAGTTGTAATGTCCAGCGGACTTACATTCAAAGTGTGACGAATTATGGTGGGTAGTACTCAAATGAAGAGAGAGTAACGGTACTGTACTAGTATTTATTGGGAAGCTGCCTAAAGCAAAAAGAGGACGAATCTAGCGTGCATCGCCTTATATAGATTCACGCAAGCATGCTATCTCGCTTGCACTCATACAATTCACACAGACATTACACTCTCTCCCGTATCCTTCCCCTCCCCACTACCTTCAGCCCCACAGCATACCCCAATTGGGGATGCCATAGTCTCACTTGTCCAGACGGGAGCAGTTGATACTCTTGTGCGGGATTCATGAAAAAAACATAACATGGGGGGCCTCGAGGAAAATAATTTCTCTCAGGGCTTATGTCATCTTTGGAGTGTGGAAGGTATTTTTTAAGGAAAGTGCATACATTAATTACGTGAGCTCAAAAGAAAAAATCTCACGTTATTTGAAAAGAATATACGAAGTGGCCCAAATTTATCTCACCAAGGGGGGGGGGGGAAGAAAAACTGCTCCGCAAATAATGTATGCCCCCTAAGGAAAAAGGTATGAAGGGCGCGTAGGAATCTAAGGGTCTGTGTGTCCAGGCCTGACGGCCGGCGTAGTCCAGCGGTAAAGCTCTTGACTCGCTCACCGAAGGTCGCGGGATCGAATCCCGGCGTGGCAAATAAATTTTATTTTGATTAATTTGTGTTATTTCACAATTTATTCATTTAAAATAATATATAGTATATTTGCGGCACGTTCCAAAGTGGAAGATACTCTCAGTATCGCCCTGGTGTAAGATCATCATTCAGAATAGAAACGTTGCTTGAAATGGCATTAGCCATGTTTGGTGACCAGATCTGAATAGCCAGGTACTTCCCCACCTTCCTCTTCCCTATCTCCTTTCCCTCCCCACTACCTTCAGCCTCACAACATACCTCGATTGGGGATGCCATAGTCTCACTGGCTTCAGACGGGAGCAGTGGGACTCTTGTGCGGTATTCATATAAGAAAAAAGTGACGGACGTATGAATTCATCCCTTCCGCTGCGTTGATAGGTCAAGAGAGACAAGCTAGAGAGGTCAAAAGGTCTCCCCAAAACGGCCCCTCCCGATCCGACCCGCCACGCAGCTGGTGCGCGGGTGCATTCGCCACCAAGACCTGGATACGAAAAAGATGAAGTGGGCACTCCTGCTAAGTCACCAAATGTAGCGAATCATTTGGGGTGACCTATGGTAGAGGTGTTGGTTATTAGTTATTATTATTGCCCATACCCGCCTCCCAAATTGAAATGGTCTTTGTCATACATCAATGCCACGTGCCCACAAAAACAATATGACGTGTTTTAGACCCTTTTTAAAATACTGAATTTTCTATAACACTCGTATGCTTCATTAATTTATTATCGGATGCGTGCTTGACTTAAAACCCACTTTATAATATGTATTGAATTGTGGCTTCACATTATTAAATATATAACAAATTGGTCCAAACTACGTCGGTATGTACTGTAATCTAGAAGTAATAACATGTAATTATCTTTTTTTTTCTTTGAAATTTTTTGTTCGGATTTTTAAAAAATAACAACGCAATTGCGGTATGTAAAATAATTTAATGATACCTGAACAATATTGTGTGCCGTTTGTTAAATTAATATTGAATTATTCGTCGACTTTGAATTCACGGCCAATGTCACTGAACATTATAATATAGTCAAGGCCAGACATTGCCTTCATTCTAAAGCATATGTACGTTAGTAGTTCTGTTCGTGTCGGTTGAACACATAAGCCATCAAATTAACATTAAGCAAGCTGTGATGCTTGTAAAGTACTGCAGACATTCCCATTATTAAATTGATATTATTATTCAAGTTGTTTAAAGTTGAGATACCACGAATATTCGGCTACTATTCGGTCTGTTCAGCTACTTTTTTTACTATTCGGTATTCGGCCGAATATTTTGAATCATTCGGCCGAATACCAGATCATGAAAAAAGGCATAATAATTAAAATATTACTCACATTTTTATATGTTTTAACAGATAATCTACATATTTAATATTTAAAAACTCTCAGTGGTTTAATTATTATGAATGAAAACATTTTTTCAGCGTTTGTTGATAGCGAACGATTGCACTTTTCCCCATCACTTATGTTTTCAATATATACATACATTGCTACCGGGAGGTGATTAATAAATCTCAACAAATTCTGCTAGGCTTGGATACTGTTTTGCGTTTTCTGACCACCACTTGTTTTTTATTTTAATTTTATTTATTAATTTTCAACGCCCTGATGGGCTTTTACATGACAAGTTTATGATACAGAGACAGTTTTTTTTTTTAATAAAAAAGATAAACTATAAAAACATAACAAGTAAACATCATATGAAAGGTAGGTATACAGATACATTTAAGGAAAGATAGTGCATTACAATAAAAGAGAAAGTATCTTAGTTGTGGATGGCATAGAAAATAAATTAGTTGGTATGTTAGTAAATACAAAATTTACAGGTGACTGATTAAATGTCATAAATAATACATGACAAAATGCAAGATACATAAAAAGAAAACGTTAACAAGTTTTTACAGAGAGATAGAAATACACAAATATACGCAATAGACCCTACGTGATGCTCCTTAGATATCAAAATATTCTACATAAAAATATTGTTCAGATATTTCTTGAATAACGGTAAACTTGTATTAAATACATCGATATTTGAGGTATGTTTGTTCCCTAGTGTGTGTAGTCGAGAAATTGATGCGTGTGTGTGGTAGTTGGTTAGAGAATTATTGTTGCAGAATAATATGTTTTGCCTTGTCGCTCGAGTTGGTACCTTAAAGTCAATGAGATGCAGGAGTTCGCAACAATCTAATTCGGAGTGAATAATTTTAAACAAAAAAGTTAGATCGTTTATTTTTCTTCTGTTTTCTAAGGAATGCAATTTAAGTGTATTTAGTAAAGATGTGTTGTTAATGTGTTGAATAGGTATGTGTAACTTGAAGTTAACAAATCTTAAAAATTTGTGCTGCACTCTTTCGATATTTCTTATATGAATTTGATAATATGGGGACCAAACTATGGAATTGTATTCCAGCAAGCTGCGTACGAGTGACAAATATACGATTTTTATAACTTCCAACGAATCGAAGTCTTTGATTGTTCTGATTATAAATCCTAGTGTTTTCATGCCTTTGTTAGTTATTTGTTGTATGTGATTTATAAAATTTAATTGCGAATCAAACACAACTCCAAGATCCCTAATTTCTTTGACTTTTTTTAAGAAGGGTCTAATCAATTTTATTTGCGATTTGTAATTGATTTCAACATGAAAACCGTTTGCGAAGTGTCGCCGAATGTTCGGCGCTTCGGCCGAGAGCCTGGCCGAATATTCGGTATTCGGCAAAACTCGTGGCGTCTAGTTTAAAGTTTATCTCACACAATCTACATTATATCTTAGTTGTTGAAATATTATTAATAATATTAAAACAATATCTATGAATTATCATAGAGAAAACTTAATTAACTAATTAATTTTTAATCATTGAAGTCAATTTTGGCGACTCCCAAAAGAAAATTTGAAAAGAAAGACAGACAAATCATAAAAAAGATACGGTCGCATATAAGAATTGAACCGAGGACCCTATCCTTGTCGGGGCTCTGCTCTAACCACTGAGCTATTTCGACACTTTCCTCTTCGGTTCCTTAAAAAAATTGAGCATTAAGAAAATGAATATAATGTTAATTGTTCTTAGTCGAAGTATGAAACAGTTAAATGTGATCGAAGGGGATCGAAAGGCCCGGCAAGGTTAAGGTCCTGGGTTTAATTCCGAGATGCGACCGAATCTTTTTCCGATTTTTCTGTTTCTAATTTTCGATTGAGGGTCGCTTATATTGTCTTCAATGATTAAATATTATAATTTAAGTTATTCCAAAAATTAAAACAATAAGTCATTAATTACTTATAAAAATCAGGAGGTATTGAGTTTTGATTACCTTCCTGGCCGAGTGTTTAAGATTCTTTGTTCTAAATCCGAAAGCCGTGGGTACGAAGCATGGTTTCTGCAGTAATTTTTATTTAAAAAAAAGTGTTTATTTTTCACACCAATAGTATCTGTACATGGTGTCCGGAAAGTAGTGGTGTAAGCAGGAGACTTGTGAAGAATCACATCAAATTTAGAGTCGATTTTGTGGTAATTTTATTTGTGTTTTTTAATTTAAGCTTTCAGAGCCAACGTGCTGCAAAAATACCATATATGGTTTTTAATTAATTAATTGTGAAATAACACAAATTAATCATATCAAAGTTTACTTGGTATTTGAAACCGCGGGCTTTGGATTGCTAGTCTAGAGAAAGCCTTACCCCTCAACCACGGAGATCGTCATTACTGATTTTTTATCGTATATTTATTAGTGCATATAATTCGATATCCTGCATCATGACATAAGCCCCGAGGGAAATTATTTTCCTAGCCAATGGAAGCTATTAGGGAACGTACACATACTACGTGACCAACTTTTTGCAATTTTTAACCCCCTCCCCCCCCTCCCGGTGACTAAAAACCTAAGCCCCCCGCCGCTCATTTGTAGCAAGCGTGGTATTTTGAAGACCCCCGCCCCCCGCTGAACAGGTGACGTAAAATGGGTACGTTTCCTAATGTAAAAAAAGTTTTTTTGTAAATGCTTTTTATTTATTTATTGTACCCTTTACATGTAACATTATTATTTTAGCTCTACCGATAACCTTTACTAAGCTCATGTCCGTATCATTATATTGAAGTATTCTGTTCCATTATTTCTCTCCACATAGAACACTATGAATACGTTATTCCACCGTACGCAACTGCGGCAAATCACGGATTATTATTATTCTATTGCTGCACTTGAATCTGAATAAAGTTCAGCCAGAACCCTACCTAGTTGTGTGCAATCGGTAATCTCACTAGAAATATTCCACAGCAATTTGTTAACGCTCTCGTAGTATGAATGGTCTGCCCATTGCATTGTGGCGTTACCTCTCGCTGTTGCCAGGGGCCTATTTGTATTTAAATAATGATAATAATAAAATAACATACAGCTAATAATTTAAAATGAAACGTCGCTTATCTGCTGATGCATATTTTATGATGTTATCATTAAGGTGTCTAAGTGCAGTTCCACTTTTATTAATGTGTGCCTTGATGTTGTACGTATGTCGCGGGCTTGATTTATTTAACGTACACTGACTGACAGATCGCTATCTTTGGTTATCTTTGATGGTGCAGCAGAAATCTGCTTTCTGAAGCGGCAAAAACTTATGGTTGAACGGTGATATATGGCGTTTGAATTTCGCTTAGCTCTTTCTGTGTAAACTTGTAGACATCTATTTCGATCAAAACACTATCGCAATTTTCGGTAGCAAAAAGAAAACGTCAATCTGCTTAAATAAATTTGTATCTATAGTTTAATAATTTTTGGTTATTTCATGGCTTTGTTAAGCGCCGTTGATTATTAGCCAAGTACCTACCTAATTTTATTAATTATCAATTTTAACTACAAAGAAGGAAATTCTTTCGCATCAAACAATAAAAATTTTGCTCTGGCTCCACGAAATTTTTTTTTTCAAACGAAACTTCCACGAAATTTCACTGAAGATTAATAGGAATCTCTTTTGTACGCTATTGAGGCGATTTTTCGCGAAAACGGCGATATCGATATATATTACCTACATTGTTAGGCGCGTTTATGTTTTCCTCATTAAGTTGTCCGGGGAGCATTTTATCGGGATTTTTTCCATCGCGGAATTATTATTTGCAAAATTAGCAAGTGAAATATTTACAGAGTTCATTTCGTGAATGCATCCAAATACAATTCTGCATTCGTTATTATATTGGACCCGAGTCGTTCCATCGAGCTGATTCGGTAATGACACCTTTCGTTCAGTGCAAAATGCATTGAACGATGTTTTTTTTTAATTGTTATAGCATTCGAAGATTCTACGGGCAATCATAATAGGTAGTATACTTACCAGACGTCCCATTTCCACCAGGACAGTCCCGGTGTCCCCGAGACGCCAAAATGTCCCGTTTTTGAAAAGAAACCATTATGCGCAAACAAACTGGTAAACTTGAAATATATAAATGTATAAAATAGCTAACCCTAAAATGACACGAAAAAAACATCACCATCTTGTCAATAGGCCACTTGCATCACATTTTTTAATTTTTTTCCGGTTTAGGCAAATATTCTAAGACATTCCGTTTTTTTTTTCTTAATCGAAATTTATGAAATAAATATGATATTTTTGAAACACTGGCGATTTTTAGAAAATTTCAATCCGAAAAATGACCATTTTTTTTAAACCGGAAACACAGGACACAATTTTATGGGTGCGAAAAAACGATAATTACATAGCCAAAAATCATTTTAAAAAACGACCTTTTCCATAAGAATGGCAAAGGAGAATAACGAGGTGTACCAAAAATATTACATCTCATAAATATTCTTTTCCTTGATCCATCTTATTGATCATTAATCATTATAATGTTCAACGTCTATATATGACTAAATCCAATGTATATAATAATATATAACTTGTACTTGTAAATTATAATAATAATTATATATTACAAATTTTATTTTGTTAAAATCAGCACTATTAGCATTACGCTTCTAAAACAGGTACAGAAGGCATAAAATGTACGGGGTTCACTTCGTAACATCTGTCAAAACGTCAAACCAAACGATAAGTTCGCAGAGAACAAACGATAAATCTAGTAAACGTTATAAAAAATATAAATCTGTGTTGAATTTTTCAATGAGTGTTATTGGAGACGGAACATTTTCATGTAGGAACGTCACAAGCCCAAATAACGGATTTATTTTTTTTTTAAAATGTACATTTCTAAAAAAAATTGTAACATTTTCGTAATCTTAGTAAAATAATCTATCCACACGATTTTTTCCAAGTCATTATGAAATCCATGCAAGTGGCTTATTGTATTGTATGAAGGTGTTAGGCTCCTAAAACTAATAAGTTTATAAGATATTTAATTTAATTTATTACGGGACTAGAATTTAATCCATATACATATTTTATAGTGTAAGATACATAACAAGATAGATTTTATAAATCTTATTCAAAGTCTAAAAAGAAAATATTATTGGAAGTAGATACAGTCAACGTTACGATAAGATATAAAACAGCACAATAATATTACGCTAGTCCGCGATTGATCAAAAAAAGTATTGTCAGGGTTTAGTCAAGTGTCACAAAGGAAAAAGGATGGCCGAAGAAGTAACAAAGCATTTATTGATCATGGCTCCGCACTCGCAGGACAGAAGGGGGTCTCCGTGGTGGGTGAGTAACAGGAAAGGGTCTCAGACCTCGAAGGACATAATGTAATAAATTATTTTTAACCCCTGGCTCGGCAATACTAGAGTCTGAGGATATAATTTATTTTTAGTTAACACTGAGTACAAAAAATCAGTTTATCCTTTTATATACAGAATATACAAAAACCAACAATACAGTTCTTATATTTGTTCGAATTACAAATTAAGTTGTCGACATCAGAAAACACACCACTCTATGTATTAAATATTATCTTCGGTGTAAATCGAATTGGAATCATTATTTGCATGATGTGTATTTTTTTGTAATTTTTTTTTTTTAGAGCAGTGGCAAGGGTTAAGAAATGGGATCATATAAGAAAATCGACGATCCGAGATGATCTAACATTGAACCACTTCTAATCTTCATAGAAAAATCGCAACTGAGGTGGCTTGGGCATGTACTAAGAATGTCTGATGACCGAATTCCGAGGAAGATACTGAGTGCGATTCCAGAGGGTAGACGTCCATTGGGCCGCCCCAGACACAGTTGGGCGAGGCAACTCCAGAAACTGTGTGAGGAGAGGATGGGTCTACCATGGACAGAGGCCGAACAATCAGCACAAGACAGGGACGTATGGAGGAGCTTTGTCGATGCAGTGGGTCCCCTACCCGAATAGGACAATTTTTTACATTTCCATACAGGGGACCTTAAAGAAGAAAAAATATCTCAGGGTCTGTCATCTTTGGGGATGCCGGGTGGAGGATTTTTTTAGGGAAAGGAAGAAGAGGAAGTTCTGCGAAGGAAAAGGTATGTGGGGTGGTCAGGAATATGTGTCCCTATGAATCCATCCTTCTCACTGCGGTGCAAGGCGATAGGTGAGAGAGTCCGGCTGAAGAGGTTTAAGGTTAGGTCTCCCTCAACCTGTCCCGATCCGGCCCGCCACGCAGTAGGTGGGTGTTGGCTTTGGAATAAATAGTTCCGCTGGCGGCGATTTGAATACTCGCCTTTCAAACTGTAGTATTATTGCATATTTCGGTCATTTTTGTATTCAGATTTAATTTTTCAACTCAGATTCATTCCTCACCCCCTCTTTGACAATCAATGCGAAAGATTAAATGAATTTTGTAGTTTTTTCAATTAAACGTGGATATTTTAAACATTTTCCTGTTTTTATAATTTTATATTATGCTTGTGGAATTGCATTTATACTGTTAATTAACGCATATTTTAGCGTTTTCTGTACATGTTTTTGCATTATTAGTATTTCGGAATTTTTAGTGCATACAACCGAATGTCTACTTATCTGGTAGAAATTTTGTTTACAATTCTCATTGAATACCCGTGGAGTGTACGTATACACATACAGGTAGATAGCCATTTAATTGGACGATATTGTTGAGTGCACAATGAGCTAATGACTGCTGAACTTGGTAGTAATTTCAATTATATTCATTATTATTTTTTTAATTTATAAACTAACGTTTGGACAAGATTTTTATGCATAGCACATAGTAAATGAGTGTTTCAGGCTGACAATTATTGCTTGTAATAATTGTTATCAATTATATTCATTTGTCAAATAAAAATGCGGTAGTATGTCCGCCAATTTTTTCTTTGTGCGCTGCCTAGTTATTTTATAAGTAGGCATTATTACTTAAAGTCGACTAGAACGTTACTCTTCCGCAGTGTTTCGCCCCGCTTGGTGAGTGAGTGCGACCGAAAGTAACAAGTAAGTACCCCGTCCGCTCCCCACTCGATACAAAGTAGGGAATGATTGATCAGATAGACCGGTCTTGTTGGCATGGCTCCCATATGGATTTCATAGATAAAAAGCCAAGACGAAAGGCACTGCACGTTAAAAGCTGGTCTATTGTATCGCATGGGGAGAGAGCAACTTAAGTTGATTCCTTCGTTTCTAGTTTCTTCTCTTTTCGTATTTTGCACCCATTTGTTAACGGAATACTACTAGAGATGTGAATACTGTAATTTAACAGGGGTTTAAATTTTTAGTCTAAATTTGTACTTTTTAGGAGTTTTATAAGTGAACTAAAGAGGTGGATATTTTCTTTTTTTCGGTATTTTTATAGGTGTATATTTGATGATTATTTCTCATAATTTATTATAATACTCGGGGAAATAATTAACTCCAGTGAAAGATATTATGGCTTTAAAATAATATGTTCAAATAGACCAATAAACGCTGATTCTGAATATATAAGTTTTATGTAATAATATTAAACGCAGAGTTTTTTAAAAAATATTAAAAAGTCCATTTTTAATCGGGTCGCAAAAACACGCTCTCAAGTTGGCATTATTGAAATTTAAGTGGTGACGTCACTGTTCGACGTGTCGTGACGTCACTGTAAAGTCATTGTATGGGAATGTATGATATGACACAAGCCATCGTTTTAATTTATTCGTTTATTTACTTACTGCTTATAGAGATTTAGTTGTTGTGTTTATTAAAACATTATTTAGGCCTAAATAATGTTTCAAAAATAAAGGTATATCTTATTAGTTTATCTCTATTATATTGAAAATATTCAAAAACTACTGCACAAAAAAATAGTAATGCTACTCTAGGGAGAATACTTCGAACAACGGAATTCAAAATGGTGGCAGTTGATCAGCTGATTGCCCGATCGTATAGTAATTTTTCAGGAGTGATGACGTCACACGATTCACCATACGTACGGTGGTTTTCGGGGGATCTTGAAAAATTAAATAACTTTGACAATTATTTTAACTATTAAAACTAACTCTAAAAATAAAAATAAATATGCAGGTATTTAAGTAAGAAGGTCATTATTCATTAAAAAAAAACAAAAAAAATTGGACTGGAGTTCTTTCTCTATTATTGTTGCCAGTAAACACATTAAGATTAGTACAATCTAAAATTTTATTTATTTATATGTGTATGTATTACAAAACAATACATTACAAAATGATGCTTGTCCTGTCCAACTGGGAAGGATTCCCGTTTCATGATAGGCAAATTGAAAGAATTTTCGTTCATGATGTCACAGGAATGAGATTCTATCAATACAACTTTTGAGAACATTAATAATTGCATTCGGAACGAAGGGATGGTTTCTTTATGTCCTTGGAAGAATCGCAAAGATGTAATTTTTTTAAGGTCATTTTGGAGAACATTAATAATTGCTTAAAATTAAGAAAATACTTTGTTTTTACCACTTTTATGGTAAGAGGTATAAACAAAGTATTTTCTTAATTTTAATCAAAATGGTGCCACAAAACAAGTTTGCTGTGTTTTAAGAATTAATAATTGCATTCAGAACAAATAAATGGTTTCTTTCGGGAGATCACAAGTTGACAAATTAGATTTGCAGGCACTTATAAAAGTTATATTTTACAGCGTTAGTATAATAAATATGTCTTAGGAAAGGGGGACTAAGAAAAGGTATATTAATGTCGAATGTCGAATGGATGTTGATCATCTTTACGGGATAAGATTGGGGTGCAATTTTACTTTACGTTAGATACATACATTTCTAAAAACCATGTCAAGAGTTTTTGGTTGTGGCTTTGAATTGATGTAGGACAGACAGACCTAGTGACAGGTCCTTAAAAATTGCACTTTTTTAACCGCATGAATGTAATAATTAATAATAGGAATCGGAAAAGAACCGTTATACCCACTTGACGGTCCCCGGCCAATAGTTTTGTATCATTTGGGCATCTGCCACGTTTCTTTTGTGTATTGCATCACCCACCGGCCCGTTTCGGAACACGTTACTTGTTACCAGTTAGTACACAGTTACTAGACTAGCCATCCTGGCCGATGCATAAACACGACTTGCAGAACTGCATTCAAGTTAAAAACATAATGGCTTCATTCCAAAAACAATCGCCCTGTTTACGCTGATATTCTGTTTGAAATACATACGTCTGGTTTTGACGGACATCGTAAAAAATGTTTCACGTTGGAGGATTTCGAAAATTGTAAAAAGATTTGATGCTAACATTAACGTAAAAAAACTCATACACGCGTAATGGCTTCATTCCAAAAACAATCGCTCTGTTTACGCTGATATTCTGTTTTAAATACATACGTCTGGTTTTGACGGATATCGTAAAAAATGTTTGACGTTGGAGGATTTCGAAAATTGCACAAAGGTTTGAATCTAATATTAACATCAATAAATTAAAAAACAAAACAGAATGGCTTCATTCCAAAAATAATCACGCTGTTTAAGCTGAAATTCTGTTTGAAATACATAAGTCTGATTTTAATGCTAACATTTGATGTAAATCGTTAAAAATGTTTGACATTGGAGATTTCAAAAATTGTAGAAAGATTTGAAGCTAATTAAAAATAATTGCAGGAATTAATGAATAACATTATTAGATTTGATTTAAATTAAATAAAATAATAGATGAATGGAGTTCTATGAATTAAACATAAAAAGCAATTAATTTTAAGCTTACATTAAAGTAAATAATAAAAATAAAAACACATGTCGTGAATGTTAGAGAAACTGAGCAAATGTCATTGTGCCACAGTTTTCATGGTTCTAAAGTGTTTTGCAACATACAGATTTCATAAAATATGTAAAAGCATTTTATAATATATAAAAGTAGTTTTTAGTTTTTTCCTAGCATTGCTTAAGAATAAGGAAGGTTTGATTTTTAATGTAGGTACGTTTGTGAAGTATTTTAAATGTAGATACGTTTTAAGATTTTCACGGCCAAAAGCATGCAACGTTGTCCGAAACGTTGGCTAAAGAAGGAGGTAGCGCAACACGGCATAACACCTCAAAAACAAATAACGAAATTTTTCAATGTAGTTTTGCTTATTGTTAGTTTTAGTCATAGAATAAAGAATTACGCAAGAAGGGCCTTGTGGGCGTGTTCCGCTATCCAAACATTTGCCTAATCGAGGCTTAAATTTCCAATTCAAGACTGTGTTTACGAAATTCAAAAGGGATGGAGATCTACGATGTCAGGCAAGTGTAAGTGAGACCAAGCCTTAGTTATTGGGCGAAATGAAACATTTGTTTCCATTCAAATTTGTATGGAAGGCACTTTTCGTTTTTTTCTTTATTCTGCGGTTTTTGAGGCTTAACGATAACAGAAAATCGTTTCATTTTTATTTTGAGGTGCATAACTAACTATTTTACTATTTTCGAGAATTTATTAGCCATTACGACATGTTTATTGATTAAAGCGAATATTTGAATACTAGAAAGATGCCATATGGGTTGTGTTTGAACAAAGTTTGTGTTCCGTACAAATGTGTATATGGGACTTATCAGCATTTTCACTGTCAAGGTGGTCGCTGTAATGTTTTATCAAGGCAATCCTCTATTATTTATTGTTTTATCGTATTAAATGCTGTGGAAGTAAGATTTCTGAGGACCATGTATTGTAAAACTTTGTATGACGATGTTAAAAATAAGGAGATCCGGAAAGGATGCATGTTATAGTTAACATTAAGAAAGGATGCTTAAAATGTTTTGGACGTGTAAAGCGGGTGAACGAAGAAAATAGTGGAAGTTAACGGTAGAAGAAGTCAAGGACGCCCGAGGAGGACACGCCGATCAAGTGAATCAAATACTGGAGCCGGTTAAGCTCAAGAGGCAAAATAACAGAAGACTATGTACGAGATGATATGTAAATGTGAATGAAGCAAGGAATGATATGATTTGAGATTTTCTCGGCCAAAAGTATTATCTTGATTTATTTTTCGTGTATTATGTCGCCTTGCGCTACTTTCTTCTTTGGCCAACATTTCGGATTGCGTTTTTTTTAATTATTCATATTATGTTTTTACACGCTTTTCGACTCCCTCACTAGGCAGTAGAGAGGCACAAGCCCGTATTATGGTATTCAAAAGCGTTGCACATTTTCACATATGCCCTGATGATGGACACTGTAACGCTGTACGAAACATTGGCTAAAGAAGAAGGTAGCCCAACTAACTAACTAACCATCACGCCGTTTCCCCGCAGGGGTAGGCAGAGAGGACCGACCGCCAAACATCCCGGTCTTGGCACACATTCCTTGCCTCGTTTACATTCATACAACGTCTCATACATTCTCTTCTATTATTCTGACTCTTGCCATGACCCGACTCAAGTATCTGATTCACTTGGTCGTGCCATGTCTTTCTTGGGCGTCCTCGACTTCTTCTACCATTCGCATTTGCGTCATATATTCTCCTTACACTCTTTTCCTTGTTCATTCGCCCTACATGCCCAAACCATCGGAGCGTTCCTTTCTTGATCTTACTCATTACGCTTACATCAGCCCTGCATTCTTTGCGGATTTCCACATTTCTCACACGATCATACACGCCTCAGGGATCTCATTTCTACAGCGTTCAGTCTACTTTCATCCTTCCTCTGCCAGTTCCATGCCTCACTGCCATACATCAGGGTAGGTACCAGTACTCCATTATGGGCGGCTAGTTTCGCGTCTTTGGACAGTTTTTTGTTGGTGCCAACGGCGTTCAGTCCTCCATTAATAGAGTTACCTGCATTCACCCTTCTTTCAATATCTCTATCAGCCTTCCCATCTCTCGTAAACATACTTCCCAAATAAACAAACTCATCAACCTGCTCCAAGCATTCATCATTCACAACTATATTGCATACTGTTTTCGTACTCTCTCTTTCAAACACTATGACTTTAGACTTACATTCATCATTAATTCATTCTTCATACATACTTCGTTCATCCTTGACACGAGAGACTGTAGATCTTCCATACTGTTAGATATCAGCACCGCATCATCAGCATACAACAGGCAACATACTTCCAGATTACTCAATTTCGCGCCCAATCCCATCTCTTTCAATTCTTGCATACAATTATCCATATATAGATTGAATAACCACGGCGACATTACGCAGCCTTGTTTAACACCTTTTGTGATTTTAAACCACCCCGTAAAATCGCCGTTCACCCTAACACACGCAACGCTTCCCTCGTACAGAGACGCAATTGCCTGTATGAGATACTTATTCACTCCATACTTGGACAATACCTTCCATATCTTTTTCCTGTCAACTCCGTCGTATGCTTTTTGTAGATCTACAAAGGTACAGAAGAGTTTCTGTTTTTTTGCAAGAAACTTCTCAGTGAGCATACGCAATGATAAAATCTGGTCCATGCACCCCCTTCCACTCATAAAAGCACCTTGCACATCCCATATTTTATCTTTTGTTTCCATTCTTACCCTTTCAATCAATATTCTACCATACAACTTGCCCACTGTACTAAGAAGGCTAATAGCCCCATGATTCCAACACTCCATACGTGACCCTTTACCTTTGTACAATGGCATGATTACAGCCCTTCTCCAATCTAACGGCGTGTAACCCTCCTCTAAACATTGGTTAAAAAGTCTGCACAACCATGTGAGAATAATATGGCTATCTCCTTTAAAGTATTCGGCAGCAATATTGTCGAAACCCACAGCCTTACCCCTTTTCATACATTTAATAGATCTTTTTATTTCATCCATGCTGATTTTGGTAACATTCACTCCATCATCGTTCATAACCGATTCACCGCTGGGATCACAGTCACTCGGGTTGCTTTCGAAGACTTCCTCGAAATATTTCATCCATCTCTCTTTAATTTCATTCTCATTCGTCAACATTTGTAGCGCAACACGGCATAAATCCCAAAAATAAATCACTGTAGAAGCAAGGAGTGTTTGCTACAGATTTATTTATTATTCATTTATTTATTTTTTCAGGTTCTCCATAAAACAGTTATCTACCAAATTATTACGGAGAAGATTACAAAATTGAAAAGAAGAAAGAAAAGTCCATGGCGGCAGTTTCACTATGTTGTGACGTATGTCAAAAGATAGTTAGTGAACTCGCATAGGTAACATTGAAGCTGTCGATGCTCAATGCAGAATCGAAGCAGTTGAATTGCTCTGTTTAATGGCGCATTCTGAAAGGAAGAAGTTCTCGCTTTCGGAGCATAAAAAAGTGTGTGGGATCTCCCACAAGTATACGCGTTATGGAAAAATAGGTTAATCTCCTTCAACATAGGTGGATTCAGTACAGTACCGGAGATCGGCTTAAAAAAATGATTCCCTAAAAATATTTTTCGGCGGGCTTCTAAGGTATTTTTACATTAAGATGTGTGGCGGTCTACTCTCTCTGCCTACCCCTGCTGGGAAATAGCGTGATTATTAGTGAGTTAGAGTCTAGAACGCCATCTGGATTGTGTTTGCACCGAGTTTGTATTCCATGCAAATGTTTGTATAGGACTTATCAGCTATTTCACTGTCAAGGTAGAGGCTTTATATGACTTATCAAGGCTATCCTCAATTATTTTATGTCTTATCGTGTTGTCCTTTTAGCACACTTAAACGTAATAATAGTAAGTTATTTTAATAGCCATGTATTTGTTTAATATATATTCTCAAGGTTGCTAAAGGACACGATGATCGAAAAGCCTTTAATTAATATTATTGTTTGTTATCTTCAAAATGCAGACAACTGTTCTGCAATACGCGCGGATTGTACAAGTGAATAAAGTAAGTAATAAATTTATAGAAGATTAAGTTCGGGTATTTTAACCTTCAGAAAACACAGAATTTCCTCTCTGCAATAAAACTCAAATAAATGGAAGATTTCTGGGCGTATCCGGAAATAAAAAAACTTTTTTTGAAAGGCGGTCAAATGAGCTATCAAATTTAATTATAAGAAATAACTAGATATATAATTTTAAAATTTTGAATACAAACACAAAAAAAGTTTTAAAAATTAGGGTAGGTGGGCTACCCTTTTTTTATACAAAAAAAAAAAATTAAAACCCTTACACATCTCGTGTTTCGTGTAAAAATAATTAATAAAAAAATCGCAGTTTCTTAAATTTTTCTCAAATTGCATTAGGAAACTTTGGTTTCATATATGCGAACTTTTTTATTTTTCTGTAGTTAACTTTTTGATTTGAATATAAAGTGTGGTGTTTTCTTTCTCCGATTAGATCATATTTCTCACCGTGACAGGGAGACAACGATATATTTGAGATCTATATGAGCTGTTCCCAAAAGCGTACAAATTAATCTCAGGGTTTAAAGTTTAAAGTCATCACTTGTGATGACCATCAAATCGACGATCAGTGCCATTTTGCAATTTTGACATTTGAACGATATCCGTTTAATGCCTCCCGGACCGTTTCATCGTTTCATCAAATTTTGATCACCCGTCAAGCAAATGGAAGTCAGTGTATTCTCTTAGGTTCTAAATGATGAATATTCACATATTACCTTCAGCCTCACATCATACCCCAATTGGGAATGCTATAGTCTCACTGGCTCCAGACAGGAGCAGTTGGGACTTTTGTGCGGTATACACGTAAAAAAAAACGCGGACTCATTTATATTCTGTAAAAAAGTTCAGGTTGGTTAGATAAACTAAAGAATGATTTGAAGGAAAATGTATCTCTACAATACGCATAGAAACCATTTAACTTTAGATAATATAGATTAGTGATTGTGGATGATAATGGATAAAAAAATAGAATCTGATAGGTGGCACTAGCATTATCAATTAGGATGACTTATAATAATTAATTATCCAAACAAAGCGAGAACCCTCCAACTATTATCATTTGGTAATGGTGCAAAGAAATGGTTTATCATTCATTGTTTTTTGTAAACCTATTGTACGCCCGATTCAATTCGATAAATGAATTATTGCCCCTTCTCGCAATCCTCGCCTAAAGAGTGTGTTCTCGAACTGTTCTGTTTTACCACAACATACAATATAATACAGTACTGTGTTGTTGCCAGTTGCCAGTTGCCATACTACAACATGGTGAATTGATGTTACAACGAAAACACTGCGAATAGCGAATGTACACACATCATTTCTTTCATCGCTAGCTATTTGTGTCTGCTCCGCGTTGGGAGGGGGAGCTCTCAATGTCAAGTTCAACTGTACCTTGCGGCGGGGGGCGGGAAACAGGGTAGGGGGGAGGCAATGAGGCCCGTCCCGACGCCACCGACTCACCAGAAGAGTTCATATACAACGGATATTCAATTCCAACCAACTCGATGAAATGTGCAAGAATCCAGTGAACAAAAGAACGAATCTTTTTTACGCGGTCGCCTTGTTTTCATCACTGCGGAAAAACTCAGTGTAACCAATTCTGGTCGTTGGAATAACACGCCTATTAGTTACACAGAACGTTCATACATTGATCCGTACTTTTTTATTTTCTTATTTTTAGTTTCACACATTATTTGTTTATCGCTATCAGCGATCTGAATAATATGTTTAGCTTGCTTTTTTGCTTGAAAAACATTTCGAAAACACCAAGATTACGTTGCCAATTTTCACTTATATCTTATTTTTAAGCAAATGAAATCCCGCAGCATCGCCGTTTTGCGAATATTGTGATTTTTAAGTAAAACTTCTTCACGCACGCTTGACTTGGGGAGTAGGCTGGTGAATTCGTGACGAGAGAGTTACGAAAAGTGTGATCGGACGAAGCGAACGGAAGTTGAGAGGGAGATATAGGTAAGTTAGGGAACGTACCCATACTACGTGACCTGTTTAGGGGGGGTCTTCAAAATACCACGCTTGGTACAAATGAGTGACGGGTTGCTTAGTTTTTGGTCACCGGGGGGGGGGGGGGTTAAAACTTGCAAAAAGTTGGTCACGTAGTATGGGTACGTTCCCTTAGTGAAGTTAGAAAGAGAGAGAGTTACATTTCGTTTCGTATATTACTGTAGGGGCAAGAGAGAGAGGTGCGAGCACACATTTTCTTTCTCTCTTTCTCCCATAGCCAGTTACGTTTCGTATATCTAAGACACAGTGCAGGCCTATTGTCTGTATCACACTGTAGGAGTAAGAGAGAGCAGTGTGCGCGCACATTTTCTTTCTCTCTTCTTTTATAAGTTAGTGAAGCTTCAGTCGTGTGGCACACTCGTTTTTTTCCATGCCATCAGTTAAGAAATTTAGGAAATGTTATTCTCCTTACTTATTAGTCAATTGTTATAAGTTTTAGTTTTAAATTTGTAAAGTGAAATTACTAATTTCGATTAATCTTTAGTACGAATCGGTTTTCGTTATAAATACCAAATATATGCTTTTTAATAAATGAAAGCTTTTCCTATCGTTGCGGTTGAATAAAATTAAAATTAAATTGTTAATTAATTTTTAAAATTCATAAGAAAATTCTCGTTTAAAATAAGGCAAAAATCTCGTGGGAAATGTTTTAAATAGCATTTAATGAAACGCTGTGAATTTTTTCATACATATAACTTGTAAAATAACGGAAAATATAAAGAATAAATATATAAACGCGTTCATAACAATTTTCGTAGCATTTTGCTTTTTTTTCTATCGAGGGATCGAACGTTAAATAGTAGCGTCTGCGTGGTTAACCCAGCTACGGGTGCATGTCGTACGCCACGCCATACGCGCCGCGCCACAAATAACATCTGTGTACGTGGAATTTCACACAAAGCTGATGTTACGAAGTACGCGCAAATAACATCTATGTACACGGAATTTCACACAAAGCTAATGTTATAATTCGGTTTCAAGAATTCCACACAAGATGTCGTTATTTCCGTCAGCAAGTCGGACGGGGACGTCTCCCCCTAGGTATAACTGCTATGAATTTGTGAATATGTGGTATCTCTCTGGATATGAAAATAATACATGTTATATCAAGTATTATTGACGACCTTCGTAGTCCAGTGGGTAAGACTCTTGACTCACAATCCGGAGGTCGCGGGTTCGAACCCGGCCTGCGCAAATAAATTTTATTTGATTAATTTGTGTTATTTCACAATTAATTCATTTAAAATAATATATAGTATATTTGCGGCATGTTCCAGAGTGGAAGATACTATCAGTATCGCCCTGGTGTAAGACCACCATTCAGAATTGAAACGTTGCTTGAAAATGGCTTTAGCCGTGTTTGGTGACCAGATCTGAATAGCCAGGTACTTCCCAACAAATGACGTCATTGCTCTGTCTCGGTTATTTTGTCCCGGTGACTAGCTGTTTTTGGAATCAGTTCGTATTGGATCTATAAAGTAGTCACCAACACAAACTGCGCGTAGCCGAACCAAAAGCCGCCCGCAGGGCCTAGCAGTTAAAACCTGCGTATCGGGTTTTTAACAGCTAGTTTTAATATAATTACCGTTTTGGGGTTGCAAATGTATAGATATTATCTTAAAAATAACATATTTTTTAGAAACTTAAAAAATTAAAAATTTGAAGTGAAATATGTTATAAAAAGGTAGAAATTCAGAATGCCGCGACTTAAGGCAATCTATCCTCTCTGCCTGCTCCTGCTAGGAAACATCTATTATTATCAATATTGTTACAATAATTAATACCGTTTTTAAATCTTCTCAAGTCATAACTGCACGTACAACGATCTTATTTATATATCGAACTTTCGTGTGCAACATAAAATATCTCGTCATTCTAGTTTTATCGCGACAAAACCTTGAAATCGATTGAATGTCAGAGCAGAATAAATGTTTATCTCGCTCGGGATTACTTATCAAACTGTGTAAATAAGTGTTTTATTTTTGTTTCTCAATGTCAAGGCTAACTCAGTCAAGTGCGGGGACACGGTCTGTTTGAACAAATGTACCAAAATGTTTGTATCTCGTCGATTTGTTTTCTTATAGATTTTGATAAACGCTGGCAATCGCAGGTATCGCACTTCAAGAAGAATTATTAGCACACAGATTATCCTTTTCTAGTACTTATCTTTAGATTACATTATCTCTTTGGACTGTCAGAGATGTTGAATTTATTAATTTTATCATTTTTTATTTATTAGGTAGGTAGGTGCTTATTATTTTTTACACACTTAACCATTCAAAACCTGCAAAATAGTCTAAATCAATTTCTTGTATAATAACGTGCAAACCGGTTTCGGCACAACCATCGTCAGGGCAGGTATAAATTTTCCTGACCAAATTTTTTAATTTTTTTTATTGAAGACCAGCAGCATTAAGTTGCAAATATTTTGAGAATGTTTCTATGATATATAGAAGTAGAAAGTGTTGCTTGTGCAATTATTAAGGACTTAGATAGCAAAGGTTTGAACCACCCACGTTTGGGTGGGAACACGACCACACTTCGGACCACACTTCCACCTAAACCCACTACTAGAAAATGATGGAAAAGGAAAATGTATTTTTGTTAAGGTGGCAGGACTGTACATTCGTTTTTTCTGCTTTTTATGGCGTTGAATTTCGATTGAATCTAGGTTTTATTTTGTCATTCAACGTAAGAAGATCACACCTGAATCACAGCATGCTCGTACGAGTAGCTATGCTATGCACAGTGTACACAAGCGGGAAATAGAAGAGAACATATAGAGAATACAAAAAACTGATTTTTAATATTTTTTCTTGCCACTTGCGACTAAAGAGTTTAAAAACTTTTGAAACCGGATGTACGCTATATTTATGACAACTTTTAAAAAACATTAAACAGCTGATAATAAACCCTAATAACTGATATAACTATGTGATCATTTTTTTCAAATTTGATCTAAAATACCAACTTTGGATTCGATTTACTAGATAACCAAAGCTCAATTAAAAAACGATATACCACTAAATCAACTCCAAATAACAATAATAATACTCGATGATTTACATTTTTGGGGGAAATCGCTTCAAGGGCGCTGTGATATAAAAAAAAACTGCAAGGCAATGTGATGTAGATTCACCAGTTTCCCGGTTTAGTTCAGTTTTAGTGCTGGCAACCCGGGCGTTAATTTTATTTTCATTTATGTACATAGTTTTCTTTTATCCACCTCACTAGGCAAAGTCTTACTACGAGTTTGTACTACGAATTTCCGGACAACGCGTACGAGCAATGTTTTTGACATTATTAATGTTGCAATTAGTAATGTGGTCATCTAGTCACTGATATCCGCCTTGGTCTATGTTTAGATAATGACAAGACATTATCATCATATTAATGGACGGCACCAGGCACCTGGCACCATGCACCAGGCACCAGTAAACTTACTCTGACTGGAGCCCCGGGGCAGACTATTTCTTCATAATTATATATATTAACCAATAACAATTCTTACATTTATACAATTATATACATAAATCGACTACCATAATACGGGCATGTGCCTGGCGTGGTAGTCGAATCACCTGTAAAAACTGTATAAAAATTTATATGATGAATAAAGAAAAAAAAAAAAAAAAAAAAAAAAATTGCTGAGCAGGGTGCTTGAAGCCGGACATCTATATGTGTATATCTTCCTTTGTATACCCATTGAATGGCACACATATCAAAGAAGTAGAATATATCAGGGACCTTGGGGTAATACTGGATGTTAAATTAAACTTTATCCAACACACTGATGAAGTCATTAATAAAGCCAATAAAATGCTGGGATTTATAATTCGTATAGCAAAACCCTTCCACAACATAAACACTCTAATTTTCCTTTACACCTCATATATTCACCCGCACTTGGAACCCTGTACACCGATCTGGACTCCTTTATACCAAGCCCATATTGAAAGAATAGAAAGAATCCAAAAAAAAAAAAAATTAAACACATAAATTATAAACTAAACTCACCCTTCTCAAATTATACTGAATCCATTAAATTTCACGATTTCAAATCCCTCCAAACACGACGTCTAATTTTTGATCACATCCTATTGTTTAAAATTCTAAATAATGTATATACTTTTGAATGGAGCAATAACTTTGTGGTTATCCATTACAGACAAATGAAACAATTTAACTTTGTTTGAACTACTTATATATTTGAGTAAAGCCGACCGGTTTCGGAACGACCATTCCTTCTTTAGGGCAAGCGTATACGGTACCTATTTAGAATATGTATAATTTAAAAAATCCATAGACAATTCTTTTAATACAAAAAAAACAACTGCCTTCTAAATTCAATTTCGTCAAATGCGTGAACTGTCAAACGTACGAAGTTAAAATAGTCGTTAAGTTTTCTGAAATTATTAATTTTTCTGCACAATTTTCTTAATTTTTCTTTCCGTAAGAACCTTCTACAAAGTATTAGAAAACTTTTTTTAAAGTCGTTCTGAAGTTATGGCGTGACCAAGGGAGACAGGGATTCATTTTTATATATAAAGATGAATAAATTGTAAAATAACACAAATTAATTAAATAAATTTACTTGCGCACGCCCGATTCGTAGCCAAGCGTTATAACCACCCAACCACGATATATACATTAAACTGCCAAAAATATGTATTATAATAAGCTAAATATCATGTTTTCTCTTTTTCAGTCAAAATTACGTGCGAAACCGGGTAGTAACAACAACTTAGTTTTGAGTAAATGTTGCCTTTTCCAAAAAATAAACAGAGTGTGCAATTCACATTTAGAAATGAAACCTTCAGATAACTAAAGTATACAAAAGTGGGGAGGCTACGAAGCACCGCACAAAGAGGAGACTGATTATGCCATCTCATTGTCTCGCAGGCTAAATTCTGTTGATTTATGTGTTTGTCTCTTTTTAGTGTCGCTATTTTTCGTTTCATCGAGTTACAAATTACAACTGTGCTAAAGAAGTTTTCTAATTTTTTTCACTTCAATAATCAGTCAATTGCAAACGCCGTTATTTTTTTGCGTCTTGTTTTTAGGTTTTTTACAGGTTTGGTCAAAATCTGAAAGAAGTGCTTTTCAATTACCTACACATTTTATCTTTATCTCAAATGTTATCGTTAATTCAGTCGGGTTATTACTCTTATTACTCTACTCTTCGGATGAGTTCCTCTGTTCTCTTTGATTTGAATATTCAAGAAGAGGATAGAAGATACAAGAAGAAACATGAAGAGCAAAATCAAAAGAGGCTAAAAGATTCACGAAGAGATAAAAAATGCAAGTCAAGATGATACAAGAAGCCACCTGCAGGGACTAGAAGGACAAATAAGATGCAAGCAAAATTAGGAGCGCCAAGAAAAGCCAAGAAAATAATAATAACATTTTGGTATAGCGCAGTTTTGGGATATTTCAGTTCAAGCGAAATTAAGTAAGACGAAGCAAGTTGAAGCCAGAAGATTCGCGAAGGAGCTAGTAGAAGCAAGAACTTCCAAGCAGATACTAGGATTAAACTGAAATTGACGAAAAAGAGGCAAAAGGAAGCAAGAATAAAGAATAGAAAAAATAATAGGCAAAAGATAAAAGAATAGGCAAGAAAAGACCAGAAGAATGAAAATGACAGAACTTAGAAAACTACACTCAATCAAAATCTTTATTTTTGCCCAACCTAATTTGAGTATTAGCTTATTAGGTTGCCATATATAAAGATGATTTAAACTCCGCAAGAATCACCAAGAAGAGCCAAGAATGAGCGAGAAGAGATAAAAAGCAAGAAGATACAAGAAAAGGCAGGAGGAATCCAGACGAGCCAACAGCGGGTGAAAATTGAAAAGAAGGTGCATTAAAAGCAAAGGTGAGTTAAGAAGAGCCAATATTAGACGATAAGAGACGAGAAGTAGCAAGCAGAACCGGAAAGAGACGAGAAGATCCAACAAGATCCAAAAAGAGACAAGAACATTCCCGAAGAAACAAGAAGAGATGAGAATATTCGAGAAGAGATAATCAGAGACAAGACAAGCTGAGATAAAAAGAGATATAAGAGACAAGAAGAGATAAGAAGAGACGAGAACATCCAAGAAGAAGCAAGAAGAGACAATAATAGAAAATAAGAGATAATAAGATGCAAATAATAGAAAAGAAGAGATAATAAGATGCAAGGAAAGTCCATAAGAGCCAAGAAGAGACGAGAAGATCACAAGAAACAAGATGAAGCAAGAAGAGACAAGAAGGGACAACGAAAGCAAAGAAGAGATAAGAAGAGCCAAACAGGACCAAGCGGAGCCAAGAAGAGTCCAGAAGAGACAAGAAGATCCTAGAAGAGACAAGAGGCATGATCCAAGAAGAGCCGAGAAGAGGCAAGAAGAAGGAAAACAAAAACAAAGAAAGAAAATTATAACGCTCAATCCTTTCCTTATTCCTGACCATCCTAAATTTCAATATTGGCTTATTAGGTTGCCATGTATACCGGTCGATTAAACTCCAACCTCCTTCCTATCCTCAGAGCTCGTGTTCCAAGTCCTAACAAATCAGTGCCCCCTGGTGTACCGGTCTCACTGGGACAGGAGTCCTCCTGGCTGGGGTGGTACAATCGTATCGTATCGTCTTTGCAAAATAAAGGCGCTTATAAACAACACGACACATTAACTAAGTTATTATTAGTAATGCTAGTAGTAAGTAATAAATCTTAGAATTTAAATCGTCGTCGTTTTTGTAAAGTAAGGTTTTTTTGCCAGATAATTTGTTTGTAAGTTGTAAGGTTATCTTTAGTCCGTAATCTTCGGGTATTATTTTAGAAACCATGCGGAGATGGTACAGTAATAACATCTGAGTCGGTCTTCTCGTGGGAGTCTGGACGAAATTACATAGGAGTCAATTTAACGTACCAATATTATAACTACCAGAATTACATGCGAAGGAATTACAAGTGGATGAAATTACACGTAGAGAGAGTTACACCGACCTCAATTACACACGTCAAAAAGGATCTGTTATTTAATAACTTTAAATTTAAGTGTTTAAGTGGGTGCTAATAAATTTAATATTTAACAAAAACAAATAGATTTTCACGGCCAGAAGAAGTATTATCGATATCATTTTTTCGGTTATTATAGCATTTTGTGTTTATTTCAACATCTTCCTTGATGATGGAAACTGTAACGCTGTCCGAAACGTTGGAAAAAAATAAGAAGAAGGAAGCGCAACACGGCATTCATACATCGTCTCATACCTACTTTTCTATTATTCTGACTTTTGACATGGCCCAGTCATATATTCTCCTTACACTTCGTTCATTCGCTATACATACCCAAACCTTCTTAGGGTCCCTTACTTAATCTTACTCACTCCGCTTACATTAGCCTTGCATTATTCAAAAGTCCTTCAAAAAGCGTATATGTATGCAGATGCAAAAATCCTTAAATGTTCCAGATTGTTAACAGTAACAAATTTAATACCCATTGCTCTGTAACTACTTTCATAGTACCTACTTACTTCTTTATACATATGTGTAATTGCTGTGTACCTTTTATTTTATTTTTTTCCTGATAATAACAAACTAACGTAAAATCCTTAAATGTTTCACATTGTGAACAGTAACAAACTTAATACCCACTGCTCTGTAACTACATTCATAGTACCTACTTACTTATTTATATATGTAATTACTGTGTACCTTTTATTTTTTTTGTTTTTCATAATAATAACAAACATACGTACATTTATGATAGCAAAAAAAAAATTAAAAATAATTAATTACAAGAAAATTACCTACTTTTATATTAATCGTTAAAAATGTTTTACACCACTGCAATACCGGTATGCTTCGAGTATATTTGGAATCACATTTTGTGTGATATTGTGACAATAAGTATTGAATCTAATGTAGCGTGAGCCCAAATACGAATCCGCTGGTTGAACTCCTTTGTAAACAATTACTCGAATACTGGTACCTACTTATGTTAGACCTACTTATATGTTTCTAGCTCTGTTTATCATTTTATGTACTATATACTTATGATACTGCATACTTGTTATAATGCTCCTGTACAATTTATTTTATATGTAAAAGCCATCAAGGCGTAAACAAACAAATAAATAAATAAATTTACGGATCTTCACATTTCTTACGATATTACACGGTTTTACCACACATGTCTCAGGGATCTCATTTGTACAGAATTCAATATACTTTGATCTTTTCAGTTCCATGCCTTTCTGCCATACATTTGGTTAAGTACCAGCACTCCATTGTGGACTGCTAGCTTTTTTTACGTTAGCTCCACACAGAAGGCCCTGAGTAAAATAATTCCCTTCAGGGCATTATTGAGGATGTTCTAGGAAGGAAAAAGTATGAGGGATGGGTAGGAACCTAGGGGCCATATGTCCAGATCATCCGCCGCCAAGACCTAGACAAACCTCACACCATGAACCCGAGCACCTCTGCTAAGTCACCAAACGTAGAGAACCACTTGAGGCGACCTATGGCAGAGTTGTTGATTATCCAACAAATGGTTCCGGGGGCGGTGGTACGCATTCCTGCCTCCCAAATGTCGCCCACGTGTAATTCTGTAAGCGTAATTTATTTACACATATACGGCACACCACGTCAAATTGACGACTGTGTAATTTCGTGTCCATGTGTAATTCCGTCAGTGTAATGTTGGTAGATTCGTCATATTGACGAGTGTGTAATTTGGTGATGCGGTCGAATGGACCGCGATCCTGCGCGCCGCGGCCGATGGCTGCATTAGCCGCAATCAAGACGGATTGTTTGTTACGCTAGCAGCCGCAAGCTGTGCCAGATCGAGGCCAGTGCATCGCGCGTACACTCTGTACCTATCATTAGAGACCGCGTAAACAGTCGAATTACCTACCCCAGGCTTGTACTGAGATCTTTACACTCCCAAATGGGTTTTGAAATATTTAAATAATTATTAAAAAAATCAGAATCAGAAACTAAAGTAGCCTGCGAGGCACGTAAGTAATCGATTTGTGCCGTATTTTTGTCGTCTAATTCCAATGCACCTTTTCCAATACATTTTGTCATGTTATTAGTTTTTGTGTTTTCTTCTTCGGAGTCGCTTTCTTTTGTGTTTTCTTTTACCTGTTCATTTTGAAGTGTTTTGAAGATTGGATATTGATTTTACAATATATATATATTTTAGATTTCGTACGATTCTATCCTTGGTCCGCTGAATGTCTGGCCGCTGGCGCTTTATACCACTAGACACCAGACCAAAGGAGACCTGCTTGGGACCGTGGATTTATCGTATTATATTGGAACCGTGTTCCTATGAAATAAATAAATGTTTTATTGGTATCTCATTCTCTCGTATGATGTATGTATTTGTCTCTTTTGAGTGTCGCTTATTTCCGTTTCATCGAGTTTCAATTCGCAACGGGGCTAAAGAAGTTATCACTCCAAAAATATTTATAATAATAATAATTGGATAATTTATAAAGCGCCGTTCTTGTGAAAAACACCTCAAGGGCGCTTTTATACTTGGAAGTTGGAAGACTGATCGTTTGTCAATTTGACTAACACTATTTTCGACTCTCACAAATTGCATTTTTAGTTTAAGAAAGTTCTTAACGTGTCACTTACTTACTAAACTACTTTATGTGGGTAACTGAAGGTTATCATTTGTCAATATGGAAGGCGGATACAGGTACCGCCGCCCCGGGAACCGTTTATTGGATAACCAACACCTTTGCCATAGGTCACCCCAAGTGGTTCGCTACGTTTGGCGACTTAGCATGGATGCCCGGATTCACGGGGTGAGGTTTATCTAGGTATTGGCGGCACGTGCATTCGCCCACCTATTGCGTGGCGGGCCGGATCGGGAGAGATTGGTTGAGGGAGACTTTCTTTTCTCTCCAGCCGAAGTCTCTCGGTCCATCCCCAAAGATAGGCTTTGAGGGAAATTATATTCCTTAGGGCATCCTTAGGGTGTGGAGTAATGCAAAACAAACACATTGAATAACTTTCGACTCTCACAGAAAGGAATTTTTTGTTTGGGAAAACTTTCAAGCATGTTTGTTATTTATAGTATTTATCTACTTATTGAAACTATAAACTATAACTTTAACTTAAAACCATAAGTTTTCGATATCAAAATTATCGGTAAATCATAAGAAAATTTTTCTTTAAAAATATTTTTCTTCAAAACACTTGAAAATGATTCATCTTCGGTACAATAGACACAACAGGCCACTTGCATCACATTTAAAAAAAAATTCCGCTTTAGGCAAATATTCTAAGAAATTCCGTTTTTTTTTTAATCGTATTTTTTAAACCCTGGTGATTTTTTGAAAATTTCAATCCGAAAAATCAGACCATTTTTTATAAACCGGAAAGGCGGGACATAATTTTATAGGTGCGAATAAACGATAATTACATAGCCGAAAATCATTTAAAAAAAGAACGTTTTCCACAAGAAAGGGCACGGGGGAATAACGAGGCATACCAAAAATATTACATCTCATAAATATTTTTTCCTTGATCCATCTTATTGATCATAAATCATTATAATGTTCAACGTCTATATTACTAAATCCAATGTAATATACTTGTACTTGTAAATAATAATAATAATAAGAATATTGTAAAACTTGATTTTGTTAAATTCAGCACCACTATCATTATATCTCTAAAACACGTACAGACAGCGTAAATTGTACGGGGTTCTCTTTATAACATCTGTCAAAAAGTCAAACCATATGATAAGTTCGCAGAGAACAAACAATAAATCTAGTGAACGTTAAATGTCAAATTCAAAAATTCGCCTGAATTCAAAGTGTTGCCATATAAAAAAAAAATCAGGGTGGAATTTTACAAAATTAATAGGAACATTTTCGAAGACGGGACATTTTCATGTAGCGTCACGGGTCCAAATAATGGATTTATATATGTAAAAATAAAAAAAAAACCTATAAAAAAACTGTATATTTCTAAAAAAATTTACTAACATTTTCGTAATCTTAGTAAAAAAAATCTATCCACACGATTTTTTCCAAGTCGTTATGAAATCCTTGCAAGTGGCCTATTATATATTATTTTATTGAGCGAATGAACGAAGAAAGTAGTGTTAAAAGAATATATGATGCAAATGTGAATGGTAGAAGAAGTCGGGGACGCCCGAGGAAGACATGGCACGATCAAGTAAATCAGATACTTGAGACGGGCCATGTCAAAAGTCAGAATAATAGAAGAGTATGTATGAGACGATGTATGAATGTGAGTGAGGCAAAGAGTGTGTGCCAAGACCGAGTTGTTTGGCGGTCCGTCCTCTCTGCCTACCCCTGCGGGGAAACGGCGTGATGGTTAGTTAGTTAGTTAGTTTGTTTTATCGGCAGACTGGACTAACAAGGATGTCGTATATAGAAAATGGCGACACTGGTTCCAAGACAACTCAACGAAGTGGCATTTCAACAACCCTTTGAAAAGTCATTAAAATTATGAAAAAATAGCCCACCCCTGGAGCGATCATGTGAAATAAATAAAAATATATTTTTTATTTTTTTTTTATTAGAACATAAAAAAATGTGAGTTATATATGAGAACATTTTTTAAATTTTTCTCCAACATCAAAAAAATCAGATCGAATTTTAAAATGGAAACGTAGAACTTATTATAGTGCTATATAGCCAATGAATTAACCTGTATTTTACCGTTTATTTTATATTTGTAGGGTTTATAAAAAAATATTAAAAAATCGTAAAGTTTATAACCGCACGAATCCTGCGTGTTGTTACTTTGAAACTGCCGTGAGGGGTAGATACTTATTCGAGTCAACATATAATATTTTAGATTTCCGACGTTGTTTGTGGTATACTTGATAAAGAAAGGTGCATATCTATCGAAAAAGGACTTAATTTTAACCGTAAACAGCTGAAAAATTCGACGTGATAAAAACATTTAAAAAATATATTTTTATCATCGTTCTAATATAGGTTACGAATTTCGGATTTGCGACATCTATGGTCATAATAGATAAAGCATTACAATAGCTTCGTTTTAAAATAAAATGGCTGGCCGGGAAATGTTTTAAATAATTACAATAAATGTTTTACGAAAGGTAGGAAAATGTGGTCCAATTTTGGACCGCTATCAATCGCAGAAAAATAAAAGTGGTACATTTTTCGACCATAAACGCCCCTGTGGATAACCTAACCTGATGCAACCTATTTAACCTATTTTTTCATAATTTTTAATGCCTTTTCAAAGGAGTGATGACTTGCCACATTATTGAGTTTTCCGGTCACCCACTTGCGGTTTTACTTTAAACACGTGATCGTACCAAAAAACCTTACTGTTCAAAGCAAAACATTAAGAGCGTTTAACCAGTCAGTGGACGAAAATCCACATTTCGTCGAAAGTTGTTCTTACGATCATGCAGGGCGGTTACAATGAGAAAGATTAATTATTCTTCGTACCAGCTTTTTAAAATTATAACTCAATATCGAATTTATTTCAATCCAAATTAGCTTTAATTTATACTTCATCCAAAAATGCTGTAAGGCGTGATGATAAAACTATTAAAATAATGTACTTTTTGTAGTTATTTTTTGATTATAAGTATTTTTCATTTTTCAATAATGTCTAAATTTAATAAGAATGTTAAAAAAATCTGAAATATATTAGTTTGTAAGTGCGCAAATAAATACACAAATGGACCAATTTTCGTCAAGAAACACATGTACGTACATATTTTTTAATGATTTTATTGAAACTAAAATTAACATTCTAAAACATGCGTTTGCTAAATAATGTATTGATTTATTTTACTGCATGATTATATTATTTGAAATGGGTGTGGTATAATACAAAATCTTTTTTGAAAATTAAACAAATCTGCCAACGACCTATGGAATAACCTTATTATACTAAAAATTTTAAAAAATTCTCAAAATTTATTACATGCGAATGCTAGATAAAAGAACAATCTTTCAAAATCCATTTATAATTTTTTGTGGAAAAGAGTCAATACGTCTAAAATCTGATTTGAACATGACATATTTCTGGTTTTCTCTGGTAATGCCCTCTTAAGTTACATATTCTCGAGGGTTTTATTGAAATAAACACTTTTCTTTCATGCTTTTGTCTGTATTTGTTTCTTTATTGTGTACATAAAACAATCTAGATTTACAGTATAGGTTGTTATACTATTAAAATAATTGGTTTACGAGGCCTTGGCAGTTATATCAGACGTAATGGCTCGCTTAATATATTATTGATATAGCGCATATACGTCTTACTTCATGGTGCATAGCGCGCAATCACCGACCCGTCTCACATTACAGCAACTGAACGACATCTGGCGAGTGTCCCCATTAATATAAATAATACCATATACTAATTTATCGCCTTCGTAAACACGCAAGAACCGCTTCTGCGCAAAACAAATCAACTCCTGCGAGCAAATAAATTTAATGTTTCGTTCGCACCCGTTTGTTTGAAGTGTTATAAACAAGATTAGGAATTTCACCCGAGTAATTAGGAACCCCGAGTATAACTCACAAGTTAGTTAGTTGTGTAATTTTCTTTGATAATTCTTAGCTAGCTAATGAAACAGTAATCTAGACGTACGATTGTAATTCCGAATTGTTATTACATACCAAACTTGTGCAAAAAATATTGGCAGTCGACATAAATTCTGTATAAGGATGGATTGAAAAAACATAACTTGATTAAACTCTGTGTATCTCATATGGAGTGTACTATGAACTTGTGATCATTTTGTTCTACTCGTAGAAGATATAATCGTCATTACAACAAGTCATTGTATTTCCACTGCTTGTGTGCTTGATGAAAGTATATCTTAGACTCTGAATATTACCATATATCTACGAGCTTTGAGCTTCAATTTGTCTTCACCTAACTACCATTTGACGACGAATCAGCGGGTTTGGGAAGGCCTTCAGCTGTCTTTGTTCTTCTTGGACATCAATCACCAAATTAAGAGATTTGTCTTTCGATTTTGTAGCCTGCAAAAGATTTCCTTTATTTCTTTTTTGGCATGTTTAATTTGGTGAGTAGATTTGGATCGCTTCCTCGTTCATTTAGTTCTTTTTTATCCCTTTGGATTACGCCTAGCACTTGAATTTCATATTGCATTGGTTTCAGTTTTGAACCTATTTTATACTAACGACTTTAACTTATTGTGTATATGTTTTAACTTATTTCTCGTAATTAAAATTACGACCGATAAGTTTATATTTGGCTCAAATGTAGCCATGAGCGTTTTGTATTAAGTTATCACTGTTATCACTCCAATTATAAATTGAGCATAAGCTGAAATTACCTACGTTATCCACTAGAGCGTTTTTGGCCACATTTTGGACCACTGGTTTATTTGTGGGCTACTGGCTAAAATGTGGCCAAATTTAAAGAGATATTTTTTTAAACCATTTTTGGATTTATTTTAAGAGTTTCCGCGTGTCGTGATCTTCCTCAATCACAATGTAACTGAGTAGTTTCACAGTTTAACAAAAGATGTCTCGCATCTCCTCATATTTATTTGGCATTGAAAATCCGCAAACCGAAAATATTGAACGTGTGGTGACATATTAAAAATGCTTGTTCGAATTTAATTTAAAGTTGATCATGTAGCAATTTCAATTTATGTCTGTGACTATCAACTAGGCCATGGACAACATACATAAGTCATAATATTTAATATTCCTCCAAATAGGCACCACGTAAGCAATTTTAAAAATAAAACGCAGAATTCACGCGTTTATAAATTTAACTGTTTTTAATCATTTTTTATGAACCCTAAAAATATGTGATAAACGGTAAAATATAGTTGCATTAAATGGCTGAAACGCTGCAAGTAGTTTACATGTCTCCAAGTTAAAATTAGGATGTTTAATTTTTTTAATGAGGGCGGGAAATTTCCAAACCGAACGTTTACAATTTTTTAGCACTCAAGGCTGAATTTGATCATCTTGCGGAACACTATAATGGCTATACTCAATAACTTGTTAATTAAAAAAGTTGGTTTTATAACATTTTCCAAATTTGAAGCATTTCAGTACTTAATCTAGACTTCGACCAAAAAAGGACTTTTTCCTACCATCATAGAAGAATCTTCCTCGTGTGAAGGGGAGCAGACATGTTTTCCGAATTCAATTTTTCGAAATAAATTGTTCAAAATCAATTGTTCGAGTTTCAGTTTTTCGAAAGACTAATTTTTCGAACAGTAATTGGCCGAAAGGCATATTTTTCGAATTAGTTAATCAACTTTTAAAATATATATTTCACTTGCTTATGACTAACGAATGTGTTGTTAGGTTATTTGATATTTTCCATCCTATAATAAAATACTCTTGTACGTACTGTGTGCATACTTACTCGTATATCAATTCTAAAAACTAGTGTTTCGGTCAATTGATGTTCGAAAAATTACATTTCGAACAATTGAATTCAAAAAATTTAATTTCGAAAAATTGCAATTTGGTCAATTTACTTAGATCCGTGTGAAGATACTTTTATGTCGGATAAAATAATAACGATGGCATCTAAGCAGTCTGTGATAACGTAAACGAAAATACTGAAATGCCCCTCGCTTGTTGACGGGCGCGTGCTCCGAACTACCGGACCTTAATCAGTTTTGACGGGGATCGAACGAATCGGAATGGTATGACAGATCAATACGGTCAAACGTTCTACTAGGAAAAATATACCAAATGAGAATAAAATTAGTAATACATTCTACTCGTATCTACTATTCCTTCTGTTCCACGGAATTTCAAACTTTGGGTCAACAAGATTTTTTTGGCAGTCGTCAGCTGCAAATCTGAACGAAGCAACAAATTTCGAAATTCGCTAATAGGCAATTTCTTGGTGTTTGATCAGTTAGTATCTTTTTAGATTGTCAAATACTTTCGTCGAAAAAATCCTATGTCACCATTCTTCCTTTCCGTTATTTTGGTTTACTTAAAAAAAGAGGTGATTTCACAACATTTTTTTTTATTATTATTCTTTATTCATAATCATATCTTAGGTAAACCGTTCTTACAAGTTTTTCGACTGCCACATTAGGCACATGCATGTATTATGGTATAATGGGGCTATATAAATTATGCTTGCATTTTTGCTTTTTAAAAAATACATTGTCAAGTTTGTACACTATACGTCTGTTGATGGCGGTCAAACCAGGCAATTTTAACGATTTTGAAGGGTTGTAACTCCTATAAAAGGTAACTAATTAAAAAAAACCCAAACACAAAGTAAACAAGCAAATCGTACGCTAGTGGTCGATATCTATAATATATTAGCTGACCCGGAGAACTTCGTACCGCCTCAGAATCAATAACTGTTGTGTTAACTCATTAGCTGAATTAAATTCCGATTTAAATTACACAATGAAGCAATTATCGTTGCCCAACTGTCGGGTTTTTGTTTTTGCCAGAATCAGAGATGGCGTTGTGTACGGATTTATGTTTTTTTGTGATTTTCTTACTTTTCAACTTACTTACGGGAGTTGCGTTTCTTTTTCTTTATACGTGTGAAGGAGATTTATTATAATTATTGTATTTTTCCTTTGGAGGGGTGTGGACATACGTTCACCGTTTGTCTCATTTTAGACTATTGACATTTAGTGTGTAAGAAAGGGGGGCAGCATGTTTAAGAACAAAAGCATAACAATCAGCGCATTGACATTTGACGTTTTTGAATTTTTGGAATTCACTCACTATTCAATATTATATTTATCACAATATTGCTGCAGCTCTTTCTAAAGATGGATAATTCGTTCCATACAAAATGTACGAGGAAAATAATTTTCTTCATAATTTTCTTTTTCGTGAGTTTTTCCTATGTTTTAATAGCTATTCTGCTATTCGGGGCGGAGACAAATCCACCAAATCAAAGATCATAAAAATCGACCCAGCCTTTCTTGAGGTAAAAATGGTGTAACTAACCCGAATTTGTTTTATATATTAAGATTTTCTATAATATATTAAAAAAAATATTTGCAGTATTGTCTAAATCCGGAGAGGAAATTTGATATACGTTGGTATTGACAAAACGCCGCCCGTAATAATAAAGGCACTTAAATCTATTCTGATAGATCTATGTTCTATGAATTTTTCTTTTTCATATTAAATATGCATTTTTCTATTTTGTGGGAGTCTCCGGCCACTTTTCTATTATTAAAGGTGGTTGGCTGTAAAAAGGTTGGAAACCAGCTGTAGCGTCCTGAAACAGTAGGAAACTCCCTTGTTATTATCGTTATTTGGAAATGTTTCAAGGTAAACAGAAGTAAGCTTTTGCACAGCAGAATATTCTCAGCTTGTCGCCATTAAAGACTGTCTTTCTTTTATTGGACGGAAAATATTCAGGGACTAAAAGGCCATCATAAAGCGTCGCCGCCATTTGTTAGCTATAAAATGTCAGAGAACTGAGAACTGAGAACTTGGAAAGTAGTACGAGTATCTTTTGCCGAGCGGAGAGCGGACGATACGATAAAGAAACGTAGGTGAATTTCCCTCTTCTCAGTATTATGTTTTCCGGCGTGACGAAAGAGTTTCATTCTATAACAAATGGAAAAGTGCCGTAGTAATCTATTCACTGCCATTCCGGATGTCAATAGAGAAAAATGAACACAAAAGAAGTTATAATGTTCCTTCGAGATGGCGCTGGAGCCAGTGTAATATATATATATATATATTTATCTCCTCACGTACTTTGTTGATTTTGCGCGACGGTACACCAGTTTTTTGTTGATCCGTTTGAGTTTGTTGATCTATCCGGATTTGTGGATCCGTTACCGAAGCTGGGATACATATCCTGA
The DNA here is from genome assembly GCA_929108145.2 of Limnephilus rhombicus. NCBI lineage: Eukaryota > Metazoa > Arthropoda > Insecta > Trichoptera > Limnephilidae > Limnephilus > Limnephilus rhombicus. Next base: position 5,920,392 of record OV815285.1, read on the forward strand.
TCCATGTGGATCAGCTTTTGTCATCGAGATTTACCTGTAAGCCACGCCTATTTTTCGGTGTGATATACATTTTACACGTTTTTATTTGTTGATCCATATATGTATATATGGATGGTGCCGGTCTGTCGAACTTTTCTGCTCCTTTTAGTAGGTACTTGTAGGTACGTTCTTATTTGCCAAGTTTTGACCGCGAACTGTGCGCAATGCAAATGAGAAGTTCTATGTCGTATTGTTCAGGTCCATTTAGTAACGGTCTGTCGAACTTTTCAGCTCCTTTAGTAGGTACTTGTAGGTACGTTCTTATTTAATTAGTTTTTTTATTGTATTTTTGTTTTGGATTTAATTTGGATTTTGGTTTTTGATTTTGGTTTTGATTTTGATTATGAATTTGATTTTGAATTTGATTTTGATTTCAATTTCAATTTCGATTTGGATTTTATTTTGGTATGATTTTGATTTTGATTTTGATTTTGATTTTGATTGTGATTTTGATTTTGATTTTGATTTTGGTTTTGGTTTTGGTTTTGATTTTGATTTTGATTTTGATTTTGATTTTGATTTTTATTGTGATTTTGATTTTGATTTTTATTTTGATTTTATTTTGATTTTGATTTTGATTTTGAGTTTTATTTTGATTTTGATTTTGATTTAGATTTTGGTTTTGATTTTTATTTTTATTTTGATTTTGATTTTGACCGCCAACAAAGATGCGCTTCGGTCGTACTTTTCAGCTTATTTTAGTAGGTACCTGTAAGTTCTTTGAAGAAATAATTATCTAAAGAGGATAGACTGCCTAACAATTTCGTCTTGGTACTTAACGCTTGAAAACTGTTTTTATGTGCGACATTCTGTGAGCGGACAAGGTTTAGGGGTTTCTTTTATCGCTACACAGTTGGGCAACTTCGTGAGATGGATTAAGGTAGGGTACAAAGACTCGATTGAAATTAATATAGAATAGAAAAAGCTATTATAGAATAGACTAACCTATTACCTAAGGTGACGTATGACAGAGGTGGTTATCCAATAAATGGTTTCCGGGGCAGCGGTACCCATACCCGCCTCCCAATCTGTAAGTCAAAATTAAATGGTTCGCTAAGTTTGGTGACTTAGCCGGGGTGCCCGGGTTCATGCTTCATCCACGGCATCAGAAGACCAAGACCTAGTTTACGCCTCTAGCGGTGATACCTTCTAGGAATTGATAGGGCTGAACCTAAGAGTATGGATACTATTCAATCTTAGTTCCATGGGCTGAACGCTGAACCGCTGAACCTGGGCGGCTGGAAACGTCAGATTCATACATTACGAACATACGAACCTCACTTCTATGGATATTATTGCAGCGGCGGTGCAGCTCGCGTGTTTTGAATTAGGCAAAAAAACTATAAATTAGAAGCATTACATGCACACAATACATACAATACTTTGAGCGACGTTACATATTAATTCTCTACAGAAGTGTTTTAAGTTTTTAAGGGAATAAGAGGGAATTACGATAACGAACCAAGACGTCATACATTCAAGTTCCCAAATGATGTTATATTACGTAATAAATGGGATAAGTCTAATGTTCGGGATTTCATTCCAACTAAATATTCAACGGTAAGTGAAAAGTGCTTATTTTTTTATTGCAAATACAGGATTCAACTTTGAACATAACCTCAATGTAAATGTATATAAAAATCGATTGTAATGTGGTGTTTACACATTTTTATTCATATTATTTTGATTCTAAAATGTGTTTGTCTAATTTAATGTTGTTAGCTCATAACGATGTCTAATTTAATATATTGAATCATTTTTGACAGTTTTTTGGTGTAATGAAAGACGACACCATGAAAAAATGTAACGTTTCAAAGTGCCTAGATATTTAATAAACGGCTAAATAACACTATTTTGTAGGGGGGTACTGTACAATTGAAATCTATTTTACAGTGCATTGTGAAAATGTACCTGCATTATATAACAAGAACAATTGAATGCATATTGATTGTTGAAAAGAGATTCTGTAACATTGATGATAGATGAAATTCACATAAAGCCATATTTAGATTAGGGAACGTACCCATACTACGTGACCAACTTTTTGCAATTTTTAACCCCCCCCCCGGTGACCAAAAACCTAAGCAACCCGTCGCTCATTTGTACCAAGCGTAGTATTTTAAAGACCCCCCCCCCTAAACAGGTCACGTAGTACGGGTACGTTCCCTTACAGCGGAGGCAGCATTTTGGGATCTGCATTTGGTCGTATACAGATTGACATTGTTTATTGACAGATTGACATTGTGAACTTGAGAATGAACCCCAGGCCTGTACCAGTTCAAATAAGCAACCAAATTTATCTTTTTCTGGATTACATAAAACATTTACTGTGAAAGATTTCCAGCAAGCAGAAGACAGTCTGCCTGTTACATATCTCGTAGGTTATTGTGCCCGAACCGTTTTAAAGAAACTTAAATGTACAACATGCTCCAATTCCATCACTGTTGATAAAATCTTAAACACAAATTGTAGTTACTCTTTAATAAGGAATATGGATCGAGGTGGTTTATGATGTCCTCACCCTGACATCGTCAATGCCCTCATTCATAACTATGTCACCGTACAAAAGCTTTTATCAACCAAACTAGAAAAAATGTTTTTAGATTACAATAACCAGCGTGAATTAGTATCACAATTAATAATTGACGCTATCAATGATACAGATTTCAATTGTCCCACTGGACATTCATCGAATATTATTTTGCAACATTTAATCAGATCATCTACAAATTCATTGTTAAATAATTATGTTAAAAGAAGAAATGATACTACCACTAAAAAAAAATATTCTTGACTGATTGATATACCCACATACACCATTCCCTCGTGACCATTCAACATTTCAAAACAATATACACATAAAGGCGGGTACAGATTGCTGTAACGTAACATGCAATGTAACATGAAAGGGATATTTCATAAGTGTGGACGCAGCGCGCGCACGAACCGAGCATGTACCTACTCGCAGCTGTTCCCGGCATGCGCGCAGTGAACATAGCTCAGTCTGCCGAGAACAAGTTCTCCATTGTTCGCGCGCGTTCTGCCGTATAGACACAAACAACCAGTCCACACTAACGCTCCGCACTCCGCACACACTGCGCGCCCCTTTGTATTCGGCGGAAGCTTTGTGGATTGCGGCGCGCAGGTGTTGAAATGCTCTGTTTGCTCGCGGAGTGTGCGCGGTTCGTGCCCGCTAGGCGTCCACACTATGGAAATTCTGTTACATTGCGGCAATGTGGACGGCAAATTCTTACATTGCGTGTTACGTTACAGCAATCTATACCCGTCTTAATACTTATACTACTTAAGTTGTTATTATTTTCAGGTGCACATTCTACAGCCTCCAGAGACTGCAGCAGACTGGTCTATAATCTCAACTGCCGGCAATCATATCCACCAACTACACAACATTTATATTATACATATTCCAACGCATATCATTATAATCAAATTTCATTATTAAATGTAATCAATTATTAATTTTGTTTATATTTAGTTTATTCTTTAGGGCCAGTTGTTTCGCAGAATTTGAACAATTCATCAAATTTCAAAGTTAATTTTCAAGTTCTGTTGAGGTTCTACTCAAGTTCTATTATTATTTCAGCTATGTGGAACAACTTGCCCATATTGATTAAATAACAACTTAAATGGAACTTTCACAGAATTTTTTAAAAATATGAGCAAACAATCCTAAATCTCTTCTACCAGTAAGTGGTGGTAATCAAAATGAGAGTACACAAAAGATAATAAAAGCAACAAATTAAAAATACTTACAAAATCTTACCATTTGTAGTATGCTGTGAGACTGAAGGGGTTATGGAGAGAGAGGAAATGGGAAAGAAGAATGTTTGTTCCATAATAATTCATAGAGAAGTGTAGTTTTTATACAAGATACATTTAATTAATAATTATAAATGACGTATCATCTAAATTACAAATTTTAACGAACAAACGTCGAATCTCAAATGACTAAATATTAAGTGGGTAAAATAATTACAGATTATAATACCATACATGAGTACAAAACTTAAAGCAGTTTGTGGACTGGTCAAAGTTCAATCTTCCAATCTCTACATATTATAAATTAAAGTCCTCCGCGTCGTCTGTCTGTCTGTTCACGATAAACTTAAAAACTACTGAACGGATTTTCATGCGGTTTTCACCAGTAGATAGAGTGTTTCACGAGTAAGGTTTAATTATATAATTTGTCAAGGATTTGTGTAAATTGGTTGAAACATAACAATAATTGTTAGAAGTGTCAGAAAATGTCAAGCCGCCTGGTAGCTTTCATCGAAAACACTGCCTAATCCCTTTAATTTATAACAAAACAATGCATGGTGGGATATTCCTTTTTTATAGATCTACAAAAAAGTCTGTGTTGGCATATGTCTATCTTTTACGGATAGCTTCCTATACCCATTCTTCTTAAAAAAATGGTCACGTACAATGCGGTAATTGGAAAGTTATTTAGACGGATACAGTATTAATCCTTATTAACTTAAATATGTTAGTTACCTGAAGCATTTCATGCACATTTATAATCTTTCGCATCAATATGATCAATTACGTGCACAAATATGATCAATTACGTATTGATTATCTGTAATAAAGTATAATAATGAAATATATTTATCGTACTGTTCAGGTTGTGGTGCAGTTTGAATTGCATGGTTTAAATCATAAATATTGTCATCATCAAATTCCACTAATAATAATAATAATATGATGATTATTTATTTATTTTATATATTGATTCCAGGATGTGGGGAGGATAGTGCAATCCCACACGTCCCATATAGTTATACATATTTATATATTTACACAGTAAAGAAATATGAATGTTTTTTTTTTTTTTTTACATTAACTCCACACAGGAGGCCCTGAGGAAAATAATTTCCCTCAGGGCCTATGTCATCTGGGATGCTGTGTGGAGGGTCTTTTTGAGGAGAGGAAGGAATGAACATTGGTCTTGAAGAGACCCATGTTGTAGGAAGGAGGAAACACAGAGGCCGGCAAATCATTCCACAGCCGAGCTGTTGAACATAAGAACGAGTCGAAGAAACGACCCGTTCTCATGTGACTAATGTCAACTGTGTACAAATGTTGGGCACGCGTTTGGCGTGTTTTCCGACTATGCACCGGTGCCGAAGGGATCAATGATGCTAGTTCCTCGGAGCTAAATAGATAATAAAAATAATAGTAATAAAAATTAATAATAACAAAAGTAAATAGTCAATTATGCAGGGCGTGATCTTGAGTGTGCTCGGGCTCATCGCTCACTCAGGAGTGGAGCTTGGTGCTGGAAGGCTGCGGTCACCAACGTGTTGTCGGAGGCCATTAGCCGCATCCTGGCTCCAGTGACCCGGTGTCTCATCAGACTGGCGAATCCATGGAGTCCTAATTCTGTGAACATTGTTGAAGCGCTGCTATACATTCTGAATCCAAATATGATTCTGCCCGCATCATTATATTGGATCCGGAGACGTTCCATTGAGCTTACTCAGTATTGACACCATGTTTCACACGTATACAGGCTAGTGCAGAATGCATTAAATAATGTTTTTTTTTACATTATTACTGCATCGGAAGAATCTTCGGGCAATCATATTTGACAAAACACTGATAATTCTCCTCTGTCGTTTAATATCACCATCATCCGAGAGGTCTTCAGTGATGATGTGCCCCAAGTATACTAATATGTTTCTTATATCCCAAGACCTGAAAACAACAATATATTAGGAAAGAGTCATTAATTTAGCAGCTTTTCCTCTCCTTATAACCACAGACGATATTTAAATTAACAATAAATAGCATACTTCTCAGGATCTGGGTCAGTGTTTGTTTCACGTTCATTAGCATTGTTGATAGATTCAGATGGTGTTCGTTGTGCATTTGAATTGTTAGACTTATGAGCACATTCTTCAATAACAATATTATTTTGAAGATCACAGCTCCTGGAAACATTACATAATTAATCTATTATATTTAGTTACAAGCTATTCAAAAAGAATATTAGAGATTTCGAACAGTAAAATTAACTATCTATACTTCTGAATCATGTTTACTGTGGAAGTAAATAATGAATACTACGTACTTGTCATGAGGTTGTTCTTCAAAATAAAGACCATGTGTTTGTTTCTCAATTATTGTGAACTTCATACGTTGGGGACCTGTTGATAAATAATTATATCAGAGTAAGAACATGTTTGGTGTTTAATGATTAAATAATGCAAATATTCAGTGACGTTGTAAGAAAATGTATTAAAAACATACTTTTTTGAATGTGGGCCTTCTACATTCACATCTTTGCCAGAATATGATTGTTTCTCACTCCTATTTGGACGAGTGTAAGTCCTGGAAATATATAATAACAACACATCAACACACTATATTATTTGATGTTAAACGTAGTTGAAATGAATAAAATCATTTACATTTATTGGAGACGTTACTAACCTTCCATATTTTCGACTGATTTCCTCATCATTATGACCAGTTTTTTCAGAAATAGGTGGATTGCAAATTTCATCCGATGAATTACATTGCGACGTTTCTTCAGCAATCATATTGTCGATTTCTTCTTTATTTATATATGATTTATGATGTCTGATCTCAATAACTCACTCACACACTTATATACTTAGTTATTATAATAATGTCAAATACAATGTTTTATATCGAAAATAACAAACAAAACTACACAAACCCAACAAAAAATCAACTGCACCGCGCTTTCCTAACAATATTATCAACAACAGACATGTCAACTGTCAGATGCGAACATAGCATAAATTTAATATACTAACCAATAGCGCCGTTTACACGCACACTTCGGAGCGACCGAGTCCCGCGCCACTTCAGGCCGCCGCGCAGAAAAGTCTCACAGTGAACTGCGCTGTAAACCTATCGGTCTTTACTTTTCTGCACGGCGGCCTGAAGTGCGGCGCGGGACTCGGTCGCTCCGAAGTGTGCGTGTAAACGGCGCTAATGACGTTATAATAATATGTAGATATTAACCCTGTCCATAGTGACGATAGAACTGTGCCAAAGTGAACTCTTTATATTTTTTTCTCCGGATTTAAATTTATTTAGTTCTAACTTACTATTGAACCATGTAAAATGAATTATTATTTAAAATGCTTACAGTTAGAACTTTGTCATACTTATATTTTCGAAAATACAACACGGATGGTTCTGAAAATTATTTTGGGTATAAAAATAGGCAAAAGAAATGCTTTGGCATTCAAAGGTCATTTTTGAAAAAAATGTCAGTTAGAACCCTGTCTAAATGAAATGACGGTATGACAGAGGTGGTTATCCAATAAATGGTTCCCGGGCCAGCGGTACCCATACCCGCCTCCCAATCTGTAAGTCAAAATTAAATGGTTAGCTAAGTTTGGTGACTTAGCCGGGGTGCCCGGGTTCATGGGGTGAGGTTTGTGCACCATCTGCATGGCATGCCGGATCGGGAGAGAATGTTTGAGGTACCTAGCCGTTCTGTCCCGTTGTTTTTCAGCCGTACTCTCTCTGAACATCGCCTTGCACCGTAATGGGAGGTATGGATTCAAACGTCTGTCACTCCTGGACACATTGACCCACAGATTCCTACCCACACCTAGTTACTTCCCTTTTCCTTCCCAGAACTTCCTCTCCTTCCTTTCCTAAAAAATACCCTCCACACATCATCCCCAAAGACGACATAGGACCCGAGGGGAATTATTTAAAAAATACCCTCCCGCATCATCCCCAAAGATGACATAGAACCCGAGGGGAATTCTTTTCCTCAGGGCCTCCTGACCAATTTTTTTTCGTCAAATTGTTAGGATAGCTATTTTATTGCCATGTCTTTCTCGGGCGCCCCCGACTTCTTCTACCGTTCACACTTGCGTCATATATTCTCCTTACACTCTTTTCCTGGTTCATTTGCTCTACATCAACGATACTCAACCTTTTTTCTCTTCGGGCCACATACATGTATTTGTAAAGTTACGCGGGCCGCAACACTATACTGGTATGAGGAAAAAAAATCGTCACCCCCCCCCCCAACATTTTTTCGATTTAATTTTGAAGACACTCCGCCATTAATAATAATAATATTTGGATAATTTGTAGAGCGCTGTTTTTGTGAAAAATTACCTAATTATTAGTATTTATATTATAAGAAAATAGTACTTTATACGACAGCAAGAAATGCTTTTAAAATTAGTAGGTACCTGACTAACCATTGACATTAACCAATTTTTATGTATTATAATTGATGCGGTTGTTTCTAGAAGTGGCACTTTTATTTATAAATTACTAGCTGGTACACGGCATGCGTTGCTATGCCGTTTAATAAGGAAATAGTTTCTCTTTACCATTCGTCTCTTTCCCCTTCCGCCTCCCCTTTCTATCCCGCGTCCCCTTCCCCTCTCGCGTTCCCACTCCGCCTCCTCCACCTTCCCTCTCCCCACTCCACTCCCCCCCTTCCCCCTCCCCACTCCACTCCCCCCCTTCCCCGTACCGCGACTCCCCCTCCCAAGTTCACCTCCCCCCTCCCAGATTCCCCTCCCCTTTCCCTGGTTTCACTCCAACCCTCCCGCACTCCATACATTCAGTCCCGGTACATTCAGTTTTCAAATAGCTCGTGTGCCACCTATTCAATTTGTTTTATACAAATTTCATAACGTCAGAGCTCACCAGTGGTTTTATACAAACCTTGTCCTGACAATAACGAACACAAAAAAAGAATTATCCAATTTGGTTCAGTCGTTAGGAAGTTATGCACTTAGCAACACATTCAGAGATTCATATTTATATTATAGATTTGCGCGCGTAGTTGTGTGTCAAATGTTTGTTTTTTGGGATTAAATCTAGCGTGTGTAAATAGCAACACTCTTACACATCTGCCCTGATGATAGACACTGTAACGCTGTCCGAAACGTTGGCTAAAGATGGAGGTAGCGCAACACGGCATAACACCCCAAAAACAAATAACAAAAAACTTTTGGCCGTGAATATCTAAACAAGTATCTTACTCTTGTACCAGATCGTGTGGACCATAATGACAATCCTTTTCGGGTGTCACTATCTGTGTCCTGTGCGTCAAAGTCGAAACGAATCTCAAGATTATAAATCAAGTTCCTGATGGTAAAGTGGTTAGGGCCGCTTACAAAAGCTTGGCGGGCCGCATGCGGCCCGCGGGCCGCAGGTTGAGTATCGTTGCTCTACATGTTCAAACCATCGGAGAGTTCCTTTCTTAATCTTACTTATACATCAGACTAGGTAGCATTCTTTGCGGACCTTTACGTTTCTCACACGTTCGTACATGGTTTTGCTACACATATACCTACGCCTCAGGGATCTCATTTCAACAGCTTTATATTTAGCTTACTTTCATCCTTCCTCTGTCAGTTTCATGCCTCACTGCGATACATCAGGTTAGGTACCAGGACTCCACTGTGGACTGCTAGCTTTGCTTCTTTTTATTAGTGCTTCTACATGTACTACACTAACAAGGGTTTTACGCTGTGGCTAAATTATTTTTTAATAACACATACTCATAATTTAGGTAATCCTCATAGACATCCAAATGACATGATATAGATGTATATTCATATGTCCGTGGTAATCCTAGAAAAACTATTCGATGTGCATTTTAAAAATAATGTATATCACATAACTATTTAGCAACTAATTTCTTAGGTATTACTAGAAAGGGCCAAATTCCGGTCGTTTATACTGCGCATCTCGTAGGCCCTTCTGCATTGCTAAAATATTCACTTGCCGGCCTGAGATCGTTCTGTTGAGTTCGCATCCGATAAATTGTCAATATTCTATTTATTTTGTACTATAGATTTTTGTACGTAGCGCCGTTTACACGCACACTTCGGAGCGACCGAGTCAGGCCGCCGCGCAGAAAAGTCTCACAGTGAACTGCGCTGTAAACCTATGGGTCTTTACTTTTCTGCGCGGCGGCCTGAAGTGGCGCAGGACTCGGTCGCTCCGAAGTGTGCGTGTAAACGGCGCTTAATGCAAGCCGCAAACACTGCGAACGCGAACTTCACGTCATTCAAATTAAAAATGGCGTGTTGACGAGCGGTGTTCATTCTTTCGGTGTTTATTTTCAAATAATTTATGTTATGGCAGCGTGTTATAGCGTGAGCTGCATAGGTAAAAGTTTATATATGTTAAGATATAATTTACGATTATATAATGTTGCCTATATAATCGTAACTATGAAATACTCAAAGTGCTCTTTTTGTTTCTAAAAAACCATTGTAATAGTCTCTTTACTGTGTTGTAAGGCCGGTAAATGGCCGGTAAGGAATACGAAATAGATGTAATTTATAAAATGTAAACAAACCTACAATTTTACACGCAAGATGAAGTTAGGGTGTTGAATGAATACTTTGGTTATTTTTATTTGTTAATCGATTTTGCTTTGCATTAAAAATCCAACCAAATGTAATAATTTTACCACTTCAGTTGACAGTTTTATTTATTTAGGTTTATCATTGAATAACATCAAGTATTAATAATTTCAAATGTCTCTTGCTTACAGAATAATGGATTACAGAATTTTGAGGTCTAATGGTGGACATTATACGCCAAAATTCTGCATTTTACAAAGGCGAGATGTTACCCGTTGTCGCTGAAATGAAATTTAATGAAGGACCAGTATAATAGTTTTGTAAAGTATGAAGTACAACGATATAACTTAAATGATAAAAATAATTAGATGATTTATAGAATACTTTCACCTCACAAGGGCAGTTCAGTGGTAAAATGCCTGGTGTCTGCGGTCTAATTAAGTATAAACTCAATCACTGATTACAACAGTGAAAAAGTTTATTTCCTTTACAAAACCTTACTTTGCTACTAGAGATCTTCCCAATAAATACTGCGATAAATTGGAAAAAATATGCTCGGCAGATCTGTCAGAAGCTGAGTTCATCCCAAGTATTTTTATCATTGGAAGACATACAATTATTTATTAATTAATTATTATTTTTACCAGTCCATATTCTGCTTTAGGTATCGTATTTTTGTATGGTATTACAATCTGTAATTATATTTTACCCTTAGTTATATGAGATTCGACATTCCTTGAAATTTATAATTTATACAATGTGATTTATGATGAGTAATTAAATATACTTACACTATTTAAAGCTTCATTCTTTATGAATTATTATCTAACAAACCTTCGTCTTCCCTATCTCCTTCCTGCTCCCCAACCCCTTCAGCCTCCCAACATACTCCAAATGGGCCTCCGTGATCCCGTTGACTCATTGGAAGATATTATATAAGATTGTAAGTATTATTAAGTTGTTTCATTTTCATGTTTATTTTGTGTACTGCCATGTTAATTTTACCAATGCTTTCTGATAAAATTAGACTTCTTACTTGCATTTTTAATGATTGCACTGACATTCCATCATTCCAATCCTAGTGCAGCTTGGACTGGAATGATGAAATGTCAGTGGAATCATTAAAAATACTAGTAAAAAGTCATATACTTCTATCAGTACGCAAAGAGCAATTAACTTGACAGTAAGCATAAGGTATTAGTCCAAGAACCTAACAAAATATCAGTAAAACCTAATAAAGTATTAGTTAAAGAACGAACAAATTACCTGTCAGTATTTTACTAGCAGAATATCAGGAAGACCGTCGTATAAGAACGAATAAATGGTTAGGAATTGCTGAAAAAATATCAGGAGGACTGTCAATATTTTCGTAAAAGAACTAACAAAATATTATTAACTACTGGCAAATATCATGAATCACTCTTAGATATTCGTAATTGTAATGCAAAAATATTAGTATTGTCATGCAGACAGAGTTGAAATTGCGAGACATCATGAAAATATATTCGTAAAGTTTTTGACAGTCGCCGTCCGAATATATATTAGGACTCCGTTTCCTGTTAATTCATTCGTAACAACTGCAGTCCCTTTTAACAGTAATTCCGAATAAAAAGACAAGAATTCCCAATAAATTCTCAAAACATTTTTCTCCGTGTAGGGGCGTGAACAAGAAATGTCAATAATATTTTGTGGAGAATATAGAAGAATATATATTCTTCATAACCGTTGTAAAAATTTAGCTGAACAATTGGATATCTTTTTTTAGTAGGTGCCTTCCATATCTGCTACCAATGAGAAGGCTTCGTTCGACCAATCAGAAGGCTTCCATTTTCAGCCATCTTTGATTATCAACAATGAGAAGGCTTCGTTCGACCAATCAGAAGGCTTCCCTTTTTAGCCATCTTTGATTATCAACCAGCGGATCAACCGCGTATGGGGATTTGAGCGGATCTACAACGTATGGGGATTTGACCGGATCAACAAAAAAGATGCGTATGATTTCCATACAAAGTTCGAAAATTTTATGTGCAATATATCAAAAACTTTTACCGAGAAACTGGCAACCTTGGTATTTGTAGTAACGTTGTTGCCAATTCATACAGATGTATTCCATCAAAGCCAAGTTATACGGTGTTAAAGGTGGATCAACATTGTCAAGCAACTTCTTACAGGATCAAGATACTACGGGAAGAGGTCAATATATATTTATATCTGTACCCGAGAAGCATGCGGATGCAAGTCCTAAATTTGAATTAAATTTGATGCATTAAATTATCATGTTTATCAGTGGCAGAAAGATACAAATCCTATCATGAAGAAAAATTGAATTTTCAAAAATGTATACGGATGCAACTCTACCTTTGATGCAACAACTATCTTAGAAGCAGAAAGATGTACATGGACTTGCATCTTTATGATTTAGTTGCATTTTGAGTATTATGACTCAAATCCATTTGCATCTTTCTGCCTCTAACATTACTACGCTTTCTATAGAAGTAAACAATTTTCAAACATTGATCCTTTCATAATACACCACATATCATAACAAAATATTCCATTTTATTTTGAAGCCGAAGGACTCAAGTCCGTGTTTTTTGTAGCGTTTTTTTTTAAACAGTATTTTTAAAGGCTTTACATATAATTTCGTTTTATTTGCTCGTTTTTAAAACAAAACTAATTGATTTAACAATGAATTTTTTGTTATTTAATTAAATGAAAACAATGTTAGAAACTCCATCATCCAAATCTGGAGACATCCAGATTTTCCAAATTCTGCAGATTTTCGATTGAGTTTCGCTAATATTGTTTTCATTTAATTAAATAACAAAAAAAGTCATTGTTAAATCAATTAGTTTTGTTTTAAAAACGAGAATGTAGAATCTTGAAAATCTGGATGTCTCCAGATTATCGACTGAGTTTCGCTAATATTGTCTCCATTTAATTAAATATTACAATTTGAGGTTTTATTCATAAAGTTCTAAAATAAAAATAAAAATAAAACTTTTTTGTTATCTATCAGCATGGATATCCGAAGAAGTTATGAGACCATAGTTAAAGAAAAAAAGTTTTTTGAACTCTCCTGATTATTTACCTTTTTGCACTTGCATCCGTATGCTTCCCGGGTACAGATATATATTTTTTGCCCTTTCTTTCCGATATTTTGCTTTTGACGTTTGAGATGGGGATCGCAGAAGAAAATATGATACGTAAAGATTTCCTCCTTGTTTTCCGTTTGATTAATGTTTCGTTTTTCTGATTGTTTCAGGTGAGTCTTCAATACATTAATCTTGAGGCTTCGTGTTGCCGCAGAACATCTCCCCTATTCCTATTAGTAAGTTTAAAAATGTGATTAAATGAAAACAAATTACTTTTATATCACCACTATATTAATCGCTTATCCTGACGATAATATAGATTACATAGTGGTGATATACAAAGTTAGTTGTTTTCATTTAATTAAAAATGACGCCAAAAGTGTGTTTGCTATGTTTGAAGAAGTAAAAAGGTCACTAAGAATATTTTTTTTACACGGAATAAGTAGATTTTGTGCGCCACGTTTAGGGATGCAAGGTTTTTAAAAATATCGATATATCGATATCGATCGAATTAAGTCGATATTGATTTAGTTAGATTGGCCCAGTAGGCCGATATATCGATATTTCTTCTTTTTTAAAAAGCTTGTAGAAATCCAATGTAGTTTTAGTTACAGCAAACGTTTATCGATTATGTATTTATATATTTTTTTATACTTACCTTTGTGAATAATCATCATATTTGGATAGGTATATAAATGTGTTTTTTTCATAAATTTATTTAAAAATATATATTTCCATATCGAACTTAAAAAATAGTAACTTTGACAGTCTGCTTCCTTGTAGCCGGTTTCTGCTTTGAGTTATAGTGATTACTGCCTCTGAAAAAAGACGTTCAGAAGGAACACATGTTGCCACAATTGGTAGATGACTCACAGCCACTTTAAAAAGATTGGAATACACACCTTGCATCTCTTGCCTTGTTTCAAGAATGTTTACTTTTAGAGTATTTACAGGAGCAGAAAGATATAACATAAGCTCGTCGTCACCGTCAGTTTTTTCTCTTTATTTGCGTGCGAGCTTAGTATTTATGGTGCGGGTTTTTCGATATTTCGATACGATATATTAAGTTTTTCGATATTGATATATCAATATCAGCGTATAGTCGATATCTATAAATATCGATATTTTTAGATGTCGATATATCGATATTTATCGGTTTTCCGATGTATCGTTGCATCCCTAGCCACGTTGTTTTGTGCATGGATTTTTGAAATGACAATTCTTCAGAATAAAACACTGTGCCTTTTGTTTAGACTAAAAACCTCTTATAATCAGGAATGAGGGTGTCGAACAGCCTGGACGCCAACGTCCTCTCTATTACGCTCTCAAAAACCCTGTTTCTCGACACCTCACGGCTCCCCGTACCATGGTACCCGCAATGTAGAGGCGATCCTGTACACTACCGATATCTGTTGGATAACTCTATAACGTCTGTTATATATTTCTCTTTTGGAAACCGTTCATTCGTTGTGAGATTCTATTGCAGTATCATTATAATTTTATAAACTTTACAATTTCATTTCACTCCTTGGACTGGACCGGTTTCATCCTCTTACGAGCTTCTTTAGGCTGGTGCCAATTCAACACAGGCTCCTACAATACCTACGTCATCGTTGAGGATTCTGTGAGGATGGTATTTTTTTGAGAAAAGGAAGGAGTTATCTTAGATCTTAATGAGAGTTGTAAGACGGAGGACACATAGTTGTCGATAAAAAGCGTCATTTCGACGGTACCGAAGAACAATCTCGGATGGTGGGATTTTGTAGTTTTGCAGTAGAGCTGTTTAAAGTTTCGTTTCTGCATTTTTACTGTTTTTGAAATCAAGAAATATTATTTTGCATTTCATTAAAAATTCCGAAAATGCAGACTAAAATCATGAAATGGAAATTAAAATAAGCCAACAAAACAATTTTCATTTTTTAGCATGTCCTACATTGTTCTTCGGGATCGTCGATTTCATAGTAATATTACAAATTTATTCCACCTGAATTAACTAACTAACCATCACGTCGTTTCCCCGCAGGGGTAGGCAGAGAGGACGGACCGCCAAACAACTCGGTCTTGGCACACACTCTTTGCCTCACTCACATTCAAACCTCGTCTCATATTCTCACTCTTCTATTATTCTAACTTTTGACATGGGCCGACTCAATATCTGATTCACACTTCTTACACTACTTTCTTCGTCCATTCGCTCTACATGCCCAAACCATCTGGGGGTCCCTTTCTTAATCTTACTCCTTATACATCAGCCTTACAACAAAAATATTCGGATATCCACATTTTTCACACGATCATACATGGATTTACCACACATACGCCTCAGGGATCTCATTTCAACAGCATTCAGTTTACTTTCATCCTTCCTCTTCCAGTTCCATGCCTCACTGCCATATATTAGTGTAGGTACCAGTAATCCATTGTGGACTGCTAGCTAATGAACCTGAATTAAGAGGCGATAAAATAGAATTTTTAAATTAAACGGCATAAGAACTAGTTTTTGTAAGTATTTTACGTAAAATCTACTGTCTATCTAATAAAGTTTCAAAACGCCTTTAACTAATCTATCCACCTTAAATAGGAAATACATAGAAACATAAAAGATCTTCATTCAAAATTGGTTACGTAAATTTTAAACATGAAGCATAATTTATTTACTTTTGAAGTACCTGCCCATAAATATTATCTTTTTTCCAACTATCTCTCGATTGCACGCCATGTTTCTGTTTCCACGGGAGATATTGATATTTGTATCGACATGCGCTATCCTGAGAGCTCCGTTCTGAAAGCCCGATTCTGACCTCTTTTTCTGTCATACGCGCCGTCTACGAGAAAGAGTGAGAGGATACAACGGATCTTTCAATGTAGACTAGGATGACCGGACGAATTCTTCATTTGGGAAGGTTCCTTTTCAAATAGCATTCCAAGGAACGCGCCGAGTGCCGCCGAGTCCCTAAAATCCTTGGACACTCAAAAGGGGTTGGAATTTATTCAACAATGACATTCCGCAGCACAAACTCACTTGTCCTCGTTAAAGATGATATTAAACGACATCGAGTATCCTTGAAAATCGTGTTCTATTCAATTTTCGTGTTATTTCCAATCACCTAAAAAATAAATAAATTCTAATTGGAATTACGATTGCTTCATTCAATTCATATTCAATCGTAGATCTAAGATACACATTGCAAAATAACTACACTGCAGCTCTGGTATCTGCTACCTCAACATAAATACATTCTTCTATCGGTTTTCGTGTTTTTCTTTTAAATTTTATCGATATTCGATAAATTCCTCATTATGAACAACTTAGGGTTTAACAGAATTTGAACAATTCTTTAAAACTCGAAGTTAATTTTCTATTTCTATTCAAGTTCTGTTATTATTTCAGTTCTGTGAAGCAGCTAACTAATTAACAACAGAACTTAGAATAGAATAGAACTCTCACTGAACTTTAAAATCAACTTTGAAATTTGATGAATTGTTCAAATTCTTTGAAACGACTGGCCCTTCACGTATAAATACATTCTTCTATCGGTTTTCGTGTTTTTCTTTTAAATTTTATCGATATTCGATAAATTCCTCATTATGAACAACTTAGGGTTTAACAGAATTTGAACAATTCTTTAAAACTCGAAGTTAATTTTCTATTTCTATTCAAGTTCTGTTATTATTTCAGTTCTGTGAAGCAGCTAACTAATTAACAACAGAACTTAGAATAGAATAGAACTCTCACTGAACTTTAAAATCAACTTTGAAATTTGATGAATTGTTCAAATTCTTTGAAACGACTGGCCCTTCACGTTTCCCAGCTAACTTGAAGAGCCGGCAAAAAATTAAAACTTGAGAATGTTTAGAAAAAAATATTTCTTTGGGTATCACATACTCATTTTTAATACTATTTCTGTATATGTCTTAGATCGAATCTTAGATATCATGATTATTTTACAAGATTTATGTCATCCGTAAAATTTTGGTATAATTTTTATATTCAATCAAATTTAATAATTTTATTATTAAGATCTGCAAGTATTTCAAGAAATTTCACGGCCAATCTGCTGAAATGCAAAGTTGCCAGTTCCTTCGGAGCCCAATTGAAGACACATTTTTATTAGTACCATATCAATCTGAGCTTTTCCAGTCTGTATTCAATGTGTAACTAAAACACCGTTTAGCGGTTGGGAAGTTTTTTTTAATATTAATAAGGCTGTTCGTGTTTTCTATAAAACAATACAATAATGACGACCTCCGTAGTCCAGTGGGTAAGACTCTTGACTCACAATCCGGAGGTCGCGGGTTCGAACCCGGCATGCGCAAATAAATTTCATTTGATTAATTTGTGTTATTTCACAATTAATTCATTTAAAATAATATATAGTATATTTGCGGCATGTTCCAGAGTGGAAGATACTATCAGTATCGCCCTGGTGTAAGACCACCATTCAGAATTGAAACGTTGCTTGAAAATGGCTTTAGCCGTGTTTGGTCACCAGATCTGAATAGCCAGGTACTTCCCAACCTTCCTCTTCCCCACCTCCTTCCCCTCCCCACTACCTTCAGCCTCACAACATACCCCAATTGGGGATGCCATAGTCTCACTGGCTCCAGACGGGAGCACTTGAGATTCTTGTGCGGTATTCACAGTAAAAAAAAAAAAAAAAAAAAATAACAATAAATATAATTTTCTATTCAAGTTCGGCTTTAGTTTGATTGTAGCTTTTCGTCCATCGAAGATTACCTAAAAATGCAAACATTGGGTAAAGAATAACATGGCATCCTACACACTAAAATCATAGATATTATTTTGCTGTACATTTTTGTTTGTGGTCAATATCAGATACCTATGTAAGTGAATCGCGACGCGCGGTTTCAACCCTTGAGATTGCTATCGCAGAGGCTAGATTCCTATCCACCTCTTGAGATGCATCTCCTCCCTCTTGTTTGACTCTCGTACACGAGTCGCGTCTTTTATTTTTCTGTCGGACACTGACGTTATTTTATTCCGTTTGCCTTGGCGCGTCCTGAACGGCATGTTGTTTGCTCCTCACGCTGCTGGACCCGACATCTCTACGAGTACAAGTATAAGAGTCAGCTTTATATGTACTTCAACTAGATTCTCAGAAATATATTTTTCTCTATGTGTGGAAGGTTCCACGAGTATACCTAGTGCTCTTTTATAGATAGTCTGACTTGCCTTTGTAAACATGAACAGTCTTTTTAAACCATACAATAAAGATGAACATTGGATGAGGTCCCACCACTTTCCTAACGACGGCAACGGTATAAGCAAACTAATTGTTTACTTCCTTCGCCGTACCCGTCAAGATTAAAAAATATATAAAAGGAAGGTACATTTCATTATAATGAACCACTCAGACCCTACAGTGTCCCTGCATATGGGGTTTGTTAGTATACATATTTACACTCTGATTTTGAAATGAGAATATGCTGTGTTCCTATTGGGATATCATTTATCTAGTTCCTACCTCTCACTAACCATACCTTACTGGAAAAGTGGTTGAAATTTGGAACAGTGGTAAGAAAAGTAGTGCAAATTCGAGTGCAATTGTTTTGAAAACAGAAGAAGATTTGGGATTACCTTGGAAGTTTGGTGTACACATGTTTTTCGTGTACACAAAAAAAAATAAGGAATTTGACCATCTCTGAAGTACCTAAAATACTGTCTCTGTTTTATTATCAACATTGCAAATCACAAATTGTGATCATATATCATTGCATATCACAATGCAATGATATATATGTTTATAGTTAATATGTTGTTAAATTTTTTTTTTTATTTTTTTTATTTTGTATAGATACATACAAAATAAAGTACAAAACACATATTAGGAAGCTTTGCCTGTCCAACTAGGAAAGTTTCCCGTACCAGGACAGACAAATTTACAGGTTTAGTTCATATTATACATACATAATTACATAACAAAAAAATAGAAAAAGAACCTGGTAGCATAAAGTATATTCGGATTTGCGGAATTAACCTGATAACATATAATATATTCAGATTTACAGTGTATGAGATAAGTAGGTAATAAAGTTAGTAGCATTGAAAAGTCAAAAAGTGTAAACCAAGTATTTGATAACAAGTTGGAGGAATTACAACAAGATTCACAATATAGAGAGATGAAGTTATGTGTTTAAAAGTGTGAACTTATAATACATAGTTCACTTATAAGAGAAATACATAAAAATTTACAATATTAGATATAATTTATGTATGTAAAAATATATATTAAGTTGTTTTTTTATTATTTATTTATGCGCTGTAACTAATATGTAAACAATTATGTGCAAACATGACATTATCTTTACTGATTTGAAAACATGTTTTCAGTACATTTTATATTATACGACAATACGAATATACACCGCGCTCATGTCTTGTAGTACTCCTGCTAAAATACGAAAACAATAACTATGAAATACTAGTGCTACTTTGGTAAAGGTATAAGTAGTATATATTTGGTAAAGGCATAAGTAATTGTGTGCATTATTTCGTATGTCATACAAGTTGTGGTAAGTATTGTTTATTTATTATAAATCATCACCGCTATAAAGTACCAAGATTCACACAGCTAGTCTTGATGTTAGTGAGCGACGTGAGTATATTACGCCTGTGTGTATGTTGTTGCCAAGCTAATTTTAGGATTATTTCATTTATTGTTTTAACTAATCTGTGGAACTAATCTCCTGCTGACAAGCTACTTGCAGTAGCTTAGCGGGTATAAATTCCATTTGTATGTAACTTTTATACAATAAAAAAAACTTACAAAACATAGTTTTGTACCCTTTAGTTTTGTTGTAGCGATAATTACCTCGAGGTATGACAGTGGATTTATATAACTATATTGTGTTTGTGTGATGTGCTCCTTCGCAGAGATACAATGAAAAGTGATCGGCCATTTCTTTTTCCTTGCACATGGGGTGAGATGTGTCTAGGTCTTGGCAACATATGAGTTTGCCCACCTGAGACCCAGAGATCTCTAGACTGATCGGGAGAGACTGGTTGAGGGAGACTTTTTGACCTCTCTCGACCCATCGCCTTGCACTGCAGTGGGGTAGATTCATGCTTACGTCATTCCTGAACACGTTTAACCCCAGATTCCTACCCACCCCATACCTTATCACTTCCCTAAACTTATCCTCTCCTTCATTTCCATAAAAAAGACCCTCCACACAGCATCCCCAAAGATGACATAGGCCCTGAGGGAAATTTGGTTTTCCTCAGGACCTTCTGTGTGGAGCTAATGTAAAAAAATATACAGGTACCTTGCTTTTTTCAGCAAACACTATTTCGTTTCGTTTCGTTTAAAATATTTATGATCCATTTTCAAGTGCATTTGAAGCTGTAATTCGTAAGCAGTTTTGTATGCAATAAACTTAATAAAACATGTACAGAAAAAAAAACTGTTTTAAAATAATTTCTCCTTGTTATTGGTAGATAGATCTAAATGGGAACAAATAAATAAAGAACAGTTGGTATGTTTACTCCAAGGACTACAAGAACTACATTTTTTTTTAAATTAAACGAAGCTACATTTATTTAAAACTACTCTATAGCCTCAAGTGTCCTTGCACGTCAGAAATTAAAAACACGTATGTAAATGTGGATGGTGGATTATATGCACTAGTTAGCAGTAATAAAATTTCACCAGAGAACATTCTCTTAAATGTAACAACATTATCAACGATAATCAGTGATAAACATAATCAACGATAACTTTTAACAAAATCAAATTAATAGTTGGAAAAATGTGGTATAAAAGCATCAATCTATCTATATATATAAAAATGAATCCCTGTTTCCTTTGGTTACGCCATAACTTCAGAACGACTTTACTTATTTCATCTTTTTTTAAAGTTTCTAATGCTTTGTAGAAAGTTCTTACGGAAATAAAAATTAAGAAAATTAGATAATTTCAGATAATTGGTTAATTTCAGAAAATTTAACGACTATTTTAATTTCGCACGTTTAACAGTTCGCGCGTTTTATGAATGAGAATTTAGCAGGTTGCTGTTTTTTTTGTAACAAAAGAATTGTCTATGGATTTTTAAAATTACAGATATTTTAAATAGGTACCTACCTATGTTAGGTACCAAATTAGATAGATTGTTCTTATAAAAAAAATGAATATTTGTAATATATAAAAAATAGAATTAAAAAATTGTAATAGGTGGCACGTTGAAAACTGAATATACTGGGACTGAATATATGGAAGGCGGGAGGTGGGTTGAGAGAGGGTAGGCAGGGAAGGTGGAAGGGAAACGCTGTTGGGGAAGGGGACGCGGGAGGGGAACAGGGACGCACGGGAAAGGACATGCAGGAAGAAACAATTTATTTCTTTGAATATGGAATTGCAACGCATGCCGAGAACCAGCTAGTATTCTATAAATTTAAAAGAAAACATAATTTCAAAACCAAAGACGAGAAATATGTAGAATGTTTAATATTATCTATTTATTTATTGTTTCTTTACACTGCAGGTAAAAATATTTACAATTTTACAATACAATTTGTCACCTCACTCGGACAAGCCTGTGTTGAGGTTAACAACTATACAAATTCAAAATAACACATAATTATGCAGATACCGAAGATACTGAAAGAACAATATTGTTGTATTTCTTACAGGTTGAGATTATGGGTACCTACTAAACTGATGGCGCTAGGTAGTACATTAATATAAACATGTACAGCCTTACTAAAAAACCCAGTGAAAATTTTATTCAATTGACAAACGGCCGCGGATGTGAAAACATTACTAATTAAAAAATTGTTCATTGAAAAAAATACACATGGTTTGCACGGCCTGAGAGGGTAGTTTATCTCTGTTTTATTAATGATTTCTGAACAAAATTTGGAATTTGTCCAAAGTATTTTGAATGTTCTATATATTTCTTATTTTTGAAGGTGTCGTAAAAACAAATACCATTTATGAAAACTAGATAAAATACCTTTTAGATTTGTGTATTTGAAATACACTTTATTTTTCAAAAACTGCCATATTTTAAGATTGAATCTCGGAAAAAAATTTCTTACCAAAACTTTTTTGACCAAAATATAGAGAAATTAAAAAAAAAAACAAAATTTCAAAAACACAGTCCTTTTATGTAATAAATTTGGAAGGAAACTATCACCTCACTTTTTCTTCGTGCATACAATAAAAAAATAATAAAAAAATTCAAAGTTTTTTTTATTGCCAAAAAATAACTTAGAAATTATACCGACATTTAAAACAGATTTCTTGCATCTCTAAAGACGTTAATTTCTTTGATACGTTTACGAACACATGTATTAGATATTAATATTATAAAAAATTATCACTTTTAAGAAATTCTCTTGAAATAAAGATCTTAAAATATAAATTTTATCATTTAAGTAACCTATAAAACAATATTCTGACAGTTCAACTTTGAAAGTACGGCGTTTGAACAATAACTTGATTAAACTGATGTAAACCACACAAATAACATGGTAAATATATCAATTATGTGAATAGAAAAGTAAAATCACAACATTTAGGTACTAAAAAAATTTTCGACATCCCGCTATAAACACACCAAGCTATTTTTTCATAGCGGGCCGTTGAGAACTAATGCACAGGCGAGCCAATAATGCCCCTAGCGGAGAAGAATTAAAACATCATTTTTTACTAGTAAATTAAAACCATATACAACGTTGTCAGATCTTCAATGCATTTTAACAGCGTGACCACGTAAGATAGGTTATTGGTAATAAAACGTATTTTAGTGTACACGGGGTTTATTTATGTTATTGCAATAACACAGGTTATCGGCCGTGAAAAGTTTTTTTTTTAGTAAGGCTGGTAGACTTTTAGGGTGATCATAGTTTAGTGATATGACTTTAAAAAGGATTAAGTTGTAAATA
Source organism: Limnephilus rhombicus (assembly GCA_929108145.2). NCBI lineage: Eukaryota > Metazoa > Arthropoda > Insecta > Trichoptera > Limnephilidae > Limnephilus > Limnephilus rhombicus. The sequence continues at coordinate 5,943,785 of OV815285.1, forward strand.
ATAAATAAATTTATATAATATAACATGCTATACATTTGGAAGGAGGAAGATGAAAAAAACGGTTTAACCAAAAAATAATATTAATTTAGCTAATTATTATAAACATAATCATTTAGCTAATAATTTAGAAAGGACAAAGTAGAGAAAATCAATTGGCAATAATATAATATCTATATATTATATTCTTCTCTCTATACTTAGTACCGGCCTGTAAATCGATACAATGTATGGGTTTGGTAATCCATTGAAGACTTTTGGCACACCTTTTCTTAAACACATGCAGTATAATAGTAGAGTCGGGATGTGCACGGAACAGTATAAAGACAGATCATTGAGCAGACTGCGCCGCGATGCCAGAGACCGCCTGTTGGCAAATTGGGTCATTTAGCTCCTCAGCGAAATGTTTTATACGCGAGGCGGTCAGTAAATACTTCCGGAGCACACTTTGCACACTCGTCGCTTTAATATTATACTCTCTCTTGTCGGGAAAAGCTGCGTCCCTCCCAGATAAAAAAAGCATTTAAAGTTTTAGCCTTAATAACAAGTTTAATATTTTAAACACGCGAGTTTTATCGTAAACATTCTCCATTATTATTATTATTTAGGATTCATAAGTTGGCATTTGGGACACGCGATCCGAGTACGCCAGATTCCTGGGCGGCATGATGTCCGGCGATGGAGGTTAGGAATCGTAGATTAGTTAGGAATGTGGACTACACAAGATTTTTTTAGGTTTCCTCATTTTGGGAACTGTAATTTTCTTTACTAAATCTTCAAATTATGTAATCACAGTAATCATTGGCTGATACCGACAACCATTTATAAATGGGTGAATTAGTAGCTACCCAAATTAGAAACCCAAAAATTTGTCTGTCTATTCTTGTAGTCTTTTCTTTTTCCACTATTGTGCAATCTTGAATCTTCTGCCTTATTGTGAAATCATAAATCTTTTCTCTTTTCATTATTGTGAAATCTTGAATCGCCTGCCTTTTGTTTTTCATTATTGTGAAATCTTGAATCTTCTGCTATTTGTTTTTCATTATTGTCAATTTATCCCTTAAATCTGAATACTTTTAACTCATTAGTAATATTTAATATGGCTTTGTCATTTATGACTTTATAATTTATATCTTACCTGAAAGCAACTTTCTGTAAATTTTGTACATTGGGTTTGTTCTTAATTGTATGTTGTCGACCAAGTATTACAATGTATATCCTTGTTTGTTTCTTTTTCGTTTTCTCTTGTTGTTTGTTCTACTTATCCTCTTTTTAAAAATTTTAATACAGTATTGTATGTGAAACTTGTTCTAGAAAGAAATAAAAAAAAATCTTCCACCTTCCCTTTTTGTACTTAGAAAAGTCACTTAGAGGCGGTATTTCAATGGCTTTGTGAGCTAGGATTAAGTGATATTATTTACGTACTTTCATTAAGAAGCTATCTGGTAGGAATTCTGAACCAAATCCGACTCATAAAGTTCGTGATTATGGGCACCGAAAAACCGGCCGTAAGATGTACGCGACACCTGTAGCTGGAAAATATACTAATTGTATATTAATGTATAATACGAAATGATTCTTTTTATGTCACATTATATAAAGTCTTAAATGTGATTGCTTTCAACGAAGCTAATATAACTGCTTTGTGGTAAAAGTAATACAAGTATCCCTACCAACGCCACAAGGAGAAGAAAATATGGAGAATACGTTGGTTGGTTGTTTTTCTTTCTCTCTTTGGTCCGATTGTGGTTTAATGTTTAATCTCTATTCCTTTGCGCCTTTGGGGCTAGAACCTAGTGTCTGGAGCAGCCACGGCAATGTTTTAAAGAAAACAATGTGCAGGAGCAACCCTTCTCCTTTATCTTTGTTCCTCTGAAGGTAAACAAGAAGCGGAGTATATTATATTCCCCGTACTATAATGGTCCGTGTGTGTTTGTTTATCTGTGGCGCTTCCAGGTAATAGTCAGTGTTCGTGCAGAGCGAGGAACATCCAACCAACAAACACCCACACACTATGATTATTATTGTTATTATTTACCTTCTTCATTCTCTGTGAGGTCATGAAACTAACAAATTGCGACCTTTGAAACATGCCATTCATTATTTAGTCATTATTATTTTATTAATTGTTAGTGTGGTATTAGTTTCTCTAATTTGTTTATTTTTTATGACAAACGTTCTCAAGGTACGAAGACTTTTGACATGTCTCTGTTTTACAGAAAACAATGCAAGAAACCTGCGTATGTTTTAAAGAAAACAATTTGCAGTCCTCATTTATCCTTATTTATCTGAAGGTAAACAAGAAGCGGAGTATATTGATAATTTGAATAGCCCCGTTTTTGTGAAAAATCAACTCAAGAGCGTTGTACAAATATTGATTTCTAGGCTTTATTTAATTATTTACAACCGATACAACAAACATACTTCATTTGGAAGGCAGGTATGGGTACCGCCGCCCGTAATATAAGAGAATTGTCGCTGAGCGAAAGATGTTGCAAAAACAGAGGAGGAATTATATATTTTAGGTGTGACGAGCGACGGTTGTTATTAGGGTTTAAAAGTTAGGTGTGCATTTTTCATCGTATTTTTCTGTATATGATAATTTTCTTTATGTATAATTGTCGAATTTATAATATAGTGTTTTTTTATTTTTATTTGATGGGTTACATTATTTGTTCCTTAGCATACTATCCTTAGCAATAGTTCAATAGTAGTAGTTTAATAGTTCAAGACCGTGGAATGAAGAATTGATATTGCATAACCTCCCCATCCCACAATACCATATACAGCAATTGAAAACGTGCAAAGTAAACACATCTTAGTGTTTATAGGTTAAGGCGCCGCAAACGGGCTCAAAAGAAGAAGATGGAGAGATATGAAATTACGAATGTTAGAGGAGCGCGCTAACATTTAAAGCGACAAAATCGATGCGAAAATTGCGAAAATGTTTAATAAAACACGACTCTTTTAAAATAGAGCAAAAATCTCGTGGAACGTATTTTAAGTATTATTTAAAGAAACATTGTGAATTTTTTCACAACTATAACTTGTAAATAACTGAAACAAACGTGTTTATAAAATTTTTCGGAGCATACTTTGCGATTTTTTCTATCGAGGGTATTTTATATAATTTGCGTTTCAGCGTGGAACGCGTCTAGATATTATCTTAAAAAATAACTTTTTTTTAAGAGCTTAAAAACTTAAAATGTTTAAGGAAGATATGTAAGAAATCGGTAGAAATGCGGGTAGCGGCGCCTTAAGGATAGATCTGGAAAAGAAGAAAATGTAACATATTTTGCGAAGCCCTTTTGTTGTAGAAATTGATATGGGCCTCCCAGCGAATTTTTTTCTACTATTCCTTGTGCCTGGTAAAAGGAATATTTTGTATCGTTTCTATTTATCTGGTTAGAAAAGTGCTTAATGTTGGTTTCCTTATCCCAATCCCCCGCCCCTTCCCTATTTGCGTGCTTTTATTTTTTTGATTTATTAAGTTGACGTAATTATTGTCGACTACGTGACTCTTTCAAGGTTTTCCGAGACAATTAAGTCTTCTACGAATATGTTTTTATACCCACCTCAACGTGTCCAGCGATCCGACGCGTGCCCGAAATTAAACGCAGCTAATTGAGAATATATCGATTTTAGAACAGAACAAAATTATAATATTCAGAGATTTGTGAGTTTTATTCCGCTGGCGCGGAATTATTAATATTCCTAAAAATATACAATTTCTTAATTCAAATTAATAGATAACTTTGTATTAACCACTTAATTATTTACAAAAACCGACATGTTTCGTCAGCAAAGCTGACTTCTTTAGGGTTTTGACAGAACTAATTTTAAAAATAGACATACATAGGTAATAGAGAAAAATAATGGACATAAACAATAATAAAATTTGAAAGAAAATAATGTGTAGGAGACAAGGGGCAATATAGAACAATTAAAAATTTAAAAGGGGAATAGATTTAATAATGGGTCATTTAAAAACAATATTTGATTATTAATAAAATTTAAATTTGCATTAACACTCTTTCTAATCTCTAAAATTTATAATTTATCCAACAATTTACAATTTATTATATTAGACATCCATACCTATGGGCTTTTTTTACATATTAGTTTTATATTGATACGTGTATTTACGATATACGAGTACGGAGTAAACGATTAGCTCATGCAAACAGAACCAAGTTATAAACCAAGTAGAAAATTTTAACTTTATATTTATTGAAGTGATATTCTATTACAGTCTTCTTGTAATGCAGTTGAATACATTTACTGCTTCTGCACAAATAGGTATGTATTACCAACTGCGTGCAATCTAGGTACATTTGAGTATCTGTCTAAATGACTTCAGTCCTTATAGTGATTGATTTTTGGGTTATTATGCCGTGTTGCGCTACATAATTCTTTAACCAACGTTTCGGACAGCGTTACAGTGTTCATCATCAGGGCAGATGTTTGATGATGGACGCTGTAGCGTGGTCCGAAGCGTTGGCTAAAGAATGAGGTCTTGCAATAACCCAAAAATCAATCAATACTTTTAGCCTTGAAAGTCCCTATTTAATATACATACTTAGGACGCCTTGTTTCACAGAATTTGAACAATTCGTGAAAGTCGTAATCAAGTTCTGTTATTATCCAAGTAATTGAACCAACCGGGCCACGATGAAATAATGACAGAACTTGAATAGAACTTTCACAGAACTTGATTTTTAACTTTGAAATTTGATAAATTGTTCTAATTCTGTGAAACAACACGTCCCTTAGTCTCCCTTTTTAGAGGGAATACCTAAAGTATCAGTGGGATATTGTGAGTTTTAATGAAGCATGGGTTTTTTTTTTCTTACATTAGCTCCACACAGGAGGCACCGAGGAAAACAATTTCTCTAGGGGCCTATGTCATCTTTGAGGATGCTGTGTGGGGGTTTTTTAAGGGAAAGGAAGAAGAAGATATGGGAAGGAAAAAGGTATGAGGGGTGGGTGGGAATCTGGGGGTCAGTGTGGTCAGGAGTGACGGACGTATGAATCTATTCCTCACACTGCGGTGCAAGGCAAAGGGTCGGGAGAATCCGGCTGGAGAGGTCAAAAGGCCTCCCTCAATCAGTCTTCTCCGATCCAGCCCGCCACGCAGTGGTTGGGCAAACGTATCCGCCACCAAGACCTAGACAAACCTCATCCCATGAACCCGGGCATGCTAAGTCACCAAACGTAGCGAACCACTTGGGGTGACCTGTGGCAGGGGTGTTGGTTGTCCAATAAATGGCTCCCGGGGCGGCGGTACCCATACCCGCCTTCCTAATAAAAAAAAGGGATAGGAAGGAGATGGAGAAGAGGAAGTCTAGAAGATACCTGGTTATTTAGATCTGGTCACTAAACATATGAGCAAGCAACGTCTCGATTCTGAATGGTGGTATTTATTTCACCAGGACGATCCTGAGAGTATCTTCGATTATAGGACGTGAGAAAGTTAGAGTCAGATAACTTTGCGCTCTGCCACAGAGATCGTCATGTGATGCACCATTATTAACTAAATTGCTCGTTTTCCACAAAACTTTAGAGATATTTTTATTTATTTGTTTTTTAACGGACTTACGTCCAATTTGCAATAAAATAACCCAAAAATTGGAAACGTACATTGTAAGGATAAATGATGATACACGAAAGCAAAGACAAACAGAGAAAACATAAGATAATGGAAGTGTAAAGTCAAGTCAAGACTTTGCTAAATATAATACTTTTATAAATATAAAATATCTTCAATCGAGCGACACAAATCATTTAAGCTTATACCAAAATAATCAATTACGTGAGTTGACCATTCTACACATTCTGGACAGTGGTGAGTTATAACTATAATTAGTCTAGTGCTGATTGACGAAGAGCAGGTCTTTATTTCTGAGTCTACGAGATGGTATGTTGAATGTGATGAGTTGTAGTAATGTAGGTGAATCAATTATACAGTTAATAATTTTGAAGAAACAAATTAGATCAGATTTTTTCCGACGTCCTTCTAAAGGAGAAAGGTTTAGAGTTTGTTCAATTTCATCATACGAGTATTTGCCTCGTTCTAATCCTAGCCTCCTAGCAATCCCTTTTAGGAACCAATGTTGAACGGACTCAATATGACGAATATGGTGACCGGCCAACTCAGAATGAAACCAACTCAGAACCACCTCAGAAAGGTCAAAGAGTGATGATAAAAATATTTAAAAAGTGGTTAAATAGGTTAAGTTAGGTTACGGTTACCGGCTATTTTAAAATTATTTTTTTATAGCTTTTAATAACCTTTCTGAGGTGATTCTGAGTTGGTTTCATTATGAGTTGGAATGGAACCGACGAATATTCGACGGGTTCGCGTAAGATATTATATTATATGAACGTGTTTCAAGCTAAAATACTGTTTTAAAATGCGGTCATCGGCCCAGTGTTCTGTACACTAAAGTTGTTGTGCTAACAAACGTCAAAATCAAATTACTCAACATTCGTTTGCGAAAGTCACGAAAATAAAATACGTGCGCGCCGAGAGGTGTGAAATTTGCATTTATTGAAATGCATGACTCGTGTAGCAAGAAGCGAGCGAGCGGTTTGTTTTCACCAGAATTCTTGGCACTGTTCCTCGGGGTCCGAATATCATTTTATTGTCAGGGTATCATAATATTATCCGGTATGGCATTCCCACCCGTTGGCTGATACCACGTAAAAATAATGCAGCCGTGGCACGTGACCCGCGCGCCCTTAAATTCCCGAATAAACCACTTTCCCCTGACCCGGATTCCGCCGCACTTGGGCATAGAAACGAGTGAATATTTTAAATTCCACCTTACTTTCTTGCTAATACTGTATTTGTCGTCTTATCTAAATGGAATATTAACGATTCCAAGTTACTTTCTTGCACTAAATGTAATATAATTTATTTATTTATTTTTGGAATAACTTTGGAATGATTAAAGTCTCAAATATAACTATTAAAATAAAATGAAACCCAGGTGTTCTGCAATTAATTCCTAAAAGCGACCTTATCTTTTTCTAATTTTTCTATTTCATTTTTCCGTTTGATAGTCGCTAATTTTGTGTTCAATTATTAAACACTGTGTTCTGGAATTCATTCCTAAAAGCGACCGTATCTTTTTCTAATTTTTCTATTTCATTTTTCCGTTTGATAGTCGCTAATTTTGTCTTCAATTATTAAACACTAGCTGACCCGGAAAACGTTGTTCTGCCATATAAATTATTTCTACTGAATATTTTGGTTGTTAAATTAAAAAAATCATGAGGATGGAGTTAGGAGGGTGAAAATTTTGGGGTTATAGGTATTTTTTGATGCCAAAAAAAATACAAAAGAAAATATTTTATCAAAAATATAGAAAAAAAAATCTGGATAGGGACACCTAATCACATAGCGGTATGAAATATACTTATCCCAAATATATATAAAAAATATGTATATAAAAATATCATAAAAATCTGTCGAGCCGTCTCGGATGTGTGCGACCACAAACACCGTGACACGACATTTATACAGGGTGTTAAGGGACGTACTTGACTTACTTTAAACCAGTGATTCCTGACATTATTTGGAGTAAAAATGTAAATGAAATTTTGGTCTCCGGTGACATTTTTGATGTTTTTTTGTTTTTTTTTGTTTTCTACAAAAACATAAAAAATGGTAGTGGTTGAACAGTTGGAGGCGGGGTAAGGGGTTCGTCAATCTAATTGCTTTATCTTTAAAAAGTTACTTTATGAAGGGGTACATGTTTACATTGGAGTAGGAATGGTCTAAACTAAATACCTATTTTAATTTCGAAATTATTATGAAAATTACAATGGATACAAAAGCGGAGACTTAGCAAATGATTCTAATTGCTTATTCATTACAAAGTTAGATTCTATTTTTTTAGTTAAGCGGGTAATTTCTAAAGATTCTAGTCTATCCAGTTCATTTGCTAAGTCCCCGCTTTTGTATCCAGTCTAATTTTCATAATAATTTTCGATATTAAAATATGTAATTAGTTTAGACCATTTCAACTCCAATGTAAACACGTGTCCCTTCAAAAAGCAATAAAAAATACCAAACTTCATAAATATAATAACGAATTGATAATAAAATTAGGCCATTAGTAACTCATATTACTTGTAAGGTTTTTCCCTAATCATCATTGAAGTGAGCTGCAAACCCAATGTAATTAGCTTACTGGAATAACCAAAATATTTAGAAATTCGATAGTCTAAAATGACTTAGCAACAAATATAATTACTGTAATTGATTAAAATCCTTGTAGACCACCCCCCTCCCCCTCCCCAATATGTTGTGTATATAAACCGTAGACTAGGAAATATTTGTACCAGTCTGAAGATGGCTTTGACGAGCTGAAACCGGTTACGGTCCAATAAAATTAAGTGGAATAAAGTTTTATATTCGTTTTATTATAATATATTATATATATTACCATTTGAGTTATTCCAAAATAAAAATAAAAATAATTATCTTAGACATCGTCGCACGTTAATATAAAAATTGATATATTTATCAAAGACACTATCTAGATTGCATTTAGTTCGGGGAGAATCTTTTTTACTTCAACTCCATACAGGAGACTCCCCGAGGAAAATAATTTCCTGGGTGTGCCGGGTCTATTTGAGAAGAAAGCGTGAACATGGGTCTTGAAGAGGCCCTTATTGTAGGAGGGAGGAAACACAGAGGCCGGCAAATCGTTCCGAGAGGTTGTACTCAAGAGCGAGTCGTAGAAACGACCCGTTCTCATTTGACAAATGTCAACCATGTAGATAAAGATAACAGCCAATAAAAAAAATTGCGTTAAGAAAATTAAGATAATGTTGGTAGTTCTTAGTTGAAGTATGATACAGTTAAATATGACCGAAGGGTTTAGTTCGAATTAGCGCAGTGGTTAGAGCATTCCCGGCAAGGTTAAGGTCGTAGGTTTAATTCCTAGATGCCCCCGAATCTTTTTCTGATATTGCAATTTTAAAATTTTGTTTGAGAATATGAGGGATTCCACGTTAATTTTTGCTACTGTATTGTTCGTCGCGGACATGCATTCGTTTCAGTTAAACATATATATGCTTTTGAAAGAACACAAGGTACTTAAGTTTTGATCAATTTGTCTCTAAACATGCACTGATAAAGATGAGCTGGTTTGTTATAATTAACGTGGGTCGAAGTTGTTTTGAATATTAAGTGATCGTATATTTTATTATTATTATTATTTTTTTTTTTTAATTTTCTTTATTCATTTTGTTTATTACAGGATTGTTTTACATGGTATTTCGATGTACGATGTGCACAAAAGATATTAAAGGTTTGCGAATCAGAAGCTCTTTTATCCTTTAGACTTAGACCACCACAGTACTAGTATCTTAAATATAATACTGACAATGACTATGAGTCCATATTTTATTGTACCAGTACCCAACAAAACTACACATAACATTTTCACAGCTACATTTTAATAGAGCAGCTACACAATATAAAATTTCGTCTGTTTTGGTCATTCGACGAAGTTTTGATTTAATTGCTAAATTAGTTACCTACAGCCTACATAAATTATTATTATACATTGAATACGTATTCAACTTCGTGCTTTTTTCCAGGCCGATCCATCATTTATCCACGGCTGTTTATAGCGCGTTATATTAGTATTACCTATTATCCCGTCTCCACCCTTAAAGTTGGTTGCTTGTTGAGTTCCCACGAGTTAGGGCGCTACGTGGGCTGCCAGCTCTGCCTACCTTGAGTTATTCCCCACCCTGTCGCATTTGTCTTCTTTCCGCATACAAGGATTCCCCAAAGAGAATTTTCCGACGTGAGCAATATTACAATGTCTCTAACCGCTGACTCCGGAGGGATTTTATCGGCGAGATTTCATTGGGGATCAAATGGCGTCACTCCATTCTGATTACCCGATATTCTTCTCGACAATGCAATCCGAAACATAATTAAATTCTGCCAGAGTACGCCTTGATCTTTTTGGCCCGGTGCCTCGATACAAAAACGTCGATCTTTTCCTTTTTAGATGCTGGAAAGGGTGATCCCTTTGAAGGCTTTAAAGACCCCTTCCCCCAAACCCTTCATACCATATGTATATGTATGTAGGTTCTTTAGCAACTACTCGTACATGCCTATTTCTTTTGGTACCTTTATATTGAAAATAATAGTGTGCCTTATTTTTTGCATTGGCACGCACTAAAAGCTCCATTGAAACTTTTCCTTTATTCTCACTAATGAAGCATTTAAAACATAGGTCCTCAACATGGGCTATAACGCCCCCTCGGGGGCGTTTCAGACCTTCAGGGGGGTGGTAGAAGACAAAGAGAAAATTGGTGGGGATTTCAGACTTTTAAGGGGCGGTAGGAGACCCAGAGAAACCCATCCCACCCCATCCCATCTTGTCCCATCCCATCTTGACCCCTCCCGTAATGGTATCCCATTACGCCCCCTCCGTCGTGGTATCCCGTTACGCCCCCTCCCATTGTTATTAATATAATCGTGACGACGACAGTTGCTGTTTCGGATTCACGAGTAAGGGGGCGCTAGAAATAAAAATATTTTCAATGTGGGCGGTGGGCAAAAAAAGGTTGAGAATCTATGATTTAATATAACAGAAAAAAATATTATATCAGCGCACTGTTCTAATGAGGTATCGCCCTTTTAAAAGACCTTCATTTCCCATCTCCCTATCCTCACCACTCTCTCAGCCTCTCAACACACTACCAAAATAACAGATAACAAAAAAAGTTATTATTAAATCAATTAGTTTTGTTTTAAAAACGAGCAAATATAAAGAAATCTATCTATCTATCTTCTATCTATCTATATTATATTATATCTAAATAAAAATTAACTTCCGAACCACGTTACCTATTTCATTCAAACTTTGGGGATTTGATGTGTGCATGCCCTATAATAATAATATTTAATAATATTTGGATGATTTATACAGCGCCGTTTTTGTGAAAAATCACCTCAAGGGCGCTGTAGGGTGTATAGGTTTCTATGTATACTGGTGAGCTCTGGCATTATGAAATTTGTATAAAAAAAAAATTGCAACAGGTGACACGCGAACTGTTTGAAAACTGAATGTACCGGGACGGAATGAATGGAATGCGGGAAGCGGGAGGGGAACCCGGAAGGGGGGAGCGGAACTTTGGAGGAGGGAGGGAAACTCGCGGGGGGGGGGAACGGGAAAGGGGAGTGGGGAGAGGGAACGGGGAGTGGGAACGCGAGAGGGGAAGGGGGCGCGGAAGAGGAAGGGGAACGGGACGAATGGGAAAGGACACGCTGAGAGAAACAATTTCTTTATAAAGTGGTATAGCAACGCATACCAGGAACCAGCTATAATAATATAAACGGAGCAACAGATCGATTTGATTTGTATACAAATTAACAGATGGAGGCGTGAGTTAAAAGGTTGGGTAACCATCCAGTAGATTGCGCTGTGTTTCGTTAGCCACGGCAACACGTGGCCGGGTCAGCTAGTATTTTATATTTAAAGCCTTAACAAATATTGTTTAAAAAAATCACTGACTTGAGTCAGACAAAAAGACGGACTTGAGTCCTTCTGCTTCAAAATGAAGTGGAATATTTTGTTATAGTATGTGGTGCATTATGAAAGGATCAATGTTTGGAAATTGTTTACTTCCATAGAAAGCGTAGAAATGTTGAAGGCAGGAGGAAGTCAAATCCATTTGCATCCGGATCTGAGTCATAATACTCAAAATGCAACTAATTCATAAAGATGCAAGTTCATGTACATCTTTATGCTTCTAAGATAGTTGTTGCATCAAAGGTAGTTGCGTTAATCCTATTTTTCGTCATGATAGGACCTGTATCTTTCTGTCACTGATAAACATGATAATTTACTTCAAGTCTGCATTAAAAACTCATTTCTTCAAATTTTGGACTTGCATCCGTATGCTTATCGGGTACAGATCTATATATGATCTTTATATGATGTTTGTATTACTTTTTTCCCATTTTTTTGTTAGGTTAGGTTTTATTACTTATTTTGTTGGGGGATGTTTTGTCCGTATGACATTTTATCGCTGGATAACAAGTCGCGGAATCACTTTCCCTAAAGATAGATTCTGAGGGCAGCGGAGGCCGAAACTCAACCCTGTATTAAATTATTATTGTGTCATTTTAATAATTTGACATTCCACAGCCCTGGAGATAAAGTATGGGCACCTATTTACGTTTTAAGATTTTAGCAACGTTTTGTTTTTTGCCCCCGGCTTTGTTAATCAAATTCAAGGTTCGCTCGAATTGTGTTTTCTCCGAGAGAAAATCCTCCTCGGGAACATTTAGCCGAAAAGGAGCGGGGATATAATAAAGCCTGGTGATGCTGAAAATAAGACGTCTTATCACCTCCGCGCCGACACTCTACAGTAGACACTCGATTATCGGAAAATATCCCGGTTAATCCAATAATAAGACGTAAAACGGAATTAATAGTTACACAAAAAACACCCCTTTCGGTGGAGCTGAGATTCACGCCAAACGCGTTACTAACATTTGTACATGTGAGAACGGGTCGTTTTTACGTGTCAACCGCTCTGTTATGGAACAATTTTTTTGGCTTATCAATATTTTCCTAAAGAGGATGCAATAATAACAAAGGTGAGTTAAGAAGAACGAAGAAGAGCCAAGAAAGACGAGAAGATCAGGAGAGAAAAGAGGAGACAAGAAGAAGCGAAAGGAGAAAATAAGAGTGACGAAGTAGCAGAAGAGCCAAAAATAGATGAAAAGAGAGAAGGGGAACCAAGACCCAGGGAAAGGCGAGAAGAGACAAGAAAAGCCACGAAGAGACAAGAAGAGTCGAGAAGATCCAAAATGAGGCAAGAAGAGACGAGAAGATCCAAGAAGAAGCAGGAAGAGCCAAGGAGAGACAAGAAGAGTTTAGAAGAGATGAGAAGATACAAGAAAAGCCGAGAAGAGGCAAGAATAAGGAAGGCGTAAAGAAGTGGAAAAAATTAACGCTCAATCCATTCCTTTATTCCCGCCCATCCTAAATTCCAATATTGGCTTATTAGGTTGCCATGTATACCGGTCGATTGAACTCCAATCCCCTTCCTATCCTCAGAGCACGTGTTCCAGTCCTAACAAATCAGTGCCCCCTGGTGTACCGGTCTCACCGGGACAGGAGTACTCCTGGCTGGGGTGGTACAATCGTATCGTATCGTATCTTTCCTTTCCTACAGGCCTACAACAAGTTCTCACATAATAATTTTTGAAGTAAAACTTCCTTAGCCCCATTAGCGATTCGGAATTCGGATGAAACGGAAATGACGCGTACAGCACCTGCGAAGCATTATACTTGTATCATAGCTCCTATTGGTTGAGATATAAAACGGAAACAACGCGAGGTCTGCGCTCATCGGCCTGCTCAATGCGCGTTGATTATGGGCCTCACTTTTCAAGGCTCCTTGGTTCTTCATAGTTTGAGATGGTTTTAGAAAGTTTCACTTCTACCGCGTGTTACTGCACTCTAATTTTTAACTTTATTTTTACTCGTATCAATTTTTGTTTACTTAATTATTATTATTGACTTTTTTTATATTTTGAAGTATCCCGTTTAATTTACTTCCCGGTTAACTTAATTAACTGTTAATCCACTCCCTTGTTAATCGTCTTCCCGGTTAATCCACTTCCCAGATATTCCAATTCCCGGTTAATCCCGGTTATTTCGTTTCCAGGTTAACACACTCCCCAGTTCATCCCCTTATTTATTTCTTATTATGGGACACCTCGCAAGAGCGCCCCTGTCTCTACAGTGTAAAGACGGGGGAACTCTGTCACCATCCGATTGGGCAGCGTTGTGAGGCGGGTTAAGGTAGGGGTTGTAGGAAGGGTTTAATAATGCGGCTCTTGAAGAGTCCGGGATTATATCGATAAGGAAAAACAGAAAAAATCGTCTTCCTGGTGAATCGACATCGCGGTTGATCCACTTCCCGGTTAATCCACTTCCTAAACCAGTAAATCTAGGTTCCACTGTACACGGTATGGCCCCTTTTTCATACAAATTTAGCATTTCTCGTTACTTTGCCTTGCGGGTCGGGCCGTTGGGCTCCAAAATTGAATTTTACAAGAGCGACCTGCCGAACGATATACGGCCAGGGTCGGACTGTGATTGGTTTTAGATTGAGTTCACACCCACTGGCCTATGACCCCCTAACCAGCGTTGCCAGACGTACCGATTTTTGCGGGACAATCCGGTTTTTAAACAAAAAATGATTGTCCCGACGCGACGGTTAGATTGCCGATTTTCAAGAGCAAATAAGATGTTTTATTAAGAAGACAAAATAATACTATGGATGCGTTATAAACGTTCGCCGCCCGCGGGGGTTTTTGACTTTGTTATGGTTTTTTTTTTACATGAGCTCCACACAGGAGGCGCTGGGGAAAATAATTTTCCTCAGGGCCTATGTCATCTTTGGGGATGCTGTGGGGAGGGTTTTTTAGGAAAATGAAGGAGAATAGAGTTCTGGGAAGGAAAAAGGTTTAAGGGGTGGGTAGAAATCTGGGGTTCAGTGTATCTTGGTCATCCGCCTCCAAGACCTAGACAAACCTCGCCCCATGAACCCGGGCACCCCTGCTAAATCACCAAACGTAGCGAACCACTTGGGGTGACCTATGGCAGAGGTGTTGGTTATCCAATAAAGGTTCCCGGGGCGGCGGTACCCATTCCCGCCTCCCAAATTAGAAGACATTTTATGATTTTTAAACCCCGACGGCGACGCAAAGGGCGGTGTTATAAGTTTGACTTTCTGTCTGTCTGGTCTGTTTGTCTGTCTGTATGTCGAATTATCACGAAAAATAAATACACGTGATATCTCATTATACCCCCCCACGGTGATATTTCGTGATTTTTTCCGAACCCCCCCCCCCCCTTTCGAGCCTCATGTGATTAATGGGCGACCCCTATTCACATCATGAGAAAATTATAATTTAAAAAAAAAAAGAAATAATGTTTCTATGGATACTAGCTAAACAAAATAAACATACCTACATAAAAATACTATTAATGTTCAAACTGTATGCCAATTATGTAGCTAGAACATACGAAAAAATCAAAGAAATGCCCAAAGTAAATTTAAAAAGTCTGAAAAACACCAGACGTAAGAAGGAAAAATATTTTTTTATTGAAAAAAAAATTGGAATTATTGTAAGAAGTTTTTAATAGTCGACACTTTCCAAATTGTGAGTATTCTATATTCTTAGGAATTAAATGAATGATTTTTATTTAAATGCTTTAATTTAAATGCTTTAAATGCTCTTATTAGGTTTTATGTTATAAACAATATTGTCTTCATAACCTCTCTTTCTGATATATTATACAGGGTGTTAAGGCTTTTTTAATCAGTGATTCTTGACATTATTTGGAGTAAAAAAATGTAAATCAAATTTTGGACTTCGGTGACTTTTTTGATTTATTTCATTTTTTGTTCAAAACCTCAAGTTAAGTACGTCCCTTTACCACCATATGAAAGAATTTATGAGAAAGAGTAAGAATTTGCTACGGAGATTCCAGTAGCGTTTTAATATATTTTAGATGATTTTTGCCGAATAAAACATTAGATATATTACTTTTACCGAATACTTAGCATATTCCTATCTAAGTTTACCTTTGATAGAAAAAAACGCGTTTAATCAAATTTAGTTCCGCATCTGTGTTCTGGTGTATTGAATTTTCATACAAAAACATCGATTGTTTAAAGTACTGTAATAATAACCAGATTGTTAACATTTCGGTGCGCTGTAAAAACTGAATTCCCCCTTTAACATTCGCATTCAGAACAATAACCCTGTAGCAGTTTTCACAATTCACAATTACTATTGAATGGATGTGGGCCCTTAGCCGCGACCATTATCTCAATAAATTTAATAAAAACGACCAACAGACTAAAAGGTGCCTATTGTCTTTGTTTTTACGATCCTCCCGAAATGAGAAAGTGGAAGAGAAGTCAGACCAGTCCTGGACCAGTAATAATGAGCGGGTTGTTTTTGTCCAACTAAAAACCATTATCACGTTTGCGCCAACGTATCATGTATAAAGTGACCATTTATTTTTTCTCTCAAACCGGTACACCGAAAAAAAGATAGGTCCTTAATAATAATAACAAATTTGGACAACTTATATACCGCTGTTTTCGCGAAAAATTGCCTCAAGAGCGCTGTATAAAATAGGCTAGATTACAATTCATCTTGCAGCTCGCATGGGCGATTAGAATTATTGTAGACCGTCGCGTCGTTAAAAATTTAAAGAGATTTTTTTTACTAATAAACGAAATAAAGCAATATGTTACAGTAAAAATGTTTTTGACTTTAAAAAAAAAATTATTTCAGTTAAAAGAAAATTAAATTTTCACTAATTTAACTAGAAATAATTAAACACATTAAAATAACTAAACATTTCAATACAGCGCTATTCTATTTCGGTATTTTGTTTATCAAGAATAAATTAAAATATATATTTTTTAATTTACCCAGAATTTTTTCGTTTTTAATGCTGTTTGGGAGGCAATTATATAAGTTGCCCCCCTCGTAACCAATGAATTGTTTACCATAGTTAGTGTGGATGGTGTTTAATTTTTTATTTTTTTTACATGAGCTCCACACAGGAGGCTCTGAGGAAAATAATTTCCCTTAGGCACCGAGAAGGATTTTACTGAATTGGCTGCCTGGAACGGCATGAATTTCTGTTGTGTTTTTTTTATTTTGGGTTTTTGTTTAAAAAATCATACAGCTGCACAAACCAAGTTTTCAGTTATAAATTTTGTTTTAATGCATTCTTAAATGTTGAATTGTTATATTTATAAATCTAATATTAGGTTTTTGGTTTCTGATTAGGTGTTATGTGAAATATAAACGAAAATTTACCTTAAAAATGCAGCCACCCGAATTATAATCACTCACAGTTTATTTATTCATTGTAATATCGAAGAATTTTTTGTTTTTACATAAATAATATACTTTTGGCAATCACATTATCAAGATTTATCTGGAGGTTTATTTACACATTGATTACAATTATTGATTTCTTACTACGCAGTCATTTTTTTCCGGTGATCACACATACACTTACGCGACACCATGTCTATATTAGATAGGGTCACCATAAGATTGTTAGGCGCGGCGGACACTTTTAATAATTAAAACTTCTGTACAGTATGATATATTTTAAAACAGGTAGTGGGGCATAACGCAATTTCGCAGTGTGAACACCAATAACGTGTCTGAACTCGACGCTTTGGATTTCGCATTGAGTGTTTGCAAACATAACACTCCCGGTAAACTGTTTTTCTCTTCGAATTCGCAGACTGTGGAACATCCGACAGAAAATGTCTGGCAGTTAGCCTTAGCGGATATTCACCAACTCGATTAACTCTTTTTGTTGAGCCGGGAATGTGATGTTTTTGAATTAGTTGCCTTATGACTTCTAAATGAAAATCTGTTAGGCTTACTTCTTTTTTAGTTGTGTATTTATACATCGCGTGGGCATTTATTAAAACTACATCGATTGTCCGAAACGCAATTTTTTTATACCATTTAACGGTTTTACGAACACATTGCACAAATGTTATCAACATATCCGACCTATCAACACCCCCCATATTCTTATTATAATTTACAACACAATTGGGTTTTATTATTGGATCCTTTGTTTTCCAATTCACTTTTCCTGTTTCTACCATTGAATCATTGTGTGATGTAGTGAGCATATGAACATCCCTCTTATCGTGCCATTTTATTGCAAGTAGGCATCCAGATTTCTTCCTTTCCACATCTCCTTTTTTTACATCTCCAAATGATGGTAAACATTTTCGCGTTTTTTTAACAGTGCCACACGCATTAGTGTATTTATTGTGTAAATAACTAAATAAAAAAGGGCTCGTGTACCAGTTGTCCGTGTATACTGTGTGTCCCTTTCCTAAATAATCGGCTAGTAACGAAACCACAACTTTTCCAGAAACCAACAATTGCTTTGATATGCCTTCATCCATATTTGGTATGTCTATGTTTGTTTTGGCGCCACAATAAATAACAAACTGTAAAACAAAACCGGTTTTGCAATCACATAAAACAAATAGTTTTACGCCAAATCTATGTCTTTTTGCTGGAAGATATTGTTTGATCGATAATCTTCCTTTGAATAGCACCAGCGATTCGTCAATACACAAATTCTCGAACGGATAAAAGTACTTTTTAAATTGGCCGCATACCATATCTACAAAATTTCGTATTTTGAAGGTCGTATCGCCCTTTTTTTGTTTTTCGTTATCTGAAAAATGGAGCATGCTCAGAATTGACATATAGCGATCTCTTGACATGGTTTCTCCAAATATTGGGGATGAAATCAACTTGTCCAGTGTCCAATATTGACGAATTTTCCCTTTTTTGCTTCTCGCCATAAGCATAGTAAGGGCAATAAATACGTACATCTCCTCTGTATCAACATCTTTCCATTTGTGTAAACTTGAATTTGGAGCAAATACTTTTTGTGACTTTACAGTGGTAAAATATCTATTGGTTTCGGTTGTAATGCAACCCACGACATTTGTATTTAGGAAAAGCTCAAAAAAGTCAATTTCACTACTCTCCGGATTGAGTTCACAATCTCGTAAACCAGATTGTTGGTTGAAATTGTGTACATCGGGTTGGAAGTTTATTGCACTTTCCCATACTGGCGAGAAATTCATAAAATTTATATCAGAGGATAAATGGTCGTCCAATCCAGAATTGTTAATTTCATTATCTTCGTTTTCTGATTCATCGGAACTCTCCAAATTTTCTGGAATGTAGTCTTCTTCATCACTCATGGAGAACTCCGAATCGCAATCTAACACATAGTTTTCGATATCTTCGTTATCCATTTTTAAGAATTATAAACCCACTGTACACTGATATACTTGTCTGAAATTATTTAATATAATAAAACATGGGCCACGAAAGAATATGCACCGCAATGAGATATTTTTAAAGTTACCGAAATAATAAATGTTCATAAATAAAATCGTAGGTTTCAAATTTCACGTAAATATCTACACGGATCTCATGAAGCCGACAAAGGACATAACTCATCTCAATAAGTTTATTATCAGCCATAAAAAGATAAGACCTCGCGAAATAATGTGCACCGCAATAAACGATATCAATGTAAGCACGATTGCTCGGTACCGGCACGCACTAACACATCGACGCGCAAGACGAGACTGTATGCGGTCCAAAAAAACTTCGACGTAATTTGAAAGGTTTGCTATGATGAAAAAATTAATTTAAAAAATAACTGTAAGTAAAAAGGTCTTTCTCTTTAAAGGACATGGTACAAAACACTTGGTTTTATAATATGAATCTTTTACTACGAACATTTACTAGTAAATTATCTCAATATTTAGAGATGAACATGACGAATTCTCCAAACTACTAATACAGTGGGTCGGCCCACATGAGAATTTCTTTTCAACTACGTATACAGTTGGTCGGATCCTTCGGGTTAAACACATTAAAATAACTAAACATTTCAATACAGCGCTATTCTATTTCGGTATTTTGTTTATCAAGAATAAATTAAAATATATATTTTTTAATTTACCCAGAATTTTTTCGTTTTTAATGCTGTTTGGGAGGCAATTATATAAGTTGCCCCCCTCGTAACCAATGAATTGTTTACCATAGTTAGTGTGGATGGTGTTTAATTTTTTATTTTTTTTACATGAGCTCCACACAGGAGGCTCTGAGGAAAATAATTTCCCTGAGGGCCTATGTCATCTTCGGGGATGCTGTGTGGAGGGTTTTTTAGGGAAAGGAGGGAGAGGAGGGTTCTGGGAAGTAAAAGGGTTTAAGGGGTGGGTAGGAATCTGGGGTTCAGTGTGGTTTAGGTCATCAGACCTAAACACACCTCATCCCATGAACCCGGGCACCCCTGCTAAATCACCAAACGTAGCGAACCACGTGGGGTGACCTATGGCAGAGGTGTTGGTTATCCAATAAAGGTTCCCGGGGCGGCGGTACCCATTCCCGCCTCCAAAATTGGACCCGCCTCCCATTAAATGTATGTTATCGTGTAAAGTGTTTGTGTACTTAGGACGTTTTAACCCGAAGGATCCGACCAACTGTATACGTAGTTGAAAGGAAATTCTCATGTGGGCCGACCCACTGTATTAGTAGTTTGGAGAATTCGTCATGTTCATCTCTAAATATTGAGATAATTTACTAGTAAATGTTCGTAGTAAAAGATTCATATTATAAAACCAAGTGTTTTGTACCATGTCCTTTAAAGAGAAAGACCTTTTTACTTACAGTTATTTTTTAAATTAATTTTTTCATCATAGCGAACCTTTCAAATTACGTCGAAGTTTTTTTGGACCGCATACAGTCTCGTCTTGCGCGTCGATGTGTTAGTGCGTGCCGGTACCGAGCAAGCGTGCTTACATTGATATCGTTCATTGCGGTGCACATTATTTCGCGAGGTCTTATCTTTTTATGGCTGATAATAAACTGATTGAGATGAGTTATGTCCTTTGTCGGCTTCAT
The DNA here is from genome assembly GCA_929108145.2 of Limnephilus rhombicus. Classification (NCBI taxonomy): domain Eukaryota; kingdom Metazoa; phylum Arthropoda; class Insecta; order Trichoptera; family Limnephilidae; genus Limnephilus; species Limnephilus rhombicus. The sequence goes on from OV815285.1 coordinate 5,964,336, forward strand.
GAGATCCGTGTAGATATTTACGTGAAATTTGAAACCTACGATTTTATTTATGAACATTTATTATTTCGGTAACTTTAAAAATATCTCATTGCGGTGCATATTCTTTCGTGGCCCATGTTTTATTATATTAAATAATTTCAGACAAGTATATCAGTGTACAGTGGGTTTATAATTCTTAAAAATGGATAACGAAGATATCGAAAACTATGTGTTAGATTGCGATTCGGAGTTCTCCATGAGTGATGAAGAAGACTACATTCCAGAAAATTTGGAGAGTTCCGATGAATCAGAAAACGAAGATAATGAAATTAACAATTCTGGATTGGACGACCATTTATCCTCTGATATAAATTTTATGAATTTGTCGCCAGTATGGGAAAGTGCAATAAACTTCCAACCCGATGTACACAATTTCAACCAACAATCTGGTTTACGAGATTGTGAACTCAATCCGGAGAGTAGTGAAATTGACTTTTTTGAGCTTTTCCTAAATACAAATGTCGTGGGTTGCAATACAACCTAAACCAATAGATATTTTACCACTGTAAAGTCACAAAAAGTATTTGCTCCAAATTCAAGTTTACACAAATGGAAAGATGTTGATACAGAGGAGATGTACGTATTTATTGCCCTTACTATGCTTATGGCAAGAAGCAAAAAAGGGAAAATTCGTCAATATTGGACACTGGACAAGTTGATTTCATCCCCAATATTTGGAGAAACCATGTCAAGAGATCGCTATATGTCAATTCTGAGCATGCTCCATTTTTCAGATAACGAAAAACAAAAAAAGGGCGATACGACCTTCAAAATAAGAAATTTTGTAGATATGGTATGCGGCCAATTTAAAAAGTACTTTTATCCGTTCGAGAATTTGTGTATTGACGAATCGCTGGTGCTATTCAAAGGAAGATTATCGATCAAACAATATCTTCCAGCAAAAAGACATAGATTTGGCGTAAAACTATTTGTTTTATGTGATTGCAAAACCGGTTTTGTTTTACAATTTGTTATTTATTGTGGCGCCAAAACAAACATAGACATACCAAATATGGATGAAGGCATATCAAAGCAATTGTTGGTTTCTGGAAAAGTTGTGGTTTCGTTATTAGCCGATTATTTAGGAAAGGGACACACAGTATACACGGACAACTGGTACACGAGCCCTTTTTATTTAGTTATTTACACAATAAATACACTAATGCGTGTGGCACTGTTAAAAAAACGCGAAAATGTTTACCATCATTTGGAGATGTAAAAAAAGGAGATGTGGAAAGGAAGAAATCTGGATGCCTACTTGCAATAAAATGGCACGATAAGAGGGATGTTCATATGCTCAATACATCACACAATGATTCAATGGTAGAAACAGGAAAAGTGAATTGGAAAACAAAAGATCCAATAATAAAACCCAATTGTGTTGTAAATTATAATAAGAATATGGGGGGTGTTGATAGGTCGGATATGTTGATAACATTTGTGCAATGTGTTCGTAAAACCGTTAAATGGTATAAAAAAATTGCGTTTCGGACAATCGATGTAGTTTTAATAAATGCCCACGCGATGTATAAATACACAACTAAAAAAGAAGTAAGCCTAACAGATTTTCATTTAGAAGTCATAAGGCAACTAATTCAAAAACATCACATTCCCGGCTCAACAAAAAGAGTTAATCGAGTTGGTGAATATCCGCTAAGGCTAACTGCCGGACATTTTCTGTCGGATGTTCCACAGTCTGCGAATTCGAAGAGAAAAACAGTTTACCGGGAGTGTTATGTTTGCAAACACTCAATGCGAAATCCAAAGCGTCGAGTTCAGACACGTTATTGGTGTTCACACTGCAAAATTGCCTTATGCCCCACTACCTGTTTTAAAATATATCATACTGTACAGAAGTTTTAATTATTAAAAGTGTCCGCCGCGCCTAACAATCTTATGGTGACCCTATCTAATATAGACATGGTGTCGCGTAAGTGTATGTGTGATCACCGGAAAAAAATGACTGCGTAGTAAGAAATCAATAATTGTAATCAATGTGTAAATAAACCTCCAGATAAATCTTGATAATGTGATTGCCAAAAGTATATTATTTATGTAAAAACAAAAAATTCTTCGATATTACAATGTATAAATAAACTGTGAGTGATTATATTGAGGGTGGCTGCATTTTTAAGGTAAATTTTCGTTTATATTTCACATAACACCTAATCAGAAACCAAAAACCTAATATTAGATTTATAAATATGACAATTCAACATTTAAGAATGCATTAAAACAAAAATTTTAACTGAAAACTTGGTTTGTGCAGCTGTATGATTTTTTAAACAAAAACCCAAAATAAAAAAACACAACAGAAATTCATGCCGTTCCAGGCAACCAATTCAGTAAAATCCTTCTCGGTGCCTAAGGGTTAATGAATTCTGCGTTTGTGTGTACGAGTTTATTGTTTATTTTGTATATAACATTTTTCTTTTCTTTCTTTTCTTTCTTTCTTTCTTTCTTTTTTGTTACAGAATAAATTTTCTGGCATTTTTATTAATGTATATTTATTTAATTTAAAAAATTAAAATGAACATTTTGTTGAAATTTTTTTTTTTGCATTCTCACCAGCATTTGGTTCCTTAGAACGGGCAATCTGCCTAGCTAGGAACTAATATCGACCCACAAGACATAATAACACTTGTACACATTTTATAGTTATTTTTCAATGTTTTTATTATGTTATTTTTGCCATACAAATGTTTCAAATGTAGTGTTATAAGTAAATAAATAAGGAGATATGTATTATATTCATATAGTTTTCTTAATGTTAATAGTTTTATTTCCATGTATAATTTTTTTGTGGATGGTGTGGACTAAAATTGGGACGGATTGTAGGAGTGTATTTACTTTACTATGTAGGAGGATAGATCACAAGTCGTCTTGAAGCTACGAGTATGAAGTACACGAATTATTGGAATACTAGATCCTTATTAAATTAAATAACCACCCACGTCATCATCTACTAGTGCCTACCAAATTCTACCACCAGGATTCTTATTTGTGCGCTTTTTTATGTTTTTTTAAATTCTACTTTCTTTTTGTTCTATTCTACTTTTTCCGGGACATTTTGTCGCCCCGAAGCTGTGTTCAGGGACACCGGGACACGCTTTCTGAAATCGGGACTGTCCCGGTGAAAACGGGACGTCTGGTCACGTTAGTCATGTCCCTAGTTCCTATATAGGAGCAATATTTACACTGTGTATTGTGTGATACGGTTCGGGGTATCGCTACTCTAAGCGATCCCATAAATAACATTTATTATATTTCTTCCAGAACGGAACCGAAACGTGAAATGGATGTCTGTGATTTATTTTAATGAGCACTCGCAGTTGGGAAAACACTATTATTCATTATGGGCTTCCCCGGCGCTGGTGGATATCTTAATGTTGGGAATTTCTCTCAAATAATGATGCTTATTTATTTTTTTATAACAGTTCCCCTTTCACGTGACAACGGAAACCTCCGTTTCTTGAGATAGAGTCAGAAGACTATAAATATTATCGGGTCGCGTGATGCCAACTGACAACTAAACTACTGTCAGCTGTCTATGACCGTTTTTTACCTACCGCTAGGCCATCTTTGTGTTGCTTGCTTGCATTTCCATTTTTGCAACGAAATAAGTGCATCTTTTAAAAAATATGTTTGTTTATTGCATATAAAGGTCTTACAAAACTGAGTAGCGTATTTGATTGTTAGAAATGTCTGTTTTTTTTTAAGTGAAAACTTCTTTAGCACCGTTATGATTTGAAACTCGATGAAACGGAAACGGGCGACACTAAAAAGAGACAAACACATACATCTATAAGATTTAGCCTGCAAGAGAATGAGATAGACAAATCGATATCCTCTTTGTGCGGTGCTTCGTAGCCTAACGGCCTCCTCTTTGTGCGGTGCTTCGTGGAATAAAATGTAAAATAATTTTTAAATTTGGTAACTATATTATCTCTACATAGTATAAAATGAAGTCGCTCCCGCTGTCTGTGCGCTTAGATCTTTTAAACTACGCAACGGATTTTCATGCGGTTTTCACCAATAGATAGAGTGATTCATGACGCAGGTTTTTAGGTATATAATTTGTCAAGGTTTTGTTTAAATTGGTTGAAATCTACTAATACTATAAAGAAGAAAAATTTGATTGTTTGTTTGCATTGAATAGGCTCCGAAACTACTGAACCGATTTGAAAAATTCTTTCACCAATAGAAAGCTACACTATCAGCGAGCAACATAGGCTGTATATAATGGTAAGCTCTGGCGTTATGAAATTTGTACAAATGAAAATGTGTGTATGTAATATATATTAGCGGCAGGGAGAAAACTCAGGGGAAAGGTGGGGTTTGCGGAGAGGGAAGACACGAGAGAGTGGGGAGATGGGGAAAGTGGAAGGGAACGGGGATGCAAGGGAAAGGACATGCAGGGAGAATCAATTTATTTCTTTGAATGGTATAGCAACGCATGCCGGGTACCAGCTAGTATGTAAATAAAGGGATCGGCTGACAAGCGGGCAGCGTGCAGGCAAGCGGGTCGTGTGGATTTGATTTAACAGATGGCGTTGGTTATAAAGGTTGTGGAACGGCGTGGCGTTGTGTTTCGTTAACCACAACAACGTGTGGCCGGGTCTGCTAGTAATAAATAAACCCTACAATTATCCTACTCCTGATTCTCTGCATTCGTCTCATTCTCTTGATGTTTAGTTTTCTGAAGGTAGGGGTAACAATGCCATCCAGTGACATTACCGTGTATCTTTCACACTGCAAAATTGTTTTAGCAGCAACCATCCCTGTCAAAAACTATCGCGGTTATTTTGGTTTTGTAGACAAGAATCATGAGCATCCGCGCGAAAATAGACAAAAAATCAATACGGGTGATCATGGAAGTAAGAAGCCTGATGATGGTGAGAAAACGAGAGAGCATAAACATTTTGCATAAAAATCAATGTCTTGAATCGACATTCCTTGTTTATCCCCGGTTGTCTGCAATTCTAACATTTATCAGATTATTAGTAGAATGTATCTAATATATACACTGTTACACAGGAGTTCCTAGTGAGACAGGCATAGTAAGTACATCATCCCTGTGAAAAATAAATCCCTGTTTCCCTTGGTCACGCCGTGGAAGGAGTAGAAGGTTCTTACGGAAAGAAAAATTAAGAAAATTGGATAATTTCAGAAAACTTAACGACTATTTTAACGTCGCGCGTTTAATGAATGTGAATTTAAAAGGCAGCTGTTTTTTTTTGTAATAAAAGAATTGTCTATGGATTTTTAAATTATAGATATTTTAAGTAGGTACCTATGTTATGTACCAAATTTGATTGATTGTTCTTATAATGTAACACAGGTATACCCTAGTGAGACAGGCACCGAATAATGTAATGTAAACATACCTTATATAGATAAATAAATTTTAAAAAATACAAAAATGAATATTTGTAATATACGAAAAATGAAAATTTGAATACAAAATTGTAATAGGTGGCACGCGAGCTGTTTGAAAACTGAATGTACTGGGACTGAACATATAGAACACGTGTGATGTCTTGTAGTGCGGGTAGTAATAACATCCGTTAATGTTACAATGTTTATTATTGAAGAGATTCTTATGGAGAGAGCGCACAACAGCCAGTACATCCCTTTTATACATCTCCATACTCGCTGTCTCGCTCTCATGCCGTCACACTCACGCACATACATCACAACACGGAAAGGGTTTTTTTGCATTAGCTCCACACAGGAGGCCCTGAGGAAAATGTCATCTTAGTGGATGCTGTTTGGAGGGTCTTTTTAAGGAAAGGAAGGGTAGAAAGTTCTGGGAAGGAAAAAGGTATGAGGGGTGGATAGAAATCTGGGGGGTAGTGCATCCAGGAGTGACGGACGTATCAATCCATCACTTTAACTGCGGTGCAAGGCGATGGGTCGAGAGTCCGGCTGGAATCCCTCAACCACTCTCTCTTGACCGGTCCGCCATGCAGCAGGAGGGCAGACGCATCCGCCGCTAGAACCTGTACAAACCTCATCCCATGAACCCGGGACGTTTGCGGGACGGGGGAGCGGGAGAGGGAAGAGGGTGGGCAGGGAAGGTTGAAGGGGAACGCGGGAGGGTAGGGGTTGCAGGAGGGGAACGGGGAACGGGGAAGCACGGGAAAGGACATGCAGGGAGAAACAATTTATTTATTTGAATATGGCATTGAAACGCATGTCGGGAACCAGCTAGTTATCAGTTTAAACTAGTTTATAAAGATGATTAAAATGTAATATTTTTATAAATTTACATTAGCTTCACACAGGTGGCCCTGAGTAAAAAATCCCTCAAGGCCTATGTCATCTGTAAGGATGCCGTTTGGAGGGTCTTTTTAGCGAAAGGAAGGAGAGAATATTTAATAGGTTTAAAAAGGCTGTCACCATGTTACAAATATAATAAATTTTTACAGCAAGACCTCCGTAACGTGGAATATGCGGTTATTTCGATTATTTATTTTTAATTTCTGATAAAATTTGACCGAAATCAATTTTTGTGGTATGGGACCATTTTACCATTTCACAGATAAATAGATATGAATACCACATGCATAATATAATCGTACTAGTTTTTTTCGCAGAAACCAAACTTGTGGTTTCATTATAAAAGCAATAATCGTAAACGGTTCTGTTTATATCAGGCTTTAAATTATGAATTCTCAATGAGATTATTTGAGTGCAATAAAATACGATGTGATTGGTTTTGAGATAAGTGTTTTCATAATCTTTAGCGATTTTATGCGCCGTCAGTCGTAATTGAAAACATTTAAATATAACCCGACAAAATATCCCCGACACAATATAACCCGACAAAACATCCCTCAACATAATATTCCAAGGACAAAATAACCAACGGACAAAATATCTACTAAAACCTAACCTAACTTAACCTAACCTAACCTAACCATAGTGTATATTTTACTAGTTTTGAACAATCATTTATTGATGATTTTCCGGGATGTCTGTATTATTTTTGTTCCGTTTTACTCTATCGAACAATAAATTTATTGTCCTTACAGGTTGTCTGTATTATTTTTGTTCCATTTTTTTGTTAGGTTAGGTTAGGTTAAAATAGGTTAGGTTAGGTTGGGTAAGGTTGTGTTAGGTTAGGTTGGGTTAGGTTATGTTTTAGGTTTGGTTAGGTTTTCGTTGATATTTTGTTAGGGGATGTTTTGTCCGTGGGATATTTTGTCGGAGGATGTTTTGTTCGTAGGATAGTGACCAGACAACTCAGAATGAAACCAACTCAGAAGCACCTCAGAAAGGTCATTAAGAGTGATGATAAAAAATATATAAAAAAATTGGTTAAATAGGTTAAGTTAGGGTTGCTGGCTATTTTAAAATTATTATTTTATAGCTTTTAATGACCTTTCTGAGGTGTTTCTGAGTTGGTTTCATTCTGAGTTGGCATGGAACCATTTTGCCACGGGATGAAAAGTCGCGCAACCATAGTGGGTTACCCCGTTCTAAGGTCACATTACACATGGTTTGTCTAGGAATTATAAATTAGGTCGAGTTTTTTTTGTAGTGTGTTCATTTTTTTATGTTCAATTTTGTAAGTATGTTAAAATATTATGAGATGAAAATTATAAAGCAATATCTAGAAGAAAACTTAAAATTATAAGCGTTAATCTTTATTAGATTGCAACATGGTATCTATATTCTTCCTTCCTGTGTCCATAATCCATATCTTAATACTCTTTTGAAGTCGATTATTTTTTATGGTTTTTATTATTTTATTTTTTATAAGAATACCGGACAAGAGTCCCAACTGATCCCGTCTGAAGCCGGAAGATTTTGTATTATACAACACCTATTTCAAATCATATAATCACGCAGTAAAATAAATCAATACATTATCTGGTAAACGCATGTTTCAGAATTTTAATTTTAGTTTAAATAAAATCATTAAAAAATATATACGTAGGTAGGTACATGTGTTTCTTGACGAAATTGGTCCGTTTGTGTATTTATTTGCGCACTTACAAACTAATATATTTCAGATTTTTCTTACATTCTTATTTTTCTTAGACATTTTAGAAAAATGATAAATACTTATGATCAAAAAATAATTACAAAAAGTTTTAATAGTTTTATCATCACGCGTTTCAGCACTTTTGGAAGTAGGTATAAATTAAAGTAAATTTGGAATGATATTAAATCGATATTGAGTTGTAATTTTAAAAAGCTGGTACGGAGAATAATTAATCTTTCTCATTGGAACCGCCATGTACGATCGTAAGAACATCTTTCGACGAAATCTGGATTTTCGGCCGCTGGCTAGTTAAACGCACTTAATAAATAATCAACTTTTATAAGAATAAAGTGTTTTTTTAATTTAAATTTGATGAGATTCACAATTAATCGCATCTTTACTAATTTCATGGCGAAGTGTCAACGAACATTTCCGAAATGGAGAAATCTGTCAATACCTATGTACGAGTACGTACTTATATTATTTTAGGCCTCTCCGTGTAGGCAGCAGACAGCAGGCAGTAGGTACTGTTAATAGGTTTGTGTAACACATGTTTGTGAAACCCGCAGCAATTACGATTGTCCTTTGGAAGCTTTGTCTGGAAGGGTTGAAGTATGAAAGGTAGGTATTCTTGCCCTGATTATACAACCAGCCACTCAGGATTTGAATTATTTACGATTCTATAAATATTAATGGTTTCAATCTCCTCAATAATAAACGTTTGGATAGTAGTCTTTAATACAATTCCAGTTTAATGTTTTATTGCTTTATAGGTTACTAGCTGACCCGGAGAACTTCGTACCGCCTCAGAATCAATAACTGTTGTGTTAACTTATTAGCTGAATTAAATACAGTTTTTTCATTAAGTCAAAAATTACACAATGAAACCATTATTATCGATGCGCAACTGCCCGTGTTTTGTTTTTGTCAGAATCAGAGATGGCATTGTTTACGGATTTTCTTATTTTTTCACTTACTTACAGGAATTGCATTTCATTTTCTTTAGACGTATGAGGGAGATTATTTGTATTTTTGCAGGCATACGTTCACCTTTTGTCTCATTTTCGACTGTTGACATTTAGTGTGTAAGAAAGAGGGGTAGCATTATATGCTAAATAACAAAGGCAAAACAATCAGCGCATTAACATTCGACGTTTTTGATTTTTTGGAATTCACGCACTATTCAATATTATAGGTACTTATCACAATATTGCTGCAGCTCTTTCAAAAGATGAGAATCCGTTCCATACAAAATGTATGAGAAAAAGAATTTTCTTCATAACTTTTTTGTCGTTAATCTTTCCTATGTTTTAATAGCTATTCTGCTATTCGGGGCGGAGACAAATCCGACAAATCAAAGATCATAAAAATCGTTCCACTCGTTCTTGAGTTATAAATGGTGTAACTAAACCGACGTTTTATACAATTAAAAATACATAAAAGAGAATGTCTGTGGCGGCCGGCGGGAGGCCGGTATTTGATTATTTTTATGCAAATGTACTGATTAATTAAATTTTACTCATTTGACCTTGAAAACAAGAGGAAGCTCAGCAGTCTAAGTCTGATTTCGAAAAACTTCGGGCAACACCGGGGACTTCAGCTAGTTGAAAAACTTCGGGCAACACCGGGGACTTCAGCTAGTTGAAAAACTTCGGGCAACACCGGGGACTTCAGCTAGTTGAAAAACTTCGGGCAACACCGGGGACTTCAGCTAGTTGAAAAACTTCGGGCAACACCGGGGACTTCAGCTAGTTGAAAAACTTCGGGCAACACCGGGGACTACAGCTAGTTGAAAAACTTCGGGCAACACCGGGGACTTCAGCTAGTTGAAAAACTTCGGGCAACACCGGGGACTTCAGCTAGTTGAAAAACTTCGGGCAACACCGGGGACTTCAGCTAGTTGAAAAACTTCGGGCAACACCGGGGACTTCAGCTAGTTGAAAAACTTCGGGCAACACCGGGGACTTCAGCTAGTTGAAAAAGAATTTGCCTTTGCTTTTACTGTTATTGACGTAATCATACCATAATTTTATATTCCAATGAAAATAATAGACTCTCATGCCTTAATTGTTGTGTTTTTGAAAAGTTGTGTTTTTGAGAGCACAAGCTTCCCAACTGCTGTCGACTGTCCAGCGCTAGTGGAACTATAGCATCCCTAATTAGGGTATGTGTGTGTGGTTATGAGATTGAAGGGAGTAGGAATGTGAAAAGTTGGGAAGCACCCGGTTGTTCCGATCTGGTCACCAAGCACGCCTAAAAACGCAACTTTTCAAATCTGGAGGAGTATAAGGAGATTATATGACGCAAATGTGAATGGTAGAAGAAGTCGGGCCACCGGTCTATTAATTTATTAATCTTTTAAACTATAATGATTACCTGAAAAACACGGTAGGTCTGAATTTTGATGCAATTCCTCAGTAGTTATACTGTACACTTGAATAATGTAAGCGTGCTGCGGAAACATAGTGGGTTCGAAGGTCGCGGAGGTCGAATCCCAGTAACGACGGTAACCACTATTTTTAGTGTTTTTTCTAAAAATATTTTTCTATAGTCCCTATCTCTCAATCCTCGCGATAGCCGATGGCAAATAGTTAGTCTCTAGTTAGTTAGTAAGTTTACCTACATCTCGTCTGTTTACATTCCCCGCTGTCAGAACACAACGCGGCTGTGAATGTAGTTGTGTGCGTGAAGAGGGTCAAAGCCCCCGTGTTTATTGCGAGATATAAATTTCACGATGTTACGATATTTTTATACCTAACGGCCCGACCTGCCCGATGCCGCTCAGGCAGAAAAGAAACGCATTATCCAAAAGGTTTGTGTCGAGCGACGACCCTCGGAATAACACTGAATAATCGCTCGAACTTTTTTACTAAAATGTTCGTTTTGTTTGTATTGATTTTTAATTTTTAATTTTAGTTTATTCAGTCTCTAATCAAGTGAGTGATAGTTCCTATCTTTTGAGAGATAATTGGAAATCGGCGAGCAGCACGCTTGTTAAAACTGTTTTCACAACAATGTGTTTTGACGTCAACAATCGACATGCCAATGCCACATTGATATAACATCATGCAAAATTTTTTGACTAATAGAAATAGTCGGTGACAATCGAACCTACTCATATTAGGCGCATATAATTTGTTCACCTATTATAGGAGCCTCCTCTAACAAACAAAAAAATCTTTTTCTACGATCTTTTGTTTCTTTTAATATTTTATTGTCGTTATTTTTCTCACAAATCTGCACCCACCCACAGTCTTGCCTTGATACCATCCAACCTTCGATAAAAGAGGGCCACAGTAGTAGACTATACAAAAACGAATACGACGTTCTGAAAAACTCAGTGACAGACAGAACTCAACAAGTTATTTTCGGTGATATAAGAAAGCGAACCAATTTCGATCAGTTCCCTAAGGTGCTGTATTATTAGTAGCCAAATATTAATCAATAATTTTTGTTCCCGTTACGAAATTACAAAAACATATCTGCGGTGATTTAAAAAAACTCTCTTTTCAAAAAAAGATTCTCTATTACACCTATCTGTTCGTGAATTCCACTATTTCACTAGTGTTTTCGTCCCATCGGGTGGGCAATGCTCCCTTCTGATACTCGTATGGAACCTTTCAGCTTTGCACTAAAGCCGTTATAACGCACGAGCTGCACATGCGTGGAAGTTTGCAACATAGCTATTTATTTTACCGAAACAATCTGCCTCCTCTGAAAAAATAAACTAATTGATGTGTATTGCAGACGTTAATCAACCACTTGCAGTTATCGAAATTCTTTCTTGAACAAATAATCAATTACATTGGCTTGTCTGAAGCCAGATCTTTTTCAAATCGGTATAAATCAAAGTTCTACTAAATGTCTGCTTAGTGCTTGCCTTCAAACATAATTCAGTTTCATATTAAACAAGCTATTATCTGTATTCTATTTTTCTCGCTCTGTAATGTGTATTCTCTAACTTAATTGAGCACCTCTTTTCACTTGATGGACAAATTGTGCAGCAATTTGTAGGAATTCCGGACATAAAAATTTGATCGCCCAGTATTAAGATATTTTCTCCAGAATCAGCAAAATAATATGTTCATGGGTTACGAATTATTGCTCGTATAAGTTATAGATATTCGCCCCGTAAGATTTTATTCTGTTAAGTTATATTGTAACAAGAAATTATATAATTCCAATGATTGCGTTCTGGTGTAAAATACATATTATTTTTGGTGTGTAATCAAGATTACGGTGATCATTAAGAACTTAATCTGTGCTTATAAATGATTTTTGATAACCTTTGACTGGTACTCCTGACATTTCCTTCGCATTTAGAGCTGTCTGAATTAGGATGTCCATGACAAGGTTTTTAGCAAAAATAATTTAGAAATGAATCAATGAGAATCGGGTACAATAAGTATTTACTCGTATATTCGGAGAGCAAGGTTGAATTTTGCGATTTATAGACATACATTTTTTTAATAATATAACTTTTAATTTTTTTTCACAATATAACTTGTAATAATTGTTACCCTTTGTGCTATGCATAAAAATCTTGCCTAAACGTTAGTTTATAAATTTAAAAAATACATTTTTTTATTTATTCTTCTACTACATACAATTGGTGTGCAAGCTTGTCTCACTAGGAACTCGTGTGTGAGAGAAGGTGCAGTTTATAACAGAACTAAAAATAACAACACAATGTTACGTCTAAAATAAAAGATAATAAGTATCGTAGTATTGGAAATGCATATTTGTAAATTGGTTTTGATAAAATCTTTGAAGTTAGATCTGTTTTGACCGACGACCCAAGACTTAGTGTCTGATTTATATTAAAAATTGTCTGTTTAATGGCAAGTGGAAGTGCATTATAAAGCTTGGTTGAAAAGTATCTACAATATCTTTGCCAAAAGTTGCTTTAGCGAAAGGGATAAGTAAAAGTTTATGCACTTTGGTTGTAGTATCTCGAGCAGTTTTGACATTGTCAGTTTTTAAACATTATTGCCCTTAAATCTCAGGTTTCACATTATTTTTCAATATGTATTGCTATTTTCAAGGGCCGTTGAACCAGCTCACATCAATAGACCTATTGTTATCTACGTGATGGGCATCGAAACGCTAGTCTCTTTTCCTAAAGGTGGCTTTCCAAATAAGCATTTTCAAAGTGCGAGGTGTGTTGCACGTATGCACCTAATCCTGAACGGTAATCAGTAAGCGAGTAGGAAATCTAATTACTAATTTTATACCAAGCGCACAGAACTGAGGTAGTATAAAATATTATGTAGACTATGTAGGTTAGGCTTATTGTTCGTGCTCGTACCTACGCGGGTTTAATGAACTTAAATTAGTTAAAAATATAAATATTTACTTAGCTGTTTTTTTTTAAATATCGTTTGATGCATCTATTTGCGTGTCGTTTTACATTCAGCAAACACGTTTTAAATGTGATTCAGCCGGGGAAAAGTGCTGTGATTGACTAGAATATTTTTTTCACCTCAAACTACATTTTTTTGCAACAAAATTGGAATATGCACGGCGCAATTTTTATGAGCACAAGCGAACGTTCGCCATTCGAACGAGTTACTTGTTTTGATGCACAGACATGCAATTCTGATGCAACATTGTTGAATTTGCACAATTGTATGTTACTGTTACAAATGTAACAGTAACATACAATTATGCAGATGATACAGTACTTCTAACAAGTAACATTGAGGATTTACAACTTTTGCTGAATCAAGTAGTGAAGACTTGTGAGAATTGTGGGCTAGAACTGAATATAAATAAAACAAAATATCTACATGCTCATAATAAAAAATAACGCATTGGATGAACATCTTTATATTACTGGAACAAAACTAGAGAAGGTACTGAGTATTATATACTTGGGCTGCAATGTAAATGATAGATGGGATCCTTCAGTTGAAATCAAATGCCGCATTGAGCAACCACGTGCAACCTTTATCCGCATGAAAAAAATGTTCTGCAGTCATGATCTCAACCTTGGATTACGAATGCGAATGGTCAGACGCTACGTGTTTTCGATATTATTTTATGGAATGGAAGCATGGACGCTTACTGAAGAACTAATTAGGCGACGTGAGGCATTCGAGATGTGGATCTACAGAAGATTTTTTTAAGTTTGGTTATTTTTTTAATAGGTTTTCCGACGAATTTGATTATAAACCATTACACTCTTCGGTGAATTATCAGTTGTCGTTTGTTTAATCTGTGTTAACTGAATTGTAGATTGTAGTAAGTTGCATGAAATGTGACCAAATTTGAAAAGCCGGGTGCTTCCCAACCTTCCTCTTCCCCAGTTTATTTTTCTTTCCATACCTCTTCCAACCTTCCTTCCTGGGGATGCTTCCTGAAGAGAGAATAAAGAATGCTCGAGGCATACAAAAGGAAATCGATAATTTATTAGTGTCTAACATCCTAACAAAAGATCAACGGACAACCCTAAAAAACTGCGTTAGCTGCTTAATAGATCACCTAGTGGAGATGGCAGAAAATTTTTCGCAAATCCACTACGAAACACCTTTAAAAAATGTTATGAGAAGTATCGAATCGCTTTCCAATGATATTAATAAAATCAATAAAAAGCTGGACCAAACCCCTCAAGCTACAACGTATGCGACTGTTGCAGCTAGGCAGAAAACAACCCTTCAGAATCATGCCCTAATAATAAGCTCCGATGACCCACAGAAAAAATCAGCCGACATTGAAAAACTCATCAAAAAGCACGTAGATGTTCGCACTCTGGGGATCGGTGTGGCACGCATGCGAAAATCGAATAACAGCGACAAATTAATCTTCAACATGGCTTCCCTGGAAGATAAACATAAATTTAAAAGAGAATTGAATAAAGGGCTACAAGGCAAAATAAATATAGAAGAAGGAAAAAAATTGAATCCTTTGGTTATTATTAGAGGCCTTATCAAGGGAGCTACTAATGATGACCTAATGCATTCCCTGGAGAAACAAAATAATGGGATAGGTATTGATTTCTCGGAAAAAATATCCATTAAGTACAAAAAAAATCACAGGAATACACTTCTCTGCAATACGATATTAGAATTATCGCCAAAAAATTGGAAAAGCTTGATAGAAGCTGGGCATATCAATGTGGGATACCAACGTTTAAAAGTGGAGGATCAGTCACCATTGGTCCAATGCTATAAATGTATGGGTTTCGGACACACCCAATTGTTTTGCAAGGAAGAAACGGCCTGTGTTCACTGCGGGGGCAACCACAAATTCGAGGCCTGCCCTAACAAAAAAGAGCAGCCTACATGTACCAATTGTAATAATTTAAATCATAACGACCACAGAGCCACCAGCTCAGAATGTCCAATTTGGAAGATGATGGATGAACGTGTTAGGAAAAAAGTGGACTACGCCGGAATTTGTTGAAAAAGATGGTGACCAATCAATCATACAAAGGAAGTACCAATCGGTGGATGATTATATGCCCATAAAAAATAGCCTGAGAGTCCTGTACATTAATGCCAGAAGTATTAGAAACAAAATAGACGAAATAGAAGAAACGCTCAAAAGAATAACGGATACTGTGCACGTTTTAGTTGTCACCGAAACTTGGCTGGGAGATGGAGAAGGATCTTTGTTCAACATCAATGGCTATCAGGGCAATTTTGCTTCCCGGACTACTGGAAGAGGAGGAGGAGTGGCGATATATACTCACAATACATTTAACTGTGAAGTTATTGAAAAGTGGTCAACGAATAATTCTTTTTTAGGAGTTAGGGTACAATATAAACATTTTAAACCTTTAAATATATATGCTATATACAGGAAACCTAACAACAATATAAATGATTTTCTAATATATCTTGAATCTATTTTACAAAAAAGTAGCCTAGATACACTCATCTTCGGGGATTTAAACATTAATGTTCTTAAAAAAAATGATACAACAAAAAAATATATCAACACTTTATTTTCATACAACTATTTCATATGTAATAATACACATCCCACGAGAGTCACTGAAACCAGCAGTTCTCTATTAGACCATATTATATCAAATAGAGAAAACATATCTTCAACGACCTCCAATATTGATAACCAGATAAGTGATCATAGTATAATGATGTTAGACTACCAAAACTCTTTGAAACACCACTCTAACAACAGAATACCACCAAACATAAACATCAGCATCAATAAGAGGGCTTTGAGAACATATCTTGAAACCCAACCGTTTTCTCATGACACCACCAATATAACCGAAAATTTTAATCAATTCTTTAAATATATCGAAACAGCAATTGACACTTGCAAATTTAAGCCAAGGATACGAATAGGAAACCCTAAGCAGGGTAATACACCATGGTTTGACAAAAAACTGGATCTCCTTATTAGAGAACGAAATACTAAATACAAACAATGGAAGAAAGATCCACAAAACAGTCTTCTTATATCACAAAAAAATAAGTCAAGAAATTTGGTTACTAATTACAGACGTTTCGCCAAAACAAAATATTACACAGATATTTTTAAAGAAAACATACATAATCCAAGACAAACCTGGAAGACAATAAATTCAATCATAACTAACAGTCCAAAGAACTCTACAAATAAAATTGAAACTCTTACCATCAATAATATAGACATAAATGACCCGAAGCAGATATGTACAGCGTTTAATGACTTCTTTACATCGGTTGGTGAAAAATTAGCTGCGAGTATCCCATCTTATGCAGACGACGTAAATACAATAAACATGGAACCAAAGCCATTACAGTCCCTCTACATGGCCAATACAAACAAACTAGAAGTTTTAAAAATTATCTCAAAACTAAAAACTAATGCATCTCCAGGAGTCGATGGTATGACAACCAACTTACTCAGATTCTGTAAAGAAAAATTAGCGGATCATCTTGTTATTCTCATTAATCAGTCATTAGTGAGTGGACTATTTCCGGATCAACTAAAGCTTGCAAAAATCGTTCCAATTCACAAAGAAGACTGCAAAAAAAAATCCATCTAATTATCGTCCAATATCAATACTCTCAGTCTTCTCCAAAGTATTTGAACATGTAATCAAAAATAGACTAACAAAATATCTGACAACTAATAATATTCTCACGCCTCAACAATATGGGTTCAGAAAATTCTCCAACACGAAATGTGCTGCCTTTGATTTTATACTAACTCTTCAAAAACACTTAGATCAAGGAAAATATGCAGCGGGCATTTTCATTGACCTCAAAAAGGCGTTCGATACGGTTGATCATAAGATTCTGTTAAAAAAGCTTGAATATCTGGGCATCGTGGGCAACAATCTAAAACTTTTATCCAGTTATCTTACGGGTAGGTGCTGTTCGGTTGTTATTGGAAAAGATTCAAGTGATCATAGAAATATAACATGTGGTGTACCACAGGGCTCGATTCTCGGGCCATTATTATTTTTAATTTATATAAATGATATTGCA
This sequence comes from Limnephilus rhombicus, assembly GCA_929108145.2. Lineage (NCBI taxonomy): Eukaryota > Metazoa > Arthropoda > Insecta > Trichoptera > Limnephilidae > Limnephilus > Limnephilus rhombicus. The sequence continues at coordinate 5,981,814 of OV815285.1, forward strand.
AAATGGGGAGTAAAAGGTACACTTCAACTTTATGCTGATGACACAATATTATTCTATCATAATACTAATTTAAACGAAATGGAAAAGGACATGGAAAGAGATTTGGCTCATCTAGCCGAGTGGTTGAGAATTAATAAACTTAGTCTTAATATTAAAAAGACTCACTATGTGCTATTCGGGAATAAGAGAGAACAATGCCTAAACATTTCCCTTGGACTAAACAAACTGGAACAAACAGATGTCGCAAAGTATCTAGGACTTTTAATTGACTCACGGCTTTCATGGAAAAATCATTTTGACCATGTTAAATCAAAGATTGCTCCGGTGACCGGTGTAATGTACAGGCTACGTAGATTGCTTCCCACATCCATACTGCGATCTTTGTACTATGCTATGATTCACTCCCACTTGGCATACCTTTCGGGTATCTGGGGTTTTGCTACCAAAAAATTGATATCGGAGGTACAAATAATCCAAAATAGAGCCCTACGTAACATTTTTGGCTTGCCTTGGGATACACATGTTAAAGATATTTACCGTCACGCACTTGTATTACCATTTAAGATTGTTCCTAGCTTTGAGATAACAAACACCATCTTAAATATTATTCAGTGCAACACCCACACAAATATAAAACTGAACTATAACAACGACGTTCACCAATACGATACACGGCAACACAACAAACTACATATATCAAAAATACACTCAACAAAGTTCGGACTGAAATCATTAGAATACATTGCGTACACTAACTATAACAAATTGCCTGAAGAATTAAGACAGGCCTCTAATAAATCTCGAAACGATATATTGAAATCCTATTTTTTCAAATGTTATTTGGAAAACGAGTCATAAGTAGGTACAAACTCTGTTCTGATAGCTATCCTGATTATCTCCAAGTATCAAACTTTGTACATCCAGATATGATGGGCGCAGTTTATATCTTTTTAAAATCTTATCATGTATTTTTTATGTAAACATCTTGTATTAGGTCTGTGTATTTTTGAGCATGTACCTTTTATTGTATTTTTCCTGATTTGTTTTTTATGCATTTCTATAGTCCATCATGGAGGATACTTGATTTTAACTTTGTGACACCAACAGTACATAAATCAAATGAGTGGTTATAATATTATTCATAAAATCTTATAAGACATGTTTCTGTGAAATATTTGTAAAGTGATTCTTCATATGTTTGTGTCTGTATGTTGCTTCTGTAAAATGTTTTGTAAATTTTTTCTTTATGTATTGTGTCTGCATATTGGGTTGGGTTGGGTTTATCTTTTGAAATGTACCAATTGGCGATTCCTTAATGAGTTTTGATAACTCTTGGGAATGCAACTTCGTTGTATGTTTTATTTAAAAAAAAAAAAAAAAAAAAAAAAAAAAAAAAAAAAAAAAAAAAAAAAAAAAAAAACCTCCCAACCCCGATTGGGGAAGCCATAGTACCACTGGATTCGGGCAAATGGACCTTTTTTTTAAAATATACACAAACTTCCCGGGAATTCCCGCGAATAACCCGACAACATTTGAAAATCTACTACCACCACCACAGTAAGCCGAAAATGTTGCTTGAGTCGTGTGGAGAACCTAGCCAGCCGAGGAATCGAACACGGGACGCCTGGGTGGTACTCAATCGCAACTAGGGTTCCCAGATCGAAAAATCAAAATCTCGGAGAAAATTCCTGAAATTTGATAAAAATTCCGGACTTTCGAAAGTTACGGAATTAACAAAGATATGCTCTTATATATTTGTGATGCAGGCACAAAATGTCAATGTTGAAAGGGTCTTTTCCTTAATGGGAACCCAATGGTCAAAAGAAAGAAACAGGCTTTCTGTAGAGTCTATCAAGTCGATTCTCTTAACCCAGTATAATTTAAAAAAATACTTAAAATTAAAATATTAATTTGTACCCTGAAGATGCTTACGTAAAGCGAAACCGGTCGGTTCATAAATTAATAAATCTCTTTGTTTTAAACAAAAAAGTATTTTATTGTATTAAATATGACAAACCACAAAGTGATTGTTTTCTACAATAATAAAAAATACTACTTGCGAAATGTTCTACAAAATTATTATTAAAGATTCAGAAGTGTTGAACAATATTTCTGGGAGCATTAAATATCAGAAGTGATGTTTTTACTTTGATTTGTAATAAAAATAATTTTGTTTATTTCATTTTTTGTATTAATCTCCACTTAATTGTAGAAATTCCGGACTGTTTAGGATTCCCCCCGCATTCCGGACAAATACCTATATTTCCGGACTTGTCCAGAAAATTCCGGACGTTTGGCAACCCTAAATTCGAAACCAACTCTGCCACTGACCGGTCAAACTCTTGATGGTATTCGCATAAAAAAAGTATTTTAAAGATTTTTTGTCTATGGATTTTCTTATTACTTATTACGTTTTTAGTACGCCTTCGATGTAAGGTTTCTCAAAATTGGCGCTTCTTAAATGATTCTATTATTGTAATTTATTTTTAAACACTTCGCAGCATTATGGTCTACGGTGTACGCATTCGAGACGGTGGGCTCGATTCTGTCGCAGCACAAAAAATATATTGATGTAGTGTTCGTCTGAAAACGGGACGTCGACCTGATTCGATTGAGATATGATAACATGACAAATTTTCAGAAAACCAAAACAACTTTGTACGCATATTATGTGGGTACTGCTAGTAGGTATAGGAACTATTCACCTAAGAGGTAAACCGATAGGTGTGTGTTATTTCCGTAATTTTTCCTTCCTTCTATTGTGAGATAAACCGATAGATTTATGTTAGTTGCGTAATTTTTCCTTTCTGCTATTGTTAAGATAAACCCATAGATGTGTGTAATTTTCCTTCTTTCTGTTGTGAGATAAGCCGATAGATTTGTGTTAGATGCATAATTTTTCCTTTCTGCTATTGTGAGATAAACCGGTAGACGTGTGTTATGTGTGTAATTTTTCCTTTCTGCCATTGTAAGATAAACCCATAGATGTGTGTAATTTTTCATTCCTTCTATTGTGAGATAAACCGATAGATTTGTGTTTTGTGCGTAATTTTTCCTTCCTGCTATTGTGAGATAAACCGATAGATTTGTGTTATGTGCGTAATTTTTACTTCCTGCTATTGTGAGATAAACCCATAGATGTGTAGAATTTTTCCTTCCTTCTATTATTCGAATGTCAAAATTCTTTCTTGAACAGACAATCAGTTCCAGAAGTCGAAAGACCTGATTTAAAATGGAGATATCAGTTAAAAAGTTTACTATAAAAAATAAAAATAATTGTCGATAAACTCCACCTTTACAAAAAAGAAGACTGGAACATGTTTGCAACACAATTCTTAACCTTTCACATGTATTCATTTTATTCGTGCGTGTTGAACTGACACTAGACTCTGTGTAATAAATTAATTACCCGTATCGATGTGTTTAAGAATTATTAATGTTAGTATACTACTACCTACTCTTATTACTTATTGGTATTCATCCGATGCATTTTGCTTTGTCAGTATTGTCCCCCCAGTTTTGTGAACACAGTATGCAGATTTTGGTATTTAAATTAATTTGCTGCTTGCATACGTGTACAGTAATACATTATAATTTTTATTATGCAATTGCGCCGCTGTGAAACGGAATATAGTTACAGTCACAGAAGAAATAAATGATGTTACAGTCACAGAAAGAAAAAAAAGGTATATACATAGTTATACAGTCACCGGAAAATAATATGCAATTATGATGCTTATGACCAAAATAAAAGACATCCCTTTATCCCCACCCCCATTCGATAAATATTTTATCGATTATTTATTTATTTCAACGCCATAAAATGGCTATTACAATCCGGTGATACATGATACACAGTGGTACATAGGAGGGTAATTACAATGATTATAATGTACATTAAACAAAGTACATATGTATGATAACAACTAGTATTTAGTTATAGGATACAAATATGTTTATAACAAAAAAAGAATATGAGCTCGTACAAAATACACATTTTTATGCAGAATAAACATAAGTAAATAAAGGTGAATTCTTAGAAAAATTCTCAACACCAAGTATAATATACCTACTTTACTTTTATTTGTACATATTGTTGGATTCTAGGAATTGGCTAAAATGGACTAACTTAGTAATGATATTATTGTTACCTTCAGTTGAAATGACTGAAGTTTGAAATGACTACAGGTACTGCTAATTAGTTCAGCTTTTCAGGGCTGCCAGTTAGAGAATCAATAATAAATCTTTGGTTTAAAAATAAAATTTTCAAAAAAAAATTATACATTATTAGCTATCACTTATCTAACTAGTCTGTCTGATAGTTAATATATCTATACTTGGTAACTTGATGTCGTTCCCCCGCACGACTAGATCGCCAACAAACAATAGTTGGCGTTAACTAAATTTTGCATTTAGGATATACATAAAATGATTAGTAATTTGTTCGTTCGTGTAATTTGGTATCGATTTCGAGAACTACTGCAGATTGTCAACGAGCAAGCAATAGTTCACGCCGACTCAAAGGTCAACTTGAAATATTTTATAATCTGCTCATTCGTAGATGGCGATAATGTAATTATTTTAGAAAAAAACCCTTTTTGCAAGTTATGCTGTAAAATATTAAGACGAATTGTTTTTTGCGCCTGCAAATGCGCAATACCACGTGAATTATGAATAATAAGTTTTTTCCATAAACAAACTCAATTCTTTCAAGATGGGTACGCAAATACCAGTACACCGAATCACCGTTAGAGTGTTGTATTTAAATGTCTTTTTTTTTAAATAATTGATTGAAAGTTCACCCTTAATGCTAAATTTAGTCGACACCAACTATTTTTTGTTTATTAAATATCTGCAGTCGTGCTAGGGAACGATGTCAAGTTACCGACATAGTCGATAAAATCCTTATCAATGTATCCATGCTCCTAATCTGGGATGTCTTTTATTGTGCATTTGCAAGCTCAAACAAACAATAAATTCATCTCAATATTTTACAGCAAAACTTTCAAAAAGGGTTTATTCCTGAAATAATTATGTTACAGCCATCTACTAAGGAGCCGATATGAAATATTATAAGTACTCTCAAGTCGACGTTAACTGATGCTTGCTCCTTGCCTATCTGCAGTCGTTCCGCAAATCAATATCAAGTTACTGACACAATCAATAAAATATTTTTATATATTTGTACCTTCCAGACTGTCAGGAAGTCGTAACTAAAATATTATGAGGTTATCCAAAATCCATTTCCAGAAGAAACAAAAAACAAAATAAAGCTTTTCATTACAATAATATCTACAACCGAGGTGGTAATCCGGTGAGATGGTGTGCGCTGGGTTACGGTTACGACGCGACTCTGTGTTGTTTGTTCACATTTTAGCACAGTCTGCCTAATTAAGCGCCTTTATAATTTATTCAGATTTTCTCCACTTTCTTAAAGTTGATGTGTACAGTTATTGCGCGCTGAAGAGTCGTTTTACGAACACAATTTACAAAGCCGAAGGTATATTATATCTTCTTGTTTCGTTGGCCGTAAACCGCTATTAATAAATGTAATAAGATTTCGTAATGTAATGTTTTAGTATTTATTGTTTCATCGACGGACAAAAACACAATAAATCGTATAAGTTAAGTGATTTTGCAACTATTACTAAGCATTGTGCTTTATTATTTATCGTTATGAAATATCAAAATCTCATTTCATTTTTTCTATTATGATTTTGAAGTGAAATTTCTATAGCCCCGCTGTGATTTGGATTTTGGATGAAACGGAAATGGTGATTACTGCACCTGCGACGAATAAACTACGCTCATTGGTCGCTTTGATTACGACCTCACTTTTCAAGTATTGGTTGAGATTGTTTTGGTAAAGTTTCGCTTCTACCGCGTGTAAACTGTACTCGATTTTTTGTTTTTTTTTTTTTTTTTTTAATTTTTTGTTTTGCACTTTACATTTTCCTGAATTACAAGGTTTTTTCAAAATTTTGCTATGAATATTTATATCTAACTATAACACTACATAATATGTAAAAAATCATTGTTATTTCAATTACAATAAACAATTATTAAACAATACTCTCCACTCCGCGTCTCCGCGGTTCCATAACAGTTGATCCTCTTGATAGTTGACCCCCGGCGTATACTATAATAATAATAATTTTTATTTTAGTAATTTGTACATTTAAGTTTACAAATTTCTAATTGATTATAATATTTCATATTCACTATATTTTTTCAAGTTTTATGTAGCTCCTACAATACGTCTTGAACTTTCCAATTGGTGTGGACTTTACTGGTAGTGTGTTATACAACTTCATTCCCTTGTACAGTAGACTGTTCTGCGTATTCGCTTTGTCCTTTTTTTGTAGCCTAATTTCCTTGCACGTCCTTGTGTTATATCTGTGAATGTCTTTATTATATACAATTTTATTTGAGAAGTATTTTGGTAACGTGTTGTTCAATATTTTGTGGATAAATACCATCGTGTTCAAGGTCAGCATCTGTTTCACGGTCAACCAATTAAGTTCCTTTAACATTTTAATTATTTTTAAAAATCTGTTTCGTCGAAGAATTATTTTCATTGCCCTGTTTTGGAGAATTTGTAACTTATTTTGTTCTCTTTCGTTACATAGGAAAAGTATACTTGAGCAGTAGTTGAAGTGTGGAGCAATAATTGAATTGTATATGGTGATTGCAGTTTTTCTAGAAATTTTTGTCCGAATTCTTCCAAAAAAAGATATCTTTATACAATAGTCGGTTTAGGGAAAATACGGTATACCTACTAACACAAAATATAACTCAAAATGGGTGTGCAGAGAGTAAGTACCGCCGAATAACAAAAGTATAGAATATATTTTCATTCAAATGCACCACGGAAAAACTACTTGTGATACCGTATGTACCAGCGTATAAGTACAAATGCACCAAGGAAAAAGTACTAGTGATTCCGTATGTACCAGCGTATAAGTACAAATGCACCAAGGAAAAAGTACTAGTGATTCCGTATGTACCAGCGTATAAGTACAAATGCACCAAGGAAAAAGTACTTGTGATACCGTATGTACCAGCGTATAAGTACAAATGCACCAAGGAAAAAGTACTTGTGATACCGTATGTACCAGCGTATAAGTACAAAAATCGGCACTGTTAATGAATTCGTTTGATATCCATACCAACTTTTATTTAAGGCCAGTTACAGTGCACGGTTACTTTTTTACCTTTCCTAAAACGTTACATACAAAGATTGATGATTTTTTTGATAATAAATGGAAATGATATACACACGCCTTCCTCTAAAACACAGATATTTTTTTCAGACATTATCAAATGATATTTCTAAATACGTAGGTATCTATCTACGTAGTTGTACCAAGAAAAATCATGTTTTTAAAAATACATATGAATACATGTTGCATAATGTCTCTTACGTTGATTGCATATTTTTTATTATCAATCTTAGTTGGTCCTACATAATCTGAATAATTTTTCATTTGTCATTTTATGTTCGTAGATAATCGATTGTTTGTTTGACTTTGTATTGATTAATGAATTTTGATAAAAAAACATTTTAAATATAGTCACTGTTACCAGAAATAATTGGAAGACTTGTCGTTTTTATTTTTTTCATTATAGTTTTTTTTTCACTAACAATAGGTAATTCAAATGATTTCTTTATTCTTTGCCAAATTATACTACAAAAAATATGTAATTCTTATTAATTATTGTGTAAAAATATGTGCATCTGCTGTTTACTGTAGAACGACGACTTTATAAATTATAAATCGCTAACGTAAATTTATTTTCGTATGTTTTCCACATTTTAATTTCTAATTTATGTTTTCTAAGTAAGTACTTATTTATTATATCTCCTAACATCCGAACTGTTTCAAAGTGTCAGCTGAAATTTAATTATTTTAAATTACCAGCACAGACCCACGAAAAATGACAGGATATTTTAATTCCGATTTTTCGTAAAAGGCAATTAAATTCATTTTCTCTTAAAATACCAAATTATAGATAGGTAGGTTCCAAATTCGAAAAACGCATAAAATCAAAGCGTTTTTGAGTGCATTGAACCAGATTTCACACAGAAGTAACTACTAACGCAATCACTTTTTTAAGGCTCTGCAACCGGGCTGGAAAAGAAGAAGATAGAGATATACGAAATTACGAATGTTAGAGGAGAGCGCTAACATTTATAGCGACAAAATCGATGCGAAAATTGTGAAAATGTTTAATAAAACACGACTCGTTTAAAATAGAGTAAAAATCTCGCGGGCATTATCTTAAACAGAATTTAAAGAAACACTGTGAATTCTTTAATAATAATAATAATAATATTTGGATGATTTATATAGCGCCGTTTTTGTGAAAAATCACCTCAAGGGTGCTGTAATACATATAACTTGTAAAATAACTGAAACAAACGTGTTTTTAATAATTTTTGGAGCATATCTTGCGATTTTTTTCTATCGAGGGAATTTTATATAATTTGCGTTTCGGCGCGGGCAAAGTCTAGATATTATCTTCAAGAATAACATATATTTTTTTAAGAGCTTTAAAACTAACCGTGTTTAAGGGAAATATGTAAGAAACCGGTAGAAATTCAGGTTGCGGTCCCTTAAGGAGAGGAAGGAATGAACATTGGTCCTGAAGAGTCCCATTGTGTAAGAAGGAGGAAACACAGAGACCGCCAATTCGTCCGTAGCCGAGCTGTTGAAATCAAGAACGAGTCGAAGAAGAGACCCGTTCTCATGTGACAAATGTCAACCGTATACGAATGTCGGGCGCGCGTTTAGAGTGTTTCGCTACTATGCACCGGTGCCGAAGGGATCAATGACGCTAGTTTCTCGGAGCATCTTCCATTGAATTACAGTTAAAACAAAGATAGCATTCCCACCCCGACGCCTGTGTTGTAAAGATTACAATCCGTTTGTTAAGATGGGAGAATCTATCTAACGTACCGCCCGTTTCTGCATCGATTGTCCGAGTCCTTCTTACAATCAGTTTCAATTATGAAAATGACACTTAAATTCAAAGCAAATTATTTGAGTTCATCGAACCAGATTTCATAGGGACGCACAAAGTTAACTAATTAACCAGCTAACCAATTAGTTAACTATTTAACCAATTTTTTGGTAAATTTTTTCATCGTTTTTCATCGAGTTGCGTTCAGTTCATTCTGAGTTGTTCGGTCACCACCCGATGACCCGATACTTATTTCGGAAGCGTGGTGTTTCTTTTTCTATCACTACGCGACTGAAATGGGCAAGAATGGGACAAGAATCGGCGTTTAAGAGGGTATTATCAGAGAAAACCAGAAATATGTCATTTTTAAATCAGATTTTAGACGTATTGACTCTTTTCTACAAAAAATTATAAATGGATTTCGAAAGATTGTTCTTTTATCTAGCATTCGCATGTGTTAAATTTTGAGAAAAAATGTTTATTTTTATTATAATAAGGTTATACCATAGGTCGTTGGCAGATTTGTTAAACTTTCAAAAAAGATTTTGTATTATACCACACCAATATCAAGTCATGTAATCGCGCAGTAAAATTAATCAATACATTATATTTGTATCGCATCTTTTAGAATTTTAATTTTAATTGAAATAAAATCATTAAAAAATATATACGTACATGTATTTCTTGACGAAAATTGGTCCGTTTGTGTATTTATTTGCGCACTTACAAAGTAATATATTTCAAATTTTTTTTAACAGTCTTATTTAACTTAGACATTATTGAAAAATGATAAATACTTATAACAAAAAAATAATTACAAAAAGTACATTATTTTAATAGTTTTATCATCACGCCTTTCAGCATTTTTGGATGTAGGTGTAAATTAAAGCAAATTTGGAATGAAATAAAATCGATATTGAGTTAGAATTTTAAAAGGCTGGTAAAGAGAATAATTAATCATTCTCATTGTAACCGCCCTGCATGATCGTAAGAACAACTTTCGACGAAATGTGGATTTTCGGCCGCTGGCTGGTTAAACGCTCTTAAATCAATTACATTTATGTCCGTGTAGCCAACTTGATAGCCAACGTCCGTTGAACGGACAGGGCACAAGAAGAAGATATTTGGTTTCATCATTGCCATTATTATTATGTATTGCGTTATTATTTTCGCGTGTACAATACAATAATATGGCGTTCTATAAATGAAACACAAACACCTACCATAAATAAAGTGTTTAAATCCTTCATAATGATTTGTTCTTCCTTCTTCTTCCACCCGACACGGTACAAGGCACCATCTGGTTTGATTAATAGTGTACAACTTCGAGACTGTACCTACTCCTGATTAATCATCACATCGCGTTCTCCATAACGGAATTAAAGGAATACTTTTCCTGCGATTAAAAACTTTATATTCAACCAGCGATGTAGAAAGCGCATGTGGACCTTGTGACACCGGTAACTAACTGAGGGAGCAGTTTTTCTTCCAATTTGGACCCCTCCCCTCCTTGATGAGATAAATTTGAGCCACTTCGTAAATTCTTTTCAAGTAACGTGAGACTTGCTGGACCCCTCCCCCCCCCCCTTTTTGAGCTCACGTAATTAAAACCCATCTGCTTGTTTAGGAATAAATACATCCCAAAACACGTAATCGCGTTATACTTTCATAAGACCAAAAACGTTCCGAGCGACCTTACATTTTAAAAGCTATAATTATATCTCATTCAAACATGTGTTTTTTTTAACCAGAAAGAGAACAAAATAATGCTTCTTATTGTCTTTGAAACATGAAAGCTATCTTGCATAGATATTTGACAATCTCGATCCAAAGTGACAGTTTCAGAATTTACTCGCGAAACTGAGGCTTCCGGATTGTGAGGTGCGAATATATTAAACCAAGCAGACTGGTTAAAGTATGCCCCCTAATTAACCATCACGTCGTTTCACTGCAGAGGTAGGCAGAGAGGACGGACCGCCAAACAACACTCACATTCATACATACTCTTCTATTGTTCTGACTTTTGACATGGTCAGACTCAAGTATCTGATTCACTTGGTCGTGCCATGTCTTCCTCGAGTGCCCCCGACTTCTTCTTCCATTAACATTTGCGTCATATATTCTTCTCGCACTATTTTCTTCTTTCATTCGTTCTACATGCCCAAACCATCTGAGGCTCCCTTTCTTAATCTTAGTCATTATGCTTACTTCAGCCTTACATTCCGCCTCGGGGATCTCATTTCAACAGCATTCAGTTTACTTTCATCCTTCCTCTGATAGTTCCATGCCTCTGTGCCATACATCAGGGTAGGTACCAGGACTCCATTGTGGACTGCTAGCTTCGCTTCTTTTGACAGTTTTTTTTATTAGCGCCTACGGCATTCAGTCCTCCATTAATGGAGTTACCTGCATTTACCCTTCTTTCAATATCTCTATCAGCCTTCGCATCTCTCGTAAACGTACTACCCAGATACACAAAGTCACCCACCTGCTCCGAGTATTCATCATTCACAACTCTATTGCACACTGTTTTCGTACTCTCTTTCAAACACCATGACTTTAGACTTACTTACATTCATCATTAACTCATTCTTCATACACACTTCGTTCATTCTAGTTACGAGAGACTGTAGTTCCTCCATGGTGTAGACGTAGACCGATAATGACCCGATAAAAGACCCGATAAAAACCATCTAACCAGTTATCAGGTATACCGCCGCCGCAGAAACCCTTTAATGGATAACCGACACCTCTGCCATAGGTTACCTCAAGTTATTCGCTACGTTTGGTGACTTAGCAGGGGTGCCCGGGTTCACATCCGGGTGAGATTTGTTCTGGTCTTGACGGTGGATGAGACTGCCCATAAACTTCGTGGGATCGGATAGACTGGTTAAAAAAATTGTTGACTTTTATAAAGTCAATAGTTCCATATAAATAAAATACCCCAAGTGGTTCGCTACGTTTGGTGATTTAGCAGGGGTGCCCGGGTTCATGGGGTGAGGTTTGTCTAGGTCTTGGAGGCGGATGACCAGGACATACTGAACCCAAGCTTCCTACTCACCCCTTAAACCCTTTTCCTTCCCAGAACTCTCCTCTCCTTCCTTTCCTTAAAAAAACCCTCCACACAGCATCATAGGTGAGCATAAAGATGACATAGGCCCTGAGGGAAATTATGTTCCTCAGGGCCTCCTGTGTGGAGCTCATGTAGGATAGGATATTTTATTTATTTATTTATAAGTACATGTTACATAATTAATACATTTACTTGAGAAGATACATTAGATCACCATACTAAGCAGCTGCCTGTTTCATGGTGACCAATAGAGGATAGTTATTTTGAAATAAAGTCTACTAAGTGTAAACATATTTAAGTAAAATTATAAAAAAATCAGAAAATTGGTAGAAATGTTTCCAATAACTCACAAATTGCCAAAGTTGCCTCGAAAATAAACACAAATAAATAAGATAGCTGATATGTATGTACATAAATACACATACACACATACATGCACACATACATACATACATATACTTACATAAACATGTATTTATGTATAACCACACATAAACGTATATACACAAATATATTTATCCGTGACGCTATCTGGGTTACAAACCAATTCATAGAATGATTGTTTCCAAAAAAAAGTGTAGTTGCCTATAATATGGATAAAATTACTTGAAGATAATATTGTTAATTCTAAAATTTAAAATATGAGATTGACTATATTACGGTTTGACAGTAGGCAATGGCGACATTGGTAAAAACGCACGTCCCGGATAGACGAGAGGATGAGTTCGAGTCTCAGTTGCGACCATTATCTTTTACTGTTTTTCTGTGTCTTGTTCTCTTTCATATTTTCGTTTAGATTATTAGTGTTATCTTCGTCTTCAATGATATATCACTTTAATGGGAATAACCTTCAAAAGTTATAAAAAGAGAGTTTTTCTTATAAAAATTGTATTACTTTTCTTGTTAGTGTCCAAATCAACTATCTTGTAGTTTACCCTTACTGAGTGCAGGGCTAGTGTATTCTATATCAATGCCTTCTTCCCTTTAGTTAGAAACAGTGTAACGCGTGAAATTAAATTACGCGATAACCCCGTTATTGCTTCTAGGCGGCAAGGCAGGAGAGCGCCGACTCTCGACTTTCAGAATTGTAATCTTATTTGCCAATGTTAATGTGTGATACATAACATAATATAACAGACAGGGAAGCAGAAAACAAAACATAAATAATATTTTTTAAATACAAATCTACCTCTTAGAAGAAAGTCAATCATTCCCAGGTAACAAATATCCTAAAAATATTATCATTCGTCCTAGTCCATTATTATTAGCTTAAACTGTTGTGTGTGCATTGGTGTAGGATTTAGGCCCCGACGCTCGGGACCAATCACCCACTAACTGTTCTATTACATCCAGTCGAATTGCTTTAAAAATGAATCTTTCAAATCATCTGCAAACGTGTGTAGTTCGATGTCTTTAAAAATATTACAAAACAGATAAATAAATAATACAGGTCCGATGTGGGAACCTTGCGGAACACCACTGCATGTAATAGAACAGTTATTGGTATTTTCAATTTACGATAATAGTGTAACACTGGAATCAAATCATGGTACAATATCTTCACTTTTATTTCATACAATGAAATAACTATCCCTTCCCACTCCCGCCCATCCATTGACATCTTTAATTGTTATAATTAGTTTTAAGTAAACTCTAATGAAGTAATCATTGCTTACGAAACATTGGTTTTGTAAACAATAAAAGTGGTTAAAACGTAGTATTTTATTAATTTTGAATTGAAATGGTGCCACAAAATAAGTTTGCCGTGTTTTAAGAAATAACTATCACCTTTTTTCTCTCCAGGGGTGGGCAGAGACGATGGACCAACTTTATCTTGTTATACACTACACACCCCTTGCATCATTCACATTCTAACATGCAGACTCTTCTGTTACTGACGTCACCTGGGATGACTCGAGTATTTGATTCAATTGGTCGTGCCATTTGTAGGGCGTCCACGACTTATTACATTCACGTCACATATTATTCTTTTGACCCTCTGGCCATTCGCTCTACATCTCCAAAATTTTTCCGTTCCAGTCTTTGAAATTTGACGATAAAAGAATTTCGGATGTAGTAAGTAAATAAAACTTTTTTCTCTGGAAAATCGAATAAAAGTCATCGGACATTTGCGTCACTTTGCCAACACACCCCCGTACGCGTACGTGTATGAATACATTCATTATCCAACAATATCTCTCGCATACAACGTTACGTCCAAGAGGTTAAATACTTCGAATAAAATAATTCTAAATGCGATTACATTCCTGTGTCGGAATTTTCAAAGCTTATGAAATTTAAATTCACTTTTGTACAGAATTTCTAGTCGTTCTTGCCTCGAGGATTTCATATTGCTCAACGTATCGTGTTATTAATTTTTATTTTAGTAATTTGTACATTTAAGTTTACAAAATTTCTAATTAATTATAATATTTCATATTGCAAACTAAATTTTATGTAGTTTTATACAGTACATCTTGAACTTTCCAATTGTTGTGATAAATTGTTGTGTAAAGTTTCTGGTATCGTGTTATATAACTTCATCCCTTTGTACAGTACAGTAAACTGTTCTGCGTATTCGCCTTGTCCTTTTTTTTAAGCCTGATTTCCTTGCACGTCCTTGTGTTATGTCTGTGAATGTCCTTGTCGAATATAATTTGTGTTTACTATGATCTACAGTTGTGTACCGATATTGGTGAAATCTTGTACACTTGACCTTTAAAATAAGAAGTTTACTGTGTACTTGAGATTCCGAAACCACAACCCTCCCCCTTTTCCCAACTATTGAGGCAGAATTTTGATACTTCTTTATAAAATTTTGTCCTTAACACACTTAATAAATATATAAGATTCGTGTCAAAATGTATGATTTAACTAATAATGTTTTCTGTTCTGTCTTATCATTGCTCCGTTCTATTATTGTTCTGTTATATCACTGCTTTGTTTTTACGGTTGTCGTATATTTCGTACCTAAAATAAATAATAATCCAGAACAAATTTGCTTAATCCATTGATGTTTACAATATTACGGTTGGTCGAAAATTCAGCCCGGAGTCACGTAGCGTTTTGTAAAGTTTGCAGAACCCAACTGTACCCGACTGTATCCGACTGTACCCGACTGTACCCGACTATACCCGGCTACCGCTACCGGTTAACTTTACGACTGAATTTCGGGCACCAGCGCTGTCTTTGATCCGCCATCATTAATTATCGGATGTAATTAATTAAATTGGATTATTCTCCCTTCGGAAATGTTTGACATTCAGACAGAACGTTGCTATTCAAGTCCGTCGATGGGATGAAATCGTTTCTTGAACGCGTTCATTTTGCATTTGATGTGAAAAGACATTTTGAATCGCTTACTCTGACTTTAATGCCACCTTGAGTTAAGACAAATTATCTCAATACTCTTTTTATCTGTCTATATTTATAGTATCTTACTCCTTTTTCTTTATTAGTGGTAAATTTAACGTAGAATTGCAAAATTCACGATTTAATCTATTAATCTACTAAACTAAATATTTTTCTACCGATTTCTCTGTTCCAATTTATTATTTAACTTTTTAATGAACCATTGTGGTACCCATTTGGCAAATATACGTTTAAACAATAATTATTGAAGTCGATGAAAATATGTAGGTATATATGTTGGAGTAAAAAAGTTGCTTTTAAAATGTTGAGGTTCGTTAAAGTTCGTAGAAAATGCTTTTAACAAGGTAAGTTCATCGAGGGGGTAGAGCGGTGATTGGCTAAAAATTCGTGACGTAGCTTGCAGTCCATGTTCCACTGGGAGATATGAATTAACTTGCTATACAAGTGGTACATCTTGGATTGAATCATAGATTTACAATTTTAAATCGTAGACTTACATCTTCGATTGAATCATAGATTTATAGGTTACATCTTCGATTGAATCGTAGATTTATTATGTCTTTCATCTTCGATTGAATCATAGATTTACAGCTTACATCTTCGATTAAATCGTAGATTTATGGCTTTCATCTTCGATTAAATCATAGATTTATGGCTTTCGTCTTGATTGAATCATAGATTTATGTTGATTAAATCATAGATTTATATCGTTCATCTTCGATTGAATCATAGATTTATAGCATATATCTTCTTTTGAATATAGATTGCGTAAACTTAAAAAAGAATTAGTTCGCTAGAAAGGAGGGCCGCTAAGACAAATTAGTATCTTCATGCCCTGCTTCTTAACTAAATGTATTTAGGGTAAGTATATTTTGTCTTGTTTTCTTTGTCTTCTATTTGTGTCTAAACTGCCTAAGTAACTGCTACCGTTAGTTTCTTGGGTTTTCTTTGTTTGTTCTGTTCTTTCTTCAACGACTAACATAAATTTTCATTTTTCACGGCTTGTTTATCTTTACGTTTACTGAAACGTTAATGGCCGGCGTTTTAGCCGAACAAATCCGCAGCAATGCCGTAGGTCGTATTGTGAACGTTAGGAAGCTCTATGACTATGGCAACACTTTGGGACGGAAGGTTAAAGCTGATGAAGAAGAAAAGGGTAATTATTGGGAAGTACCTACTTATCAAGGTCATACTAAAAGCTGAAAGTATCTTCCACTTCGTAATGAGTTGCAAATATATAAACTTTTAAGTTTGAAAATTGGTAGTTTTGTGTTTTTTTGTGGCACTCTACGAACATAAGTCCCGGTAGTACCCGTTCAAAAAGAAGAAGAAGAGATATGTAAATACGAATGTCAGATGGAGCGCGCTAATATTAAAAACGATAATATTTAAGCAAAATTTGTGAAAATGTTTAATAAAACACTACTCGTTTAAAGTAGAGCAAAAATTTTGTGGGGAATGCCTAAAATGGCATTTAAAGAAACACTGTGAATTTTTTCACACATAACCTATAACCTGTAAAATAACTGAAAATAAGTGTTTATAATAATTTTTGAAGCATGCTTTGCGATTTTTTATGTCGAGGGAATTTCATATAATTGCCGTTCGGCGTTAGGAACATATAGATATTATCTTCAAGAATAACATATATATTTTTAACAGTTATAAGTGTTTAAGGATAACATATAATAAATCGGTAGAAATGCAGGAAGCCGGGCCTTAATTTAAACGAAATCGCCAACCGGTTTCAGTACCCTACAACACCCGATTGGGGATGCCTTAGCCCCACTGGCTGCGGACAGTCGGGAGTAGTTGGGACTCTTGTGCGTTATTCACAAAGATAGTGTTCCATTTATTTATTTTAAAGGTAAGAATTTGAATAGATATTATTGTTTACCTCTAAGTGTACGGCATATTATATATGCGATGCTTCTGAATAATATGATAAATGTTTATTATAATTTATATATCGCATGTTAAACGATTTTGTGACATCCATGGCAAGTCGCCCGTCACCGTGTTGCTAATGTATTTTTCATTTCGGGAAGAATTTATCACAATTTTCTTCGTAATATTTGACATTTAATTTTGCATATCTCCCGCACATTTTGAATTCTTGCGTTTTCAAAACGACCCGCTGTTATTCAACAAGATTGTAATTTAATAATTTCGTAACGATTACTTGGCACGTGATCTCACGATGGATGTTGCTTGAAAAAATGTTAAAAATAGTAATTATTGGATATTTCGTATCGAGCCGTTTTTGATAAAAATCACCAAAATTTAAGTTCCCTTCCAACTTCCCTTCACATCAATCCTTCGACCTCACAACGTCCTCCAAATCGAGGATGCTGTAATACCACTGCCTCCGTATTACTGACTGCGCTAAAAATTCATGATGCCGGCATAAGACCATGGTTTGTTGGTCGATAGAGCTAAAACAATACATTAATTACTATGGAATAAATTAATTACTTGAGCTCAAAAGGGGGTCCAGAAAATTCTCGTTATTTTAAAAGAATATACGAAGTGGTCCAAATTTATCTCACCAGGGGGGGGGGGGGGGGTCGAGATTGGAAGAAAAACTACTCACGTAATTAATGTATGCCCCCTTAGCTGTATCGACTTAGCAAGGGTACGGTTTATGGGGTGAGGTTTGTCTTGGTCTTGGCTGCAAATGTTTTTGCTCACCTAACTGGACCAGAAAAGAATGGTTGCTTTTGATTTATCCAGCTGGACTCTCTCGACCTTGCACCGCAATGGGAGGGATGGATTCATACGTTCTTTGATCCTGAACACATTGACCCCCAGATTCCTACCTACTCCTCATACCACTTTCCTTACCTTCCTTTCCCTAAAAAGACTTTCAATACATCATCCTCAAAGATGACATAAGGGGGGCATCCATAAATTACGTCACACCTTAAGGGGGGAGGGGAGTAAAGAAGTGTTACAAGGGGTATGGGGGCTCATCAGCTCTGTGACGTCAGATGTAAAAATCTAAATTATTAAAACGCAAAACTTAAATGTAAATGAAAAACTTCAAAATATTACCAACTCTTTCTATACGCTTATAAGGTTTATTCGCTGGTAAATTCACGCTTGCTGTCCTGCCGTTCCGGGTGCAGGTTTCCTGTGAGGCCTTTGACAAGTGTCGTAGCATGCGCAGGCGCAGTAAGTTCAATACGTTTTTTAATAAAAACATTATTTTTTTTAATTATTTTTAGATGTAAAATTGCAAAATATGTGACGTTCACACTTCGGGGGAGGAGGGGGGATCAAAAAATCATGCAATTCGTGTGACGTAATTTATGGATGGCCCCTAAGCCCCGAGGGAATAAATTTTAAGAAAATATACAAAAGCATTAAAGAGACTATATATTGGCAATATTGACAATGAAAAAAATACTGGCGCCTTTTTATTACGACATCAAAAATAATACACGTTTTTCTAGGATACACACTGCTTTAGAAACCAGTTTTAAAATGAGTTTTTTCACAACGTCTACATGTCGGGGATACCAGACTCTCACGGGTACCTATGCTGAATCTAAATTCATACTCAGTTTTACGCTGATCTCAATTTAGCGGCCAAACTAGATAAATCCAGATGGAATTATTTAATATTTATTACCTACATTATGTATTATCTAACCCGCATTAAATTACTGGCATAACTTTTATATCGTCGATATAATATATTATCTTGGTTGAAGAGTCATTTTTTATTTATTTAAAAAAATGTGGTAAAGCGACCATATTCTTGTAAAGGAATTGCGAATTGCGATTATATTGAAAATCTATGCTGTAGATAAATCGTGAAAAATCGTACATTAGCTCCAAAAGCTGTACATCAGCTCCACACAGGCCCCGAGGAAATAAAATCCTCAGGGCCTAGGTCCCTGTCATCTGTAGGGATGATGGGTGGAGGGTATTTTTATGGAAAGAAAGGAGAGGAAGTTTTGGGAATGAAAACGGTGTGAGGGGTGTGTAGGAATCTGAGGGTCAACGTGCCTAGGAGTGACGAACGTATGAATCCACCATTCCACTGCGCGGCAAGGCGATGTGTCGAGAGAACCCGACTGGAGAGGTCAAAAGCAGTCAAAAGCTCCCCTTCATTAGTATGTTGTTATCATTATCATTTTAAAGTCAATTTATTTACTTCTACATGTGTGTTAGATGAGAACTAGGTAACTCTAATGTTTTGCGCCATTTGCATCTTCAAATTTTAAGTATGCTAAAAAAAATCTAGAAAATTATTACATAATACAATAAGTTCATTTTTATGTGAATACCGCACGAGTTCCAACTGCTCTCATAGAGAAAAAGATACTCTCAGTATCGCCCTGGTGTAAGACCACTATTCACAATCAAAACATTGGTTACATTGCTTAAATGCCTACATTGCATCTGTGCATTAGAGATGGCAATATTGGCAATCGGTCTGTTAATAACAGTTTGTCAATCAGACGGACCGCTCTCCCTTGCACAGAATCAAGTTTATCAATAAATATTTTGGGGCTCCAGCCCAGAGGTGGCTTACAAATTTGATTGATGGGCGTACTTGAGATTTTTACAGGATTGCAGCTGGTCAATATTGAAGAATCTGCTAGCCCTATACAAGACGCCCAGTTTCTTGGAATCCAGATTTACTTGGCTGCTTGAAATGGCGTTAGTCGTATTTGGTGACCAGATCTGAATAGCCAGGTACTTTTCAACCTTCCTCTTTCACACCTCCTTCCCGTCCTCAAACCTTTCAGTTTCACAGCATACCCCAACTGGGGGTGCCAAAGTCTCACTGATTCCAGACGGTTGCTAGCAGTCGAAACTCTCGTATTTTATTCACATGAAAAAGCGATACTTACGGTATTCAGAAATTTGGATCTATTAAAGTACGTTTTACCATAAAATATTATAATAATGTTGTTTTAATAATAAATTGTGAAAGAACGCCAACGTTCTGTTTTTTACATTTAACCAACATGGCGATGCCGGTAAACGAGAATATTGAATAAAAAGGTAATAGGTAAAATCCGTTATTAATTCAAATTTCGCGACCGGATTCGAGTTGGCGTTTTCATTTCGTATCAGCGCGTCTCGAAATGTGTAAATTTACGTTGTAGAAAGTAGGTGAGTTGGTGCGTAAACAGTTTTGGAGGGAAAATCGGTGCCATTTTCGTCTCGCATATGGCGACGCGGAATAACGGTAAAGACCGACCAGAGTACCCAGTTACCCAGGGTCACAACAACATAATCGTTATATTTATTTCATTAATATTTTTCTATGTAAAATAATTAAATACACGCTTATGTAAGTATTGGTATCAATTTTACAAAATTTTGTTTGATTTAAAACTTTATTTGTACCTAACCGTACAATATTTAAAAAGAAGATGGAAGATTGTTCTGATTTTAGAAGCTTAAATAATTTCTAACTAAATCTATGTTTTTTTTAAATTTTATTTTAGTTTATTAGGGAAACAAACAGTTATTCATATTTTATTAAGGCGTAACGACGGGTTAATAGTTCCGAAATTTAACAATAAGTACGGAGAGAGAACGTTTGAATACATCATACCGAAGATATTTAATTTATTACCTGACACTATAAAGCAATGTAATTCTACGAATAAGGTTAAATATATGGTGAAAAATTGGCTATCGGAAAAAAAAAGATTTATATTGATTTTGATATGTATGAAAAAATGTTGAATCTGTAGATATAAGATGTAAATTTTAAATTTAAAAAATGTATAAATATGTAACTAAAATATAAGGACCTGTTGACAAGCCAATTCAATTGGCTTAGCAGGACTTGTTTGTTGATTATATTATGTATTATCAATTATTTCAATAAAAAAAAGGAATTACATATTACATGGTTGCGTGAACCAGCGAAGTTTCCTAAAATACTCTACACAAAAAACACAGATTAAAGTATGTAGGATAGATAACATAAAAATAAACTATGAACCCATATGAAAATATTTTCGTTATTTGTTTTTGGGGTGTTATGTCGTGTTGCGCTACCTCCTTCTTTAGCCAACGTTTCAGACAGCGTTGCAGTTTCCATCATAAGGGCAGATCCGGCAGATCCCAAACAAATAACGAAAATACTTTTGGGCGTGAAAATTTAAAAACGTATCTATATAAATATAATACATTTTCACATAATAAGATAATATTCAAGGATAAACATGATTTAAAAAAAAAACAACATAATGAGAATGAGAAAATAACACACGGCAGGGTTCGTAGTTAACAATTTGTTTTAATTTTTTCTATTATGCATTTAGTAAATTGACCTGAGGACAGATGGAAAATATCAGCGTCTGAAAAGATTTTACGGTGTTTTGTGCACGTCCTTCTGAGAAATTACCAAAAAATGCAACAGCAAATTCTCTAATCAACCGTGCTCTTCAAACCTTCGATAATATTTGCCTAAACTCGAACATCGACATTTTTCGGACTTACCGATTAAATTTAAAAAGAGCATCATGTGAACGATATAAACAATTTCACTTCTATATACCACCACTTCTCACACTTACAAACACACCCTCACATGCATGCACACTCACACACTTTACACTACACGTGTCCCCAGGAAATCACTCAATACACCTTACCACAAATAAGAAATTACAAGGAAACATATTGGTACCCACTAAGAAATATTTAATATGTGTAATATTGTAGCACTTCCATTGTAACTGTTTTGCTTCTGTTATATATAAATAAAATTATGAAAATAGTAGAGATTATAAAATAGAATCACTTACGTCTGTCCTGGCGTAAAATCAATTATTTTTTCAGCCTTGCCCTCTTTTAAAGTTTTGAGTCTAGTCATGACAGCTATTTCGGAACCGACCCCTGTCTTTCTTTACCAATGTTCTCTCCATGGGTGCAGAGAGGCAAGTTCGACATTCCTGCAGAAGCTTTCTTTTATCCTGTCACTCTCCATGCTTATTTGACGGCCCCCCACACTATTAAGCGACCAAATTCTTGTTAATATATTAAGTTAGGGAACGTACCAATACTACGTGACCCACTTTTTGCAATTTTTACCCCCCCCCCCTCCCCCTGGTGACCACGTGTAGTATTTATACGGCGTTTTTTTTGTCAAGAGTGCATGCGTACCTATAATTCAGGTGGAAAAAATAGTAAAAAGTTAGTGGAAAAAATATAAAAAGACTTCTAGATTGACTACGTGATAAAAACCTATTCCACCCCCCCCCCCCCCATTGTGACCAAGCGTGGTTTTTTGAAGATCCCCCCCTCCCCTAAACGGGTCACGTAGTATGGGCACGTTCCCTTAATTGATTCATAGATCGCTAACACCACAAGATAAAGCAGTGCCCTAATCGGCGGAATTCTCAATTTATACATTTAAAAATGTTTTTCAGTACTAAAAACCCACAAAATATATCAAATAATGGTGATTTTTTGGTTATTACGTTTTTTGTGTAATTACGCACACAAAAAGAAGATATTTTTAAAGTGCAAAACTATTATTATAGGAGAATGATAGTTTTTTTTTACAGTGAATACCGCACAAGAATCTCAACTGCTCCCGTCTGGAGCCAGTGAGACTATGGCATCCCCAATTGGGGTATGTTGTGAGGCTGAAGATAGTGGGGAGGGGAAGGAGGTGGGGAAGAGGAAGGTTGGGAAGTACCTGGCTATTCAGATCTGGTCACTAAACACGGCTAAAGCCATTTTCAAGCAACGTTTCAATTCTGAATGGTGGTCTTACACCAGGGCGATACTGATAGTATCTTCCACTCTGGAACATGCCGCAAATATACTATATATTATTTTAAATGAATTAATTGTGAAATAATACAAATTAATCAAAAAAAAATATTTGCGCATGCCGGGTTCGAACCCGCGACCTCCGGATTGTGAGTCAAGAGTCTTACCCACTGGACTACGGAGGTCGTCAACAAGAGGTCGGCCGCGTTTTTGTAACTTCTGAAGTCACGAGTTTCGATGTGACTGTAGACATTACCGTACAACTACCACCAGAGTCGACACCACGATCTGCTATATTGCCCATATTTCTGAGCGTCCTGGCTCAGATACATACGACAAGAGATATGGTGCTGCCAATTGATATCTCTAGTTCTCGTGACATCTTCAAGGTTTCAAGAGTTACATTAGACAAGAACTGTAAAATGTATTAATATTTCTATTTTTAAGTTATGTTAATCGTTACATGTGTATTGTAATAAGGTTTAAAAAACCCGTAAAACACTTACTAAACTTTAAAAAAAAATCGAGTGCATTTCAAACGCGGTAGAAGCGAAACTTCACCAAAACAATCTCAACCAATAGGAGCCTTGAAAAGTAAGATCATAATCAAAACGGCCAATGAGCGCAGTTTGACGCTTCGTAGGTACTGTAATGCGTCATTTCCGTTTCATACGAGTTTCAATAATCTTAACCAATAAGAGCCTTGAAAAGTGAGATCATGATCAAAGCGACCAATGAGCGCAGTTCCACGCTTCGTAGGTACTGTAATGCGTCATTTCCGTTTCATCAGAGCTTGAACGGCGATAAAGAAGTTTCGCTTAAAAAAATCGATAACGTTATTTGCCAATCCACTCGAGAGAAATAATGAAAAATGTTCTCGTGCGCTTTTCCTCGATTCTGTTTTCAGTAAACGGCTCTCTCCGAGACCTTCCTTTATTATTTCCCCAGTTTTGTTCTTGGCGATACATATCAAGTTTCGCAGTTTGAAGTGCCCTTTTAGTGTAAACCTTTGACAATATCAAATGATTTATTGGGATTGAGAAGACGTGTTGATCGGGTTGATTTCATTCAATGTTTCACTTGACACAAAACACTTTTTGGGAAATCTCTTGTCTGTTGTTACCTCTATCGTAACATAACGTTATTGTTGGATATTGATAATTTTTATAGCGCTGTTCATGTAAAAAATCTCCAACAATTGCCCAAGCGCTAACAACAAATAATGTACTCTTAAAGCGAGACAAAATCACGTTTATCGGGGGTTTGCCCGAGGCTCACATTTTAATTTATTTCGGCGAATTCGTAATTGAATTATCATTTTTATTTCCATGCTTCACAAGGTATGCGAGTTATTACCAGATTTTATTTTTCTAAACGATAAATTAATAACTTCAAGACATATTCATTTAGAAACATCTCATTTTTTGAAAATTTGAAAATTTGAAGTTTTAAGCTCTTAAAAAAATATATGTTATTTTTGAAGATAAAATCTAGGCGTGTTCCACGCCGAAACGCAAATTATATGAAATTCCCCCGATAGAAAAAAATCGCAAAGTATGTTCCGAAAATTATTATAAACACTTTCATTTCACTTATTTTAGAAGTTATACGTGTGAAAAAAAAAACACAGTGTTTAAAACAAATTTTGTTTTTGCTTTATATACCTCTGTTTGTTTTTTTCTAGGTACTAAATAAAACTTATTTTAACTATATTACCCACGCACAGGCTGCGCCTTAGTTGGTTCCCACACTATTGTTATGATTTTCAAAATATGTAAATATAAATTGTAAAATATGGGAAAAATAAAGGAATTTAAAAAAAAATTTAAATGCTATTTTAGATGTTCCCCACGAGATTTTGGCTCTATTTTAAACGAGTCCTGTTTTATTAAACATTTTCGCAATTTTTGCTTCAATTTTATCGTTTTAAAAATTAGCGTGCTCTCTCCAACATTCGTAATTACAATTACGTATCTCTCCATCTTCTTCTTTTTGAGCGGTGAAACGGCGCCTTAAGAACTTATAATTAAAATCTTGATTCATTCGCGTGACTAGTTCACATTCATAATTTTATCAGGTTATTTTATCCAGAATTGATTGCATTGCATCAACTAGAAGTTGGGATTTATTTCGGTGCAGAAATTCTGCCACTAACTACCATTGCCCAGAATACTAGTGAAAGAAAATAATTATTTTTTATTATTTTTATTTTTTATTTAAGTTTTTATTCCAGCAAGACTGGGAGGGTAGTGCAATCCCAGTCTGCCATATTACATAAACAACTATAAAAGAAAAGAAAAAAAATAGTTTAAAAATTAGGTAGGTACCTAATTAAAGCATAAAATGAAAACAAAATTCATCACACAAATAACAAAAAATAAGCATAAAATTAAAATAAATAATAAGTAGACAGAATTAAAAATAAAAAGATATTTTGGGATCGTCCATCATGGAGGTCGCCTCATCATCTGCATCCATCGCTCATTTAATGGGGAACCGAGCCATTGGACATCTTCAATTTATCACCAACCAAATACAAAATGTTATTACTGTGGCAGTTCAGTTATGATATGAATAGTAAAAACTATGTCATATGAGTCTTATAATTTCAAAACCCGCTATATCCGATTTTTTTACGAAATGATCTGAGTATGTCATCTTGTTCACATTTTTGCGGGGAACAAGACTATCCTAAAATTAAGTTTTAAAATCTCTCTTATCACGACCAAAAAACATGTTAAAACTGCGAGCGAGAAACAAAACCCACTATATCATCCAAGAAGTTACTATCAAAACCCGCTATATCGGAATTCATCTAATCACGAGCAGTTATTTTGCCAAGATGGCGGGTGTAGAAACACGCCCCTTAGGTCAGTTGAGTTTCAAAAGCCTCTATATTCCATACAAATCATGAAGTGAGTATCAAAATCCGCTATATCCATTTTATTTATCCAACTTACTTAAATATTTCTAGACATTCATTGAAAAATGAACACTTTTCGAATGTATATTACTCCAATTCATTATATAAAAATAAAAAATGCACTTTTTTATTTACGCTAGAGATGTGACAGTTTTTTACGGTTTTCTCTGAATCAGTGAAAGTTGATGTAGCGGATATAGAAATTGTACGACTCGTATCTAAAATCCCCTAAAAAGAGGATTAATAAATAATGTTTGAAACAGGTACCCATTTGTTCAAAACGTAATACGAAATTTCACTAAGCCAATCGTAAAAACAATTGCTTCACAATATACTTAGTATGACTGCATTTTCATCTAGCAACTTTTGACCTGCGAGTACACTGAGCTTCGATACCGAATTTTACAGTCGTGCATAATGCGTTATGCTTTCCCCTCTCGACTCTCGACCGGCTCGGACTTGTTTGCTGAAAAAACAAACGCTGTTTTCTATGCGCTATCATACTACATAACCACCACATAACCGTAACGGTACAGGTCGTGGAGCCATAGTAAGCCAGGCGCGTGTAACAGATCGCGTAGATTGTAGTAGTTTTTTTCTCCGACCGAATCAATACAAGTAGTATGATGTAAACTGAATTTCAAGCCTATCAGAACCAGTTCCTCGGCAGCATAATCTGCCTGGCACGAACTACGAACAATCGTAAGCAATCGCCACCGCGCGTGGAACAAATCTGTTTTCGATTCATCCCGAGATTAAGATCTTGTTTTTAAGAGTAGCAACAGTAACTGTAATACTTTCGGTAGCAAGATACGACGAGTAATAATCTAATAACGATTGCTTTTAATGGCTTTCAACACACAAGCGACGTAATTCTTCTATTTAGTATTATGAATGCTAAGTTTCATTTAGAGCTAAAACCACTAAAAAAAATTCGCTCTCCTAACCCCAATATAAATACATTTTTTGTCTATAGATTTCCGTATTTTAATTTCAAATATATGTATTTGCTAAATACCTTATAATGAACTAGCAGACCCGGCCACACGTTGCTGTAGCTAACGAAACACAACGCCATTACCCAACCTTTATAAAATCCACACCACCCGCTTGCCAGCTGCCCGCTGCCCGCTGCCTATTATTATTATTATTATTATTTATTTAATTACAGAATACATTTTGTACAAAAAAATTTGAGTAGACCCACAAAGCTGTCATATGACAGCTTGTCTGCAGGTTCTAACAATTTAAACATTCTTAATATTATATCTAAGAAAATATTTGTAAATACATTTATAGTTTTAAGGAAACATTAGAATAGATCACATAGTAATATTGGATAATTTAACTTACACTCATAAATATATAAGATATTTCAATATACCTGCCTAATAACAAGATATGTAGGCAGCTATATTAAGATATTCAAAGATA
This sequence comes from Limnephilus rhombicus, assembly GCA_929108145.2. Classification (NCBI taxonomy): domain Eukaryota; kingdom Metazoa; phylum Arthropoda; class Insecta; order Trichoptera; family Limnephilidae; genus Limnephilus; species Limnephilus rhombicus. Next base: position 6,009,335 of record OV815285.1, read on the forward strand.
CATGGAGTTTTCACTCATTAACCATAGTTTTATCATTTTAGGACATAGTCTCTCATTTTTTTCAAGTTTTATGTTTTTATTGATTTTATTGAAAATCACTGGTATTAGATATTCAAGAGTACGGCTTCCATATTTATTTAATATTCGAGGAGTTTTTAGGCCCTTTCCTTCTCTAAATCTTGTGGTATGTTTGTGTACAAGTAGGTGTTTGTAAGGGCTTTCCCCCATATTATCCATAATAGTAGTGAACTGAATTGAATATTTGAATTTCTCGACTTTTCTCCACTATAATAAGCATGTATTATACATATAAACTAATTAACTCGCCGCTAATTATACAATGCTTGCAATGCGACACTGGATATTTGAAAAGGGAAAATCAAATACCTACTTACTCTAGGACATCTATTTTCCAATTTCTTCCGTAGAACGAATTTCAAAAGTGACTATAGTACGGCCCGCCAGCCGTTTTAAATCACACAAAAATATGTTTTCTTTAAATTTCTCGACTTTTCTCTAATATAATTTACACATATAAACATTCCTCTTCAATCACTCTATCTATTGGTAAAAATCCGTTGCGTAGTTTAAAAAGATTAACGCGCACATACATTTTGAGCGACTTGAATAATGATACTATGTAATGATATGTAATGATGTTAAAATTTCCCTGAACTAAATTATTGTATTTTTATTTTTATTTTAACTTTATGAGTAAAAACTCAAATTGTAATATTTAATTAAATGAAGACAATATAAGCGAAACTCAATCGAAAATCTGAAAACAGAAAAATCAGAAAAAGATATTGACACATCTGTGGGTGGTTCTTAGTCGAAGTATGATACAGTTAAAAGTGACCGAATTGGATATCGACACGGTGGCGCAGTGGTTAGCGCGTTCGCCCGGTAAGCGAGAGGTCCTGGGTTCGTGTCCCAGATGTGTCAATATCTTTTTCTGATTTTTCTGTTTTCAGATTTTCGATTGAGTTTCGCTTATATTGTCTTCATTTAATTATAAATTATTGTATTTCACGGCAGCATTTTGTTTATTTTCTTAAAAAAATATTGCTTCTTTGTTCCAGGTAAGCACCAAGCGCTGAATAAATTGAAAACGCTTCGAACATGGGGCTCAACGGTAAGTAATAAATAACTTTACATATCAAAATATGTAACTTACTGAAATAATTATGAATCATCTCATATTTCTTGTAATTTAAAAAGTTTTTTTTTTCTTCATTGAGAGCACCCGCTAAACTGCCAAAGCAGTTAGTCAGCAGGTCATTTTAACAATGCTAATATTACGCCCAAGCACATATATAACGATAAACCACAACATAGAAAATATATATAGAAGAATGACATTTCAAGTAACTAAAATATAGAGGCATTAAATCCACAGACAGGTAGGTACATATAATACAGATAATATACTCATAGGCATGCACACCCTCAAAGGCATACAACATATTTACATAATATACTCATAGACATATTTGAGCAAAACACCACATGCTTCAATCAATTGATAATATATGAGCTTAGAAACAATATGATTCTTTTTCGTTATTTGTTTTTGGGGTGTTATGCCGTGTTGCGCTACCTCCTTCTTTAGCCAACGTTTCGGACAGCGTTGCAGTGTCTATCGTCAGGGCAGATCCGGTAGATGTATCTGCCGGATCTGCCCTGATGATGGACACTGCAAAGCTATCCGAAACGTTGGCTAAAGAAGGAGGTAGCGCAACACGGCATAACACCCCAAAAACAAATAACGAAAATACTTTTGGCCGTGAAAATCTTAAAACGTATCTAATATCATTCTTTAACCATTTTTTCAGCGTATTTTTGAGTTCAATAGTGCAATTTTATTCGCTTTTTATATACATTGGCATCTTATTAAACATAGTAGGTACAAGATAAGTGAATGTTCGATGCCCTTATTTGTTTTGATTTTTGAAATGAACATTTCAGCAACAATAAACAAAGCAATAGCCCACATGCTTAACATAGCAATGTTTCCAAAGTTGGCAACAAACACAATGCTGCCTTAAAATGAGGCGATGTTAAAAGCCTCGTAACTACAAACTAATTTGAATACGGAACTAAAATGAAATGATGGAACGGGCACAAAACGCGTGCGTGGGTCCACGTGGAAGCATGGCATGGAGTTTTGATTATTACCATTTGTTCCGTATTCGGTTTCACTTGAACTCTCGTTCGTGTCTGCAGACGTAACACAACTGCTTTTGAACCAAGCACGATTTTAAATACGTGAATTTTCTACTTATTATTTAAAAAAAATGAAACAATGCAACTTTGTATAAACCACTTATAAAATGTGCAAATCCGACCGGTTTCGGAACAAACGTTCCTTCGTCAGGGAAAGCTTATACTAATTTGACAGTTTAGAACAATGTTTTATTAGGGTAGGGGTGGAGCCGTTGTTAGTTAATAATGTAGATTGGGTGGGTAGGTATTAGTGTAGAGTGGGTGGGTAGGGGAACAAATCCATGATTGGGCTATATGACATATTTTTTGTTTGTTGATAATAGATTCATTATTTTTAAGGGATTTTTTAATTTCCAAAGCTTCTAAGTTATCTAAACGTTTTCCTTTATGATTAATATGAAGAATATTTATCCCTGTGTTTTTTTCAAAACTATGGTTATTTTCAATGATATGGTTAGCGAACTCAGAAAAATTATTATTATTAAGACACCTTAAATGTTCTTTGATTCTGATTTCAAAATTACGAGTTGTTTTTCCAATATAAAATGAGGGACAATCATTACATTTGAGTTTATATATTCCGTAATTAGTCAATTTATGGTCTTTATCTTTAGTATTTCTAAAAAATTACCGATATTATTTCTTGTATAAAACGCTGGTTTAATATTAGAAGGGAAATTTTTGCAACATTGAACTGAAAAATTATTAATATACAAAATTTTACGCCATTCTTTATCAATAATATTATTAGAATTGTATAGATATTTATTTTTTGAAATTTTGCTAAGTTTTTTATTTAGGATGTTATCAATTAATTTTGGTTCATATCCGTTATTTATAGCAATTTGTTTTATTATAGAAAGTTCAGAAAGGAAATTATTATTAGACATTGGGACATTTACTAAGCGGTGTATCATGGAATGGAAGGTGGAGTGTTTTTGTGAGACAGGGTGGTTGGAGGTCTTATGAATTACTATGTCAGTGTATGTTGGCTTGCGATATATACTAAAATCGATTTTATTATTTATAATAGATAAAGTTAAATCCAAAAAGCTTAATTTTTCATTGCCTATTTCTATTCTAAATGTCCCAATGTCTAATAATAATTTCCTTTCTGAACTTTCTATAATAAAACAAATTGCTATAAATAACATAAAAAAATCCCTTCAAAATAATGAATCTATTATCAACAAACAAAAAATATTGTCATATAGCCCAATCATGGATTTGTTCCCCTACCCACCCACTCTACACTAATACCTACCCACTCAATCTACATTATTAACTAACAACGGCTCCACCCCTACCCTAATAAAACATTGTTCTAAACTGTCAAATTAGTATAAGCTTTCCCTGACGAAGGAACGTTTGTTCCGAAACCGGTCGGATTTGCACATTTTATAAGTGGTTTATACAAAGTTGCATTGTTTCATTTTATTATAATGGATAACCACAAAGTAAAAGCTACATTCAAAAATATACTTATTATTTTCTTTATTCACTATTTTTATGCCACGCTCCATTTTATTGTTTTTTTTTCGGATTGTGATGTAGTTTTTTTGGCACCCAATCCTTTCTTCATTCACAAGCTTACATCGTCTCATGTATTAACAATTGTTGTTTTCAATTGCCTGCGTAGTTAGACGTGTTAAATTCGTGTTGGGTCCCCCGAGTACTAGAACAAATCCACGAAAATGACCGGTTTCAAAAAAGTTCCTACTTGTCAGGATGGCCGAGTTTATGCCCTCAAAAGTGTTCTGAGATCCGTTTGGAGAAAGACAGGTGATGTGTACGAAAATAAGAAAGCTCTCAGCAGGCTATATATATATATATATATATATATATCCAATTGATTGGGTCGGAGCTTCGCATAGCTCGTGAGGTGCCGTTGGGATGTGTGTGCACGGTAATGAGGGAGTGAGCAGCGAAGAGCGAGGTCTTGCCTAATAGCCCTGACTGTATCACAACACTTGTTTGCCGTCTCCCGTCCCTTCTCCCCGGAGTGACTGTGCAATATTTTTTAATGAACCGTCCCTGTAAACATGGATACAGTTCACCGGAGTGGGGTGAGTTGTGTTTCGGCGCTGAAATGATTCTTTATCGCGATGACTCTCCTATTTGGCATGTCGCTGAGCCCGGGGGAAATACACAACGGACTTTTATCAAGGCGGTTTGCATACAACACAACTTCTAAACGCTGTGATTCCGAGGATCGGCTGATTAAATTGGACATTTTATGTATTGAATTATTATTCGGCATGACTGACAGTTTTTTAAACAGGATCGAGTTGTAGCGAACGAATACATTCAATGATTGCTAGCTGAATTAGGAACCTGTTATTAAACTAGGACTTAAATATAATTCCCGAAAGCCCCATACATATACTCTTTATATTCTTTAATGTTTCCTTTTTTCTTTATTTTTTTTATTTTTATTTAAGTTTTTATTCCAGCAAGACTGGGGGGGTAGTGCAATTCCAGTCTGCCATATTACATAAACAACTAAAAAAGAAAAAAAATAGTTTAAATATTAGGTAGTTTAGTATATGCCGAATATCTCCGCTTACCTCATCAGAGATATCCGGGTACTCTAAATAAATGGTCACGGAATTTAGTTTATAAATCAATACACTGATTGGTAGAGTTATATTTTATTTGGTAAAAGAAGTGAGATAATACAAAGATTCTGTAGGCACTGCGATTATCATTGTATTATGAGTGAAATGTCATCTTGACGCTGGCAACACTTGGCTGCGCAACAGAATGCGCAGACAGCGGAACTGAGCTCGCGAGTGGAACAAGCTTCGAGACCATTCCGTCTTGAACGTTCCTCTCGCTAGTAAACTATTTTTAATACGCAAATTATTGTCGCGGATAGAATCTTTGTATTATCTCACTTCTTTTACCAAATAAAATATAACTCTACCAATCAGTGTATTGATTTATAAACTAAATTCCGTGACCATTTATTTAGAGTACCCGGATATCTCTGATGAGGTAAGCCTGCAAATGCCTTGCTCCATAAGGTAATTAAACTCCTTTTTGGCTGCTTCTAACAGTTTTGGTGCGAGTCTGCGAGCTCTCTCGGTTACGGGTGGTCCCTTGGTCTCTATGCAGTGCGTCACTGTATGTTTCTTGCTATTTAGAGCTTGCATATTCGGTCGCGTCAGGCTTGGATATTTATTTAAAATCTCTCTGTATTTTTGTGATGAGGAAATACTGGAGATACCGGATGAGGGTCCATTGGATGTTGCGCCTCGAATCCGTAAGCCTGTAGACTGGTCTGTAAGTGTACCCTTTTTAGGTTGACCGACAAGTTAAAATGATGGAGAAAATCAGCACCAAGTATGGCTCTATTCACATCAGCCACTATGAAACGCCATTTCATTGTTCTCCGGAGGCCGAACTTAAGTTCAATCGTCCTTGTGCCGTAGGTACGGATGGAATTCCCATTAGCTCCGTATAAAGTTGTGGGGCACTTGTCGGAGGTTATGTAATTCTTCGCTATTTTCGATGTCTTCGGGATCACAGAAATATCTGCGCCTGTGTCCACTAAAAACTTTTGGCTTGTTTCTTGGTCATAAAGGAAGAGACGACGAGTCTGAGTAGGAATTTCGCATGTCTCTACTGTGGAATTCCTTTCGTCGTTTCTCGACCTCTTCGAGCGGAAGGTACACGGTTGTTGGCATCGGTGGGCATTTTCACCGAATTTGGCATGTAATCTGCAGTACCCATTTGGTTTTCTGTTGGGCGATCTACCGCTGGACCTGGAACGTGGTCTTCTAGCAGGATTCTGATGATCACCTTGTCGAATATTGTTGCGACGTGGACTCTGGCTTCTGTGCTCGCTGTTGGTAGATGGATGGTCACGATTATGGACCTGCGACATCTTCAAAAGTTTCACCTCGTGGGTAAGAGCTGCGATCTGCTCTAAAAGGCCTTGCATTGACGTATCATTACGTTCGGATCTTGAAGTTCCGGGTTTAGTGTCGTGGTCAACCGCGCCACATTCTGTTGTCTGGTACACATCAACTATCTTATCGGCAGCTAGTGCTAGTTGATTCAGGTTATTGTCCGGAAGTGCTGATAGTATAGCTTGTACATGCTGCGGAAGACGTTGGAGCCATAGTGTTTTTACGATAGCGCTCTCCGCTAGTGTTGGTCCAGCTAACTCGAGCATGTGTCGTAGAAGTCCTGTTGGTTTACGGTCTTCTAATTGCAATCCCGTCAATAATCGTGTTAACCGCTTCTCTTCGGAGTCTTGAAGTCTGTCTATCAGCGATGCCTTGAGTATGCAATATTTGTCCTTCACTGGCGGGTTCATCACTATGTCGCAAACGCATTGTAATGTTTCAGCGTCCAAGGCGGCGACTATGATGTTGTATTTAGTAAAATCTTCCTTGATGCGGGAGTTAGTAAACTGGGCCTCGGCCTGAGCGAACCATAACGCAATATTAGTTCTCCAACAGGCGGGTAACCTCACAGAAACGTGATGGATGGATGTTTCCGAAGAACAGCTCTCGTTGTTTGATTCCATGTTTGGTGTTGGATTTTCCTTGCGCAATATTTCTTCTGTTCCTATAGCTATGTCGCTTGGTTCAATGGAGGGTGTCCCTCCGGTAGATGTCATTTAAGTGCAGACAATTAAGGCGAGACAAAAATATGGAATACCCGACAGTGAAATAAACTCCTTTGTGATAATAATAGTTAAAATTGAAATTCTCAATTTTTAAATTAAAAATAAAAATCCACACTAATGCCTTTTTCCTTACAAAATTTTTCAACAATAATTCTGATAAAAATAAGTGGGAATTATATACCTCCACTATTTATTAGTTGATTCGATAGTTGTTTAAAAAACTTTAAAAATCGTCAAAATTGCTAAAAATTTAAATTTATTAAAATTTTTGTTGTATAGATAAACTCGTTTTCGATGATATTAAATAGTTTTAGATGATAAGAAAGAAACTTTAAAAATCTTAACAATATTTCAGAACATGTGCAATTTGCAACATTATTGTATTAATTAGACCTCAAGAAAAAATATGGCGTCATTGTCGTAAAAATATGTCGAACCAATTTTATCCGGCGACGATTCTCAGATGAATTCTGGCTGCTGGTCTCCCTGATGACGGATTCAGGATCCTGCGTTCTCTGGCGGAAATCTCAGGATTCACGTTCCCTGGTGATGAACTCGGGATGCCGCGTTCCCTGGTGATGAACTCCTACGGTCATCGCTGCGCCAATCCGTTCTCACTGAAATAGAGGGTAACACGCACTTATCATTCAGGAAGGAACAATTTATTTTAACAAAACATTTAGCGGGATAATAATGTAAAACGCACTTATAATTCTGTAAAAAATGATTATGTTACTAAAACATTAGTGGGATGATGATGTTTCAATAGATAATTAGGTGTAAAACACGTGTTTGACAAGAACGTGTGACAATGCTATCGAAATAACACGGTCGTATATTTATTAAAATTACTGGAACATTTATTTGAAAAGGGATTTTACGTTAAGTTATGCAATAAAACAATAGAATTTACTTACTTGCTGTCCAGGATTCCGGCTTGGAACGTTTCTTCCTCCCGCTAGTAAGTTAGTTCTTTAGTCGAAAGGTCACCAGTTTTAGTATATGCCGAATATCTCCGCTTACCTCATCAGAGATATCCGGGTACTCTAAATAAATGGTCACGGAATTTAGTTTATAAATCAATACACTGATTGGTAGAGTTATATTTTATTTGGTAAAAGAAGTGAGATAATACAAAGATTCTATCCGCGACAATAATTTGCGTATTAAAAATAGTTTACTAGCGAGAGGAACGTTCAAGACGGAATGGTCTCGAAGCTTGTTCCACTCGCGAGCTCAGTTCCGCTGTCTGCGCATTCTGTTGCGCAGCCAAGTGTTGCCAGCGTCAAGATGACATTTCACTCATAATACAATGATAATCGCAGTGCCTACAGTAGGTACCTAATTAAAGCATAAAATGAAAACAAAATTCATCATACAAATAACAAAAAATAAGCATAAAATTAAAATAAATAATAAGTAGACAGAATTAAAAATAAAAAGATATTTTGGGATCGTCCATCATGGAGGTCGCCTCATCATCTGCATCCATCGCTCATTTAATGGGGAACTGAGCCACTCGGATGCAGCCACGACAATGATATTGGTTGAAGTCCGTATCCTGCTCCAGAAGCTGGCTAGTCGGTGGCGAAGTAAGGCTGGGAATGAGTGCACCCTCCCCTCGGTGAACATCGTGGAGGCACTGCAGAACCTCGGTAGTTGCATAAGTTGCCTGTATGCATTATTGTAGCACACCCTCAGTTTGTCCCATTGCGCTGCTGGGTATTGTGTCCACAGTTCTGACGTGTACAGGGCAGTACAGTATGTCTTGAATAGTCTTTAGTCGTTTTAGTAATAATTCTTATTGTTTAACTATATAAAACTTGGTCGAATGGAAGAACAAGACTGGAGATGAGTGCGAAAGAAGAGCACACATGCATGAATAGCAATAACAAAAAAGTAATATACATAAAGAAGATCTTGCCAGGTAAAATCCTAAACAAGGTTTTGATAAAGTCCAACGATTGAGTTTTACATGGAAAAAACAAATATTTGCGTAACGACTTACTAAAATCGTTTAAACTTGCACCAAAAAATGCTATCCTTTGACTTGAGTTGACAAGTTTGGTAGTCTAAACATTCTGGATAAAGAGAATGGTATCTAAAATTAGTAGTGTTGATTGAAGAACAGAATTTGATTATTTTGGAATCTGCGGAAAGGGTTGTTGAACTGGGTGAGTTATAATTATAAGTTTTATAACAAAGAAGGTGGGTCAATAATACTATTGATAATTAATTTTGAATAGCAAATTATATCATATCAAATTAGATCAGGGCAAATGTTACCTGCACTGATTGTGGTCAAGTGGTATTGTCCGAAACGTTGGCTAAAGAAGGTGGACGCGTAACACGGTATAATAACCCAAAAAATAATCACGATAATTCTTTTAGCCGAGAAAATCCAATCGTACACTAGGTACAAAGGCTTTTAATAACACTTTCAAAGGCTTTTTTGTCTCTATTGCTCTACCATCGAACGCACTAAACAGCATAATTATTATAATTGGCAAGAGGTGTTAAGTGTTGAGTGCTACTTCTAGTATCCACCATAATCTGGTTTTGCGCATTTTAGTCGACCAATTTAAACTAAAATGCGTCAATTTTGACACAAAGCAAATTTAAATGTTGCGCCCTGCGATTTTAGCCAAAATCACGGCCCGCTGCGATGTCATCGCTCATTTGAACGGTGAAAATAGACAACGCCACTGGAGCGGATAATGCGCGGGGGTTATCAACTCTTCTGAATCCGAACTGCCAACAAACGAGCCTTTACAGAACACGTACTGGCTGTTAACTCCCTCAGATAAATTACATTTAAAATTGGAACTGAAAAAAGCCCGCACTGCAAAAAGATCTTTGTCAAACTTTGCTGTGGAAAAAATTACTGACGCGGCAATTTTTCTGGTTTGGTAGTTACTTCAACTTCATCGATAAACAAAATTTATTAACCGAACCGCCTGTACACCGAGCGATGCGAACTTTTATTGCTCATTTTCTACGGTAATAATTTTGTATTAGCTAGGATCTTGAAACAAATTATTTACGTTAAAAAATTCCTTGTACAGCTAAGGAGAACTACATTACATAGATTATTTTTAACTAGGTTTCTGGCTTCTATATTATTAAGTTCAGTTTGAGGTCATCTTTTACAATAACTTTGTCAGTTATCTTATTGAGTTAAAAAATTACAATGGTCACGTTTTGGTCTAGTGGATGTATTGTACGTTTAGATCTAGTAAAATAGTATCTACCCACATAGATCGTGCAATGAAACAATTTTCTTTCACGTAATAATAATTATCTACGAGCTATGTCTTAGGGTTATGTTTTGGTTCTTGACTCTTAATGTTTTTACTTCCAAACTACTTTGAAGTTATTTGTATTGGTTAATGTTTGATGTTTACGCATTTATTACAAAATTTATTCATGTAAAATGGTCAACGGGAATCTAGTTGCTGAATGTGTCACTTGGCATTTCAGATATGGTCACCAAATAGGTTAGCCATTTCAAGCAACGTTTTCATTATATTGGTGTTTCACCAGAATGATATCTACTGAGATTAGGTATCTGTGACTCCGAAACGCGGCACAAAAAAAGTCAGTCAATATTATTTATTTTAATAAAATGTATTTTATCATCACGGGTTTTGAACCAGCAACTTCTGGACCGTAGTTAAGGATCTCAACCGCTCAGCAATGTAAAGTAAAAAAAATGTGTAAGTAGTTAGAGATCTACTACAATATTTAGTGAGTGTCATCTGTTGATATTTTTGAACAATTATTTAAAATAATAATAATGATTCGTGCCATAATTATCAATTTCTTACTTATTATCTATCTACTATATCAACGTTACTTTTTGTTTATAACTCTTCTTACTTGTTTCTGTCGGGCTCGCAATAGAACATCAAACGATGGTCAATGGATATGGCGGCAGCAATTTTCTAGGAAGACAACATCTGTAATCTTCCACAGAATATGGTGTTGTTAATTATTGTACACGGTCCGTATCTCTGCTGTTCTTGCCTCTTGGAAGCCTGCTGCGACTAGGGTCAGAGTTCAGTTCGATCCGTTGTGATCTGGAATCCAATTACATGAATTATATCCACTGAATAACACTCTTGCGTGATGGGCTTCGATCTTTGATCTCGTATAATAATACGCAGTATTCTCGTTTTAGTGAATTATGCAATCTCTTTCGGAAGCAGAATCATAGAGAATATAAGGAAAGATTTATGAAGAGTTATTATTGTTCACCGTTTATTTTCATGCAAGCGTCGTAGACCACTAGCGCAAAATTGGTCTAACCATACCAATTGCTCTAAGTATACAGTTGGTCGATATCGAACCACAAATTTATGTAACTGGAGGTATTTTGTTTTATCGTGTTAATTTGTGATCAACCTTTTTATTTTGTTGATGTCTTTAGAATAGTATTGTAAAATTTTAAGTTTCAGCATGTTTTCATGGTGAAACCTCTGTTACAAAAGCAGTGTTTATGGCGCTCAATTTTTTGCTTGTGGATTTGAGGGATGGTCATTTTTCTCTTATGGTAATAATTTGATTTCTCAAAAAGTGAGCTGTAGACTGTTTTAGACAATTATTGTGATTGTGGTGTCAGATAATGTCAACGTCACATGTTGTCGGTGTACGTAAATATATTTTTTAAGAACTTGTGGTGCATTTTTTTGCTTGAATGATTGTGGATTAGTCTGTAAAAAGGTTAATATTTTTCGATACGTTTCCAAAGTGTTGTAATCGAACATACCTGTCATGAACATTTTTTTTTAAAGAAAGACAAAAATAAGTAAGTCGAAAATGTTACCTGAGTCGTGATGGAGGACTTAGCCAGCCGAGGAATCGAATACGGAAGGCCTGGGTGAGACCCAAACGTGATGCCCACTCAACCACTGACTGGTCTAGGACAGATATACACAGACAGTTATTGGTTACAAAGTTGATAATACTTCAGTATGTTCTCTCATAATGTAATATTGTGAATAAATAAATAAATATTGCGCACATCGGCCTCTGGAATTTAGTTTATTTCCTGGAGTACTGTGTGTTATGTCTAGGCGCTCTTTTTATTTAAACAGCACGTTCAATAGATTTCAGGCGAAGCTTATCGCTTAAAGCTTAAAGCACGGGCATTTGTTTGTTTTATAAAACAATGCGGCCATATAATGGGCAGTGTGTGCATCGGTGTTTAGGTCTTCCGATGTGCACGGGCCACAGTCTATTGTCGGGCTGATGATGTGGATGTCCTCGAATTATCGATCCCCGGCCATCGCTGGGTGGGGGTTGGTGATGCATTATGACATCACCTCCCTCTCACCACCCCTTCCAACACATCCCATCGCCCCCACCCACGTGTGTCGTGTTAAATAACGTGTTAATGGACCTATGCATGTTTCCAATTATCTGCTTGTCATTTCAAATCTTTCTCCAATCACACTCAAGCAGGCATTGGTGACGGCTATGTTATGAACGCACAATATCTGTGTTACCAACGCGTTATTATACACTTCTTTCAGCGATTTACTTATATTTGAACTTGTTTTAATGCACTAACCTTCGCTAAGCGTTGATGCGGTTTTTACCCATATTTTGTTGTGGGTAAAAACCGCACAAGAGTCCCAATTGTCCGAAATCGGTAGAACTATTGCATCCCCGATTCGGACATGTTGTGTGGGTGAAGTGAGTGGGTTGGGAAAATAGATTTTCAATTTGGCAGGCATGTATGGATACCGCCGCCCTTGGAACCATTTATTGAATGACCAAAACCTCTGCCATAGTGAGCATCTCATCCCAAGTGATTCGATAAGTTTGGTTACTTAGCAGGGGTGCCCAGTTTTTGCGGTGAGGTTTGTCTAGGCATGGCGGCGGATGCGTCTGTCCACCTGCGTGGCGGGCCGGATCGAGATATACTGGCTGAGGGAGATCGTTTGGCCTCTGTAGCATCGACACCATCGCCTTGCACCGCAGTGGGAGGTTTGGATACATACGTCCTTTACTCATTGACACATTGACCCCCAGATTCCTACCCACCCTTCATCCCTTTCCTTTCCAATACTTCCTCTCCTTTCTTTATTTTTAAAAGATCCTCCACATAGCATCCCCACAGATGATATAGGCCCTTAGGGAAATTATTTTCCTCTCGGCCTCCTTTGTGGAGTTATTTATTTATAAAAAGGGAGACATCAGCTCGTTGTTTGTAAATCGCTCGAACAGTGGAATTTAAGATTCTTTTTACATATGAGTATTTTATTTATTTATTTATTCACGCCTTGGAAGGCTTTTGCAATATCACGATATTATAAATAAATAAGTTATTCAGAAGTGTAATTATAAGCCTGTAGTATAACGTGATAAACTGAACATTAATACCCCGCTACCCGAATTTCTACCGATTTCTTACATATCTCCCTTAAACACGTTAAGTTTTAAAGCTCTTAAAAAATATATGTTATTCTTGAAGATAATATCTAGACATTCCCCGCGCCGAAACGCAAATTGTATAAAATTCCCTCGATAGTAAAAAAAACGCAAAGTGTTCTCCATAAATTATTATAAACAGGTTTTATTTCAGTTATTTTACAAGTTATATATGTATGAAAAAAATCACAGTGTTTCTTTAAATGCTGTTTAAGACAACCCCGCGAGATTTTTCCTCTATTTTAAACAAGTCGTGTTTTATTAAACATTTTCACAATTTTCGCATCGATTTTGTCGCTTTAAATACTAGCGCGCTCCTCTAACATTCGTAATTTCATATCTCTCCATCTTCTTCTTTTTGAGCCCGGTTGCGGCGCCTTAAGGATAAAAGCAGGTTCAATAAGTAGATATGTAGTTTCATTATCATGAAAATTTGTACAAAGGAGTTAATAAGTTTAGTATAATAATGGTAAAACAGAAGTGCTATGAAAGTAGAGATAGAGGTATGTTTATTTACTTTGTTGATTTAGGATAAACAAGGTACTATGAAAGTAGTTTGAGTAGTAGTAGTTTAGTATGAAAGTAGTAGTGAAAGTAGCGGCCTACACACGACACTGCATTTAGTGACTGCGGCAGTGACTGCAGAGAGGGTGGAGTTAAGCGAACTAGCGCTGTCTCGTTCTAGCGGCCCTTTAACAAACGAGACAGCGCTAGTTTGCTCAACTCCAAGCTCTCTGCAGTCACTGCCGCAGTCACTACATGCAGTGTCGTGTGGAGAGCCCATATTGGGCTGAGGAATGTGTATTTACTATGTTGATTTTATTATTAACTTAAACATGAACAAATGAAAAAAATGTTACTTTGTTTGAACGACTTATATATTTGAGTAAAGCCGACCGGTTTTGGAACGAACGTTCCTTCTTCAGGGCAAACGTGTACTGATTTGACAGTTATAAAATAGTGGATGAGAACAATGTATTATTATGGTAGGGGTGGAGCCGTTGCTAGGTATTAATGAAGAGTGGGTGGGTAGGTTATGGTAGATTATGGGTAGGGTATTGTTTCATTTATTTATAATGGATAACCACAAAGTTATAGCTACATTCAAAAGTATAAACATGAATAGTTTGTTCTAAATCAAGTTTTAAAGAACGTTGCAAAATTAACAAAGCGATAAATAGTATACACGGAAAATAACGTAAACGTGCGCGAGAATGTTGTTTTGTACATTCCAGGATGTATGTACGTATTACTTTAAAATAAATTTACGTTATATAAATATGTTGGTATTCGCGATGATTATTTAAATTGTATTAGTTATACTTAAAAGTTTTACTTTGATTAAATGCCAAGCTTTCATCAAAATATTTTCAGAATTAAATACAGACAAGTGTTATTTCTCTTCAAGTTTATTCTGCCCGTAAAATATTGATGATTCCCAACTCAAATTGTTTGTAATTTATTAGCTACCCTGAGTAACTTTTCCTCCTCGTGTTGATTAAAATGCGAACCAGTTGTCGTTAAAAATTCCTCAGATGGAAAACTTGGCAAATAATTTATCTAATTTTCGAATCGTCGTCTACAGAAGTAGAACATCGGGTTAACTTGGATTGCTGTAGTTACTGTTGAAACTCCTAGCTTAAACTCGTGTAAATTTTACAAATTTCGCGAATTCCAGGTACCGAGGCGTGTTTAGACGAGCTTTCCAACTGTGCAGTACATCTGTTTATTGTTAGTGGCCAAATATATTATCTAGACGTTAGGCAAGCGTCAGCTTCCGGTAACCGAAGACTTTTGGCTTCATTTGTAATTCTAAACGCTGGTTCCCCGGGATGAAAGATCTTTTAATTCCAACTCTCGGAGTTGGGATTAAAAGATCTTTTTTTAGTTTTGATAAATTTTTCCCTTTCCGTTACGTGAACGTATGTGTGCATATGAAAAGAAAAAACGTATACAACTTATATTTGTTTTTTTCATTATTATTATTTGTTTATTAAGATGTACATTATAATATAGGAATATTAAATTGAAGTCCATGGAATATCGGTAGATAATTTCGCCTGAGATGTGAACGGTTCTTAAAACAAACTTAACCATTGAATGTATGAGTAATAGTAAAAAAAGGAAGTTCTTTGGAGAGGTTACGAGAAATTTCGAAATCAAAAATTTATGCTCACGAATTAATTGAGTTTTTATAAAAGTTTAATGAAAAATTATATGTAAGTACAGTAGAATTCAGACATAACGACTTCGCTTATAACGGCTTACCGTTTGTTGCGACGACAATGTAAACTCAAGTTAGGTTTCATAGTTAGGTCTTAGGAAAACATATCCGTTTAGTACGACTCCGTTTTAAGCGACCAACTGCTTAAAGCGACCTATTTTGACCCGTTTTAATGATAAGTCGTAAAACTACATACTTACTGTAAGTATGTAGTTTTAAAATAATTATTATTCAATTATGTACTAAAAGTCATTACATTGAAAATCCCCCCCCCCCCCCCATCAAATCGTTTTTATCCTAGATTTTTATTTCCTTTGATATTTAATATGTGAAAAAAATATTTTTCTTTCGTAAGGATCTAATGTTCCAATTATGCTCCACGAATACAAAAAAAAATATTGCGCGTTTTCTTAAACCAAAAATCTGGAGTTTCGGCCATTATTTCACACTCACTAAACATAAAATCATTAGAAGTGAAGCGTGGCTTATGTCGATTTGGGAGAAAACCGTTGTCTCCATAAGCGCCCTCGACGCCCAGGTCCCAGACATGATAATTAAGTTAACTCTTTGTTCAAGAATGAATTTTGATTTTCTTAATGTTTGATTGACATAGAACAGATTGAGCTTATTTCGGGCACACCGACACGCCCAGAACACACTTCCAGGCATCTGGTACTCTGTATCGATTGGAACGAAAACTGATGTAACTGATACATTGCAGTTTAACCAATCTATGTAAGATCAGTTTGCATCTTGGCCCCAGATACACCAATGAAATTGATTATCCGTTCAAGAAATTATTGAAAATATTTGATCGATTTCACCCAAGGTAAGATGAAAATTACCTTACTTTAGGTAAACACCACACATCTCTTGTTTTACCACTTCAGTGTTCAACACCCCGTTAAAAACAGCTGTTTGAAGCGTATTTCAATAATGACGCAATGAATCACGTCCCTGCTGAACTAGCTACCAATTGGTACATACTACCTACCTTGCTGGAGAATAACGATTTCAATAGAAATCTGTCGAATTCGATTAGTGCAGTACAGACGGACTAATAGGCCGGACACTCGGCGCCAGGCGGGTTGTTGATTATTTCGGTACCCCGCGGGGCCTACGGGCAGAGGCGTGCCCTCCGCATAGGCACGTAAGCAAGACCTGCCCTACAGCATTCACAATATAAATATGATCTTGGTATAGGTCTTGTGGCGGGCCGGTTCGGGAGAGACTGGTTGAGGAAGATCTTTTTAAATCTTTTTAAATCCCATCCGACCGGCCGCCTTGCACCGCAGTGGATGGGATGGATTCAGACGTTCGTCAGTCCTGGACACATTGACCTCCAGATTCCTACGCACCCCTCATACCTTAAAAAGACCCTCCACACAGCATCCCCAAAGATGACATTAGCCCTGAAGGAATTAATTTTCCTCAGGGTCCCCTGTGTGGAGTTAAAAAGTAAAAATGTTAAAAAAAAAAAATTATCGCAATAAATCAATCTACACTTTCAAAAATTCCGACCGCCCTATTAACTAACTAACTAACTAAGGGAACGTACCCATACTACGTGACCAACTTTTTGCAATTTTTAACCCCCCCCCCCCTCCCCCCCCGGTGACCAAAAACCTAAGCAACCCGCCGCTCATTTGTATGGAGCGTGACATTTTGAAGACCCTCCCCCCCTAAACGTGTCACGTAGTATGGGTACGTTCCCTAACCATCACGCCGTTTCCCCGCAGGGGTAGGCAGAGAAGACGGACCGCCAAACAACTCTGTCTTGGCACACACTCTTTGCCTCACTCACATTCATACATCGTCTCATACATACTCTTCTATTATTCTGACTTTTGACATGGCCCGTCTCAAGTATCTGATTCACTTGATCGTGCCATGTCTTACCGCCCTATTAAACGTGTCAAAAGCAAGCATTAAGTAATTTCATATTCAACTTTCATAATACGGAGATGTGCCTAGTATCGTAGTCGAAAAACCTGTAAAAAAACTGTAAACAAAGTTATTTTATGAATAAAGAAAAAAACATTGACCGCATTTTTCTAAAAAAAGGATATGTTTGCGTGAAGCGCATTCAAGGAAAGACTCGTTTGCTTTAGTGCCAAAAATTGCAATGCCTTTTTGTACAGTTCACAAATGTAGCCATTAGTGCCATCTGTTAGGGTACATCTATTAATTGGTACAACAGTATAAATTAATTTACTGTTTTTCCTACTACTGCATATCCGTATAAAATCGCTATACACGCCACTGGCTGCAGGCACACGGGGTAAATCACTCCAAACTATACGTTAAAAAAATGCTCACATCACTTAAATACTTTTTTTCTATATATTATTTTAAATACGTATTATTATTTTTATGGTTTCCGCAGCTGATCAAGATTTTCAACTAAATTGTGTGCGATTTTAACGATTATTATTCGGCTTTAAAGTTACACGAATTGATTTTATTTATTTATTTATTTAAACGCCCACAGGGGTTTTACATAGAATGCAGTACATGTTTTTTTTTTTTAAATTACAATAAAAATAATGAGTTTACAAAATACAAATAACATAATATAACAACCTTACAAGTTAACAAAGAGGATATCCTAAAAAAATCCATACCTTTCAAAAACACAGAAAATCTCAGGCAAAAATACATGTTACCAATTCCCATTTGTAAAAAAACTTTGGGTCAACAAAACTATAAATACTTAGGAACAAATTTCTTTAATAAATTACCAGAAAATATAAGATCCCTTAAGGACAGTTTCAAAAATTTCAAAACACAATTAAAAAAATATACTGAAAACCTTAACTAAAAAAAATAAATAATAATTAAAAAATTATATATACATATACACACATATGTTTCTCTTATTCTTAATATAAACTAAATTTTAAAAAAAAAATCAAAATAACCTAACAAATAATACTTCCTCCCGTACACACAAGCATTTGCTTAGTATGGGAGAACATTTTAAAAAAATGTGTATATTTGTATTTAATAATTGTATTAAGTTTTTTTTTATATACTTTCATTATATTTATGTATCTATTGTATGTACTGTACCAAAAAAAAAAAAAAAAATTAAAAAAAAAAAAAAAAAGAAGGGTGACCAGACTATAGAGTTATATTCTATTGGGCTTCTAACAAGGGATGTATACAGTAGTTTAATGATAGGTTAGAATTTAAATCAAGAAGTAAGACAACCCTCTCCCGAAACAAGGACGATCAATAATGAACCTTGACGTGACTCGAGGACAAGGTTTGATTTCGATTTAAGAATATTATGAAAATCTCGACTTTCGTCGTTTTGCATAACGGAGATGTCAAATAATAATAATTAATAATAATAGTTGTTTTTATATTATTTACTACAAATGAATATCATTGTATTATCGTTATTATATTATTCTTATTTGTATTATGTAACCACTATTTGCCTAGTTGAAGGTATTTTAATAATAAATATATTAGCGATCCTCAAATTTTATTAGGTTCACGTCTTCTTTCCAAGCGTTTTTTAGCGTCCCCTTCCCCCCTTAACCTTCACAAACACCCGATTCAAGTGGAAAGTGTTTTCTGGCCATGGAAATATTTTCAACGCCCTCTTATTGCCCTCACCGCACCTTACATGCCCTTCAAGTCCCCCTGGATGTCTCCAATGCCTCCAGAGGGGCGTTATCTCCCTCTTCGGGAATCAGTGGTGTAGATTTACTTCGAGAGGACAATGCGCAATACATAATTTACACGGATGTGATATCTTTATAATTATTCTCAATCGTGTGCAGTCGAGAGAAGCTCTTGTACGTGACATTTCCTATGCGGCACTGTTCGTACATTGTGCATGTGCACTGTACCTACTGTACACACTGTACTGCTGCGTTTCTCAAATGATGGGTCGCGACCCGAAACCGGTCCTTGTAAGATAAATGACTGGTCGCAAATAAATCAAAAATTGGGTGTTTCCGTTAGTGTTTTAATTTTTTTCTCTTCACTCAACAATATCCATTTAATGGAGACGAACTTTTTTCTCTAAAGGTTCATAAATATTTTTTTTTAATTTCACGCCCAGCTGGGCTTTAAATTTTTTTTCACATAAGCTGCACACAGGAGACCATGAGGAAGATAATTTCCCTCAGGGCCTATGTCATCTTTGAAGATGCTGTGTGGAGGGTTTTTTAAGGAAAGGAGGGAGAGGAGAGTTCTGGGAAGAAAAAGGGTTTAAGGGGTGGGTAGGAATCTAAATGAGCACATCACAAAAAAAAAACTCTGAAATGCAATTCTTAACATTTTGGCATTTCTCATTCATATATTATTTATTATTAATATCGCAGACCCGTGAAAAATCATGGGATTGTCTGAACTGTTGAAAATTCAGTTAAAATTTTGAAAATGACAATTAAATTTATTGCCTGTTAAAAATAAAATACGTAATGGGTAGGTATATATCGCTTGACTGAATTATTCACACAATCATTTTGAAAATGACAATCAAAATGCATTTTCATTCATCAAAGCAAATTTGAGTAGATTGAACCAGAGTTCTTATATAATATGTTATTACAACTAAATTTATTTCAAGGGAGTCGATATTATGATCTATTTACCAAACGCAGGGTCTTCAGGTTGTTTCCAATTATTCCCAACGCTTTCAACAAGAGCCTTTCGAGAACCCGCCAAAATGGCGCAAACGTCGTGTCTCGACGGTGGATGGTCCAACTGCCCAGCTCTTAGTCGGTGGGACTGTCGGACGATTAAAGCCCAGTTGTTTTGGACTGGCTTCATACTCAGATCACCATCTCTCCAAATACATTAACTCCCTCTTCGAGCTAAAACCTTTCTTCTCTTCCAGAAAATACCAGTGGCTGCATCAGAAGTCATTAAAGATTTATTTAACACCATGTACGCACTTGCATACTGCCATCTAACAATGTAAGTACAGACATTGGGGGTCTAGAGTCATTTGAAAAATCAGTAGCTTTCTTTTTAAACATAAATTAGAGTTTTGACGTGCACGGTGAAGGAGGAAACCACATGGGAAAGTGATGGGCAACCTCCAATAAAATATAATAAAATTAGCCTTTATTGATGTTAAACTTATAAAACATTTTTCTAATCTAATATTTTTTTTTTAATATTGTTTTAAATTATTAGCGTTCGGGTCATTATTTTTAGAAACAGCCTGTCTTTCGACATAAGCCTCTTCTAAAGATTTCCATTTTTCTCTTTCCTTTGCAACTCTGATCCATTCTGGACCAGCCACCTTTTTTAGACCATCTTCTCATCTTTTCGTTTGTCCACCTTTGTTTCTTTTACCTCTACCACTCTGTTACTATACCACTCTGTTACTATTCTGGTCCATTCGTTTTGCCTTTCTGTCAACATATGTCCAGTCTATCCCCATTTTAGTATTCGATGTACACAATGTACCTGTTTGAATTGAGTTCTGTTTTTTTTTTTTATTTCTGTTAATTTTACTTTTTCTCTTCTATTAACTCCAATGACACGTCTTTCTATGCTATTTTGATTGACGCTTAGTTTATTTGTTAAGGTTTTCGTCAGTGTCCATGTTTGACTACCATATGTTAAACAGGGCAGAATACATGCGTTATAGACTTTTTTTTTCTTTTATTGGCATATCCATAACTTCACTGAGAACTTCAGCATTTCTTCCAAGTATTGGCTATCCTTATGTTGATTTCTTTGTCCATGTTTTTGTTGGGTGATATAAGTTGTCCTAAGTAGAGTACTTAGGAACCGCCAATTATCCTTAGACGAATACAAATTTGACTAGAAGAAAAAATATAAAAACAATAAAAAAACCAAAGAAAAAATGGTTTGGGAAACACTGCTGTGCCGCCCTGTGCGCTGTGTACACGGTAGCTGGAGAACTGTGGGTACTATTGTTATTAGAACAAAGCACACAGTGTTCAGCCTGATCGTTTTATTATGGCTACGGAGCATATTATGTGATGCACTTATGTCGGACTTTTCAATGGGATATTAAAGTACGTTAAACTCTCAATGGTGCTTACGTATATATAGACAAATAGCCGCTTATTTCAATGGAGTCGATATTATTATCTATCTACCAAACGCACGCAACATATTTTCTTGGCGTATGTTAAATCAATACCTTTGTTTTTCGAATATCTGTATTATATTTATGTATATATATAAACGCTTACCGATTACAAGAAACGCCTAGAACATTTCGAATTAAAAACTATTACTTCTTCAAACTTAATATACTTTGTGGCGTCATTATTGAATTATTGAAAACAAATAACTTTGTAAGCAACACTATATTGTTAACATTATCCACATGTTTTAAAAACAATGTTTTCGTCGTCAGGATAAGAGATTAATATAGTGGTGCTTACGAAGTTAATTGTTTTCATTAAATTAAAAATGTATATCCATTGATGGTCAGATTTTACCATTGGAGGTTGCCCACCATTTTACCACGACGTTCTAAGGAAACAGATGGTTTCCCCCTTCACCGTACTCGTCAGGACTCTAATTTTTTTATTTATAAAGAAGCTACTTTTTATTTAAAATGACTCTAGACCCCCAATGTCCGGGCATACATTGTTAGCAGGCAGTATGCGAGTGCGTACATGTTGTTAGTTATTTATTTCACACTATCACGTCTCATCTCCGCCACCTGATGTAGCTGAAATAAAAGTTTGTTAATATGCAGAATAAAAAAATAAAAAAAACATATTATGATGAGATTGTTTAACTTAACCAAAGCAGCTGAGCTACAGTCACCCGGCAGTCCCGCCGAGGATAAGCGGAGCCATCAGTCCAGTCGCAAGCGAGACTCGGTGTCCGCGCCCCTAAGCCGGCTTCCCGGTAGGCCCTCGAAGAAAGTGTTGGGATTAAGGGCGGAAAGACCTGAAGACACTAGGGATAAAAGAGAGCATCGGGTCACCGGAGGCAGAGCGGAAGGGCACCGGTCCGCTACGGTTGGTTTTCTGGTCCGCTCATGGTGACGGGGGAGGCGCGGGCGGGTTATGCAGCGGCTACCTTGGAAGTCATCTTCTCGGTTGTTGCACGGACATAGTCAGATTTTACCAAAGATATTCAAATACAGAAAGATATGCTATGGTGTCCGCGCAACTGTCGCCGGACTACGCGCTAATTAGCGTAGTTTTCATACAAAAAGAATTTGTTCATTTCGTTGATTTTTTGAAAATGTGCATTAATATTGGTTAACAATATATTTTGAATAAGGAAAGAATTCGTTCATTTAGTTTAACGTTCGTTTGGTTTATTCGTTAATTATTTGTTCTTTTAGTTTATTTGTTAATTGGTAAACAATATCGGCGACACCCGGAAGCGCAGACCCACATAGTAAAAACAGCAGATAGCACATCTACTTATATTTCAATATCTTTGGATTTTACCAATAAAAACACTGTAAAATACATTTCCCATATTAATATAAATACTGTAAATTCGTTGCCCTACCTGTCCGGGTTATTTAAAGAATACGCCATTATTCATTTTATAGGAATACACATTTCAAAGTTAATTGCTATCAATTCATTAAAATGATGTGTATTTATCATTGTATATTATAGTTGATACGTTACTGAAGAGATGCAGTGTTTGCAAGAATTTACGTTAGACATAAAATAGGACGGTGTTGATGTTTAAATCTTTAAAACGATACCTAATTCACTCTACATCTGGATGGTGTGTGGTTTATCTTTCGAAGAAAAGAAAATAGCAAATTCAAATCAAAAATATCCAGTGATTATCGAAAGTCGTAGGTATCGTGAAAAGTAAGAATTTTGCGGAAAGGTGTGGGTTAAATATTAAACCAGTTCAATAACATTATGAAGACCATCGTAGAGGATCAGTTACTATCCTTGGCTACGCATCTAGAGTGGCAATTCTGGTTCTACTTAAGGTTAAGGAATCTTCCCTAACCTTAAAGTTGACGACTTTAGGGAATATATCAATAATGAGACCCACCTGCAGCAACACGGCCCAATCTAGCGTAGCAACTAGGAAACACCAGTAAAATGTAATAAAATAATAAAAAAACTGTATCTAATAAAACAATAAATAAACTCTCTCTTACTGGTTCTACTAAAGGATAAGGAATTGTCCTTAATATTAAAATTAACGACTTTTTCGTTAATTGCGATTCATGTTCTCTCGGATGACAACGAAAAAGACGTTAATTTATTTCACCTTTCACATTTGTGGCACGTTACAGATTGATAGATACGCTCAGTATCGCCCTGGTGACAAACGACAATGTAAAAACGAAATACCTGTCTTAACGTTTTGGCTGCACATCGAAAGTGGCACATTAAATATTAAAAAAAATATATAGGTAGATATGTATATTCATTATCGTATTTTTTTCCGAGATTAAAAAAATCAATGAAACTAATCCAATTGAGGATGCCATACATAGTCTTCCTGGCTCCAGACGGTGGGGAGCATTTGGGACTCTTGTGCGGTTGTGCGGATTCACATAAAAAAATCTCCCACTTCGCGTTTCTTCTCAATAAAAATTCGACTCGGATTTCTATAACCCAATCAAAGATACGTCAGATACCAGTTACCTACGGTCGCTCGATGGACGGGACACAAAAACTGAATGTATGGTGTTGACTTTCGTGCCTCGGGCGGAATTGTAACTAGCGATACGTACTTATTTCCGTTCTGCAATATCCCACGTGAAACTGAGGCACTATGTATGTAAATCTGGACGTCACACAAAATCATTGAAAATCGTATGCAGATCGGTGGAACACGTGTATCTAGGTAAACACGACCATGTATAGAAATATGCTAATGTAGTGTAGGTTGGTACGTTCAATTTTACTACCTCCCGCCGCACCGAAATTTACACAAACCAAAGTTTTGTTTTGTTTTTTGGTTGCTCTTTTGAAGTTACCGCTTTGAAACGGCATGCGTAATGTGCAATCTCTCAATAAATTTGTAATTTTCCACAAACTTAGGTTGGAGTGTACTGAAAGTTGTCACATTTGATTTATAATTAAATCGGCGACTGGCGTCATTTTGATTTATTGACATTTGAAAGTTCCCCTTTAAGAGCGTTTAACCAACCAGCGGCCAAAAATCCACATTTCGCCGAAAGTTGTTCTTACGATCGTGCAGGGCGGTTACAATGAGAAAGATTAATTATTCTCCGTACCAGCTTTTTAAAATTATAACTCAATATCGATTTTATTTCATTCCAAATTTGCTTTAATTTATACCTACATCCAAAAATACTGAAAGGCGTGATGATAAAACTATTAAAATAATGTATTTTTTGTTATTATTTTTTGATTATAAGTATTTATCATTTTTTAATAATGTCTAAGTTAAATAAGAATGTTTAAAAAATCTGAAATATGTTAGTTTGTAAGTGCGCAAATAAATACACAAACGACCAATTTTTCGTAAAGAAACACATGTATGTATATGTCTTTTAATGATTTTATTTAAACTAAAATTAAAATTCTAAAACCTGCGATACCCAGATAATATATTGATTTATTTTACTGCATGATTATATGATTTGAAATGGGTGTGGTATAATACAAAATCTTTGTTGAAAATTTAACAAATCTGCCAACGACCTATGGTTTAACCTTATTATACTAAAAATAAACATTTTTTCTGAAAATTTAAAACATGCGAATGCTAAGATAAAAGAACAAGAGTCAATACGTCTAAAATCTGATTTAAAAATGACATATTTCTGGTTTTCCCTGGTAACACCCTCTTAAACGCCGATTCTTGTCCCATTCTTGCCCATTTCAGTCGCATAGCGATAGAAAAAGGAACACCACACTTCCGAAATAGATAAGTTTCGGGTGGTGACCGGACAACTCAGAATGAACTCAACTTAACACCTCATTTGAAAAGTGATTAAATGTGATGAAAAAATGTTTCAAAAAATTAGTTACATAGTTAACGTTAGGTTATGGGCTATTTTTCAATTTTTGTTTTTTTCTACATTAGCTCCACACAGGAGTCCCCGAGGAAAAAAAATCCTCTCAAGGTTTATGTGTATCAATTTGGGAGGCGGGAATAGGTACCGCCGCCCCGGGAACCTTTATTGGATAACCAACACCTCTGCCATAGGTCACCCCAAGTGGTTCGCTACGTTTGGTGATTTAGCTGGGGTGCCCGGGTTCATGGGGTGAGGTTTGTCTAGGTCAAAACAAATGTCATCTTTGGTGTGTGGAGGGTCTTTTTAGGAAAGAAAGGATGTTTTGGGATGGAAAAAGATATGAGAGGTGGGTAGGAATCTGGGGGCCAGTATATCCAGGAATGGCGGACATATGAACCCATCCCTTCTCTGCCGTAAGGCAATGTTTCAAGAGGGACCTGCTGGAGAGATCAAAAGATCTCCCTCAACCGGTCTCTCCCGATCTGGCCTACCATGCAGTTGGTTAGTTGGGTTGATTCTAAGTTTTCATGGAACCGTATGGTTGGTGTATAAAATAGGTGAGATGGTGTAATGAGACGAAAGTTAAGTAAAAGATGCACAGGAATTTATTCTTTTTGGTGCATTAACTTGAAAAATCACTTCAGGCCATGTTTTTTCCAATTTGCGCGCAATGTGCGTCATGTCCATTGTCGCACACGAACTCCAATACACCGATTGACCACTAAATCACTTTGTGTTACTTTAACTGATCGCTCACAAAGCTTATTTTATATTTATCATCAACGGGAATACAACATTTTTATTTCTTCAAAAACATTAGAAACATACTAGATTCCAAATCTTTGAAAATTCTTTGTTACTCTCTTTGTCAATCAATAATTGAATTTGGAATAATCGCATGGGGAGGTGAAAAACTTTCAGCTATAGATTCATTATCGAAGGCACAAAAATTAATTATGAAAGTAATTCTTAAAGTTCCCATAATAACAAGTACTGTAGATATATTCAACAAATTTCATGTATTAGATATTTGACAAATTTACACAAAAAAAAAAAACAATCTTAACTCACCTGTTTAGAAATAAAACACATACATTTTATGAAAATACCCAAAAATATTGTAAACACGCGGCACGAAACCAAATAATACAAATAAATAATTCATACAAATAATTCATACAAACACCTAAAACAAACACAAGATTTGGTCAAAGAAATTTCAAATACATTGCGTCTAAAATATACAATAACCTAACCTATAACAAGACAATCGAATAATACTAACAAATACAAAATCCTGATCAAACAATGGATCATCGAAAAAGGTCGTGCAATAATTAGTCACCTCACCCAAATATAATTCTCTTTCTCATTATTGTTACCACTACCTATTAACCTGAAAATTTTTGTCAAATATTTTTGTTTTATTGAAAAAATGTACTTTATTAAATATTTATAAAATATTTGTAAACTAGTCTGTCTCGACACAGTATTTCCTAGTGAGACAGGCAAGGCCAAAAAAAAGGTAAACCTTTTTATATGGATGCACATAATAAATAATAAAAAAAAATGTATTCATGTGAGCAAACTGGTCCGCCTGTTCCGCTGAGACGTATTCCAGTAATCAGCATGATTGTCAATTACAAATATTGGCGCAGCCACCACTTACAACAGTAGTAATTCTGTGCATTTAGCCCGGAGCTTACGGAGACCCTGAACGTGAAATAACAAGTAACCCGACGAAAGCATCGTGCTCTATGCTCTGTTCTCTGTTGACTATTCAGATTCAAACGACTGCTCCTGCGACAAATACCTACCCAAAACTGGAGAATGTTTGGAACTCGAATCCACTGTTGTGGTGGGTAAACAATTACTTTCAATTAATACTATCAGGCATGTTAGAACAAAAGCTATATCGGTTTCATAATCGTAATAACACTTCAAATTGAAAATGCTTTTATAAATTTAATCATTGATAAAGATGTAAACTACTCTCAATGAAAATATGAAAGAGGTAAATACAAAGAACGTGTTAAGATAACGGTCGCAAGTTGGATTCAAACCCAGATCCTTTAGATTTACTGGAACTGGCGTCTCTACCAGTTTATTTAGATATCGTCACCTAATTACAGATTTTTGCCAATCTCATACTTCCATTTTTGAGTTCCTATAATTATCCTCAGTTGTTCCCCATATTTTTTGACTGTGATTTCTTTCTGGTGTGATTGCAAAGTTGTGATGTCTAGTGTGTTCTATTTTAATAGATTAGAAGTTTGGTGTCTTGGACAAACTGATCAAATGTCAAGTCTAGAAATTGTTGTTAAGTTGTTGGTCATTTTTTCTAAAATGATTAAATATTACAATGAGGTTTATAAGTTTTATTGAGTTAATTCAAATAAATTGTGTATTTATAAATAATTCGATAAAATATGCTTTATGTCCAATTCCTGACAGGCGATGAAACAACTACAACCTAATTGCAATCGGCCTAATTTTATTTTCTGTGATTATCACTATGTCAGTCCCAATTAAGAGTACATTGTAACATTGAAGAGCGTGGAGAAGGGAGTGAGATGGAAAAGGGATGTGGGGAAGTACCTGACTGTTTAAGCCTGGGCGTATAAATAGCCCCAAAACTTGGTGGGCGTTATACCCTTAAAAATAATGATGTACTAATTTACTTCGCGAACAAATATCTATCTATCAAAAATGTTAATCCGAAATTGCCTAAATGCATAAAAATGGCACCAATCTGTATGCGAACGTTTTCCTGCAAAAACAGTTCTTCAAACTTCCAGATGGCATCCACATTAAATAGCACCTCACACAATTATATTATAATATTTTGTGACGGACAAATAGGATTCCCAAGTTACCCGACCGGAGCCAAATTCAATGTATGTAATTTTTTAATGTCACAATAACAAAAATATTCGAATTTTTAATTGTTTTCCAAACGGACACTTGCACGCCATGTGAGGTTCATTTGATATAAGGAGGCAAGAAAACCAACTTTGATAAAAATGAAGTAGATATTATGCTGCTTAATTAACCACTGACTACTCAGATCTGATGAAAGCAATTTCAAGCAACATTTCGATTCCGAATGGTGGTCTTTCACCATGGTGACTCTAAGAGTAGTAACCGCTCCCAAAATTAAAGATAATTTAAAAATAATCATTGTCTTCATTATTAATATATTTTTGTAAAATTTACATTTAGTTTACATGCGCTTCCCGCTGTTGCAATGGTGATATTTGATCACCACGAAGTGATTTGACATTCTTGCTTTGCTCCCGCGTTTTTCTCTTCTAGCTACTATTCCTGACATTTTAGATTGCAACTCTCTGCGATCGTCGACCTCTCCACAGAACGTGAGTCCTCAAAGTTCAGCCTGTAATCGCGCAGACCTTTTCCGCAATCGGCGGTACTAGAAAGGGATCTTTGCTTCGAATTACAGACACTCAGCCCAACTTAACCTACTCGTAAATGCAAATACTACCTACATACACTTTATTCGATATTTCCTTCTCTGCCTTAAGTAAAGAGAGTTTTGCATAAATGAAATTCTAAAAATTAAACCTCACAACAACAAATAAATAACATAAAAAATCCTTGTAACGTCAGTTTTACCCGTTCTTTAATAATAATATAAAACTAACCCAAAGCATGATAATAATCTTTGCTCTTATTCCACATTTTTTTAATTATTATTATTACATTTATTACATACAAGATAATAACAATATAAAAGGAAGCTTTGACTGTCCAACTAGGAAGGTTTCCCGTTTTAGGACAGTCAAATTGGCAGGTTGCGTGTACATAATTTCACATTAATGGATTCAATAATAATTAACAATAATGGTACATATTGGGGGAGTTACTTAGATATTAGGTACAATATCAGATATAAGTTGTGTTATTCTAGGTGTACATCAGTTATAAACAATAAAATCCAGGTAGGTACATGTAAAATATAAAATAAAATAAAAATAAACATATAAATGTAAGAAAGAAAAATAAAAAAATATATTTTTTTAGGAAAATACAAATTAGCAGTAATAAACAATAAAATCCAGATAGATACATGTAAAATATAAAATAAAAATATAATATATAAATGTAAGAAAGAAAAAAAAAAAATATTTTTTAGGAAAATACAAAATACAAAATCGAAGAAATCAACTCATTCTACGTTTTTTAATAATTTTTCGGAATCTGTCCTACCTAAGTCTAATAACCATTTTGTAATTTTAGTGCCGAAGGATGATAATTCACACAGTTTAAATTGAGAGGGCATTTTGTTGTATATTTTTGGTCCCAGGTATGAGAAAACGTATTATTCTATTTATCCTAGTAGACCATGCGTCCAAAAAATATGTTTCTAATTTCCTCTTTTATTTAATAAATCAAAACCAAAATCTCCTCTAAAATCAAAGGATTTGTAAGTATTTAGGTACTTAAATACATATTATATCGACGTAATTATAAACCATTAATATTTTACGTAACATTTTTTTTTAAATTTCTAATCAAGAATTATACAATTTGTCTAAAGAAAAGACGCCGCGTCTCGAAAAGACGGCCAGTAGGTACCTGCCATAATATTGATTATTCCGATATGACAGTTCGTAGTAGGAACTAACGTAGTAGAAATCTGGTGGTATAAAAAGGTAGAATCCAAAAAGGCCACCATCTTGAACCGGAACCGCAACGTAACAAACATTTTTACAGACGATGAAATGCCAAATGTTTGTTGACACAAGTCTTCGCTGCGCTTAGTCAAATATACCAAAACTACTAGAACCAAGCATTGGTATTAATTTTATTATAATTTATTTCACACACGACCACATCCTAATTTGATATACCCACTGACGCCATTTCAAACCTGATAAACCTAATAAAATTTACCGTTGTCGAGTAGAGAAATTTTAGATATTGATAGTAGCGATTTTTTATCATGTTAAAATTAACCTCGCGTTATTTATTAATTTAGTATTAATGCCCTGATGAACTTTCACACATTTTTACAGAGCATGATTCGGACGGAAAAGCAATAAGTTGTAAAATTGTAAATTACGCTCTTATCATTTTTGGAAAAGCTTGTGTGGAGTCTTTTAAGAAGAAACCGAGCGGGGTTTTATATGAACAAACGTATTTCCCAATTTCCTCTCTGGTTTTTAACACTACTGCAAATATATTTTTTAACTAGCTGACCCGACGAACTTCGCACCGCCTCAGAATCAATAGCTGTTGACTTAAATTCAGTTTTTTTATTAAGTTAAAAATTACGCAATGAAGCAATTATCAATGCGCAACTGTCCGTGTTTTGTTTTTGTCAGTATCAGAGATGGCGTTGTGTACGGATTTATATTTTTGTGATTTTCTTACTTTTACAATTACTTACGGGAATTCGGGAGGCGGATACGGGTGCCGCCGCCCCGGGAACCATTTATTGAATAACCAACACCTCTGCCATAGATCACCCCAAGTGGTTCGCTATGTTTGGTGATTTAGCAGGGGTGCCCGGGTTCATAAGGTGACTTATGTCCGGGTCTTGGCAGTTGATGCGCTTGCCCACCTGCTGCGTGGCGGGCCGGATCGAGAGAGACTGGTTGAGGGAGGCCTTTTGACCTTTCCAGCCGGACTCTCTCGACCCATTGCCTTGCACCACAGTTAGAGGGATGGATTCATACGTCCGTCACTCCCGGACACACTGACCCCCAGATTTCTACCCACCCCTCATACCTTTTTCCTTCTCAGAACTTTCTATCCTCCCCATTCCTTAAAAAGATCCTCCACACAGCATCCCCTAACATAACATAGGTCCTGAGAGAAATTATTTTCCTCCGGGCCTCCTGTGTGGAGCTTATGTAAAAAAATGCGTTTCATTTCAGAGATTTATTATAATTATTGTATTTTTCCTTTGGAGGTGTGCAGACATACGTTCGCCATTTGTCTCATTTTCGACTATTGACATTGAGTGTGTAAGAAAGAAGGGCAGCATTATATGATTAAAAACAAATGCACAACAATCAACGCATTGACATTTGACGTTTTTGAATGTTTGGAATTCACGCAAATTCAATATTATACCCCTCACAATATTGCTGCAGTTCTTTCAAAATAGGAGAATTCGTTCCATACAAAATGTATGCGGAAAATAATTTTCTTTATAACTATTTATTTCGTTAACTTTTGTGATGTTTTAATAGTTATTATCCTATCTGGGGCGGAGACAAATCCAACAAATCAAAGATCATTAAAATCAGCCCAGCCGTTCTCGAGTTATAAATAGTGTAACTAACCCGACTTTGTTTTATATATTAAAAATAAGATATACTCGTAATATAGATTTCGACCACTAGCGTGTCGGTACAAATTGTTAAAATTGTCTGGTTTGAACGCAATCAAATGATGTCCAGTACACAAACTAGATGATGCATAAAAAAAAACAAAACGTACACCATAATATTTACTTCTACAGAAAGTATTTTCTCCAAATATCTACAGTTAGTAAAAAAAATCTTAAAAATCGGTCCAGTTTTGCAGGAGAAAAATTAGGAAAACCAAATCTCTATTTTGATGATTTTATTAAGGTATTATCAGCCTGAGTGGCAGTTGTCTCTTTTGCTCAGTATTTGGGGCAATAAGAGTGACAGTTACAGCAACAGTTTGGTAAATAGAAGGGAAGAAGTGAACCTAATACCTATGCGTTAAAGAACAATCTTGTACAAATGTTGGGCATGAGTTATTCTTCTCCCGGCTGTACACTGACTCCATCGGGATCAATGACTGAAGAATCAAGGGCCCGCAACCCGGATTTATATCGATTTATTGCACATTTCCCTTGAACACGGTAAGTTTTAAAGTTCTTAAAAAATATATGTTATTCTTGAAGATAATATCTAGACTTTGCCCGCGCCTAAACGCAAATTATATAAAATTCCCTCGATAGAAAAAAATCGCAAAGCATGCTCCAAAAATTATTATTAACACGTTTGTTTCAGTTATTTTACAAGTTAAATGTATGAAAAAAATCACAGTGTTTCTTTTAATGCTGTTTAAGATAATGCCGGCGTGATTTTTGCTCTATTTTAAACGAGTCGTGTTTTATTAAACATTTTCGCAATTTTCGCATCGATTTTGTCGCTCTAAATGTTAGCGCTCTCCTCCAACATTCGCAATTTCGTACCTCTCCATTTTCTTCTTTTCATGCCCGGTTGCAGAGCCTTAAGGTATTATCGGCCTGAGTGGCAGTTGTCCCCTTTGCTCAGTATTTGGGGCAATAAGAGTGACAGTGACAGCAACAGTTTGGTCAATAGAGGGGAATAAGTGAACCTAATACCTATATGCGTTAATGAACAATCTTGTACAAATGTTGGGCACGAGTTATTCTTCTCCCGGCTGTACACTGACTCCGACGGGATCAATGACTGAAGAATCAATAACTTAAGAACCAATGACTGAATCAATGGCTGAATCAATGATGATACTCGTGCAGCCAATTCCTTATATGCCAACATAAGCGAACGGAAGCGAAAGTTTTTTAACCGTAATTATGACCGCTGATCGCAGGGGTCAGCCCGGAGCCGTATGCCACCAGTCACCAGTCACCAGTCACCAGTCACTAGCAATAATAATTATTCCTCTGATTCTTGACACATTAATCAAGTGGCGTGCACCCGGGCGCGATGATGAGACGGGCGCATTACGCGGCCATCAATCATCCGACTTAAAGGATGATTCTGTGGGGAGACTTGCGAAAGATGCACGGCTCTATGAAAGGCAGATAATAATTATTGACACTGGATTGGGATACCGTCGATATTCGTGTTCATCTATCAATGTATATGATGGATGAACGTGAAAAAGCTTTCTCTACCGCGTATGTTCAGCACCCTTTGGATGATTGGCCTTGCTGCATCGGAAATGATCCTGTCTACATGTCTGGTTAGATCAAAACAGCGTTCAACCAGCGTTATTTATATAATTATTCCGATAACATTTTTCGTGATATTAATAACTCACTCTAAATGAAAATATAAAACATAGAAAAAGACACCGTGGATAAAAAGATAATAGTCGCAGCTGGGACTCGAACCCAGGTTCTCTACGGCCAAAACGCTACCAATTCTGTACCAAGGTTCATGGGGTGAGATTTGACAAGGTCTTGGCCATGGATGTGTTTGCCCAACTATTGCGTTGCTGGCTGGATCTGGAAAGACTGGTTTAGGTAGACCTTTTGACCTCTCCAGCCGGACTCTCTCAACCCATCACCTTGCACCGCAGTGGGAGAATGGATTCATATGTCCGTCATTGCTGGACACAATGAACCCCAGATTCCTACCCACCCCTCATCACTTAATTAATCCTTCCCAGAACTTCTCCTCTCCTTCCTTTCCATAAAAAGACACCCCACACACCATCCCCAAGGATGAAATAGGCTCATAGGGATTTTTTTCCTGAGGGCCTCCTGTATATTATAGTTTTTTAAAAATCGTACACTCAGATTTCAATTATTTGATTGAAATCTGGGGAAACGCATGTGAAACACACATAAATGAATTACAGGTAATAAATACAAAACAAGGTAATCAAAAAACCATTTAATTACAAGCCCAGAACATCCACAATAAATTTATTATATGGAAATAAAACTATTAACATTAAGAAAACTATATGAATACAATACATGTCTCCTTATAAACAAAATAATCTCGTACACACAAACACAGAATTCATTAAAACGTCCCAAGTACATAAACACTTTACACGGCAACGCGATAACATACATTTAAACACCATCCACACTAACTATGGTAAACAATCCATTGATTACGAGGGGGGCAACTTATATAATTGCCTCCCAAATAACATTAAAAAGAAGCTGGGTAAATTAAAAAAAAATATATTTACATTTATTCTTGATAAACAAAATAATGAAATAGAATGGCGCTGTATTGAAATATTTATTTATCTTAATGTGTATAATTATTTCTAGTTAAATGAGTGAAAATGTAATTTTCTTTTAACTGGAATAAAAAAAAATATATTTATTTGGAATTATAATTAACAGCTCTATTATTGTGTTAATTATTGATATAATATTAGAGATCCTGGAAATCGATAGAAAATTTTAATTTTAAAAAGGTTGTAAGCCAAAATTTTCAATTCATGGCTTTTCAATTTTAATTGAATCTCAGATTGCATTAATCTTTTGCGAGGATTTGGTCGGTAGTGTGGAGGAGGGAAAGTTAACAGCTCGGCTGTGGGATGATTTTTTTCCTTTGCGTTTTCCCTCCCTCCTACAATATTGGTTTCTTCAAGGCCTATATTAAATCCTTTATTTCATTTACAGTACCCCCACGCGGCATCCTTTAAATATATATTATCATGACCTTTTAGGAAACTTCGGAGAGTGCTGTTTGGAGTTAGCGTAATAAATGAATTATAATTTTATAATTTATATTTATTTAGGGGTTACTCAATAGCGGTTGTTTATGTCTGTATGAAATTGATCTCATTATTAGTGGACTGCGTAACTGTGCACCAGCCCATCAGACGAGCATCGCCCGCAGTTGAACACGATATCCTCGATATCAGAATATCAATTTCGACAGGCTCATTACGGCACAGCCTCGCCGGATCCCGCTCAGCTCGCATCGCTCCGGGTAAAATGCGTTTGTCACCGGGGTTTATGAAAGCAAAATTTCAACGGGGAGTGGGAGTATAAGGGTATAAGTCATGTTCGCGAACAAACATGCTAATGGAGTAATGGCGGAAGTTTGCTTTTCCGCGCTCGGCTTGCCGTCCCCGCCTCGGTGCCTTGTGCTCGGGATCCCGGGATGTCCTTGTCCAGTGGCGCGGCGGCAAACGGTCCCCCGGGCTTGCGGAAATGCGGTTCTGCCTTGGCTTCCAAACAAATTAGTGAAATAAAACCGTTCTGTTTGTGAAAAACATTCTTCTCCGCAACGAAAAACTTCTGTAGGACTTTTTTTTAGATACTAGTAGAAATAATTCTCTCTTATTT
This sequence comes from Limnephilus rhombicus, assembly GCA_929108145.2. Classification (NCBI taxonomy): domain Eukaryota; kingdom Metazoa; phylum Arthropoda; class Insecta; order Trichoptera; family Limnephilidae; genus Limnephilus; species Limnephilus rhombicus. The sequence goes on from OV815285.1 coordinate 6,044,832, forward strand.
TGTTGCTCATTTTTTTTAAATATGTAACTAACTATATGACGTCGGAAAACGTTATTTCAACATATGGTGTATTTGATATAGTTTCAATTTACGTTTAAATTCAGAGAGAATTTCATGACCGCGGAGCCGTGTAATCGACATTTTTGCTGCCTTATGGAAATGTCACACTTATTACAAATGACGACACTGTTGGGGCCACTGAATGGATAATAGAATATAATATCTAGACTTGAAAGAAAACCGTTGTCGCCATTTTTACATAAGACTTCCTGGGTCTCAGGCCGATAGAATAGATTATTATCTTTTCAAGAAAGATTTTGTTTTTTTTTTTTAATATGTTAAGTACATAAACTTCAGCAAAATTAAGAACAAATTAATTCTTGAAACCTCAGACTAAATTTCATGCTTATTTATACCCAGGGACGTGTATTCCTTGTATGCACATAAGCACTGCCTACCCCACCTTATTACTTACAACAATTATGAATACAATGAAAATCAAATAACTTTGTTTAAACCACTATACAGTGGTTTTAATAATAATTCCACAAAGTTATTTTGCAAAGTTTGAAGAAAATATAAATACTTTTAATCAAGTTGCTCTACGAATCGCAATGCCGCCCGTCGCCCCCGTGACGTGACAAAAGCAAGAACTATATATGCAATATGACGCACATTTCATATTCCGTTGTGGAATGTATTATACACAAAAATGTACATGTGTGCCATACGCGCAATCAAGGGAATACTCGTTTGTGTTAGGGTCGAAAGAGGCCGTGCCTTTCGGAACAAATCACAAATGCATCAATCGGTGCCATCTATAAATATTAATAGTACAATTTTACTAACGAAATGATTATCATATTATTATTTATGTTTATTTTGAACCTCAAATCGTAACATGTTAGCAGAAGGTCCTGGGTTCGAGACCCAGAGGTGCCAATATCTTTTTCTGATTTTTCTGTCTCCAGATGTTCGATTGAGTTTTGCTAATATTGTCTTCATTTAATTAAATCATATTATTATGTTGAATTTTATAAAAAATATTCAAATTTAATTGCTATTTAGTATGTAATTTGCTTATAATATGATGTGGCTGTAAACCCAATCACACATTGACTAAAACCAGGAGCTTAGCCATTCTTAGCGAACATTTACAAGTATGGCAGGTACAATGACTGCTTATCCCGATTAAAAACGCTGCACGCCAGTGCTTAGACCAATATTTAGGAATCGAATTGAATTGGTTCATGTAACAAGGTACTGGTCGCTCTTGTTACTACATTTGTATCCAAGTTTTATGGTTTGTAACTAGACTAACTAGTCAGACCTCTAACGAAACGACTCTCCCGGGGCGGCTTTATGATGGTTTCCACGTTTTGTTTTCAGAGCAAAATACCAATTTTCCTCGAGGACGTTCCGACTTCACTACTCTGTTTGAATATTGTTATTTCCTTAATTATGTATGCATATTAATTTATTTCCTTTTGCTCTACATCTCTACAAGGGCACCCGAGTAATTAGTGTCGTTGAAGTTTTAACACTAGTTCTCTTCACTACAATGTAACGTTTGCTGCTAGCGGTGTGTCTCTAGTCGCAAATTTCGCATGGTCTTGTTGGCTGCATTGTACACAGAATAGGGCACGCGTGGCTCGGGCGAGCGAGGAGAAGGTCGGCCGCTCGGTTGACGGAATTACCGCGGGTCGGGAGGTTGTGCTTGTGGAACGGGCTGTCATTGTGCTGGGACCCACGACCCTGAGATTAAGAGTCTCATGCTCTACCGACCGAGTATATTTCAATTTGGGAGGCGGGAATGGGTACCGCCGCCCCGGGAACCTTTATTGGATAACCAACACCTCTGCTATATGTCACCCCAAGTGGTTCGCTACGTTGGGTGATTTAGCAGGGGTGCCCGGGTTCATGGGGTGAGGTTTGTCTAGGTCTTGGAGGCGGATGACCAGGACATACTGAACCCCAGATTCCTATCCACCCCTTAAACCCTTTTCCTTCCCAGAACTCTCCTCTCCTTCCTTTCTTTAAAAAAAAAACCTCCACACAGCATCCCCAAAGATGTCGTAGGCCCTGAGGGAAATTATTTTCCTCAGGGCCTCCTGTGTGGAGCTCATGTAAAAAAATATATATACTATTAGCTGAAGTCCCCGGTGTTGTCCGGGTTTTACGAAATTCTCGATATCTAATGGTGACAGTGACATTCCTCTTGCTTTGATAGTCAAGTTTGTAAAATCTCATCAACGTCAGAATAAATCGTGACCAGTCTAGTCCCTAGAAGAGTTTGGTGTATAATATTGGTAATGTTATTACATACTTTCACTTTACTTAACTAGTAATATCACCTATTTAAAAAATATATATTTTGGTGAAAATAATACATTGCAAGGAAAATTATTTAATATTTATATCTTACCGCATCGACGTTTTAGTACACTCCCTTACTTAAATAACCGTTTACCATACAAACGTGGTTGTTTATCAGTTGTGTCAAATTTTAAACACGTTTATTAGTAAGGGGGTACGTATTAGGCACGAACAGATTTTCTGTTTTTAATTAAGTACTTGTAATATAATTTATATTTTTTTTGTCGGTCGTCATTTAAATAAATGAAACAGTATATCTTATTTAGAACAATTTATATATTTTATGAACGCTTACCGGTTTCGGAACGACCGTTCCTTCCTCAGGGCAAACATATAATGACTTGACAATTACGAAACAATGGGTGAGTACAATGTATTACTAAGTGTTGTGGTAGGGGTTGGGGCATAGCTGGTAAAAAAATAAATAAATAAGATGAGGAACAGTCATTATTACATTTGAGATTTTATAATGGGAAAACAACTCTGTCTTAATAATAATAAACAATCGTATCGTAGTAATAAATAATACAAATTAACTTACCCACTGTTTTGTAATTGTCAAGTTATTGTATGTTTGCCCTAGGAAGGAACAGACGTTCCGAAATCGGTAGGTAAAATATATAAGTGGTTCTTATAAAAGATATTTTGTTTCATTTATTTACAAGGGAAAACCACAAAGTTATAGCTACATTCAAAACTTTAATTATTTTCTTTCTTCTAACACGGCAAACTTATTTTGTGGCACCATTATTTTTTTATTTAAACCACGATTTCACTATAAATTATAAACATTTTTCATAATTAAAAGCATTGTCCTTCATCAGGATACAATTATTATTTATTATCATTTTGTTCATTAGTGTAAAATGGGGTAAATCCAGGGTAAGTTTAGAGTCAGTTGCTACGCCACTGGCAATTCCGGCTCCATCCCCAATGTTTCACGGGGTGTCTCGGTTTGGGAATCCAGCTTGAATAACTGTTTGGCTCATATACTCGTGTGTTCTGTATACAGTGTGTACATCCACTACCTAAATCCTGCGTCCTGATATAATTATGAGTGTGCGAGTGTGACGGTGCCTTTGGGACGCGATATTATACCCTCAAAGATATGGTTTCCTCTTTGTTGTAGAGCCTTTCATGCTAATAAGCCATTAAGTGAGACGTAGCTTTCGGTTATAAAGCTTCGTTCCAGCGTACAGGTGTATTATAACTTATAACTAATTCAGTGTTTGACTCGTTGGTGGTAATGACCCGATTGCGCAGAGCTGTTCTATTTTCTCGCTTATCAGTTTTAAGATCTTATACTTTATCATCTCATTGTTTCGTTTCTACCTTCTACCATATTATATTTTTATTTCGTGTACCCTGAAGAAAATTTCTGTGAGACGAAAAAGTCGTGTATTTTTTTTTTTGGTTTTTCAACTCTATCTTAATTTTTGAAACGCATGTTTTTATTGACTGCTATTTTAGTTTTGCATTACAATCTATATGGTGTTTTGATTAATTTTATTTTAATGTGAGTAAATTAGGATTAGTTTTCTTCATTTTCTTAACGCATTTTTTTATTGGCTGCTATTTTTATAAATGCATTGCAATCTAGGTGGTGTTTTGGATCATTTTATTTTATTGTGAGTAAATAAGGGTTAATTTTGTTGCACTTCGTTCGGTTCGTATTATTCGACAGACGGTTAATTGGCGGGAAAATAGAGTTTTAGGAAAAACTTAATAGTAAACAAGCAACGATGGGGTTAAAAAATGGTTTAATTTCATAAAATTGTTTGGAGGTTAGAGAAAAAAATCAGAGTATGCAATGCACGTGCGGTAGAAGTGAAACCTCCAGAAAACTAAAACAGACAAGAGTGGGGAGACTACGAAGCACTTTTTTTTATCAATGTGAAGGATGATTTTTTCCTATCGGTGGTTTGACATATAATGTTGGTATGGAAAGTGGTTATTTTACATAGTGTTGGTCGTATTGTCTTTAAGGTCTCACACCTTAAGGCTCTGCAACTGGGCCCGAAAAGAAGAAGATGGAGAGATACGAAATTACGAATGTTAGAGGAGAGCGCTAACATTTACAGCGACGAAATCGATGCGAAAATTGCGAAAATGTTTAATAAAACACGACTGTTTAAATTAGAGCAAAAATCTCGCGGGCATTATCTTAAACAGTATTTAAAGAAACACTGTGAATTTTTTCATACATATAACTTGTAAAACAACTGAAACAAACGTGTTAATAATAATTTTTGGAGCATACATTGCGATTTTTTCCTATCGAGGGAATTTTATATAATTTACGTTTCGGCGCGGGCAAAGTCTAGATATTATCTTTAAGAATAACATATATTTTTTTAAGTGCTTTAAAACTTACCGTGTTTAAGGGAAATATGTAATAAATCGGTACAAATCCGGGTTGCGGGCCCTTAAAGAAGGGTGTGAGACCTTAAGAGCGTTTAACCAGCCAGCGGCCGAAAATCCACGTTTCGTCGAAAGTTGTTCTTGCGATCGTGAAGGGCGGTTACAATGAGAAAGATTAATTATTCTCCGTACCAGCTTTTTAAAATTATAACTCAATATTGATATTATTTCATTACAAATTTGCTTTAATTTATACCTAAATCCAAAAATGCTGAAAGGCGTGATGATAAAACAATTAAAATAATGTACATTTTGTAATTATTTTTTGATGATAAGTTTATTATTATATAATTCTTATTTAACTTAGACATTATTAATCATTTTTTAATAATGTCTAAGTTAAATAAGAATGTTAAAAAAAATCTGAAATATATTTGTTTGTAAGTGCGCAAATAAATACACAAACGGACCGATTTTCGTCAAGAAAAACATGTACGTATATATTTTTTAATGACTTTATTTAAACTAAAATATAAATTCTAAAACATGCGATACCCAGATAATGTAATGACTTATTTTACTGTATAATTATATGATTTGAAATGGGTGTGGTATTAAACAAAACCTTTTTTGAAAATTTAACAAATCTGCCAACGACCTATGGTACCTTATTATACTAAAAATAATCAAGAATTCTCAAAATTTAAAACATGCGAATGCTAGATAAAAGAACAATCTTTCGAAATCCATTTATATTTTTTTGTAGAAAAGAGTCAATACGTCTAAAATCTGATTTAAAAATGACATATTTCTGGTTTTCTCTGGTAATATACTCTAGACGAGTGTGTCTAGGAGAGACGGATGTATGATTCCATCCCTTCCATCCATTCCTGAGGTGCAAGATGATGGGTGGGGAGAGTCCTGCTAAAGAGGTCAAAAGGTCTCCCTCAAGCAGTCTCCAAATCCGGCCAGTCACACAGAAGAAGAGCAGATGACAAAACCTAGAAATCACTAAACTTTCGAACCAATTGGGGTGAACTATGGCAGAGGTGTTGGCTATCCAGTAAATGGTTCCCGGGACGGCGGTACCCATACCTGCCTCCCAAATTGAAGACGACGAAGACGAGAGTGAGACGACGCAAGTCTTTATACTCGTATAGAGTAGCGCGATTTCATTCAGCCTCTCTCTATATAATCATCAAACATGACCAAAACCAAACCATCATCTAAGCTAGAACTTATTCCTTAAATCTGAACAGAATGTTATGATTCCCTAAATCAGAACAAGAACTGCTGTAGAACCAATATACCTTACTTATACAAAACTCTAAAAACATTGGCGCAGCCGGTAGGAGCATATTATATTATTTACTAATAAATTTCTTTCTTTGTTCCAGGTAAGCACCATGCACTGAATAAATATAACGACCTTCAAACTTTTCGCAAAAGAGCAAGTAAGTAAAAATATCACCTTAAGAGATGATTTATAATTATGTGAAGCGCACTAGAGTCCCAGCTGCTCCCAACCATCTGTAACCGGTGAGACCATGATATGACGTACTGTACAGGGCCCGCAGATACTTTAATAGTGTACAACTGCTAACCCTGTACAAATCACAAGTGCGCCCCACGGTTGAATTTGGCAGCCACTTCTGGTCTGCAGCTCCAAAATACCTGAAAAATACCCTCGACTCTGTGCAAAAACGGGCGGTCCGCTTAATAGATTCTCCCATCTTAACAGACGGATTGCAATCTTTAGAGCACAGGCGTCGGGTGGGAGTGCTATCCTTTTCTACCGGTATTACGATGGAAGATGCTCTGAGGAACTAGCGTCATTGATCCCTTCGGCACCGGTGCATAGTCGGGAAACACGCCAAACGCTTGCCCAACATTTGTACATGGTTGACATTTGTCACATGAGAACGGGTCGTTTCTTCGACTCGTTGTAGTGTTCAACAGCTCGGCTGTGGAATTATTTGCCGGCCTCTGTGTTTCCTCCTTCCTACAACATGGGTCTCTTCAAGACCAATGTTCATTCCTTCCTCTCCTCAAAAAGACCCTCCACACAGCATCCCAGATGACATAGGCCCTGAGGGAAATTATTTTCCTCAGGGCCTCCTGTGTGGAGTTAATGTAAAAAATAAATAAAAAAATGTTCGATTGTGGTATATTCTAAGCTGAAGCTAATTGTTAGAGAAAGGAGATGGAGAAGAGGAGGGTGGGGAAGTTCCAGGCTTTTCATAGCTGGTCACCAAACATGGCTAAAGCCATTTCAAGCAATGTATCTACTTGAACGGTGATCTTTGCCGTAAACCAGTACTGATAGTATCTTCAACTCTATATATTTTTGTAAATAAATTATGAAATAACACAAATTATTCATATAAAATTGACTTGCATACGCCGGGATTTGAACCCGCTAACCCAGGACTCATATCGCAGATTTAGAATATTATGACGTATCACACATTTTTGACAAAATGACATTTGAAATTTTTTTGTTTGGGACTGAACAGACTTCTACTTAACGTATATATTATCAATTCTATTTACAAAAAAAAAAACAAATAAATATAGTAAAGTCCCTGGAAAAGAAGAATAGTACCTACTATCATCCGGATGTAGCCTCAGCACTCCAGTTTCCATATCCGGTGGCCAATTGAAGAATTCATTTCCTCCGCATCCCCTCCACTGAGTTTCGAATCTGCCAACTATAATAATATACATATAACTTCGTCGATCGTTTGCTGCATCTCTTTATTTCATTCTTATGCTGCGTATACACCCACGAACACGAACGAGGGGTTCGTGGAAATACCTACATGTACGTATTTACCTACGCACCATTACAGTAGCAAGAATCAATTGTTCGAACCAATAAATTGAAAGGAAGTATGTTTTACGTGATAGGCCAGTAGTCCTAGCATTTGAGGTCTTTACACGACCCGAATTAAGTCATTGCTTCATTTAATCCTGCCACGTTACCCTCAGGTGACCCACATGTCAGGGTTTCCCAACCTTTATTTCGCCGAGCCTCCCCGAACCAAAAAAAAAAATTTAAAGCCCCCCTTAGGGGTCGTCCATTAATCACGTGAGGCTCGAAAGGGGTGGGGGGGGGGGGTGCGGAAAAAATCATGAAATATCACAAGGGGGGGGGGGGGGGTATAATGAGATATCACGTGTATTTATTATACCTACATTTAAAGATAATGTTCTGAAAATTTCAATATACTTTGTACTAAAAAAATACACGTGATTTTGGGTATGGATGGAGCGGGGGGGGGGGGGGAGTTTAAAATCTTACCACATATCACCAGGGGGGGGGGTTAAGAAGTTGCTTAAAAACGACCCCTTATTTATGTTTCAACAAAATTAAGAAACACATTTTGTTATATTAACTAAATTATTTATTTGAATTTCAAATAGGTACTATACAGATACAATACAATAAATTATCGATCTATGATAGAAGAGTAGATACACTTGTAATCATTAATTACTTTCACATTTACATTTCTTAGTTTTCTTTTAATTTTGCTTATGATTCTATTATTATTTTTATTTATTTAAAATTATATTTTTCTAACAACTTTCAAAGTAATTTAAGAACAAATAAATAAAAACTTTTAAAGTACTGATGAGATACTTGAGCTTGCATGGACGATTCTGGGCTCAGTCTTTGCTAGAGCTATGGTTAAAACCTATTACGCCCCCCCTGACATTTCTCTACGCCCCCCCCTAGGGGGGCGTGCCCCCCTGGTTGGGAAGTCCTGCACTATGTCTTCCTCCTTTTTCTTACGCCTTACATTATTCTCCTGGGTTCTCAAACAACTCCGAATCATGTAATTTCAACACCTCTTTGAAAAGTCATTATATTAAGAGTAATGAAAAAAATAAAATAACCTAACCTAACGTAACCTATTTAACCAATTTTTTTATATATTTTTTTCATCGCCCTTAATAACTTTTCAAAAGAGGTCACCATCACCATTCTTCTGATACTTTTTTGTCAGTATTTGCTCTTACTAAAATATGTAAATTATAAATTTTAGTTATGTTTACGGTTGTAAAAAAAATATTTTATACACCGATAAGCGGCGCAAATAAGTGTCGCGTTTTTTTACATTAGCTCTACACGGGAGGTCCTGAGGAAAAAAATCCTCAGGGCCTGTGTCATCTTTTGAAATTCTGGGTGGAGGGTATTTTAGGGGAATGAGGGAGAGGATGTTCTTAGGGGTGGGTATGAATCTGGGGTCAATGTGTCCATGAGTGACGGACGATGATGGGTCAAGAGAGTCCAGCTGAAGATTTCTAGGTTAGGTCTTCCTCAACGAGTCTCTTTGGATCCGATCCGCTACGCAATGGGCAAACGCATTCGCCGCCAAAACCTATACAAACGTCACCCCTTGAACCCGGGCAAACTTAGCGAACCACTTGGGGTGACCTATGGCAAGGGTTCGGCTTGTATAATTTTTTATTTTTTATTTATTTTAGGGAAGGTTGACAGCAAATCGGAGATTACACAATAAAACAATAGTAAGGTAGTTAATTATGCCTATTATTAACTTTCCACTTATGATAGTGAATGAATAATAAAGTGTGACATTGTAAGGGGGGGGGGGGGGAGGAGGAACATAGAATTAGGATTAAGAGGCAAAGGATGGGAATATATATAGTGATTAAACTTTCTAGTTTGAGTCATGTTGCTTGGTGAGTTTTCGTTTTATGTCATGTAAAGTCTCGTTAAAAATGTCAATGTGGTAGTAATTTAAGTTAAATGAGTATGTGGATCTATAGATAAATGAGTTCTGTTTGGAGTTGGTCTTGCAAAGAGGGAGATTAAAAGTAAGTGACTGTCTGCTGTTGCGATTTGGAACATGGAATAATAGGCGCTGAAGAAGATCAGGATGTAATTTTAAATTTAAATTTATGTGTAATTTTAAATAACATAACCGAATCTGCTATATTTCTTCGGCAAGTTAACGTCTGCATATTGAAGAACTTTGCAGAGTCTTCATTACTAACGTGAGATCGAAAGTTAAGGTACCTTAAGAATCCATTTTGAACACTTTAGATTCTATTTTTGTGTATTGCATAGCCTGGGTTCCACACTTGAGATGCGTATTTTAAGGGTACTACGAACGTATGAGAAGTATAGTATTTTGAAAGTAATAAGATCTTTGAATTGTTTACAGGAACGGATTATGAAACCAAGCATAGAAGATGCATTAGTGACTATATGGTCGATATGTTTATTGAAATTCAGTTTACTATCAAGTATAACCCGAAGGTTCTTAATTTCTGATTTGATGGATAGTGGTTGATGATTAATTGAGTATTCGTGGATAAAAAATGTTTGTATTTCTGGTGAAGCGCACAACGAAGCACTTGGTTATATTTATTTTCAGACAATAGGCATTACAATACGTGTTCAAACGTAGCAAATCATCTTGCAGCTTCCGACAGTCCTCGATTGGGTTTATAGGTGAAAAGATTTTCATGTCATCTGCATGCAGGATGGTCTGCGAGTTTACAAAACAGTTACCAACATCATTGATGTAGATGTTAAATAATAATGGTCCCAACAAGCTGCCTTGAGGAACTCCCGATGTAACAGCAACAGAATCGGATTTAAATCCAGCAACCACTACTATTTGACTACGGTTGGAGATATAAGAAGATTGCCAACGATAAAGATTGCCGTAAATACCAATCTTTAAAATCTTGTTCAACAAGGTTGAGTGATCCACCTTGTCAAACGCCTTACTATAGTCGGTATAGATAGTGTCCACTTGTATTCTGTTATCCAAATTATCCTGGAGGTACTGTGTGAAAGTTAAAAGATTTCTGGTTGTAGATTTGCCAATAATAAAACCGTGTTGGGTCGCACTCAGACTAGGCTTATTATAAAAAGGGATAGCGTTAGCGGGGTAGCGGTACTCAAACCCGCCTCTCAAATTAATCGTGGGTAGTTTACATTTCGGTTTAATATGCTTACTTGCGTACTTGAGAGATCGCCTACGGCTTCATAATACCGTTTCCGTATTTGCTTTCGCTAGAATATCTAAAATTATCCATTTCAAATTTATTTAACCTTCATACTGCACCCTCGCTCGAATGTTTGAATATGATTCTAGACATTCGCTTTCCAATCTGTAATCCGATCCATCTCTCCTTCTTATTCACTATTCATGAATTGTCAATCAGAAATCCCGAATTTAATCCGTATTTCTTTTACCTGCCATATTCACCGCTTCGCCTTAAATATCAAATTGTAATCGACCCGAAAGCAAATGTGCTTCTCAGAAATATTAAATAATGTGAATCAGATTCTGGAAAAAAGGTCACTAATAAATCCAATAACAGCCCCTTTCAGGTGGTGTTCCCTTTTTTCTATTTTCGTATGAAAATTCCCCACCCTCTGGACTCTGCTCTTAGGCGGGCCCTTAAATCTAATGAAGCATATTTCTCCATCACACATCGATTTTACCGATGTACGAAAAATAATATATTCTACGGTAAACGATGTGGTTTTTTTTATAGACCACACACGATAAATTCCCAGGAAAGCATAACGTGTGCTGTGCGGTTTTTTGATCTTATTACAAACTTACAAAGGTTATGAAAACAAATAATTTACTTAAAATAAAAAAGTAATGACTTTAATTTTTATGATTTACTATATGTAATTATACTGTGAAAACAACATAAGGTACTAATCATTTCATTAAATTAGAGACCAAAATCTTTTTTCACATCACTTTATTTTATATACAATCAAGTCGTTTCGTGGACGATGCCCATTTCTTCAGGAATATTTGATTTAAATGTTAAAATATAGATCCATATTGGAGATGGGTTGGTAGAGTGAGGGGAGAGGGATGAGAGTGGGAGAAGTTTATTAGAATTACGAATTACATTGTATTTAGAAGGGAAAGATCGGCTAAGTGGGAAAATATTTAAAAGAGGGTTTACAAAATAAATGCTTATTAATTGTATCTGCGTTGGTATCAAAATAATCGTATTTCTAAATTATTAATGTGCGATTTCTTACAACCTGTAGAAGAATTTCTAATCCTGTATTTTCATCAAAATTATGTCATTTTCGAATAAATGATAAGTGAACTAAAAGTCACTTTTGCAATTTAGAGCTCTAATGTGTTCTTTAACTCTAATACTCATTTATTTATAAAATATATGTTACATAATTAGGACATTTACATAGAGTAGATACATTAAATCACCATACTAGGCTGCTGCCCGTTTAATGGTGACCAATGAAGGATAGTTATTTTGTATGAAGTCTAATGTAAACATAATATGGTACTTGTATGTAATGATGCTGAAAATTGGTAAAATTACAATAAAAAGTATAGAAAGGATAAAGAGAAGAGTATAAGTATTAGATTATGAAAATGTATGAGTACATAACCATATTTTAGATATTATATTTATTTTTATGTGTGTGCGTGCATGCGCACATGTGCATATAAGTGCACACATCCATACACAGTCAAACAAACATACATACACACATATACGCACCTACACAGACATATATTCATATACATGTATATACGTTATTGTTATGGTTTTCACGGGTGTAAGATGTAGAACAATTTTCTCGGTTTACCCGCGTAACGTAATCCTTAAAAGGACTTTTTAACTTCTGACGTTTCGGACAGATCTCACTGTCCATCTTCACTCCACGAAAAGTGTTAATTGTGTCGAAATAAAGTGATGTAAACAAAGTTATTTGTCTTTTAATTATGCTGTCACAAAATGAAAAACTTTTAGAAGAACTTAAAAAAATAATCATTTAATGTTCATATTCCTTTCTACCAGTGCGCTGTCAGGTGTCAATATTAAAGGGATTTTGCAAACATTAATAAATCCGCCGTAATTTAGTCAGAATCAGCCATAATCAATCGAAAATTGCTTTAGCCATTATTATTTATTGAAACACACGTGCCTGGAGAGGTAATGTTCGCGTGGGGAACACAGCGACAGGGTTGAAGCTCGTTTATGACAAGGACGAAACAGGGCGAACCAGGACCGGAACAGGGCGCGGATGTTGGGTTAAGGGTTCCGGACTCAGACTACCAGCGAGTCCTATTACTCCCAGGATATTATCAATTTTCGATGATCCGATGGTCCGCACCGAAATACTCGCACGAACGGATACATATCCGAATCAACGTCGCCGAGTGGAAAATGCCAATAAAACCCGAACGTCTCTTTTATTGCCGATGCTTTAGATCCTCCCTTTTATCAAGAAATCTCTAGTGTAGTGTACTGGGTATGTTTAGTCTAGGTTTCCTTTTTTTCTGCTTTTTGATTCAATCTACTCTCCAATTTCTCATTTCCGCCGTGGACTGTAGGCACGGGATACGGTTTTCACATTTCGCCGTTCGTTTGCCTGTCGGGTAGGTTTTGATCCGTTGGATGGGGTGGTCTCCCACCGCTCCGGCCTTCCGCCCGTCCCGCCCTCCGCGTACTTAAACTCATCAAATTTCATCAAAAATATATCAGCTTTCCAACATTTTGTACGGGCCAACGTTCGGTTGATTTGGGTTTTATGAATTTGATTGATTTCGAACATTAGAATGATCTTAAATATTCATTTTATTGCCGGCGATGAAACGAGCAAACTGTTAATGAACACTTGACGAGTATTAAATTGCCCCTATGCCATAAATCTTGATACAATTATGAAGTGTTTTTATGCTCAAAATGCTTCTTTCAATGACGGATTTTATACTGTTTTTATTTCGTAATGAATTCACAATAAATCCTGTACCTAGATATTTATGTACGTTCCATGAAAATATCTGCAGCGCTATGCTTTCTAGGCCTGTTTGTATTTAACGCTAATCTCTCGTGTTTAAACTAGAGCAATGCCCCAATATATCTGTATAGTGTTGGGGGCTTACGCGCTCCGCTCCCCGCCCAGGATTATTGGTTATTGAGGCGTTATACCGAGGGTGGCACGCGCTACCATAAAAATCCACACATCCTGAAATTTTAAGTAAAATACTGCGTTTGGGGGAATAATGTTCGAAGCATTTACTATACGTTCATGAAAGAAGATTCTGGAGGGAAAAAACGCCCTTCGTGCGGTAGTTTTTTCGTTTACTGTTTTTCGTTAACATTTTGCAATACTTTCGTACAAAACAATTATTTTGCATTCATACTTTTTGCATAAATAAGATGGAAATAAATCATTACGTGCCTCACAATTCTTTCTGTTTTCAAAAGGCAACTTATTATCTTTATTTACTCCCTTTGACAATGAAGATGTTTATTTTGGTTAACATCTAAATTAAGCCTAACGATTATTTTCGTGTTGGTGTAACTCGAACACAACCCTTTTCCGCCCTTTTTTGATTACGTGGTTTCCTCGCACAATTTTAAAATAGCTTATCCAGATCCACCAGTTATTTTTATCTCTATTTGTTCCAAAAAAGAATGTTATGAAGAAAAGTGAATGTATTTTATGTTCCACTAACAACTTGGAACGGTTAACGAGCAATACAAAACATCTTTATGTTAGGTTTTATTAGTAAATGTTTCTCTTTTGTCTGCAACTTATGTTCGACCTTATTTTGTTTGTAAACAAATTGTTTTATTTTTAAAAGCATTCCATTTTTGTATTCTTGTTTCTACCTTAATTATAGTGTTTGCTTTTTTGAAAAACATCCTTAATTTAGTTATCGCTTTTGATTAAAATGCTTTCAGTTCCTTTTAAACTTTTTGTTATTGTTCCCGAATCGCGTCATTTTGGTGTATTTTCTTTGTTATTAATTATTTAGGAAAGAGCAGGTAAAGCGCTCGTTCAATCCATCTGTCACTTACGTACTGCGAAATATTGCGTATCGTTGTAATTTAGTATGCGTCAATTTCGTTGTTTATGACACCCGTTTCTCTGGAAGCTCATTGTGGAAGGACCCCTAAATACCGTCAATCCCCTAGTCCCTACCCCTGCCTTATCCTACCCTACAGGATGCCTGGTCCCTCTACACTCAATGCCTCACCCCATCGCTCTTCACTCGCTCCATCTTGCTTCTGATAAAGATTATGAAACACGTTTTGACAGCGGAATTTATTGCTAGCTGCCTTTGCCAACCAATTTCCAGTTCTCATGTATAAATTCAAATCTACCGTTTTTTACGATGGAAATATTATTATTTCTGACGATTTTCGATTTCTTGTATCTCACGGAGGCTTCAGGTAAAGGGATTGTATTATTTTGTGTAATTTAGCCGGTTGGCAGACTCTCTGGGCAAAAAGCGTTCTTCCTACCTGTCATTCTTGACTTATCCATCTAATCGCTTATCTCGTCGCGCTTCTCTAATCTCGCCGAGTTTGTTAGCTGCAGAGTATCGTGGCAGACATCGGTTGCTGCATCCGCTGACGCCTCTTTTGTCTCCCGCACGTTTTGCGGCTGTTTGTTTAATATTTTTTCACAGCTGATGCTGCGAGCGACTGCGAGTTTGTTGAACCTTCAATTGTATAGCTCCAGCGAGTGGAGCCCCGTTGCTGAGCGGATTTTTGCACACACGCCAGTATTAAAATTGAGCAAGCCTTTGTTTGATTTTATGCAAATGGAACCAACACGCACCGAGGTGTAGCGACTAGCGACTAGCGCACAACTAACCGCGGCGATATAATATTACTAATATTCCCCGCGGTCTTCGATTTTGCTGACTGTTTAATAATGTTTCCGCGTGTACGTAAATTACATTGACTTCAATTTTCAATTACATGTGTGACGTTTACAGAAGTATAGACACGCAAAACACCTCCAACAGACAAAACAATTAAGTACAATTGCATAAGTGATACAATTGCATATGTAACGTCATTATCGTTTTTTGCCAGTACAAAGGTATTCATTTTCAACAGTTAAATTTATTTTTTAAATTATACAAAATGACATAACAATGTGCCAGTTTATAGTACATATAGTAAATTCATAAAACTTGCATTCAAATTTGCATTGTCAAAATGCCATATTTCCAACTGAAGAGGGAATAACCCGACAAAACCGGAAATATGTCATTTTTAAATAAAATTTTAGATGTATTGACTCTTTTCCATTAAAAATTATAAATTGATTTCGAAAAATTTGTTCTTTTATCTGGTAAAGTTATGTTTTAAATTATGAGAAAATGTGTTTAGCATAATAAGGTTATACCTACCGCAGGTCGTTGACAGATTCGTTAAATTTTCAAACAAACTTTTGTATTATACAACACACATTTCAAATCATATAATCATGCAGTAAAATAAATCAATAAATTATCTGGGAAAGCTATGTTTCAGAATTTTAATTTTAGTTTAAATAAAATCATAAAAAAAATATCCGCGCAAGTGTTTTGTGACGAAAATACGTCAGTTTGTCAATTTATTTACGGTCTTACAAACTAAGTTTTAAGATTTTTTTACATTTTTTATTTTTTCTCATTTTTTATTTTGGTTAAACATTGTTGAAAAATTATAAATACTTTTGATCAAAAAAATAATTACAAAAAGTATGTAATTTTAATAGTTTTATCATCACGCCTTTCAGCATTTTTGAATTAAAGCGAATTTTGGATGAAATAAAATCGATGTTGGGTTATAATTTTTAAAAGCTGGTACCAATAATAATTAATCTTTCTCATTGCAACCGCCCTGTACGATCGTAAGATTTTTTTTGGACGAAATATGAATTCTCGGTTGCTGGCTGGTTAATGGCCTTTAACGTTTTTTGCCAGTATGCCCACGATATAATGTTCCGTCAGAAAAAGTCTCCACGGCAGGTACAGCATGCAACGCTTTGAGAAATTTAATAAACTGTTACATTTTGTCGCCTAAAAGCGCTGTTTCGTGAACATTCGTATCTTCTAAAAGTGAAATATGGATGTGGGTCTCGAACTCGGCAGGTTCTGTTCTTATGCCTTTCAGTATCAATGTGCTTATATAATGATATGAACGTGCTTTAGCGCCTTCGCATTCTTGTTCGGCATTGTTCCGTTAAACGGTTGTCTTATTTTGAGTTGAACAAAAGGGGTTCTTTGTGGCCTGTCTCGGACGTGTCTCTTTAGCAGTTACCTGTATCGCCGAGCGCGAGTGGTGAGTGGCGAGTGACGAGTGGCTCGCGGCGAGTAGGCGTGTGGCGTACGACAGTACAGTAACCCCTGACCTTTGCGGGATCACGGTGGATCCTCGTCGTGTTTAATAATTCTGCGGTGGTGTGAGTTTGATGAAGCACCCACCCGGAGTAGTTGGGCAGCCCGGCAACACGGCAGCAGCCTTGGCTCTGTGGCAGACTTGCTTAATTACGATCAAGATAGAAGAAGTAAGGCACTCCTAACCGTGCGTGACCCGACCTTCGTCACGACACCGGTCTCTGTTTTCCTCTTCTCTTATTTATTTAGCCATTCGTATCGCCTAGACAAATTTGTTGAGCAATTTATACTCCTTAACGGCCGGCGAGCGCTGGATTTGTTTAAATTTGTATGGAAACGTAATTCTGTGGGCTCGACGATTACGCTCGGCCGATTTTATGACGCAATAAACGCTCTGCATTTTCACGAAATACCTTTTATCGGTGAAAAGATCTACTTCCCTGTTCACATTCTATTTACGAGTATGTAAGCTTCTTCTTCTTTCTTACAGTTCTTACTTCTTGTACCGGACGTAGATTTAAAAATAACTTCATGATTGTATTCTGATAATTTTATTTTCTATCGAATGAAAAAATAAATTTAATCACGGGGTTAAGCAGTCAGTACTAGTCAAAAACAAGGCTTGCCCCCCCCCCCCCCCTCCTCATGTCTGTACATACCTACACACCGTTTTTATTTTTGTTTACTGTCTGTGTACATACCTACACACCCTTTTTTATTTAATATTTATCAAAATTGTACAAAAATCGTTTATTTTTTATTTTGCACAAATCCATTCCACCTCTATGATCTTTTGCCAACTTCTCCCTTTCCCCACATTTTCCATAAGTTTTTCCCCATTTCTCCCTTTCCCTATATTTTCCCTCGTTTTACCCCATTTCTCCCTAGGCGACGAAGCGGCCAGCCGGTTCCTTCCTAATACATCGTCTGTGCGGCTGGCGACTGCAGTGCCAGTTCCGTACACGTCCGGTATTGTTGACCTACTCGTCTAATATTTTCAAAATAATATTGTAGATCCCAACCGATCGTTGTATACCTACGTGTATTTAAATTTACATTAATAATGTGTTATTCCCATAATAGGAACCCACACAACGAACAACTCTGGTTATTTTCTAACTCACAGGTGCTCAACAAATAAAGATTAGTTATTTAGTATAACAATGGTACTATATTTGAATGTGACTATATATAGATATTCATGCAAACAGTCTCGCATATTTTAAAAACTAAATTAACAATCTATTAACATGACGTGTCACGGAGAATACTTATATTTTTTCTCGAATGTGAATAGTTTGTTATTTAATCTATTTATTATTCTCGATTTACCTCATATTTTAATCTATATGTTTTAATTTTTCTTATCCTCTTTATATTTTTGTTTATATCGTTATTGAAGTGAAACTTCCTTAGCCCCGTTAGAGTGATTTGAAATTCGGATGAAACGGAAGTGACGCACTACGGCACCTGCGAAGCATCAAACTGCGCTCAAGGCTCATATTGGTTGAGATATAAAACGAAAACGACGATAGGTCTGCGCTCAATGGCGGTATAGTGCGTCGCAATTCTCAGCGGCCAGAGATATCCAGCGGACGGAGGTTCGAATCCCATGAAATCAAAAAAAAAAACTTTTTTTTTAAAGTCAATATGCAATCTTCAAACCACTTTAAAATAAACAGGCAAAAGAAAGCGACTTATAGCGATTTTCTAATTGCACTTCTATCGCATGTGAATTACACACTCTAATTTTTTTTAAATATTCTTAACATCTCTAGATAAAGAAAAACAAATGTTGCACTGCGCATTCTATGAACATTTTTAAGTGAATTGTTAAAATTTACGCTCTTTACTGTGTTAATCTTGTAACTTTTTTCATAATACCTTGTAAATGTTCCAAAACAATATATTAATAATTCTTTTAGTAACTTCAGATTATTCGTACATAATTAAATTTTAACAAGTAAATGAAAAACCTCAGCAATGGGGATCCCGGTTAGGGTGTCATTATCTCTTTTTGTGTCAAAAAAAGGAAGGAAACAAAAAATTTACTTTTTAATTAAATGAAGACAATATAAGCGAAACTCAATCGAAAATCTGAAAACAGAAAAATCAGAAAAAGATATTGACACATCTCGGTAAGCGAGAGGTCCTGGGTTCGTGTCCCAGATGTGTCAATATCTTTTTCTGATTTTTCTGTTTTCAGATTTTCGATTGAGTTTCGCTTATATTGTCTTCATTTAATTAAATATTACAATTTGAGGTTTTACTCATAAAGTTAAAATAAAAATAAAAAAAAATAAAATAAAAAAAATAAAAAATTTACTATTTAAAATAATAAAAAATGTATACGATGTATGTTAACGAAATAATCTGTACATTCTGTATCATTAGCTAAGGAATTTACACTAAAATATAGTTACCTATTCTTTACTTTGTCCAAACCAAGCGTCAATATTCTTCTAACTCTCATATTAGTTTTTTTTTGTTATTTCAGCTACAACACATGCAGACTACGATATTTAGTGTATAATATATTTATGGTAAAAACCGGTTAGGCGGTTAGAATGGAAAAAACCCTAGAACATGCGTACTCGTCTTTTATAGCCTTATTTCGCATCGTACATTCACCAGTGACATACGTTCACGTTAAATAGACAATCTCCGACCTACGTTCATTACACTGTTTATTTGTGAGCATATATTATATTGGTACGTAATCAATTATTTCATCTAAAGAACATATAAATTTAATGCATTTATAATTTTATTTCATATTGACGAAATAATACCCTACAATTAATTTTAATTTTTTTTTCGTTCGTTCCGTGTTCGAGTCGAGGAATCGAACACGGAACGCCTGGGTGGGACCCAAACGCGAAGCCCACTCAACCACCGACCGGTCAATTAGTAAATTATTCAGTAATACTGATGTTAAATTTCGCACTTACATACGAGTAAGCTAGACATTTACATACTATTTATGCATATTATTAGCCAAAAAGTGTGCATTATATGCTTACCTTCATAGTGGCATATATTATGTTTATTTAATAATACCTACATAACGCCAACTGCATAAAATAATAATAATAATATCTCTGATCTCCGCTGAAAGCAGTGTTAACTCGCATATTCGATTTCCTGGCAGTTGCTTTTTTCCTCCACGTTTACGCCACGTGTGCAACTTATTACCAACGCATATTATTTTCAAATGTGAATTTATCTCTCTCACGCCATTAGGCAATCGGGTCTCACCGGATCGCAGTTCTGCTAGAATCGACGTTGAAAGAAACACAGAGGATGAGGTTTACTAGTTATTTGTATCTCGTCAGTATGCGATGTGAATAGAATACTGATGTGCATAAAGACTTTATAAGAAATAATGTGTTATTGCCATTGGATTATATTTCAGCAAAATAATAATAACTATAATAATAGTCTTTATTTAACGAAATTTGCAACATTTATAACCAAAAAAGTACATGTTCAGTGTAGTTTACAAAGGTTAATAAATTACATTAGTACAAAAAGTTAACAGTGCCACCTCCCCAAGCTGAGATACCATACTCAATAATAGATTGACTGACTGCAAAATAAATCATTTTCAAGTGTTGTAAGTCGAGAAAGTTACGTATCGTTCTGAAAGAGTGCATGGTTTTTCTTATTTTGTTTGCAATTATTTGAGTGTGAAGATTTGAGATATGCACTAAAATAATATTTTAAATCTAATAATACAGTACAATTTTTAATTAAATCGAGAGTACAGTCTCCAGTGTTTAAATTTGATGATCACGTTATTGACAAGTTGATTCGTTATTCCGTCAAACTCGAGGTGAGCCGAAGCTCCAGACTGCCGTACAAGAAATGACAACTTCCTCTCATTTGAATCCTCAGGTTTTTGTGTGCTGCCCGCAAGTTTGGCAACAGCCCAGATGCAAAAAATCGAGGGTTGGCAATTTGACCAATGCACTATTGTCAATGAGATAATACTGAAGGTGCCATAATATATCGAGACCGGTTCCATGCCAACTATGAATCAAGTCAACTCAACAGCTCATTAAAAGCTACGAAAAAAAATAATCGAAAAATAGCCCATAACTAACCTTATGTAACCTATATAACAGTTTTTTTTTATATATATATATATATTTTTTTAATCACTTTTAATGACTTCTCAAAGAAGGTGTGGAGTTGATTTCATTCGAGTTTTGCGGTCACCATCGAGACCACCTTGTTACAAATCTTTTATGTAAAAATAACAGTTTTAGTAATAGTGACTGATTGTTCTATGTTGATCTTTAACAATTACAAACACCTAGATTTGAAATGTAAAAGAATTGTGAATGACGAACGGATCAAAAAAGTGATTTATTGACGACTTCTTCCTCCATGCTCAAACTTAAAAATTCAATCGATCGGAATAATACATCAAATTAATCTAGATTATTTAGTACTACGATTAGTAAGCACTGGTTACGTCGTTTCATAATAATCCAAAAAATAAGTATTTTAACAGGCCTCTAAAAAATTCTTTGTTCTCTTTGTTCCCGCATCGACTGCTTTTACCTTTTGATTTTTTTGTATTTTGGCAATATTACTAAACAAACGATATTTTTGAGATGTGCCTACGCGATACGACGAAGCATTTTCAACTTTTTCTTGACCAAGCACAAACAGTCTGTGGCTACTCCCGAATTTCCAGGCCTTGGATAAACGTGTGTCATTGTTACATATTAGGAAAACTATCTAATATGTGATGCTTTTATGATAATAAAAAATAATTAAGACTCACCTCTCGCTGATTTTAAGCATCGGTAGTTTATAATGTGCCTTCCAACTCATCATAATATCGCATTCACTGTAGCCATATTGTCTTATTAATTTGTCACCAAAGATTTTATGACCTCCACAGTTATGATATTCATATGAAAACATACATAACATGGGATGCATGCTATATTGAACCGAATAGGTTGGGAATAAAAATCGATTCATTGTATTTTTTCGCAGCCATTTTGCGCTAACGTTCGACACCGTATTTTAAATACATACTGATCGTGTCAGTGATAATGCATGCGATATTTTAATATGAGTTTTCACCATACAAAAATCAATACAACAGCCTACCGATTGTCGTTTTAAAATGCTATAACTTTAAAATAAATGAAACAGTCAAATAATGCATTTTGTTTTATGTTCTTATAACACGTCGGTTGATGGTTGAGGTGCACCTTTTTTTCTATGCAAACTTACCTCAGAAAAGCTAATGATATGGTATGGTATAATGTAGGTCTATATTAGACCATTCGTAGTTTATTCTTCCCTCACACATTTGAGAAATTCCATCTGTTTGGTGTTAGCCGTTACTTCACCCTTTTAGGTTCTGCTACTGTTATTTGGAAATGATGTATTCGCCAGCGATGCACGCGATGGGCGTGCCGAACCCATCTGCAGTCAGTTTACAACGGCTCTAAATGTTTTACTGCATTTTTATTAAACGTTCTCCGGTTACAGTGCGCTTGCAATTTGCATTTCGCATACATTTGGCTGCCCGGGACCACAATTCACTGGGAACAGGGCAGGGAAACTCAATTGCTTGCTGGCTTCGAACTAACCAATACAACACACCTCACCGATTGCATCGAATGTTTCAATCTACATTATTATATAAAGCATAATGTAAATATTCAGTAATTTGTAATTGTGTGTTGTAAAATCGACATTTTCCCCATCAGGCTAGACTTTCAGAATTTTTTCTGCGAAAACCAACTGTCACAAATTTTGTACCTCTCGTTGCCTTATTAAATATGATGCAAGCTATTTAAAATAACCCCAAAAACAATTATTATTTTTTTTTTCAAATTTATTTACTTGCTTATATTTTTATAAACAATGATTTCATTTACTGTTATTAATATTTTGTAGAACTCCATTTTAATTTTTATTTATTTTACAGACAGTTTTTATACATTTAATACTAATATTATTAAATATATAAAATAAATTAAAAATTACAATGATTTCATACAATATTTACTTACAATTTGCTAAAAAAAGAGATAATCTAAAATGAACAGAAATAATATTTTGATAATATGAAATAAAAAATTAAGTTATAAAAATAAAACAAACACTTTTTATTTAACCACGAATTTATTATTTTATATATCGACCGGTTTCGCTTCGACCAAGCTTCCTCAGGATATAATACTAACTAAATATGACAGAGTTATCTTAGTTATTATTATATCCTGCGAAACCGGTCGATATATAGAATAATAAATTCGTGGTTAAATACAAAGTATTTGTTTTATTTTTTATAATATTATGTCTAACTACAAAGTAATTGCTTCTTATGAAAAAAAAAATTTAAGTGTTTTTTAAATCTTGAACAAGTTGTTAAAAATGTCGATATCCTTTGTATATTCATTTGCTTAACTAAGTTGGCGAGGAATTGGTGAATTTGCTTCATAATTTGTTTGTGTACGGTGACACTGAATTAGTGTCTAGTGTGTCGAGTTGGTACTCTTAACTTGACTAGACTCGCAGGAGCTCTCAGTCGAGCTCCGAGTTGCTTCTTCTAAACTCTAAACTAAATATCTCTTGAAAAAGTAACTACTCAAAATCTATTAACATGCACCCTATGGCATTCACATTTTTTTTTTTTTTTTTTTTTTTTTTATTAGAAGAAAAAAGTTATAAAATATTACAGGAAATCAAGTAAAAAAATAAGATATTACAAAAAAGAAAAGTCCCAATAAACTACTTTTAAGTAGTTTGTCAATGGGTGCTTTTACTTTGAAGTTTTTTTTTTTTTTTTTTTTTTTTTTTAACCTTTAACTACTGTCGTGCGGTCTTACAGGCCCCGGCAGGTACTTGACTTGCTAGTTTACCGCTTTCCCCGCGTAACACCGATCGCCACTTTTAAGTAGCTGCAAGTTCAGTACGCACATTGACGTGGGAGCAGAAAGTAGTGTCTTCATGCGCGCATTTGGTGAGTAATTACGATTTGTAATTCCGAAGCGGCCTCTCAGGCCTCACGTCAGTAGTTACGTAAGTTTTTTGTTTTATTTTATTGTTAGAGTAAATTGTTATTTTTACAGATATTGTTAACTATGGATGTACCAGGGACTTCAGGAAGTAAAATAAATAGTTCTGCGACAGATTTACCGCATCCAAAGAGATCTCGGATATGTGTAAATGAATCCAATCCAAATTTTGCGCAAGTGATTGAGAACTGGATCGCGGATGAAAATTCCAGCGGATCCGAGGTTGACGACGTTGGAGAAGATTTTTGTCCGGAGCACATTGAGCATGATACGGATACTATCACTGATATTTCTGATACCGAAGAAATTCAACCTGAACACCTAGAGGCGCCGTCATCGTCAAGCGAAATAAGTGTGCCCTGACTGTGCTTAGAATTTAAGGTGTAGTTCGACTGTGGACATTTTTTTTTTCAGAAGGTGTATGTACCTACTCTATTTTTTTTCTAAAATTTATATTAGTCTTATGTAAGAAATACAATTTTTTGTTATTCTGTGAGGAGTTTTTTTTTGTGTTTAGATCATTTATATCTAATAGTCAGATTTTTCCCCAAAATTCAAGCAAATTTTTATTGTAGTCTTATATTTAAAAATTTTATAAATTTTATTTTCTTTCTATGCATAGTTTTTGTTATAACACTTCATTTAACATCCTAATGCAAAGACAGTTATTTAAATCATCATTTTCTTTATAAAACACTGCATAATATACGCGGCCTATCAGGCCTCACGTCAGTACTAACGTTACAAAAAATGCACGACGCTAGTTAAAGGTTAAATAAAACTTATAATGCAGTTAGACATTTTTGTGTTACGAGTACTACAAGAATGTTAATACAAACTTTTTCTTTCGGCGAGCCAATTTTTCAATATAATATTTGTTCTTACATTATTTGTACATTTTTTAATTTTAGCAGGTAACATATTTAAGCATGTAGGTATCATGTAGTCCAGCGTTCTTTGTCCATATTTGTTTAAGTGCTTAGGTACGATTAGTCCTTCATTTAACGTAAATCGAGTATTGTAAGTGTGGTCCAGTCTATTTATGTATATAGGGCTATTCATATGCTGAAAAATAATTTTATGCCACAGAATTGCTCTTACTGAGAGAATTTTAAGATTCTGGTAAAAGTACGGAACATTGTGTCTTTGCTCGTATAAACTTTTATGAGCTAATAATTTAACTAATGAATTTTGGACAGATTGAACATGATTAACATTTGTCTTACAGGAAAGTCCCCAAGCTGTAATTCCGTACCTGATAATAGACTCAGCTAATGATAAATAAATTATTCGAAGTGTGCATATTGGAACATAGAATTTAAGTTTATATAATCTACTAACAATAGATCTCAGACGTTCACAGACTTTATTTATTTGTAAATCCCATTTGAAAAAGCAGTCAATAATTACACCTAAATAAACATATTCTTTAACCACTTCAATATTTTCGCATGTACACAATGCTGGGATACCAACATGTAAGCAATCTGAACCGTGTGTTTTTATTTCTGGTGTAATAATATTTGTCTTGGCATTGGGTGATCTAATATGTATCAATTTGGTTTTTTTTGCATTTATGATTAAACCAGAGTCATGAGACCATTTCAAAAGCTCAATGTAATCCTTTTGTAAGAGTTCAATACATAATTTTAAATCACTGCGAGAAATCACTAGTGCAGTATCATCCGCATATACAAAGTGTTTTACATGTTTAAAGATGTACTTAATAAAAGATACATAAATGATATATAAAATTGGACCTAATATGGAACCTTGAGGAACGCCAGCTAAAATTTTTCTTTTTTTACTTAAAGTGTTCAATAGCTTTATTTTCATGCATCGGTTGTTCAAGTAATTTTCAAATAGTTTTAGGAGCTTTCCTCTTATTCCTATGATTTCTAGTATCTGCAATAATTTTCTATGATTAATAGTGTCAAATGCTTTAGAATAATCTATAAATAAAACTAATACATGATTTTTACTATTTAGTTCATTATTTATGAAACTGGCAAATTTTTGAAGTAGCATTTCGGTACCCTTTTTTTTCTGGAATCCATATTGATTTGTATCAATAATAGAAAAATCTTCTAAATATTTTATTAATTTCAACTGAATGTATTTTTCAAGAATTTTTTCGAGTGATGGCAAAATACTAATCGGTCTATAATTACCCAATAGAGTGTGATCACCTCCTTTATAAATGGGTCTGATAATACTACATTTTAAGTCATCTGGAATTTTTGCTTCAAATAAAATTCTATTTACAAAATGGGCTATGATTGGAGCTAAAATTATTATATGTTTTTTAATATCACTCATTCTGATATTATCAATTCCAGGAGAAGAGCTTTTAAGTTGCCGCACAATGCTTTCTATATCAGAAATTTTGGCCCTTGGTAGGTACATGCTTTGAGGCCTCTTCTCTGGTTCAAAAGCAGTTGTCCTGTAATTACATTTATGTAACATATTGCAAACACTGTCAGAGAAATAATCAACAAAATCATTAGTTACATTTTCTTTGGTCCGATCTTTCATCAAATATTTGGAGGCAACTTGGTCACAATTATTTTTACATTTCTTACCTAAAATTTGATTACACTCGTCCCATGTCTTTTTTGAATCTTGAAATAGATTTTTGAATTTGTCATTATAGTATGAGGTTTTTAATTTAAGTAACAATTTATTTAAAACATTTCGATAACACTTATATTCCTTTTCATAGTATTTATTTGTTGGGGCATTTTTCCAACGCTTATATAAATAATCCCTTTTTTTAATTTTATATAGTGCATCACTAGATATCCAATCATTTATGGCATAAGGTCGGCTTTTAGGTTTTTTGCTTATTATAATTGTGCTGTTTTTATACAAGTCGTCAAAATAATTTTTAATTTTTAAATAAATAACCGAACATTCGGTTTCCTTTAGAAGCGACTTCCAGTCATAATTACAAATACGTTTATCAATCTGTTTTTGCGAAAGAATTTTGACGTTATTAGAATCGCTAGAATTGAAATTATCTACCGACTTATAGAGTATGCTTACAGCTGTTGTATTATGATCGGCAATATTATAATCACATACGCACGCGGAGATTGTACTGGTTAATCCAGTAGGTAACTTTCCGCTAACTCGCACAAAAAAGTGATCTAAGCAAGAACTAACAATTTTCCCTTGAACTATTACTTCTCGTGTAACATAATTTATACATTTTTTTAAATAGTTATTAGTAAGAATATTTTCATATTTTATAATGATAGCACCATGAAGTAATTAAAAATGTTATTTCTGAATTTCTGTGCCTGAAATTCGGAACTCACAATAATTGTGATCTGTATAGTGTCCTTTTATTTTAAAATAGTATTTGCAGGAGTTAAGATTTTATTAAGAAACTCTTTTCTTTTCTTACGCCTAGCTACATTTATCAAAATTGCAGTTATAAAAGGCTCGCTGCCTCCGAACTGAAACGTGTAAATATGTGAAAAAAATTGTTGTATTTGGTCAGGATCTTCCTTTTTGCATGAATGTCTGGACTTTCAGAATTGAAACCACATTTTGTATCAGTCACCCGATTATCTGTATCGTATGAGGTCGGCCACCGCTCCGATATAGGCATAAGGAAGAATCCTTCATCAGTCTGCCGATGGGAAAATACTTGGACATGTCTGACCCCATTGCATTCGGTGGAATGAGTTGTGAGTTGTGAGCCGCGCGCCCGCTCGTGGATAGTAAATTAATTCCAACCGCATATCTGATTGAACATAAATTGCCATACCGCACAACAGTTTCCCATTATAAGTAGTGTGTAGCTCGGTGGTGAATGCACATTGCACAGTGCTTACTACTGCACATGTTCCAACGAGGAATCGTGGCGCTTACTTGCATACGAGATGACTCGTTTCTTTATTGATGTCTTACGTTTTACATCTCGCAAAGTAGATGCATCGTTCTCTATCTCTCCGGACTCTGCGCTCCTGGCAAAACAACTTGTTGTTTTTGTATTCAAAATGTGTGCGCGAGCTTTTTCGTTCCTTTTTGTTTACAGTTTGGTCTGGATGTTGACTCAGGTCAGTACTCCAAACTGTCGATACGTGAAACGTTGTCGTTAACCGAAGATTAATCGACTGCGCATTGTCTATTGATAAATTGTGTTTTTCGTACTACAAGTTTTTCAATCAACAGAATTTTGTTAGGAGAAGTTTAATACCTTTCTAGACCAAGTTTTTGGTGGAACTTTGCTCGGGATAAGTTGATTAAATTTCATCGTTAGTAACATGGGATTGACTTGGAAAACATAGATAGTAAAAACAAAAGGGAGATTTTTCATAAAATAAAAGCATTTAGAAAGGAAGTGAAAAATGTTAAACGCAAAAATGTACGCAAGCAGCCATTTATGGAGGATATCTGACCGTCTCCCGTCTACAGAAGGCTGTCAGGGGGGACTCCAACCATGCAATGGTAGCAGTGATGATTGTATTATTCGATTGGCGTAGTCTGCACCATAAGCTTGCCATGCGGTGGCGAAGAAATGTTCTGAAAGAGTGTACTCGTCTTTCCGGGAATATTTCCGTAGCGCTGCAGTAGTATCTACATAGGCGGAATAGTTTGCGATAAGTAGTGTCCGACCGAAATAGGACTTTCTACTGAAACCGAATCTTTGGTATCTGTCTCAGTTTCGGCCGAAATAGAAACCGAAACTTTTTAGACATGTTAAAAATCTATTGTTTAGTGAAATTTGGCTTATTTTTTACACTTATACAGACAGTTAACAAGTGTTAAAAGAAAAAAAGAACAATAATTATAGTATGTGAAAAAATATTACATTACTGCTATAAAACAAACAAAAATTAACAAAACATGTTAACTACTTCTTGGAACAAAAATTTGTCAATAATCAACAATTGCATTATATTATATAAGGAAGGACCTCATTAATTGAATATTTTAATTTTAATTGCGTTTACAATCGCAACATTCTTATTACATGTGTTAATGAAACATTAAAAAAAAACAGTAATTGAAATACATATGTGAAAAAATTATTATTTATTGTTTTGATAGTACTGCTACGAAACAAACAAAAATTATAAAAATGAACAAACATTTTAGTCACTATGCGCGAGAAATAACACTTAAACTCACAACACAATCACGCCGGACCGGCCGGCGAACTCGCTGATGGTGGCGGATGACACATGAGCCACGAACTCGACCGAAGTCAGCCGAACGACGCACAGTACCTAATTCACGAACGCAGAGTTTTGGTGCGGCCGAAGGTTCGGCAGATTTTCTGCCGAAACCAAAACTGATGCCGAAACCGAGCCCTTGGTCGGTCACTAGCGATAAGCATTATTGTAGCTAACTTTTAGCTTATGCCATTGGGATGCAAATGATGCAATGCAATCTACCCACAGTTCTGACGTATACAGCGATGTGTAGAATGCGTTGAATATTATCCTTTGGACGTTTGTACTACAAAAGTGAAAACGCCTTGACAGCATACCTGCTCTAACGGATATCGCGTCGTTCCATTTCTTCGATGTCTTTCAGGTCGTCTGTGATGATATGTCCCAGGTATTTGACTAACATCCATTTGATGAAGACATAGATAGTTAACGACATGTAGCTTCAAACTAATAATGCTTCATGGCAAATCTCATACGACACGAGTCCCTTCTGCCATACGTGAAATCAGATCAGATCAGGGCATCAGATCAAGTAGGGCATCCACAATAATTGAGGTACAGTACTGTGCGAATTAATGTGAACACAAGTGTAGAATTAGAAAAAATAATATATATTCTTTATTGAAGAAAAAATAGATAAACAATTAGATATAACTTCTTGTACAAGGTTTGGCATAGAATCAACATTTTTTTTTTACAATTTTCTGATATTTGCGTGTCTCTAAATGACTGCCTCAATCAGCTTTGTTTTGTTGCGCTTGTCTTGCTTTAACTATAGCCCACCGATTTTCAATTGGATTAGGATCCGGAAAGTTACCTGGCTATTCAACGTATGTATTTTTTTGTCTTTGAAATATTAACAATCTTTGTGCGTTTTTAAAGAGAAATATCCATCTTTAAAAATAAGAAACAAAAAGCTTTAGTTAAGTTTACCCCTACAAAAAAACTGTAATTCTAAAAAATTACAAAATTTAACGCATCTGTAGCTTAGTGTGTCTTGTAACTCACTGAATGAAAGAACACGAACACAAAATGGCCGCTATTACAATATGCTACATACAACTGCAAGAACAAGTGTAATTGTGCTAATTATCAAGTGTTCACATTAATTCACACAGTACTGTATGTTTGTGAGGCTCGTGGAAGTGAAGAAGAGGAAGGTTTGGATGGGCCTGGCTTTTCATACCTGATCTTCTGGATCCGGATTATGAATTAGTGGTCTTCCAACAGAGCGATACTGAGAGTAAGGGGCTTCCACTCTGATCCATCAACGATCCAGAAATGTTGTTACATAAATAAATATTGTTATTTCATTTTCTTTAATTTGTCGTGTTTTTAACTTTTCTTATTCTGCAGTAATCCCCAATGAAGCATAATGGCATTTCAAAAAGCTCGTGTTTTTAATAAGGGCATTTGAGCAAAATGTCGGAATACTTTTTTGCGTGGCAAGATGGCGTGACGATAATATCAAATTCATTATTTTCATATTAAACATTGGATGGCAAACCCATTACTGAAGCAGTTGTTGTTGAACACTGGGTAAAAAAATATGAAAATATCAACCACAGTCAACAAATTTGATATAACGGAACAGTAAATTTTTATAGCTTTTTCATGTTTTTATTTCTGTAAAATGCTTGTATTAAAAATTGTTATGAAAATATTAATTATATAACTAAAACACTTGTACACTAACATGTATATTATATAAACTATATTTCATACCAAAGCTCCTTAGAAATTTTAAGTCAGTTATAGCTGCAATAACTCCAAAGGCTGAGCAAATTATCTGCAAACATCTGGCAAATTATTTCTGTCTAGAATCTCTAGATCAACCCTACTATTTTTATTTCGATTCTTCTTCTTGTGTCCTGTCCGTTCAACGGACGTTGGCTATGCGGACTTTGTTTACTGCGGCCCGGAACATTTATTTCGCTACGTAATTTTTTTCATGAGCAAGTTAAAACGCATTTGTTTTAATGTCAAAAAGTAAGGCAGAACTTCGTATTGTTTTATCGGCCTCCGTGGTCGAAGAGTAAGGCTCTCGACTGGCGCAAATAAATTTTGATGTGATTTAAGTTATTTCACAATTTAAAAATAATATAGGTGTATTTGCGGCAGGTGCCAGAAGTGGAAGATACTCTCAGTATCACCTTGGTGTAAGACCACCATTCAGAACTGAAACTTGCTTAAATGGCTTTAGCCGTGTTTGGTGACTGTATCTGAATAGCCAGGTACCACCCCACCTTCCTTTTCCCACCCCCACTTCTCCTTCCCCACCCCACTATCTTCAGCCTCACAACATACCCCAATCGGGGATGCCTTAGTTTTACTGGCTCCAGGCAGTCAGTTGATACTCTTGTGCGGTATTCATATTAAAAAAAAAACATGTATTCTTCTATTAATAAAAGAAGAGTGTCTGCGGTGGGGGTGTAGTTTTGTTTTTTATTGGAATCTATAGTTTTATTCAGAGATTGATGAAACTTCAAAACAAGAGACCACCAAAACTCGGGCGTGTGCGTGTGTAAATTATGTAACCATCAAAGCAATGAATAAAGAAAATAAAAGAGAAAGTTCATTATGTACACGAGGTTTTGAAACACTACCCCATCCCTTTATCCCACCCGTTAAAGCAGAATTTGATACACTTGACTTACTGTCAACGTCTGATTTAAAAAAACTTTCGAAAAATGAGTGTTCAGGTGAGGTATAATTAAAAAGGAAATTAATTTTCTATACTTAACCAAACTGCAAAGGGCATGGCTTACCTATAGGCAATTTTTTTTTGCTTTAAAAAAAAATCTTGAAAATACTTTGATTTTCATCGTTTATCCAATGTCACCTTGAGAGCACTGTCCTGTGATTCCAGCTCTAGTTTTGAAAGGACCATTGTTGGGCATTCTACCTTTTGCCCTCGGTGGGTCCCCCAGGTCTGTCCTTTCTCGGAACCCCGTCCCTTAGACCCCGGTCCCTCGGACCCCCATCCTTAGGAGCCCCTCTCTTGGACCCCGGATTCATTATTTAGCTTCAGGCGTGACCTATCACTCTTTCTTCCCCTGTCAGCCGGATTATCATCTCTCACAAAAATCACGAGCCCAAAGGAGCGAGACTTTTTAATGCGAGAGTATCGACATTTTTACCTCCCGATTTTGGGCAAGGCCATCTGACTAGAAAACATCCAATTCACACAAAATATTTTTTATGGCCTCAATTCCATCAAAATACACCAAAAAATTGTCAAAGCTTCATGGTAAAAATATCAGCAAGTCGTGCATTATGTGCTTTCTTACTTTAATACCAGGTTTCGCCACTTTTTGATAGACCTAAGGTTGTGTGAAGGAGGATACACAGAAACAGGCAAATCATTCCAAACCCGAGCACCAATCAAAAATAATCTTAAAACAAATATGGCTCTCGTCACCTGAGAAGCTATTAAGCGGTAATTAATTTTGTTTAATTCCGAATTCCATAGCTTATTTTTTTACATTAGCTCCACACAGGAGGCCTGAGGAAGATAATTCCCCTCAGGGCCTATCATCTTTGGGGATGCTGTGTGTAACATCTTTTTAATAAAGGAAAGAGAGGAAGTTCTAGGAAGAAAAAGGGTATGAGGGATAGTTAGGAAACTGGGGGTCCAGGAGTGACGGAAGTATGAATTCATCCCTCGCACTGCGGTGCAAGACGATTTTCCGAGAAAACCAATATTATCTCTGAAATCATAAAATTTGTACATAGATACTTAAATACCTACCTACATAATTGTAAGGAATATATTTAATGTAACTTTTTTTAAAATTTCAAATAAGCGATAACAAGCTATACCTTAATGTTAATAATGAGATTTTTTTAAATAAAAAATCCGATTTCACAATCAATAACTTCATTCTCGAATCTGTTTCCGAAATTAATGACTTAGGTGTTGCTTTCGACATCAAACTTAGCTTCATACCACACATTGAAAATATCTCAAAGCAGGGTTTAAAAATGTTAGGTTTTGTACTAAGAGTGGCTAAAGATTTTAAAGACATTAAAACTTCTGTACACATCACTAGTGAGGAGTCAGGTTGAACATAACTCAACTGTATGGTCTCCTCACTATGACGTGCATTCTCAAATAATAGAAAGAGTACAAAAAAATACTAAGCTTTTTAAATTGTAAATTAAAAATACCAAAAGAACAATTAAACTACACTTATCTACTGCAATTATCTAATCTATTAAATTTGCATAATACAATTGACAGCCCTGAATTCTTGGCGCTCATAAATTTTAATGTGCCGGCGAGAAACACAAGGTCAGTACAACCGTTTTACTGTGGCAATACTACGACAAGGGCACAATTCAATATACCACTATACAGAATTCAAACTTGGGTAATATATATTCTCACATAGATATATGGAATATGTCACTGATACACTATAAACATGAAATAATAAAATCATTTATCCATAATTTAATAAATACTCACAGAGGATTTTTTTTTTATATTTACTAAACTTTTTTTTAAATCTAAAATACCTCTTAAAATTGAAATTGAACCGTTTCGAACTCCTGCAACTTACGAACCTACATCTACACAAAGCGGTCTCATGCTATGAGAAACCAATAAGTACTTACGTGTTGTTCATGATTATTGTTGTAAATTTGTAAACACATGATCGTAGTTTAAATTTTTTGTTCCTCGTATATTTATATTTTGCAGGTATTTTTTTTTATTTTTTATAGCAAATTTATTGTTTTTATTTCTCTCTGTAATATTAAATTTTTCTTGCTTTTATTTTAATTTTATGTATGTATTTTTGTTTGCTATCGTAACTTTTATTTATATTATATTTTTCTTTCTTCTGGTAAAATTGTACTGTCTTTATATATTTATGTAAAAGCCCTCTGGGCTAAATTAAATAAGATAAATAAGGAATTATAAAATTTGTCCAAAGAAATGCAAAACAGTCGAGCTTAATCATGACTTCGCTACTCTCGGTCAATTAATTATCTATTTCTAATGAGTTTTTTGAGAGCTCTCACATCATCCCTGACCAAGCTTCTCTGCAACCTTAGGGAACGTACCCATACTACGTGACCAACTGTTTGCAATTTTTTACCCTCCCCCCCCCTCCCACCGGTGACTAAAAACCTAAGCCCACATTTGCGTCGCTCATTTGTACCAAGCGTGGTATTTTGAAGACCCCCCCCCCCTCCCCCGAACGTGTCACGTAATATGGGTACGTTCCCTTATTATGATATTCAGTTAATTATAATGGAAAAAAAAGATTTTTCAAAGGGGTTTTGAAGTTGCACGATTCTGAGTTGTCATGGAACTGGAATCTTATTTGAGGTATAGAAACAAGGAGGAAATCCATGATTGTATATTATTTTTGCCATATATTTCTCGTGTATAAAGCGTAAACTGTTGATTTCTCGAAAATGTATATATATATATACATATACTAGCAGATCCGGAAACACGTTGCTAACGAAACACAACGCCATCTACTGACAACGTCGTCACCTAACCTGTATAACCAACGTCATCTGTTAATTTGCATATATATCAAATCCACACCGCCTGCTTGCCAGCCCGCTGCCCGCTTGCTATATATTTCAACCAATTTACACAAAGCTTTGACAAATTATATATCTAAACCTTCATCATGAATTCCTATTGATGAAAATAAAAGGCAGTGTATAAAAGGCAGTATAGCCGTTTATGTATTTAAAATAAAAAAAATAAAATAAAATAAAAGTGGTCTACAAAAAAAAAACCGCATGAATCCGTTGCGTACTTTTAAAAATCTAAGCAGACAGACTTTTTAAAGATTTTTTTTAAATTTTTCTTTATTCATTGCTTTAAATGGTTACATCATTTGTGGATTTTTCGACCACCATCTAGGCTCATGCCCTTGTTGTGGTGGTCGTATATATATGGATAGAATGTTGGAAGAAGTCGGGGAGACATAACATGACCAAGTGAATCAAATACTTGAGTCGAGCTTTGTCAGAGCCAGAAAGAAGATCCAAATTAAAGAGTATGTATAAATATGAATGAAGCTTGGAGTGTGTGCCGAGACCAGAGTTGTATATCGGGCAATCATCTCTGCCTACCCCTGTGGAGAAGCGGCGTGATAGTTAGTTAGTCACCTGACCACAATTCTCACTAACCAGTGACCGCCTCTCGGCAGGTAAACATGGAGGTGTCCAGCGGTGTCGGCTTACTGCGACCAACGGCCGACACACTCCCGGATCGCGTTTCATCGTGTCACGTCACCACTACGACTATATCGATTGCCCAATAAAACAGCGGCTTAATGGTGGCTAACCAACCGAACCAAACCCACAATCAAGATTACTAACAACAATGGTAATCCGCAGGTTTTATAAATGCGGTGTGAAGAAAAACTGTACAAATGAAGTACGGTGAAAATTTAATTTATTGAATGAAACCACTTTCTCTCTCTCTGGTTTCAATCCTGGGATTGGTTTGCAGCAATTTCCTCTATTCTTCTCTTCCATTCTTCCCTGTCTTGTGCGGCTCTTTTGAAGTTTGCATATGATAATCAGCGCACGTCCACCAGCAAGTCCTCCAGGTACTCTCGGCGTGGGCCTCCCCTAGAGTTTGTCCCCTCCGTCATACCCTCCATTATAGCATGCAAGAGGCCTTCTTGTCGTATTACATGGCCGATCCATCTTGCACGCCTTTCGGACAAGGTCCTGAGCAGGTGCCTTCCTCCTTTGATTGTTTGGAGAACCTCCTTATTTGTAATGTGGTCTCTCCAGGAAATTCCTAATAGTCTTCTATAGGACCACATCTCAAAAGCATATAGTCTCCGTTTATCTCAAACCACTTTACGCGATCCTTATCGGTACAAACAAACCTTCGTCGGGGCTGATATGGTTGTGATTGCTCCGAAACCGGTTGGCGTGTAGTTTTTTTAAATGAAAACTTCTTTAGCACCGTTGTGATTTGAAATTAGATGAAACGGAAGCGAGCGACACTAAAAAGAGACAAACACATCCATTTATAATCTATAGAATTTAGCCTGCGAGAGAATGAGATAGAATAATCGGTCTCCTATTTGTGCGGTGCTTCGAAGCCTCCCCACAATTGTTTACTTTAGTTTTCTGAAGATTTCACTGTTACTGCGTATTTTTGCTTTTGTTCTTAAACGTATAATGCTGCCCCTCTTTCTTACACACTAAATGCCAATAGTCGAAAATGAAGCAAACGGTGAACCTATGTCTGCACCCCTCCAAAAGAAAAATACAATAATTATAATAAATCTCCCTCACACGTGTAAAGAAAATGAAACGCAATTTCCCCTAGTAAGTGGAAAAGTAAGAAAATCACAAAAAATATAAATCCATATGTTATAGTCAATCCTCGAAGCTCCGGCGCTCCTAGATTTGACTAGTCAATCCTCGGGTCTGCCTTGAAGTCTTAGACCCGAAGGCTTTGGTCAAACCTAGGATAAACCAGTCATTCCGTGAAGAGACTGCATAACGACCTTTAACTATGACACATACACAACTCTATCTCTGATACTGATAAAAAACACGGACAATTGCGCATCGATACAATTGCTTCATTGTGTAATTTTTGAGTTAATAAAAAAACTGAATTTAATTCAGCTAATAAGTTAAACACTTATTGATTCTGGGGCGGTACGAAGTTCTCCGGGTCAGCTAGTATATTTATAAATAAATAACAAAACCATAGTTTCAGCACTAGTTATTGTACCTTGAATTAATAATAAAATACCTACATTACCTATTTTCTTAATGTTCTGTTGTGAAAATTTGTAAAACTATATTAATTTATAACTTTGAAACTTAATCACTAATACAACTGGTCATAACATTTGAAAGCATTAGTAAAATAATGTTATGAATTACCATAAGGCTTGGTTTAATCAAGTAAATCTAAAAACCTATTTTTTTAAAATAAATTATTGGCCTCATTTTAATAAAATGAAAAGAAATCATCAACATGTTCGAAACCGAGGATAAAATGATTATTTTATCCTGACAAAGAAACCATCGGTTATGTTACATATTGATAATTTTGATTAGTAAAAAATTTAAATTTTTATGCAAAGTGGTTTGTTTTCATTTCACCTAATTTTTTGTTTAAATAAACGACATCAAATTAGACAGGTAAATAATTAAATATAATTCAGGGCAAATCCGTAAAACCCTTCAGAAAATCACATCCACAAATAAATAATACCTGGAATCGAAAACCCCTTTCAGAGTTAACCCGTATTACCGATATTTTGCCTAAAGTTCAATTTTGGTTTTTCCGCGAATTTTAATTTTGTTTTACCATCACAAATTTTCCGACAATTCTTTCACAGCCCACGACATTTTGTGACTTGATTTTAATAAAATCGTATTAAAAGTTTTTGCGTTATATGAAAAATAAATATCTTTTTAA
The DNA here is from genome assembly GCA_929108145.2 of Limnephilus rhombicus. NCBI lineage: Eukaryota > Metazoa > Arthropoda > Insecta > Trichoptera > Limnephilidae > Limnephilus > Limnephilus rhombicus. The sequence goes on from OV815285.1 coordinate 6,082,414, forward strand.
AATATCGTCCGCCTTTTTAGTTACTCTTGCGGCAAAATAAATTCTGTCACAATAGGCCACTTGCATGGATTTCATAACGACTTGGAAAAAATCGTGTGGATTGGTTTTTTTGCTAACATTACGAAAATTTTAGTAAAAAATTCTTAGAAATGTATATTTATTTTTATGTTTAAATAAATAAATTCATTATTTGGGCTCGTGACGTCACTACATAAAAATGTTCCGTCTCCGAAAATGTTCCTATTAGTTTTATAAAATTCCACACTGATTTTTTTTAATATGGCATCACTTTGATTTCAGGCGATTTTTTTAATTTGACATTTAACGTTCACTAGATTTATTGTTTGTTCTCTGCGAACTATAATTTGGTTTGACATCGCCAGGGTTTCAAAAATACGATTAAAAAATAAAAATACGGAATGTCTTAGAATATTTGCCTAAACCGCATTTTTTTAAATGTGATGCAAGTGGCCTATTAATATGAAATTTAATACGCTTTTTTTCTTATTACCCATTGCTAGAAATAATTTATTGCTGTCTTAAAATATTGATTGAGCGTATAGAAAACCTGTTCTGACTAGACCACTTTGAATATTTTCTGTCTGTAAATTTGTTTGTGTTTCCCGTGTCCGGTCAATCCTGTGAAGATGGTAGCCGTGTTTGATAGTACCATTTTATTCCGCCAGAGCGCGTCTTGCGAGCTGTTAAGCCGGAGTAATCAACGTAACGCGAAGTTATTTTATATTTAAAGCTGATAATGATAACTATATCTCCTCACCTATCCTTGAAATAATGTGAAGAAAAGGTGCTCACAGAAAGTCAAAATTCTTTCCTTTTTAATATACTAGCTGGTTCCCGGCATGCGTTGCTATGCTATTTAATAAAGAATTTTTTTCTCCCTGTGTGTCCTTTCTCATTTGTCCCGTTCCCCTTCCGCCTCCCCTTCCTCTCCCGCGTTCCCACTCGGCCTCCTCCACCTTCCCTCTCCCCACTCCACACCCCCCTTTCCCCGTCCCGCGAACCCCCCTCCCGAGTTACCTCCCCCCTCCCGCGAATCCCTACCCGAGTTCCCCTCCCCCCACCCGCATTCCATACATTCAGTCCCGGTGGATTCAGTTTTCAAACAGCTCGCGTGTCACCTATTGCAATTTTTTTTATACACATTTTTTAACGCCAGAGCTCACCAGTAGTTCTATACAAACCTTGTCCTGATAATAACGAATACAACAAAAAAAGAATTATCCAATTTGGTGTAGTCGTTTGGAAGTTATGAGCGTACATACATTTCGTAGATTCATTTTTATTTATATAGATTATAATAAAACAATATATATTATAATAAAACTATAAAAATCCTTCAATATCTCGGACATGTGATGAGACGTCCAGAGAAGAATGAAATCTTGCATCTCATAAATGCAGGGAAAGATTGCCGGAAGACGGGGGCCCTAGAAGAAGGAGAACCTCGTGGCTGAAAACCTTAGACAGTGGTTTGGCCAGTCTACTGTACAACTGTTCCGGGCCGCAGTAAACAAAATCCGCATAGCCAACATGATAGCCAACGTCCGTTGAACGGACAAGAAGAAGAAGAAAAATAAAACAAATATAAAACTCATTTCCACTTTTATTTATTTGACCGTAAACGGTTTCAGCTTGTTAAAACCATCTTCAGACTGGTATAAATTATTCTTAGCCTACGGTTTATATACATAACATATGGGGAAGGGGAAAGGGGTGGTCTACAAGGATTTTTAAATCAATTATATTAATTACAGTTTGTCAAATAAGAGTAAAAAACATATAACTCATGGTGTTGATTTAAAGCTGTGTAACCTGCATTTTTATAAAAAATTAAAAAGGTATAAAAGTGAAAAAAAAATTTCATTACAATATGGGTTACCCACTTATCTCAAAATTAGAATTGCCTTTAGATATTTTATTATTATACCTTCGCAATTTTGTGTTAACATAATAAAGAAAAACAATAATGTAATAAAATATAAAGCACAGTTTAGAAATTGCTCACATTTATTATTAATACTTTCTTAAGTAACCAGCGTTTATATTTAATAGCGAATATATGTAACTCATTCAGATCTAAAAGTAGTGTAACTAAACTCACCGTTAGTGATTCTTCCTTTCCGTCTATTGTTAAATTCAAATTTATGTTAAATAAAATGAAAGCGAATCGCTTTATAAAACACCTTTTAATCAAATTTATGTTACGAACAAAAAATGATTTTTTTTTAAATGTGGTTTACTGTGTTCTATACATTCAGTGACATTGCACTTTAAAAGAATATCTGATAGTTAAATTGGTGTTGCCAGCCTACAAATTTTGTAGTTCAACTTTTATATTTTCTGCTCGTATTTGACAGACATATTTAGTCGTCTTTTAGTCGTCGTTTATTAGACATTTAGTCGTCTTTAACCGTCGATTTCTAATTATTTTGGTTATTCCCAATAGCTTAATTACCTCGGGTTTGTAGCTTCTTCGATTTTGTTCGGGAATTGAACCTTACAAGTAATATGAAATATTAAGGACATAATTTCTTCCCTTTTTATAACGCTTTAATGTTGAACTCTCGACGAAGCGTCACTGTTCAGAGTCCACGATCCTCCGTCCCTCTTTCACCGCGGAACCGAAACCACAATCAAGATTATCAACAACAATCACGTGGCGAGTCGTAATAAAAATGCAGACGGTAATGGCCGATTAGTACAAAGTATGCACGTGAAGGCGGAACTAATGTCACCGGTGCGCGGTGTTCTGCGGCTTGCTGCTGTACTGCTGCATTCCGCTAACATTCTTTTGGGCGTAATGACTTTTATCACCAATTACCACGAAGAAATGATATATTAAAAGGGAATAACCAGACAAACCGGAAATATGTTATTTTTAAGTCACATCCCCTTGGCAGCCAAAGGCACGGCCTAATTTGAAAAAAGGCGCGAAAATTTTGCTTCCCGAATTTTGCTTAAATATCCATATAAATACGAAAATGAACTGATGTTGTTATTTTTACATAAACCTGAATAGACATCCTACTTGAAAAAACACATTTCAAAGGTGATTGATTATAAATAAATACCTTTATATGCATTTTAAAAAGGAACAAAAATGCTAAAACTCACGACTTTTCGGTTTTGACAGCGGTCTGAAGTCACAGATAAGTTAATTACAAAAAAACTAGAGTTGCCACATGAATGAAATCTTTTACCCTACTTATAGGGATATTTGGCGCAAAATATTTTGATCTTGTTTTCATACAGTTTCTTTATACATAAGGGTCAAAATCGCATATAAAAGTTTTTATTTTGAAATTTCATAGGGGACACCGGTGTCCCCATGGCCTCCCAAGGGTTTTAAGACGTATTGACTCTTTGCCACAAAAAATATAAATTGATTTCGAAAGACTGTTCTTTTATCTAGTAAAGCTACAAGTATGTTTTAAAATTTGAGCAAAATGTTTATTTTTAGTATAACGAGGTTTTACCATAGGTCGTTGGAAGATTTGTTAAATTTTCAAAAAAGATTTTATGTTTTACAACACCCATTTCAAATCGTATAATCATGCAATCCGGTAAACGCATGTATCAGAATTTTAATTTTAGTTTAAACAAAATCATTAAAAAATATACACGTACACGTGTTTCTTGACGAAAATTGGTCCGTTTGTGTATTCATTTGCGCACATACAAACTAATATATTTCAGATTTTTTTACATTCTTATTTTGCTTAGACATTATTGAAAAATGATAAATACTTTGATCAAAAAATAATTAATAAAAGTACATAATTTTAATAGTTTTATCATCACGCCTTTCAGCATTTTTGGATGTAGGTATAAATTAAAGCAAATTTGTAATAAAATAAAATCGAAATTGAGTTATAATTTTAAAAAGCTGGTACGGAGAATAATTAATCTTTCTCATTGGAACCGCCCTGTACGATCGTAAGAACATCTTTCGACGAAATGTGGATTTTCGACCGCTGGCTGGTTAAACGCCCTTAAATTTATTTATATTTTTTACATGAGCTCCACACAGGAGGCCCTGAGGAAAACAATTTCCCTCTTAAGTTTTTTTAAGGAAAGGAAGGAGATGAGAGTTATGGGAAGGAAAAGGGTTTAAGGGTTGGGTAGGAATCTGGGGTTCAGTGTGTCTTAGTCATCCACCTCCAAGACCTAGACAAACCTCACCCCATGAACCCGGGCACCCCTGCTAAATCACCAAACGTAGCGAACCACTTGGGGTGACCTAGAATTATAATATTTTCATTGGGGTGATAGTTACTCGTGGAACGCTTGGCTAGCAGCCGGATGGGCCAATTTCGATACTCATAGCTTGTAATCGATATACCGCTTTTAGCCCTGACATTTTTTTTCTGTATACTTAAATGACCTTTGGCTTAATATGAGACCGAAAAACTTAATAAAATAAGCTAGTAGTTCTGTGATCAGTGGACCTCGTGTCCAAAAATGTATGTTTATCATTTATTTATTGTTTTTAATAAATTAAGACTATTATTTCCCCTGAAACCATTAGATTTGTAACTTCAATCATAAATTCATTTAATAAAGAAAACAAAAATGGTTTTCTAATAGAGTATTTAAAAAAAAATCAGAGTGTGCAATTCGCACGTGGTAGAAGTGAAAACTTCAGAAAACTAAAGTATACAAGAGTGGGGAGACCACGAAGCACCACTCAAAGAGGAGACCGAAAGGCTTCACAAGCACCGTACAAAAAGAAGACTATATCTGCGATCTGAAATCTTATAGATGTAGGTACGTATGTGACGTTGCTAAAGAAGTTTTCACTGCAATATTAGATATCTTACAAACACAACACATTATCGAATGTGCACTGAAATTCTTGAAATATAAACTAAAAACTAAACTAAAATAAACAGTATTAATTTGTACCCTGAAGAAGCTAAAGTTAAGTGAAACCGGTCGGTTCTTAAATTAATAAATCTCGTGGTTTTAAACAAATAACTATTTTATTTTATTAAAAACTAAACGAAATTTTTTTTTGAAATGAAGACTTATTTAGCACCGTCGTGATTTGAAACTCGATGAAACGAAAAATAGCGACGCTAAAAAGAGACAAACACATTCATCTATAGGATTTATTTATTGTTTTTTTTTTTTAATTTAGCCTGCGAGATAGATTAATTGGTCTCCTCTTTGTGTGTTTCGTAGTCGGGGAGACTACGACCCATTCTTGTCTACTTTAGTTTTCTGAAGTTATTACTTCTACCGCGTGTGAATTGCACCCTATGTTATTTATTATTTTTTATTTTTTATTTTAAGTTGAATATATTTTAGTTACCATTTTAATTGCTTTTACTACACTTTTCAAACAAATGTCCCAATTTTAATAGAAATGTACGTTTTTGGTCCTTTCTTTTGTTACAAATGAAGTTATTATTTTTTTACCCTTTTTGCTCAGTGCTGTCAGCTTTTCCTGCAGGTGCTTTGGTTGCGTTCCCCGGTAGCCAATTGCCAGTGTTACATGGTCATTTATTTAATTTATTACCCCCGTGCGTGTGTTTTGTATGTGCAATTCACACGATCGATCCAGAGGCGAGAACACGACCATGTATTTTTTTCTGCGCATACAAAACGGTAAAGACATAATATTTTAGTACTAAAATTCAAAAATCTTTATTTTTTATCAATATTTACTTAATATGTATTTCTACAAAGGGCATAATTAAAATGTTATCAATATTTTTTTAAACTATAAAACGGTAAGAAAAAGTAAACAAGTAATTTGTCCTCTTATATCTGTCGCACGAACAACTCTTTTGATGTGCCCTAACACTGTGAAACTGGCACAGACTATTTTGTCTAAAATTTCTAAGTCAACACAAATTTTTAAGTAATTTTCGTAATGAACTTAATGAGCTTTGAAACATTATTTTAAATGACAAAGTGTTAGGCACGGCGCCATATTGGTTTTTCAAAATAATGTTCATATACATTACATGTCCGTTGGATAGATTCTCCCATCTTAACAAACGGTTTGCGATCTTTAAAGCACAGGCGTCGGATGGGAATGCTTTCCTTGTTCTACCGGTATCTCAAAGGAAGATGATCCGAGGAACTAGCGTCATTGATCTCTTCGGCACCGGTGTACCTATATTCAGGGAACACTCCAATCGCGCGCACAACGTATGTACACGGTTTGTTACATGAGAACGGGTCGCTTCTTTGATTTCTTCTTGAGTTCAACAGCTCGCCTGTGGAACGATTTGCCGGCCTCTGTGCATCGTTCTTCCTACAACATGGTATCTTCAAGACCAATGTTCATTCCTTCCTCTCCCCCAAAAGATCCCCCACACAGCATCTCAGATAACATAGGTGGAGATAATGTAATAAAACAACTCTATAAACATTATTTGATCTTGAATTTCCTCACTACAAGAACCTTGTCTCTTTAGGGCAAGGAGAAGCTAGTATGGTTTTACTTTACTGTGATCATGTTTTATTTATATACTTATTGTCAAAAATAAACCTAGTAACTAATAAAAAAAGATCGTTGAATAGAAAGGATGGAAAAATTCAGATATGTTTTTAAACACCGCATCCATTTCAAGCAATACAGGGTATCCGGGGGTAAAGTGCATTAACTTTGGGAGAAGATTCTACATTATGATAGGAGTAAAAAAGATTAATAACTTTTTCTGAAATTCCAACTTTTTTTCCCATACAAAAAGACATACCTACTAAAAATCCTTAGTGTTAGGTAGCACTTACCCAACAAAGTTGCTGTTACCTTGCGGGGTGCAATTGTTGCAACGTTGTTTGGTATGATTTGGCCTGTATCCATGGAAACCGTTTGTAAACAATAACAAGATCGAGAATTTGACGTTTATACAAATTGTAATTTTGAAACCAAATTTAAAAAGATAACTGCACTTAAATAACAATTGAAGGCACGATTTTAACGATTAAATTGTTATAAACTAATAGAACACTTAACTAATGTCATCGCTTTTAACTAGTTTAACAAATTTTCAAAATGTCAACCTTCAGCTTTTAAGCAAGCATGTAAACGTCAACTAATGATTATTATCAATTCGTTTAACAATAATAATGTAATAACAATAAAGTTTTTAAAGTAAAACACTACTACGCGAATAAAATTGTTACATTAGAATTCAACACTGACACTGAGCGCTTGGAGCGGGGATTCCGCAACAGCTTTTTTTCTTCTTCCTTGCGCTGTCCCAACTCATTGCCTAGGTAGGCTGTTGGGGTCGGCTCTTCTCGTTCTCAGGTTGTAATATCTTCTGTTCTGGGTATCGCCTTCATCCAGGCCGTTTCTCTGAAGAATTTTGGAATATTGAGTCATCCAGTAGTTCTTCGGTCTTCCTCTGGATGACTGTCGGTGAAGCTCCATAGACATTGCCTGCCTCACTGTGTGGTCTGATGGTCTCCGTCTTATGTGTCCATACCATCTCAACTGTCGTTCCTCCAGCTTACTATTTATGTCTGTGACACCCAGGCTACCACGAATGCGTGAACTTTTGATCTTATATTTTAGTGATACTCCTGCCGACCATCTAAGCATTCGCATTTCTGCTGTTTCAAGTTGCCTAGTGTAGGAGTTGTACATAGTTGTTCATTGTTGTTGGCGATTCGGCAACAGCGTAAAATAATAATGCCGCCCGCACACGCCGGTCTAATTTCTAATCTTTTTACCAGAAAACTACCCATAAAAGTTGGAATTTCGAAAAAAGTTATTTATCTTTTTTACTTGTACTATCATGTAGGATCACCTCCCGAAGTTAATGCACTTTACCCTCGGACACCCTGTATATTGATTGTGAGTAATGGTCCAAGACAAAGCTAAGTCTACCACAGTTATGGTACATTCATTCAACTGAACCCAGTGCCTATCCACAATTTACAAATAGAGTTCACCGCAAAGGTTAATTTCATATGGATAGTTGACGACTGTGCTGCTGCATTGACGTTTCTCTTTGTAAGATTCACAACTAAGCATTATGTTTATGCGTCTGCCACACCTTTGTACGCACCATCTGCACTGCAGTCCACCTCTACCCAGCATAGTTACTGGGTCACTGCACCAGGAAGAAATATTGGATGCAATATATTTTATTATGTGCGGTGTTGTGTGAATACAAATTACGCATTTGCAACAACGAATGGCTCTTTCTTCTGACGAACGAACAATGGTCATGGCAAGCTTAGTTCTGTCTTTGTCAATAATAATTATTTTTTTAATCTTCTTTTGTATTTGGGCCTTGCCCTCTGATTCACTTTGTGTCTTCTGCAAAGGCAGTAAGGCACTACGGTCAAAGATCCCGACAACCAGTTGATAATTAATTTAAAGTAGTTAGTTATTATTATTAATATTATATTTATTTCAGTACCCTTTTTGAGACGGGTTTATTCCTAAGATCTAAAATCTGTGTCTTTTGCAAAAGCACCACGGTCAAAGATCCCGACGACTTAAATTAAATACAAATGATCATTACTTATTGTACTTATTTGATACCCTTTTCATGGTGGGTTTATTCCCAAATCTAAAATCTGCATTGAGTATTAATGGTGTTTGATTCTGGCTTATGTTGATCTCAAGCTTTTCTTCGAGTTACTAGCGATTCCTGAGCTTAATCGAAGTAAAAATATGTACCTACCTAAATGTCAAGGTTTTGGTCTTCGGTGACATCCAGATTTATAGATAGACGGAATTTGATAGACGGAATAAGTACCGCCCTCCGGGAACCATTTATTGGATAACCAACACTTCTGCCATAGGTCTCCCAAGTTGTTCGCTATGTTTGTTGACTCAGGCTTCGTGGGTTCATGGGGTGAGGATTGCCTAGGACTTTGCGGCGGAGCGTCTACCCACCTACTGCTGGCGAGCCGGATCGAGAGAGCTAGTTGAGTAAGACTTTTTGACCTCTCCAGCCGAACTCTCTCGACCTATTCACCACAGTGGGCGGGATGGATTCAGACCTCCAACACTTCTAGATAAACTAACCCCCAGATTCCTTCCCACTCTAATACCTTTTTCCTTCTCAGAACTTCCTCTTCTTCTTTTACTTAAAAATACCCACCACATAGCATCCCCAAACATGTCAAAGGCCCTGAGGGAGATTATTTTTTTCGGGGCCTCCTGTTTGGACTAATGTAAAAAAATAGAATTGAAAATAAAAAAAAAACTCTTTCACTGGCAAAATTTTTAAGACAGTCTACTTTTAGATCGCATAAAATGATGAAAATGTATAATAATTTGTTGTTAGTGTAGATACTTACCTATTATTTTGTTTTTCATTAGTTATATCAATAATGATGCCACAAGGTATTTTTGCAAAGTTTAAAGAAGTAAATATATTTCTTTCATTCCTCTACAATAGTGAATTATCTCAAATATTAATGTTCTTATCTCCCATTATTATCATCCACTAGCTACCATATAACTATTAACAAATGGATACTTAGATTTATTTATTTATTGGCTCGCCAACAGAATAAAATATTATTATTACAGTAATTAACATTTTCAACATGGTTATAACGATTATTCCAATTATAGGTGAGCATAACATTCATTACAATATTCTTAGTGCAACGATAAGTTTAAAACTATTATTAAAAACTTCTTGTAACCAAGAACCCTTTTCTCTGGATCAAAATATAAATATTTAACATTTCACCATGAAAAAAGATTCAAAGGTATATTTTTTCGCATTTTGCAATTCTTCATTACGTTCTGCAGGCGTTTCTTGACCTACCCCATATTTATCCGCCCACTAAAATCTCTGGTGGGCCTTCACTTCCGTGGTCGTTAATTTCGGCATTTAGTTATTTTCCCTTTTGATAGTCTCAGACCTCTTATCTGGGCGTAAAAAAACACAACAAATGAACCCCCAATTATTCACGTCGCATTGTTCCCGCCCAAAATTGAGCCGTTTCACGCTTTTATGGCCGGTCGTAAAAGCCTTATGCCTATTTTTATCATCCGAACACTCGATTGTAAATTTGATGTTAATCAGCAGCGGGATTTAACATGTTGGGCAGGATGATTGTTATTGCTCTTTTGTTTTTAAGTCTGCCAGTTCAGTCGATGTCGTTGACAATAGCACCACCTTTACTGCAGGAAATTTACTGGAGGCTTCAATCTACGCCAGTAATTATTCATGAACGTATTGGCAAAACTATTTGAAAGACTTTATTTAAATGTGAACACTACATTAAATAAATCATTGCGGTCATCTCGGAGATCAGCACCATTATCAATTATCAGAAGGTTGAATTAATCAAAGCACACGCCTGTTACTAATTTTAAGGAGCTCATTTAAAAAAAAAAATGATTGATGTAAGTCTTTTTTCGCTCTTTAAGGGTTTCGAGAGTCTTAGGGTTAACATAATTTTTTAAAGAATTTGAACTGTCCTCAACGCGAAATTTAAAACCTAGGAACATACCGAGATACAACACGACAGCTGCACAATACCATTACGAATGCCTAGATCCTAAGCTATTTAACGTTCACCTGATTTTTACTGAAAACCAACAGATTGATTTGAGTTTATCGATGATTTTCAGATATATTCGGTTGATAATTAGTATGTGTATTTTTACTTACTGTCCATTATTTTTAAAAACTTGAATTTTTTGTAAGTATACCTACCTTCTATTTATAGCCCATTCACATGGTTCATTTATCTTTCATTTCGTGATTTCATTCCGCCTCTTTCCCTCGAAATGAACCGTGTGAACACGAAAGTGAAGAGAGACAGTGCCGAACGAAGCATTCCAACAATGTTGGAATGCTTCCTTCGGCACTGTTCACTCGCAACCGGAATTTAATATCACGTGACGCGAATGATGTGTGTGAAAACTCAAGTGAACAGTCTTTCACTCGCGAATTAGTCGGCCGAGAATGTTCTGGCGTGAGGACGAGTAGCCGGAGCGGCTTACGTCAAAATGCTCCGTTTAGTTCGCTTTTCGAAATATCTCCTACACGTCTTATAGAAATCGTTGTTTCTCCCTTACTGTCATAGTGAAAAATATGATCTAAACGGTATTGGAAAGAGAAAATAATGCTCTATATATTCAATATAACAATTAAACACAAAATAATACGAATGTACACTTTTATGGAACCAAAGTTTCTGATCGAATTTGAAAAAAAAATTATGAAACATTGCGAATTTTTAATGAATTATTTTTATATGAAACGAAAAAAAGTGAGGTAACAGAAACGTTTATAATTTATTTGTCTAACAAAATAAGTGTGTGTTTTTATATTTTTTTGTTACCAGTAATTTTAGTTAGAATAAAAGCAAGGAGAGCCATTTTTTTTAACTTTTAAAAGTTTACATAAAAAATTATTCTATTTAAAAAATTACGTGGTTATTTCTAATAATAAATTTTGGAAGCGCGTATTTCATCACCTTTCCAAAACAGCTTTATTTTTTGGATACGTTAATAAATATTCCATTATATGGATTTTATTGCAAGCCGAGGCCTATTTTGGAATAAAAAAATTTTCATGGTGCAAAAATACTGGTAGATATCAGTTTTCAGGTTATTATTTAACCATATGTTCATTTTATGGTGCTGAAATTTATTTACTGTTTACAAGAATCGCCAATTTTTCGTAATTTAGTTTGACGTTATCGGAAATGTCAATTGAAATCGTAAATATTCCCGAACCTAGCCGTCAACGCCGGACAAATTCCAATGCGCGCCGCGACTACGCTCGACGACTTCGTAGCGAGAATGTCGAGTGAACTCTTCCTTCGAAGGAACCGTCTGAACCCGCGATGAAACGAGAATGGAACATTTCATCGAGTAAACCTTCATCCGAGTGAACCATGTGACTTCAGCATTACACGTAGTATTTTGTAACTTTATTATTTCTAAACATCTATTAGTTAATAGAATAGCTCCCCAGTTAGGCCAGAGATAATCTCTACTAACTGGGTAATTAAAATGGTTAATTAATGTTATGTGTTATGTAGCATATTATTATTCTGTATTTTACTGTCATTTTCCAATAAAAAATAAAATAAGGTTAAATGTGAAATAATAAAGTATGTAATATTTCAGTAATTGACGACAATAATATCAAGAACTCTCAAGAAAAATGCGAAACAGATGAAGACATAAAATAAAAAAGTAACGGTCGCAACTGGGACTCTAACTCAGATCCCCTCGTTTTACCGGAAATGGCGCCTCTACAACTTAGCCATTAGCAATGTTGAGACTTTATTTTAATATTATTATTACATTTAAGTTTTTTATGAGCTTAATAAGTTTCATAATAAATTGAATACATTTTCGGAACTAACGCGGGTACTAGTACTACGTAAATTCAGTAATATTATTACAGTTATAACAAATTTGTATCTTCGACTTCTTTGGTAGTCCTAACTTTAGCTATTTTCTCCTAGTTTTCAGTTATTTTCTGACTTTGTAAAGACCCCCTGAAGTTATATTTTTCAAAAATGCTATTAACGTTGGCCAAGTAGTCAAATGTTATTATTATTGAAACAAATTGAAATGGGTAGGAAATTACGTAACTCTTGATTAAAAATTCAGTCAGCATCTCGAAGTTTATATTATTTTCTGTCAAAAGGGTGTGTTTCCAACATTCGAGAAAACTCTTCTATCAACTCCTTCGTTGCTAGGGTTGATAAGTAATTTAATTAAGAATTTTGTTTTAAAGTTGAGTCTGTTTGACGCTTTGATAAAAGTAAAAGCACTACGAGTTCTGATTGAACTTCTCGTGTATTCTGTCACAACAACTTGTGCCGGTGCGTTTTTATCCAGTTTGTCACCTCGGCGCGCATTTTAGACGGGTAACCAGACTCTACGCCTTGTTGAACCGTCAGGCAAAGGGGAAATATATCATCTGATAAGAACTTAGTCATTTCTGATTTTTCAACAGTGTAAACTGTAGATTCTCAACCTTGTTTTGCCCACCGCCCACTTAGAGAATATATTTTTTCTAGCGCCCCTCATTTTTTTTTTCCTTGGGAGGGGGGCTTAACTGTCTCGAATTATACCTTCGTTATTATTATATATATTATACCTATGTTATTTGTTATACCTTTTTGTTTAGCAAGTTAAAAAGGCATTTCTTTCGATTTTAAGTACCGGTTTGCTACCTCCTTCCTTTTTGTATTCATGATATAGTTTAAATTCTCAATAATAAAAAATACACGTTTTAGCGTGATTAGCGTGTTTTTTGTCTTTTTCAGACCATATTTTTTTTTACCTGCCCAAGCCCTTACTGTGCCACCTCAACGCCCCCAAATTTTCTCTGAAAGTCTAAAATGCCCACAAGGGGGCGTTTTCGGCCACGTTGACAACTTGCGAATGAATCATGTGAATGTGAAATCTATGGACGAGATTGGTGTAAACGGTAAGATTCAATGCATAAAGTTAAATTTGAAATATAAATTTACAAGAAATTTCTGTATTTATAGTAAGTAGGGCCATTAAAATTGTGTAAAAAGATAAATAAATTTGAAAATGTACAGCAAAATAAACATATTTTACTAAATGTCAAACCAAGAGTCGTACGTTTTTTACAACCTTGTCATGTGGTGAACACCTTTTTACACCTGTCCCCGAACCACTTCTTTGTGTGTGTCAGTTTGTCGTTGTACGCGTGAACGCGTGAGCTGTGCGTGTCCCTACGATACATTATTATCACTATGTACACATACGTGAGGCCGTCGACCCCGCGGAAAACGTGATATCTAAAGTACTGGCTTTTCTATAATTAGAACGCGTGAGACAGGCAAAATGGAGACACTTAGCAAGTAAGTCACATCATTGACTCGATGTGCGTTACTTGTGATAAAAACAGTTTTTCCTTTTGAGACGGAGATGCGGATTTTCACAGCTGGGAAGCATGCAATGCTGGTATAACAGTGAATCATTTGACCTCAGGTGGCAGGTGAGGAAAGGTAAGGTAAGCCCCCCTGCTTTTTTAATTGTTTACCTCTGTGGGAGGATATTTCGATGAGGTGTCTCCTTTGGAATTATCGTTTATTAGCATTTTATGAACATTTCAATAGTTTGAGGTTTGCGGTGGCTCGTATTTATATATTCGATAACTTTATGTACAATACATCCTCACCTCGACCCACTTGATAAACCAAAGGTGATGTTTCAAACAAACAACTCGCTAGTACCTACTTATTGTGATAAATAATTTATTATTTTTTGCGCACTCAGCGAAATGATATCAATCGAAGTTTGGTTTTCCGTATGTATATTTTTATAGATTACACTTACCTATCTATGTATTTTAATTTAAATGATTCTCGTAAATTTACATCATTAATTTGTATTTTATATATTTTGATATCGGTTTCAACATTTATTTTAGCGGAATGCACGCGGTATCTATTTCATGCAATATGATGATTTGACCATCAGTGGTTGAGTGGGCATCGCGTTTGGGTTCCGTGTTCGATTCCTCGGCTGGCTAAGTCCTCCATCACTACTCAAGCAACATTTTCAGCTTACTGTGGTGGTAGTAGGAGATTTTAAAATATTGTCGGGTTATTCGTAATCCGGAAATGTTTGTCTTTTTTTCTAATAAAAAAAATAAAAAAAAATTAATTGACTAAAAACCTATATTCTGATTGATCTATTTTTAATTCAAAATTGAAGAGATGTGTCTTGTAAGCTTTTAGTTTAAAAGTCTGAGCCACGAAAGATGCCGATTTTTCATGATTTCAAAAGAAAATTATTTGTTACTTAAGGGGAGTTATTTTTTGAAAAATTCTCACTCTAGCTACGTAGATACATTGTAAATATGATAAAATTAAGTAACTAGCGAGTTCCCGGGAAGCGTTGCTAAGAAATTTAATAAAGAAATTGTTTCTCCCTGCGTCTCCTTTCCCATTCGTCCCGTTCCCCTTCCACCTCCCATTCCTCTCCCGCGTTCCCTTTCCCTCACGCGTTCTCCCTCCGCCTTCCCTCAACCCACTCCGCTCTCCCGCTTCCCCCGTCCCGCGATACCCTCTCCTCTCCTGCATTCCATTCATTCAGTCCGTA
Organism: Limnephilus rhombicus; assembly: GCA_929108145.2. Lineage (NCBI taxonomy): Eukaryota > Metazoa > Arthropoda > Insecta > Trichoptera > Limnephilidae > Limnephilus > Limnephilus rhombicus. Next base: position 6,097,478 of record OV815285.1, read on the forward strand.
AATAAATTAAAATAAATCCAAGTAAATTCAGTTGTCAAACAGCTCGCGTGCCACCAATTGCAATTTTTCTATTCAAATTTCATAATGCCAGAGCTCACCAGTGTATTTACAAACCATCGTAGGCATGCACAAATCAAATCCCCAAAGTTTCATCGCAATCGGATGAATGGTTATAGCAACACATAATTTCATAAAGTCATGGTGTTTGAAAGGGAGAGTACGAAAACAGTATGCAACATAGTTGTGAATGATGAATACTTGGAGCAAGTGGATGAGTTTGTGTATCTGGGTAGTATGTTTACGAGAGATGGGAAGGCTGAAAGAGATATTGAAAGAAGGGTTAATGCCGGTAACTCCATTCAGGGCCGGATTAAGCATGTCGGGGCCCGTAGGCAGTGCACGTCTCGGGGCCCCTACCTACACCTTTTTCAAACTATCAAAAATATTTTTCTACCACAATGTATTTTTATTCATTTTTTTTTTTATTTGTTTTTTATTTATTTATTTTTATTTTTTTATTTTTTTATTCTTTTTTTATATGAATACCGCACAAGAGTCTCAACTGCTCCCGTCTGGAGCCAGTGAGACAATGTCATCCCCAATTGGGGTATGTTTTGGCTGAAGGTAGTGGGGATGGGAAGGAGATAGGGAGGAGGAAGGTGAGGAAGTACCTGGCTATTCAAATCTGATCACCAAACACGGCTAAAGCCATTTCGAGCAACGTTTCAATTTTGAATTGTGGTCTTACACCAGACTGAGAGTATCTTCCACTCTGTAACGTGCCGCAAATATACTATTTATTTTTTTTATTTAATTATTTTCATATTACATTTGGTTATAAAATGACGTATTGCCCATCTCACTAGGTGTGAAACGCCTGTGTTGAGATGGCAATTTACAGAGTGGTTATCTAAGATTTTGTAGTAATATTATGAAAATGGCAGGTTAATATAATTTTTTTTCTTTAAATATACAATTCAAGTATGTTACATATATATAAGAAGATTGCAGTAGGTACATGGTTACATATATACACACAGTAGGTATAAAGGTAAGTCTGTTTTTAAATACTTGTGATGGATATGTTTATTTGAGGTGATCAATGATTTTACTTTTAAATGTAATTTTGGTTTGCGTGTTTCTAATTTCAGGAGGTAGAGAATTGAACAGCTTTGTTGCATTATATTTAAAACTTCTTTGCCCATAAGAAGTTTGACAAACTGGGATGTTGAAAGATTTTACATTTGACTCTCTTAAGGCTCTTGTGTTCATTCGTTCTTCAAACATGTGTGTATTTTTAAATTGATGAAGCAGGATATTTTTTGAATACAATTTTTGCAGGTTCGGAACATTTAGTGTCTTAAAAATAAAATCAGTGCTTGTTCTCAACGGGACTTTAAGAATAACCTTCAAAATTAGTTTTTGAATCTTTACTAAAGGCTCTAGGCAAGTATTTGTGGCACTACCCCAGCTGATAATACCATATTCAAGTGATGATTGTATAAGAGCACAGTAAACTTGTTTCAGTTGTTTTCTATTTAAAATATCTCTAACATTTTAAAAAAAATAGACGAGTTTCCTCAGTTTTGTCGTTAGGTTTGTAACATGTACGTTCCATTTAAGAAGATCATCTATTTGAATACCAAGATATTTAATACTGTCAACTCTACTTATAGAAGGACAGGTACATGGAGTTAATAGGGGGTTACAGCTGTGGAGTTTAAGGCTTTGTTGTGAAGGCAAGAACTTATTTGAAATTCGAAATGTTAGGAATTTAGTTTTGTCTGTATTCAGGGTTAATATGTGATCATTAAGCCAATTTTTAACAATACGAAAGCCATTTTCTGCCGTTTTAAAGACTTCATCCCAAGATTTGGCGTGAAATAGCAAGACCGTATCATCCGCAAAACTTGTGATTTGTCCACAAATTTTTAGGTTACATAGATCAATAATATAGATTAAGAATAATAAGGGTCCTAGGATGCTGCCTTGTGGAACGCCACAATGTGATTTTTGGGAACTACTATAGGTACTGTTTATTTTAACACATTGCGTTCGATCAGTTAGATAACTATGAAATAATTGAAGAACTGTATCTGATATTCCTATCCTCTTAAGTTTATCTAAAAGTATTTTGTGGTTCACAGTATCAAACGCCTTTGCAAGATCAAGGAAAATTGCTAAACATTTATTTCCTTTGTCGACATTACTTATTATGAAGTCTGTAACGTTAGTGATGGCGTCTGAGGTTGATAGGTTTTGGCGAAAACCAAACTGATTTGCTGATAATGTTTTACTAGAGTCAATGTAAGTAATCAATTGATTTCTTAGTATTCCTTCAACAATTTTAGAGAGTGCACTTAGAACACAAATTGGTCTGTAATTGGTAATTTCAGTTTTTTTTCCACCTTTAAAAATTGGAGAGATAATCCCTTGTTTTAATACATTAGGGAAACAACCTTGAGTGAAGCTCTTATTGATTAAGAATTTGAGGGGAACGGCTATATGAGATTTCAGTGATTTTAGTAGTTTACTTGGTATTTTGTCATGTCCAGGTGAAGTCTTCTCTTTCAGTGAGTCGATTTCTTTGATGATATCCTCCATCGATACATCTTTTAGAGTAAATTTTGCGTAAGTTTCTTCTCGGGGATTATCATCTGGTTGTGGAGTTTTAGTATTACAGTTGATGTTAGTATATGTATATTATTTTACTAACTAACTAACTAACCATCACGCCGTTTCAGGGGTAGGCAGAGAGGACGGACCGCCAAACAACTCGGTCTTGGCACACACTCTTTGCCTCACTCACATTCATACATCGTCTCATACATTCTCTTCTATTATTTTGTTTATTATATTATTTTAAATGCGTAAATTGTGATTAAAACAATTTAATCAAATAAAATGTATTTGCCACGCCGGGATTCGATGCCGCGACCTTCGAAATGCGAGTCAAGAGCCTTACCGCTGGACTAAGCCGGCCGGCTACGAAGTAATGCCATCATCCCATCCAATAAAAAAAAATTTAAACGAATACAATACAATAATTCTTTATTAGACATAAAAAGGCACAGATATACACGGTGTCCGGAAACTCGTAGTACAAGCGGAAAACTGGTCAATCTACATCACAATTGGAGTCGATTCGTGATATATTTTTTTGATTTGAGCTTTCGTTTTCGAGTAAATCGGGTCCGAAGTAGGAATTTTTTTGGTCAAATTTGGAAAAATCGAACACTTGCAGTAAATATCAGAAAAAAGTTTTTTGTATAAAAGTAAATAAGTTTTGAATAAAAGTAAAGTAAAATTCTCGTCAAATTCTATAATATTAAATGAAATAAATACTTATGTTAAATAAAATCTGGTAATCAAACTTACGTGGTATCGTAATGTAACTTCAGTTTATTACACTCGTCGTCTCGCCGATTTTCTCGAAGCACTTGCAAACAATAAAAATATAACACTTCTTAACAAAATTCAAAAGTTTTGAAACATCGAACAGAGTAAAACTGTTTAAATTAAATCACTGTCGCAAAACTCCCAAATCGTAATTTAAGACAAAACGATATGAAGTTTTTTTTTTTTTTTTTTTTTTTTTTTTAATTGAAATAATAGATAATACATAATATAATCAACAAACAAGTCCTGCTAAGCCAATTGAATCGGCTTGTCAACAGGTGCTTATATTTTAGTTACATATTTATACATTTTTAAAATTTAAAATTTACATCTTATATCTACAGATACAACATTTTTTCATACATATCAAAATCAATATAAATCTTTTTTTCCGATAGCCAATTTTTCACCATATATTTAACCTTATTCATAGAATTACATTGCTTTATAGTGTCAGGTAATAAATTAAATATCTTCGGTATGATATATTCAAACGTTCTCTGTCCGTACTTATTGTTAAATTTCGGAACTATTAACCCGTCGTTACGCGTGAATCTAGTGCTGTATTTATGTTCTAATTTCTCTTTATGCTGCGGGGTAAATATATGCTGAATTATAATTTTTTGCCAAAGTATTGCCTTAACAGGTAAAATTTTGGCACTCTGAAACAGCAACGGTGTATTTTGTCTCTGTTTGAAAATATTAGGGACGACCAATAATTTTACAATTGCATTTTGTACAACTTGCACTTGTTTCAGATTGGTTATAGAAGTATTTCCCCATATTGTTAATCCATATCTTATAATAGATTCTGCTAGTGACATATAAATTATTTTAAGTGTTTCAATTGATAGGAAAAAATTTAATGTGTACATTCTGCCAGCAATCGATCTGAGTCTTTTACAGGTTTTTTTTATATGTTTGTCCCATTTAAAAAAACAATCTACAGTAACACCAAGATACACGTATTCCGAAACTAATTCTAAGCTTTCACATTTACAATTAGTTGGAATATTTTTATGAATGCAATTAAAATTATGAGATATAATATTAGGATTAAATTGAAATTTGGCATTAGGTGATCTTATATGCATTACTTTGTTTTTTTTAGCATTTATTAATAGTCCTGCATCATGTGACCATTTACAGAGTTGATTAAAGTCAATTTGCATGAGTTCAATTGCAATTTTTAGATCTTTATGTGATATGACCAATGCCGTATCATCTGCGAATACAAAATGTTTCACAAAAGAGAAAAGTTTTTTCATTATGGTTACATAAATTATATATAGTGTAGGTCCTAATATGGAACCTTGTGGAACTCCTGCAGATACATTTTTTGTTTTACTAAAAGTATTATTTATTTTGATACATATTTTTCTATCTCTAAGATAATCTTTAAATAAATTTAACACATTTCCTCTTATTCCAATTTTTTCTAGAGTTTTAAGCAGTTTTTTTGAGTTAATTGTGTCAAAAGCTTTAGAGTTATCAATAAATAAAACAATAACATGTAATTTATTATTCAATTGGTTATTTACGTAATTGGAAAAATCTTGCAGTAGTTTTTCAGTATTTTTTTTTTCTTTGGAAACCATATTGACTTTGATCAATGATAGAGAATTTTTCAATATAATTATTTAATTTATTTGATAAAAAATTTTATTTTACGACACAATTCAAATTCTATAATATTAAATGAAATAAGTATGTTAAATAAAATCTGGTAATTAAACATACGTGGTATCGTAATGTAACTTCAGTTTATTACACTCGTCGTGTCGCCGATTTTTAGAAAATGAAATGAAGTTTGTTTATGACACATGCCACAACACACAACATACGTATCGAACGAATCGGAGTCAATCGGGGACTCCCCCAAATCCGGGGTCCCCAATGCTCTTTGTCATGCCAAACAATACTGTCAACCTTATGAAAGTGTGCATAAAATAAATAAATACATGTAGCAGTAGGTGTGCATTTATAATGCATTCAGATTTGGAATAAATATCTAGAATTGACGATATCTAGATTTTCCCTGAGATCTCTGAACTATTACCCTGTGTCTGAAGAATTAATTACTCTATAATATTTTAACCAGTGTTTTCGTACCTCGCTAGATCTTTTCTAAGCCGACCAGAACTACGGCGCGGCATCCCGTTGCTTACTGATAGAGAGTCAAACCATTGAAGCAAGTCATTTTTTCTCGGGGCGCGGGGCCCCCAGCCGATGCGGGGCCCCTAGGCAGTTGCCTACTCTGCCTTAGGGATAATCCGGTACTGACTCCATTAATGGTGGACTGAATGCCGTTGGCGCTAATAAAAAACTGTCAAAAAAAGCGAAGCTAGCAGTCCACAATGGAGTCCTGGTACCTACCCTGATGTATGGCAGTGAGGCATGGAACTGGCAGAGGAAGGATGAAAGTAAACTGAATGCTGTTGAAATGAGATCCCTGAGACGTATGTGTGGTAAAACAATGTATGATCGTGTGAGAAATGTGGATATCCGCAAAGAATGTAAGGCTGATGTAAGCATAATGAGTAAGATTAAGAAAGGGACCCTCAGATGGTTTGGGCATGTAGAGCGAATGAACGAAGGAAGTAGTGTAAGAAGAATATACGACGCAAATGTGAATGGTAGAAGAAGTCGGGGACGCCCGAGGAAGTCATGGCACGATCAAGTTAATCAGATACTTGAGTCGGGTTATGTCAAAAGTCAGAATAATAGAAGAGAATGTATGAGACGATGTATGAATGTGAGTGAGGCAAAGAGTGTGTGCCAAGACCGAGTTGTTTGGCGGTCCGTCCTCTCTGCCTACCCCTGCGGCGAAACGGCGTGATGGTTAGTTAGTTAGTTAGAACTTCATATTGTATATAGAAACCATCGCGGCCATGCGCACATCAACTCACCAAAGTTTCATCGCAATCGGATGAATGGTTTAGCAACGCATAAACACCTCTTATACATACTCATATAAATACATATTTTGATTTTTATATATACAGAAAAATTAAATACTTTTAATTAGCGTTTCATTGGATGGAATTTTCTTTAATTCGTGATGAAAATTTTGCGTTCGGACTAAATTTTGGTCCCTACAAAACGAATTTTTACTATATTTTTATTGTAATTACAATAAAAATATATATATATATGAAATTTCACGTTATATCTGTTTGTCACCTCCTAACATAAAAGATGAAAATATATTATAATGTTTACAAGTTTTCTAATAATATTGTACGATTTCCATCCATTTTCCTCTCAATAATGCTGCTGTGGTAGAAACGTATCAACGTATGTATAATATAAGATATACGCTGGTCGTTCTTCCTATTCTGAAGTTCGTTCCATATAAAGCGTTTCTTCTTTGACTGCTTTGTTGTATACATCGCTGTTGGTATGTAACTAAAGTCGGTCCATTTCTGGAACTATTATTTGTAATGGGCACGTGTGCTTTTATTCATTTTCGCTTTTAGCCCCATACATTGAACAAATGGTAATAGATCTAAACCTGATATTCCACAACTTACGCCAGTGTTTCTTAACTGATGTTCTTCGGAATAATAGGCCACTTGCATCACATTTAAAAAAAAATCCGGTTTAGGCAAATATTTTAAAACATTCTGTTTTTTTTTTTTAATCGTATTTTTGAAACTCTGGCGATTTTTTGAAAATTTCAATCCGAAAAATCTGACCATTTTTTATAAACCGAAAAGACGGGACACAATTTTATAGGTGCGAAAAAACGATAATTACATAGCCGAAAATTATTTTTAAAAAAAGAACGTTTTCCATACGATTGGCACAGGAGAATAACGAGGCATACCAAAAATATTAAATCTCATAAATATTTTTTTCCTTGATTCATCTTATTGATCATAAATCATTATAATGTTCAACGTCTTTATTACTTAATCAAATGTTATATACTTCTCCTTGTAAATTATAATAATAATAAGAATATTATAAAATTTGATTTTGTTAAAATCCGCACCATTATCATTATACCTCCAAAACACGTACGGACAACGTAAAATGTACGGAGTTCTCTTCATAACATCTGTCAAAAAATCAAACCAAATGATACGTTCGCAGAGAACAAACAATAAACCTAGTGAATGTTAAATGTCAAATTCAAAACTTCGCCTGAAATAAAAGTGATGCCATATAAAAAAAATAAATCAGTGTGGAATTTTATAAAATGAATAGGAACATTTTCGGAGACAGGACATTTTCATGTAGTGACATCACGAGCCCAAATAATGGATTTATTTATTTCAAAAAAAAAAAAAAAACTGTTCATTTCTAAAAAATTTTACTAACATTTTCGTAATCTTAGTAAAAAAAATCTATCCACACGATTTTTTCCAAGTCGTTATGAAATCCATGTAAGTGGCCTATTGTGTTTTACAGTTATTTTTCCTCTCAAGTGGGCGCTCGGCGTACTATATAAATATTGCTTGAAAGGACCTTAAAAACACGTCTTTTCCAAAACATATTATTAATATTCGTGTATTTCGTATGGAAGGCATGATTGATTACATGCCGAAATTACAGATGCGTGAATACCACGTACCTACCTACCTACCAATATTGCACTGTCAGAATTGCATACTAACGTAATTACATAATAAATATAAACAATAAAGTACCAATGAAGAGAATATGTACACATCCAAAAAACCTAACAATTTTTTTAATATGTTTTTAATTTAGCACACCCTTAACACTTTAAAAATTAAACCTATTGAAAAGCAGATTTTTTGACGTGTGTAATTTAATTATATTTGGTAACAATTATTATAAGTAATAATTATTAGCCTGAAACCCTCATCTACACTGAAAAAATCTCCCGAGAAAATATACAAGTTTGCAGGTGGAAAAATGTAATAAGCAGTAATTGTTGAATGAAACGCTAGTATATATTGAATTATTTGGCGGGCAGGAGATAAGCCGACGTAGCTCAGTGGATAAGAGCAGTTGACCGGAAATCAGAAGGACGCAGGTTAGAGTCCAGTCGGCGGCATGTATCTTTTCTCGGGAGATTTTTTCAATATAGATGAGTGTTTCAGGCTAATAATTATTACTTGTGATAATAATTACCCTGTGTGCTATGCATAAAAATCTTGTCTTAAACATTAGTTTATCAATTAAAAATAATACTTAATATTTGACGAGTTAAAGTATTTCACCCAAAAATGTAGGCATAATTTATCTCGACGCTACCTAGTGGGAAATTTAGCACTTACAATGCCTTTCTCGTATAAAATAAAGTTTGCAGGTGTTACAATGTAATAAGCAGTAATTGTTAAATGAAAAAAAATATTATTTGGCGGGCAGGAGATAAGCCGACGTAGCTCAGTGGATATTGAATGGAATTTGTTACCTTTTATGCTATGCATAAAAATCTTGTCTTAAACATTAGTTTATCAATTAAAAATAATAATTTTATTTGGTGTGCAATATATCTTCAATATAAGCTGATGCACTTATAATAATTTATATGTGGTTAGTTTTGTGACCTACGTGGTGTTGATTTTCCTTGTCTTTTTATTTATCAAAAGTTTTCTGTGACTTCGAAAAGGTTAACTGTCTGGGATTGCTGAAGTTTAGAACGAAGAATCATTACCATTACTTTCAAGCAATTATTTTTTGTGTTGGCTTCGAAAATCTGTTAAGTCATCAATCATTGGAACTTCGTTAAATTTGGCCTCCGTGCGACTGTGCGTGTGTACTGTGAAAGAACTGGAGAAAACTTTTGTTACACTGGTCATTAGGGTAACAGTAAGTTTCGATAAGCTAAAATTCAATCTTCTAGCTAAATATGTGATACTTTTGTCTTATTGTTTATTGGAGAATATTTTGTGCGCATTATGTGTCCTTAAGTAAATAATATCACTCGGTCAACGAAGTAGAGATGTGCACAACTTCTGCAATTACTTGAAATTTAATAGGGGAAAAAAAAACAGAGAAAATCAGAAATGTCATTTTTTAAATCAGATTTTAGACGTATTGACTCTTTTCCACAAACAATTATAAATTGATTTCGAAAGATTGTTCTTTTATCTAGGAAACGCATTTTTTATATTTTGAAAAAAAAAAATATTTTTAGTATAATAAGGTTATACCATAGGTCTTTGGCAGATTTGTTAAATTTTCAAAAAGATTTTGTATTATACAACACCCATTTCAAACCATATAATCATGCAGTAAAATAAATCAATACGTTATCTGGGAAACGCATGTTTCAGAATTTTAATTTTAGTTTAAATAAAATCATTAAAAAATATATACGTACACGTGTTTCTTGACGAAAATTGGTCCGTTTGTGTATTTATTTGCGCACTTACAAACTAATTTATTTCAGATTTTTTTTAACATTCTTCCTTAACTTAGACATTATTGAAAAATGATAAATACTTATAATCAAAAAATAATTACTAAAAGCACATTATTTTAATAGTTTTGTCATCACGCCTTTCAGCATTTTTGGATGTAGGCATAAATTAAAGCAAATTTGGAATGAAATAAAATCGATATTGAGTTATAATTTTAAAAATCTGGTACGAAGAATAATTAATCTTTCTCATTTTAACCGCCCTGGACGATCGTAAGAACAACTTTCGATGAAATGTGGATTTCTGTGTCTTGTTCTTTTTAATATTTTCTTTTAGATTTGTTAGTATTGTCTTCTTCTACCATGTTACAAAAGATTGAGTTTACTCATTCCGTTCTTCCTTTATTTTTATACGGTTTTCCGCGTTTTAATTTACAATTTATATTACGTAATTACCTCAATTCCCTTACCATCGTTTACTACTACAGTAGACTGAGATGTTTATTATAAGGTATTAGCAAGTACCAATGATTATAAATTAAAATCGAGATAAAACTATATTTATCTTAGGGTTTCACAGCTGCGTTTTATATTTTTGCGATTTGTATCTTAAATCTTCGATAGCATCTTAGGTTCCACAATTCGTTTGCAAGAATCTGTTCCCTTACGTGGAGGGCTGTTAACGCAAACGCGACAATTAAAAGTTATTTTACAATTTTAAACCTTAAAAAACCGATAATCATTGTTATCGAAGTAAATATTGTTGACTAGGGTATTGTTGAACAAATCTTCACCTGTTCATTGCTCTCGGGTTCATACTGTAGGCGAGTTCCCCTGATTGACAGGTTCGTAAACTTTCTCTATCTATTTACAGAATCCTATCAAACGGCCCGTATCGGTTACAAAGGAAATTTTACGTGTTACGTTCGTTGAGTTATAGGTACATCTATGGTTACGTTGGTGAATTTGTAATACACAGTGCACGCAGGTGTATTTTAACGCCTGCCTGCCACGGCAGGGTTCGTGTTCTTGGCGTACGTCAGAAGGATTGTTTAACACATGTTTAAAAGGATAGTTTGTTTGCTTTGCAATATTTGCACCCTTTTCCTAACTTCGTGTAGAAAGCGAAATTCTTTTCTTTGGGGAATCATGTATTAAATTGAAATTTATTTTTCCTTATCCCGAAATCCATTGTTTCTTTTATCTAATTATAATTATGTCATAAAAATGGGGCTGCATAAATTAATCACGTATTATTATTAGTTAATAAGTATGGGACGGCCGGCGGGGTCGAGGGGTTAGGCTCTTGACTGTAAGGGATGGTATCCCGGCGTGGGCAAAAAATTTTTCTTTGATTAATTTGTGTTATTTCACAATTAATTCATTTAAAAATAATATATTTGCGGCACGTTTCAGAGTGGAAGATACTCTCAGTATCGCCCTGGTGTATGACCACCATTGAGAATTGAAATGTTGCTTGAAATGGCTTTAGCCGTGTACGGTGACCAGATCTAAATAGCCAGGTATTTCCCAGCCCTCCTCTTTCCCATCTTCTTCCCCTCCCCACTACCTTCCGCCTCACAACATACCCCAGTTGGGGGTGCCATAGTCTCACTGGCTCCACGCGGGAGCAGTTGGGACTTACAGCGTGTTTCATGCCTGTGCCGCGAGTTTTAGTGGTGATTCTTCAAGAAAATCTTTTATAGTTTTTCCTCATGACTCACTTTTTTTTACTATCATGCCGTTTTTCCTCAGGGGTAGATAGAGAGGTTACACATAATTTGGCTCACACAATTTTTTTTTTTAAATTGCATTAATTACCCGGACCCATAAGCTTGTTTCACGATAATTTATTGTGGCCAGACATATGTATGATGTAGGATTCGTACCTGATTTATTAAATATATTTACTATTTTAATAAATTGAGAATTTCTCCGATAGAAACGCATTATTACGATTTTATATTAGAATAATTATTTTTAACGAATGACCCCTGACCGCAGTATAAGCATGAAATACAACAGTGTTCGGAGAAAGCGCCCTTGAGGTGATTTTTCACGAAAACGGCGCTATATAAATTAGCCAAATATTATTAATATTATTAAAGCCTTGTACTGTAAGTGTATGAATCTATTCGATACTCACTTTATTATCGTCGTCTTTCCTTCGGAAGGGTTCCAATATGCAATTAATATTTATCAATAAAACGGTACTGGTATGTTATATGCCCATCGCTCCGCTAGCTCCTAGATAGGCACACGGCACTAACGTGAGAATGTCTCCATTGGGAATTGACTGTTCCCTATCTATAATAAACTGCCGAAAGTTACAGTAGTTTGTCTGCAATGTGGAGTGTACTGAGACTATAAATTTTTTACAGGATGCAGGATAAGAGTGAAAATACATCCTTATCACAACTACGTTTTATTCGAGAACGTCACACTTTCATTTAGTACCTAGTTTTATTTAAGCTATATCATTTTAGAAAATCAATATACTTTCTAATGACAACACGCCACTTTCTTAACTTGAATCAACTTAAAACAATTTACTATGCACTATGTCAATCTTTAATCGAGTACGGTATTATAGCCTGGGGAGAAGCAAACACAGCCCCGATTGATCCGATTTTTCTCAGAAATGAATTATAAAGATTATTCTAACAATTCCGATCAGGAAACTTCCTAGAAAAATCTGTGTTTTGGACACTAGGCAACTTTATGCCAAAAACTTACTAGCATACATATTCAAACACAGAACTGCTTTTGACATTGTCTAAAATGCTCGAAATACTAGAACCAAAGGGCATAATCTCTTACTTTTATCCCTTTGGCTAAAACAATTTACGGCCAAAGAAATTTTAGATACTTTGCAACAAAGCTATACAATCCACTTCCACTGGCCGTTAGAGTCAGAACACAACTTATTTTAAACATAAATCAGACACTAAGTCTTGGAGCATTAGCCAAGTCAGATCTGACATCATTTTTCCAAACCAATTTATGTATGCCTTTCTAATAGTACGACACCGATTGTATATTATCTTAAAGGTAACAGTGTGATATTATTTGTATTTTTGTAAAAAAACTGCTTTTGTTTTAAACTACGCCTACTCTGAACACAGGAGTTCCTAGTGCATCTTCAATTTTATTAGAATTAATAAAGTTTAATAATAATAAAAAAAATAGCTATAGCTTGTTTGGCTTGAAGTAGCAAAACCTATTGAACGAATATCTTTGGCGTCATAAAATTTGGACAGATTCGTCTGTCTGGTATTTTGAGGATATCTAAATTAGTATTAGGTACTTCGCAAAGTCATTTTCATCCAGTTTTGAAATCACTTTTATTTAACTGTGAAAGGATAAGAAAAGACACCATATTGTTTTTTTCATGTTCAATTGTGTGCCCCTCGGGAACGTAACATCTTCTTCAATAATTAATATAGATGCGAGAAAAACGTTGAATGTTGAAACAAAAAAACAGATTTTGAGTTCTTTGGACATGTTACGCAAATTTAATCTATATGATGTATGTTTATCTAGTGATGCGAATATTTAATGTAGGTACCTATATAATTTTCTTGGATGAGCTAAACCGTTTGTACGGGTTTTGTTTTGAGGTTTTTGTGAACAATGCATAATTTTCAAAATTATTGTGCTGTGCTTATTTTGATCTCTCTCTTGCATCATTGGCAGTATGGTGTACGGCGTCTAGATTTATCTATGGGACTCTCGTTATGTTTTGACTTATCTGTTTCGGACCCCAACAATGGACATAATGAGGTCTCCACCAGTTGAGATAAGACCGCACGGCCAACATTGGCAGCCAACTGGAAGTGGAGAACTGGGATGTGTCGGCCATGTGGGGGAGAATTTCCTTGAAATGGACGGCCCACGAACTGCAAACTAACTAACTAACTAACTAACCATCACGCCGTTTCCCCGCAGGGGTAGGCAGAGAGGACGGACCGCCAAACAACTCGGTCTTGGCACACACTCTTTGCCTCACTCACATTCATACATCGTCTCATACATTCTCTTCTATTATTCTGACTTTTGACATGACCCGACTCAAGTATCTGATTCACTTGATCGTGCCATGTCTTCCTCGGGCGTCCCCGACTTCTTCTACCATTCACATTCGCGTCGTATATTCTTCTTACACTACTTCCTTCGTTCATTCGCTCTACATGCCCAAACCATCTGAGGGTCCCTTTCTTAATCTTACTCATTATGCTTACATCAGCCTTACATTCTTTGCGGATATCCACATTTCTCACACGATCATACATTGTTTTACCACACATACGTCTCAGGGATCTCATTTCAACTGCATTCAGTTTACTTTCATCCTTCCTCTGCCAGTTCCATGCCTCACTGCCATACATCAGGGTAGGTACCAGGACTCCATTGTGGACTGCTAGCTTCGCTTTTTTTGACAGTTTTTTATTAGCGCCAACGGCATTCAGTCCACCATTAATGGAGTTACCGGCATTCACCCTTCTTTCAATATCTCTTTCAGCCTTCCCATCTCTCGTAAACATACTACCCAGATACACAAACTCATCCACCTGCTCCAAATATTCATCATTCACAACTATGTTGCATACTGTTTTCGTACTCTCCCTTTCAAACACCATGACTTTAGACTTACTTACATTCATCATTAGCTCATTTTTCACACATACTTCGTTCATCCTAGATACGAGAGACTGTAGATCTTCCATAGTGTTAGAAATCAGCACCGCATCATCAGCATACAACAGGCAACATACTTTCAGATTACTCAATTTCGCGCCCAATCCCACCTCTTTCAATTCTTGCATACAATTATCCATGTATAGATTGAATAACCATGGTGACATTACGCAGCCTTGCTTGACACCTTTTGTGATGTCAAACCACCCCGTAAAACCACCGTTTACCCTAACACACGCAACGCTTCCCTCGTACAGAGACGCAATTGCCTGTATGAGATTTGTATTCACTCCATACTTGGACAAAACCTTCCATAGCTTTTTCCTGTCGACTCGGTCGTATGCTTTTTGTAGATCTACAAAGGCGCAGAAAAGTTTCTGGTTTTTCGCCAGAAATTTCTCAGTAAGCATACGCAAGGAGAAAATCTGGTCCATGCATCCCTTTCCACTCATAAAGGCACCTTGCACATCCCATATTTTATCCTTTGTTTCCATTCTTACCCTTTCAATCAATATTCTTCCGTACAGCTTGCCGACTGAACTTAGCAGGCTAATAGCCCTATGATTTCCACATTCCATACGTGACCCTTTACCTTTGTATAACGGCATGATTACAGCCCTTCTCCAATCTAATGGCGTGTAACCCTCCTCTAAACACTGATTAAAAAGTTTGCACAACCATGTGAGAATAATATGGCTATCTCCTTTAAAGTATTCGGCAGCAATATTGTCGAAACCAACAGCCTTACCATTCTTCATGCATTTTATCGATTTTTTTATTTCATCCACGCTGATTTTGATTGAATTCACTCCGTCATCGTTCATACCCGATTCACTGCTGGCCTCACTATCACCCGGATCGCTTTCAAAAACCTCCTCAAAATATTTCATCCATCTCTGTTTTATTTCTTCCTCATTCGTCAACATTTTTCCATCTTTCGATTTTATGACTTTCCGGCTTCCGTTCTCTGAACCACTCCGGGACCTTTTGACCTCCTTCCAAAACAGTTTAATGTTTTCTTGGAAGTGTCTTGTCATTTTTATTCCCTCTTCCTCTTCCAGGCGTTTCTTTCGTTCTTTCACTCCAACACTTACTCTTTTCTTACATCCCTTATAAACTTCTTTCGCTCTATCTCTCTCTTCGCTAGAATCAGTGCCAGCCGCTATCAGACGTAACCATGCTTTCTTCTTCTCTGAGACCAGTGCTTTGATCTCGTCATCCCACCATGCGTCACCTTTCTTCCTACCTTGCGTACTTATTCCACATACATCTCTAGCAGATTCACAAAGACTCACCTTTATGTGGTTCCATGTTTCATCAATGCTTAGACCGTCCATTTCCTTCTCATTCAATCTCATCTCTGCCAAATTCTCATACTCACTTCTGACATTAGCATTTTGCAGTTTTTCTACTTTGACTCTTGTTGGAGTTGATATCGTTTTCACTTTAGAGCGCCAGCCGCGAAAGAGGTTTACTCTCGACACCACCAGAAAGTGGTCAGTTTCAACCTCCGCCCCTCTGAAAACTCTGGTGTCCTCGGTAACGGCTCTCAACCTAGAGTCAATTACCACAAAGTCAATTATCGATCTTTCATTTCCTCTTTCCCACGTATATTGGTGGACACATTTATGATCGAAAAAAGTATTCGATACAAACAGGTTCCACTCTAAACATACTTCAAGTATTCTGTTCCCATTGTCATTCGTTCTTTCATCCCCGAACTTACCTAAGGCTGAATCAAATCCGTCACGTCTAATTCCCACCCACCCATTCAAATCCCCCGCCATTATAATCCTTTCATTCGAATTTTTTAATCTCATTACGTCGTTCACACCAGTCCAAAAATCATCTTTCACTTCGTCGCTTTCAGAATTAACAGGAGCATAGCAAATAACCAGAAACACCCTTGTCAAACCAATTTTGAATCGGATCCACATTATTCTCGGACTTACACATTCATATTGCGACATACATTCAACCATTCTGGGAGACAGTAACGCTGCAACACCCTGACAAGCCCTCTCTGTATCTGGTCTTCCAGACCAGATGACAAGTCTATCGTTGTGTTGCATTGTACCGCTCTCTTTTTTCATACTCTCTGTCACACAAAGTACGTCCAAACATTTACTATCCATTGTTTCACATAATTCATTCATCTTTCTTTCCATCCCTCCTCTGATATTCCACGTACCAATTCGACATTGTTCCCGTTCCGTCCTCCTCTTTGCGCTACCAAGGGATTGGCGATGTGATGGGTAGCGAGCCTCATCGACAGGTAGCGAGCCTCATCGACAATGTAATGCCCCGGCAAGTCCGTTATAGTTTGATGGTTGAGATACCTGTTTATGTGCTTGTGGCCAATTTATTACAACGTTAAAAATTGAACTCGACACGGCTCGGTCACGAATTTCATTTTGCCTCTAAACTGGACAGTCAAAGCTTTTATCGTGTTATTTGAATACCAGTTTAATATAATTTTAACAGAATTCAAAGTTTTGTATTATTATTGATCATTATTTTCGGAAAATGCAAAGTCAAAACTGCTTTTATAACGTTGTACGCTACATATACGTAATATGTATTTCTGGATTTAATATGGATTCCTCGGCTGACTCAAGTCCTCCATCTCGACACAAGCAGCCTTTTCCGCTTTCTGTGGTGGTAGTAGGAGATTTTCCAATATCATTTGGTTATTCATAACCCGGGGATATTTGTAT
The DNA here is from genome assembly GCA_929108145.2 of Limnephilus rhombicus. Lineage (NCBI taxonomy): Eukaryota > Metazoa > Arthropoda > Insecta > Trichoptera > Limnephilidae > Limnephilus > Limnephilus rhombicus. Next base: position 6,114,632 of record OV815285.1, read on the forward strand.
TTCTTTTAAATTTTAATTAATAACACAGCTCAACAAAAAATGTATTTTTTTTGTTGCCCTGGATATCTCTGCGGATATTTATATTTTCAAGTACCCAGTTTACGGATATATTCATGAAATACTGAATTGGCTCTGGTTTTTATGATTTTGGCGTATTTTATATCATCATTACATAGTATGAAGTACAGACTCTCCCGTTGTCTGTACGCGTATATCTTCTAAACTACGCAACGGATTTTCATGCGGTTTTCACCAATAGATAGAGTGATTCGTGAGGAAGGTTTTAAAATATATAATTTGCCAAGGTTTTCTGTAAATTGGTTGAAATATATAATACGCGTGACTGCGGCAACAGGCTGCGGGCGATAGGCAGCGGGCTGGCAAGCGGGCGATCTGGATTTGATATTTATGCAAATTAACAGATGGCGTTGGTTATAAAGGTTGGATAATCGCGTTGTCAGTAGATGGCGTTGTGTTTCGTTAGTCACAGCAACGTGTGGTTGGGTCTGCTGGTTTAAAATAATTAGCAGTGTAAGTTGGCTGTTCAGAACTAGAGTTATTAATAGGTGTTTAGTTTTTTGGTGAAATTCGCTTTCTGCGACATCAAGTGACCCCCCCCCCCCCCTCCTGCATGCCTCATGTGGAGAATCATTAACTGTTGGCAAAGCCAATGTTCTAAATGAATAAAAATTATACTTTCGCCACTACATATCAAGTTAGGTATGATGATTCTTCACATGAGGCATGCGGAGGGGGGGGGGGGTAACGTGATATCGCAGAAAGCGAATTTTACCGAAAAACTACACATCTATTAATAACTCTAGTTCTGAAGAGCCAACTTACACAGCTAATTATTTTAAGCTAGCAGACCCAACCACACGTCGCTGTGACTAACGAAACACAACGCCATCTACTGATAACGCAATTACCCAACCTTTATAACCAACTCCATCTGTTAATTTGCATAAATATCAAATCCAGATCGCCCGCTTGCCAGCCCACTGCCTATCGCCTGCAGCCCGCTGCCGCTGCCACATATATTATATATTTCAACCAATTTACACAAAACCTTGACAAATTATATGCCAAAAAACCTTCCTCATGAATCACTCTATCTATTGGTGAAAACCGCATGAAAATACGTTGCGTAGTTTAAAAGATATAAGCGTACAGGCAACGGGAGCGACTTTACTTTATACTATGTAATGATGATATAAGATACCCCAAAATCATAAAAACTAGAGCCAATATTCCAAAACCATTAATAGTTTCATAAATTGTAGGCATAAAATGATTCAGAACCACTTTCATATCAAGGGCAACAAAACCATTGTTGACCAGTGTAATTTAATAATGTTGCGTCCTCTCAAGCGAAACACAAGAATAAGTTTTATATGATATTTCTGGAGCCACGGTGTTCAGTTCATAGAGCAATTGCCCATGAAATAGACGATTTAATTGTTTTGTGAATTATTTAAAATCAAGATAATAGAAACAGAGTACCTACCCTGGTGTATGGCAGTGAGGCATGGAACTGTCAGAGGAAGGATGAAAGTAGACTGAATTCTGTAGAAATGAGGTCCCTGAGGGGTATGTGTGCTAAAACCATGTATGATCGTGTGAGAAGCGTGGAGATCCGCAAAGAATGCAATGCTGATGTAAGCGTAATGATTAAGATTAAGAAAGGGACGCTCGATGGTTTTGGCGTGTAAGGAGAATATATGACGCAAATATGAATGGTTGAAGAAGTCGGAGATGCCAGAGGACGACATGTGAATCAAGATACGTGAGTCGGGCCATGTCAAGGGTCAGAATAATAGAAGAGCATGTATGAGACGATGTATGAATGTGAACGAGGCAAGGAGTGTGTGCCAAGTTTGAGTTTTTTGGAGGTCCGTCCTCTCGTGTCGTTTATTTTCACTGAAAAAGAAGTATGATTTAACTTAGAGCATTGACAAAATAAATGTCCTGTTCAAGGGTGCTCTCCCCTACCTTACTATTCGGCGCCGAAGTATAGCACCGGCGTAACCTCTCGTTCTGTTACATGCGTCGTTTATGAGAAAGAGGGAGAAATAACAACGGATCTGCCAACGGTATGCCTTAAAGAATGCTCAGTGCATCGGGCGGCCATGTGACGTTATCTGCCGCTACTGTTCTAATGTCTATTTTCTTGTTTGTTTCAGGTAAGCTTCGAGCGAGATAAGGGAGTGTCCGCCATGTAAGTAATCGATCACTATTTACTTTAGATTGGGGGTGTTATAAAATATTACACTGTACATTTTAGTGCAAATTATTAGGGAAAAAAAAGTTTTCGTCTTTTTTGCTCTTACCAGGCTATATATAATCTTACTTTCTTAATTTTGAACCCGCGATCTATGGGTTCGTAACCATAAGGAGTGTTAAGAATTATTTTTAACTCTTATTATGATTGACCACCCCCCAACTTTGGACACATGGTCATTGCTTTTTACTCGAATTCTCCTGTTACACCGGCTCTTTAGGTACTTGACCCGACATAAGTTTTAGCTTATCTTGTTCGTGCCATGTCTTTACGGTTATCGTTTTTAATACTTATTCTTCCCGATGTTCCTCTCCCCCACCTCCTTCCCCTCATTGCTTCCATCAGTTTCACAACTTCCAATTGGCGATGCCAAAATCCTGCTGGTTCCGGGTAGTTGAGATAAAAAAAAGTTTTACTAGCTTTTAAAGCACTCAACTGGACAATGCATAACGATCATCTCTACTAGATAACTTAACTAACTAACTAACCATCACGACGTTTCCCCTCAGAAGTAGACAGAGAGGACGGACCGCCAAACAATTCGGTCTTGGCACACACTCCTTGCCTCGTTCACATTCGTACATCGTCTCATACATGCTCTTCTATTATTCTGACTCTTGATATGGCCCGTCTCAAGTATCTGATTCACTTGATCGTGCCATGTCTTCCTCGGGCGTCCCCGACTTCTTCTACTATTCACGTTTGCGTCACATATTCTTCTTACATTACTTTCTTCGTTCATTCGCGCTACATGCCATCTGAGGGTCCCTTTCTTAATCTTACTCATTAGGTACGCTTACATCAGCCTTGCATTCTTTACGGATCTCCACATTTCTCACACAATCATACATGGTTTTACCACACATACGCCTCAGAGATCTCATTTTAACAGCACTCGGTCTGCTTTCATTCTTCCTCTGCTAGTTAAATGCCTCACTGCCATACATCAGGGTAGGTACCAGTACTCCATTGAGGACTGCTAGCTACGCTTCTTTTGACAGTTTTTTTATTAGCGCCAACGGCATTCAATCCTCCATTAATGGAGTTACCTGTATTTACTCTTCTTTCAATATCTCTACCAGCCTTCCCATCTCTCGTAAACATACTACCCAGATACACAACCTCACCCACCTGCTCCAAGTTCCTCGTTAACTTAATAAATGTAATATATCAACTACGCGCATATTTCTATCAAGTATACTATAATACAAGTTTAACAGTGGCGCAGCCCGTAGGATGAATGTTGTTTTATGGTTTATTAAAATGAGATAGACTTGAGCAGTATTTTAAAATTGAAAATAATGCTTTCAATTTTATGATATTTTTGTAGGAAGCAATCCCTTTTATGATGGTTTGATTGGAAACCAAACAGAGGACCCGCTCTCTTATCAAAACATTAAATCGGAATGACCAAAGGCGGCGGCCAACATTGAAAAAGGGAGATCCACATGGTATATTATACGAATGCAACACAAACACTGCCCTCCCTGTTTTTTGCCCCCACTCGGCTTTTTGTCCGAGTTTTTTTTCGGTGCGCCTTTTTAGTGCTGGCCGTTCCGCCCTTTCCAAAAGGACGGCGCCCATTTCCTTCCTGTTGCCCGCCCTCCCTCACCGCCCCCGCCTCCGCCCTCGTCTGCTCTGGTATCCCGCCCACCCTCGGGCGATGGAAATCCTTCCGCTCAGTGACCATTTTCCACTTGCTTTTATGGACGACGAATATTCAGCTTTTGATGTTGCCATTTTTTTAGTTCTGCGCTTAAAGAGAAAACTCTGTGTAATAAGTAGTGGGGTTTATCGTCCGAACTTCTTTTTTTCCACTTTTCTTTTTATTCACATTCAACTTTTTTGGTTCCTCCTAATTGCGATGTCCATACGGATTTCAGTTTTTATTATACATTCTTACTTTCCTACATTCTTACATTTCTACATCCTTATGTTCTTACGTTTTCGCGATCTTACAATATTAGGTTTTTATTGTGCACTTTATATATAAAATTAGCTAGTAGGTACCCGGCATGCGTTGTAATGCCATTCAAAGAAATAAATTGATTCTCCCTGCATGTCCTTTCCCGTGCATCCCCGTTCACCTTCCGAGTCCCTTTCCACCTTCCCTGCCTTCCCCCTCCCTCGTCACCCTCCCGCGAACCCCACCTCGCCCGTTCCCCTCCCCCTCCTACCTTTCCTCTCTCCCGCTAAAATATATGAAATACATACGTTTTCATTTACACAAATTTCATAACGCCAGAGCTTAGCATTATATATAGCCTAATATCTTTGCGGGCGTGCGCACAACATATCACCAAAGTTTCATCGCAATCGGATGAACGGTATGGCAGCGCATAAAATACGAATAAACAAATAAATATTGATTAAGAAGATTATTCGGCCAAATAATGTGTATGTCGTAGGCCGATCGTAAAATCAGGCACATCATGATGCGCCTAGCCACACTGTGAAGTGCCTGAGGCACATCATGATCTACCGGATTTTACCGTTGGCCTGCGACGTATGTATTCATGGTTTTTGGATGTATTATGCACATTGGTTTTTACATTCATACATTATTGTGTTCTCACGTTTTTGTGATCATACGTTCTTACATTCTATGTTCTCACATGCTTTATATTCCTGTATTTTAACATTCTTTTATTTCTAACTGTAATTAAAGTGCGACTGAAGTATTTTATAAGAGAGACGGTATGAAACAACTGTAGGTTAGTAACGAGTATGCTTGGTTATCCGGTCTCTCTTCAATATTACCTATTAACTGAGATATGTTTTAAACAGTTTATTGACTATTTTCCGTCATCCCAATATAATAGTGAAACCTTAATGTAAACCCATAAGGGGAACGTATGCGCGGCCCATTTTTGCCCGTTTCATACAAATCTTAGATTTGGATTTGAGATCAAAATACCCAACCAAACTGAAAAATTATTTTTGTGATCAAAAGGTATATCAAATATCTAGTCAGGATGTGAGCTACTTTATTTATTTTTGCTTTAAATAATAAGATATAGGTCATTGAAGATTTTAGTGTTTCATGATTTTGGAGGCAACTTAGGCAATTATTTGTGAGTAAAAAAAAAACATGAAAAAAATAATTATAAAAAATTCTTAAAAATGCTTTTGTTGGGTAGTAATTTTAATATATAAACGACTATTTTTTATTCCGCCAAATTAGGTCATTTGTATTTTTAATTTACACCCATTAAAATAATTTTTTTTACAAATTTTTATTTTTATTTTATATTTCATTACATTTTTATAATAAATATAGTAAAATTATTTTTTATTGTCTTTCATTTACTCACAAATAATTGCCCAAATCGCCTTTAAAATCCAGAAACATTAAAATCTTAAATGGCCTATATCTTATAATTAAAAGCAAAAATAAATAAAGTACCTCACAACCTTACTAGATATTTGAGCTACCTTTTGATTACAAAAATAATTTTTCAGTTTGGTTGGGTATTTTGATCTCAAATCCAAATCTAAGATTTATATGAAACGGGCAGAGATGGGCCGCGCATACGTTCCCCTTATACAAGCGGCAAATACATTACATTAACATTGTTACATTCTTCTGAAAAGGAGACTATTCCTCCATTCCACACATACAGAGATCTCATTGAAATTAAAAGTTTATTAAAAGTATTGTTCGTGAAAATGTGATTTTAATAACTCCAGTAATTGAATGACACAACGATCTGTGATCATTAAACGTTAATTTCCGCTTACTGCTGACACTCGTCTTTTTGTCCAAGTCTCATAAGATGAGACCAATAAAAAACATGATTATGCCGACTCTCAACTTTGCAATTCGTACAATTACCCGTTATTACAGTTGTTTATTCCAATCCATTTACATTTGTAGCATGTTTAAACATCCAATGATAATATTATGACGTGATAATCTTGCGATGTTTATTTCTGAAATATAGATGTTATCAAATCTCACTAACAGTGGATGCGAACTACTAACGATGTAACTCCTATAGATCATTTAGTAAGTTGAAATCCGCCGTAGCCAAGGAACAGTGAAGTTTCCAGTTTAGCTATAAAATCCGAACTACCCATGATCTTTCGGTGCCGTCTGGTGTCCCCCAAGGCCCGACGCTTGGCCCAACTTTTGAGCTTTGAAAGTTTTTTTCTCTTTGCTTGTCGTTCGTGTCTCATGGCTCTCTGGCGCTCATTGTGTAAGCCGGGTAGTTTATTCTGGTATTTGTCGTAAAAACTTGTACTCTCGGATTCATCAAACTTTTCTGGCCTTTACTTCTATTGATTTTGTTCAATTTTAATCAAGCAAAAGAAAGAATAATACATTTTTTTTTAAATTTCGTTTTATAAATTAATATGTTTGTAAAACACACATATTTTATAACACTGTGTCATTTTCGTAATGAGGGTGAGCCCCTTCGGACAAATAATTTGACAAAGCTTTTATTTTAATTGAAATAAATGACAATAGTTTATAATTGGCCATTCTTTTTAAAACTCTAAAAATTACTGCCGCTTTGTGTGCTGTGTACAATGGAACCGGAAAGAAGATTTATATTCTATTTATTATTGTCGAAACAAAAGGCTTTTTTTACGTAAAACATAGATACAGATAACAATTACAAACAAAAAGTTAATTAAAGTTCCGGTAATCTGTTTTACACGCTAAGACTCGTAAAATTCTTACGAGCGACTCGAGCGTGATTAAATACAGTCTAGGTACAACGCCAAGACCCACCATCGCCAATATTCTTGCGCACAAAATGAGATTCCTGGTTAAGTAAATTTATTGAAATACCGTAAAATAGCACGAGGTGGGGGAGGGTTGTTAAATTTATTCATCTCACGAGAATATCCAAAGTCTTCAATTACCTTGATCTTCCGTTTAACTTAATTTATAAAATACGAATATTCTGAAATTGATGGTGGGTGTTAGATCATAGTTATTCTTTCTTCACTTGGCGAGATTTGATAGAACGGAAATGACGAACCCTCATCCCTCGCGTTTGTCAGTCTTTATTCCTCGTATTAGTGTTGGGGGGTAGATTGCAACCCTTATCGTTCCTTCATTATATCGGCGCATACATGCATGAGCCAAAATATCAGCAGCTATTGTGTTCAGTCGGGCGCGTGAAAGCGTTTTCAAAAATCGTAAAATGCAAATTCGTGCCTTTCGGGGCGGCAGCTATCGCTCTCCTCTCCCGGCCCATTGTGAGCGGTTGACATTTATTACTGAATTTATGGTAGATTCTCCTCCTTTCTACCTACCCTGCTGCCTAGTGCCTGCCATATACTACACCAGTTCTGCAACAACTATTAACTGTCTGGGTGCTAATAACATTCTGCAGCAAACATCCTGCGTGCTCTGTTCTCCTGTTCTCCATTCCCAGTTCCCCTACATTATTGCCTCATAGACTTCTCCTCCCCTGTCACTGATCCCAATTTCATATCCACCTCTTTCCAATTTATTTCACAGACTTATTTACAAATTGAATTGGATCGTATAATCAATTTTAATTGGTCTTTCGGCTTGTCTCTTCAAAGTAAGCTAACTTTATTTGAAAGCAAAATTAAAATATCTTTAATAACAAACTGTGATAATTTTCTTTGATCAGTTAGGTGTACGGTGTACAACGCAGAGGAAAATTTTATTTCGTTTTTGAAATGAGATAACTTTCTTAAAATAAGTATATTTATACTCGTACCTACATCGGGATTTGGGAGGCTTTCGGAATTTATTTTTAATTTTAGATCAAGTAGAATGATTGATTTTATTTAAGATGAATATTTTCGACAAATAATTGGAGTTATTCGCTGATAATTTTTTTGTGATTTAGAGATCATTGATTATGTGTAAGTAGGTACTTTAATGATTAATCTGTGTATGTGTGCTGTGTATGTTATCTATCATGTTTACGCTCCTTCTTTTTTCCAATATCTTTCCCCTTCCCGCTACTTACAGTCTAATAACATATCCTAAATAGGGATGCCGTAGTCCCACAGGCTCCAGACGGTTGAGAGAAGTTGCGACTCTTATGCGGCATTCACGTAAAAATATATATTTATAGGTATCGATGTAATTGCGCTTAATCTTGAATCCACAGGATGAACGAAGAAATGATATATGGTTAAATTTCACAGGCCCAATTGTTTCGTAGAAATCCACGCGTGACAAAGTCATCAGGCACCATCAAAGGCCATTCAGCGCCATTTTGTTTTTTGACATTTGAAATGTTCCCGTTAAATGCCGATTCTTAGTCCATTTCAGCTTTTGAACAAATTGCGATCAGCAAAAGAGGACAACTATCGTGCTGTTAGGCTTATTACAATTTGATAGAAAGCTGAAAATCATATATAATCGGCGATTAGCTGTATATAACTATATGAAATTACATTAATCGGTGATTGCCAAAGTTTAAAAAAAATCTGACCATTTGATGACATTGTTACATTTGAATTTCCGCGAAACAACTCCGCCTAAATCATTTTCTGAAATCTCCGTGTATGAATCTATTATATTATTAATTAAAATTAGAATTCGACATAAATTCGTATATTATATTCGTATTTATTCATACAATAATTGTATTCGTATTGTATATTCTATCGACACAATATATCAGTTACCTTTGTACCACCCCAGCCAGAACTCCTATCCCGGTGCGACCGGACACCAGAGGGCATTAATTTGTTAGGACTTGAAACACGTACTCTGAGGATGGAAGGAGGTTGGAGTTTAATCAACCTAAATATATATGGCAACCTAATAAACCAATATTAGAATTTAGGTTGGGCAGAAACAAAGGTATTGATTGAGTATTGTTTTTTTTTTCTTTTTGTCTTCCTTTTTGGCTTGCCATTGAATTAAAACCAGGTATTTATTTATTTATTAATATTTCAACGCCCTGATGGGCTTTTACATATACGTTTATAATACGGAGACAAATTTTTAAATAAAAAAGATGAACTTGAAGAAGTAAACATCATATGAATGGAAGGGTATAAAGATACATTTTAGTAAAGTAATGCATTACAATACAAGAGAAAGTTTTTAAAGTTAATAGTATACATTGTGTATTTACAAAATTTACATAAAAACAATTCTTGACAACTCAAATCAAATGTCACAGTACATAAAATGCCCGCTCCATTCATTCCCCGGCGGGATTGATGAGGTCCACAGGGCAACGCCTGAGGCCCTAGACTGGCTCACAGACCTAGATGTCCCCCCCTGACCCCCCCACCATACGAAAGAAGAAGTACATAAAAAAAGGGAAACAGGTTTTTATATTGTAGATAAATATAAAAATACACAAATGTATGCAATGTGCTACGTGTTTCTCCCTAAATATCAAGATATACTACATAAAAATATCATTCAAGTGTTTCAAATAATGGTAACTTTGTATTAAATACATCGATACTTGAGATGAATTTGTTTACGAGTGTATGAAATCGTGGAATAGGTGCATGTATGAGGTAGTTGGTTCCAGAATTATTGTTGCCGAATACTATGTTTTGCCTTGTCGCTCGAGTTGGTACCTTAAAGGCAATGAGATGCAGGAGTTCACAACAGTCTAATTCGGAGTGAATAATTTTAAACAAAAAAAGTTACGTCAATTATTTATTAACAGTCTAATTCGGAGTGAATAATTTTAAACAAAAAAGTTACGTCAATTATTTTTCTTCTGATTTCTAGGGAATGCCATTTAAGTGTATTTAATGTGTTGAATAGGTATATGTAACTTAAAGTTAATAAATCGTAAAAATTTGTGCTGCACTCGTTCAATATTTTTTATATGAATTTGATAATATGGGGACCAAACTATGGAATTGTATTCCAGCAAGCTGCGTACTAGTGACAACTATACAATTTTTATAACTTCTAACGAATCAAAGTCTTTGGTGGTTCTGATTATAAATCCTAGTGTCTTCATGCCTTTGTTGGTTATTTGTTGTATTGTGATTTATAGCATTTAATTGGGTGTCAAATATAACTCCAAGATCCCTGATCCAAGGTATCAAAATCATTTCTTGCCACTTCTCGGCTCTTCTTGGATCTCTTTTTCTCTTCGTGTCTTTTGTCTCTTCTTGGCTCGTCTTGTCTCTTCGTGCCTCTTCTTTGCTCTTCTTGTCTCTTTTTGTCCCTTCTTGTCTCTTCTAGGCATAAATTCGTACATATGTAGACAAATAATAATATGTAAACACGTAGGGTAGATTTTTACAGATAATTATGTTTTTATTATTTTGCCTCGTTCTTGAGTAATATCTCTAAACTCTAAACGTATAATGACTTATTTATAAGAGTAGATACCTATTACATTAAAGATGGCTGAAATTTATTCTACATATAAATTATTTGAGTTAGGGTCTCTAAAGTAAAGTCATCGTTTAGTAGCGATATATATTCCTCCTCGATGTAAACGGTAGTAAATTTTAAGAAGCCTTTAATTTATGTCTTACACTTTCACGCGCGTCGTGAAAGCAACAATGGCTTCTGCAATCGGAGCGTTACTGTTATTTTTATTGTCTCTCCGCTTTTTGTTTCGACATCAAATTGCCAAGCGGAATAATGTATTGAATGGGTAAATTGTTTATTTTATTGGCAGGCACGTACAGCGTGTATTTAATTATTTTGTATCGTTTACATTTTTTGCAATGATCATTACGCATTTCTTTGCGATTCGAGATAAATTCATGATTATTACAACATGTAATTCAAAATTAGTTTCATATTAAGATGTATACGAAAAAAAGTTTATGCTAAAGCACAAGGTTCTGTGTACACTTATGGTAGTGGTATTTTTCGTACTTACGTTCTTTTTTTTACATTAACTCCACACAGGAGGCCCTGAGGAAAATAATTTCCCTCAGGGCCTATGTCATCTGGGATGCTGTGTGGAGGGTCTTTTTGAGGAGAGGAAGGAATGAACATTGGTCTTGAAGAGACCCATGTTGTAGGAAGGAGGAAACACAGAGGCCGGCAAATCATTCCACAGCCGAGCTGTTGAACACAAGAACGAGTCGAAGAAACGACCCGTTCTCATGTGACAAATGTCAACTGTGTCAAATGACAAATGTTGGGCACGCGTTTGGCGGGTTTCCCGACTATGCACCGGTGCCGAAGGGATCAATGATGCTAGTTCCTCGGAGCATCTTCCATTGTAATACCGGTAGAACATGGATAGCATTCCCACCCGACGCCTGTGCTCTAAAGATTGCAATCCGTCTGTTAAGATGGGAGAATCTATCAAACGGACCGCCCGTTTCTGCACAGAGTCGAGGGTATTTTTCAGGTATTTTGGAGCTCCAGACCAGAGGTGGCTGCCAAATTCAACCGTGGGGCGCACTTGCGATTTGTACAGGGTTAGCAGTTGTGTACTATTAAAGTATCTGCGGGCCCTGTACAGTACGCCCAGTTTTTGGGAGGCTAACTTTACTCTGGCTTCGATGGAGCCCCCATACCTGAGCTGGTCACATAGGGTTACACCAAGCATATCAATGGAGGGCCTGTTCGGAAGATTGCTTCCGTTGAAAGAGACTAGATTTTCATTTCGATCCCTTTTAGACGTAATCGGACAAGATTGGGTCTTTGAAACATTAAATTCAACGAGATTATTTTTACCCCAAGAGAAAGCACTCTCGAGGTAACCGTCCATTCTTTGCTTCAAAGCCCTACGAGCTGTTGGAGTTTGTGAGCCCTTTGGGGGCTTGTCAAACAAAAAGCTATCATGAACTGTACTGTCATCCGCATAACAGTGAATTGGTGCACATGACAAAAGGTCGTTGATGTGCAACAAAAACAAAGTCGGAGACAGAACCGATCCCTGCGGGACGCCGGCATTTATCGAGTGTGAGGAAGAGGTGAAACCATCGACTACCGTCTGAATCGACCTCTCCCTCAAGAAGTCGGCAATCCAAGTACACAAGGATGCGGGAAGTCCGTAAGAATGCAGTTTGTTGACAAGTCCTCGGTGCCAAACCCGGTCAAAGGCCTTGTAGATGTCCAGCGCAACCGTTTGGGTCTCGCCGAAACGTTCCAGGCATCGCCCCCAAACATGCGTCACATACGCGAGAAGATCACCGCACGAGCGGTTCCGCCGGAGTCCGTATTGACGGTCGTTAATAATTTTGTTCTTCTCGAGGTATGTGAGCAGTTTGTCCTTGATCACACGTTCCATCACCTTAGACAGAACTGATATGATCGCTATGGGGCGGTAGTTGGCCGGGTTGGAGCGGTCACCCTCCTTTGGAATAGGATTTTATGTGTATATTGGGTTATTATGTGAATATCGCACCAATTTTTGGGTTTTTTATCGCACAAAAGTCCAAACTGGGTGGAGCTGGTGGGCCTATGACTTTCCTCGTTGAGGTATGTTGTGAGGCTGCAGGGAACAGGGAAGGAGATTAAGATCGAGATCTTATCACCAAACACGGCTAAAACCATGTAATACTTGTTTTGAATGGTTGTCTTTTACCAGGGCGTTTTTTAAATTTTGAATTCTAATTTATTTTTTATTTTTATGCGATACCTCAAGAGAACGCCCCTCTCTGTACGGTGTACAGGTAGGGGAACTAATTCGCAACCCGGTTGGGCAGCGTTGTGAGGCGGGTTAATGGAGGGGTACTAGGAAGGGATTTATTAACGCGGATCTTGAAGAGGAAACAGATGCCGGTAGCTCGTTTCACAAACGAGCTACACAAAAACGAGTCAAAGAAACGATCCGTTCTCATGAAGCTAACATCAATCGTGAACGGGTGTTCCGGTCGTGTCCGTCAAATTTACGCACATGTCCCGGTGCACCGTGGATCAATGTTGCTAACTTCTTCTAGCAAGCTCCATTAAAACACCTGTAGAACAGACTCAGCATGTCCACATTGCGTCGGTGCATTACAGACGGCAGTCGGTCTAATAATAATGCATTGTAAGTCAGACGGACAGCCCTCCTTTGCACAGAATCAAGTAGGTTTATCAAGTAATTACTAGCAATCACTATCTACAAATCGATTATTGCTCCACATTTTAACTATTGCTCAACTATCCTTTTCCTATGTAACGAACGAGAACAAAATAAGTTTCAAATTCTCCAAAACATGGCATTGAGAATAATACTATGGCGAAATAGATTTTCAAAAGTAAGCAAAATGTTAACTGAACTGAATTGGCTAACCGTGAAACAGATGCTGACCTTGAATACGATGATATTTATACATAAAATAATTAACAACATTTTACCGAAATACTTTTCAAATAAAATTATATTCAATAAGGACATTCACAGACATAACACAAAGACGTGCAAAGAAATCAGACTTCAAAAAAAGGACTAGGCGAATACGCAGAACAGTTTACTGTACAAAGGGATGAAGTTATAAACAAGCTACCAGAAACTTTAAAGTCCACACCAATTGGAAAGTATATTGTAGGAGCTACATAAAATTACATAAAATTTCAGAGGTGTCAATATCTTTTTCTGATTTTTCTGTTTCCAGATTTTTGATTTTATTGCTTTTGTTTCGCTTATATTGTCTTCATTTAATTACATAAAATTTAGTTTGCAATATGAAATATTATAATTAATTAGAAATTTGTAAACTTAAATGTACAAATTACTAAAATAAAATTAATAAATAAAAAAATAAAAAAGTATTGTGATTAAGATGCTCCAACCCAGAGTTGGCTCCAAAATTCAAATGCTAGGCGTATTTGAGATTTGTATAGGGTTAGCAGCTGGTCACTGTTGCTATATGCTAGCCCTATACACTATACAAGACGACCAGTTTCTTGGAAGCCAGATTTAGTCAGGCTTCTATGGAGCCAAATACGTATTCCAAGCATTTGAATGGAATCTTATTGAGGAGGATGCGATACTGAGAGTTCCTATCTAGCATTCTGGAATCTTTTCAAAGATACATGTCCATGGTTCTGCTAGTTTTGGCTTTCGAAGATGCTACGCAACTGAGCGCGAACTTACATAGTACCTATGTCATTTATTATTCATGTTATGTAAAATAGTCGTCCGATGTCGCCTGAGTTTAATCTTAAGAGCTAAGAAATCCTCAGTTGAGTAGAGATGAGTTAAATGCTTGCCATTGTACCTGCTTTTCTACTTATTGGCGGATGACAACCAATAAACAGGAAAGCACAATTTTTTTACAATACAAAAATTACCCACGATTTGTTTATGTACGATCTTTCTATGTGCGACGTGATAGTATTACAGTACTGGTAATAGGCAAATATAATCTTTAGTGCACCACAGACATTTACGCACTAGAACGGATCAATGGTACAACTTCCTTTGTCATTCCTACAACATGCGTTTCTTCAATGTCCTGGTTCATTTCTTCTCTTAAAAATACACTTTACAGAGCATTCCTAAGGATGATAAAAACCCTGAACCTAAAACATCATGGTCTCATTTGTGGAGTTGATCCTGGTTCTTCCTTTATCATTCCTCCAACAACACGCATTTCTTCAAGATCCTGGTTCATTCTTTCTCTTTAAAGTATACTTTACAGAGCATTCCCAAGGATGATAAAGACCCTGAACCTAAAACATCATGGTCTCCTTTGTGGAGTTGATCCTGGTTCTTCCTTTATCATTCCTCCAACAACATGCATTTCTTCAAGATCCTGGTTCTTTCTTTCTCTTTAAAGTATACTTTACAGAGCATTCCCAAGGATGATAAAGGACCTGAACCTTAAACCTCATGGTCTCCTAAGTAGAGTAGATCCTGGTTCTTCCTTTGTCATTCCTCCAACAACATGCGTTTCTTTAAGATCCTGGTTCATTATTTCTCTTAAGAATTATAAAGGTCCTGAATGAAACCTCCTGTGTGGAATTGACAACTCAAAAGCATGAAAAAAAATATTTAACAGATTTATGGTGAGGAATTTGGGGTAAGCCTGCGATTGAGTCACATACACTTTTCTTGCGACGAATATTTTTTTATTTTTTTTATTAATATTTATTGATTTTACATATTTTACACTCTCCTAATAAAGCAAATGCTTGTATTTAGAAGAGAACAACTTGTTAATAACTTAAGAATTATTAAAAAAATCCTTATCACAAACTTAAGAATTTAACTTATGTAGTGATTTAGACTTAACATATTTTTTAAAGATTATAAGGGTAATTAAACAAGAAATATATATAGGATGTACATAAAACATTAGGAATAACAATATATATGTTATACTAACAATGTCTCTCACGTATTTGTTCGAGCTTTATGCAGAAACTCGTATCTCTTCAATTATTCATTGCGTAATCGCACATTTTTCATTGTTTAATTAAACATCTTCGTTTAATTCCGCAATTCATTTCTTGTCTCCCAAAGTCGGTTGGCTGGTTTTATGTGCAATGTCTCTAGTCTCCAGTGTAAACTAGGAACGTTTCATTTGTTTGCACCGGTGCCAAAACTATACGCGATGAGAATTTCATTTCAAACCTGTCCTGGGCGCAATTAATCTCTATTTCGCGACTTAATTTATGCAACTCTAATAGTTGATAAGATGCCACTGTGTTTTAATTAATTTCCATGCATTATAACTTCTTACATCACAGTGCACTTTGTGTAATGGGCAGAATTGTTTACCTTTCAATTAGATAACGAAGAAAGTACTTGCACTTTGGTTATTTGAGAACGGCCTTGAATTTTGTTTTATTGCGACAAAGGTGATTCCCTGTTATCAGATAAGTTTACAAGTAGAGCTTATCTGATATAAAGAGGAATTTTAACTTTCACTTTATCTTATCTTTTCCTGTTTAAAATATATTCAATGAAATGTCAATGTATTGAGGATCTTTTTTCAATATATTAATATTAGGTTCACGTATTTCTTTATGTTCTGTATGTATATTATTTGTACATGGTAACTAAATTAAATTACGCATTTTACGTGCATTAATTTAAAACTCGTTCCAGAGTGGAAAACGTTCGCAGTATCGTCCTATTGAGGAACCACCATTTAGAATGAAAAATTTGTTGGAATTTTCTGCTCGGTAGGTTTAGTTACCAGATCCGAAGAGCCAGATACTTTCTAATCCTTATCTTCCCATCTTCCTATTCTCTCTTCTTTCCCTTACTTCAGCCTCATAACATTCTTCAATTGGCATTGCCGTAGCTCACTGGGTAGTCGGGAACTCTTTTGCGGTATCACAAATACTTAATATTCTTACTACAGCTATTACAATCTTACAGCAAACAGTGTTCATTGAAGTGTGAGTTAAGCTTGCGAATGAATTAAAGTAAACCTGTATTTTTGCTATTATCATGAGTACATCACCGGAAGGGCCTGTCCTCAATTTAGTACGTTCAAATATTGTTTCAAAATTTACTCAACTCGCAAGTGGCATTTCTGTCTTTCCCCTTTTCAATTCCGGCAGAATCAATTAAAGCTTGTCTCCATTTGTGTATCGATTAGCCATCAGAGCTTATCGAAACATTCTTCTTTCGCTCTCAACGTACAATAAGTAGTGAGCATTGATGAACATTATGTAGAGTGTTTGGTTACTGGGGAATGAATTTCTATAAATGTTTTTTATTCTGTTATGTTTCGTGGTCGGACCGCTGGAAGAGCCTGTCCTCCACTGTGTACTGTGTATGTTTCAAAGTTTACTCAACCTAAGTGGCATTTCTGTCTTTGCTTTTTCAATTCCGGCAGAATCATTTAAAAATTGTCTCCATTCGTGTATCGATTAGCCATCAGTGCCCATCACAGCATCCTTCTTTCGCTATCTGGCTCCCCGTTAAAGCGTTCGACGTTCATTTGACAGGAGCCGACGAAGGCAGCTATTGTGAGCGGCGCGCGGTCACACGAGGCCGGGTATTGTTATCACACAGGGATGCTTCTTTGTTCCGCTAGTATTTAGCTAAGCGTCCTATAGTCCCATTCAAGCAAAGGTCGCCAGTCAATCCGCAGCTGTCATGCCTGTGATTGGTTACGGTTTCCATTACCATATCAATACCTTGTTATTGCAGTTACGCAATTTTTACGACGATCCTTTCCTACTCTGTTACTTTTTTTATTGCCGACCGGTTTGCTTAAAGTTTTAAATCTGCTACCTGGAATTTGATTTTATTTCCGTGAAGCTATTATTTCCTTTCTTCTTCTGTTATTTTCATACCTTTATGGTTATTTTATAATTCAATAGATGCCTACCTTCGTGTTCTACTAGATCATTTTGTTATCCTAACCTTACCTAACCAACTAGGTAATCCAGGTTTTCAAAAGTATTTTTAAAATACCATTCACTGTTGAAAGTGCAATAAATGAGAGAAAGAATTGAAATAAATTATACACACCTTTTCGTTAATTTTTACATGGTGAAAGACATATGAAGTTAAGTAATCAATTACTTTGAGTACCCACTGATAGTATTTATGCGCAAGATTATATATTCAGATTACTTTGGCGATGTACGAAGCTTTATCATTGACGTATCATATTAATCTTATCGCGGTAAATATATTTTCATTTAAATACAAAATCTGATGCACGCAACGGAGTCCTAGCATGTCCACGGTATAAAGTGGATTTAATAGATTATTATTTTGCAAAAACACGCCACTGAGAGATGCCTATCGCTTCTTTTTATGTGATTCCTAACTAAATCTCCCCGGCTCTGCAGTGTTAAGCCAGCGAAACTTTACCACCCGATTGGGCGGCATTGTGAGGCGGGTTAATGAAGGGAGAGGATTAGTTAATGAGGTCTGGATTAAATGAAGGAGGAAAGACAAATGCCTGCAACTCTTTCTTTTTTCTACATGCACTGTTTTAAAGAACGAATCGCAGAAAAAGTTCATTGTTACGCTGCTGAAACCAAGCGAATATGTAATACGCTATTCGACGAGTATCTCGCTAGTACTCTTCATCGATGCACGCATTGAATTTTCTTTATGAAATACCTATATCCCCATTTATACTCTTGCAAATTGCGCTGTTTTCTATCATTAAGCGTATTTTATGCTTTTATGCATGCATTTTGCATAAATTGTATATCCAACTCGATAGCGAGGGTTTTTCACTTAAATTTATTATTTCCATTCAATCTTAGCATCTTACCTTATATTATAATGTACTACTCGCTAGACATTAGAGACACTCATTAATTTGATCCTTTGGCATTGAGAGCATTGTATTTTATGATGCTGTATAAACGTAGGTAATATATTTTTGTTACGTGTTTATCTTTCCACGCACGACTTAATTCTCTGCTGGAAAGAGCACTCCAATCATAATATATGTTTGTAAATAAGGTTAGTTTTATGGTTTCCACAAATGCTAATCACGGTCCTTTGATGTTCCTGTGGTGTGCCGACAGTTTATCACCTTGTGTGAAGTTGTGTGTACACAACCACACAGTCCTGGGTACAATGGGGACATTTATCCTCTGTGACGTAAAATGCTATTGCCATTGGTCCACAATCGATTTATACGCAATCAGGGAAGCGGTCGGGCCGTTTCACTGGCTACGTTTTATCTCCGTCAGCGTCATTGCACCGCTTCCTCGGTATAATTAACAATACCAATATAACTCACGCCTGTTTAATTGATTTATCAGGAACTATTTTAACCATTCATTACCGCTTCAATTCGTAACGTTTATTATCTATTTTCCAACAAACATATTTTAATTTAAGATTTGTAAGCATCCCAGATAACTCCGGTTGGCGAAGCAATCCTTGCGGTACGCCGTACTTCAATAAAGGTCACAATAAAGATAATATTATTCGAATTCAATCGATTTTTAACTCCTATCTTTCGCTGTCCGATCTATTTTTACAAGCAGGTAAAAGTATTTTTACAATATAGGGTCGACATCTCTTTTGACACTAGCATATTAATTAAATCACAACGTACATTTTTTTAACCATATTTTCTTCTCCTTGAGGAAATGTTATTGCAGTATTCTGTGCATTGCACAATAATTGAGACTATTTTCCGGATTCAATCGATTTTCAAATCTCATCTTCTGCATATTATTTGCTCCGATGCTCTCTGTGTATTCCTTTGTGTGCCTTTGAACAATATTTTATTTGCCTTTAAAAGTGCACTCATGGATTAGCTCATGGGCCGCCCCTCCTACGGCGCTGGCTGCATCACAGCCATCACCGGCTCATAAAACTTATTTACGGCCGATAGACCTTTGCTTGGGTAATCTTTGTTTGTTTGTGGCATTTTTAACAGCATTACTGATTTCTATACACTGTACACCGCTCCATTATGCATATTTTGTTGACGTCTCGTTAGGTAAATTTGCGTTTTTCACTTTGTAATTACCTTATGGCACTCTTTAATTAAGGGATCGTCCATTAATCACGTGAGACTCGAAAGGCGGGGGGGGTGGGTCGGAAAAAATCACAAGGAGGGAGGGGGGGGGGGATATAATGAGATAACACGTAAGTTTATTTTTCGTTGAACGCACGATTTCTAAACCAAACAGCGGCGCGTGGCCTTGACTCACCGTTCCCAGGCAACCATTTCGTAGGTTAGGCTAAAACCCCACCAAAATGATTTACTTTATATATAACAGTTAGCCGAGTGAAGTGAAAACTTCTTTAGCACCGTTGTGATTTGAAACTCGATAAAACAGAAACGAGCCTCCTCTTTGTGTGGTGTAGAACAATATTATAATAAATAAACCCTACACTTGTCCTACTCCTAATACTTTGCATTCGTCTCATTATCTCGAAGTTTAGTTTTCTGAAGGTTGCACTTCTACACACTCTGATTTTTTTAAATATTAAGAAATTAAACGACACCTATCTTCTGCGTTTATCCAATTTATTAAAATTGAGAGACAGATTAACTGTTTTCGATCTAGTATTTTTATTTAAAATCTTGCATAATAAAATTAACAGCCCTGAAGTCTTGGCGCTCTTAAATTTTAATGTGCCAGCCAGAAACCCAGGGTCAGTACTACCGTTTTATTGAGGCAATACTACGACCATGTCCCATTTCAATATACCACTTCACAGAATTCAAAACTTAGGCAATGTGTTTTCGCACATAGATGTATGGAATGTGTCGCTGATAAAATATTGAAATAATCATTTATCCTCTTTAAGATAAGTTATTTGCTTGTATTCAATTCAAATGTATTTTTTCATTTTTACAATATTGTAATATTTAAATATCGCAGCATTTATTTTCGTTTTGTTATCTGAATATCTACATATGTCTTTCTCAACTATTTCTTTCTGTTTTACAAACTTACTAGAGCTGTATTTTTCATGTTGTTGCTATACACTATGTTATATTATGTAAAAGCCGAAAGGCGTTAATGTTATAAATAAATAAATACTTTTGAATGTAGCTATAACTTTGTGGTTATCCATTACAGATAAATTAAACAATTTAACTTTGTTTGAACCACTTTTATATTTGAGTAAATCCGAAACAAAAAATATCGTCTTATAGCCCAATCATGAATATGTTCCCCTACCCACCCATTCTTCATTAATACCTAGCAACAGCTCCACCCCTACTATAATAATACACTGTTCCCATCCATATTTCAATACTGTCAAATCAGTATACATTTGCCCTGAAGAAGGAACGTTCGTTCTGAAACCGGTCGGATTTACTCAAATATAAAAGTGGTTCAAACAAGTTAAATTGTTTCATTTATTAAAATAAATAAATATTATGTTGGGCGTTTTCTTCTAAACGTAAAAATCCTAAATAGTTTTCTATTCATTTTCTTCACTGAATCATACTGTTTCGTTTTTTAAAATCATTTTTAAATGGTTCTTTTCAACGTCTTTCTTATTTTCTATCGCCTCACGTTATCTTGCATTTCGCGATATGTCAAGTTATTTTCTCCCTTTCAGCCAAAGCTATATATCTTATTTTTTATTCGGCATTCGACATAAGTCATTGGTGATGGATTGGCGTGTCATTTTGTGTTTGGCGTTTGAAGATGTCGAGTATCCTCTTTTCTAGGATTTATCTTTTACATTTTGCATGGTATTAAAAAAAAATTCTCATTGTGATGAGAAACGGCGGATTCATAAATATATATTTTTTTTTAACATGTTCAGTAACGATAAAAAAAAGTATTCGTTAAGGGCAATTAACGAGCCAGCGGCCGAGAATTCATATTTGTTCAAAAGATGTTCTTAAGATCGGGCGGTTCCAATGAGAAAGATTAATTATTCTCCATACTTTTTAAAATAATAACTCTATATCGATTTTATTACATTCAAAATTTGCATTAATTTATACATATATTCAAAAATGCTAAAGGCGTGATGATAAAACTAATAAATATATGTACATTTTGTAATTATTTTTTTATCATAAGTACTTATAATTTTTCAATAATGTCTAAGCAAAATAAGAATCTGAAAAAAATCTTTAATATATTAGTTTGTAAGATATCTTATTTTAAGATTATCCTTTTTTAAATGACTTTATTCAAACTAAAATTAAAAATTTTAAACATAGCTTTCCCAGATAATTTATTGATTTATTTTACTGGATGATTATATGATTTGAAATGTGTGTTGTATAATACAAAATTTTGTTTGAAAATTTAACAAATCTGCCAATGACCTTCGGTAAATAAAACCTTATTGTACTAAAAATAAATATATTTTCTCAAAATTTAAAACACAGCTGTACTAGATAAAAGAACAGTCTTTCGAAATCAGTTTATAATTTTTTGTGGAAAAGAGTCAATACGTCTAAAATTTGATTTAAAAATTACATATTTTCGGTTTTGTCTGGGTTATTCCCTTTTAAGCTCTCCCAAAACACTTATGTATATGTGAATATCGCACAAGAGTCCCGATTGGCCCGACCCAGTGGAATCAAGGCATCCCTAATTAAGATTCGTTTTGAGGCTGAAGAAGAAAGCTGTTTTGATGGGGGAAAGAGTAAGGCGGGATATATCAGGCTATTCCACATGGCTAAATCCATTTCAAACAACGTTTCGATTGAGAATGGCGGTCTACCACTCTGGAATTGGCCGCAAATTAAGGTACCTACTACATATTTCGTCACGTTTGATGATTTAGCAGGGGTGCCCGGGTTCATGGGGTGAGGTTTGTCTAGGTCTTTGCCCACCTACTGTGTGGCAGCCCGGATTGTGAGAGACTGATTGAGGGAGATCTAATCTAGACCTCTACAGCTGGTCTCTCTCAACCCATCGGCACCGCAGTGGGAGGGATGGATTCATATGTCCGTCACTTCTAGACACTTTGACCCCCAGATTCCTACCCACTCCTCATACCGTTTTCATTCCCAGAACTTTCTCTAATTCCTTTTCCTAAAAAGACCGTCACACAGCATCCCCAAAGATGATACATGCCCTGAGATATTTTTTCCTCATCGCCTCCTGTGTGGAGCTAATGTAAAGAAACGATATATATATATATATATATATATATATATATATATATATATATATATATATATATATAAATATATATATACTTTTGAATGTAGCTATAACTTTGTGGTTATCCATTATAGATAAATGAAACAATGTCACTTTGTTTGAACCACCTACATATTTGAGTAAAGTCGATCGGTTTCGGAACGACCGTTCCTTCCTCAGGGCAAACGTATACTGAAGAAGGAACGGTCGTTCTATTTGCACTGAAGAAGGAACGGTCGTTCCGAAACCGGTCGGCTTTACTCAAATATATAAGTGGTTCAAACAAAGTAACATTGTTTCATTTATGGATGTATATATTTTGTATCTGTGAAATAAAACATTTTTAAATTACATTTATTTACAAACGCTGCACCCTCCACCCCTAGATTCGTTGCCTAGTATTATAACTGCTCGGCCGCGGAGAACGACAAATGTTTTCTTTGTTTTAATCATATTTTTACATTGATCCAAACCCCCTTCGTTATTTTGTACAAATTCACATCTTTGCGTTGAATATCGAAGGTTTTTCATAATAATGTAATGTGCCTTATTTACTAGACTCCTTTGAACTTGACGTAAGGGTTGTGTTTTTACAAGCAACGGTGAAATACAATGTATACCTATTACGTCACTGATCAGCGGGCAGGGTTACTATGAAAATAACCGTGACATCTGTTGAGGGCAGTTCACTTGAAAACCCCTGGTCCCCCCCTCGTCCAAACGTAAACCCCGGTTGCTCGTTACGTTATCATTATTATCAGAGGGACGGGACAGGACCTACCGTGTTGTATTATGTAAACTCTGTTGGTCGTTAAACTCAAACTAAACATATCACCAAATTAAATTCATGGCGACGAAATCAATTGTGCGCTCTTTGTGTAAAATTCGTCATGTGATATGTTTGTTATTGCTTTGTTCCCGATTCATTGATGTATATTTATAGATTTGTTGGCTTAATTTTATTTCCAAGTTTACAAAATTATTACGTTTATTATTACTTTCCTATTTTGTATTTTGTAAGGACTCGTAAGGACCACTATAGGATTAATTTTAAGTTTATTATAACTATGCGCACTTGAAGTGAAATATCACAAAACTGCGCTATATAAATACTGCGTTATTATCTTATTATTTCCTGCATAGTTATTAAAAAAACTCAAAATATGTACATATAATATGGACTAAAAAATGTAAATATGGAAAAAGTATGGAGTATAAAATAAAAATGTCTTTCATTTTAAACAATGTTTATTGTGAAAAATTACTATGCAGTAACAGTTACATTAAAAAATTATTAAAAAATAGCGAAATGTTCAGGTAATTCAAATAAAAAAATTAAGTTCTATTCATCTTCCTATAAATCTGTCTTATTAAATTAATTGCAGTACACAATCACATGCTTTTTTAAATTATCGAAATTAAAACTTTGTCGATTTGATCTAAATTTAGCCTTATATTGGCTGAAAGTTCTTTTCACGTCACATGATGTAATGGGAGCGCGTACTTAAAGAAACCTAGTTCCGAAATTGTGTAAGGCACGTCTGTAGTACCCTCAAAGCTTTCGCTCAGAACTTTATTAATTGTTTTTAGGGTGTCAAATCGTTTATTTTTGTCTAAAATATACTTTACTTGATACGCAAAGGTTGTTTATCCTTGAGCATATTGAAATTAAACTGATAGGTACCTAGACAGTAGTAGTAGGTGACTTGAGTGCGTAAAAATAAAAACACGCGCAAGCAACAATAAGCAAGTGGAGGAAGAAAATCAAAAATCAAATTACGACGAATAATACGCGAGAGAAATGAAACCCGCGCGGCCTTATGTGTGGTGGAGAGAATGCAAACACGTAAAATTATATCATTTTTGGTGAACTAACTCATGTTTTATGATATAAAAATCGAAAATATGGATGATTGTGATATTTTTTTGTAAAATATGGACTTAAGTATGAAATATGGAAAATAAAAATGAGTTTTTCACAATCTATATATCTATATAATGTGTTGTGGGTGTGTCTGTGTGTCTATGTGAACGAAGTAAGGTCAATGTTAATGTGAAATTGATCAAATATCGACATTCTTTCATTAGCCTATCTGTGATCTTGGAGTAGAAGGGTATTGTGTAAATTGGCGGCGTAGTTTTCTTTCTAAATATGAACTTGAGGGAGCGGGCCGTATTGGCAGAGACGGGACGAGAAATAAAAGTCGTCAGTCGATGTAGTGAGTCAGTCTTTATTGTGGCTACGTAGCGGAGGTCGGTGAAGCGGTAACAAGATGTATGCAGGGTGCCGTGATGAGATGCTGCTGGCGCACGGAAGTGATGGAGATGGTGTGGTGAAGGTCAGCGAGTTGCTCAACACCTTGGCGGTGGAGATGACCTATCTTCCAGGCCGTTGCTCGACGCTTTGAGTCGCAGAGATGAACGGTGAGTGGCTCGGTGAGCTGAGCCACCAGCAGGTAGTCCTGGCGAGGCGGAGCGTGTTTCCATGGCAGCGAAGCACGGTGCGCTTCGGGGTGCCATGAAATAGTGAGCTGATCCCTGGCCTGAAGGTGGCGTCGAACCTTGTTAGTCGCGGGATGTAGCTGTTCTGCGGAGCTGAAGGCACGATGGGCCTTATAGCTGAGACGTGGTGATGGACCTCGCGGAAGCTGTCCTGGATGCGTAGAGATGCCATGCAGGAGCACTTGTGCGAAGATCTGTTACATGTTGGTTTGTTGTTTGTTTGTTTGTTGACTAATGGTCTGGGACTGACTGAGCGAGCGCCGAGTTTAGTCGCTTTATATAACCAGCGCGACCGGTGGAGTAATGTTCCATTCGCCGGCAATGTGTACACTAGAAGGTACTCGAACATACCCGGTGCTGAATATTCGGGCAGCTTATAAACTCCAGACCTTTCTAGGCGGTGGCGAAATTATTATTTATCGGCGGCAGGCGGCCGAAGTTCATCATAGCGACGGCATAGGTAGATAGGTACATATGTAGGTGAGTAGCTTGCCAGCGCCGCGCGAATATTAGATATTTCTCATGTCTTCTTTTGATGGCGAAGTTGATAATGATGTGTCGCCACAAACTCTTCTATTGGCTTATCTTTTCAGTGACAAAGTTAATCATTTAACTTTTGATTCACTCGCTGTTTGTCACGGCTGCTTCTAGAATGTCATGGTGTTAATTTTAAAGTGAAAATTTATAGGTTAGGTTAGGTAAAAATAGTTCGAAAAGGCAACGGCGAACCGCGGTTGTTTCAAGGTTGAAGTGTATACATGCCTACCTATTCAAATAATCTTTGTGCGTTTCATGTAATATTTAAGTAACCTCATTAACTTCTGCAGTTATGCTTACCTGGTAGCTCAAGTATAAAAATGAAGACATACTTAAGTTGTTAAATGCTAGGTATATTTATTATTGAGCTCACGTTTTGGAAATCCTTGCGTTGTTGTTCATTAAAATACAATTGTCCTTGTGTTAGATACCAAAATGTCTAATAACCCAAAAGTCAAACAATATAAAATACAATATCGGGAGAATCTTACATCGTTTACCGAGTTATTTATAACCACTGCATACAATATAATAAATTATAACCATATTATTACCGTGTTCCAACGTAAAGTTCAGTTCCACCAGTTATTTATTTCGTATGGACGTTTTTACAACATCCGCCCTACCTCCTCTGAGGCAAGACGCTTAAAATATTGACAGATCCAAATTAAAGAATCAATGTGTGTCCGGTGCTTGGGGTGGCCGGTTGGCAGCGCTGAATCTCGACTGCGCCAGCAATGGGGCCCAATGACCCGTGGCGGCCTGGCCTCCTCGGCCGGTCTGCCTAATGGCTCGTGGGGGTTACCTATCGGGTTGTTAATAATCCAAGACATATCCCCCCAACCACCCGGTCACCCCGCTCATTCCTTCTTCCGTCCACATCCTCTAGCTAGATGCTAGCAGCTTGCCAAGGAATACACACTCCCGCTACCGATATCCCTATTACTTTTATTGGCATATTATTTATTTATCATTAACTATTTTAACTTGCATTGTCATTCAACTCGTAATAATTATTATCTATTTTCCGAACAAAGTTTTTGTTTTCTTTCATTTTTCTGAAGATTCAATGAGCATTTTAGTAAGAATTTCAGATAACTCCGGTTTGTAAAGTAAACCTTGCGGTACGCCGTATATTTCACTAAAATGACTATACTTTCCGGAATCGATCGATTTTCAAATTCCATCTTTTGCATATTTTTTGCTCCGATCTCGTTTTACCATTCAATACCCCCTTTATAACATAAATTAAATCACTAATCACGACGTGCATTTTTGCTCTCTTTTATTCAGACTTATTAACCAAATGTCTCCGGTCCGAGAAGTATGGGTCGTTAGGGTTACCAATCGGGTTGTTAATAATCCAAGACATACTCCCAACCACCCGTTCATTCCTTCTTCCCATCAAAATCCTCTAGATTTCTCGATAGGGCCCGAGCAGCCAGCCAAGGAAGACACACTCCCGCTGCCGAGATATGTAGATTCCTGACTGTTATTGGCCTATAGATTTGTAAGCGTGCTAAACTAATGGAAGCGATAGTTGGCAAAACTTCCGAGTTTCTGCAATTCCGCTGCGGAGATAAGCGCAAGAGATGGCTGTGGATGTGGATAATTATACCTATACCTTACTCCTGCCTCGGCGCCGCTCTTTTTAATGAATGCATTTTATCGTTCGACCAAGGTACTTATTTTGCATTAATGTTTATTATTATTTCATTTTTTTGCAACACTTTTCGGGGTTTAGCAGTGTGACAATATGTCATCCTCGTTATAGACAGGTAAATATTTTTGAATTGAGTTGGTAAAGGAAAAGGGAAAAGGTAGACACGGTTTTTTGTACTTTTTTGCATTTTAACATTATCTATTTTTTTTGTATATATATTTTTAAGAATGTTGTTTATTTACTTTTGTGTAATTTTTACTCTTGATTCATATACTTTTGTATTGCCATGTCTTTTTTTATGTAATCCTTTTTCTTTTTGAAGTGAAACGGAAATGCGTCACAACTCAGTTCTATACAAATACTCGGTTCTAATATTATAATACTGTAAATTCGCACCTTGGCGCGTGCCTTCCATAGCGCAGTGGGCAAGACGCCTGATAAGTCTCAGCGGACAGAGAGAGACACATCAAGCGAACTGGGGTTCGAATCCTCCGAACTCCAAAAAAAACATTTTTATATTGTGAAATCAATATCCAATCTTCAAACCACTTTAAAAAAACAAGTAAAAGAAAAGGAAGCGACTTTCAAGTTTCACTTCTACCGCGTGTGAATTACACACTCTGATTTTTTTTATAATATATATTTTTTTTGTATTATTACCGGACTCAGAATCCACGTCTAGTGAGGCGGGTAACTTGTATTATCAGAATATTTCATCTAAAGAAATGCCCGGGTCGCCGGCAGTAAAAGTATTATCATTATATTAGACATATATTAGGAAATATCCGGGTACCTACTCACTTTTTTTAAATGTGAATTGATGGAAATTGGAAGGTTGGGAAGTGCCTGATTATTCAGATCTAGTCACTAAACACGGCCAAAGTTTTTTTTCAATTTGGGTCACCCCTGTTTCGTTTGGTGACTTAACAGTAGTGAAACTGATGTAAAAAAAAAAACTAATGTGTGCAGTTCACACGCGGTAGAAGTGAAACATTCAGAAAATTAAACTTCGAGAGAATGTGACCAATGCAGAGTATCAGGAGTAGTATAATTGTAGGGTTTAGTTGTTATAATATTGTTATCAACTTTAAAAATTATTTAACATTTTATTATACGAAGCATCGCACAAAGAGGATACCGATTAGTCTATCTCATTCTCACAGGCTAAATCTTATAGATGTATGTGTTTTGCCTCTTTTTAGTGTCGCTCGTTTCCGTTGCATCGAGTTTCAAATAATAACGGTGCGAAAGAAGTTTTCACTTCAAAAATCAACTTTTCATTTCTAAATACACAATACACGTATTCTAATATGCTGTAAATTATTTTATTTAAACAATTTTATGTCAACATTAATTTTTAAACTGCGACTGTTCAAGCCCAAGTTCAAAAGCCCAGAGCAAAAGAACTAACCGTTCTGCAATGGAGGTGGTTAATGTTATTGTTTGGTAGAAACATACAAGAAATACCTACAAGTAGCACGATAAAACGCAGCGTCATTGTGTAACAAAAAATACTTAGGCCAATGCTTTCCTACGGTTAAGTGGATACAAAAAAATAAAATGTTGTTTTTCGTACGGTAGCTGACTAGCTATACATTTCTCATTAAAATACGGAATCCTTCTTCCAGCGTTTTATTGTGCACAATGGCTTCAATGGAACAGTTGCGTACAATAATATTTATTCAGGCGAATTCTTCTGAATTAGTTTGTGCTGTTAAAAGCTCCCTCGGTTATTTGTTGGCGGGGGAGAAAGAAAAATATAGTAAATTTGTTAATTGTTCAGATCTTCTTCGATGTCGTCTGTAATGGCGGAATCGGAGATTTATTGAGTGAATCAGTAATTTGTTAAGCTGTTGAACGTTCATAAATTAGAATCCTTTCTTTATTGCGGAAATCGAGTTCCCGTTAAAAAAAACACAAATCTTGGCGTGGTATCCGTGTAGAGATAGGTGCTGGCAGAATCGCTTTATAGTTATGTCTGTTTATAAATGCCTTTATATCTTCCGGGGTGTATTTGTTCCTTGGTGTGGCATTATGCAAGCGAGCAAGGTAGAAGAGGTACCTACACTGGAAGTTCTTCGGCATAATTTATTGTAGGATATTTAAGTTCTCAATTATCCAACTTCTTGATGTGCCTCCGTGATAAATCCCAACTTCGTGGTATATCCCAACTTTGTGGTGTATTGTAACTTGGTGATATTTTCCATTATTGTGTTATGTTCGGACTTCATGATATATATATATATACTAACTTCGCGATACATCCTGGTAATACATGAGTTCATAGCACTGTTGAAAAAATATGGTACTCTATCACATCTTTTCCCGATTTCTTTCATATCTTTCAATTCGGATGACAGTACAGTTCATGACAGCTTTTTGTTTGACAATCCCCAAAAGGCTCACAAACTCCAACAGCTCGTAGGGCTTTGAAGCAAAGAATGGACGGCTACCTCGATAGTGTTTTCTCTTGGGGTAAAAATAATCTCGTTGAATTTAATGTTTCAAAGACCCAATCTTGTCTGATTATGTCTAAAAGCGATCGAAATGAAAATCTAATCTCTTTCAGCGGAAGCAATCTTCCGAACAGGCCCTCCATTGATATGCTTGGTGTAACCCTAAGTGACCAGCTCAGGTATGGAGGCTCCATCGAAGCCAGAGTAAAGTTAGCCTCCCAGAAACTGGGCGTACTGTATAGGGCCCGCAGATACTTTAATAGTGCACAACTGCTAACCCTGTACAAATCGCAAGTGCGTCCCACGGTTGAATTTGGCAGCCATCTCTGGTCTGGAGCTCCAAAATACCTGAAAAATACCCTCGACTCTGTTCTGAAACGGGCGGTCCGTTTGATAGATTCTCCCATCTTAACAGACGGATTGCAATCTTTAGAGCACAGGCGTCGGGTGGGAACGCTATCCTTGTTCTACCGGTATTACAATGGAAGATGCTCCGAGGAACTAGCATCATTGATCCCTTCGGCACCGGTGCATAGTCGGGAAACACGCCAAACGCGTGCCCAACATTTGTACACGGTTGACATTTGTCACATGAGAACGGGTCGTTTCTTCGACTCATTCTTATGTTCAACAGCTCGGCTGTGGAATGATTTGCCGGCCTCTGTGTTTCCTCCTTCCTACAACATAGGTCTCTTCAAGTCCAATGTTCATTCCTTCCTCTCCTCAAAAAGACCCTCCACACAGCATCCCAGATGACATAGGCCCTGAGGGAAATTATTAATGAAAAAAAAATTCAAATAAAACCGAAAACATGGTACTCTTCTGCCATGACTAACCTGCGTGAAAAGTTTTATATTTTCCGGTGACCGGACAACTCAACAGAGTGGCACTTTATCACACCTTTGAAAAGTCATCAAAATTTAAATAAAAATTAGGTTAAGTTACGTTAGGTTATGGGCAATTTGTAATCACTTTTAATGACTTTTCAAAGGAGTGTTTAAATGAAACTTTGTTGAGTTGTCGTAGAACCATATTTTACAGGTACTCTATCTTTTTTTTTAAATGTTTTTTTTCTTTTAATTGATTTTTTATTTTTCAGTATTTTTTAAATTTTTGTGTACCTACGATTTTCTTTTATTTTTTCTTAAATATGTTTTTTTCTTTTTTCTTATGTTTTATTATTTGCTTCTATAAAATATTATGTATCTAGTTCTTACATTATAATTTAACTCATATGTGTCTGCCGTAATTCGGCGAAAGCCTAGTATGGTATTTGAGAATAATTTTTATTAAATAACAAAAATAATATAAAATTATAAAAGCCAACGAAGAAGTTTTGTATTACGCGTTTCTTAAAAAATCTGTTTTTATTTTATTTGTATATTACAAGCCAAAATCGCGGTGTTGATTAAATACTCGCATTGCTTTCTTTATTAATATGAAGCAATGCAATGGTTTTCTTCTTCTTTCTTAAGTCTATATTTATGTACACATCTAATATTATGTTTTTGGTTTAAAATACTGCACAGACATTTTTTGTAATCTCTATGACAGTGTCACGAAATTAGTATCAAGAAGTTAACCCAGTTAAACTTAGTATCACGAAGTTAGCTCAGTTTACCTCACACCGCAGATCAAAACAGCTATAAAGGAGCTGCGTCGCCCAGAAGGTCGGGATTCCCTTCCCGGCGGCTTTTTATTTTTAATAACTTGCCCAGCACCGAAAATGTCAACAGTGCTGGGACGAGAAAAGGCTGCCCTTAATGCGTCCATTATTCATGTTTTACTCCAATATAGATTCTCCCGCTATACCATTTTCACAGCGAGTTCGTAATTTCTTTCCAGTAGGCGTATTTTCGGAGCTTACATGACCGGATTAATTGCTCGAACATAGCAATTTCCCAACTTTCCTTCTTGGCCACTTTTTCCCCGCTGAATTTATGGACGTTCACGGCAATGAAGCACAATTGGGGGGAGGAGGGCAGTGTTTTTGTTGCTAAACTTATCGCATAGCGCGGAACAAATATGTAGCTTGTTGGGAATATTATATTGCCCGTGATGTTTATTGCTGAAACGACGATTGTTTTTTTTTTCTTAGCGGAAAGAAGTTTTCACATCTGTGAGGTCCGTCTTATAAAAATATAAAGTCTTTGTGATGTTACGATTTTTTTTATTTCTGTTACTGTATTTGCTAAGAATATATTATTCCAAATCAATAAATTGTCAAATAACGCATAAATAATAATATTAATGATCATAACCACTCAACCACGGAGGCCGTCGAACATATTCAGTCGTAACCATAGACTTAAATATTACTAGACCAGAACATACAGATGACGGGGAGAAACCAACTAAAGCGGGGCGCAGAGCGGGAAGATGAATTTGGTGATATGTGATTCGTCAATAACTCAATCTGAAAGTATATGGGCTAGTCCTGGGTCGATCGTGAAAGACCTGATCGTCGAAACCCGCTTACGAGCCACCAAAGAGCGAGCGGGTTATTTATTCGTCAGCACCCGGGTCTCACGATCCGCGACTCGCGAACAACAAGACAAGAACAACGCGCGCACTCCCGCGACCCGTGAACCGCGATACACTCCGGCGACCCGCGATCTACGACACATTCCTGCACCCGCGTGACTCACGGACCGATCGCCAGGTGCCGGGTGCGGGTGGGGCGAGACGTGTCATCTCCCGGAACCCGCAAACTGCGACACATTCGATATGCATTCGATCGCCGATTGCCGATCAACGCACACACGTGCGTGACAGTATCCTGCTTCCTGCCCGTGTGTTACGTCATCTCGGGATTGTTTGGTAGATTCGGTTTTTGAATCGACTAGTATTTTAAATTAGAGCGTATCTTGGTATTGTTAATAAACGGGTGAAGTGCATTTCTTTTCACATTTTGTGTGTTGTTTTCATAAAAACTTTTCATTTTTCGTGTGAGTGTGAATGTAATTGTGCATTGTAATAGAAACTATAAACTGGTAAAAGTGTAAAATGTCTGACTTTAATAAAAAAGAAATTATAATAAAGCATTAGCTTACAGCTAATTTACTTATTTAAATTCTCAATAAAAGCTTCAGAACAACACGTTTTTTACAAGGTTTTTATATCCTCCAAAACATGATAAAACATTTGTTTTACCCCTGAAGCATGTCTTTTTTTAAATTAATTTCTGGGACATGACATTACTAGTTACATGTGTGAGCAGTGAGAGAACGTTCACACAATTATAACCTGGGTTTTGTGTCGCGTATGATTTGACCGGTCTGGGCGGCGACCGTCTACCGCGCGGCGCACCCATAGAAAGTAACTGGGTGATGAGTAATCGAGTTTCGTATTTTGTGTCGCGAAAAGAGCGGGTCTTCGCGACCCGCTCGTGACGCCAGTGGGTCGTGAGCGACCCGGGTCGTGTAAAACGATCGATCGACCCAGGAATAATATGGGCATCTCGCATTATAATATCACCATTTAGTTCTGTAAACTCTGCTATTGAATGAATAGACATTTTTACGTGAGAGCGCGAATTGCTCGCTGTATAATGAACAAATTTGCGAATTCCAAATACGGTAAAGTAAAGTTCGCCCATTTTCATAGTCCAATATTTTGTAGCCATATTTAGTTAAGACACTTTTACAAATGTTTCATAATTTACTTACCCCACTAAATAGCGACGATCACACAAATTTTGAGAAAAAACGTTTATTTTTAGTAAAATAAGGTTTATACCATAGGTCGTTGGCAGATTTATTAAATTTTCAAAAAAGATTTTGTATTATACCACACCCATTTCAAATCATATAATCATGCAGTAAAATAAATCAATGCATTATCTATTTGTTTTAGAATTTTTATTTTAGTTTAAATAAAATCATTAATAAATATATACGTACATGTGTTTCTTCACGAAAATTGGTCCGTTTGTGTATTTATTTGCGCACTTACAAACTAATTTATTTCAGATTTTTTTTAACATTCTTCCTTAACTTAGACATTATTGAAAAATGATAATTACTTATAATCAAAAAATAATTACAAAAAGTACATTATTTTAATAGTTTTGTCATCACGCCTTTCAGCATTTTTGGATGTAGGTATAAATTAAAGCAAATTTGGAATGAAATAAAATCGATATTGAGTTATAATTTTAAAAAGCTGGTACGGAGAATAATTAATCTTTCTCATTGTAACCGCCCTGAACGTTCGTAAGAACAACTTGAGACGAAATGTGGATTTTCGGCCACTGGCTGGTTAAATGCTCTGAATGACTTTTCAAAGGAGTGCTGAAGTTGCACATTTTTTAATTGTCGGGATGCCGAGTCTTACGAGTCTCCTAGAGAACAATGTTGTTCCACCCATAGCGGCAGCTGTACGTTGTTAGTTGCAGTAGAACTTCATCATACTTTTATGGCTATATAGTTTATTTGCCGTAATGAAATTAACTTAAAATTATAGTCGAGAACAGGGGTCGAAGGAGAATTTGCATACATTATACTTGTATTATTTGTATACCCCCCCGCCGGAGTCGCAGTTCTTCGGGTCATAATAATATATCACCCACGGGCGGCTGGACCGAGAATCTGTATAATCCGATGATTCTCCTCGAACTGTGTCTGGAGAGGAACTTCCGTCTCCGGCCCGTCGGACCATCAATCATCCCCGTCTTCCCGTCCTCCCGTGAGCGGCTTCCGCATCCCCAGGAACTCGGGAACTTATCGTTTGCTAATGTCGCGGGTCGCCGGGGCTTCTCCGCGTCCAAGTCCCCTTCTTTCTCTTCAACCTGCAGCTACGTAAATTTCAACTGCGTGCCTTTATCTGAAAACAAGAATAAGGGTTGACAGAATCTTTAGAACAGTCAACCTGCAGCAACATATATTTCAGCTGTGGGCTTTTACTTGGAGACAAGTTGGTAGTCAAGGGCTTAATCTCAAACAACACACCAGGTCATACTAGATCATTAGGTCTTATACTCAAATTAATTATATACAAAAAACATGTCAATGCTATGATGGTAGGTATTAGGTATGTCATTAATTGACTTTTACGAACTTTATTGTCTTAAGGTTAAATAAATTATATTAAAAAAATCCCAAAACAATTTATTATTATTACTATTTGTAAATAACGTTGCTTGACTTTGAGCCCTAATACAGGCAAATCAATTTTTAAATAGGACACTACTGGGCCGGGCCAGTCGCTTCATAATACTAAAATAATTCATTATACTGTTTTTTGATTCTTGCAAAATAACGACTAGCCATTTTAAAATTTAAGTTTTGAAATTCTCTATATTAATACATTGGAAATTCACATGTCATATGTCGTATATTCTGGTTTATAAATGTTTAATTTATATTACTAAGGAAATTCTAAAAATTATACTACTTTATATCAATTAGATAGTCATAAATACATTAGGAATTCATATGTCATATGTTGGTTTATAAATGTGTAAAATCTAATTATGTATCTAATTGTAAATGTTCTCCAAAATTACCTGGAAAGAATCTCATAATTGTGATCTCCCGATAGAAACCATTCATTTGTTCTGAATGCAACTATTAATATTCTCCAAAATGACCTTGAAAAAAATTACATCTTTAAGATTATTTCAAGGACATACAGAAACCATCCCTTCGTTCAGAATGCAATTGTTCAAAATTGATAGGGGTCCTTTTAAATAAAATAATTATCCTTGCAAAAAACTTCACTATTTATTTCACTTGGACATGTTATAAATGTATTATAATACGGTGTCAATACACCGGGCCAAACACTGGCAGTTGTTTACTGTTAAAACTTGCGTTGGGAAGAAGCAATAATAATTGGATGCTAGCACTTTTATAACGTAAAAACCTGCACACATTTAAAGAATCTACGATTATACATTTTGACATTCGAAAGCATCTACAAAAAAAATGGCTTCCTCCATAGTATGTACTTGGTAGTTAAAACAGGCTGCGAACACTCAGCGTCCAGCCAAGCCTCGCACCATTCGAAATATCAACGTCTGGGAGCTTGCTCAAGCAACCCATAGGTGCTGGTAGTATCTCAATTTTTAACATAGCTTCCGCCTCGGGGTTACTAAATCGCCCATACCGATTTAGGAACCCTTCAAGAAAACATAACAAAAACAGGAGAAGACAATCAAAGCAAAAGCAAAAAAAAAAACACAAATCCTAACTCTAAATACCGTACAAATACTAACAAATAATTTTACCTATTATAAATTAGCAGCCAAAACTAAGTAATCCTGCACTGCTTGTTATACTATTATTTAAAAATGTACATTCACAAGTTGAATTTTAAGGTGATTAACCTAAACTAATTACATAAACTTAAATTGACCAAAAAAAATTTTTTTTTTACATATTTAAATAATAACTTAACACAAAATACTATTATAATAGAACACAACCTAACACAAAATAATATTATAATAAAACCCAACCTAACACAAAATAATATTATAATAAAACCCAACCCAACACAACACAATTGTCCTTTTTTTTTCAAGTCCATTGGTTAGGATCTTCTCCGGGTGCAGTCCACGATATAAGCACCACAGCGCGGGGTGCAATCAATCATCAATTTATAGGTTGTCATGTTGTTCCTGGGATTGGTATCTTTAAAGGGTCTTTTTTTAAATATTTTCACCCTAAAAAGTTTCATCATGGTCGTCCGGGGTGTCCGGACTGACTGAAGGGTCCGGGGCGTCCGTCACAGGTTCAGCTTCCGGATCCAGAGGCATTAGACATATCTTTGTGATAGGCCTGACAAAGATTCATTGAGGGGTTTTCAGGGTAACCACTCGCACTACACCATCCGCGCCGGGATGTGTAGATATAACTCGCGCCATTTTCCATAATGGTGGAGGTAAATTATCTTCCTTCAGAATAACCAGATCATCCTTTTGCAGTGCCCGTTGATTACTGGTTTGCCATTTCGTCCTTTTTTGTAGCTCCATCAAGTATTCTCGCTTCCATCTATACCAAAAGGATAACATTAGCGCATGGATTCTCTGATATTGGGTCAGTCTGTTGTCTGGTATGGCTCGGACATCTCTCTCCGGAATGATAGAGGATTTAGTGCCTATGAGGAAATGGTTTGGGGTGAGGGGTTGGTAATCGTGGATGTCATCAGACAAGGAAGTCAATGGACGGGAATTTAGACAGGCCTCAATCTGACAAATTAAGGTATACAAAAGTTCAAAGGTTAAAGCAGAATTACTAGTGACTCTATACAAATGAAACTTTGCTGACTTGACCGCAGCTTCCCACAGCCCTCCCTGACTAGGGGCTCGAGGGGTTATGAACCTCCACTCAATACCTCTGTTAGCTAAATAATTTTGAATCTTGTCGTTGTTCTCTCTCAAACTGGTATACAGCTCCTTGAGCCTATTACTGGCCCCCCGAAAGTTGCTAGCGTTATCGGAAAAGATCTTATCAGGTTCTCCCCTACGGGATATAAATCTCTTTAAACTGTTCAAAAAAGCATTGCTAGATAAATCCGAAACTAATTCCAAATGAACCGCCTTTGTGGAAAAACAAACAAAAATACATAAATACGATTTCACGAGTGGAGCTCTCCTCAGTGGCCCACTTTTGGTTGGAATCGGTCCAGCAAAATCGACACCCGTGATAGCAAAAGGTCGGCTCGGTGTGATTCTTTCGCTCGGTAAGCTTCCCATGATCTGGTTACCAATACGAGGATTACACCTAAAACACACAATACACTTATGTAATATCTTTTTAACAGTATTTTTCCCAAAAATAGGCCAAAACCTTAATCTTATTTCAGCTAATAGCGCTTGAGGTCCTGCGTGTAAGTTTACATAATGATAGTGACGTATAATCAATTCGGTTAGCTTATGTTTAGCTGGCAATATAATTGGATGTCTTTGTTGGTACGATAGGTGTGTAGCTAAATTTAATCTACCGCCCACATATATAAGACCATCACATAAAAAGGGATGAAGAGATTTTAAGTTACTATTTTTGTTGACATTTCCCTGGTTTTTTAATGTCTTCAACTCCTTTTGAAAGGCATGTGCCTGAGCTGATTTCAGTAGACAATTCAAACTTGCTTCTAGTTCAGCTACACTTAAATTACCTGAAATTTTACTTTTAATTTTTCTGCAGTTATTCACAAACCGCAGTACATATGCTGTAACCCTTTTCAATTTGATAAATGAGGAAAATTTTCCAAATATTTCCCATTCTTGAATATCAGTAGATAAAAGAATATTTTTACTCTTGAGCTCCGGAGGGTTTGAACATGAAATGTTCGATATAGGCCAATCGTTGACTCCGTCGGTCAACCAATTTGGTCCATTCCACCATATTGTAGAATTTATCAGTTTATCCGCCGTAGCTCCTCTTGAAAGTATATCCGCTGCATTGTCGGATGATGATACGTGTCTCCATTGATCTGGATCACTCAGTTCTTGTATTTCGGCTACTCGATTGGCCACGAAAGTGCTCCAACGAGTAGGTTGACCTTTCAGCCAACACAGCGCTATCGTAGAGTCACACCAATAATATGTGTTGATCTTCATTATATTTAATGCTTGTTTTATAGTTTTCATTAATTTTGCCAGTAGTACAGCACTACATAGCTCCAACTTAGGCAGTGAAATAGACTTCAATGGTGCTACCCTTGATTTGGATGTTATTAAGTGTGAATGCCACTTACCGCTGTGGTCCATTGACACCATATAGATACAGGCTCCGAAAGCCTTCTCAGACGAATCGCAAAAACCGTGTAGCTGTAGCTCTTTTGCTTGCTTGCAAATAATTTTTCTTGGTATTTTCAACACATTTAGCTGAATTAAATCTTGCAGGTAGGTCCTCCAGGGTGCTAATATTTCATTAGGTAACTGATCATCCCATGCTGCTTTGGACTGCCACAGCCTTTGCATTATCAATTTGGCTATGACTATTATCGGCCCTAGGAGTCCCAATGGATCGAAGGTTGATGCGATGCAAGACAATATCTCTCGTTTGCTCTCGGTTGGACCTGATGGATTCATTATTACATAAGAAAAGTAATCAGATTCATTGTTCCATGTTAATCCTAATATTTTCTCAGTCTTTGGATTGTCAGTAATAATTTTGTCGGAATCGCCTGAATCGGCACACTTAGCTTGGCCCGACTCGGCTGACAATTCCAACGCATTGGACCTCCACTTCCTCAATGTCATCCCCGCAGATGACAAGATGCTGATTAATTCTTCTTTTAATTTTTTACAGGATTCCAGCTCATCTGCTCCCGTTAACAAGTCATCCATATAGAAGTCATTTTCTATGACCTGACTAGCTCTAGGAAAAATTAAATTATTATCCATACCAATTTGCTTTAAGCATCTTGTGGCTAAGAAGGAGGAAGGTGCCAGTCCATAAGTCACAGTCTTCAGACGATAATGCTTGAGCACATCCTGTGGCGACTCGCGCCATACTATCTTCTGTAGGTCCAGGTCATCTTCACAAATGTTAATCTGGCGGTACATCTTCTCGATGTCGGCAGTCATGACTATTTGATGTTTCCTGAAATGCAATAGTTGGTTATATAGATCCTTTTGTATAACAGGTCCTGTCATCAAGGCTTCATTGAGGGAAATTCCATTTGAGGTTTTGGCGGAGCCGTCAAAAACGACTCTCACTTTAGTAGTAGTGCTGGATTCTTTCACTACAGCGTGATGCGGTAAAAAATAGGAGTCACGATCCCCTTTTGACTGGTCACACATCTCCATGTGTCCCAATTCTTCATATTCACGCATGAATTTTACATATTGTGTCTTTAACTCGGGATGTGACACAAATTTTCTTTCTATGTTTTTAAATCTTTTTTCGGCAGTGAGCAATGAGTTTCCCAACTGATCAATGCATGCCCGACGCGGTAAACTTACTACATATCTACCGTCATCTTCTCTAGTATGAGTACTTACAAAACTGGCTTCGCAAGCCTTTTCTTCTTGAGTTTGAATTTTAGTGGAATTAATCTCTTCCAATTTCCAAAATTTTTCTATTTGATGACTCAACTTATTTATAGATAAACTGCAAAAATCTGATACAGGCCTTTGTTTGGGGTACACGTTGATAGGACCGGACACAATCCATCCCAGTTGCGTACGTTGAAGCGTTGGTCCTGACTCGAGTTTCAATCTATCGTTGTTTAGCATCTCCCAGAAGCTCTCCGCGCCCAACAGGATGTCGATGGGTGCAGCTATATTGAAGTTCGGGTCTGCCAGCTCCAGTCCTGGTGGTATTTTGAACTCTTTTTTCGCCATCGTCACTTGTGGTAAATTGGTTGTAATTTCCTGTAAAATCAGACATGATATTTCGCGTTTATAATCCGTATTAAGCGAAGTCATCTCCACTGAAATTCTCTTTTTTATGTGTGTGATATTATTATGGATCCCAGACACGGGTTTGTTTATCCATTCACATGGTAAATTTAATTTATTAGCAAAATCAGCTCTCATAAAATTACTCTGCGCACCAGAGTCAATCAGGGCGCGAGCTTTAAACATTTTATTGTTGGCCCCCACAATTCCTATGTAGGCGGTTGACAATAATATTATTTTTTCTGCCTTTTCCGATGCAGAAAAATTCGACACTATAACCTCGTTATTAGCATCCATATTTGAGGTCTCCGGCGGAGGTACCTCCTTGTGTAATAGAGTATTGTGGCTATACTTGCCACAAATTTTGCAGGTTAGGTTTGTCTTGCAACTCTGTGCCTGATGACCCAACCTCAAACATTTAAAACACGCCCGGATTGATTTCGTAGCATCAATCCTATCCTGTAATTTTAATTTTAGAAATTTTTTGCAAAAATAAATTTGATGACCTTTATCATTACAATAAATGCAGTTGTTTGCCTTTATTGCCAAGAATACCGATGAATCTTTTTTGTTATTATTGTTGCCTATTTGCATTTTATGTAGGTTAGAAGATTTTTTCTCTGAAGCATTCATAAGCTCCAATACTTGTGCCCTAGCAGATAAACATTTTATGAATTCCTTTAATGTAGGTAATTCACCTTGCAATGTATATTGTTCCCAATTTCTCCGGGTAGCTATATCCAATTTATTTGAAATTATGTAAATAATCAAAGGATCCCAATGATCTACTTTAACTCCGATGTTTTGTAACGCTTTCAAATTGACATTAGTTTCATCAATTAAATACCTTAATGCTACAGGCTCTTCATGTTTCATATCCTTTAATTGAAATAGAGTTTGGATATGTTTATGTACGGTAGCCCTGAGATTCGCAAATCTGTCGTGCAACAATTCCCAAGCCGATAGGTAGTTTAATTCCGAAACTTCTAGATTACTAATTATTTTCAATGCGTTCCCTTTCAGTGCAGATTGTAAGTAAAAGAATTTTTGGACGTTGCTCAAGGAACTGTTATTATGAACCAAAGTTTTAAAGGTTTCAACGAAATTTACCCAATCTTTTTGATTCCCATCGAATTCTCTCAATTGGAGAGTTGGGAGTTTGATGTCGACTCTACCCTCGTTAATTGAGTCCATCGCCCCTTTAGCAGTAGCAAGGACTGAAAAATATTGATTTTCAAACGTCTCGCGCTGAATAGAATTTTCCAGTTCCTCATCCGATAAAATTTCAATTTCGTCCTGTATAGATTCGAATTGATCTAACAATGGCTTTATTCGGTCGTACCTCAGTTTAATTTCAATCGCGGACAAGGAGTTTATAGAATCCGCGAAACGCGTCAATTTCCCCTTAATCACGCCTCTCTTGGCTATTAAAGATTTGATCTTATCCATTTTGTGTACAAATACCTTTTCGTAGCTTAATCCCTGATAAAATGTGTTCCGACAATGCGTATTTATTTATTTGAGAAGCTACCCGCCTGAAAAACAACAACGACAATATTCCTGGCAATTATTAATTGAGAACCTAATGTTCAATCAATTGAAAATCATGAGTTGCATAAAATCTTTACGTGGGTAGTGATTTTATTTTTTACAATACAATATTTATGGGATTAATCTTGTTAAAAAACTACGAATGAGTTCTGTATGGATGTTAAAGAATGGGTATGGGTGGGAAGGCACTAAAAACTTATCTCATTTCCGATGTGAATCCAGTCTTCCTTTGTTCATCTTTGTGATTCCGGTAATTGTAATATTGGTCATCTGTATTAATTGGCAGCTGGTTCTTGTTTTTTTATATTATTGCAGTCCTCTGATTGCAATCCGGATCGTAAGGCCCATGTTCAAAATTGAGGGGTCCTTTTAAATAAAATAATTATCCTTGCAAAAAACTTCACTGTTTATTTCACTTGGACATGTTATAAATGTATTATAATACGGTGTCAATACACCGGGCCAAACACTGGCAGTTGTTTACTGTTAAAACTTGCGTTGGGAAGAAGCAATAATAATTGGATGCTAGCACTTTTATAACGTAAAAACCTGCACACATTTAAAGAATCTACGATTATACATTTTGACATTCGAAAGCATCTACAAAAAAAATGGCTTCCTCCATAGTATGTACTTGGTAGTTAAAACAGGCTGCGAACACTCAGCGTCCAGCCAAGCCTCGCACCATTCGAAATATCAACGTCTGGGAGCTTGCTCAAGCAACCCATAGGTGCTGGTAGTATCTCAATTTTTAACAGCAATTATTAGTGTTCTCAAAAGTTGTTTTGACAGAATCTTATTCCTGCCATATCTTGAACGAAACCATTCCTTTGTTAAGAATATTATGAACTAAATATTCAATTTGGCTGTCCTGAAACGGGAATCGGGAATTGTAATATGTATATATATAAATAAAATAAATATATAAATAAAATTTAAAAAAATAAATAAAATAAATCACAGAACTTGAATAGCACTTTTACAGAACGTGAAAATTAATTTCAAATATTTGATGAATTGTAATTTTTTTTTAAATAACCCATTCCAATTGCATATGGGCACACCGATAGTATTATAATAAGCATTTTTTTCCAAATGGTATAGAACACTCGCCGCATACCCCGCAAATATCTAAAAATACAGGGTGCGTGGTAGCGATTCTTTTCTACAATGCACATTTTGTGTTTTTTTTTGTTTCATTCTTCAATAAATCAGATTTACAGCCTCACCAAATACCTCAATTCGGGATGCCATACCTCATCGGCTTCAGACGAGTTGGGTCTCTTGCCCAAGTGACATTAGCCAAGACTTACACAGGGCCAATCACGCGCCGCGTTTACAGCTCTTATTCTATTATTTATTTGTGCACTGTTTAACCTCGCTGGTGGTATAATTATTTATCACAATATGTTATATGTTTTAATACCGACACATATCTGTCATTAACATTTCTGTGAAACATAAATTTACAAATAATATTACCGAACGCAACAAAACTCATTTCATTCTGTAGAGTTCCCTAAACGTGACATGACTTTTTTCGGATTTCGCTAGTTTTTCTGTCTCTGTTTCCGACAGTATTTAGCTGTGCTCTAGTAAATATTTCTTTGGATACAGAAAAAAACATTTTCCCTCCAGCTCTTTCCACGTTCGAATTACAAAAGATTTGTTCAAAAGTTTTTACTTTAATAACCGTTACGATGAGTTTTTCAAATGAATGTATTTAAATTATATTATAGAATTATGTGGTTCAATGTGTTTCACGTTCATACCCTCTAAATAGGGGGTGATAATTGCGTATCTAAAAATAAAATAACTCACTTACCTAAATAATAAAGAGTTTAAATACATTTATCTTTATACTTCATGTTTCAGGGTACCCACTTTCTACCCCCATTATCTTTGTAAATAAAGAATTAGTGTCCGACCGAAACAGGACTTTCCACCGAAACCGAATCTTCGGTGTATGTCTCAGTTTCGGCCGAAACCGAAACCTTTATTTTTTGCCGAAACTTGCCGAAACCGAAACCTTGAGAATACCTTGACTCTTACCACATTTTTTATCGGCATAGTTAATATTTTTTGGATATATATTTTTT
Source organism: Limnephilus rhombicus (assembly GCA_929108145.2). Lineage (NCBI taxonomy): Eukaryota > Metazoa > Arthropoda > Insecta > Trichoptera > Limnephilidae > Limnephilus > Limnephilus rhombicus. Next base: position 6,158,470 of record OV815285.1, read on the forward strand.
TTTACTTTAGTTCACACATGAGGCCCTGATAAAAACAATTTCCCTCGGGACCATTGTCATCTTTAGGGATACTGTGTAGATTCTTTTTAGGGAAAGGAAGTTCGGGGAAGGAAATAGGTATGAGCAGTGTATAGGAATCTGGGTTTAGTGTGTCCAGGAGTAACGGATGTATGAATTCATTCCTTCCACTGCGGTGCAAGAGAGTTCAGCTGGAGAGGACTAGGTTGGGTCTCATTCAACCAGTCTTTCCCGATCCGGCCCGCCACGCAGTAGGTGGCCAAACGAATTTGCCGCCAAAACCTAGTCAAATCTCACCCCGTGAACCCGGGTACCCCTGCTAACTCATCAAAAGTAGCGAACCCTTTGATATCGGTAATGGTAGGGGTGTTGTTTATCCAATAAATGATTCCAGGGGCGGCGGTACCCATAACCGCCTCCCAAATTATACGTCTAGGTTCATAGTAGGTAGGTACATACGGAAAGCTTAAAAAAATCATGAATAAGGGATTGTAAAATGATTTTAGTACTTTTAACACGACGGATGATCTCATATCGTCTTTGCACTGATGACGTAAGCCCCAACCAGCGGACTTTTCCACCGCCGGATGGCACCGTGACCCTCCCCTACCCCTTCTCCGTCCCGCCCGCACCATCCTTGCAACCCCTGCGCCATTGCGCCATTCAGCTGTTGACGATTTATGTTTACTTGTTTGTTTTGGCCTGCCCCCGCACGCCCCGTCCGCAAATATCGCCACCCCGAAAGTGGCTCATATCCACGTGACAGCCTCGATTCATTCTCGTCGAATCGCGCGAACAATTGGATTGTTTGACAAATACTCCATTTGGAATGTGTTGTGGGGGCTTCTACCCCGAATGCTCCTGTTTAGTGGTTGGGGTCGCTAGTTGCCGCCGCCTATCCACCTAACCTGGCTACTACCCTCCCTCGCCCGCCCACCTCTGCTTGTTGTATGCGGCGAGGCCTGTTTGCCGTCTCGAGGTGTGCCGGTGACACATTTCTACTCCGCTTTACTGCAAGCCTTAAACACATAATCTCAAGAAGGTGTTATCTGTGCCGATTTTGAAGAAAACTAGTGTCCCATGGTGATAGAATGGATCAACTCCGAAAGCATTTCAGGACGCTTTCGAGCGTGCAAACTCCATCATTCCGATAAAGGCAATTTGTTGCCGAGCACTTAATACGAGGGCTGTCCGTAAAATAAGGTCTCCAAGGTTCTTCGGTCGCGAGGAACGATTTTACGCGCGATCCTGCGATACTGGCATGCAGTCTGATTCCCCTACGCCAAATCCCCACTATGCTGCACTCTCTGCGACGCTTTGTCTCGGTGTGGCAGCCGTTCGCGCTGAAGCTTCCACTAGCTTAAAGTAACCAATATTTTGGATTTGTTGATCAGACCCAAAACACCTAATTACTAACGCAAATGAAGTCCGCAAAACCCCCTTTAATATTTATAGAAGCGATAACGGGGTTAAGTTTAATAGTTCGCGGTATGCCGGTAATTGAACAAAACCTGGCGCCGAAAACCACATTAATTGAACTAACTAATTATTATATTTAAATACAGGTCCTAAGAGATTTGACGGCGTGCAACATGGTATCACTTTTATATAACTAAACACATACTTAACCACAATGTACATATATCTGCTCTAATTTGGGCACTGTCCGAAACGTTGGCTAAATAAGGAGGAAGCGCAACATGGCGTAATAACCCAAAAGTAATTCACGATAATATTGGGTAACCAATTTATTCTAGACCCCAGAGAGAGAATAAAATTGATTACTTGTCCAGGAGAGCTAGCTAGATATTATCTACTGGTAAATAACAGTGGAAGATACTCTGAATAAATGCCTAGTGAAAATCAACATTCAAAATCTAAATGTGACTGAAAATGACTTTAACCATGTTTGGTGACCAGATCTGAATAGCCTCCCTATCTCCTAATCTTCCCCATTCCCTCTCACAAAATACCCCTATTGTGTTACCTATTGGTACACATAAAAAAGCATGTAAATGTGATAAGACTGATGATAAGTCTTCAAATATGAGCTCCTGTTGGTGATAACGGGCGACCAAAAAGATTTATGGCTAATAATTAATTAAAAATCGACATTTTCGATTATTCTTTACTACAAATCGGTTTACTTTAAAAATACAAGAATATGATTTGGATTAATTGAGGCTTTTGCTATCGATACAATTGATTATAATTAAAATAAAACTGTTAATTTCTTTACAAAATATATAAAGTTAAAGTTAAAAAAATGTATGCTTTTGAAAAAAGTAATAAAAATAAAAAAAATCCCTTAAAAATATTGAATCTATTATCAACAAACAAAAAAATATTATCTTACAGCCCAATCATCTATATATTCCCCTACCCACCCACTCTTCATTAATGCCTAGCAACGGCTCCACACCTACCACAATCCTTAGTAATAATACATTGTTCCCATCCACTATTTTGTAATTGTCAAATCAGTATACGTTTGCCCTGAGGAAGGAACGGTCGTTCCGAAACCGGTCGGCTTTAAACAAATAAACAAGTGGTTCAAACAAAGTAACATTGTTTCATTTATTTAAAAAATGATTTTTTTCATTAGAAACGTATGAAATACTAAAAACTAAATTTTACAATAGGCCACTTGCATTGAATTCATAACGACTTGGGAAAAATCGCGTGGATAGATCTTTTTATTAAGATTTCGAAAATGTTAGTAAAATTTTTTAGAAATGTACAGTTTTATTTTTATTTTTAAATAAATAAATCCATTATTTGGGCTCGTGACGTCACTACATGAAAATGTCCTGTCTCCGAAAATGTTCCTATTAATTTTGTAAAATTCCACACCGATTTATTTTTTTAATATGGCATCACTTTGATTTCAGGCGAATTTTTGAATTCGTTCACTAGATTTATTGTTTGTTCTCTGCGAATGTATCATTTGGTTTGATTTTTTGACAGATGATCTGAAGAAAACCCCGTACATTTTAGAAGTCGGTACGTGTTTTAGAGGTATAATGGTTATGGTGCTGATTTTAACAAAATCAAATTTTATAATATTCTTACTCTTATTATAATTTACAAGTACAAGTATATTGCATTGGATTTAGTAATATATACGTTGTAAATTATAATGATTTATGATCAATAAGATGGATCAAGGAAAAAAATATTTATGAGATGTAATATTTTTGGTATGCCTCGTTATTCTCCTGTGCCATTCGTGTGGAAAACGTTCTTTTTTTAAAAATGGTTTTCGGCTAGGTAATTATCATTTTTTCGCACCTATAAAATTATGTCCCGTCTTTTCGATTTATAAAAAATGGTCTGATTTTTCGGATTGAAATTTTCAAAAAATTCCCAGGGTTTCAAAAATACGATAAAAAAATACAGAATGTGTTAGAATATTTGTCTAAACCGGAAATTTTTGTTAAATAATGTGATGCAAGTGGCCTATTAAAAATATCTGTCCCAGTTTCCATTCATTAACTTTTTTTCTTTTTGAAAAATTATTCAAAAAATAAATAAAAAAACCACGTTTGCGCTCGAAATCGTGACCTCTAGAATTCGTTTTTCATGCGGAGTGCGCATTATCTATTTTGGTGGCGATGTAAGGCACACTAAGAATACTTGTACATACATTTTTAGCTTGTGGCTTCCTTTTATATCGCTAATTCAACTGCACCCGTCTCCTCATTGTGATGTTTGACCTCTAGACTCCGTTTGCCAAGCGATTTTTATGCCTATTACCTATATTTGCGGCGACATAAGGCACACTAAAAATACGTACATTTTTGCCTCGTGACTTCCTCTTAGCTACTTAATTGCACTTTACTCTCTTCATTCTATTGTTGTTTTGTTTTGTTCCCACGATTTTGACATTGTCTCTAGCAGTATTATTAAAAATCGTCCTAATTTTGGCATACAGCATTACAATTCTTCAACATGCATAAAGAAAATTATTATCCTTAATCGATATTCAGGAAAAGTTTGGATTCTGGGCAGAGGCGGCTCTAGCGGTCCAGAAGTGGAAGGTCATTTAAAAAAATGATATTACCTATGATACAATGTCATATTAAATATAACAATATTCATTTGTAGGAACCTCACGAGTTTGAGAGTCAAATTGACCCACATACGTCAAATTACGTTTAATATAGTAAATTATTTCATGCGACAAGCGTAAAATATGCGAAATCAACCTACGTTTATCAAACCATCTCTTTCAGACGAATGATATTCAGCATGCTCTCTCTCCCTCACGGCTCTGACCCAAACCGTCTTCAGAATCCGAAAACTTTTTAAAAAGGGACATAGTGCCATGTCATTTATTGTGTAGTACCTAAAGAGACAGAAGATATGATACCAAGGCATTTCATAATTTGACCTAGGCAATCGCAGTGCGTGGGAAAGGAAGCTTTAAGATGTTAGATGTCACTGCTTGACGCTGCCGGCTTTCTCTCGCGGTGCATTTCAAATACATTAGAATAATACCAATTGTTTTGATTTGCTTAATATTTCATAATAATATTGTTTTACTGTCATCTTATAATTTTGGGAGGTTTTTGACCAATTGTCCTGAGGGAAGGACCGCCACTGATTCTGGGCAACATGCATAAAAATGCATTAAACAAAAAATTCAACAAATAATTGCCTACTTAAAATAATACTTCATCTGGAAACATTATTTTTTAACTATTTTAATGATTGGTTGTAAAAGTAGGCACCTAATTCATCTTCTGGCAACACTATATTTCTCACACATGGAATCCGCCATAAAATCTTTATTTTTTCTGTCGTTATTTCAATTAAACGTATCTATTTTCCGAATTCCGACTTTCCTATTATAGTCCTCGAATACGCCCCTTTAGCTCCCATGTTTAATAAGATATTTTTTTACGTTTTCCCTAAACAAGTGTTAGTTAAGTATTTCTGGTAACTAATTTTCTGTTTTCTTTCTGTTTCAGGTATGTGATCGTCGTATTCTTAGGAAAAAATCCGTAAGTTTTATTTTTAATTTGTTCATTTTTCTCTTCAGATTTTAGACGGATTCATAAAACAAAATGCTACGAAACGAAGAATTTGTTTATTGTTCAAATAATTTATTTCCAGTTTAATTTGCATTATTTGGGCTTCCTTTCTTTCATTAGCTTACTATGATGAAATATTTTTTTAAAGTATAAATATTTTTAGATTAGAATATACCTATTTATAAGGTTTGATATATTTTTATGCTATGGCAGTAATTTGACGCTGCCCTGTGGAATTTTCGTCTATTCGTCGCGTACTTTTTTTAATAAGTAATAAGTGGTTCATTTCTTATTTATTTGCTTTTTGATAAAATACTAACTTGATAGTATTTAATCAAACAAAATACCTAATAACAATCTTGAATTTTTTGAAGTAGAAGAAATTACATTACAATCTTCCACAGTCAAACATATCTACGTTATCACACGAAAGCTACCATTGTTTAAAGTTTCTCCACAATATGCAATATGAATTAATGTTAAAATACAATACTCTTACAGATTTATGAAAATGCCGGTTACGATAATTCTGCTGTTAACCAACGATTGAATACTAGTATACGATTTTCAGTAAGGTTTCTCGTTCGGTTAACACGAATCAGATGTTTCCGCAGTGTGCAACTCAGTAATTGGATTCTTTCTCACCTAAAACTGAAAGTCCATATTGTAAAGCTCGCTCGCTGCTCGCTGGCGACCATAAAGTGACGATTGTTTCCCGTCAAAGGAAACGGATTCCAAGAAGCCTAATAAAGTTTTCCATAACCGTCGTTATTTTCGATTGAACAAAATTTCCCCGCCGCGTTTCCAGCTCCGTTAGCCCGAGGAAAGGAGGTGGGCAAGGGGAGGGCCAGAGCGAGAAACGGAGGAATTTCTTTTATCCCTATCAAAATAATGGTTTCGCAGTGGCGGGTTTGCCGGAGCGCCCTTCACTCATCCGCCCCCTGTCGATTTCATTTGGCATTTCCTCGCAAGCATCCGCCCCTGGGGAAAATATTCCACGGAATTCCGTCCTAAATATAAAGTGGCTTCATTTCTATACCGACCCCCTACTACTGCAAGCACCTCCTACTGCTTGCATACATATTTATACCTGTATCGCGGTTAATACATTTTCCATGACATGTAATAAGTAATAAGTAATGGCTATATATGAATTGATGATGAACTTTTGCCCTGCAAGTTAATTGGTACAGAGCCAGGTATCGAATTTATATTAAATCGTGCTGATTTTATTTATATTGGTTCCCTTTTTAGCAATTTTTATTAAATTATGTGTATTATTTTATTTTTATTTTTTTATTTTTCATTTATTAATTTTGTTTTAGTAATTTGTACATTTAAGTTTACAAATTTCATATTTCATATTGCAAACTAAATTTTATGTACTTTTGAATTTAGCTATAACTTTGTGGTTATCCATTATAGATAAATGAAACAAATGTTATATGTTCATATATTATTATGTTCCCCTACCCACCCATTCTTCATTAATACCTAGCAACAGCTCCTCCCTTACCATAATAATACATTGTTCCCATCCATATTTCAAAACTGTCAAATCAGTATACATTTGCCCTGAAGAAGGAACGTTCGTTCTGAAACCGGTCGGATTTACTCAAGTATAAAAGTGGTTCATACAAAGTTAAATTGTTTCATTTATCTAAATTTTATGTAGTTTTATGTAGCTCCTACAATACGTCTTGAAATTTCCAATTGGTGTTGACTTTAAAGTTTCTGGTAGCGTGTTATATAACTTCATCCCTTTGTACAGTAAACTGTTCTGCGTATTCGCCTTATCCTTTTTTTGAAGCCTGATTTCCTTTCAAGTCCTTGTGTTATGTCTTTGAATGTCCTTGTTGAATATAATTTTATTTGAGAAGTATTTTGGTAAAATGTTGTTAATTATTTAATGTATAAATATCATCGAATTCAAGGTCAGCATCTGTTTCACGGTTAGCCAATTCAGTTCCTTTAACATTTTGTTTACGTTTGAAAATCTATTTCGCCGGAGTATTATTATTCTCATTGCCTTGTTTTGGAGAATTTGAAACTTATTTTGTTGTCGTTTGTTACATAGGAAAAGGATAGTTGAGCAATAATTGATTTGTAGATAGTGATTGCAGTTTTACTAGATAGTTTTTGCCGAATTCTTCCCAAAAAAGATATTTTTTTCCCAATTCTCTTTTGTGTATATTCTGCATGCTTGTTGAATGTTAGTTTAGAATCTAATATAACTATAATTTCACCATCAATTTCAATTTCGCTCTCACTGGATGTCTTCTTATATCCAATCACCATACATTTTGTATTTTTTTTTTGTATTTACTTTAAGCTTATTGATTTTTAGCCATCTTGCTACATTATTTAGCTCATTGTTTAAAATATTTATTAGTTCTTCATAGTTATCTTCAATTAAGTATATTATACTCATCTTTTATCTAGACTTTTTCGAACGCCGACTAGAGGGTGCTTTAAAAGATACATTATATATCACAGTTTCTTTTTTCATTATTTTACTATTATTTTTGAAGTGAAACTTCTATCGCCCCGCTATGATTTGGATTTCGGATGAAACGGAAATGACGATTACTGCACCTGCGACGCATCAACTGCGCACATTGACCGCTTTGATTATGATGTCACTTTTAAAGACTGCTATTGATTGAGATATGAAACGAAAATTACTCTTATCTGCGCTCATTGGTCGCTTTGATTATGACTTCACTTTTCAAGTATCGATTGAGATTGTTTTAGTAAAGTTTCGCTTCTACCGCGTGTAAACTGCACTCGAATTTTTTTATAATTTTAATTTTTAAAAAAAAATACCATTTTATTAAATAAATAAAAAAATTTAAAGTGATTTGAATTATTTTTCAAATAAAGTTTTTCTTTTATAAAAATTATATTTATGTGTAACCACAAAGTGATAATGAAAGTTTGTTTTTTTTATGCTATGTGAAATTTCTTAATTCTTATATTGAACTAGCTGGTACCCGGCATGCGTTGCTATGACCCCCGTTCCCCTCCCTCATCCTCTTCCCCTTCTGCGTTTCCCTTCCACCTTCAACGCCTTCCCCCTCCCTCGTCATCCTTCTCGTGAACCCCCCACCTGCTTCGTTATTCTCCCCCTCCCTGCCGCTAAAATATATGAAATACACACAGCTTCAAACCACTCGCGCACCACCAGTATTTTTTTATACAAATTTCATCAAGCCAGAGCTTACCATTATGTATATATAAACACTCTTCTTCTTAATTGCAATTTTTTGTAAAAATTATGAGTCAATCCATCGATTACTTTTAGAGATTTGTGAACCCAAACATACGGAACCTACATTTTTATATATAGACAGATAAATCAACCGAAAACGATTAATATTAATTTAAAAAAATATTTTGAAAATAGAATGATTGTTTAATTAGGAATTTTCCTTTGCTAACGGCTTGCAATCTTCAACTTATGAAATTTAAACACGCCCACACTCCAAAACCATTCTTGCTTGCTCTGCAGAACTTATATCCGAAAGTGTACTCCCAAATAATATTCCGGGCGTAGGAATTGAGTGATGCTCGTTTTCCAAGTAGATATTCAAGAAGTCTGCGCCTCAAACATAGTTTACGGCTATATCCCGGTTCATCCCTTCATTTTCCCTTAGTAAAGCTGGGATTTTCCTTCTCAATTCGCTCTGTGAATCGCACGGCTCGTCGGTTAGAAATGGAAATATTTGTTTAGACACACTGGCGGGTATTCCATACATTCGATTCCCCCCGCAATGTTTGGCCAAATACTTAAGTTCGAATGCTCGCGGAAATTCATCCCAAGTGGTAGGTAGGAGGTACCTTACGCTAGGTACCGACGAGCTGCGAAAGCCTCGAGAACAACCTAAATATCACTTGGAAAATGTGGAGAATGGCGTACAAGTGTTATTTGGTGAGAAGCGTTAGTAAATATTGTCTTATCTACATTCATATTAATCCGATTAGACGTTGGTATCATATTGAACAAGCAATTTTAATATTTCTTTAAGGACGCTTTAAATATTACGATTGTTTCGTAACGCTTTATTGGATCTCGATGGGTTTGTTATTTTTCACATACAAAGGCCAGAATTCAAACCTATTGGTGAAATTCGTACTTGGGTGCCTACCCTGGGTGATAACTGTCTGCTGACAGCCGTTGTTAAGGAGACGAAAAAGTGTATTCAGTCTTCTCATCGTAACGCTTCTGTCTACATCTTACCGTTTTTATCGAGATAAGCTAACAGACTCGCAAAGTGAAATTACCGCCGGCAATTCATCTCAATCGTTATAAAACCGACTTGCAACTGCCTGTGGTTCATACAGACAATAGCCAATCGACCACGATGGATCCCCAAACCGGGCAAGATCGCCAAATTAACTATCGTAAGTACCCTTGTGAAATTACCTTTGCTATTTGCTGATATGGATAATAATGCAATGGAGATAACTGAAGAGATACACAAAAGAAGTGTGTGGTGGGTGTGTCCGTGTGCCAGATATTAGCTTAATTTTGCCTTACTTCTGCTGAAATTGATCACATATCGAAATTATTTCTTGCGCAGTTGAACAATTTAATTTGCTTCTTTGGGGCCTAGGAGTTGAAAGGTATGTTTGGGAAGGAGACGGAGAAGAAAAGAATAGGAAGTTTGAAAAGTACCTGGCTTTTCAGACCTGGTTACCAAAGACGGTTCAAGCAACCACTTAGATTCTGTGTAGTGGTCTTCCACCAGGGCGATCCTGAGGGTATCTACCACTCTGGAACGTGCACCAAATATACTATAATATTATTTTTAATTAAATAAAATTAGAAATAAACCATATTACTTAAATAAAAATCTTTTGCGCATGCCGGGATTTGAATACGCGTCCTCTATATTCGTAGACGAGATTCTTAATTACTCGGCCACTCGGAGGTCATCTATATTTATTACCCTGTTTAGTACCAAGGAGTCGACAGGTCTTATGTAAAATGGGGACATCAGCTTTCTCTTAAATCGGTGTTGGCTCACTTCTAGATATTATTGTAACTTCATTGTGCGAGATCTAAGTGATTTCATTTTATGTCAGTAGGTACCTAAATTTAACCGTAGGTAATATCTTGTTTTGACTTGCGCCGAATAACTTTACTTACAGTTTATGACATAGTTTAAATTTAATAATTATTGTGGTTTGACGTAGAAATGAGGCTTCATCACAATATTATTCTGGGGTGTATTACTCGGTTAACTTGCTTCGGAATGAGAAGGTTTTATTCGGAAAATCTATAGATTAGGTAGACTTGATAGTTTTAGGGTGAAATTTATATTCGTTGCTTTGTCATGAGAGTTGAATGATGTTTATAAGATGAATGGTGATGTCAAATTGATCACGTTTTTTCTAGTAAAACTAGAATACTACTAGTATCTATTTAAACAGATGCATTGTTTGCGAACAGCATGTTTTAAAACTTGTTATCCGACTTATCCGATCTACGGAAATACAATAGAGTTAGTTGGCTCTGAAAATTATTTTGGTTGTAGAAATAAATAAGCAAAAGAAATGGTTATGAATTCAAATGTCATTTTTGAAAAAAATGGCAGTTAGAACCTTGAGTAACCGAGGTGACGATGTATTATTTTTTATACTTAAATTAATTATAATTCTCTTCCTTTATGTATTTATTTCACCCGCATGAATTTATATCGGATAGCAACAGACATAAAGCGCCGAGTCGAGTCCGATCCGGGTTCGAGTTCGAAGGGTACGATAGTTTGGGTTACCTTTTCAGGAGAATGCCCTTCAGCATGTTTGCCGAGTGCTCGAAAAAGGAGGATAGCTGTTGTGCCTCGAGTCCCATTGTCACTTGGACCCCGTGATACTTTCAGGGAGTTCGTAACGTTCGATTTAGTTTTACATTTATTTACATTTACTCTCAATCAGCTCGCCCAAGGTAAACAATTGTGTTCAGGCTGTCGCGATATTTTTCAGTTTCTTTTCTTCGATTTTTTCATTGTCAAATCAGAAATGGACGCGTTACACCAGATACTAATATCTACAGCCTGTATGTCAGACGAATATCTACAGCTCATATGTTGGACTAATATCTACGAACTTCGGAGTGAGGACTAATATCTACCGAGCTAAGGTCGGACGAATATCTATGACGGTCCCAGTGGTGACTAATATCTATGGAGCGTAGGTTTAAACGTTTAAAGTACGTACATGAAGTTTTTGCATAATATTACGTATTTTGCTGTTTACGAGGACAATAATTTATTGAACAAACATGGAGGTCATAATACAAAGATATTTAATTATTTCGAAATTCACGGCACCACAACCTAACCTAACCTAACCTAACCTAACATAACCTAACCTAACCTAACTGACAAAGAAATAGTCATGGTAACAGACTAAATAATTTAGAAGCACTCAGAAATAAAGAAAGCTGTTAAAACAAAAACCCAAATCCTTAATAATCAGCTAAATGTGTCCAATAGTCCGATATTAGGGATTTTTAAATACATGCTTACATAAATTAAGTTTTTTAAACTGCATACGCAATATTATGTTATTCCAATATGCTATTCATAATTGCAAATCCAACCTCTGCCAGTGCTGTAGATATTCGTCCACACTTTGGTTCTCATTGATATTAGTCAGCAGTTTGAGCTGTAGATATTCGTCCTCACTTTGGTTCTCATAGATATAAGTCTGATTTGTTCAGTTTTTGGAATTCCTGTAGATATTAGTAGACGCCTCCCCTACAACTACCTACTGTTGTCCCTACCAATATATTATTACTTACTTTTAACTTACACATACAAATAATATCCTCGTTTTTATTTTTTATATAATATGTCTTTATATGTGTCTACTGAATCGAGTGTACGGCTTATGGGAGCGACTTTTATTTTATCACGAAAAATATAATCTCGCGAAAAATTCATAGATGTTTTAACGGGGAATTCCAAGGACGTTTTTTATAAGTAAGACAAATGTATTTTCGTATTCACTAAATCTTTTCTTGAAGCATTGGCGGAAATAAATTTCCCCACACCTTTTCTACAGAATACATTGATCTTTCCCTTTATTATTCTGCGAATTTTTAATTTCCTCCCTTTTCGCTCGAAATAAATAGACGCTTCTTCTTCAAAATTTCTTTGATTCTAAAATACACATAGATGACAATTAATTTAATGATATTATTGTTTCTTAACTTAATTTATTTCTTCGGTCTAAGTCTAAATTATACATCCCTATGTCCCGTCTCTCGGGTCGTTGTAATGGAACTTTCCTTTTTTAAGACCGCCTCATATTGTCTTTACTGCAGTTGTTCTGTTAACGGAAACTTTTCCGTTTTCCACGGCGTTGCCTTTCTTTTTTCACCTGTCCTTTCGTCCGCCTCGCAAGTTCATCCGGCACCGTATCAGCGGGACAACTTCTTGAATAATAACCTGATAACGCAAACACCGAATATTTGACTCCTTTTCTCGAAGTATCTTTGTTTTGGCCTTCCTTTTAGTTGGTAAAGTCGCAGAATCCCGGTTGTGTTCTGTTCTGTTCTCCTCGCCTTAATGTTTCTCCGCGCCGCCATATTTCATCCCCCGCCCGAGGAAGTTTTACGCCCGAATTATATTCATATTTTCACGCTTTGAATATTTGTATAAAGAAAGGCATAATTTCACCGTAATGACGGCGAGGCACAGCTCAACCCTTCCCCGGTGCCGAGACTCGGCCGGAAAATTTTTGTCTCTGAATATATTTCGACTATGAATTCCCTTCCATTTAGCTTATTGAATACGTGAAAGGCCTCGTTTGAAGCCAGTTTGTTGGTTATTTCTTCCGCCAATATAAAAATTTGAAGGAAAACGTCGATGTGATGGGGACTTATCGCAATCCACGTCTATCCGCGGCAGCGCGGTTTGATGGATCGATACAAACGAACACATCATGCGGGATGGTTGTCGATTATTCGTTAAAATTTCCAGTCTTTTCACGGCTTATCTCGTCCGTGTTCTCCCACTGAACCCGGTATCTGCTCAAGGAGCGTACATCGAATTATCCCGGCCACACATTCACCGAGGGTAAACGAAAAATATTCCGATTTAGCCCGCATTGATAGCCTACACCACCTGACAAAGGTACGCCGCGTAAAAGGATTAACTGAACTTCTGTACGTACGTAATGAATATAAATTATGTCGATATTTATTACTATTTACTTGTATTAAATGACAGGCTTTGTATGTTGTATGTCGTAGGTTATCAAAACTACTACTTTACGATACGTCATAAAATCTGCAGACAATATATCTAATAATGGTGAAAAGAAAACAAAATCATGATTTCATCGTGGGCGCGATGGCGGGCACGCATTTTTACAAAGTCTCAGGATCATAAAACTTACACTACTTTTTAATTAAATGAAGACAATATAAGCGAAACTCAATCGAAAATCTGAAAACAGAAAAATCAGAAAAAGATATTGACACATCTGGGACTCGAACCCAGGACCTCTCGCTTACCGGGCGAACGCGCTAACCACTGCGCCACCGTGTTTACACTACTTTAGTTGCGTACTTCGGCCACGAAACTTTGTTCCGTCAATTTGGAAATATGTGCGAAAAGTGGAATATGCACGACACGGCTCGAGCACGATATAAACTTCACTGGTTAAATTAATGGCTCGTCGTCAAAACGGTCGAATGATTCCTGCTCGTAATTTGTTTTGAAGTACAGTTCAATTGTGCCATTTCCACATGAGCTGGAAACTTTCAGGTTTCAATTAAATTTTCGGGCGTGTGCCGTCATTAGAGTCGAGCCACCACGTTTTAGCCCCTTAGTCGTGTTTCGTAAAAAAAAATGATGTTAACTGCATTGCTGGAATTCGGTTATCTACACCAAAGTTTTATTAAAGGGGTTATTTGAGTTTGCCGTCCTTTTAGTTTGGGTTCATATTGATTGCCGGAATTTCTGATTATTTCAAGCGTTAATTTTTCAGCCCTAGCAAACTGAAATCACATTGTTTTCAATTGTCAATTGAGTTTTAAATGTAGTGATTATCAGCATTTCAATATTGAGTTAGCAAAAAAGAGGGTTTTCAAAGTAAGTTAAATGCAGGAGTCACGAACTTTGTAATAAACCATGCTAATCATTTCCTCTTCTTCTGATGCCCTCTCTCTCTCGGATATTGGCTCTCATCAGTGTGATTACGATCAGCAGACTTGTAGGTACTAGTTTGTAAGATTATGCGGTGTGATGTTTTCCTCAATTTTCCCTTCAGTAATTTTGTTTTTGTCGATTCTCAGGATGTGACCGAGAGTTTTCGTATTATTTTTACGTCTAATACAATTTTTAATCATTTTTGATTCATGTTTTCTCAATTCAGAACGTGCCACAGTAAAGAATTCTTTGAATATAAAGTTCAGAATCGTGGAATTATTATCAACGAAAATTCTTTGTTTTATTGAAACGTCTGATTTTGCGGAATCTCCTTTAATCTGGGTTTGAGATAGTACCGAGTCTTTGAGGCATCTGGAAGATTAAAGCCAAAAATGACCATCTTTATCAGCAAAGTTCTTCGCCTCCCCTTGTAAGGTCTTTGTTCGACTGATTGAAATATTGATGTGACGCCGGTGCTGAAACATGAAAGGCGAAGGGGCCCTGAAAAATGTCCGAACCTCCTCTTCCTCTCTCCCTCAACCCCTCTTCTTCTGCTCCTCTTCCCGTAACCCTCTCCTGTCCGCCCTTTCAGTAATAGAATAATTTCTTCGGTAAATTATTGTTTGTCTAGACGAGACCTTTAATAACGACTATTACCAGTATTCATTTTTCATTTGTAGCATACTGCGTTACTCGCAAATTCGCTGAATGGATGATTTTAGAGTGTTAGCAAAGCTTATGTCCGTAGACACTGCTTTAAAAATACATCAAAGAAAACTCCCCCAACTGTTAAAGGTTTGTTTTATTAATCGTTTAATCGCCCTCTGCTCTACGTTACCAAATCCTTCTGAAAGTTTTACGAATTCTAAGATTCAATCGAAGATTTACGTTGTAAATCGCAAAAAAGGTTATCAGCTCTGCTTAGCTAACCTGACATAACTACATTTTTCTATATATTTTCATGTTTTATTTTCTAGTGTACCTATGTGATATAATGTGCTATTACGGAAAGAAGCGGTTTTGTTGAATCCATTATCAACCTAATTAGTTAAAAAACTAATTTTGAGAATTAATATCAAAATTGCTTTGGATGTTTGAGAGTTATTTACTAATATAAGCATTTGTTACGTTTGGAAAAATAGCCTATTGATTGCTCCACAACATTAAACACACACCTGCTTTTCATCAAACCTGGGACGCGTGGTCACTAAAACTAGAACCACATTCGCTCGTCGATAATTCTGGTTCATCGCTCCTAAAACATTCAATTCATTAAGCACCGATATAAAGTCAAAGAATTCTATATCCTTGAAAAAGAAGATAATAATACTAATAAATCTAAACGAAAAAGTACAAGACACAGCAAAATAAAAATGTGACGGTCGCAACTAGGAATCGAACCCGGGATCTCTTGTTTTCACGGAGCAATCCTATGAACGCTAGAAATATTTCGAATCGAGCGTCTTTTTGCACGAGGCTAGTAAGCGAAAAAGTGGTTTTTATTTATTTTGTGCATAATTTTATAAAAACGAAAAAAAGTTAGAACATGGAAAACCTCAAAAATAGTCTTAGCCATAAAGGGGTATTTAAAAAAAATTGTTTCTTGTATTACTTCATAGTTAAGTCATGAAAAAACATTTTTTTTCGTGGTTTACGCTTATATTTTTTGTTACGTAAATAATAACTTTATTGTAATTCCAATACATAGAAAAGCTAGTAAAAGCTTCGATTTATCCGTAGCTTATTTTTTGATTTTCATACTGTAAGCCGATTCGTCGTAAAGATTAATCAAAATAGTATCTAAATAGGATTTCACGTATATATTCATCTTCCAACTCGGATATTATTTCTTTAATTACATTGATGGGTATAACATTCAAAAGTTATTGTAAATAGTTTTTTTTATTTTTTTTTTTATTATTTCATTGATTTCTTGAAAGTACAATTTTTAGGTTTTTTTTTACTACCATACTAGTCAATCCAATGTCAATAATATATTTACATTTCTGCCTTCTGTTTGTATATACATATGTACTTCATATATTTACGTTTGGCTAAGTATCACTTATTATCATTTGTCAATATACCATTTTGTCAAATTGAAATTTAATTGCATTTGAATTGTATAATGTAAAAAAAAACTGATTTTATTTTATTTTTATGACTGTCATTGTCATTATGTAAACAAAAAGATAACAACCACTCTGTAAATTGCCATCTCAATACAGGTGTTTCACACCTAGTGAGATAGATGGGCAATACGTCATTACTGTAATCAAATGTAATCCTACCAATATTATAATGGCGAAAGTTTGTATGGATGTATGTATGTTTGTTACTCTTTTACGCAAAAACTATCGAAAGAATTTTAATGAAGCCCTACAATAATATAGCTCATACATTAGAATAACATATAGGATATAGCTCAGAGCTCAAGCAATATGAAATTTGTATAAAAAAATTGCAATGGGTGGCACGATTACTAAGATACCTAAAATTCTTTATTCGTTTCAAATTATTAGGGGAGTACTGCAAATAAATGCGGGGGGAGGGGTTGGAGGGTGGAGGGGGGATGGAGAAGTTAAGGGGGGGGGGATGTGGAGGGGGAACCCCCCTTATACCATGCGAGCGAAGCCGCGGGTAAAATAATGAAATAAATAAATAAAATATATTTTGAAATTGAATTCTATATCCCTTTTTACTATCCGTGCACAATATTGGATATTTAAGAGGGAGCGAGCTTTTTCTAAGATACTTGGTTTAAAAATTATTTCTATAATGTAAACAAATAACTGAGTTTAAACCACTATATTATTAACAATATCGACATGTTTCAAAAACAATGTTTTCTTCATCAGGTCAAGTTGTTAATATAAAGTAAAATAATTCTATATCCTTGAATAAGAAGATAATACTAATAAATCTAAATATGAAAAATACAAGACACCGAAAAAATGAAAATGTAACATTCGCAACTGGCAATCGAACCCAGTATCTCTTGTCTTACCGGGACAAAGCCTTAACCAACTCGGCAGTGATATATTTCATTGATGGTTATAACCAAGGTATAACCCTCAAAAGTTATTATAATAAGTTATTCCAATGAAATTGAATTATGTATCCCTTTTTACTATCCGTGTATAAAATTGGATATTTAAGAAGGGTCGATCTTTTTTAAAGATTATTTGAATTAAAAATTATTACTCTTCACGTATTTTATTACTTCTTTTTTAAATTTTAATAATTCTTCTTTTTAATTTTCTTCTTTTTTTTGTATTGGTCGGTAGGTATTTCTCGGAAGCTCTTACCGCCTCATGCAATATTGAGTTTCGTGATTTCGACTTCTTTCGAAAGGGAAGTCGTATAATAAGTATACTGGGTATACATACTTTTGCCTGTATTTTAATCTTTTTAATTTAAATATTTTTAAAAATAAATGAAACAATGTTACTTTGTTCGAAGCACTTGTATATTTGAGTAAAGCCGACCGGTTTCGGAACGACCGTTCCTTCTTCAGGGCAAATGTTTACTTATTTGATAGTTACAAAATAGTGGATGGGAAAAATGTATTATTACTAAGGATTGTGGTAGGGGTAGAGCCGTTGCTAGGTATTAATGAAGAGTGGGTGGGGGAATATATCCATGATAGGGCTGTAAGACAATATTTGTTGTTTGTGGATAATAGATTCATTATTTTTAATGGATTTTTTTTTATTTCCATGTTAAGTTATCTAAGCGTTTTCATTTATGATTAATATGAAGAATATTTATCCCCGTATTTTTTTCAATAAATAAATTGACTAATTCCGGAATATATAAACTCAAATGCAATGACTGTCCCTCATTTTATATTAGAAAAACAACTCGTAATTTTGAAATCAGAATCAAAGAATTTAAGGTGTCTTAATAATAATAATTTTTCTGAGTTCGCTAACCATATCATTGAAAATAACCATAATTTTGATAGTCGAGAGAATACAAATTAATTGTAATATAAAATTTATTTTAATTAACATATTAAAAAATATACTATTTAATACCTTATTTATATTGAACATTTTAAAATTTATTATCAGCTACATCGGGGAGTTGAATGAATTAAGATGTTTAATCAAACAATTTCTTTTTTAAAAATTTTGACAGATTTCGTGATTTTCATGTTTACTAACGGTGTTCATTCGAAAGTAAATTTGATAGGCAATGAATGATCCTGAGGCAAATATTTTATAACAAATACTTTCTAACTAACTAAAAATCACGCCGTCTTCCGCAGGGATAGGCAGAGAGAACGGACCGCCAAACAACTCGATTTTGGCACACACTTCTTGCCTCGTTCACATTCATAAATCGTCTCACATATGCTCTTCTATTATTCTGACTCTTGACATGTATCTGATTCACTTGGTCGGGCCATGTCTTCCTCGGGCGTTCCCGACTTCTTCTATCATTCACATTTGCGCCATATATTCTCCTTACACTCCTTTTCTCGTTCATTCGCTCTACATGCCCAATCCATTCTGAGAGTCCCTTTCTAAAACGTACTTTTTACGCTTACATCAGCCTTGCATTCGTATAAATGAAATGAAAACATGCGTATGAAACATACATCAATGAATTACAGGTAATTCAAAATAAGATAATCAAAAAACTATTTCACTACGAATCCAAAACATTCACAAAAAAATTATATTTGGAAACAAACCTGCTAACATTAAGAAAACTATACGAGTACAATATATGTGTCCTTATGTACAAAATAAATAATAAACTCATACATACAAACACAGAATTCATTAAAACGTCCGTCGGGGCAATTTATATAATTGCCTTCCAGATGATATCAAAAACGAAAAAAGTGTGTGCAAATTCAAAAAAAAAATTATAAATGTTTATTCACAAAAAACAAAGTAGTGATAGTGAATAATATCGTATGGTAATATAATATCATGTAAATATTAGTATTGCAATCTAATGTAATCTAAGGTTATGCAATGTAAAAACTATGTAATATAATGTAAAAAGTACATAATTCAATATTCTAGTTAAGTAAGTGAAAATGTTATTTTCTTTTTTACTGGAATAAAAACTTATGAAAAAAAATGGTTTTATACACATACACCTCAGGGATCTCATTCTCATTTCTACAGTATTCAGTATACTTTCATCCTTCATCTGCCAGTTCCATGCCTCACTACCATACTCAGGGTATCTACAACACTCCGTTTTGGACGGCTAGCTTCGCTTCTTTGGATAGTTTTTTTGTTGGCGCCAACGGCGTTCAGTCTTCCATTAATGGAGTTATCCGCATTTACCCTTCTTTCAATATCTCTATCAGCCAGCCTTTCCATTTCTCGTAAACATACTTCCCAAATACACAAACTCATCCACCTGCTCCAAGTATTCATCATTCACAACTATGTTACACATTGTTTTCGTACTCTCTCTTTCAAATACCATGAATACTTTCAGCTTCGCAAATCATTCAATAAGGAATTCCAGTGAAAAATATTATAGCTTTAAAAAAATATTTTCATATAGACCAATAAACGCTGATTCTGAATATATAAGTTTTATTTAATAATATTAAACGCAGAGTTTTTTAAAAAATATTAAAAAGTTAATTTTTAATCGTGTCATTGAAACACACCGTCAAGTTGGTTTTATAAAATGTTTAGTGGTGACGTCACTGCTCACCGTAATTTTCAAGTCACAAGCCATCGTATTAATAACATTTCGTGTTATTCGTTTATTGACATACTGTTTATAGAGACTTAGATGGTGTGTTTTTTGAAACATTATTTAGGTCTAAATAATTCAGTATCAAAAATGTCTATTAGTTTATCTCTATTATTTAAAATATTCCAAAGCTAAACTGTACAAAAAAATCGTAATGCTACTAATTCTCCTCCAAGTCTGAACTTCATAATGGCGGGAGTCGAACAGCTGATTGGCGCTGTATGCTGTAGTTTCCTACAATTCCGTAATATTGATTTCAATTCTTAATAGCCAAAAAAATAACAATTTTTATACCACTCTCCCGTAATAATATTGAAAAATATAATAATGTAAAAATAAATAATTCCACCTAAATAATGTTTTTAATTATTGAATAGTTTCATAGCTTCTTCCATATAACTGTCATAAAAAATGACAACACCTGTTGAAAAAAAAACAATCTTTTGGTGAGAGATGACGTCACACGATTCAGTATACATACGGTGGTTTCGGGGATCTTGAAAAATTAAAACTTTAACAATCATTTTAACTATTAAAACTAACTCTAAAAATATAAATAAATATGAGTTTATTTATTGTTCTAGTATACGTGGTGGAATTATATTGTATTAAAATTGAAATTAAAACACCTTTTAACTTATTTCCACTTATTTATTTCGCCAGTACCGGTTTCATACTATTATGGACATCTTCAGGCTGGCAATTGACATTCTTTTGTTACAGAATTTATACAAAATTAAATAAATAAATATAATAATAATTGTATAAATTCTGTAACAAAAGATATAAATTTTATTTGATTTGTGTTATTTCACAATTAATTCATTTAAAATAATATATACTATATTTGCGGCATGTTCCAGAGTGGAAGATACTATCAGTATCGCCCTGGTGTAAGACCACCATTCAGAATTGAAACGTTGCTTAAAAATGGCTTTAGCCGTGTTTGGTGACAGATGTGAATAGCCAGGTATACTTCCCAACCTTCCTCTTCCCCACCTCCTTCCCCTCCCCACTACCTTCAGCCTCACAACATACCCCAATTGGGGAAACCATAGTCTCACTGGCTCCAGACGGGAGCAGTTGAGATTCTTGTGCGGTATTCACTGTAAAAAAAAAAAAAAAATTAAATACATAAATATAATAATAATTGTATAAATTCTGTAACAAAAGAATGTCAATTGCCAGCCTGAAGATGTCCATAATAGGATGAAACCGGTACTGACGAAATAAATAAGTGGAAATAAGTTAAAAAGTGTTTTAATTTCAATTTTAATAAATAAATATGCAGTAATTTAAGTTAGAAGGTTATTATTCATTCAAAAAAACTAAAAAAATTGGACTGGAGTTCCTTAATGCTAGCGTCACATGTTTAGTGAATATAAATTAGATGTTTAAATATGGAAATCGGCATTAAAATAAAGTATTTGTGTTAGGAACTGTTGAGGAAGGAAGAACTGAATTTTCAATTTTTCTGTTGATCATGGATCGTCGATAATTGAATCTAAGAATTTGTAATACGTTCACAAGAATATGTCTGCTGTTATGAGATTATTTTAGCTCTTTCTGCTATATGTACGAGGTTTGTTCAAAAAGTAACTGCAATTTTCGTTTTTCGAAAAAAATATTTATTTTTTCATCTACATTAATGTTGACCTTCAAAGGAATCCTCATTAGATATTATGCACTTGTGCCAGCGCTTCTTCCAATCCTTGAATCACTTCTCAAACTTTCATTTCTCGATCTTTGTGAGGCCATTTTTCATTCAGCGATGCGTAGCTTTTTCGGTCTTGGCAATCCACTGGGACGATTGAGCCTTGGTTTCGACGTCATATCCATAAACCCATGTTTCAACTCCTGTTATAACACGTTTCTGTAATTCTGCATCGTCGTTGACTTCATTTAATGACTCCTGAGCAACTTCCATTCGCCGCTGTTTTGGTTCAAAATTCTATAATTTTGGAAAAACATTTGTTGCCACGTGTTTCATACCCAAAACATTCGAAAAAATTTCATGGTGTGAGCCAATCGATATTCCAACATCTTCAGTGACTTCTTTAACTTTTTCATCGGTTGTTGATGTGCTGGGGCTTCCGGGGCATTCATCATCTTCAACATCTTCACGGCAATCTTGGAAACGCTTATACGTTAACATTTCACACACTTTATTTCATTTTTTACGCAAAATTTGATACAAATTCTTTAAAATTGATCCATTAAAAAAAAAAAATCGCCGAGCTCATAAAAATACGTCTAACCTTAGCGGCTGCCACAGGCAAACTAAACAATGAATACAGCTGACAATTTTATCATACTTCAGGGGTATGTATACCAACATAAAGAAAAAAAAATGACAATCGTACTCTCCAAACCTGCGAAATTAAAAAATTTCCGTTACTTTTTTAACAAACCTGTATATGTTTATGAGAAAGAGGGAGAGGTTGCAACGGATCTTACGACGGCCCGCCTTTATAATGTGTTCCGCGAACGGAAATGAAAACACTTTACAATCTTTGTTTCATTTACCATTTAGAATTATTTTGTTCTGATTCCCTTTGTTTATTTGAATTAAAATATGTACGTCTTCTCTTCAAAGACGTGATGTTTGCTTTGAAAAATGCTGCGATAAAATTCGCTTGTATTCAATTGAAAAAATGTTAGAACTTTTCAGGGAATGACTGTACTAGGGGTGCAAAATTGCTGACAAATGGTATTACCGGGAAATCTGTAAAAATGTTCTGTTGACAACTGTTTTTTGTAGTAGATGTCGGTTCTTGGCGGTTGATAAATTACAGTATGAGGGTGGGAAATTAATTTAGGGAAGGGACGAGATAGCAGAAGTCACATCGGATCTATCGGTGGTATGTGACGTCGAGTTTTATCAGTTAGAATTCAATATTGTCGTGCCAGCTCCATTGTAACCTCCCATTCTTATATTAAATAATACGAGATTAAAATGGATCTATCAGCGGCGGTTTGGCTATTTTCATTCCGCGACAAAATATCCCCCGTCAAAATATCTCCGATAAAATATCCTACGGACAAAACATCCCCCATCAAATATCCTAACCTAACCTAACCTAACCCAACTAAACCTTTCGGCGCCAAATTTAAAATTTAAATCGAAACTGTAAGTTCCTTGCTGTCTCGTTCCTTCCTTGTCGGGGGATGTTTTGTCCATAGGATATTTTGTCCTTGGGATATTATATTTGTCAGAGGATATTTTGTCGGGGCTATTTTGTCGCGGGATGAAAACGCACGGTACCACCAGAGACTTGGCCTTTCGAGGACTTTTTTCAGTTTTCAAAAAATAGGTTCTGCCATCAAGAGCTCCGTTGTGCCCTATCTTTCTGTTACACGCACCGTTTATGAGACAGACGGAGAAGTCAGAGACAGACAAATCTTTGCCTTTTGTGTCTCGGGGATTTTTATCAATGGAAATATGATTCTGCCACCGAGAGCTCTCTTGTGACCTCTCTTTCTGTTAAACGCGTCGTTTATGAAAAAGAGGGAGAGGTAGCAACGGTTCTATGCGTTTATGTGAGTTTTAACACTAGACATGTTATATATGGTGCCGCCACTGAGAGCTCCGTTCTGACCTCTCTTACTGTTAGACGCGTCGAATGTGAGCAAGAGGGAGAGGTCACTCGTGTATGTAACTTGTGGAGTTTTATCAACTATCCGCCAGATGTGCCTAACAATAATAAATTCGCGTCACGCCACCTCGCGCTCCTTCCGCGAGGTAATTTATTATACAGTACGGCCCCTGTGAAATGGGAATCTCTCCGCGATTCGCATTTTTTCCAGCTCTGCAGCTGTCACGTTTCCATTTGCGACGTTATGTCATGTCAGCCCTTTATGGTCTGTCAAGCTTTGCGTTTGTCGCGGCTCCTCAGAGATTTCCGCGTCCGAAGGAGTGCCGTTACGAGACCCGCGTTACTTTTTTATTATTTGTCGCGAGTCAATTTGATGCTTACTGTACCTTCCATAGAACGTAAAAGTCATTGGTAGGCACGATTAATTATTTTTAATATTTCGCACTCCGCGTAACTACTGCGCCAAGTAAATGATCGAATGAATTGATTTACAGGCAAATCATTTTAAAGAGGTGGTGGTTCAAACTGGCTCGAAATAGTCTGGAAAAACGGCCCGCAGTCCCCTCTTTACCCCGCAATTTTTTTTTTAGAGAAAGACATCTCGTGTTACACAACCAACAATGTTTGAAAATCTCCTACTACCACCACAGTAAGCCGAAAATTTTGCTCGTGTCATGATGGAGGACTTAGCCAGCCGAGGAATCCAACACGTGACACCCGGGTGGGACCCAAACGCGATGCCAACTCAGCAATTGTCCTATATGTACAGTAAAGAAGAAGAATAGTTATTCCAAAAAAAATGAATATTCAATTAGAGTTAAATTGGTTTTCACATAAATAAAATCGACTGTTTATCCGAGACATCTAGGTTACAAACAGAATTGGTTTGTAACCTAGATGTCTAGGTTACAAACCAATTCTTTAGAATTTTCATCGAAATCATTGCATCATTGAAAAAGGTGGCAATCAAAAATATTCTAAAAATTTCTTGAAAGTTTTTGTTAATTCTCAATCAGAAAAATGAGACCGACAAAAATGACTTAAAAGTGAGAGGTTTCAATAGGCGAGTTGGTTAAGTCTTGTCGCGGTAAGATGAGATATCCTGAGTCAGAGTTTACGACCCAGTTTGCGACCCAGTTTGAGTCCCAGTTTGAGTCCCAGTTTGAGTCCCAGTTGCGACCGTTATCTTTTTTATTTTTCGGTGTCTTGTTCTTTTTCATATTTTCGTTTAGATTTTTATTTATTTATTTATTTATTTATGGTTTTGGAACATTTACAGAGTATTAACAGAAAAAAGTCATTGGATTAGCATTGTAAAAAGCGTACATGTTAATAGTCCACTTAAAAATGTTCACAGAATGCACAGTTTAATAGTTGTTAACAGAAATTAGGAATATCAAAATATAAACGGAGGTATAAAAAGAGATAACAAAAATAGTGATGATACAATATAGAGATGACAAAGATAAAAAAAGATCGATATACGATGTAAAAAAAACAGAAAAACAAAAAAAGTAAAGTACAAATAGAGTGAAGAACAGCCATTCACATTCAAGTTCAAGATAAGTATTAAGATAAGTATTTTCAATTCTCAATTACATGTTAGGTTAGTCTATTGTTAATTTGCTTTTTAAAGTAAGCGAGACTATTTGCATAGATGTCTATATGGTTACATTCAATGGAATTTATTTAAATATTAGTATTTATTTAATTTATTAGTATTCTCTCCTTATTCAATGATAAACTCTAGTCATTATAGGGGATTTACGATTTTCAATTTGGGAGGCGGGTATGGGTACCGCCGCCCCGGGAACTATTAATTGGATAACCAACACCTTTGCCATAGGTCACTCCGAGTGGTTCGTTACGTTTTAGTGACTTAGCAGGGGTGCCCGGGTTCATGGGGTGAGGTTTGTTTGGATCTTGACGGCGGATGCATGTGCCTACCAGCTGCATGGCAGGCCGGATCGAGAGAATGGTTGAAGAAGTCCCTTTGACTTCCCCATCCGTACTCTCTCGGAACATCGCCTTGCACCGTAATGGGAGGGATGAATTCATACTCTGTCACTCCTGGACGCACTGACCCTATGATTCCTACCCACCCCTAATTATCCTTTTCCTTCCCAGAACTTCCTCTCCTTTCTTTCCTAAAAAGACCCTCCCCACAGCATCCCCATAAATAACATAGGCCTTCAGGGGGATTTTTTTCCTCAGGGCCTCCTGTGTGGAGCTAATGTAAAAAAGGGGCAATATTTTAATTGTTTGAATTTCTGCAAAACTGTCATACTGCACAGTTTTGCAAAACTTTTAATTTAACTTAGATCTTTTACAAGGATATAGTCGCTAGCAAAGATATTGAAATTTAAGTAGATGTGCTATCTGCTGTTTTTACTATGTGGGTCTGCGCTTCCGGGTGTCGCCGATATTGTTTACCAATTAACAAATAAACTAAAAGAACAAATAATTAACGAATAAACCAAACGAACGTTAAACTAAATGAACGAATTCTTTCCTTATTTAAAATTGTTAACCAATATTAATGCACATTTTCAAAAAATCAACGAAATGAACAAATTCTTTTTGTACGAAAACTACGCTAATTAGCGCGTAGTCCGGCGACAGTTGCGCGGACACCATAGCATATCTATTCTGTATTTGAATATCTTTGGTCGCTAGTATGAAGGGTCCTTATGTCATTATGCACCTGCAATGCCTCCCCATTGTGCTACTTCAACCAATGTTCATTAAATTAATTGATAGAATCATTGCGGATAATTACGTAAAAAAAATCCTTCGTGGGATGTGCAATTTCTCAATTACGCTGCACAAGTTGTTCTGTTATAAGTGCTCGATGCACAACGCAATGCATTGTCATTGTTAATAAAGGTACCTTTCTGATACACTTGCAGAAAAAGGCTTGAAATAATGATTATATCGACATGTGAATTGTGCCTGGAGAATTTTATAAATCAACTAGCTGACCCGCCCACGCGTTGCTGTGAACCACAACTACTGGATGCCATCATTGGGTAGCCATCTACTAGATGGTTACCCAACCTGGATAACCAAGTGTTGTGTCGATAAATTAACTCACACCGCCATCTGCTACATACTTAGGAACTTACGAATAATTACAAAGCATCGTAAAAAAACTTTGGGTCAACAAAACTACAAATACTTAGGAACAAATTTCTTTAATAAATAACCAGAAAATTTAAGATCTCGTAATGACAGTTTCAAAAATTTCAAAACACAATTAAAAAAGTATACTGAAAATCTTAACTAAAAATAAATAAATAATAATAAAAAAATAAAAAATAATACATATGACGTCAATAATCGAGATAAAAACTGTCATATCTTTTAAGTTGAACCAAATTACACACAGTAAGTCAAATTTCAACAAAATCGGTTGAGTAGTTTTATAGTTTATCTCGAACAAACATCGTGACACGATTTTTTTTTCATATATAACGATATTAATTGCCCGTTAGAGATAAAACTGTATAATTTGTCAGGAAAAACTACATTGAAGTAATTGCTTATATTTTTATTATGTTGTCCCCCTAACATTAAACCAATAGGTCTGTGGCACTCCCAAGTAGATATTTGTAAGTAGGAACGAAATGAATCAAATCAAATGATTTGGAAAGTGTACTTAACTTATCGTTATATATTTTTAGGGTGTTATGCCGTGTTGCGCTACCTCCTTTTTAGCCAAAGTTTCGAACAGCGTTACAGTCATCATCAGGCAACACACATCTGCCCTGTCACGCTTTCCGAAACGTTGGCTAAAGAAGAAGATAGCGCAACACGACATAACTCTCCAAAAATAAAAATAAAATATTAACATGTGTGCGGTTCACACGCGGTAAAAATGAAACCTTCAGAAAACTAAAATAGACAAGAGTGGGGAGGCTACGAAGCACCGCACAAAGAGGAGACCGATTATTATCTCGATCTCATTCTCTCGCAGGCTAAATCCTATGGATGTATGTTTGTCTCTTTTAAGTGTCGCTTTTTCGTTTCATCGAGTTTAAAAACACGACGGTATTCATATAAAAAAATTCTCTTCAAAGTAATCCCTCAGTAAGTGAACTTCTTCGGCTAGCTCTTTAACAGAATAGGAATAATAACAGAACTTGAATAGAACTTTCATAGGTACTTGAATATGAACTTTGAAATTTGATTAATTCTTCTTTCTGCTATTATAGTAATTACTTACATTATAACATAATCAAATAACTGTTTTTTTTTCCTCTTTACTTATTTTATTTTCAGAATGTTTCTTCCACTGGTTATAGCCGTTATTGTTCTTTTTCTTTTACTAACACTATTATCTCTTTTTTTGTTACCTGTTTCAGAAGAATTATTCCACGGGCTGCTACTTCTATTTATCTTTTGTATAATATTTGTAAGTACTTGCATACTGCTTACTAACCCCGTATGCATGGACATTGGAGGGTCTAGAGTCGTTCAAATAAATGTAGCTTCGTTAAAAAAAAGTAGAGTCTTGACATGTGCGGTGACGGAGGAAACCATATGTTTCCTTATAACGCCGTTGGGAAAATGGTGGGGTTCCCTCCAATTCTTCAAATTCTGGGAAAAAACTGGCTCTTAAGAGTATTATCTGCTTTGAAACTGAGGATAAATAATCGTTTTAAATCTGGGATTTGAATCTGCAAACTCTGGGTCAAGAGTCTTACAAGCCTCTTACTGCTCTACCAAAAAGCTCGTTAACCGAGTTTTTCCGAGACCCGCATTTATAGCTAAATTCTAGAAACAGCCAATGTGAAGGTGGATAGTGGATACCTATCTGAAATTGTATCAATTTCAAAATTTTATGGCCAAGGGCTTAAAGTACCTTCCTCGCTCTCTCGACTCTAGTTTCTAGTCAATCATGGACTTTTTGTTGAACTGCTCTGCGAAATGGCAAACGGAACGTGACGCGACTGTAAATTACGAGAAAAACTCTAAATTGTGGATTCGTTTAGGTTTCTATTATGTTCCGAAGATCTCTCTGCGTTATTGCCAAATTATACCGGAGCAAATATTTCCATTTACTACTCTCACGAAGAGTACCTAGATATTAAATTTTTAAAGTTATCGATTAGTTAATATATCGGTAAAAACTATTTTAACGTATAAAATACGAATAATTAGACCAGTCCGTTTCGTGGAATAATTTGTTCATTCGATGACTCTTTCAGTCCTCGTACGCATCTTGAGGACTACCTAATTTACTTCACGGGATGTTTTTTCGAATTTGTTTTTAGAAACCCTTCTTGTAGCTATTTTATCATTCGCGTTCATGGTCGGATTGGTTTCAATAAAGTTTTCCATTTTGACTTTTCAGTTAGCACTGATTTCACTCTCGTGAATGTTATGTGGAATCTGTTTTTAAACATTCTTCCATTTAATGAGTTCTCAGTCACCAGTACGGTTATCCTGATAGTTAATCTCTTTCACATGAACATTTTTTCGAATTGGTTTTAATAAATTCTTCCATTTAACGACTTTTTCAGTCACCAATAAATTCACAACACCAATTAAGCACGTTCACGTAAATTATTTGCCTAGTTTCTTGAAATCCTTTTGTTTGTTGACGTTGACATGTTCAGTCATTATGTAAATATGCTGAAAGCTATGAGTAAGTACATTCTTGTGAATATTTTCTCGAGTTAAAAATCGCTTAACTTTGAAGTCCGTAAGAACTCCCTTTAGATCCAATTACAATCACCTGAATTCTTTGTCGACTTGTTTTCATCAATTCCTCTTCGATTACATATTTTTATCTTTATCGTCACAAATGCAATCATTATGAACGCAGATACTAAATAAAGCTGTTTTGTCTAATTGGAGTAATCCTTTCATTTGGTTAGTTTTCAGTCATTATTCAAAGACCCTAAGAACTACGAGTAATTACATCCACGTGAATACTTTGCCGAATCAGTTTCATAAACGCCTTTCATTCTATGACTTTTTCAGAACACTTTGTCGAAACATTTTTATAAACGCCTTTCATTCTATGACTTTTCACTCACCAATTGTGCAACGCGATAAATAGACGAGTGTTGGTATATTTCCCCAGTCTCCCCTTTTCCCACCCTTGTCATCAGCCCTCACCCGTTCACTTACCCCTCCCCGCCACCCCGTGCATTTCCACTGCACATGCAACACTCTTACTGCTGAAGAATGGGGGGGGAGGGGGAATGACGTCATTACGTTTGCATTTTTTATGCTCGCCGAGAGATCCGTGTCTTTCACTCAGTGAATAAGTGAAAACCATTTGCCACCCGTTCTAAGGGCTGACGATATTTCGAGCAAAAAATGTGCATACATTAAAAAGGTTCTAGATTTCTAATAAATGATCGATACTTGATGCGGGCACCTCTCTCAGACTTGGCATACTTGTAGAAAATTGGAGTTTCGTTTTAGATATTTATATTTAGTGGATATAGAAGTGGAAGCGAACTAAAGTAACTGACATAATTGCATATGTCTAAGAGCAATGGGCAGAACCCATCGCTCGGAATTTCGCTTTAACCACTGAGCTATCGCGATAACTTTCAAACCCGCCGTGTTTTTCAATTCTTATTACGGTGCTTTGATTACGCGATCATAACATTGTTTCTAGTTTAATTTAGACATCTAGGTTTATGTATTATAAGTATGGAAAACGCATAGGAATTGAATTGATTTGCAACCCTCAACCCTTGACCCTCCTGCGCATAGCTTCGTGCTGCGCTGTGCACTATGCACTGTTGTAGTAACATCTTGTAGTAATTGTAAATCGTTCCTTCTATATTCTCCTATATTGTTTTACAACATTCATACAAGAGAAGATTTTCCTAGCTAAAGGCGCATGGGTGACTCGAAAGCTTTTCCCGTTGCTTTGAATAGTGACAAAATAATGATTAAAAACGGTTTTTTTTTTATTTTAAGAAAAATGTGGAATATGTACAAAGATACGAAATCTTGAATCTTATCAAATGATATTTATTTTGAACTTAATGATAAAAAAATTATTACTATTGATTTGAATTAATCTATATATATAAAAATGAATCCCTGTTTCCGTTGCTCACGCCATGACTTCAGAACGACTTTACCTATTTCATTCATCTTTTTTTAAAAGTTTTCTAATACTTTGTAGAAGGTTCTTGCGGAAAGAAAAATTAAGAAAATTGCGCAGATAATTGGATATTTTCAGAAAACTTAATGACTATTTTAACACCCGTTTGACAGTTCGCGCTTTTAGCAGGTACCTAGCTGTTTTTTTTGTGACAAAAGAATTGTCTATGGATTTTTAAATTATAGATATTTTAAATAGGTACGTGTGTTAGGTACCACATTAGATTGATTGTTCTTATAATATAGAAAAATGAATATTTGTAATATTTGAAAAATGAAAATTTGAATTAAAAAAATTGTAATGAGTGGCACGCGAGCTGTTTGAAAACTGAATGTACTGGGATTGAATATATGAAACGTGGGAGGGGGTTGGCGGGACGGGGAGCGGGAGAGGAGAGAGGGTAGGCGGGGAAGGTGAGGTAAGCGGGAGGGGAACGGGGACGCACGGTCAAGGACATGCAGGGAGAAACAATTTATTTCTTTGAATATGGCATTGCAACGCATGCCGGGAACCAGCTAGTAAATAATAAAATCCCAGAATCTCGCGAAATGAACATGAAACTCTTTGTATGTGTGCTGACGAGATCCTAAAAATGTATAGGTATTAGGTATAGATAGGTATTTCGATAAAATTTAATCTTGTACGTGTATCTAGAGAAAGCGATAGAAATTCTCGTTCTTCAAAGCAACCCTTCACATTGATCACGTAAGCACTCACATTATTTTGACACGTAATCGGCAGCAGTAGATATCTATAGTTTGGGAATATCGGATTAAAGGTGGAAATCGGAAATCCTCGCGAGCGGCCAGACTGTCAGTGTGGCGCGCGCGGCGTGACGCAATCGCCGAAGGATTTTCCTCGGCAGAAGTGAAGGATTAAATGTCAGAAGGGCTTTCCTGTCGCCCGTCCCGGCGGACTAACGATCTGCTTCATTCAGAGGTTGGCGCGGATTAGCACTTCCGACCGACTAGCACTTCCAAGCGCGCAAGCCGGCTTCGCTCAATCATTAGGCGGGACCAGGTAACTGACCTTTACTCTACCTCCCGCATCTACCTCCTCCGGCTTTATGTGCTCCTGCTCCGGAGATCTTAGTCTGTCAGTGTCAAATGTCGGAAACTTGCTGAAACTATCTTTACACTCAGATTGTCAATATCGTGTTTACGAATGTTGTCATTAATTGCACTTGTGCAGTGTGCAACTGATACTTCGGTAATTTTTTTATTTATTATTCATCTTTATTTTTTTAAGTGTAACTTCTATAGCCCCGCTGTGATTTGGATTTCGGATGAAACAGAAATGACGATTTTATTTTTAATTTAGTAATTTGTAAATTTGATTTTACAAATTTCTAATTAATTATAATATTTCATATTCACTTTATTTTTTATAGTTTTATGTTGCTCCTACAATACATCTTGAACTTTCCAATTGGTGTGGACTTTAAAGTTTCTGGTAGCGTGTTATATAACTCCATTCCCTTGTACAATAAGCTGTTCTGCGTATTCGCTTTGTCCCTTTTTTGTAACCTGATTTCCTTGCACGTCCTTGTGTTTTGTCTTTGTTGTATACAATTTTATTTGAAAAGTATTTTGGTAACACGTTGTTTAATATTTTGTGGAAAAATATCATCGTGTTCAAGGTCAGCATCTGTTTCACGGTTAACCAATTTAGTTCCTTTAACATTTTAATTTTTGTTTGAAAATCTATTTCGTCAAAGTATTGTTCTCATTGCCCTGTTTTGGAGTATTTGTAACTTATTTGGTTCTCTTTTGATTACTGCACCTGCGATGCATGAACTGCGCTCATTGGCCGGTTCGATTATGATGTCACTTTTAAAGGCTCCTGATTGGTTGAGATATGAAACGAAAATTACGCTAGGTCTGCGTTCATTGGTCGCTTTGATTATGACCTCACTTTTCAAGTTTTGGTTGAGATTGTTTTGATAAAGTTTCGCTTCTACCACGTGTAACTGCACTTGATTTTTTTTATATGCTTATATAATTAGTGATGTGCTATGCCTGTTTCACTAGGAGCTCCTGTGTTAAGAGCAGGCGCAGTTTAAAACATAAGCAGTTTATAACAAAAATACAAATAACAACACAATATTACGTTTAAAATAATAGAAAATCATCATCGTGTCATTGAACAGAACTTACACAGAAAATTGATTTTAACTTCCAAATTTGATGAATTGTGCAAATTCTATGAAATAAAACAACCGGTCCATTATGAAATAACATCAGAACTTGAGTTTTAACTTAAAAATCACCTCAATGGCTCTGTACAAATTTTTATGTCAATCTAAGGCCCAGTTGTTTCGTGAAAATTGAAATGTAACATTCTCATCAAATGACCATTCAATGATAATATGACAAGCTTAACAACATGATAGTTGTCCTCTTCTGCTAAACACGATTTGTTCAAAAGCTGAAACGGACTAAGGACGAGAAGTTTCAAAGAATTTGAAAAATTTATCAAATTTCGAAGTTAATTTTCAAGTTCTGTGAAAATTCTATTCAAGTTCTGTTATAATTTTAATTTTGTGAAAGAAGTGACCTGATATAATAACAGAACTTGAATTGCACTTACACAGAATTGAAAATTTATTTTGAAATTTGACGAATTATTCCAATTCTATCAGGAACCTTTCAACTGTCAAAAAACAAAATGGCGCCGAATGGCCATTTGATGACTTTGTCGCGCGTGAATTTCGTGCGTAACAACTGGTTAAGAGTTGATGAATGATGAATGTTTTATGCGGATGCGGATGTCGAAGGACCTTGTATGTGTTTTCAGATGTGTGTTTAAAATGTATGAAAAACCACTGCACAAGTAAAATTGAAAGGAAGGAAGGGAAGGGACTTACTGCGGAACCTTATGGCACTTCTCTTATTCTTTTGGGTTTGTTCATACACTTGTAGAATTATTAATCGCGATATTTACTGTGATATGCGGGATTAAGTTAGAGAATGCGGGAGCGGAAAATTATATGTTTTCACGGCGAGTTTCGATAGACGACACTGATTTGTTATGGTAACGAATAACAGGTTCATAGAGATGGGACAGGATGGGTAAAATGATACGCATGGATTGGTAAGCAATATGTGACAATCAAACTACAAGCACAGAGTCTATGATAAATGTAGATGTATGTAGGTGAGTGTAGCTATGAATTGTGTAAACGCCCAACCAGTTGAGTTTTTTTTTCATAAAAACAACCCTTCATAAAAATATTTTATTGTCTTTATTGAAATAAAGAAAACACTTTTTTATGTTTTTTCTTGTTTGAATCTTTTTGATTCAGCTTATTCAAATAATTTGGACGTCGCGCGTCGGTGTAATGTAGGAGCAAGGAATATATTCTGAATTTATTGTAAAGCTTTTGAGATAAGATGAAATATATAATACGGTCGTAGTTCAAGCGATGTCGCACACGATACCGAGCCCGGGGAGCCTGTGACTGTGAGCGCGCATACGATGTTCCCGATACATTTCCATATTCGGTGAATATTTCCTAAAACAGGGATCGCAGAGCGGCCCCACATGGAAATCCCATGATTATTTATGAAGGCACAAGATTTAATACGAACCAATGTTCCTCGTTCCGTATATCTCCGGCTAGAACAACAGCTCCATATATTACATGACAGAATATCGGCGGAGGAAAAATAGTTTTCTATTCGAGTTTTTTTTATCGGCGATATTCATATCTTCAGGTTATTCTTATGCCTACACGTTTCACGGAAGACAGTTTCAGAATTGAATTGTTTGCCACCAGTCTGAGAAATACGGAGGGAGTTAGATAAGCTTTGTTTACTGTTTTTTTTTTGGGGGAAACCAATCACTTTGTGTTTGATAATATCAGTTTGTATTTATTTTGACATTGGCTACTAATTTTGCTCGAGGCTTATATCATCTTAGGGATGCTGTGTAGAGGGTATTTTTAAGGAAAGGGAGGAAGTTCTGAGAAGGAAAAAGGTATGAGGAAGGATAGGAATCTGGAGGGTCAGGGTGTCCAGGAATAATGGACGTATGAATTCATCCTTCTAATTGTGATGCAAGGTTGACAGAGTCTGGCTGGAGAAGTCAAAAGGCCTCCCTCAGCCAGTCTCTCGATCCGGCACAGGTTCGTTCCTTTCTCGTGATTCCCAAGAGAAACAGAACGCGTGCTAAAGAGTTTGAATCAAAAGTTACTAAGTCAATGGCGACATTGGTATTCTAGTGTTCTTACTTATTTTATGATCGGGACACTATCAGTATCAAGTAATAATATATAGAAAAACTAGCTGACCCGGCAAACGTTGTTCTGCCATTTCTATGTGTGGATGAAAGTTGGATGAGGCGGACGTAGCGCCATCTGTCATTCAACCACATAAATAATTTGAAATACGAACGACGCTACGGTTAAATTTGTTCATATAAAAATACTAAAATCGCGATAAAAAATCGGAGGATCGCGATTTAAAAATGGGAGAGTGGGGGGTAAGAGGCTGAAAATTTGGGGTTACAGGTTTTTTGATGCCAAAAAAAAAAATTTTGACAAAAAAATAGATTTTTTTTTCTGGATAGAGACACCCTAATCACCTAGCGGTATGAAATATACTTTATGACCTATTCTAATACCTACCAAATAAATATAAAAATTTCATAAAAATCGGTCCAGCCGAGGAGTGCGACCACAAACACCGTGACACGAGATTTATATATATATATAGATTAAACGTGCCGACCTAAAGCTAAAGCGAAAGGGGGGTGAGAAATTCTTGTTAGCTAGCGTGCGCACTGCACACACTGTGTATTTCACCTAATTTTGTTTATTTATTTTTGTTTTAATTCTACATAGATAAAAGAAAATTACATTTCTTAACTGTAATGTTTTTTGCATTTGCTGCTCTCATCGCGCCTGCTTGCCGTATCTTGCTTATAATGCTTAAGTACACACACTCTTTACACGACAAAATGTTATCATTTTGTCGTGTAAAGAGTGTGTGTACTTGTGACATTTTGCTGAGTGTTCTATCTTTGTGCGATGCTTACTAGACATGGGCAGACTCATTCCCAGGAGTGAATCGATTCATTGTGATTCCCTCGGCCTTTTGAATTGATTCATTTTATTCATTCCTTTAATTCCAAAAAAAAAAAAAAAAAAAAAAAAAAAAAAAAAAAAAAAAAAAAAAAAAAAAAAAAAAAAAAAAAAAAAAAAAAAAAAAAAAAAAAAAAAAACCCTCGCTTATATTTTATGAGGCTACGAAGCCTTTTGTGTGTTTGCTCTTTTTAGTGTCGTTATTTTTCGTTTCATCGAGTTTCAAATCACAACGGTGATAAAGAAGTTTTTACTACGCAAAGCACTCTTCTTAGGGTAAATTATGTTGTTCTGAAAAATCGTAGGTACTAAAAACGACGCGCGACGAGGTTAATGAAATATTTCAATGTGTACTTAGATATTATTTTGCCCAAAAGACAAATTTTTGACAAGAAAAATGTGTTTATATTAGGCTATCAATTAAATCTTAAAATTAAACAGTTTTTGTGGTTAACCCCTAAGGTTTTACTAATTTTTATTTATTTATTAATCTTAAAATTGTTTCACTTCACGTGATCTAAACTTCCCACTACCTTTAGCCTCGCAAAATATCCCAATTGGGGATTCCATAGTTTCATTAGCTCCAGACGGGACTTGGGCGGAATTCACATAAAAGCCATACTATTATCGCGCTTTCATAGGTATATCCGGACCGGTCACCTGGAATAAGCTTCACTCAAATATATATATATTTTAAATGCACCTACCTCAATGGTGAAGTTAATACCACGCGCTGAATAAAATCTAATTAAAAGCCCTGGCGACACGCGTCATATAATTTGTTGCCAAAATATAAAGGAACAAACCGCTCGATTATCATTTATCAGTATCACGGTTCGATAGCGACTGATGTATTGTTTACGGCTAGAGTAGACAGAGACAGATACCATAAAAAAATAATAATAATATAGATATACATCGTTTTGTTTCTACAAGCATTGTATCACAATTTACGCACGTGTGAGGGAGAAAAAACATAGGATTAACTTTCGCTTTTAGATTTTTATTAACGTTCAGAATCCGAAGTGGGAAGTTTCACCCTAAGATGACGGCTTGGCCGCGCGGGGACTAACGACGAACCGATTCTCGGCGGGCATCAAGAAATGAATTAGGAACTTCTGACTAATAAGTGTCTTTTGTCTTGCTGTGACTTGAATAACTTGCATTCCGCGGACCGGCCGGATCGACTCGACACGTGGGACCCGGGACCCACCGGGACCCGTGGGACTACGACGTCACAAATGAATAAGAAATAAATGTTTTGATTCCTTGAATAAGTGAAACAGAGATTGGGGTTGCGGATTGACTATGACCACGGAGGAACGATTCTTCCGTGACTATGACTGACGGGACTGGCGGGACAACTGTGAAACAGACGCGACTCTCGGAGCTCAGAATTATTTGGATCTTGGCTGACTCGCTTGTCTGTTGGCGGCTTTGTCATTTGGATTGGGGACGGGGACTCTGGCCTACGGGGTTTTTTGTAGGTATAAGATTTACTGCGCGGGATACTACTCATCACACGTGATAGGCAATTTCGCGGCGCGCATCGCCTGTAGTAGGTGTACCTATCCGCGCAACAAATATCCAGAATAATATTTAATTTAATCCCTACGAAACACTACAATATTTATAGAGTACATTATTATTTTCTTACCTCAATATAACATGAAATATTTAACTGTAAAATAAATTAATCGAAATAAAAATAAATATGGTGCTGTTAAAAAATCGTAAGATGCAAGGCCAAGGGTAAGGAATAAAGATTTAATTCCTTTTGAAAATGAGAATCAGATCGAGTGTGTTACAAGATTGAATTTATTCATTTAATTCAGTCATTCAATTTTGCCCACGTCTAATGCTTACGTGTCACGGCAAGAAGCTTGTATTGAGGCTGGTGGCACAATGCAGTGTCGCTAGGCGATGAAGCTGTGCGGTGGAAGTGTGCAGTGGCACTGTGCGGTGGTGTGCCTGAAACCTATTAGTGCCCGGGCGGAGTGGCAGATAATCGCCACCGCGCTGTCTGGGCCCGGCCGACTCGACACTTTTCCTTTTTGCCACTTTTCGGCCACCAACCGATGCCACATTTCGATACAATGGCCTCTTTAGCATCCACCCAAACGGTCTCGGTCTTTGCTGACTGTTTTGTGCACGTTGCTTATTTTTTTTCGTGCGGTTCGGCTTCTAAATTGTATTCGCTCAGAAAGGCAGAGTTTATAGTTGCATCCCAAAAAGACAATCATGCAAATTTGTTTTAATAACGTAAGTGTCACTAATTTTAACAAATTCTTTGTTTTGACCACAAAAAACTATAATAACACTAATAATCGGCTGTTTTTGAAAGTCCTTTTCGTCGGGGCAAATGTTAAAATAACACAATTAAATATCTTATTTTTATATCACACTTATATTTTTATTGGAATCGTGACTTGGGGGGGGGGGGAGGTGCACATAAATCATCCCTACTTGCAGTCGAAACAATAAAAAATAATAAAAAAAATTTTCATATCAACAGTACCCAACATTAAGTATATTCGAAGATTTCGCGGTTCCGCCACTTTACAAAAATTTACAATAAAATTACACTACTTCAGTTACATAAAGATCTCTTTTAAAAATAATATCCCACCATTAAATATTAGCTTAAGAAATAGTTCTATTGGTGGACTAACTGTACCACTCGTACGAACTACAACAGCGCAGCATCACCATGTTTATAAGGGAATAACATTATTCAATCAATTTACCCCTTGATACACGAATAGAAAAAAACTACAACAATAATTATAAAAATAAATTGTAGTATCACCATATAGTTTTTACTTTTTCTTCGATATGTTATGTTTTGCTTATCATTTATAATGTGTTATGTACATCTTATCTCTTATCTACATTGTTTAATACTTTTACACATTATCCTATCTCTTCTTATAGATATGTTTTCTTTGTAACGTGTAAGTTCTCCTCTCCTTAGCATCTGCTTTATTACGAGAGTGTATGAAATTATATTATGTTGTAAAATTTATGGAGAAATAAAAAATAAATCATTATTTTATAATAAGTGTTGAAGTGGAATGCAATAGTTGGAAATTGGTTAGGTAAGGGTGTGAGGAAGTAAAATGCGGAATACGATGGAAATCTTTTTGTAGGTATATCATACAAAATTTTATATATTTTCCAATATCTTAAATTTTATAATTTACTTTTGTAGGGACTCAACCAAATAATAAACGAATGTCTATTGAATAAACACAAAATCAAGCAAGCAAGTTGTAATACTTTAACTATGGCTTTACAAGCACATTGTTTGATTTTTTTTCTCAATTTCGTGAATTAGTTCGTCTTTATTGAGAATACAAGTAGACAGAAAGAGGTTGCATAATATGGAACACCTGTACCTAGTAGAAGATTTTAAGTAAGCATATGTGCCGAATGCAATTTATTGATGAAGTTTTCAAAATATAGTCTGAAAGTCGGTCCGGTTGGAGTCGGTAGCCAGTGGCCATACGGCATACAGGGAACGGGGGATTTCAGCCGAAATAGTATTCATATTTATTTACACGTGTCGTCCGTCTGCCGGATCTGGTCTACATTATTCATGGCGCCCTCGTCTCCGATAGCCGATAGTCCAACTTTCTCCATTCAATCCGCGCAACAGTCTAGGATTACTATCCGAACCCGCTCGAAACCTGTTCAAACCGTGTACAAACCTCGTCCAAACCCCGTTCAAACCCGGCCAGGCACGAGTCCGAGTTCCCGGTTTTGCATACACGTCCTCGTCCATTCGCTACGTGACCGAGGAGAAGTAAGGCACTTTTAAATACGTTTTGGGGATTTTGCGTCCGAAACGTCGGAATTTGTTTCTCAAACAGAATTATTTAAAACCGAAAAATGTTTACTTTCACGAAAATATCGTCGTTCAAATTAATCGCTGTGGGGAGAAATTTTAATTTTTCCGTAACATTTCAGTGGACGTGGAAGTAGCGCGGAATAAAATTTATACTTTTATTTTTATTCTTGCTTCCAGGAATCTGGCCCAAAAGCTTTAATTTACAGCCGCGCCTACGAATTAGTTCCTATTGAGAAAGCATCGCAAACAATTTGTACTTGAATGATTTTTTTTGTAAATTATGCCAATTTCGTTCCTTTGGGGGATTTAATAATATTTATCTGCAATATTTCGACCTGAATTATTTGCGTCTCCATTTATGGACTTCTTTTTTATGTGAATACCGCACAAGAGTCCAACTACCTACTCCCACCGTCTGGAACCAGTGAGATTATGGCATCTCCAATTGGGATACGTTGTGAGACTGAAGGTAATGGGGAAAAAAGAGGATGGTAGGTAATAATAATAATAATTATTATTATTTTTAATTGTTAAACTAAAGTTTATGACAAGATTTTTATGCATAGCACAAATAATAATAATAATTGGATAATTATACATTATTATGGATACAAGGGCGCTGTACAATTTATTAAGAATTCTTAGGTTCTATCTAATTTAACTATTTACAAATGGATACAGAAACACACTTACCTGGCAGGTCACTTCAGATAAACACACTTTAATTAGAGAGTTTATGATTGGAGAAGATACGGCTCTGCACGCGGAGGACATTATATTTAAACACTGGACATTGCACAATTTTACATTTGCTACCCCCATCACTATTAGTGTTACCTCTATGAAAAGATTAGTGGCAAAAGTAGAGTTGATTTTTATTTGGAAAGACTGGAAGGGTTTAAGACTCTTTAGAGCTGGAGAATATTCATGAAATGACCGGAGAATGTTCATCAAAGCCGAGCCGGGGCGAGCATTTGGCCTTAGCAAATATATTATTAACGTGGCAAGCAATTCGCGCTCCCATGTAATAAGGTCTATTCATTCAAGTAAAAAAAAATAAACATTTTTGTCTTTGTAAATCAAATCTTCAAACCAATTTAAAATAGAAAGCGACATCTAGCGACTTTCTAGATTCACTTCTATCGTGTGTGAATTACACACTCTATTTTTTGTTTGTTAATTATTTCACTTTAAACATCTTCTCTGTATTTTAGTAGTTTTTAATTATTTTCTATTTTCGTAAAGCTTTTCTGAAATTATATTATGAAAGGCACTATTCAAAGTGGGCATGTATCATACCTCGGTAAGATATACCTACTTCTACGTAAGTTTGACCCCCATAATGCTCTCGTATGTTATCTCAAACTGTAAGTTAGTAGAGTTGGTGTTGCTTACCATAAACCTAATCCTTTCTAAAGTGTCCCACATCAGCCGGTCTCTCCCTGAAATGGCGAAGTGATACCACTCTTAAGTCTCGGCTGAAGTCCTCGTAATATCAATGTAATTCCATGGGAACTAACTTACAACTTCCTGTGTCTACTATTTAAGACGGGCCGGGATTGTGTGCACAGGACTTAGAGATGAACCTTCCGCGAGGATGTATTTGTGAGTTGTGAGAGGGGTTTACCCATTTGTACTGCGTCACATTAGGAAGAGTGGTTTCTTTGTTTTACGTTTCTCAGGACCAATGTCAGAAATTAATTTGAAATATCTCAACTAACAGATGAGCATTCAAAGTTTACATGGTTTTAAAAACATTATAATTAAAATGGAAAGCAAAGTTCTCTACGTATGTAAACTACGCCGTTTCTCCGCAGGGGTAGGCAGAGAGGACGGACCGCAATTCGGTCTTGGAACACACTCCTTGCCTCGTTTACATTCATACATCGCCTCATACATGCTCTTCTATTATTCTGACTCTTGACATGTCCCGACTTAACTACTTCTTCTAACATTCAAATTTGCGTCATATATTCTCCTTTTCCTCCTTTCCACGTTCATTCGCTCTACATGCCCAAACCATCTTAATTTTACTCATTACGCTTACATCAGCCTTGCATTCTTTGCGACTCTCCACGTTTCTCACACGATCGTGCATAGTTTTACCACACATTCGCCTCTACTTATGTACCAATTAGCAAAACTCTACAACTGTTAGTTATGACGTCGTGAAATTTGCGTGGTTTTTTCATTATGAAATTTAAAGACCAACGCAACGATTTTCAGCTCTCATACACGTTTAGATCATTAGCTATGGAGCTCGATATTAACAATTATTAATTATTTATGATTGTAATCGATATCTGTTATAATAAATTAATGTTTAATCTGAAACTACTGCTACTTTCTATCCAAAGAACTCTACTAATTATATCGTTATACTTTTTAAACTACTGAATAACCTCAAACTGTTGAGAGGGAATAACCAGACAAAACCGGAAATATGTCATTTTTAAATAAAATTTTAGCTGTATTGACTCTTTTCCACAAAAAAAGTATAAATAGATTTCAAAAGATTGTTCTTTTATGTTGTAAAGTTATGTTTTAAGTAATGAGAAAATGTGAATTTTTAGCATAATAAGATTATACCGTAGGTCGTTGGCAGATTTGTTAAATTTTCAAACAAAATATTGTATTATACAACACGCATTTCAAATCATATAATCAATAATAATGCAGTAAAATAAATCCATAAATTATCTGGAAAGCTATGTTTCAGATTTTTTATTTTAGTTTAAATAAAATCATAAAAAAAGATCCGCGCACGTGTTTTGTGACGAAAATACTTCGGTTTGTCTATTTTTTACGATCTTACAAACTAATATATTTAATATTTTTTCGCATTCTTATTTTGCTTAGACATTATTGAAAAATTATAAATACTTATGAACAAAAAATAATTACCTAAAGTACATAATTTTAATTGTTTTATCATCACGCCTTTCAGCATTTTTGGATGTTTATGTAAACTAAGGCAAATTTTGAATGAAATAAAATCGATGTTGAGTTATAATTTTAAAAAGCTGGTACGAAGAATAATTAATCTTTCTTATTGGAACCGCCCTGTACGATCGTAAGAACGTCTTTAGACGAAATCTGGCTTCTCGGTCGCTGGCTGATTAAAGGCCCTTAAGTTTTATAAATCCTTGTTACACTAATTATTCGATGACTGGACAACTCAGAATGAAATCAACTCAACCTTGAAAAGTCATTAAATTTACGTAGTTTATGTGCTATTTTTCAATATTTATACCCACTTTTCTTAGGTTCGAGTACCGAAGAGTAAACCCAAACTTTATGAATAAATAAATCGTAAATCGAAAATATATGTTATCCTATTATACGGATAAGCTATCAAGAGGATGCTGAAATACCCCCTAATATTAACATACACCACGTTGTATTATTCAAATAATACTCATAAGTAGTGTGCATCGGATTAACTGTTTCTTATCCCT
The DNA here is from genome assembly GCA_929108145.2 of Limnephilus rhombicus. Lineage (NCBI taxonomy): Eukaryota > Metazoa > Arthropoda > Insecta > Trichoptera > Limnephilidae > Limnephilus > Limnephilus rhombicus. The sequence continues at coordinate 6,201,546 of OV815285.1, forward strand.
CTGCTGCATTAGCATGAACATTCGACTAGTAAAGTCGGTAGTGTGGATATTGCGCAGACGATTTCCCATCTCGTTTCCGATAAAGCCATTTGCTCTCTGGCCGTGATTAGTTGCCAGCCTAGTTTGGCAGTCTTTGCGCCGCGAAGGAAACGATGTTTTACTGCTGCATCTTGTGTGACCATCTACATTCATTTTTCTTGTAGCTATCTCCGACTAAGCCATTAACTCTGCTTCCTGCAATCAAAGGCAACGTTTTGCCGTTTCAAATTAATACTAATACCTTACTTTCTGTCAGATTATCATTAATTTTATTACCGACGGCTGTAATCAAACGAACCTTTAATATTACGTACCCCTTTCGCTGATGAGGAACTCAGTTAATCTTAAATTATTATTTTCTACCTTTTTGCATATTTAATAATTAATAATTATTTACACAACTGGTTGCTATATAAAATCGTAAACAAATTACTGGCTGTCTTCAATTATTAAACAGAATTATTGATTAGAAAGTACCTATAAGGCGCACAAAACACTGTAAAATAAATTTAAATCATAATGCTTGCCTTACAAGAAAGACTGTGTTCGCATTCCGAAGGTCGCGGGATTGAATCCCGGCGTGGCATATAAATTTTATTTCATTAATTTGTGTATTTCACAATTAATTAATTAAAAATAATATATAGTATATTTGCGGCACGTTCCAGAGTGAAAGATACTCTCAGTATCGCCCTGGTGTAAGACCACCATTCAGAATTGAAACGTAGCCTGAAATGGCTTCTGCCGTGTTTGGTGACCAGGCCCCCTAGCATGGTCGATCGATATAGGTTTTATCGAAGATGTCGGTAACTTGTCATCGCTCCCGAGCACCACTGCAGGACACTAATGAACAAACAACAGTTTACGTCAAATAAATTAGGAACCCTTAGTCGTTGTTAACTATTGTTTGTTCGTTAGCGGCCTGCAGTCGTGCTCGGGAGCGATGACAAGTTACCGACATTTTCGATAAAACCTATATCGATCAACCATGCTAGGACCCCAGATCTGAATAGCCAGGTACTTCCCCACCTTCCTCTCCCATATCTCCTTCCCCTCCCTACTGACTTCAGCCTCACAACATACCCCAATTGGGGATGCCATAGTCCCACTGGCTCCAGACGGGAGCAGTTGGGACTCTTGTGCGGTATTCATGTAAAAAAAAAAAGTAATAATGTTCTCTCTGCCGAGCTATTCCGTATTTTTTGTGGGATCATTATTACATAACGGACGTGATCTCCTGTCAGATTTGTGCGATTCTTATGGCTGTTATTTGCTTTTTCTATGTACAACGTACATTAAATTAATAGATAATCATGCATACTTGCAGGAATTCGTGTTTAAATCGATCTAAACTAAAATATGTGACATTGGAGGTTATCCACCACATACCCGCCCTGGTATAAGTAACACATGGTTACTCCTTAAGGGCTATCACAAGGACTCTATTTTTTATGAAAACGACTCTACATTTAATAAACAAAACTAGACCTCCATTGTCCCCGCATACGTTGTTAGGCAGCAGTATGCAAGTGCTGAAATATATATTTAATATTATCTAAAATATGTGACAGTAAATGTGTAAAAATCACACAAATCTAACATGAGATAACGTCCGTTATCCAATAACGATTCCACAAAAAATACGGAATCGCTCGGCTGTTGTAGATATCTTCAATTGTAACGAAAAAAAAACTGATACACATTTAATAATAAAAATGTAATGATAATGATATGCGAGTATTATGTATTGACATATATTATCTAGTTGTTATAAGCATACTGTTTAATTTATTATTTATTAGTATAATGAGGAAATCTCTTACTGATTTCTCAATTAGGTGAATAATACAATTGTACACCAGCATTATAATTACCTAATAACCCAAAACTGCATTACTAATAAACCAGCACCAAACGAAAAAACATTGGCAAAAGCTCTGAAAGGATATTTTCTCAGCAGCGTCATTAGCAAGTGACATATTTAGCAATCTTTCTTTTTATTTTTGTATAACTTATGATGGGTTGTTTCAAAAAATTTGAACAATTAACCAAATCTTTGCACCTAATTTTTACATTCGGTGTAAGTAAAGTCTGTTATTATATTGTTATAGGCCAGTTGCTTGAACAGAACAGAATAGAACCCTCACAGAACGTGAAAATTAGCTTCAAATATATGATGAAGGGTTAAAACTCGGCCTTACTAAATGCATGTATGAAATATTCTTGCAACTAACTGTATAAAGTTTGTCCAGTTTGTTTTAAAATCTAAGTACTTTTCATTGAACTCCCCTAAAAATTCGTGTTCTTGTATAAAAAATAATTTTCTTTTAATTTTATAATGTTGCCTTCCCGAAATGAACTTATTTAACTCATTTGGAATAATGTATTATAAAAATAAAGTTTTGATTTTGTTATATATTATTAAAAAAAATAATTTAAAAATTGATAAGTGTAATATATTAAAAAGTGATGCCGGCAGATGTCAGAAGGGAGAGTGCTTCTATCGATGACCGACAGGGATACCCGAGTAGGCGGCGGCCGTCGAGACTGATTCTGACCAGCCTACCGCCCAGATTCAATTAGCCACTAGTTTAGACAGGTCGTGTGACTTGTAGCATAATTGTTGTAAATACGTAAACTCATAATAAACCCGATTGTTATCAAGAACCTTTAGTTATTGAGAAGTAGCCCCACAGAAATAATAGTGTTTGATTGTAAATAATACTGAACACTACAATAAGATAATCTTTAACCACTTTAAACGATAAAACATCTCAACAACAATGAAAATAAAGATACAGTTGGCTCTTACAACCATGTGTTCCAGAATGTCTGATGTATGTTTATTAGTGGTTGGTGTGGCGTTGGAGCTTATATTATGTATGTGGGTCGCCTGTGCGGAGCACACAGACTAATTCGCCCAAGTTTTCTCAGATATCAATCTTTAGTAACGACCCTCGCCAGTCCGGGCCGGCCCTAGTGAGCCCATAATTCGCCCCCGGGAGCGGGACATTACTTAGCCGCGCCACTGACTGGTGCTGCTGACTGTACCACGTATTCGGATTTAGTCTCTACTTGACAAAGTATTAAGACAATTGGAAGGGTATACTGTGTATTAGGGTGGGCCAACCAAACTTTTTTTTAAATGTGTCTCAAAATTTGCGCAATTGAATACCGATGACAGATATCCGTCTTACCAATTTCAATAATACGATTATAACAATATTTTTAACGGAGAAAACTATATAATTTACATCACGTGTTTTATTTCTAGTATTTATTTCGTGGTGGAAGAACCAGTCCCCTGTGAGCCAGGGCTTCGACCTTTTTTACGATTTTTTTCTGATACTCTCTCGCAACCTCTTTAGTACGTCCATGTAGAATGGTCGGTTTGTCTTTGAGGAACAAACTTGTGTGCACATCATCTCTGAAAAAAATCAATGAGCATCGTCTTGATTCGTACGTTTACGAGTTTATGAATTGTTTCTTATTCGTTACGTTGTTTCTTATTGTCTGTGTCTGTAGGTATACATACCTAAGTGAAAAATGTCAAAAACTTATTTTTCTCGCTGGGGTCTTCAAACTACTGACACGTGAATGGTAAAAATTATTACAATAAGTTTTCATAAAATTTTCCTAAAATCAAATCAATGAAAGACCACCATTCAGAACCAGAAAGTTACTTGAAATTACTTTCGACCGGTCATTGGCTGAGTTGGCATCGCATTTGGGTCCCACCTCGTTTGGCAATTCCTCAGCTGGCCAAGTCCTCCATCACGAACCAAGTAACATTTTCCGCTTAGCGTGGGGGAGTTTGCCCGGAAAGAGGTTTGTATCGTGAAGAATTGAACAAATGACGCCTGGGTGAGACCCAAACGCGATACCATTTCGGCCACGACTGGTCAATGTGACTTTGAAGGACGTGATTGTAGCAAGGATGGACAGCTGACTACCAACGCTTCTTCTATAATTATATAGGACAAAGATATGTTAGGAAGCATAAACTTAGGTAGCTGGTAGCATAATTCATAGCCGTAGTCTCACTGGCTCCAGACGGGAGCAGTTGGAACTTTTGTGCGTTATTCTTCTTCTTCTCGTGCCGTTCAACGGACGTTAGCTATCTTGTTGGCTATGCGGACATTGTTTACTGCGGTCCGGAACAGCTCTATAGTAGACTGGCCAAACCACTGTCAGGTTTTTTCTTCAGCCATGCTGTTCTTCTTCCAGGGCATCTCACACTTCTCTGGATGTCTCATCACATATCCTAGATATTGAAGTTTACGGTTTTTTATTGTTTTAATAACTTATTTTACCTTATTCATCCAAATCATAACATCTTCATTTGTAACTCTGTCCATCCAGCTTATGTTTCTTTTGTAGATCTTCTTCTGTAGATCCACATCTCGAATGCCTCAAGTCGTCTTATCAGTTCTTCAGTAAGCGTCCATGCATCCGTTCCATAAAATAATACCGAAAACACACAAAATAGTGCTGTATTTACTGACAGTCCACCCTAATGTATATGAAAGCTCGTGATCTCGGACATTGCAGAATTCGAAAGCACGATCCAATACTCGGGCGCTTTCCGATAGTGAGTTCGTTTTAGGTTCCACGTAAGTTCCAAAGTTAATGTCGTCCGCCCGAACTTTGTACTCACTTGTTGTACTGATTGTCCTTTTTCTTCTTATTTCCCTTCTTCGTCTGTCTGCGGCCGGGAAAGCATCGTGTACTCTGCGATGTTCGGGCATCATCGGTCATTTATTATCATCTGTCTGGCAAGTTGGGACAAATAACGGCGCGGGTTCCAAAACTTTGCTTCTTTTGACAAAAGAACCCTTTCAGTAATTCTGTCGATAATAATGGAGTGTTGGATAGATGTCGTGGACAGGTCATTAATAAAATAAAATAAAAACAATGTTAATCATCACCGCGATATTAATGTTTATTATTTACTGACGCAGACCCGTGAATAATCACGGGATATCATAATAAGGAACTCTAGTGAAAAATATTATCGCTTTAAAAAATATGTTCATATAGACCAATAAACGCTGATTCTGAATATATAAGTTTTATTTCATAATATTAAACGTAGAGTTCTTAAAAAATTATTAAAAAGTGCATTTTTTAACGTCTCGTTAAAATACACTGTAAAGTTGGTACGATTGAATGGTTAGCGCTGACGTCACGCTTCACCAGTCATTGTATCACATTGTATTGAAATCAATTGAAATGTAGGTATCAGTATTAACAACATTTCATGTTATTCTTTATTTCATGCTGCTTATGGAGATTTAGTTGTTGTGTTAATTGAAACAATATTTAAGCCTTAATAATTCAGTATCAAAAATAGAGGTACCTATATTAGTTTATCTCAATTATTTAAAATATTCAAAAACTACTGCACAAAAAAAAATAGTACTGCTTCTTCCAGGGAGAATACTTCGAACAACGGAATTTCAAAATGGCGGTAGTTGATCAGCTGATTTCCCGATCCTATACTAATTTTTCAGGAGTGATGACTTCACACGATTTACAATATTTCCGGTGGTTTTCGGGGGGTCTTGAAAAATTAAAACTTTGACAATTATTTTAACTATTAAAACTAACTCTAAAAATAAAAATAAAAATGCAGTTATTTAAGTTAAAAGGTCATTATTTATAAAAAAAATTGGACTGGGGTTCTCTATTGTGGGATTGATAATTGCGCATGTTGGTAATTGCAAAAACAACCAACATTCCCTTCAGCATCATTGTTCAAAATTTTCGAAGTACCAAAAATTGAAGACCTCTATAAAAAAGATTCAATACTACAAATATTCAAAGAAAATGTAACTAAAAAATTTAAACTCAACTCATCACTAAGGCATAAATTTAACATCCAATTCCTCTATTTTCAACACAACAAATGCACAACAATTATATTTACAAAGGCATAAAATATTTTAATAGTCTTCCCGAAGAAATTAAAAAAATAACAGATTTCGTATCATTCAAGAAAAAGGTCAAATTAATCTTAAAAAAAAATCAACAACCATAACACCAATCAAAATGTTATAACTTCAATTCATGTCATATCAAAAATTAACATCACAACATAGTTTATATTTATTGTATACACTAACTTCCTCGCCTTCCCCCATTCAGAATTGAAACGTTGCTTGAAATGGCTCTAGCCGTGTTTAATGACCAGATCTGAATAGTCAGGTACTTGCTCATCTCCTTCCCCCTCCACTACCTTCGGCCTCATAATATACCCCAATTGGTGTTGCTATAGTCTCATTATCTCAAGACGGGAGCAGTTGGAATTCTTGTGCGGTATTCAAATAACAAATCCGCGTTCTGTGTTCATTGAGTCAGAGTTACAGACAGACACACAACCGAAATTAGTCGATGCAGGTGGTTAGAAGTTGGACTGGCTTATTTAGATACTTTTCAACACAAGTTATGCTCAGTGAAAAGTTCTGTAGGTATTGTATAAATCTTAGGGTTCATGGATGATGTTAAAGTTAAAATTACTTCTTTGTTGAAAACTTGCGAAGTATCTTTTTAAATAGTAAGTGCCTCCGTTTATGGAGATACTTACAAGATACTTGATCCTCGTGAGCGTATCATACGCGCCGATCGTAAGTACCCCCCGTACGATTTTGCTGGTGCCCGTTCGCGGCGCTACACGGTGGCTGTCGGTTTCCAATCAGTATCATGACACCGACAGTGCTGATCGCACGCGACGCGTCGCATCATTTGTACTTATTTGTTTGACGTTGACAGAAATGGCGTCGAAACATAAAAGTAATGTTAGCTTTGTTCTGAAAGTGGAAAAAATGCTTGTTTATATAACTGTACGTTACCAGAATACGTAAGAAAGGATTTAGTGGAGAAGGCATGGATTGATGTTAGATAAAAAGTCATACGACATCGCTTGACAGCGTGTTAACTACATGGCTGCACGTGAAAAATGATCAAGTTCAGTATATTTCGGATAGTGCCGTGTACGGAGACTAGCATTAAAAAGAAGTATATTTTTTTTATTTTTTTTTATTTTTTTTTATTTATTTTTTTTTTTTTTTTATTAGCGTTATAAACAGTCTGTACAAAATTCATAAATGACAGTGATAAAAATAAGTATGTCATAGACCAATAAAATAACGACAAATTTCAATTTAGAACCATAATTCAAAAATATACAATACCTACACCTGATATAAACAATTATGATAATATCTTCTTACTTAAATCTACAAAAAGTAATTAACTGAAAATTTTCAAGGGATTACAGTTAAATTTTGATGCATATCAATAATATATTTCAGGAAGTGATTTTATTTGAATTGGAACTGCTAAAAGTAGGAGAGAAAATATGGTGATACTAAAAATAAAAAAGAGAAATACAGAAATCAATGAAATATTAAGTTATTAGTTAAACATGTGGCATTCAAAAGTGTTATTTTTTTATGCATGCTGTGAATTTATCAAGGTTTGTATTAAACACATCGATATTTGGGCATAATCTGTTAAAAGTGCTACAGCTTCTTCTTACAAATACATTTTCAAGATAATTTGTCTTGCTCTTAGGGATATAAAAGGTGTCTGGAGATCGAGTAACTCTTAATGGACATCTGAAATGAATATTTTGTAGTAAGTACGGGCTATCAATGAAGTTATGAATAATCTTATAGAGCATTAATAGGTCTCTGATATCTCGGCGTTGATCAAGAGATTTAAGGTTTACGGGGACATAGTTTTCATCATTTTGCACGCGATAAGAGACATATTTCATAAACTTTTTCTGAACTCTTTCTATATTTGCTTTATATGTAGAACAATGAGGGTTCCACGCTGTAGAAGCATATTCCAGATGGCTTCTAACATAGGATATGTAGAGAGTCTTAAATGTTTGTGGATTTTTGAAAGCTGAACTTACTCTAAGAATAAATCCCAACATTTTCAAAGCCTTCGACGTGATATGCTCGACGTGAGATTGAAAAAGAAGCTTACTATCTAATAGAACTCCAAGATCTCTTATTACATTTACTCTATTTAAAATATTGTTCTTAATAATGTAGGGATATAATATTGTGTGTTTCTTTCGAGAATAAGATATAACACTACATTTATCTGCATTCAAAAGAAGGCGATTTTCTAGACAATATACATTAACCAGAGAGTCAAGGTCATTCTGGAGCTCTAGACAATCCATCTTAGACTTAATGATTTTGACAATATTTTGTCATCCGCATATAGGTACAGTTGAGAGTTACGAATAGTTTTGTTAACGTCATTCAAATAAATGTTGAATAAGAGGGGGCCAAGGTGAGATCCTTGGGGAACTCCTGAGGTTACGGGGACGAAACTAGAGCAGAATCCTTGTACAGTTACAGCTTGCGTACGATTGTCGAGATAAGAGGCTAACCAACGAAGGAGGTCACCATGTATACCCATTGCTTCGACTTTCTCAATTAAGATGCTGTGTGGGATTTTATCAAAGGCTTTGGAGTAGTCTGTGTAGACTACATCGACTTGATATCCGTTATCCATAGCAACAAGGACTGTGTGAACAAACTCACATAGATTAGTTTCTGTTGATTTTTTGGTGACAAAACCGTGTTGATTCGAAATTATGTGAGGTCGTATGCAAGGAAAAATGATATCAAAAACTATTTTTTCAAAAAGTTTACCCATTACATTTAACTTAGAGATTGGTCTGTAATTTTCAATATTATGCTTGTCTCCTTTTTTGAATATAGGCACAATGTATGAACTTTTCCATTTCTGCGGAAAAATTCCAGAAGATAATGAAGCTTTGAATATTAGACTTAGCGGATAACATAGAACACTAGCGCAATTCTTTAAGAATACAGAGTGTATACCATCAGGCCCACTGCCTTTGGTAGGGTCTAATGATTTAAGATATTTACAAACTAATTCAGTGTTTATATTAACATTATTAAGATTGAGAACTGAGGTGTTTGGATTATATGTTCGAGTTATAGACGAGGTGCACGGGGCGGGGGATTCGAAGGAGGATTGGAAATGCATGTTAAATAAGTTACTTATATCTTCCCCACCCGATACATGCTGAGAGCGAAGAAACATATTGTTAGGAATTTCAGAATTTTTTTGCTTAGATTTAACAAAGGTCCAAAAGTGTTTGGGATCGGTATTAATATTAATTTCAGCCATATTAATAAAATTATTGTAGCACACTTTTTCCATACACTTTTGTCGTTCTCGGAGAAGAGAGAAAGTTTGATAGTCAGAGTTACGGTTATAAATTTTGTATTTTTTATGAAATTTAAGTTTATCTTTAATTACTTTTTTTAATGCGGGACTGTACCATGGAGGATACCTGGAGTCTATGTTAATTGATCTAGATGGTACATGCGCGACAATTACCTTATTTAATTCAAAATAGAATCGTGCCGTAATTGAGTCTACATTGCTGCTGTTTAGAGTCGTTGTCCAGTCAACGGCTGCTAAGGCGCTATTAATCTGCACATAGTCAGCGTTGTGATAGGAGCGGACCGTGCGCGAGCGCGGCGTTTGGAGGGACAGCTCGCGGGATATGCGCAGCGACACCTCCAGCGAGCGGTGGTGTGCATCCTCTGGCACTAGTGGCATGTCGCACCCGATTACAGTGCACGCGCAATTCGATATCACCAGGTCCAGAACACGCTCGTTTACATTAAGCTGGCTGTTGAATTGACGGAAACTGGTAAAGTCTAAAAAATCAGAAAGAGTTGAAGTCAGTGCATCGATTGAGGATCGATTAAGTACCAGGGAACCGTCCGCGGTTGAAGGCGGAAGCGACGGGGCATGTCGTATGTTAAAATCTCCTAATAGAAGGAATTCATCATTGGGGAAATTGGTATGCAACATAGATATAAATTCAAAAAAGTCACCTAATGATTTAATCTGCTCTGCGCCTTGCACGAAATACGAACAGTATATACGTAGTTTAGAAGCACTTGCACCAGAGTCTAGTGCAAGAGTAGCTGTAGCTGTCTCTGAACGCTTGATGGGCGGGAGGAAGGGTGAGGGGCATGTGGGTAGTTCGCGGCGTACTGCAATAAGTGAGCCACCGCCGAGTGCCTGGTCTAACGAAACATAGTCGCGATCACAACGATAAACTACATACCGTTCATCAAATAATTCAGAGTCAAAAATGCTTGGCAAGAGCCATGTCTCAGTCAGGCATATCACGTCATAATTGGCATTCAAAACACCGGTTAGGAAAACATGGGATTTAGTTCGGAGACCTCTAACATTTTGATAATAAATATTCAAATCACCGATAATATACATTTGTATGGAACATATAGGTTAAGCATAGATATAAACATTAAGAGCACATACTTAATATAAGAAATTGTCAATAAAATTAATGCCACATTGTTATTATAATACCCGTAACTTGTAAAAATAAACAATAAAAATAATAAAGAGTTATTGTAAGTTCCTAAACCTGATCCTATGATTATGAAGCATATTAAAAGCACATATCTACGTAAATGAAAAATTAACAGTAAAAATGGTAACATTATGATGGTTATGTTTTGAATGAAGAAGGGTACTTGTGGTTTCGTCACAATTACGTAGATTGTAAGTATCATCATGAACGGAGGGCCTTATTCTGATTTGCAATTATGAATAGTGAGGGAATTATCCCGTTAAATTACAGGAGACTATTTGTCCCAGCTCACACAGGTCAAGTGGTGTGCAATTCCCCAAATTTCAAAATAGCTTCATTTATAACTAATGTATTCAATAACTCAAAAGTTTTTGCTCCAAAATACACCATTAGAAATTCTTTTGACTTGATTGATGAGCTAGAAAACTTACATATCCCCAATGGTGCAAAATTAGTCTCCTTCGATGTTGTTAACCTGTTTCCAAATATCCCCGTAGCTGAAAGTAAAAATGTTTTATCTAAATTGCTACAAAATTCAAAGTTACCAAATAATTTCTCTAAGGATTTATCTCACCTGTTTAATATATGTCTTAACCAAAACTATTTCCAATACAATGAATGTTTTTATCAACAAAAAGAAGGCTTGGCCATGGGGGCACCGACATCACCCCTCATCGCTGATATTATTCATGGACAATTTAGAAAATAATATTTTCAATAGTAAATAACCATTATTACAAAACTTATTGTTATGGAAGAGATATGTTGACATGTATTCTGTGTTTGGTTGGGAACCAAGAGACAACTGAACTCCTTCCTGTTGCTAATAAACTCCTTCCATAAACAAATTAAATTCACCATAGAAATAGGAACCAATTCTACCTTAAACTTTCTAGATCTTACGTTATTAATAATAAATAATAAAATCGAATTTAAAATCTACCGCAAACCGACGTTCACTGACATAACGATTCACAATTCCTCTAACCATCCCAACTCCCATAAACATTCAGCGTTTCATTCCATGACACATAGATTATTTACAGTCCCTTTATCAAATACCAACTTTGCAATAGAACTATCTACGATCAAACAAATCGCAATAAATAACGGTTACAACCCAAATATAAAATTTAAAAAATTATCCATTAGTAAATTTGTATACAATAGTCCACCTCATAATAATAATATACCAAGTAATAATAATCAACCTCATCAATGGCGTAGAATCCTGTACATCAATAATTTCTCTCAAAAAAATGTTAAAAATCTCCCATCAGAAATCAAACCAGCATTTTACACTAATAATAATATAGGAAAAATTTTAATGAACGGTAAGGATAAGGAAGACAGTCTATCACACTCGGGAATTTACTCACTTCAATGCAGCGTTTGCGCATTTTTTTATATTGGTAAAACAGCGCGCAACATAAACACCCGTGTCAAAGAACATCTTCGATGTTTACACAGCTCTGGATTTTCAGAATTTGCAAACCACTTGATTGAAAAGGATCATAAATTTGACAAAAACGCTGGCGCCAAACTTATTCATAAAAACGACATCGGTATAAGGTTGGATAATTTAGAGGCACTTGAACTTAGGAAAGCCATAAACACTAATAGTAAGGTAGTAAATAACCAACTTAATTTAAATAAAAGTCCCATACTAAGATTGTTCCCTATTGATAAAGAACACGTCCGTTCCCTTCCCAATTCTCCATCTATGCCTCTCTCTTCCTCCTCCACTTGACGAGTCCAGCCCAGCCCATTTTTGGTAAAATATATATTATAACACAAATGTAACCTAATGTTAGTAGAGTATTATACTGCCCTGATGAAGCTACGGTTGTAGCGAAACCCGGTCGGCATAAAGTATAAAAATAAAAGTGGTGTTTACAAAGTTATTGTTTTATTTTAAATTAATAATGTCACATCACAAAGTATCCGCTTCATATGAACAAAAAAAAAATTATATGTTTCAAAAACAGTTCAAAAACAATAAAATTCAAGAACAGTTTTTAGTTTTTGGATATGTTCAGAAATACTCCATTAATTTGCATTTTAAAGTAAAGCGGAAATTTTTTGACCATCTGAAAAAAACGCCAAATTTTCTGAATTTTCTCTAATTCGTTAGTCGATTCTCTTTCAATTCAAATGTTTTACCGATGAGACCTAAAATTTGTTTCGCAGTTGTCGTCAGTAAATATCTAATTCCTACCCCTGGCCAGACAGCCTTCAATGCGAGATGACTGCCGGACCGCTACAATATGGATGAAAGCAGTCACCTATACCTACCCAACTTAATCCCCGAAGTAATGTCTGAAGGGGCTATCACTAACGTCCTCGGCTCCGGGTCCGCCGACCCCGACTGGGGACTGGGCCCGACCGCCCCGCGGACGAGGTGTCGGAGCGGTGTCGAGTCACTCTCTTGTTTGTTGTGTTTCCAGCGGAGTTGCGGAGTCGAGTGCGGACTGCAGTTTGCACTCATTGCAGTTTGCCCAGCACTCGACTGCCGGCGCTCGGTAATTGCTGTTGTAGCTCGCGTCTGCTACCTTTTCCTTTTCAATTCCCTCCCTTCCCGGTTCACGTCCCGAGTATTTCCCGTCCGATTATTTCATACTTAAGATGATGATGCTATTATGTGTATGTCCAAAATGGTTGTGTAAAAGTCCGAGAAAGCTTCCATTTCAGGCTTTCGTGTAACCATTTGTGTTTATGCTCAGGTTATTGTAGAAGTAAAGTTTAGTTAGGTTAGGTTCGATAAAGCTTGTAAAAGCTTCAATTTCGAACATTTCCACAGTTAAATCCAACATTTTTCAAAATCTCAAGCTTTTATGTTAACGTTTTCATATAGCTACTTCTAATTGGCGCGTTTTATACAGACGCACAACAGTAGTCGGGTTATTTATATGTACCTATATCACTTCGACTTTACAGAATAAGTGGTAATGACTTGAAAGCAATTTGAAAAGTATAGACTTTAGCTCGCATTCGTTAAGCTTCTTTCTGGTTTGTTTTTGTCGCTTTTGATTGGGGTGTTTCAATTTTCGTTACATTTCATTGAGCTTTTTATATATACAGGGTGTAACAGGACGTACCCGAGGGATTTTAACCAGCGATTCCTGACCATATTTTTGAGTAAAAAATGTAAATGAAATTTTTGTCTCCGGTGACTTTTTTGATGACATTTTATTTTTATTTTTTTTTTTTTCTTCCAATTCTAACAAAAAAAAAATTCTTCCGCTCGTTGTCATCGGTCACTCAGCCGAATAACCGACCAACCCCTCACCCCGCCTCCAACTGTCCAACACCTACCATTTTTTAATGTTTTTGTAGAAAAAATAAATAAATAAAACATCAAAAATATCACCAGAGATCAAAATTTCATTTTCAATTTCAATTTCATTCCAAATAATGCCAGGAATCGGTGGTTAAAATCCCTCGGGTACGTTCTGTTACACCCTGTATAATTGTGATCGTAATTATGTCCTATATTTAGATGCACACATATTTATATTTACTAGCAATACTTTGTTTCAACTTAGTTACTGTAAGAAATAACCATTTTTGTTACCGGAGAAGAAAAATAATTTCTTATATACCTTACCTACAATCTCTTTGGTTTTGATGTTTAAGCCATGAAATAGTTTATGTTACTATGTGCATAGAAATATAGGAACATGATAAAACAGAATAGTCACAAAAAACATCAACTACCTATTAGTTTAAGTTAGGTTTATTTATTATTATTATTTTTAGTTTGTAAAACTCCATTGAATTTGTTTTTATTTAAAGGAAATAATATTTAACAATGTTATTGTCAATTTCTTCAAGTATTTTAGTTTGTATTATTGTGACAGTTGTTTCGGTGTTCAAAGCCATTATAAAATTTTGATCACTTTTCTTCAATGTTCAGTTTAGTCGTTGAGCCAAAGCTTACATAAATATAAGTGTATTACAATTTGCATAAGAATCCATTTGATACGTTATTGGTGCGGCGGAACATTAATTTGCATTAGGGTCAATCTCTTGTTTCGTGCCCGCCTCCCGTTGGCTTGGATCCGGGACGCTTTATGACAGTGACACGGAACATTTCCCTCAGATTAATGATCCCCAATATCGCCGTGTGACTGGCTCCTCTGGCAGAGTCGCATTCACCACTGACAGGATCATTTTATTCTGTCACCGAAAAGATCACGCTGCCTTTAACTTTGTGACGGGATCTCGACTTTTTGAATAATGCCCAGAACCTTTTTTATTAAATTTATTTATTAACACATTTCTTTAAAAGAAAGAAAATCGTTCCCGGGTTACGAATAACCTGATAACATTTGAAAAAAAAACTTTCTTCCATTAGAGAGTAGACTTCCGGCGTACTTCAAGGTTCTCATTTAGGGTCATTACTATTTAATGTACATTACTATTTAATACATTAATGTATGTATAATTATTGAATCGAACAAACCCGAAGAAGTAAATATTTCAAAATGCAATATATTTTCATTTACATGTCACAAAAACAATTTTTTTTTTACTACACACGGACACATACGATAGTGAAGTAGAATTTATCAGAGACCTTTGGGTAATCTGGATGTTTAACTTAAATTTATTTTTCTTACATTATCAATATTTTCTTTCGTCTATCTTGTTTTACTAACTAATTAAAAGTTAGTGGCATTTCACATTGCATCGTGCACTTCCTCAATCTCTAGAATAAAATTATTATTATATATATATTATTACTTTTATGTTGGCGTGGTTTTCAAAACCTGAAGATTAACCTCTTACTCTCTGATCTTTAATTCTGAGTATAGTTGTGTGCAGTTGCAGCAGACATTATTTGCATAATCTTCCGTTGTAGTTGGCGGCTTTACCTTTATTTTGTGTACCCGCAAAATAAAGTCTATCGAGTTAGCCGAGCCAGTAAGCCCTCGATCCAACACTGTCACCGTGCAAGTGCCTGGAGTCGTCTCTACTATCTAGCCACTTGCCATACTAGCTCTCTGGGTAGATGTGTACTGGGTACTGGGTAGAGATTGCAATCTGGAGAATCCGAAGTTTACGATTATTTTCAGTGGAATACGAAGTTTCAAATTTGAATTCCGGGTATGCGGAATTGCGGATCTATATATTTATATATATATATATATACATATTTCAGTCATCTTTTTTTTAAAGTTTTCTAATGCTTTGTAGAAGGTTCTTACGTAAAGAAAAATTGAGAAAATTGCGCAGAAAATTGGAAAATTTCTAAGAAAATTTAACGACTATTTTAACTTCGCACGTTTGACAGTTCGCGCGTTTGATGAACGTGAACTTAGTAGGCAATTTATAACAAAAAAATTGTCTACGCATTTTAAAAATTTAGATATTTTAAATAGGTACCTATGTTCGGTACCAAATTAGATTGATTCTACTAATTTATAGTACAAGTGAATCTGTTTTTTTTGTTTAATTCATATTTTGTTAATTGAAATTTTTAAGAATGATAACTTTTTCCCGGATTTTTGGTTTCAAGAAATCCGAAAATTCGGATTTTTCAAAACAGATCCGGATTTGCAATCCCTAGAACTGGGTAGCCGGGTAGTCCCGTATCTCCTCCGAGTCTGTGTGTGCTCCGCCGCAGGTTCGCCCACCTCTATAATCGTGTTTATCACCTTGGATCGGACGAAAATAAGCAAACAAGTCCAGGTGCCTCAAGCCCGCAGTGCTGCCGTGTTTAGCCTGCTGCCTCCACTACTCCACTCACTTCCCTACTAGCTATACTAGCTCTGCCTCGTCTACCTTGGTCGATGCTCGTCTAGCATCCAGCGGTGCGGCGCGCGGCGCTTGGGGACTTGTCGTGTTGCTCAACCGACCGACGACTTATGAATATTGGACCCACAGGGACGAGTCTTTTTCGATTTTAGCAGTTACCCTGTCTAATATGATGTACCTACACTATAATAATTAAATTTATTCGTGTTACCATTTTACATTTTTAAATCAGCGTTTTGTTTTTGGTACTAACTTGTTATAACTAGTAGTTAGTTGTATGAACAACAACCTTATGTCCAAAAAAGTATGTTTCTAATATTCTCTTATTTAATTAATCAAAACCAAAATTTCCTCTGAAACCATAAGATTTGTAAGTAGATACCTTAAATACCTAACTGCAAACTTATAGATATACCACAAGTTCATAGAAAATGCGTTTAACAAGGTAAGCTCGTATGGGCCTTTTTCGAAAAAAAAACTCGTGGGGCTGCTTTCGAAATTTCGAACGTGTGACGTAGCTTGAAGTAAAACACTGCCACTTGTATTGCAGTCAATTCAAATTTCCCAGTGGAACATGGACTTCGAAGCTACGCCACGAATTTTTAGTCAGTCACCGTTCTACCCCTCGATGTGCTAACCTTGTGATACGCATTTTCTACGAACCTTAAAAAGGCTTCGAACTACCAACACTGAACTTTTTCTCATCGTATTTAAAATCCAGAAACCAATTTGTTTCGATAAATGGACATAATTCAAAAAAGTTCCAAGCGCAATCTGGAATTCCCCAAGGGTCTAACCTCGGACCTATGTTGTTTCTAATACTTATAGATGACACCCAAAACTGTGTTAGGAACGGCAAATGTCTGCTATTTGCTGATGACCTTAAAATTATAATGGAAATAAGCTGCCAACAAGGTTGCTTTAAAATGCAAACTGCTCTGGATGCACTATCTGAATGGTCGTTGGCAAACAAATTAGATTTTAACACAAAGAAATGTGTCACAATGTCCTTCACTCGTTGTAAAAACATTATAGTTTACGATTATAAAATAAAAGGTGAAACGTTATCACGTGTAAAATCCGTGAAGGATCTCGGTGTCGTCTTTGATCCCGGACTGACATTCTCTTGCCATATATCGCAGCTCATTCAGTCTTGCTACAAACTTCTTGGATTCATCATCAGGACTTGTAAGCAGTTTGATAACCAAGAAGCTATACTAGCGTTATTCGATGGTATACTGAGAAGTAAGCTGGAGTACGCGAGCGATGTTTGGGCACCGTACCACCAGAAGTACATTGATATGTTAGAGCAAATCCAGAAGAAATTCCTCAAGTATGTTTATTTGCGGAAGCATGGAACCTATCCAAGGTTCATGCACCATATTGACTTACTTGAGGGAACTGATTCTGTGAGTCTAGTATTAAAAAAAATAATAAAACTAGACGGAAAGCAAGTCTTGCTATTCTGTCTTTCAAAATTTGGAACAATTTCATCGATAGCCCATTTCTCTTGGGATGCTATGATTTATATTATGTACCAGACCACTACAGCCGAAGTCGACATCATGACTTATTTAAAGTACCGAACGGCAGAACAGACGAGGGGAGTGGTGCTGTTAAATGAAATTTCAAACCATTTGGATGTAAGTGACTGTTATTTATATGCCTTAAAAATATTATTGAAGAGTCACTTGTCTAAATGCTCATAGGATTTCACAACAGAATAATTCCAATTACAGTACAATTTAGTTACAATTATACTGTAATTGGAATTATTCTGTTGTGCAATAATAATAAAAAATAAAATAAAACAAAATAAATCTTGGGTAAATCGTACATTTTATATAACATTTTTAAAAAATGTATAAGGAATCACACCGTTGCGTTGTCCAAAGAAACTTCACTTTCTTTAAATTTTTTAAAATTTTCTTGAGGCTGGTAGGTACCCAAAATTATATTGAAAAAATGCGAATAAGAAAGTTCAAATAAACACGAAGATTTAACATTTGAAAAAATTATCTTTACTGAAACGTTAAAATGGCCACCATCTTGAACCGGAACCGGAACGTACAAACTGATTTGGAGGAAAATGAAATGCAAAACAGTCTATCTAAAATAGACTTGGCGTAGCTTTTCCAAACATGTGTTTTTTGGATTAGAACAATTGATTTTCAGAGTCATTTTGATTTTGTTGACATTTGAACGGTCTCTGTTGAACGCTGATTCTCGTATGTCAGCTTTTGATCAAATGATGATTAGGTACCTAATCGTCACAATTTGGTTATTAGCTGAAACGGGCCGAGAATTGGCGCTTAACGGAGAACGTTGAAATGACAAAAAGGGTGATGAATGTCGATCGAATCAAATGCAACAGATGTTGAAATACCTCGGGCTTGCGAACCCTCGTGCCCCTGAGGTGATTTCATCACAATCCGGCGCTATATTGACCATTTTAATAGAGGTTAAAACACCCTAAGCTAACTAACAAACACGCCGTTTCCCGCAGGGGTAGGCAGAAAGGACGGACCTATTCGAGAACTTGGTTTTGGCACACACTCCTTGCCTCATTCTCATACATACTGTTTTATTATTCTGACTTTTGACATGGCTCGACTTAAGTATCAGATTAACTTAATTCATATTTCTTGCTCGGGCGTCCCCGACTTCTGCCACCCACTTTGTGACGTGTATTGTCTTATCACTTCTTCCTTCGTTCATTCGCTCTACCACATGCCCAAACCATCTGAGCATTTCTTTCCTCTTTTAAATTCGGCCTACTCACCCTAAGCTTATTGTATTAAATTCGGAAGCGCTCCATCTAGTAATTCTGTCGTAGCACCCTGTCTTACTATTATGCAGATATTGGATATTCTGCAGAAAACATTGAATACATCATTATCATCATCATCTTTTTCCCTTGTCCTATTCGGATCGGGGACCCACTGCATCGACAAGGCGCCTCCATTCTTCCCTATCTTACGCTGATTGTTCGGACTCCGTCCTTGGCAGTCCCATCCTCTCCTCACACAGTTTCTAGTTGTCTCGCCCAATTGTGTCTGGGGTGGCCCACTGGATTTATTTTACCCTCTGTATTTTACTGGGAATTCGGTCATTAGACATTATTAGTACGTGCCCAAGCCACCTCAGTTGCGATTTTTCTGTGAAGAGTAACACAGGTTCAATGTTTAGATTTAGATCGTCTCGGATCGTCGAGTTTCTCATTTGATCCCATTTCGTAACTCCTGACACTCCTCTCAAGTACCTCATTTCGGCAGCTTGGACTTGCAAGCATCATACAGCAATTTTTTTTTTTTTTTGCATATTGTTTGTGAGTTTCTTTGTTATGAATTTTAGCAGAACCAAGCAGCAGTGCAGAAAACGTTCCCCGTTCTGTGTACACTGGTGCAGTGTACAGTGTGCGTCGTACATACCTTATTTCCTCCAAGGTGCATACGTACCTAGTTGTAGCTCCAGTCTCTTATCTCTCGCATCTAGTGATTACGCCGCGCTCGTTTAAGGCATGCTCAAGTGAACCACATTCGCCGGTGCATAATCCATTACTTGTTGAGACATTGATCTAGTGAGTTGCGATGACGGCCGGCGGGCACTGCGGGCAGGGGGGCGATGCGATGCTAGAACTACTCGGCGAGTTGCCAGCGTGTACCCAGAATGTACCTGTAGGTAAGTATTTGTATATCTGGGGTGCTTAACCAGTGGTTATAACGTTTTTTTAATTTTCTTTTTCTTTTTTTGCGAAATAAACGTTACAACGGTCAGTGGTTGAGTGGGCATAGCGCTTGGGTCCCACCTGGGCGTCACGTGTTCGCTTCCTCGGCTGGCTAAGTCCTCCATCATAACACAAGCAATATTTTCGGATTTCTGTTGTGGTAGTAGGAGATTTTCAAACATTGTTGGGTTATTCGTAACCCGGGAATGTTTGTCTTTCTTTTTAAAAAAATATAATAAAAAAATGTACATAATTTATAAAAATTACTGGGTTGCATGAACCAGTGAGGTTTCCGCATAAACTTCCTTAGCCCCGTTGGAGTGATTTGAAATTAGGATGAAACGGAAATGACGTACTAAGGCACCTGCGATGCATCAAACTGCGCTAAAGGCTCCTATTGGTTGAGATATAAAACAGAAACGACGATAGATCTGCGCTCATTGACCACTTTGTTTTTTTACGGGTCGTCGGAATATAATGTGTAAATTCGCGCCTAGCCGAGCGCGTTCCATAGCGCAGCGGTATAGTGCGTCGCACATCCTGACGAAATCCAAAAAAAATAACATTTTTGTTTTTGTAAATCAATATCCATTCTTCAAACCACTTTAAAATAAACAAGCAAAAGAAAGCGACATCTAGCGACTTTCTAGTTTCACTTCTATCGCGTTTGAATTACACATTCTAATTTTTTTTACATTAGCTCCACGCAGGAGGTCCCGCAGAAATATATTCCCTTTGGGCCTATATCATCTTTGGGGACGCTGTGCGGAGGGTTTTTTTTAGGGAAAGGAAGGTGATGAACTTCTGATAAGGAAAAAGAGTAGGAAACTGCGGGTCGACGTGCCTAGGAGAGACGGACGTATGAATTCATCCTTCCCACTGGCAAGGCGATGGGTCGAGAGCGTCCGGCTGCGGAGGACAAAAATCTCCCTCAACCAGTCTCTCGGATCCGGACCACCACGCAGTAGACGGGCAAATGCATTGGCCGCCAAGACCTAGACAAACCTCACCCGTTAATCCGGGCACCCCTGCTGTCACCAAACGAGCGAAACACTTGGGGTAACCTATGGCAGAGGTGTTGGTTACCAAATAAACGGTTCCCGGGGCGGCAGTACCCATACCCGCTTCTCATTTTTAAGGTACATTTAAACTACATATATGCACAAAACAAACAAAATCATTTCAAGACCTTACATAGGCAGAGAGAGCAAAGCGGGACGAGAAGGAATTCGTAATTATTAACTTTTTTGTTTCAATTTTCCTAGTTAGCATTTAGTTAATTTACCTGACAATAAATGGAAAATATCAGCGTTGAAAAGATGTTATCGTATTTTTAAGTCTTTCAAAAAAATGAATGTTGTGTGTAGTTGGTTTTTCAGTTTTTTTAGTTTGTTGTTAGTTTTAGTAATTTTTTTAGTTTGTTGTTAGTTTTAGTAAGTTTTTTTAGTTTGTTGTTAGTTTTAGTAAGTTTTTTAGTTTGTTGTTAGTTTTAGTAAGTTTTTTAGTTTGTTGTTAGTTTTAGTAAGTTTATTAGTTTGTTGTTAGTTTTTTAGTTAGTTTTAAATTATTATTTTTTTTTTTTTATTTTATATTTTAAACTTTATGAGTAAAACCTCAAATTGTAATATTTAAATAAATGAAGACAATATAAGCGAAACTCAATCGAAAATCTGGAAACAGAAAAATCAGAAAAACATATTGACACCTCTGGGACTCGAACCCAGAACCTCGCAAACGCGCTAACCACTGCGCCACGGTGTCGATATGAAATTCGGTCATGTTTAACTGTACCATACTTCGACTAAGAACCACCTACATTATCTTCATTTTCTTTACTTATAATTTCATATCGACACCGTGGCGCAGTGGTTAGCGCGTTTGCCCGGAAAGCAAGAGGTCCTGGGTTCGAGTCCCAGAGGTGTCAATATGTTTTTCTGATTTTTCTGTTTCCAGATTTTCGATTGAGTTTCGCTTATATTGTGTTCATTTATTTAAATATTTTTTTTTAGTTTGTTGTTAGTTTTAGTTAGTTTTTTAGTATTTTTAGTTTTTTGTAGAAATAGTTGGTTTGAGCGCGTGTTTCGTATTGGACAGTGGAAATGAATGTTTTCTTGAAGGTAGTCATCATCACAGTATTTTTAATGATTTAAAATAAATAAAAAAATCGGTCAAATATGTTTATTCTATCTTAATTGTTCTGTGTTCGGATCGACCCAAAATTTTGCTATACTTATGATTACGAATTGTATCAGGGATACGATTTTACGAGTCTTGACACAAAGGACCAAATTATTGTAAACGTTTGGAAAGAATCTGAGGTACCTACAATCAAAGTTCTAACCTATAATCGCTCGTACGGCCGTTGTTGACAAAAATCACCGAAGGGCCTTCAACAATTTATCATTAACACTAAATAATATTTTTATAATTATTTCGTATTATTCATACTATTATAGGGTATACTATTAAGGGTTTAGCTAACATAAAAATTAAAATATGGAAATCGGCAGATAAATATATTTATGTTAGCGTAGCACAGCTGCATTTTCACTTTGTATCCGAGTTATTATAAACGCAATCGTTAAATCTTCATGAATCTGCTAGTTGCGCTGCGAGTATACAGAAAAACATTATTCTCGGCGTAGTTAATTATATTGTGCGGATGTGTTATTACTAGAACGAAGTGTGTTACTTTTTGCTTCGGCATGTGTTATTATTATTATTTCTTCATTAGTGTATATATTTTTTTTCTTCGAAGCGTTGATTTATGCGCTGAGCACTAAAGAGAGGTAACTTTAATTACAGATCAAGAAAGCACTCATTTTGCACCTTACGAATAGAATCATGATGTTTTACTGAATTTCTTTCGGATCACGAAGAAAATCTTTTCGTATATTATACCTGCATTTGCCTATGGTACCTACGGTGAGTAGGCTTTTATACCGAGACTTAGTTCAAAGTTAACATTAAGTTAATATTTTAAGACAAGTTGAAGGAACCAGGAGGCAGCGGAAAATCATATATACATACCTATACTTATCTTTCTA
This sequence comes from Limnephilus rhombicus, assembly GCA_929108145.2. Lineage (NCBI taxonomy): Eukaryota > Metazoa > Arthropoda > Insecta > Trichoptera > Limnephilidae > Limnephilus > Limnephilus rhombicus. The sequence continues at coordinate 6,224,530 of OV815285.1, forward strand.
CCTATGTATACAGGTTGTTTAGGAAAGTAATTGACTTTCTTTAACCTGTGATTCCTGACACTATCTATATATCTATCTATCTATCTATCTTCTATCTTATTTTTATATCTTCTATCTATCTATCTATATAAATAAAAATGAATCGCCAAAATGTATGTACGCGCATAACTTCCGAACGACTTTACCAAATAGGATAATTCTTTTTTTGTTGTGTTCGTTATTGTCAGGACAAGGTTTGTATTAAACTACACATTTAATATACCTTCTCGTAGACTCAGAAATAAAGACCTGCTTTTCCTCAATCAGCACTCGACTAACTATGGTTATCACTCACCACTGTCCAGAATGTGTAGACTGGTCAACTCACGTCAAGACCTTGATTTTTTTGGTTGATTTCTGTCGCTCTTTAAACAAATGAAGATATGTCCTATTCACCCTAATTTTTGCAAGGTCTTGACGTGACTTGACACTCATTTTTTCTTCTATTTTCACTGTTTGTCTTTGCTTTCATGTACCATCCGAATCCTTACATTGTTCATTTCTATACTTCGTGATACTTTGTTTTAAATTGGACGTAAGTCCGTAAATAAAAAAATAAAAAATTCTTATGAGCTCTGGTATTATGAAATTTGTATAAAAATTAATCGCCGAAATGTACGTACGCGCATAACTTCCGAACGAATGCACCAAATTGGATAATTCATTATTTGTTGTGTTCATTATTGTCTGGTGAGCTCTGGAATTTGTCTAAAAAAATTGCAATATGTGGTACGCGAGCTGATGGAAAACTAAATGTACCGGGAATTGATTTATAGAACGCGGGAGGGGGGGGGGGGGAACCAGGGAGGGGGGAGGAAAACCTGGGCGGGGGGAGGGTAACTCGTGATTGGGGTTTACGGGACGGGGGATGGGGGAGGTGGAGTGGGGAGAGTGAAAGAGGACGCGGGAGAGGAATGGGGGGAGGCGGAAGGGGAACGGGACGAATGGTAAAGGACACGCAGGAAAAAAACAATATCTTTAATAAATGGCATAGCAACGCAAGCCGGGTACCAGCTAGTTTGGAATAAAAATTGTGAATGAAATTTTAATTAAAAGCATTAAAAAATCACTAGTTATTGGATTGTTATGGGCAGGGTGAGGGGTTGAATGTTTACTTAACTAAGTGACCAGTGACGACATGGGGAAGAATTTTTTATTGTTTGATCTGAAGAAAAAAAGTTTGAAAAAAATGCATTAAAAAAGTCACTAGAGACCAAAACTTCCTTTACGTTTTTTACTCTAAATAACGTCAGGAGTCATAGGTTAAATAAGTCAAGTACTTCCCCTGTATAATATAACAGAGTGTATGTGGCGGGCGGCGTTGCTTTGCTTTTTGAACGAACTACAGTTTTATTTCGAGATTTATGAAGTTTTGTTTACTTGACCTTTCAGATAAGAGGAAGGTCAATTTCTACGTGGGATTTCAAAAAACCACATCCATTCCCTTTTCCCAGTAGGTACTTAAGGGGGTATTCTAGTCTAGAAGCATGAATTGTATGTATTTTTTCAGGTGCAATAAAAAACCAATAATATTTTTAGTTTCCATTATTTTACCAAATATTTATTAAACATTAAAGAATACATTAAAAAAAATCAAACGAAATTATTAAAAATTCAAAAAGTTACAGGGTGTTGAAGTGGGGGTCTCAAAAAATTGAAGCGCCTTGGTTGACGCGCTTGCAACCCGCCTAGTAATCAGAAAAAAAAACAGTAAATTAATTCTTAATCCAAACAAATGCTACTATGGCCCGTACCCCGAAAAGGCAAAATGGCGGCTGTCTCAAATAAAAGGCATTTGTTAATCCGTTTTTTTTTTTAATTTTCCGATTTTTTTTTAAATAGTAAAAATTAAAATTTTGTCATAATTCTAGTAGGGGCGATAGAGTAATGTATAGAAAAGGCTCACACCAAATTTCAAGTAAATTGGTTCCGTAGAACTTGAGATATCGTGTCAAACGTCTCGAAAAAAGTAGTTTCGAGAATAATGCGTTTAAAGTTTGGTTTTGTTTAGATTCTAGTTAGATTCCGTCTAAACCGCGACACTAAAATGGTTATAACTTTTTAAATAATCCGAATTTCGAAAAATCCTTTTAAGGAGATACTTTGAATATCTAAACAATGGAAATATGATTTTTTTCTAGACTAGAATACCCCCTTAAAGTTTAGTTAGAATTTTGATACTCTTGATGAAAATAGGCACGCTTGATGTTCAAAATAAGAGGAAAATTGTTACTGTGTACGTCTCATTTCGAAAAACTCTGCGTAAAGCCCGGCCACGTCGGGAACTTCAGCTACAATGCTATAATAACATCGAAGTCAAAACCGGTCTGTTTTTTCCTATAATAAAGGTGATGTAGTACCCAAAGTAAAAGTGTCTTATTTTATAATATGTAGTATGATTACCACTCTTGCTCTAATAGCTGTAGGAAAGGTAAAGAGGATTCAATTCACTCTAGGTGTCAATATCTCATCTGTAGGCTTAGATAATGAACGGAGGTGAACTGACAAAGCTCTTAGAATTGAAAAAGTCGTATACGCCGTCAATTGAATCTGTTCGGGACAATGACGTTACATTGGTGCGGGCTTAGATAAAATCGTTGAAATATAAGAAGTTGTGGCTAAAGATATCATTAACTAATTAACTCCTATTTTATTACTAAAGATGCATGCGGACTGCCAATACACATTATAGTTAATATTTCAATTCGACATTTATAGTTTAGGAATGTCATCCATAGACAGATCTACCATTGCTGCCACCAGAAAACGAGTTCTTTTCTGGTGGCTTTTTCGTGTCAATATCGGTTTGGTTATCGAAAGTGCTACCGTGCTCTAGATATGTAAGTAAAATCGTCGAAAATTAAGTCTGTCGATCCAATACTGTTAAGTTATAGTTATAAATTTGAGCGTCCGGAACCTCCTGGTGAATTTTAAAATGATACTATCAGGGGAATAACGTCAATATGGGAAATGCACAATGGGCCTATGGCATGAGTGCAATCAATAATAAAAAAAATAATATTCTTTTAATATAATATCAAACTGACATCGCTGCTTATATTCCATTAGTGCGATAACAGAATCTGTGCATAACGCAGGTAAAGTAAGGAACTAAAAACGACGATAAAAAGTTATGACTCTCGTTAATGCCGTTGAATCCCAGGGATTGCAATTTCAAACACGTTTTATTAATAAGTAAATGGCTTTATGCTTATTATCTTCCATTCGCACTATAATATTATATCAAATTTATGTTTTATATCATGTAAATGTTAATAAACATATATTACGTAGGTTTATGCTTTGTTTTGTTACATGTTTACACGAACAAATTGTGATATTTATTGTAATCAACGCATACGGAATTTTCGCGTAAAGCCAGACCCATCAAAAGCATGTAAAAGACATTTTAATTTAAAATTTATCCCGTATTTTAACATACAGATTTGTTATCCCTGTTCCGGTGAATTTCGCAATGAAAGTCGAGCGTGGCTTTGAGACTAAATCTGGCAGCAAAAATGTGACAGTAGTTTAAATGTTAATTATTTACGACATTCACAAAATGTATAGTAATTATTCCCGCATTGTTTTTAGGATAAATGATAAATTGGGCTGAGGCCTGGCAAGCGGCTCTCCTTAAAATGTTTCATATTTTTCTTTGTTATGGGCTTAGTGGGTGATGAATGACCGCAACTTTTTGACGGTTTATTCATATTTAGTGAGCCAAATTTACGTTTTGTTGTGTTTTTCCTGGCGAGCATATCGCTCTGTGGTATTGTGTATGAAATAAAACGCTCCTTTTATTTCTACTAATTATAAACTACCAATTTTCTCAATCTCTTTTCCTCGAATTAATATCGGAACACGATATGATTTTTTGAACTAAAAAACTTGCAGAATTTAAAAATAACATTATCTCAATTTCAATTTTCCTTCTTTTTTTTACAAATCCATGTTCCATATTATGTTCATACTCATAATAATTTGACTGTTCTAAAACGGGAATCAAAAAAATTATGTATATATATATATATATGAATAATCTTGTACTAAATAAAAATAATAAATCTTATTTAAATTAAATTAATAAATAAATAAATGGAGTTCTACTAATAATTAACAAGTGGTATATAATATAGTTACGATTTTTTATAAATCTGGACGGTTTTTTAAATTTTTACATTATCTCCACACAGGAGGTCCTACGGAAAATAATTCCCCTCTGGGCCTATGTCATCTTTGGGGATGCTGTGTGGAGGGTCTTTTTAGGAAAGGAAGGAGAGGATTCTGGGAAGGAAAAGCATTAGTATTAGGAGTGGATAGGAATCTGGAGGTCAGTGTTAATCTGGAGGTCAACATAAACAATTACAGGCCAATAACTCTACTGACCAGTCTATCCAAAGTATTTGAAAAAATTATCAATGCTCAGTTAGTAAAATTTCTAGTGATCTATAAACTACTCTCAGAAATCAATACGAGTTCCAAGAAAGCAAGAGTACCTCAGACGCTATGGCCGCCGTAACTGACTTTATTGTAAAAAAAAATTGTAGACCTTTCGGCCTTTAGGCCTTTGATACAATATCACACAGTAAATTAATAAACAATTAATAAATAATCGGTATTACAGGCAACGAACTTAACTTTTTTAAGAGCTACCTTGATGACCGCAAGCAACAAATAATGAACACACAAGGCAATCAGCGCTCAACTAACTATGGTATACCACAAGGTAACATATTAGGACCATCTTTGTTCCTTTTATATATATCAACGACTTATGTAACATTAACATTCAGGGAAAAATAAATAAGTGGTTAGATACAAATTCGCTCACATTGAACACCGAGAAAATTCATCAAGCATAAATATAACAGATCAACCTCATGATGATGCCTCTATTACTAATACACAAATGTTTAAATTCCGATGAATTTTGTCAGTGTCCCTATATTGAGTGCACTACACAGATGAAATATCTCGGCCTCACAATTGATCCATATCTCAAATGGAATATTCACACTCAAATAATTGCAAACAAAATAAGAAAAACCATGCACTTTTTCAGAACGATACGAAACTTTCTCTAATTGCAACACTTGAAAATGATTTATTTTGCATTCTGTCAATTTATTATTGAGTATGGTATCATAGCATGGGGAGGCGGTACTGCATCAGCACTAGATCCAATCATAAAGGCACAGAAAACGATTATTTATTTATTTAATTAAAATTTACGGCACAAAGTGCCATTTACAAACATGTGTTATTTATTATATTTAAACAGTCATAGTACAGTGAAGAAAGATTGTTTTTTTTTTTTTTAATTTCTCAGAATAAGAGAAAAAGAGAAAAAAATTCTAACAACTAATGAAAACTTCAAAAGGATACAATGAAATAAAAAGAATAACTTGTTATGAAGTAACCTCGTTACAATACGTAAGGCTGAAATATTTGATAAGTAGAGCCTTGTATTTTAATAAGGAAATATGAAAAATATCAGCAACATTGGCATAAAAATTACCAATGGTGAGTTTTCTATTTATAACAGAATTATATCCAGCGACAGACGTATAATTGTCACGTATAAAAATAATTCTTAGACTACCTCTAATTACGGACTCTAACTTTATCTTTAATATATTATGAATGTGTTTGACGTTCGTCAGATATATGCAAAAACAATCCTCACTCATTTATACATAAATACTATGAAAAAAGATTAAATACTCGCTGTACTCGAAACAATAACAAAGATTTACTACAAATTCCCATAACTCGTACTACTTTTGGTCAACGAAGATTCAGATACCTTGCAACAATACTTTACAACATTCTTCCAATTAGTATAAAAAAATGTGATTCACAAAAAAATTAAAAAAAAAACAGAAAAATTTGGATGAAGAATAATGATAGAGCATTTACCGGTGTACTCATCCAAATTCGAAATTAGTAATGAACCAATGCTGTTATTATTGTACCAATATTATTGTTATTATTAATGCAACCAATCTATTGTGTGATTACATTCGTGTACATAAGTGTAGATGTGTTCACAGTATTATAAATTGATGTAAAATAACTGCCTCAACACAGGCTAGCCTAGTGAGGCAGTTTTTTTATTTATTTATTTTTACATTAACTCCACACAGGAGGCCCTGAGGAAAATAACTTCCCTCAGGGCCTATTTCATCTTTGGAGATGCTGTGTGGAGGGTCATTTTGAGGAAAGGAAGGAGTGAACACGGGTCTTGAAGAGACCCACGTTGTAGGAGGGAGGAAACACAGAGGCCGGCAAATCGTTCCACAGCCGAGCCGTTGAACTCAAGAACGAGTCATAGAAACGACCCGTTCTCATGTGACTAATGTCAACCGTGTACAAATGTTGGGCGCATGTTTGGCGTGTTTCCCGACTATGCACCGGTGCCGAGGGGATCAAAGACGCTAGTTCCTCGGAGCATCTTCCATTGTAATACCGGTAGAACAAGTACAGCATTCCCACCTGACGCCCGTGCTCTAAAGATTGCAGTCCGTCTGTTAAGATGGGAGAATCTATCAAACGGACCGCCCGTTTCTGTACAGAGTCAAGGTTTTTTTAAGTATTTTGGAGCTCCAGACCAGAGGTGGCTGCCAAATTCAACCGTGGGGCGCACTTTATTGTTATAAATTTAGGTTACGAGAAACCTAAATTTATTATTATAAATCTTACTCTTTAAGTACCTACTGTTTATATGTATATTGTTTTCTGTTATTAACTTTTGTACTTGTTACTTTTAAAATATTGTAAGATGTACTTTTTTTTGTAGTTGAAAATCTCTAAATTTTTGTTCAATAAAGATATATTACTATTATTATTATTAGTGTGTCCAGGAGTCACGGACGAATGAATCTATCCCTCCAATTGAAGTCAAGGGACTCTCTCAACCATTCTCTACCGATCCGGGCTGCCATACAGCTGACGGGCAGACGCATCCGCTGCCAAGACCCGACAAACCTCACCCCATAAACCCAGGAACCCCTGATAAGTCACCAAACATGGTTTATGCATCCAATAAATTCCGGGGCGGCGGTACTCATACCAGCCTCCCAAATTGAAATTTGTAATGCGAGTTTTCACTTCCTTTGAGTAAACTGATGATTAGCGCTGCTCGTTGAGTAGCGTATATTATCTATTTGACGATTGCTGAGTAAAGTCCCGTCAAGTAAATGAATTTTTTACCACCGTTGTTTGTTGGATGTTTGCTTTATAAATTCGAATACCGTTGAAAATTCGTAGGAGTATTTGAATAGTTTTTTTATAAAATTAAATTTTCAACGGCCTATACATTATTATATCCCACGAAGCCGAAAATAAATTATGAATCACATTCCGCATTCAAATGCCTTCCGTACAAACATTTATTGATAAAGATTACTTTCACACTTTTTCCATTAACTCTTTTGAAACATAAATTATGGCGTATAGTGCCATAACACGCACACATTCCTAACTCCATACCATGTGGATTATATACTTTTGTTTTATCGCTCTTGTTTCACGAAACTTCTAAAAATTACATCAAAAACTGTTGTCGTAAATTTCCTTTAGCTCCCTAGAAAGTCTTCCTCGCCCTGTGACCTTTGAGCCCGAAGGTAAAGGCGTACCGTTGTGACCACTCCCTCTTTTTTTGGAACTCGCATGTAGCGGAAAGAGACGTTACAATGGTTGCAAGGCCCACAGCTAACAGCGAGCGGTGTTCCACAAGGCTTACTCGTAGGGCGCCCGTTCTTGTTCATTAATATCTTACGCCCCATAATGAGTTGTAATGCTCCTTATAAAAAGCCATCTGACGCTGCTACCACGAAAGAGAATTTCTAAGCGACAGGCATAAGAAATTGCCTGCCCAAAGCCCTTGGCTCCTTTGTTATGACTATATTACGGAGGTGGCTCATTACGTCTAAGAGGCTTACATTTTGTTAAATATATTTGCATTACCAGCCTCTGCTTATTGGAGATGAATTATCTTCAAGCTATAATAAATTTGCACCATTTTTCAACCTCCCCCTTTCAGCGGGCAAATTTATGTCTTTATTATATCCATTCGAAATTATTATTCCTTTTTTCGAGGCTGCCAATTAGTTTCTAATTGATTTATTTTATACTCGAGAGATTCGATCCAATCAGAAAATCAACATTTTAAAAGCTTTGATTATATTATACAATTTCGTAAAAATCAGTGAGCCTCTTAATTAGTATTAATACTAGCGCAGACCTGTGAAAAATCACAAAATGATGTGAAATCTCGATAAATCAGTTCCAATTTGGAAATCAAAATTAAAAATATCATATTAAAGGTAGGTACTTTATTGCTTGTCTGAATTCTCCAAACAAACACTTCCGATTTTCAGAATGATGACATTTAGATATAAATCAAAAGTTCTACAGTTCATTGAACCGGAGTTACAGACGGATTGACAACCTAAATTAGTATTTTTTACTTCTTCAAACTTCGCAAAATTACTTTGTGGCATCATTAATTATATAATGAATAACAGATCACTTTGTATAAACCACTATATTATAAACAATATCTACATGTTTCGATAACAATGTTATCTTCATCAGGATATGTTAATATAAAGAAAAATAAATGACAAACAAGTGTAGACAAATTAGAATAAACTATAACATAGACAAAATATTAAAAAGTAGAGGTGATCAATTACTTACAAATCATAAAAATAGTTATACAAAATTATTTTTATTATTAAATAAAATAAAATAAAATAAATTATTATTTTTCCTTAAATAATTTTTATATTTAATTTTGTATAACTATTTTTATGATTTGTAAGTAATTGATCACCTCTACTTTTTAATATTTTGTCTATGTTATAGTTTTTTCTAATTTGTCTATACTTGTTTGTCATTTATTTTTCTTTATATTAACATATCCTGATGAAGATAACATTGTTATCCAAACATGTAGATATTGTTTATAATATAGTGGTTTATACAAAGTGATCTGTTATTCATTGTAGTATTTTTTAATAATAGTCAGTACATAATATGAGGTGCTTTAAAGTCTAAAGCGTCCTTGGGGTGATTTTTCCGATATTTGTTTTCTTTTGGTTCGTTTTTCTTTCGGTGATAGCTATTCAAACAGCTTTTTATCTTTAGGCAATAAATCGATTTTTATTACACTCCAGTATCTATTTTTTTTTTGTTTTGGGATCCTGGTGTCTCCATTCTTTTTTTGCGGACGAGTCTTGTGTGTTTTTATATTACGGTGATAATGGTATTAAAGTGACCTCGGGGAGCCATAAGTCGCATTCGACATTTTTCGCTATCTGAACACATTACCGCTTCCCGGTAACATTATTCCGGCCGTATCTGTACACAGATCGGAAGGCTAGCCCTAAACTGCCTCCAACATTAACAACATCGTAAATACCTGGAACTGTTATCCTCGATCCGCTGCCATCTCGCCCGGAGACTTTCTGGCCTCCTACTTCTGTCCTCGAGTGGCATGCCACCAACAAATTCTAGCGATCTACTAATAAATCATGCCCTTTTGCGCATACCAAGCGAAGTTGCGTCTACGCATATTATTTTGTTTGCGGTCATGCTCTAGCCCTGGCCCTGCTCTTTTTACGTTTGCTTTGTTCGTTAATTGCCGTGGGCTCATTCATCCCTTAAATAAACAAATCCTGTCCCAACAAATTTCTCGGGAAGTGACGGAAAGCAAGTGGTTAATTAACGAACGTACGTGAATGAGTATGCTAACCACCATGTTAACGGAAGTAACACCTGGTCTCACAGTCAATACTTTAAGTTTAAGGTGCGACTCTTATGGCATAGATTCATCCTTATGAAAAAAAAATTCCTAAACTTCGAAGAAGAATGAAGACAAATTTAACTTCACATTAATATATATATATTTTTAAATGTTTTGCTAAAGCCACAAAGTCACACTGGTTAATTTATACTTATCTTGTTATTTCAAATTCATGCCTTCCCTTATGCATACCCACAAAAATTTCCAAATATTCCCACGGATCAGAACATTTTCTCGGTAGATTTGTATTACTTTCTCTTTCTTGTTTGGTAGCATTTTTAATACCCCCTTAAATATAATTTAGACGCTCATAAAATGCGTTTGGTCCTTGTGTGTGCGTGTTTTTTTCTTAAATATTATTGCTATGTTAAATCTGTTTTATCCGTTCATACGGCACGCTAAAATCACTGACAGGTCACTAATCAATGTTTAACAGTGCTTTATAATGCCGACGTTGATGAAAACACAATTTATCAAATTAATTGCTTTATTAGTAGCCCTCTTGTTTTAATGTTACCAATCAAATTAAATTATCTCGACTGGTCAAAGGTCGCCGAGGCATTTAAACTTCAAACTTCAACCCTGGGGCGTTTTAACGATCTGATAGCCACAGAGAAATTCTCATTTTCGACCGAAATAACTTTTAAGATATCTTAATAATTCTCCTAGCTTAAATTTGAAGTAATTTCGAACACTTTTTGTTTATTTAATTTATCGCTGTCGAAAAGCAAGGCCCGTGTTGAATTTATCGCTCGAAAGCCCGCGAGGAAACGTACGACATAATGTCACAGATTCTACTCTCTTGGGAGTAGTTTCGCGGTCCTGACCCTATTTATCAAACCCGTGGTTTAGGCTGTTTGAGGCCTCCGTTCATAAACCGCAAGGCTACTTATGTACTGAAGTATAGCCGTTAAAACTATCTCAAATTATGTATTAAATGCGAGTAGTCGAACCATTCATCATCGACGAACCATCCTGATGAAATTGATGAAGATATTCTACTTCGAAACGCCGAACAGTATTTTTCTTTTTGTTTGTTTTACCAAGCGGGTTGATCCAAATACAATCATTAAGAGGGCATTACCAGAGAAAACCAGAAATATGTCATTTTCAAATCAGATTTTAGACGTATTGACTCTTTTCCACAAAAAATTATAAATGGATTTCGAAAGATTGTTCTTTTATCAGCATTCGCATGTAATAAATTTTGAGATTTTTTTTTAATTTTTAGTATAATAAAGTTATTCCATAGGTCGTTGGCAGATTTGTTAAATTTTCAAAAAAGATTATGTATTTTACGACACCAATTTCAAATAATATAATCATGCAGTAAAATAAATCAATACATTATCTATCAAACGCATGTTTTGGAATTTTAATTTTAGTTTCAATAAAATCATTAAAAAATATGTACGTACATGTGTTTCTTGACGAAAATTGGTCCATTTGTGTATTTATTTGCGCATTTACAAACTAATATATTTCAGATTTTTTTAACATTCTTATTAAATTTAGACATTATTGAAAAATGATAAATACTTATAATCAAAAAATAATTACAAAAAGTACATTATTTTAATAGTTTTATCATCACGCCTTTCAGCATTTTTGGATGAAGGTATAAATTAAAGCTAATTTGGATTGAAATAAATTCGATATTGAGTTATAATTTTAAAAAGCTGGTACGGAGAATAATTAATCTTTCTCATTGTAACCGCCCTGCACGATCGTAAGAACAACTTTCGACGAAATGTGGATTTACGTCCGCTGGCTGGTTAAACGCTCTTAAAGCTATTTTTGATGAACAATCAATAATTTTCCTTTCAAGTTGTTTCAGAAAGGGCTACGATCTTAAAAATATAAAGATGCCGAAAGTCTCTTGTTATATACGAACTTATTTTATATGAACCTACCCTCGAAGAGGTTAACTATGGTTATCTTTTAAATTTTCACTGCAAAAATTATCCGGTAGAAGAATTTTTAGCGATTTATTACATAAAATAATACATGTACATGTTTTTTGAAAGAATAATGTTTAGAGTAGAAATACAGGAAGTTTGGTTCCATTTCATGATCTATTTTTTCGTACAAATTTAGCGTCTCACTCGTCCATACAGATACTTTCATAGCCTTGTGGATATTTTTAAAATCGGGATTCTAAAAGTTGAAATTAATGAACTCTTGTTTAACTCTTGCTGTTGTATTATTTTAATATTTCTATTGTTTTTTTCAATTATTATTTTTCATCTATTCTATAGGTATGTGGGTCCTTGTAATAATTTTAACTTCAGCTTTATTTTATATTCATTTACTATTCATATCTATTTTATTCCTACTTTTTAATTAGTAACTTTTTTACAGTAACTTAACACGGGAGTCACTGAGGAAAATAATTTCCCTCAGGGCCTATGTCATCTTTGAAGTTGCTGTGTGGAGGATCTTTTTGGGGAGAAGAAGTATTATTTCCCATATAATGCAGATATAATTTGTTTAATAATCGCAAATTCACTTTGTGGCGTCACTTTTAAATAAAGAAAACAATTCTCTTTGTGTAATGTGTACACCACTTATTTATTCAAAATTATTTAAATGACTTATTTAATATTTTATACCTATATTTACAATAATATATTTTGTATTATTTATTTATTTCGTTGTTGGTTAATCTATGTTAATTTATTTAAAACATAACGTAATTATAATTATTACCTTATATTAATAAAATATTTTTAGTTTTTATTTTATACCAGCTGGTTCCCAGCATGCGTTGCTATGCTATTTAATAAAGAATTTTTTTCTCCCTGTGTATCCTTTCTTATTTGTCCCGTTCCCCTTCCGCCTCCCCTTCCTCTCCCACGTCCCTTTCCCCTCTCGCGTTCCCACTCAGCCTCCTCCACCTTCCCTCTCCCCACTCCACACCCCCCTTTCCCCGTCCCGCGAACCCCCCTCCCGAGTTACCTCCCCCCTCCCGCGAATCCCTACCCGAAATCCCTTCCCCCCTCCCGCATTCCATACATTCAGTCCCGGTGGATTCAATTTTCAAACAGCTCGCGTCACCTATTGCAATTTTTTTTATACACATTTCTTAATGCCAGAGCTCACCAGTAGTTCTATACAAACCTTTATAATAACGAATACAACAAAAAATTAATTATCCAATTTGGTGCAGTCTTTCGGAAGTTATGAGCGTACATACATTTCGTAGATTCATTTTTATTTATATAGATAATTGTTTTTTATGATACAATTAATCACCACTCTTTATAAAGCTTTTGTATATAGGTAGCTACTTACATGTCTATACTTTTTTGTCTTTTGTTATTTTTGTTAATTTTCATTTTATCCTTTGGAAGAAACCATTGGTTTTGAAACATGTTGAAAATTTTGAATAAATAAGCGGTGTAATAAAGTGTTTTGTTTTCGTATTGGTAAAAAGCATTAATTTTGTGCCTCACAATAAATTAGAGAAGGGTTCTTCAGAAACCGATAAAGTGTGATTAATATTAAAGTGGTCAGTTACAAATTTATATGTTTTTTTTATTGTGATTTTTTGTCAATTAATATTAATTTGTGTTTGGCGTATGTTACCAGATACATTAAGGTATGTGCTCCCTTCAATCCTGGTTCATTAAAAATCTCAAATCCATAGAAAAACTCTACTTAGACCAGGAGCACAGAGCGTGGAGGAAGAAAGTTGCTTCGGCGTCCTAACTCTGGTCGTCCTTTATGTGTCCTACAGTCGCTGGACCTAGGATATAATATTATCGGCAAGGCCACCGCAATGCCCTGTGTATGAGGGTGGCAGATCACCGCTCTGCCTTATTGGATTTCGGGTGCGGTGGAGGCGTTCTATCAATCACTCCGGAGCTTTTGTCCACATACACCACAAGCGCCAGTTATTTATACCTGGGGAAGCTTCTGGACACAATCTCGATGTCAAATTGTGTACCTATACGTTTGTTTCAAATGTCAAATACCTGCCAACATTGATGTACATTGATGGCTGCGAATTTAAAAATGACTAAATGTAACTAAGCTTTTTTAGTTATGTAGAAAAATGTAGATACGAGTATTTACATAATGTTTGGGTAACAGAGGTGCTTTTCCGATTTTTTTTTTGGATTATAGTTTAGATCTCCGATTGAATCACAGAATTCGCAATACTTTGGGGGCCTACATTAATTACGTGAGCTCAAAAGTAGGGGGGGGGGGGGTCCGCAAAATCTCACGTTACCTGAAAAGAATATACGAAGTGGCCCAAATAATTTATCTCACCAAGGGGAGAAGATTGGAAGAAAAACTGCTCACGTAATTAATGTACGCCCCCTTTTGACGGCCTCCGTGGTTGAGTGGTTACGATCCTTTGCTACGAATATGGTTTCTATACCAGCGTGCGAGAGTAAATTTTTTTTTGATTAATTTTGTATTTTTCACAATTTATTGATTTGAAATAATATACCTACATATATTTTATTATTAATTTACGACTTATTCCAGAGTGGTGGATTTTGGTAAATTTGTTTAGATTCTGAATGGTGGTCTCACACCAGGGCGATACTGATAGTATCCACCACTCTGGAATGATTGATGCTTTTCGTTGCTTGAAATGGCTGTAGCGTGTTTAGTGACCATATTTGAAGAGCTATGTACTTCTCCACCTTCCTCTTACACATCTCCTTGCCCTCCCCATTGCCTTCAGCCTCGTAACATACTACAATTGAGGATGCCATAGTCTCACTAGCTTCAGACGGTCGGGAGCAGTTGGGATTCTTGTATGGAATTTAAATTTAAAAAAAAAAACGAGTGTGCTTTAGACCACACGACTGAAGTAAAACTTCTTTAGTTCCATCTACATGATATGAAGAGAGAAATAAATGTGCGCGCGCACTGCTCTCTCTTGCTCCTACAGTGTGATACAGACAATAGGCCTGCACTGTGTCTTAGATATAAACGTAACTGGCTATGAGAGAAAGAAAATGTGTGCTCGCACCTCTCTGTCTTGCCCCTACAGTAATGCGAGCACACATTTTCTTTCTCTCATAGCCAGTTACGTTTATATCTAAGACACAGTGCAGGCCTATTGTCTGTATCACACTGTAGGAGCAAGAGAGACCTCTCTGTCTTGCCCCTACAGTAATGCGAGCACACATTTTCTTTCTCTCATAGCCAGTTACGTTTATATCTAAGACACAGTGCAGGCCTATTGTCTGTATCACACTGTAGGAGCAAGAGAGAGCAGTGCGCGCGCACATTTATTTCTATACGAAACGTAACTCTCTCTCTCTTTCTATCTTCACTAACTTATAATATCTCCCTCTCAACTACCGTTCTCCTCGCTTTTTATAACGCTCTCATCACGCATTCACCAGCTTACTCCCCAAGTCAAGCGTGCGTAAAGAAGTTTTACTTCAAAACTTTTGCAAGAATTAGATCGTTTTTGGGACAAGTTAGTATCTGTAACTAAACTAAATATCACATAGTCAAGGTATATCACGGCCTGGGCTAAGATTTCTGTATATTATATTATTTTATCCAAAGTATTAAAAAAATCAGAGTGTGCAATTCATACGGGGAAGAAGTGAAACCTTCAAAAAACTAAAGTAGACAAGAATGGGGAGGTTACGAAGCATCGCACAAAGAGGAAACCGATAGGCTACGACGCACCGCACAAAGTGGAGACCGATTATACTATCTCATTCTCTCGCAGGTTAAATCGTATGTGTGTTCCTTTTTAGTGTCGCTATTTTTCGTTTAATCGAGTTTCAAATCGCAACGGTGCTAAAGAAGTTTTCACTCTAATTATTAATTCACTCTAATTAATTCTAATTATTGAAGAAGAAGATAACAATAATAATCTAAACGAAAATTTGAAAGAGA
The DNA here is from genome assembly GCA_929108145.2 of Limnephilus rhombicus. NCBI lineage: Eukaryota > Metazoa > Arthropoda > Insecta > Trichoptera > Limnephilidae > Limnephilus > Limnephilus rhombicus. Next base: position 6,240,260 of record OV815285.1, read on the forward strand.
ACAAGACACAGAAAAACAAAAACAAAAGATAATGGTCGCAACTGGGATTCGAACCCAGACCTCTCGTCTAACAGGGACGTGCGCGTTAACCAATTTCGCCATTGCCACCTTCTGTCAAATCGTCATAATTGTCAATCTCATATTTCAAATTTTAGAATTAACAATATTATCTTCAACTAATTAGGAATAACCTTCATAACTTATAAACGAGAGTTTTTCTTATAAAAAATTGAATTCTAATAAATTTTTATTTTTATTTATTTATTTTATTTAAGTATCTTAAAAATGGAACGTATTATAAAATTACTTATCTTCCATTAAAAGCACATGCTTTTGGATAGAAGAAGAGTTTATATATGTATAATTTATACAGTCAGGTGTTTCACATATATTCGTATAAGTATAGTTAATACGCAGCTAATATACAGTTAATATACAGTTAAAACACAGTTAAATCATATCGCAATCAAGACCCTTAAACTAAAAGACACAAATTCACTCTAATTAAAAAATTTCTATCAACATCAAATTTTTCATACTTCGTATTTGCACGAACCAAAACTGTTTTGAATCTTGACTCACAAATATTGAGTAGTTTCGTAACAACCAACGTCACCTACATTGAAATCATTACGGTAGTACTTCGTCGAAGCTTTTCTTTGACGTATAGCACTTACCGCTTTGGGGACGAAAGTATTTCTCATTCAAAATTCTTTCATTCCCGAAACGACCCCGTGCCATTTTGTCATAAAATGTCGGTAGTGTTGCCGCCCGTTCTCCTTTCCGACTTAGCAAAAGGATTCTTTCGACTGGCAATACCTACCCGGTATTTATTGCCTTCGTATAAAGCGAATTTGGCGCGTTTCTTTGTGTCCCGTTTGAATTTGATTTTGCAACTTGGCGGCATTGTCGGAGGGCAGCTTTTGTCGCCTAAGACGAGAGAGATCAACCAGCGGTGGGTTAGTTTCGGGTGGGGTGGCGGGTCCGGTCATGCAATGATGTGAAACTGTTGATGGTTATAATAAAACTGTTAAATTGTTGCTCAGGGAAGGCGTTTAAAGATGAAAAACTAGTCTTTTCGGCTTCAACATAACTATGTGCGATCGTGACAGGCCTCAAAAACGGAAGATTTTTGTATTTATATATATATATATATATATATATATATATTTGGAGGAAAATAATTTACAGCAGGGCCTATATCCTCTTAGGGGATGCTGTTTAGGGGGTCTTTTTAAGGAAAGGAAGGAGAAGAAGTTCTGGGAAGGAAAAATACATGAGGGGTGGTTAGGAATCTGGGGATCAGTTCAGAGTAGACATTGGCAGATTTATTCCCAGAAGTGAATCGATTCAGTCTGATTCTCCTGGCCTTTTGAATTGATTCCTTCTATTCATTCCTTATTCAATTAATTCCAAAAAAAAAAAAAAAATTATGTACTCTCCAATTCAGAAAACAAAGAAGACATGGAGAGGTTACGAAGCACCGCACTAAGAGGAGACCGATAGGCTACGAAGCACCGCACAAAGAGGAGACCGATTAGACTAAATCCTATAAATGTAGGTGTTTGCCTTTTTTTTACATGAGCTCCACACAGGAGGCCCTACGGAAAATAAATTACCTCAGGACCTATGTCATCTTTGGGGGTGCTGTGTGGAGGGTTTTTTTAAGGAAAGGAAGGAGAGGAGAGTTATGGGAAGGAAAAGGGTTTAAGGGGTGGGTAGGTATCGGGGGTTTAGTGTGTCCTGGTTATCCACCTCCAAGACCTAGACAAACCACACCCCATGAACCCGGGCACCCCTGCTAAATCACCAAACGTGGCGAACCACTTGGAGTGACCTATGGCAGAGGTGTTGGTTATCCAATAAAGGTTCCCGGGGCGGCGGTACCCATTCCCGTCTCCCAAATTGCCTCTTTTTAATGTCGTTATTTTTCGTTTCATCGAGTTTCAAAACACAACGGTGCTAAAGAAGTTTTCACTACGCAAAGCACTGTTCCTAGGGTGAATATGCCTATTTCAGATACGTTGGCTAAATAAGGAGGTAGCGCAACACGGCATGACACCCTAAAAACAAATAACGAAAATTGCCTATTTCACTTCAAATTAATATTACGAATTATGTCGTTCTGAAAAATTGTGCTACGGGGTTAATGCAATATTAAAATACTACATTTGTTAAAACAAAAAAAAAATTGACAAGAAAAATGTATTTACATTAGAATATCAATAAAATCTTAAAATTAAACAGTGTTTTGTTTCACCCCTAAAGTTTTACCAATTTTATTTTATTTATTAAATTAAAATTATTCCATTTCACGTGATCTAATATAAACAAACATTTTATCATTATTATTAAGCATTATTTTATGACAGCTGACCACAGCCGATTGCCGAAGTTCGGCGTCTCAAAGTAGGTAGGTATTTGTATTCCAATAGCTTTGTCGGAAGTTTTCAATCAACTATGTAATGAAATTGACGGCTTGGCCAACGGAGAGGAATGAGTGAACCCGCACGGTCAGTTTCGCGGCGAGCATTGAGGAATGAATTAGTTACTTTTGACTAGTGTCTTGCCTCTTGCCTGGCAGTGAGTTGATTACTCGCGAGCTGCGGACCTAGCAGGACCTGGGTTTGGTCCTGTTGGGTGTTGGGATCTGAGATTGACGCGATCACAGAGACGATGACGTCACAACTGAATTGAGATTTAATTCCTGAACTAGTGAAAAAGACTTCGCGCCCCGGACAAACTTGTTAGCGACAGACTATAAACCAGAGACTATTTACGCGGGACGGGTTCGATCGGCGCGGCGGGACTATGACTGGATCATATACTGAATAGAAGCAATGTACCTATTAATTCCTGCGTTGTGAAAGAGACAGATTCGAAACTAGTGACTCGGCCGATTCGCTTTCGTATTTCGCTTGGGCTGACCACGATGAAGTTGATACCTACGGGTATTTTACGAATGGCCCGCGGGAAAGGGATACTTTACGTGTTTTGCACTATTATTTAAATATTATTCTATGGGCGCGCCGCCCATAGATTAATATTTAAATATTTACGAATCATTATAATATTTAAATCGTTTACGGTAGGTACACATCATTCATTGAAATAATTTAACATTAAAATAAATGGAAAAAAATTAATGGTGCCGTTAAAAATCGTAGGATGCAAGGCCAAAGATGAGGAATGAAGACTCAATTCCGTTTGAAATTGAGAATCAGATCGAGTGTGTCACAAGATTGAATTTATTCATTCAATTCAGTCATTCAATTTTGCCCACGTCTAGTTCAGAGAGGTCAAAAGGCCTCCCTCAACCAGTCTCCCTCGATCCGGACCGCCACACAGCAGGTGCCAAGACCCGGAAAACCTTACCCCTTGAACCCGTGCATCCCTGCTTAGTTACCAAACGTAACGAACCAATACGGGTGATCTATGGCAGAAGTGTTGGTTATCCAATAAAGGTTCTCAGGGCGGTGATACCTATATCCGCCTCCCAAATTAAAATTTTGTAACAATTATGCTGTAATCAATATATATTATAAAAGAAAGTGTGCGGTGCGTCCCTCTAAAACTCAGAAACGAGTCCCGGTACGATCAAGGGAGATATGTGGTGTGGTAGCCCTCTATCCCCCATCCATGAAGAAGGTTCCCGTTTTTACCTGAAAGGCGTGCTTTTGATGATACAAGAGCTGAAAGTTTCGCCCTTTAGAAATTTCTAGAACAGTCCAGTACATTCGAGAGTACTAGATAGCATTCCACAACATTCCGGAACATCCCGGAACATTCTGGAATGTTCAGGACTAGTCTTGAACGTTTGGGAAGATCCCGGAAAATCCCAGATCATTGTGGAACATTCCAGAACACTTGAATATTGCGGAATATTCTGGAATACAGTGGACCATTCGAATCTTTTTTTGTACCCATTGGTAGGGGTATATAAAAAAGCAAGATCCTGTGTGGGTTCGAACGACAGTTCAATTTCATAACTCCCTGACGGGCATCCCAGATAGTTTATAATAATGAATACCACCCATTGCTATCCTTCGTATTTATTGCTTCTTCTTTATGGACATACGACACAAGGATCATTTATCCACCCACCCCTTTCTTTCTAGTTATACATCAGATGGATAATTCCAAGGGCTGCGGCAGCGTTTAATGTTTGGTTAAAGCCGGGGAGACGAGAAAGTTCTGCTACGATTCTAACTTCATTACATTACCCACTATGTATTTTACGTCAGGCGATCGCTTGCTAAAAGTCGACAAAAGCCGAAATGCAGCCGTGCCTTGATTTAATACCATATTTTTAAATGTTTTATAACTCTTTAATGAATACATTTCTAAGCATTGCTTAAGCTGCCGTTTGATAAATCTGAATAACGGTTTGATAAGTTGAAAAAACGTGGATAATATGTTTCTAATAAAAATTGTTTCTTTTGTTACAGGTAAGCATCAAAACGCTGTCATAAATCTCATCTTCCATTGATTTTATACTCCAAAACAAGGATATAAGGTACGTACCTACAAAATTGAAAAATTAAGGCATTATCACTACTTACAACAGTGATATCTCCTTTGAAAAGTCATTAAAAGTGATGAAAAAAATTGCTTAAACGGGTTACATACTGTTTTGATAGCTATTGGAAGATATTATCTCTTCCGCGGAGTCTGAAATCTCTACCTAACACCATGGGAGCGAAAAGGATGAAGAGGAACAGAGGGATGTCAACCGAATACAAGATGATCCTACCTTGCTGGTGATGTCCCGGGGTCCCACACTCATGCACCAAAGAAAAACTCCACGGTTCAAAACACTTATCTTGCGCGGATCCGGGTTTCGAATTTAAGGTGACGAGACAAAATATTTGGCTGTCAGTACCGCGCGGGTGTTGAAATTGCACTGAAGATTCGCGGTTAGAAATCAATCTTTTAACCGGTGACAATGGAAAGATGGATAGATAAGGATAGGTAGGTACGACAGGAGGAATACATGGGTGTAGGTACAAATATGCCCGAACATTTCCATTTTTTTATAACTTTTAACGTCTTTTTTTAAGGGGTGTTGAAATCGCATAATTCTGAGTTGTCACGGAACCATAAAACGATACTAAAATACAATAATATAAGATACTATAATACGATAATCTTGGAAAGGCTGGTTTATTCGTTACCATTTGAAATCGATAATGGGATATTTCCACGTGTTTTTTTTTATTGGTTAAAAAAATTAAGCAAAAAATTACGATGATTAAAGCATTTGTATTTTATTTTTATGTTGACGAATAAATTTTCTACAGCTAGTTAAAGTTTCCCATTTTGGAATTACCGCTAAAACGATATTTTGGGGCGTGGCTATCGCGTGACGTCATGAGTGAGGACGCTCACTGACAGTGTTTATTTATGCTAGTTCAGCTTAGCGACACTTGTGACGTCACAAACCCATTCCCCAACCATGGGCCGTTTTGATTTGGTCAGTTTTAGATCGTTTTTAAAATCAATAATATTGAATGATACCATAAAAATCAAACATTTTTAGTAGGATTATTAAAATCAGAAAAATATTCTTTAAATATTCCGTACATTTTCCACAGAATTCCTCGTTTGTGGAAATACCCCATTCCGCTATGCTACTGATGTCAATAACAAAATAGCAATAATCCATAAAACGGGCAATATATTTAATAGATTTTTTAATTATTTATTTCTATGCTTGTGCACACAGTTTATACAAGTATTATCAGTGTTATATATGATAAGTTTAAGTATTACAAAAATGTTCATTGTATAAAACATGGTAGGTAGTAGATTCCAATATAGTTAGCAACTGTATGTAAGTGATTAAAACTTAATTAGTTATATTTTGTGCACACCTAACTAGAAAACCTGTACTGAGGTGTTCGCTTATTAAGGGTTCGCAACTCGGATTTGTACCGATTTATTATATATTTCCCTTAAACACGGTAAGTTTTAAAGCTCTTAAAAAAATATATGTTATACTTGAAGATAATATCTAGACTTTGCCCGCGCCGAAACGCAAATAATATAAAATTCCCTCGATAGAAAAAAACCGCAAAGTATGCTCCAAAAATTATTATTAACACTTTTGGATCAGTTATTTTACAAGTTATATGTATGAAAAAATTCACAGTGTTTCTTTAAATGCTGTTTAAGATAATGCCCGCGAGATTTTTGCTTTATTTTAAACGACTTGTGTTTTATTAAACATTTTCGCAATTTTCGCATTAATTTTGTCGCTGTAAATGTTAGCGCTGTCCTCTAACATTCGTAATTTCGTATCTCTCCATCTTCTTCCTTTCGGGCCCGGTTGCAGAGCCTTAAGGGCCCGCAACCCGGATTTGTACCGATTTATTACATATTTCCCTTAAACACGGTAAGTTTTAAAGCTCTTAAAAAAATATATGTTATTCTTGAAGATAATATCTAGACTTTGCCCGCGCCGAAACGCAAATTATATAAAATTCCCTCGATAGGAAAAAATCGCAAAGTATGCTCCAAAAATTATTATTAACACGTTTGTTTCAGTTATTTTACAAGTTATATGTATGAAAAAATTCACAGTGTTTCTTTAAATGCTGTTTAAAATAATTCCCGCGAGATTTTTGCTCTATTTTAAACGATTCGTGTTTTATTAAACATTTTCGCAATTTTCGCATCGATTTTGTCGCTGCAAATGTTAGCTCTCTCCTCTAACATTCGTAATTTCGTATCTCTTCATCTTCTTCTTTTCGGCCCGGTTGCAGAGCCTTAAGTGTTTTTCCGTCACAAGTATCTACTTGATATAGATTTTAGATAGATTTCTAGATATTTGAGATTCTCGACGAGGAGGATACGGTGGATCCGCCCATAGCGGTAGTATTGTACACTATTAATTGAGTAGTTGTTTTGAGATAAACATCACAATATTATATAGATGATGATATGTAGTGAAAAGAGTACAAATACATTTCACACAAAGATTCCCTTATCTTAACGAATCTATTTTTATGTAAATACAGCATAAGAAGCCCAATTGCTTCCAACTGTTCGGACCCAGTGGGACTATAACATCCCCAATTGGGGTATGTTGTGAGGCTAAAGGGACTGGTGTACTATATGATGTACGTAATGTGTACATACATTCATTTAGATAATCTTTTTGGCAGTGTTCTTCTTATTTAAAATGACTCCCACAGTGCTGTTTTCATACTTTAAACAAACTCTCTCACACCCCGAGGGAAGCATTAGGGTTTCATGTGTTGAGCTATTTTTTTCATTTTTTAAACAAAATATCATGTGAAACAGCACCGTTGAGAGCAGGTCTTTCTTGCGCTTCTGTTTTGTCATTCTTTGAACCATCAACATAACATAACGAGAGCTGATTTGAGCTAAAGGAACATCCCAGCTCCCCATCCCTCACATCTCCCGTCAGCAATTCTATTGAGCCTATCTTGACATGATGGAACACCAGACTCGTCTCCGATATTACCCCGCTTACTCACCGCTTCCGTTATCATCTGTTACCCGCGTTACGTCTATTGGGTTCTTTCCGTAGTGTTAATAATAATAATACTTGGATAATTTATATAGCGCCATTTCTATGAAATATCACATCAAGGTAGCTGTAAAATGTGTATATTCTGTGTATGATAGACCGGGGGCCCTTAACACATAACCCTACGTCATCAGATACACAGATGAAACCGTTCAGTAGTGAAAATGGGCGTTAGTAAGCCTAATAATAATAATAATTTTTTAAGTGAAACTTCTTTAGCCCCGTTGTGATTTGGAATTAGGATGAAACGGAAATGACGCATACAGCACCTGCGAAGCATCAAACTCCTATCAAGGCTTCTATTGGTTGAGATATAAAACGGAAATGACGCTAGGTTTGCGCTCATTGACCGTTTTGAAGGCTCACTTTTCAAGGCTCCTTGGTTCTTCATTGAGATTGTTTTGGCAAAGTTTCGCTTCTACCGCGTGTTAACTGCGCTCGATTTTTTTATTCTAAGATGTGTCCCATGTAGTTATATGTATTGATAGTATAGACAGTAATTTTAAGAAAATCAATTGAAATAAGTAAATCAACAATAATAAATCATCCAAAATTCACAAAATATTTAGCCGGATCCTGGCTCCAATGACCTGTTGTCTCATCCCATCAGGCCGGCGAATCCATTCAGCCCTAGTTCCAAATATAATTCTGCGTTATTATATATTGGATCCGGAGTCGTTCCATTGAGCTGATTCGTAACTGATACCACGTCTAAAATGTATGTATGTTAATAAATAAAATAAATCTGGGCTGCCGGTGTTCGACCTGGAGGTTCCATGTTCAAATGTCTGTGACCAAATTATCATAAGATACATAAATGGAAATGTTTTGTTGCAGTAGTGATGGTTTTTGCCAGACAGATTTGAAGGTCGATTTTACGTCACCGAGTGCATGAATGAATCCAACCACTTAATAATCAACCTAGATTACCCCATTGAATCTCGTGTTTTTCTTTAAAATTAAAACAAAAAAAAATTAAAAAATCGTAGGCACCTACACAAAAAACTGCCATGCTAGCCAACAGACAATGGGATTCTTCACCTAGGTGATACAATATACGAGTAGTACACTATTCGTTGGTTTCATTCATGAGCTCGATAACGTAAAATTTATCTGATTATTAAAAGCACTAGACTGGCTACTGCCGACGTACCATTTTCTTTTTGCTCTACAAATGACCTCTGTCGCAAAAAACAATTTCACTGAGGTACGAGCATCTCACGGCGTAATTAGGTCACAAAAATATGTTTAAAATATTTCGAAACTTGATTTCATCTGCGTATCCAATGACGTCGGTTGGTGTGTTGTGGGCTACCATTCTGTAAGTGTTTATGATCAGAGTAATAAAATATTGTGGAAGTCTGTAAGGTCTGGATGGAGGCTTCCGTTGCTTCCTTCCTTACCCCCTTCCCCCACCAAGGCTGTCTACCCCTTCCCCACAATAAATCTCGATAAACCCTCTAGGTTTGCGGTGTCCAAAGTCCGTTTAAAATCGCACGCAGAATGTCGCGAATAAATCCCGGTTTTTTCTAAGGCCCCCGTTGCGCCCGCACGGCCCGGCAGTTTACCGTCCTGGACCACGGTTTATTATATAATATGTTTATATATACTTTGTGACAGTACGAAAATAAAAATTGCCTTTGGAGATTGTATTTTTTTAACTCCGCAATATCTTTACATAGTATAAAATGAAGTCGCTCCCGCTGTCTGTACGCTTAGATCTTTTAAACTACGCCACATATTTTCAATCGGTTTTCACCATTAGATAGAGTGATTCATGAGGAAGGTTTTTAGGTGTATAATTTGTCAAGGTTTTATGTAAATTGGTTGAAATATTTATACAAACGGAGCGGGTTTGCAAGCAGGCAGCGGGCAGTGGGCAACGTGTGGCCGGGTCTGCTAGTTTTTTATAAATTAACTCGTATAAAAAGGATGTTCTGATTCGGTAGATACATTTTTTTTGGCAAATGAAGATAATTGAAAGATACGCTTAAAATAGAACCATAATACTAATAATAACAGTTGGATAATTTGTAGAGCGCCGTTTTTGTGAAAAACCACCTCAAGGGCTCTGTAAAATTTATTACGAATTATTAGGCTCTATACCTGGCAGGAAAATTTCAATAAACACTCTTTTTTAGAAAGTTTATGCTTGGAGAAGATCCGACTTTGCACGTGGAGGACATTATATTTATATTATATTATATGCTATATTTATTTATTTATATTCATATGTATATACCATGGACACGTTATTGTTTTATCGTGAGTGTTATGAATACCTCGCAAGAGGCTCAAAAATCTAAAATCATACCTCGCAAGAGGCTCAACTGCTCAGAGTCAGTAGAAATATGGCATCCCATCGATGTACAATATCACGTCGATGATGGCATCCCCAATTTAAGTATTTTGGTAGTCTAAATTGTGTGAGGAGGAGAAAGTGTTGGGGAATATGAAGGTTTAGAAGTAACTTGTTTTTCTGATCTGGTCACTAAATACGGCTAAAGCCATTTCAAGCAACGTTTCAATTCCGTAGGATGTGTCTTTCGCAAGTACCATTTCTTTACTAAACACCTGTTTGTTTGTCGTGATTTTTTTTTGGGTTAGGTATTACGCGGTGTTGCGCTATAAGTTCTTGGTATCCGGTGACAAGCAACTCCAGTGAAAAATATTATGGCTTTAAAAAAATATGTTCATATACACCAATAAACGCTGATTCTGATTATATACGTTTTATTTAATAATATTTAACGCAGAGTTTTTAAAAAATTATTAAAAAGTGCATTTTTAAACGTCTCGTTAAAACACAGCGTCAAGTTGGTATTATGAAAATGGTTATTGGTGACGTCACTGCTAACTATTCACCTGGTGATAGCATGTTGAAGTTGTATTGAAATTTGAAATCACGACAGTGTACGACGTGCGCCATTCAACGTTTCGTGTTTTTGGTTTATTTTCATACTGTTTATGGAAATTTCTCTTATTAGTTTATCTCTATTATTGAAAATATTCAGAAAACTACTGCACAAAAAAAATAGTAATAGGGAGAATACTTCGAACACCGAATTCAAAATGGCGGCAGTTGATCAGCTGATTGCCCGATCCTATAGTAACTTTTCAGGAGTGATGACATCTCACGATTCACTATACATTCGGTGGTTTTCGGGGGATCTTGAAAAATTAAAACTTTGACAATTATTTTAACTATTAAAACTAAATAATAAAACATTGTTCGAAACGTCAAATTAGTACAAGCTTTCCCTGAAGAAGGAACGTTTGTTCCGAAACCGGTAGGATTTACGCATTATATAAGTGGTTTATACAAAGTTGTATTGTTTCATTTTTCTATTAAAACTAACTCTAAAAATAAAAAAATAAAATGCAGTTATTTAAGTTAGAAGGTCATTATTCATTATTTTTTTTTAAATTGGACTGGAGTTCTCTATTGACTTCCACACCAAAAATAAACGCAGAAAACCATTTTTAATTAAACTATGCAATAGCAGCTCTTAGAGCTCTCAGAGGCATGGAGCTGGCAACATGGCGTCGCATCTACATCTACATACATAGAAACACACTTCTATCTTGATGACACTTTAATGCTGTCCGAAACGTTGGCTAAAGAAGGAGGTAGCTCAATACGACATAATAACCCATAAGTAAATCACAAAAATACATTTTGTCGCGAAAATCTCAAATTATATCGGTTTGTTTATTTAGAGTAGGTAGCAAAGGATCAATTCTGGAATCATTTGTATTGCTTTTTTTCTATACTTTATTATTTCTAGTTCAATACATCTACTTTGCGTAATACAAGATGTCATATGATATTGTGGTTTGTTCTATAAAACATTTCTATCAAAATCAAGCGTAAAACTTGTTAATCGTAGAAAATTGGTGTGTAAAATACGGCTTTTAAACAAAATACGTTTAGATCTCTGACAGGTAATAAACCTTATCCGACTTGTTTTGTTACTTCTCTGATATAATTAGTCCAGAATCTACCCCAAATTTATTGATATTCAAAAGTTTCAATTTCCCTAGCGTTCAAATTCAATTATCCAAGGTTTTCCTTTACGCTATACTGAGAGCCAATCAATTGTGTGGTCATTATTCGTATTAGGGTGTTTCATTTTGGATTAAAAACGAACCTTATTAATGTATTAAAGTAACGTAATTAGAAACGTTTTTATTCTATCTTACACAAATTAAAAAATGTTTTATTTTTGAATTATTTAATAATTAAGTTGTCAAAATTTATCCCTTGATTCGTTGTCTTTGGTGTTTCCTAGTGGAACGGCAATTTTTTCAATGGAAGTCTGGAATATTAAGCTTTTTTTTTATTCATAAAAAGATACATAAATTACAATAAATTTTATACAATAATTAATTACATACTATATGTATTTGATTTACCCCTATAAATAAGCAGGGCTTGTGTGTATGGGGGGGGGGGGGGGTGTTATTATATTGGTTTTTTTTTTATTCAGTTTAAATTTTCGGTATAATTTTTAAGCTGAGTTTTAAATTTTTTTATTGTCTTTGGTGTTTCCTAGTGGAACGGCAATTTTTTCAATGGAAGTCTGGAATATTAAGCTTTTTTTTATTCATAAAAAGATACATAAATTACAACAAATTTTATACAATAATTAATTACATACTATATGTATTTGATTTACCCCTATAAATAATCAGGGCTTGTGTGTATGGGGGGGGGGGGGGTGTTATTATATTGGTTTTTTTTTTATTCAGTTTAAATTTTCGGTATAATTTTTAAGCTGAGTTTAAACTTTTTTTATGTAACTGTTCACGTTTCTGATTTTTTCCGGCAGTGAATTAAAAAATTTAACTCCGAGATATTTATGATTTAACTGTCCTATTGTTTTTTTTTTACATTTTGGATTAGGAAGTATTGACGTTTGTCTAAGATTTCTGTTATTTTTAAAGGGTGCAACTTTATTTTGAATATTATCTTTATAAATTTGTAATGTTGCATGATAAAAGTATAATGCACTTAATTTAAAAAATCTATTGTAATCCTATGGCCTACATGTATTTAAAATTACTGTTTTTTGCATTTTTATATACAAATTCTTTCACAAATCTAATATGCCTAAATTTTGAATGAGAGAGCTAGGTGTAAATATTATTACTATTCTTATAAATTATGTTTTGCCAGTTTTCTTAAACCCCCCGACAATTTGTTCGGTTTTCGGATCAAATCATACAGGTCTCATATAAATTGTTGTTTCTCCCGTACTATCGTGGTTAGAAATATGATCTAAACAATGTTAGAAAGAGAAAACACGCTTTATACTCAAATCTAAATGTTCACTCGTTACCGGAGCGAACCGCACGAACGATCGGGTGGACTCTGGTGAGTTCGGGTCCTTTCGTTTATTTACTTTCGTTTACTGTTTTATTGTCTTATTGATTTCAACAAGATCATTTGAGATTACGAAAAAACTTTCTGTTGTAGTTTGAATTTGAGATGATTTTATTACTGTTTCTTTCTATAAATTCCAAGAGATTTAGTTACCGAAGAAAAATGTCTTCGATAAAGAAAAATCGCATTTATGGAAATATTTTGATATTACAAGTGACAATTAAAAATTTGCTATTTGTTCGTCATGAATTTTTATTTTTTTAAGTTTTATTCGATTTTAAATTTAGGCCGGATAGGCCGGATACCGGATAGTTACCAAATATCCATTTCATCCCTAGTTAATACCAACGTTTAAACATATATCAACGGTTCATAGGTTTGATTGTTTTGGCGTCGATGCATTCCTGTAACCGTTAAATGAAATATTTTAGTTTACCAGATTTTTCCAGATTCTTCGTCTTGCCCCTCAGATCCCTTTTGCCCCCAGGGGACGATATCGCCCGCATTTGGTACCACTGGTTCAAACCAATTTATCGCATTTTCTTTTCAAAGTCAAAGCATTTTTTTATGAAATGAATATTCCTAACTGCACGCAGACGGCCGGCCAGCCGGTCTGATTGACTCGTGCTCATATTGCTGGGGCTATAATAAAAAAAACCGTACGTGGTTCGTATTTCGGCTATTTTCCTCCGGTCAGTTTGCTAAAGGGTGGTTGGTAGCAGTAAAGGGGGTAACTAATGCCCTGGAAAATGAAATGCCCCTATATATTACCCCGCCTGGCCCACGACACTAACGAAACTTTAGCGGTCGCCGGGGTCACTTTGGTCACCGCGGAGAGCTTGACGCAAGATTATGTTACTGTAAACTGTAGACGAAGTACGACGCGCTAGGTTATGTGACTAAAACAACTTTATTTTCTTTGTACGATCACATTGTTATTTTTTTTTTATAAAATATTTATTTCCATATTAGTATTGATATCTTATTTTTCTGTGTTTTACTCTTTTTCATATTTCTTTCGATTTTTATTATTATCTTCTTCTTCAATGATACATTACTTTGATGGAAAAAAACCTCCCATATAAAACAGGATCGAATATATTTATTCGAGACACTATCTAGGTTACAAACCAGTTCTTCGAATAATTGTTTACACTTAAAAAGGTAGCCGCCAATAAAATGGGCAAAAATTAGTCGAAGATAATATTTTTAATTCTGAAATTTGAAATATGAGGTTGACAAACGTGACAAACGTTACAAACCAGTTCTTCGAATAATTGTTTACACTTAAAGAGGTAGCCGCCAATAAAATGGGCAAAAATTAGTCGAAGATAATATTTTTAATTCTGAAATTTGAAATATGAGGTCTCATTAGCCGAATTTGTGAATCCCTGTAAGGCCCTCCGTTCATGGAGATACTTACAATCTACGTAATTGTGACGAAACCACAAGTACCCTGCTGATATACCACTTTTTAATGCTAGTCTCCGTACACGGCGCTATCCGAAATGTACTGAAATTGGTCATTTTTCGCGTGCTGTTTCACTAATTATAAATAAAAACTCCTCCGTATTTATTTCATCTCTCCATTGCGCTTCATGTACAACCGATAACTTGGTTTCGGTTTCAAACTAAATCTAAACACTATCTGATGTAAATCGCTCGCCCAAAACTTTTATCACCGTTTGCATTTACTGTTTTTATTTTATTATTTCGATTGCGAATTTGGCTGCACACGGATGCACAAATTGCATTGAAATTGCGACGTTTCAGCGCGCAAAATGGCTCATGATCTTGGTATGTGAACGCCATCTTTTTGTATTTTTCAATTATCTACGCTGCAATAACACTCCGTTTGTGCAAGGCTTTGATGCCGCTCGTTCCAGTTTCCAAACAATGATGCAATGATTTTTATTATGACTGAAGAAACAATGCAGTTTTTCAGCAGATAACGAAAAGCCATGGTTTTTCATTTCGTCATTCCCCCGCGTCTCAATTTTGAACTAAGTCGAACGAAATTAGTGGCGTTTATTATATTTGCTTGATACAAATATAGTGCAATTAGTATAAAAACAGCATTTCATTATTAAGAATTATCAGATTATTTAATGCTTGTATGTTTTTTATAATAAATATACAATTATTTTACATGTCGTACAGTGTTATACAAGAACATAAATTTCGAATTATATTAATATTTTCGAATCTTTGATGTGAATGAAACGACAACAATTTAAGTCAAAACTTCGTAAACACTTGCAGTTTGTAAAATGAAATTTTGAAAGATTTATAAATAAAATATTTAAAAAAAATATAAAATAAAACAATCAGGGAAATTATATAAAATAAAATATATCAGGGAAAAATGTGAAAACTGCTCTTGAAAACATGGAATTATCAGGGATGAAATCCGTTTTCTGTGTCCATCGTGATCTAGGAAGTCGAAGGGGTGAATCAGGATTTTGAACTTACCTTTGTTGTCGTGGAGAGTAAATTAGTGAGCTGTCAGAATGTTGCCGTTTTTACGTACAGTGTAAGATTTATTTTCTGGTAGGTATGTCTATCACTGATTTGGATTAAAAATTCAACAACAGGACGCACTTTGTGCAAAGTTAACAATAATAATAATAGTAGCGTTATGTAAATTCAATTCCAGAACTACCAATATGCTAGCTTGACTTCATGAGAACCTCGTACCTGAGCCAGACACTTACAGTCACCCACCAAAGTGTTTCAATGATCCACTTTCTATAAATATTACTTCCTTTAAAGATTGTACGTTACTTGGTTGACATACGTTATTATACGTTATTCGATGTCATTAAATAAGGCTTTTATTGAGCGCGTACCTTGTGCAATACCTTTAATGACAGACCTCCCGCTTTCCTTTCGATCATTTTGAAGGGCGTACACCGCGTAATAGAAGTAGAAAAATATACCCCTCTAGTCATTTGCGTAATTGTTTAAGTGGGTTGCTTTTATAACAGGGGCCGTTTGATTGTTAGGTAATATGTAAAATTATCCCGTTAGTCGTTTCCAGTTTGCTTCTGAAATCCAAAATTACAATTCATTTCATTAGTTTGATTGGTACATAATATTATAATATATAATATGTTCAACTCATAAAATTATATATAAGAATTAACTTTATATTTATTTGTATGTACTTACATTGTTTTTTTATATGCATTTAATTTGTTGTAGTTAGGGCACTGTTTGAAATGTTTTAGTCATCAGGTTTAGGTCTCCAAACTACATGTCCCTTCGACATGCTGGCTCATGATAGAAGCATCTTTGGTGGAGGACTTTTATCCTCGCTACATATCCAGCCAAGCTGAGCCATCCCATTTGATGTATTATATGTAGTGCAGAATTAATTCAAGAAAAATAAAATAATTACTTCAGCTAAGTCAAAGCATTATATACTCGTACTTAAAGTGGTACCTCTGCGTATATTATGTTTAAATTTGTAGCGTTGTGATATTAATACATAATTAAATAAAGTAGAAGCGGTACTAAAAGCAAATCTAATTATGGCATGTATAGCTTTAAGTGCGAAGGGATAAAGGAAGAGAAGTACTCGTTCGTACAAGTTTCTAGTGCAATCGCATACTCGGCATTTTTATTTGCTTTTTGCCATCATAACAAGATTCATTGTTTTCTGCGGAGCTCTCGCATAATTCTATTGTGATAAAATAGCGTAATGTTTTTATGTTCGTATATTAGCATTCCGATTTATCTGTGGCGAGCAGGACCAGTTATGCGCATAATTATCGTTACAAAGCGTTATTGCATTTCAAATTGCAAACTAATTCATTTTAAAGTTAATAATCATAAAGATTCTATGATGTATTTATCCATAAGTCAATAATCGTAAAGATTCTATGATGTATTCATCCAAAGGTTAATAATCGTAAAGATTCTATGATGTACGTGAGAAACTTAGCGACTTTAAATTGAGCTTCAATGGTTTTGAGTAAAGAAATCTATAGCATATCGAATTATGTATTATTCATTCAAAGGTTAATAATCGTAAAGATTCTATGATGTATTCATTCAAAAGTTAATAATCGTAAAGATTCTACGATGTATTCATTCAATAGTTAATAATCGTAAAGATTCTATGGTGTATGTGAGAAACTTGACGACAATAAATTTAGCTTCCATGGTTTTGATAAAGAAATCCACACAGAAATATTTCTTATCCAATTAAGTTGTCTTCCTTTGTACGTTCGCTCTCCAGGTTCTAAAGTTAATAATCGTAAAGATTCTATGATGTATTCATTAAAAAGTTAATAATCGTAAAGATTCTATGATGTATTCATTCAAAATTTAATAATCGTGAAGATTATGTGATTTATTTATTCAAAAGTTAATAATCGTAAAGATTCTATGATGTGTGTGAGAAACTTGACGACTATAAATTTAGCTTACATGGTTTTGAGTAAAGAAATCCACACAGTAATATTGCTTATCCAATTAAGTTGTCTTCCTTTGTACGTTCACTCTCTCCGGGTTCTGCAAGCAATTATTTATTGATAACAAAGGATTTAGGGTTAGCAAATTACCCCTTTGTATGCACAAAACGTTTTGGCTGAGGGATTAACTTCCAAGAATCCGAGTAATTTAGTTACCTTGTGCATAGTGACTTTGATTCCTTCCAAGGTGACCCCGCCTGAAACAATCTTCCCTGTTTCCGCCCCCCTCAGTGGGAAGTGGGAACATTCGCTGTTCGGTGATTTATGGCAATTAGTTGAATTGATATGCACACGGCGTACCGAGGTGGTCCAGCCCATCGGCACCGCCTAGATTCCTGGAGTAACGATATTTTAATGCCACTGACTCGTTTACTGCGCCCCTGATTGCCTTTTCTTGAAGAATGATATTTAGATTCAAATTGGTTTGTTCACGCAATAGCTCGACAAACAATCAACACGAAGCTTACTTAAGGCCATTGATTTTTTAGGGATCTTCAAAATGGTCGAAAATCTTTATTGGTCGAAATATCCAAGGATTATTATTTATTCATTTATTTCTAAATATTTATTTTTATTTTCTTTCTTTCTTTCTTTTTTCATTCTTTATTTATCTGTAATATTAACGCCTCTCGGCTTTTACATAATATAACATTGTATCAGGTATAAATACGACATGCAAAAGTCAGCTTTAGTGAACTTGTAAAACAGAAAGAAATAGAAAACAAAAGTTGAGAAAGACATGTGTATCATGGATAAACGATTTCAGTGTTTTCATATATAGATTTATATTTCATTCACAGACATATTCCATACATCTATGTGCGAATGCTTATTACCCAATTTTGACTTCTGTGTAGTGGTATATTGAATCGGGCCCTGGTCGTATTGTTACTACTGTCCGAAACATTGGCTAAAGAAGGAGGTAGCTCAACACGGCATGACATGGGCGTAGCCAGGGGGGGGGGGGGGTTTGCGGGTTCAAACCCCCCCCGAAAAGTTAAGATATCAACATCAATAATATTAAAAATAAGGAGATGCGGAGAGCGGCATAACTTATTTTATTACTAATTATTACACTAATAATATATTTTGGATTTGCCCTCTGTACCGATTATCCGATGGTAACCTTTGTACCTATATTTTCGTACCGTCTAGGGAAATTTGACTAGATCTAAATAACTCAAAATGATATTATGTATCTTAAAAGATAAATGGGGACCTCTGAAAGAAAAAAATAATTTATCTTGCAAGTTCCGTTTTTTCGGAGATTGCAGTTGATTTTTATTTGGAATTCCGTTTCTAATCAGGTGACTGCTGAAAATAAGATTTATTTGCTATATACATTTGTTACTTTAATTAACCAATGTACATAGACAATAAAAGTTTTCAACATAAAATGTCCACAAATTGTTATTAGTTAATGCTCAAGAAATACAAAAGTCGTCCCCTCACCCCCCCCCGATACTAAAACTTGGCTACGCCCGTTCGGCATGATACCCCAAAAATAAATCACTGTTCTGAGGTGTTAACATGTTTGGTAGTATATTAGATTAGTTAAAGCACCGCATATTTTATTTGACTTTCCACAAGCTTTCCACAAGAAAAAAAAAACAGTTTTGTAATATTGCTAAACTAAAGGATTTCCTACTAATACACAGTTTTAAAATTCGACATCTTCACAAAAGAAAAGAAATACTCGTTATGGTGTTATTTTGCAAAACTTCTGACAAGCGGTGGACTCAGCGAGGCAATTTTGATCTCGTCGCAGAATTTCAAGGTCATTTCAGATTATAAATCACCCTGACTGGTGTCATTTTTCAATAATATTCTAAGAGTTTTGAATGGAAATAACCTGTCCCAACACATCGATCCTTGTGATTTAGCCTCCCCTTCCGTCCCTGGGACGACATGGCGACGGAACAAGCTATCTCTGGCTGGGTTAGTTTGCTGTGTGGGGGGAAGGCCGAGGGGTGGGATCCATCGGAAGTTTCCATTAATCAAAGTACCACTGCTCCTCCGTTTTGTTTGCGAAACGCCATCGCATCAACTTTGGTAATTTGCCTCGGCGCCCAAGGCGAGCAAGGCAAACTTAAATGCGTGTCTGCTAATTAGTTTCGGATTAAGGATGCCCTCGACAGCATTTCCTGCAGTGCATTTATATTTCAGGCACACGATAACTAAACTTACGAAAATCATTTTTTCCAATGTTTTTACCGACCACACCATCAGCCATCAGCGCTATTGAGAGTATTGGCACTTGGCAGTAGATTGTTATTATTGGCAAAACTGACGCTGTTAGCACTGATAGTACTGTTAGAAGTAAGATATGAATAACCAGAGGGGAAGGTGGACTTTTTGCTTCAACGTTTTTCCATCGCGGTAAATAATACAGCGACACACAATTGAAAGTTTCCCAGTTCCCCAAACTTCCCCTGTTGTAATCAATCAACTTCGGGCTCCACTCCCCGTCCGTTAACAATTTTGTCGCCGAAATGGAACGTTATTTTATTTAATGGAATGTTGTTTGTTTGGATATTTTTACAATGGCAAATGAAAATATTACGCTTCCAAAATATATCTTGCTATTTTTTTTCCAGTCGCCATCTTTGATATTATTATTTTGTGCGAGCGGATAATGACATTCCGCGTAAAAAGTTTTATAGAAAACATCCAACGACCGTGAAAATGTTAAATCTGGCGGTTATTTGACTTTATGTTATTTATCATACTCATACAATCTTACGTAGTTAAACTCAAGTTCCTAGTATTTTTAAATAATTTATTTTGAGATTAATTCTTAATTATCTTGTCTGGTAGATTAAAGTTAATTGGTCGTGGTGTTTTTTCTTCTTTGTATATGACGGGGGCAGTTGATTGAAGCCGTTGATTGATCTAGCAATAAGTCGTCAGTCTGGGTTATTAACGACGCGTCAGGGTGGTAGGTCTCCATCATCTATCGACTTCCTCAGCCCTGGCGCCCGCAGCGTCATGGAGATTTATGGTAACTCGCTGAAGCTTCCTTATCTCCATCTGTCTAGGCACTTTTTACTTTCATAACTCTCCTCCCTTCTAGATTATCCATTTCCCTTTTCCATCCCTTAATGTGTTCGTCTTCCCATATAATGGTTCTCTGGAGACTTATTTCGGTCTGTTGTTTATTGAGTTTTTTATGTTTATATTTGCTATCTTTTTAAGTACTTCTTGGAGCTATTAATCACTCAAGTTCTTGTCGAGATCAGATATTTGTATAATTTCATCAGGTATTTTTAGTTCTCTTACTATTTGTTGATGGGTTATAATATTATAATCATAACTTTGTAAATACGTACTTCATCATTCGTACCACATTTCTCGAACTTCAAAACATTGAAAAACGTTTCCAAAATTTGCTCGTAAATGTATCCTTTTTTGTGGCACAGAATATTTTTCAAATATGATTGACAGATATTAACTTACTAATGCTGAATTAAGGTTGATATAAACATAACGATTTCGGTAATATTGTACGAATGTATTGGGTCCTACGGACAGACCTACCTTTTACGAGTAAGTATTGTAGGAGAACTGACGATGAGTGCTCCCAGATGGGAAATTAGAGATTAGTATTCCGAGCGCTTAGTTCGTCGGTTTGTTTACCCAGAGGTCTAATGACGAAAGTCAGCTGATAGACTAATCTATAAACAATACGCACCACGTGCCGGGCCTCGCCTGATAGGCGTGACTTTCCAATTATCTTTTCCCCAATCAACACACCTATTCAACAAACTTTGTTTTAGTACGGCAAATAGATCGCTGCTTCGCGTTTCGGTCTTGCAAACATAATAGGTTGGCTCTGGTTCCAAGTTCCTACATTCACGTTGATGGGTTGATGCCGGCGCTTGTCGGATATGTTTACCCAGCATGTATATATGTATTTCAAGTTTGCGTGTATTAATATTTAATAAATAATGAATCATTAGTTGCTATTCGCTCGCGGTGGGCCGCGCTTAGCGCTTATAGGCTCGGAGTGATATTACGAGTATAAAATACCTCTCTGTTTTATAAAGCCGGGCTGTTCCGTCCTGTTCCTCAGTTGCCCTGAATGAGCAACCATATTTATCTTCCATCATCTCACGCCTGAGAAATCCTTTTATGTGTTTGTCTTCAAATAGAAAGTTATCGCCTTAGGACGGGTTCCGGTACATTTCATTTTCCCTTTGTATCGTCTTCAGCATTCTCGTTATTGAATGCCCTTTCTCCCTGCGGGGTTTAGCCAGGTTGCTTGCGTGGAGTCCTTAGTCCTTACCCTGGGCCACCTCCGCTGCATACATTTCAGATTTTCATGAATAATTTTCATGGTTATAAGCCCTACGAATTGTTTGCGGAATAAACTGGCAAAGTAACCGTGTTACCGGAGATTGAACAAATATTGTACATTAGGCATTGAGTTCCTTGTCCCACAAAATTAAAATTATTTCTGAAAATACGAATACGAGTCGCTGGAAATACTACGGATGGCTGCTTCCAACTGACCGCTTTCCGTAAATTATAATTGGAACTTGTCAGTGTGTGACTTTTCAGCTGGCCATTGAAGCAAATTTTCATGGCTATTACGTTACCACGTTCATGTTATGTCACTTGTATATTTTAACATTTGCGAAAAATGTTAGCGAACGAGTGTTGTCTTTAATAATTTATATACCATGTACTTTGCATTCTCTTTTTTTTAAACCTTTTTATATTAAAAAAATTATCCGGCTATTTAGATCTGGGTACCAAACACGGGTAATGCCATTTCCAAGCATCGTTTGGATTCTAAATGGTGTTGTTTCACCAGGGCGATACTGAAAGTATCTACTATTCAGAAGAATTATTCCACGGGCTGCCAGATTTATTATTATTTTGTATTATGTTAATGTAAGTACTTGCATACTGCTTTCTAACCCCGTATGCATGGACATTGGAGGGTCTAGAGTCGTTCAAATAAATGTAGCTTCGTTCAATAAAATAGATTATTGACGTGTGCGGTGAAGGAAGAAACCATAATATGTTTCCTTATAACGCCGTTGGGAAACAACGGCTCCACCCCTACCCTAATAAAACATTGTTCTAAACTGTCAAATTAGTATAAGCTTTCCCTGACGAAGGAACGTTTGTTCCGAAACCGGTCGGATTTGCACATTTTATAAGTGGTTTATACAAAGTTGCATTGTTTCATTTTATTAAAATAAGTTTATTTATATCTTCAAAGTAAAAGCACCCATTGACAAACTACTAAAAAGTAGTTTATTGGGACTTTTCTTTTTTCTGTAAAATATTTTTTTTTCCTGTCGTATTGTATTACTTTGTCTTTATAATAAATAAATAAAAATAAATAAATAAAAAATCCAAGGGAACCTGCTATGCCTAAATACAAAGGATTATCCCATCAAAACCGTGGTTTCAACGATTTCCCCATTTTTCTAAAAAAACAAATTTTCTCATTCATTCGAATAAGAATTGGACGTTGTTGCGTTCTTTCTCGTTTTTTTAAAATTCACGTCCTTGACTCCCCAGATTGTACATTCTGTGGTCTAAAAGAGGGAACGTATTTTTTGTTGTCCCTCTCTAAACAAATATCCTCTACATTCTATCAACCATTGTCTAAAATTACCTCCCCTCCATTCTATCCCATCTCTTCCTAAGTCTGAACTCGACTCTTAAATAAGTAAAATTTTCAAAATTTTAAGAAACCCCCGGCACAAAAAAGAGCTGATACCTTGAAACGCCTGAACAGATTTTCATGAATTGCTAAGAACCATCTCAATCACGATAGCTTTCAAACAAAAAAACGCATCATAATCGGTCCATTCCTTTAGGAGCTACGATGCCATAGACAGACACACTGACACACAGATACACAGACACATGCTCCTTGCGTCGGGGTATAATAATATATAAATTCCCTTTCATAATAATTTGAAATGATGGCCTAGTAGAACACGCTTGAAGAGTGAAAGCCAGAAATTTTTTTATCTTATAAAATTATTCACAAAATACATAAAAATCACTTTTGCTCTTGAAATCTAATGTCTAGACTCCGTTTTCCAAGCGATTATTATGCCTGTTTAAGGTATATTCACGGCGACATAAGGCACACTAAGAATATTCACATTTTTGTCTTGCGGCTTTCTCTTTTAAGATATTGAAACACCGATGAACAATCACATAAACTAAAATAATAATCCGGTAGGCCTTACTTAGAAGTTCGTTTGACGCTCTTCATACCTGACTGCCCTTAACCCTTCCCTACAAAGAAAAAGCGCGCAATCATTACGACCATTTATAAAAATCTCTCTTGGAATGAATTCATCGTTTGTTACCAAATAGGCCACCCCTCGTCCTAACAGCTAACGGCGGCCCACGAGCCCCAGCGGTGAGCAGTCCATAGCAGCATGACGTCTGATTCGATCTCGTGACATGACCTTAATTTTTTATCTCCATTAATGCCGTGATTACTTTATGACTTTCATTTCGGGGTCCTGATGCGTTCGTCACCCCAATCTGACAACTGGGCCCTGATGGGCGAGTGCCTAATCTAATCAACCGGTTACATTGCAATTTTGTCCTTGTTAGGATGAAGCTGCAATCTCTGTCAATTAAAATACAAGCGAACAACGCAAATGCGTCATAAAAAAAATTTACTAGCATAGTCAGAATGAGTGTTGGCACAGGGTGAGGCATGGGGTGGTAACTACGAGTCAGTTTTATTAAATGACCTTAAAAAAATTAAATAGATTTTAACGTTTTTTCACATTATTTGCAATGTTGCGGGCTGTTGACGCAAACATCCAACCTGTTACCCATTTACCTGTCCCTTTCTGACAGTGTTGGTGTACATACATACGTTAGTTACATTGCAATAATTGTACCAACCAGTCAGTATATTACGGAATCTTGTGCATCCCTTAATATAAGTGAACCATGAATGCCAGAATATCGATTCCCGCCAAAGCATGTTCACCAAGCTATTTCCATAGTTGTGTCACTTTGAAAAACTATAATATTGATTATCGTACAACTTATGAATAAAATACAAATTAATTCACAGAGAAATTTTGCGACTACATGGACTGTGAAAGGTTTCTGACTTGTTGTATAGCAATAGCTCGACGCATTTGTGCACTAATACATGTAATAATTTGCATATTCTATAATGTCATTTTTACTTCTCATTTGAGTATCAGTATTTGAGTATCAGTATTATTTGAGTAGCAGTATTCTCAGTTTCGCTGTAGCGAGAGGCCATATTGTTGGTTTTGCAATGATTAGATTGATGATCTGAATAACCGGATACTTTCATCTTACCATTCTCTTCCCCCCTTCAACTTCATTTACCCTAACAAGTTTCTGAGCATAAGATAATATGAAAAATGTGTTTTTTATCACAAAATTAAGTATGTTATGACTTATGACTAAAATTGAACGTTGAGTGAGAGCTGTTTTGTTCAACCTTGTTCAGCAAATTATATCAATAACGTTTTGCTTGCATGTAGTTTTTGTGTTGTCGTTTGAAACGATTCTCGTGAGTAACTTAATCGTTCAATCGGGTTCAATTATTATTATTAGTTAGTAAGTAGATTTTTCAAAAGTGACAAGCTGCTAACCCCGTACAAATCTCAAGTACGTACGTCCAACAATTGAATTTAGGAGCCACTTCTCGGCTGGAGCTCCAAAATTCTTTGCAAACCTACTATCCGCCTGCTAACACGCCGATGGCTATCTCTATGCGCAGACACAATGTAGGCATGCTGAGTCTATACAGGTATTTTAATGAGTCTGTTCTAAAGAGCTAGCAGCATTGATCCCATTTACTCAAGGGCGCTCTTATGAAGTGTCGCATAAAAAAAAGATTCACTGTATTTGTAAATTTTCAAAGTCCTATTCTACTAAATCGCGCAGGACCACATACGATTGTGCTCTCGAGAGACTTTTCTATTGCCTTATTCATATTTTTTGCGGCGTCTTTGTAACGAAAAGCGTCGGTACATCCACAGTTCGTGAAGTGACTTATCTGCCAGTGGAAACATCACAAAGGAGAAAGAGCCATGAAGTATGTGAGTCGTAGCTCACTCCTCGTAAAGGAGTTTGTTATACTCGTTCCACTGTGTACGCAATTGTGCTTCTTTCTTCTAGAGTTCTCCAAGAAACGTTTGTTGCATAATGTCAAATATTTCAGTTGCGACGTTGAACTATTTTATTATTTAAATAAAATACATTAAAGCGATAATTTTTTTATTTTTTTATTGTCACATCGTTTTCGCGTTTCAACCTTAATTAGGCCAAAATTATATGAATTCTGTTACTATTACGCCTCCATAATGCTTCATTATTTTTATTAATATCAGTTAAGGGCTTTCCACACTAAAGGTTAAATCCAGGTATGACTATTGCGAAATTAATAATTTTATTGAAGATTAAACTATAAATCGTTAAAAAATGGATAATGCAGCTTCGCTCCCCTATCATAAATATATTTTTCTATCTATTTCTTTGTCGAAGAAATCATGGATTTCGTAATTTTTTTCAAAAAAAGGTCGCTGGTGTGGAGCGCCGTCGTATCCAATTATAAAAAAATATATTTTAATGTTTATACTATTATAAGCACTCATAGCAGAATTTAATGACAATCAAAGATATTCAAATATTTCAATATCTTTGATGACAATGTATTTTTTGTTGTCAATTTATAAAAATACAGAGTTCTGCAAAGCAACAAAATGATTATGTGTTATGTTTATTAAACAAAATAAATATGGTAGATCCAAGGGCGCGCGTAGGCTACAGTATTCACGTAGGTGAGAGGTTCGAACTAAATGGGGGGGGGGGGGCTCAATCCTGGGGGGTGGAAGGGAGATAGGAGGAGAGGGAGTTGGAAAATTTATTAGAAAGTTTTTTGGGACCTCTATAAAATGCTTATGGGAATGTGCATGTAATATTGGTGTGTTTTCCAGGATTGCAATCTACGAGTAACCCCCGCCCCCCCCTTTATATACTAGAACCTGCAAGCAAGTGGCAGTTACTTTTTTGTCATTTTTAAACTTCATGTAATATCAACGTTTTATAATAAAAATAATAAATAAATATAATTATTAGCTGTTTCTGAAAATAAGTACACTAAACTCAGACGCTATTATTTGTAGTAAATTAATATTTGCCTGTTTTCTGTTAAGACGAGAACTGTATTACGAAGAGGGAGTATTCAAGTCCAGTGGACTGTACTCTGACAATAATAATATCGCTCGATTGCACGAAGTACTCGAGATATTTTAATCGAAGCACTTTCGAGAACATTGATCGCAGCATTCGGATTATTACGGATGACTTTGATTTGTTTCGCTTAGATTTCCAATTTGTTCTCTTCACGATGACGTCTTGGGTAGTAATTTGTTTTGATTGAATTATACAAAGAACTTGATGGAGCTACGAGTACCTACATACATTTGTATTTGATACAAGTTCACATGTACAAACTGATAAAATGTATACTGTAAATTTCCCGAAATCAATAAATAATTAGCCGCATTTTACACATCTATTCACGTCTGTATGTGTGTGTGTTGTGAATGACTTAATGGTACTGCATTAATTCCCTGGTTGTAAATGTCTGTCATTAAATCCCGTACGGCAGGGGCTAGTGGCATAATTACAAGAAAATTATTGTTCAGTTCGATGGTTTTACTGTAAAGTAACCCAGAATAGGCAGAGTAGGAAGATTGCGCAAGAGCAAGTCACCCCACCTTACTCTTTATGCGTTTCATTGTAAAAATTGTGAATGTCGTTTTAATAGACGAATGCGATTTTTTTTTACTACCCACTCGAGCACTATTCGTTCTATTTTAACATGTTAATGGTGAAATCGCTGTATAAATTACCCCTATTTTGAAAGCTTTCTGTTATTCACTTGTAACTTTATTTGAATCTTAAATCGTCGATGTAGATTGTCGTTAGATTACACTGCATCCCTATACCTGCCAAAAATCACTTATAATAATGCATATCGTCAGCTATTCCGCCTCCCGAGATTCTACAGCGCTACGAAAGTGTTCATGAAGGAACGAGGCTATACCTGCTAAAAATCACTTATAATAATGCATATCGTCATCTATTCCGCCTCCCGAGATTCTACAGCGCTACGAAAGTGTTCATGAAGGAACGAGGCTATACCTGCTAAAAATCACTTATAATAATGCATATCGTCATCTATTCCGCCTCCCGAGATTCTACAGCGCTACGAAAGTGTTCATGAAGGAACGAGGCTATACCTGCTAAAAATCACTTACAATAATGCATATCGTCAGCTATTCCGCCTCCCGAGATTCTACAGCGCTACGAAAGTGTTCATGAAGGAACGAGGCTATACCTGCTAAAAATCACTTATAATAATGCATATCGTCATCTATTCCGCCTCCCGAGATTCTACAGCGCTACGAAAGTGTTCATGAAGGAACGAGGCTATACCTGCTAAAAATCACTTATAATAATGCATATCGTCATCTATTCCGCCTCCCGAGATTCTACAGCGCTACGAAAGTGTTCATGAAGGAACGAGGCTATACCTGCTAAAAATCACTTATAATAATGCATATCGTCATCTATTCCGCCTCCCGAGATTCTACAGCGCTACGAAAGTGTTCATGAAGGAACGAGGCTATACCTGCTAAAAATCACTTACAATAATTCATATTGTCAACTATTCCGCCTCCCAAGATTCTACAGCACTACGAAAGTGTTCATGAAGGAAAGAGGCACTCTTTCAGAACACTTCTCCGCCAAGTCATTATTATAGTACAATTTCAGTATTTGAGACCTACAAAATTTTGAGATGCTTTCATCTTCAATTCAAGCTCCTGTGACTTATTTTAATTCTGCTGGATCAATTTTTTTGCGTAGGACCCAACTTTTTTCGTTCACAGTCCCCAATGTAAAATTCCCAATTCCAAAAATCCTTCCAATGCTTGCTTCTTCTTCCACTTAGTCATTCCACTTCTTCCTCGGCCTCCTTTCACCTACATAGCATTCTTTCCACATGGCCAGAGGCCAGCCCATCGCGTTTTTGTGATCTTAATAATCTTACCTACGATGATTTCATGATCACTGACATCTCCAGTTCAATCATCGCCATCTAAATAATGTAAAGGTAACAATAACCATAACAAATCATTATAAGGTGATAGTATTATTTTATATGGAATATTTTATAATCTACGTCATTTTTATTGTTTGCTCGAATAATATCGCGCTACACGCCGTTTTTTTGTTGTTATCTTAATATATAAAACAAAGTCAGGTTAGTTAGACCATTTATAACTCAAGAACGGCTGGACCGATTTTTATAATCTTTAATTTGTTGGATTTGTCTCCGCTCCGAATAGCAGAATAGCTATTAAAACATGGGAAAAATTCGCGAAAAAAATTATGAAGAAAGTTCTTTTCCTCATACATTTTTTTGTAAGGAACGAATTTTCTTTTTTGAAAGAGCTGCAGGAATATTGTGATAAGTATAATATTGAGTAGTGAGTGAATTTAGTGTGTAAGAAAGAGAGGCAGTGTTAGGTATATTTATTTATTTATTACTGATATATATATTATTACATTTTTAAGAACAAAAGCAAAACAGCGCATTGACATTTGACGTTTTTTAAAAACATTCAAAAACGTCAAATGTCAATGCGCTGTTTTGCTTTTGTTCTTAAACATATATAATAATATATGTCAGTAATAATAAATAAATATACTTATACTGGCTCTCTTTCTTACACACTAAATTTCAACAGTCGAATATGGTAGAAACGGTGAACGTATGTCTGCACCCCTCCAAAGGAAAAAAATACAATAATTATAATAAATATCCCTCACACGTATAAAGAAAATGAAACATAATTCCCGTAACAGTAAGAGAATCATAAAAAATTATAAATCCGTACACAACGTCATCTCTGATACTGCTAAAAACATAACAAAGATTGTTGCGCATCCATAATTGCTTCATTGTGTAATTTTTAACTTATTAAAAAACTGAATATAATCAACTAATAAGTTAACACAACAGTTTTTGATTCTGAGGTGGTTCGAAGTTCGCCGGGTCAGCTAGTTTTTTTATAAATTATAATTTCTTTTTTTTTAACGTATTTTTAACGCCATTTCGTTGGGTGAGAAACGCGTGTGTTGAGATTTCAATTTACATGAAAGGTTGTTAAGCTACGTTCTAGCGTAGACCCGTGAAAATTCACGGGTTATAATAATTGTACGATTTCTGAAGCCGAAAGTATTGGCTTAGGATTATTGCTTATCAAAAAATTATTTCAGAGATAATCAGAAATTTATGTTCCGAACGACGCCGGTATATACAAACCGTAAAAATATAAACGTTAAAAATCGTTATTTATTTATTTAGATTTAAATCTTGTAATTTCTGTCAAAAATTTTAACAAAGGTAATACAAGTTTCAAAATAGAATTATTCTTAAATTAAAATAATTTTGGTATCTACTTCATCGCTTGTTGCCCACAATGAGTTCCAATTTTGAAAATTTAAAATTCATGGAACGTGAATAATTTTGCGCGTTACATTATATGACGCAAGAATATTTCGCATCATCACAGACAACCGAAATTAGTATGTTTGATGGTAATTTTTTTATATGAATACCTCACAAGGAAGCTGTTCAAGAAATGTGGAAAAGCACCTAGCTATTCATATCTGGTCACCAAACACGGCTAAAGATATTACAAGCAACGTTTCAATTCTGAATGGTGGTCAGGGCGATACTCAGAGTATCTTCAACTCTGGAACATGCCGCAAATATACTATATATTATTTGAAATAAATTAATTGTAAAAAAAATACAAATTAATCAAATAAAAATTATTTGCCCATGCCGGGATACGATCCCGCGACCTTCGGATTGCGAGTCAAGAGCCTTAACCCTAGACCACGCCGGCAGTCGATACCAATAGGTTTTTAAAACATTAAATTTACAAATTATCTATCTTATAATTAAACCAGGTAAAAAACAAAAATGTTTGAAAATAATTTTAAAAAGAGTTTTGAAACACTCCCCCCCCCCCCATGGTCCCATTATTGCGATAGAGTTGTTTCTGTTTGATTTATTCGGTAATTATTCACGTTTATTGATACTTCAATTGATATACGGCTCAACAATCTACAATAATGTATACATAAATATCGTATTTATTGTTTTGCTACGAGTTATGACGTAATATGATAATATTCGATATTGCTCGCTGCGACCATAAACAAAAATTCATACTAATATTATATATGCGAAAGTGCGTGTGTTTGTTTGTTACGCTTTCACGCCTAAACCACTAAACCGATTTTAAATTTTTTTTCACCAATATAAATCTACATTATCAGCGAGTAACATACGCTATATATAATGGTAAGCTCTGGTGTTATGAAATTTGTATAAATGAAAATGTGTGTATTTTATATATTTTAGCGACAGTGAGGAAACGCAGGGGGAAGTTGGGGTTCGCGGAGAGGAAAGAGACGTGGGAGTGGGAAGGCGGGGAAGGTGGAAGGGAACGGGGGCGCACGGGAAAGGACATGCAGATTTCTTTGAATGGCATTGCAACGCATGCCGGGTACCAGCTAGTACTTAATATTTATAAAACAAACATAACATCAACTGTTACCTGCAAATATATTAAGTTCTAACCAATTTTGACTCTCATCTTACCGCGTACATTAAAAGTACATTTTTCGTACGGGCACGAAGTGTTTGTATGAACTCTTACTGTAAACTATATACTATTATATTAGCGATTCCCAAACGGAAATTTAAACAGAAAAGTTACGGTCGCATATAGGAATTGAATCCAGGACCTTAGGCTTGTCGCTGCTCTGCTATAGCTATTTATCCTTATATTCATTCTAGACTTGAAGAAAAGTGTGCGACATTAAAAATAAGAATGGATATATTTATCCAATCACAATGTAGATTGCATTTAGTTCGGGAAGAATCTTGCAATCATTCATAAAAATAGCAGCCAATAAAAATATGAGTTTGTCACATCACTGTATTATTATCTATGGTCTTTCTCTAAAACTTGTCTAATGTCAAAGCATATTATAAATAGTTTTCAGTGTTTCCTATAATAAATCACCCACAATAAAAAATAAACAAAACACATTTAGAAAGTAAACATAATGTTGGTGGTTCTTAGTCTAAGGGCCAGTTGTGTTACAGAATTTGAAGAATGCATCAAATTTTAAAGTTAATTTTCGTGTTCTGTAATGGTTCTATTCATGTTCTATTATTATTGTCCTATTGTCCAGTTATTTCACTTAACCGAAATGATTACAAAACTTCAATAGAACTTTCACAGAACTTTAGTTTAAACTTTGAAATTTGATGAATTGGTCCTAAGTGTGAAATGACCAAAGGGGAAAGAGTCGAATTAGCTCAGCGTTTGGAGCAGAGATACCTTTTTGGAAACAGATATTTTTTCCGATTTTCTGTTTCATATTTTCATTTAAGAGTCGCTAATATTGTCCTCAATGATTAAAATAGATCATTGAAGAAGAAGATAACACTAATAATCTAAATAAAAAATATGAAAGAGAATAAGACACAGAAAAATAGAAAAAGATAACGATCGCAACTGAGTCACGAACCCAGAACTTCTCGTTTAAGCTGGGAGGAGTCCCAGTTGCGACCATTATCTTTTTCTATTTTTCTGAGTCTTATTCTCATTCATATTTTCGTTTAGATTTTTATTGTTATCTTCTTCTTCAATTATGCATTTATTATATTGATGGCAATAACCATAAAAAGTTATAAAAAGAAAGTTGTTCTTTTAAAAAAATCATTAAAATAGGATTTATTATTATGTACATAGATGTTTTTTGTATTATTGTAGAAAGCAATCACTTTGTGGTTTGACATATTTAATAAAATAAAATACTTTTTTGTTTAAAACCACGATATTTATTAATTTTTTAACCGACCGGTTTCGCTTAACTTAAGCATCTTCAGGGTACAAATTAATACAGTATTAATTTGTACCCTGAAGATGCTTAAGTTAAGCGAAACCGGTCGGTTAAAAAATTAATAAATATCGTGGTTTTAAACAAAAAAGTATTTTATTTTATTATATAGATGTTTTTTGTTTTGCAATTTTATGAGGTTTATCATGTTTTGGGTATTATTTAATTTGTGTTTAAAACAAAAATAGGACCAATGTTGTAAAATGTCAGTAATTACGCACCGCCTCCATTAGCAATCGTTAATTGAACATTATGGGCTCTGGGCGGATAGATTGCTCGCCGTACCTTAATTTTAAAAGCGATTGTGTCAAAGGCCCCGCAAATAGAAACGAATTGCACCAATTATTGCCGCTGTGCATAAAATGCTAATTAAAGCAACTCGCATGTAAAGTGGGACTTTTGAGCGTATCTACGCGTATGTAAATGATACGCTCGTTAATTATTCACGCTTCTATCGCAACCGACTGATTATAAATGCATTGTTCTACCTATGGGTTATCCTTTCATCTCTTTATAAATTTCCGTAATCACCGTCTGTTTGAATTTCGATCCCGCGCCGTAATACAATACGTAATGCACCGTTTAGTTGAGTCATTTCACCATAGGTCTCAGAGCCGTGCTTCTCGCGAACCCAACTGGACTGTGGACTCTATCTACCACATCATCTACAGGCTCCACTAACTTTGAGTTGCATCTGATGCCTTGTGCCTTGTCTGCTATCTGCGCCTTGTTCCAGAAAGGTAATCAGCACCAATCCGGCACGGGCTTAAATATTGCACCGTTTGTTGATTTATTAAATAATATTAATAATAATTTCCTCTGATTTCGAAACATGGAGATATTTTTTATTAAATTATTGATTTAAACAAAAAATAATTTTAAATGATGCCGCAAAGCGAATGTTTAAAATTTATTATTTATTTAACGCCGTAAAAAGGCTTTTATATTACATTTTTAATTTGGGAGGCGGGAATGGGTACCGCCGCCCCGGGAACCTTTATTGGACAACCAACACCTCTGCCATAGGTCACCCCAAGTGGTTCGCTACGTTTGGTGATTTAGCAGGGGTGCCCGGGTTCATGGGGTGAGGTTGTTCTAGGTCTTGGAGGCGGATGACCAGGATATACTGAACCCCAGATTCCTACCCATCCCTTAAACCCTTTTCCTTCCCAGAACTCTCCTCTCCTTCCTTTCCTAAAAAAACCCCTCCACACAGCATCCCCAAAGATGACATAGGCCCTGAGGGAAATTATTTTCCTAAGGCCTCCTGTGTGGGACAAATTAGGGCATCAGTAGTATTAAGGACAAAATAAGAATGAATGAAACAAAAATAATATATAAGATTTATGGATGTTTTCTTTTTTAAACTCAACATCTGGTTTTTTACAAAAGATAGAATTGAGAAGAAATATAAAAAGATATGTGTACTCTTGAAATAGTTATAATAACAGAGAAAATTCTATGTACCTAAACAGAATGATAATAAAGGTAACTTGTTAGCAAGTATAATCCTTCAAAATTGTATTATGAAATTGAATAAGAAATGTTTATTAAATTATTTAATAATTATTTTTAGTATATATTTAGTAAAAAATGAATTATTTAGTAACATAAAATAAAACAAAATGCATGTAGGAGATTGACTAAAAGCAAACCAAATTTTATTCATTACGATTTGATAACCTTCATATTTAATGTATACATGTTGATGTGATCATTAAATGCTGAAAAAATAATGAGTCGAAGTTTAGTTTTTAATTTAATTTTAGAAGTATATAATGAGTCACACGAGGCTAGTACTTACAGCCAAGATAGCAAGCTACTAGGCCGGTGTCATATCACGACAAGATCCTAGCTTTGCCCTCTCCTGGCTTCATGGCTTGGCACAAGCTAGAGCGGTTTGCACGATGCTAGGAAATTTTAGGCCAGTATCATTACAGTGACTAAAGTATCAAAACGTCACTCGATAGTGAAAAGACACACCACACTAGCCGATAATTTACAAGCTTCGTCGGCATATCGTAACTTCAGGGTGCTATTAGCTCAAATAATAGAACCCCATCCCATAAAACTATCCTGTCTTGAGATGCTAGCCTTCTGGCTTCCTCACTTGTTTACTAGTTTCAAATCCAAAGCTAGTTCTGTTTACAACTAGCTAGAGTTACTTGCTTGTTAGATTACTAGCTATCTGGCTTGGGCATAAGTGATGAACGTACACACTAAAATATAAATTTTAAAATTTCGTAACAAATAAATGAAAAAAATAAGTAAATAAATATAATATGTGATTATATCTTCTTATATATAAAAACGCGTCACGGTGTTTGTGGTCGCACTCCTCCGAAACGGCTTGACCGATTTTTATGATTTTTTTAATGTATATTTGGTAGGCATGAGAATAGGTTTTAAAACTTTATTTCATACCGCTAGGTGTAGGGTGTCCCTCCTATCCAGAAAAAAAAATTTTTGACAAATTTTTTTTTGTATTTTTTTTATTTGGCATCAAAAAATACCTGCATCCCCAAATTTTAACCCTCCTACCCCCACCCTCCCATTTTTAATCGCGATTTCAGTATTTTTGTGTGAACAAATTTAACCATCGTTCGTATTTCAAGCAGAACGAAATTATTTATGTTATTGAATGAGAGATGGCGCTACGTCCGCCTCATCGAACTTTCATCCACACATGCGTAAGACATTCACGAGAAGCGTCGCGTCATTTTGATATTTCATTCGGCATCATGTTCTCGCTTGGGCAAACCATCGAGTTAATTTGTGTTGGCTAAAGACGGACTAACAAAAAATATCGTACACTCAATTGCTCTTTGAAATTCATATTGATTTTCTTTATTTCATTTTCCTACTTTAGTTGGTGTTTTTTTGTTTTTATAGGCGGTCATCGTCTACAGCGCTCCATTTCTCTTTCTGTCGTAGATCCCATCCCCACATACTCGTACTTACAATACATTGATTATTTTTATTTAACAACCAAAATATTCACTAGAAATAATTTATATGGCAGAACAAGGTTTGTCGGGTCAGCTAGTAATTTATATTATGTATATATATATATTTTTACATTAACTCCACACAGGAGGCCCTGTGCAAAATAATTTCCCTCGGGGCCTATGACATCTGGGATGCTATGTGGAGGGTCTTTTTGAGGAGAGGAAGGAAGAGAAAATACAGAGGCCGGCAAATCATTCCACAGCCGAGCTGTTGAACACAAGAACGAGTCGAAGAAACGACCCGTTCTCGTGTGACAAATGTCAACCGTTTACAAATGTTTAGCACGCGTTTGGCGTGTTTCCCGACTATGCTCCGGTGCCGAAGGGATCAATGATGCTAGTTCCTCGGAGCATCTACCATTGTAATACCGGTAGAACAAGGATAGCATTCCCACCCGACGCCTGTGCTCTAAGATTGCAATCCGTCTGTTAAGATGGGAGAATCTATTAAACGGACTGCCCGTTTCTGCACAGATTCGAGGATATTTTTCAGGTATTTTGGAGCTCCAGACCAGAGGTGGCTGTCAAATTCAACCGTGGGGCGCACTTGTGATCTGTACAGGGTTAGCAGTTGTGTACTATTAAAGTATCTGCGGGCCCTGTACAGTACGCCCAGTTTTTGGGAGGCTAAGGGAGGATGGAGTCCCCATATCTGAGCTGGCCACTTAGGGTTACACCAAGCATATCGATGGAGGGCCTGTTCGGAAGATTGCTTACGTTGAAAGATACTAGATTTTCATTTCGATCCCTTTTAGACGTAATCAGACAAGATTGGGTCTTTGAAACATTAAATTCAACGAGATTATTTTTACCCCAAGAGAAAACACTCTCGAGGTAACCGTCCATTCTTTGCTTCAAAGCCCTCCGAGCCGTTGGAGTTTGTGAGCCCTTTGGGGGCTAGTCAAACAAAAAGCTATCATGGACTGTACTGTCATCCGCGTAACAGTATGATTATAATTATACCTTTATATAGTGGAAAATGGGTTGAGGCTGAAAAGTATTGGAGAAGTATGAGGGGATGTTGCCGCGCAAGTAACACAGTCAATTTTAATCATCATGAAATTACACGATTTCCTAGTACGAACTTCTGTAACGATATTAGTTAGGACTGAATATGTTAGCATACATGTACTTTACGTCTCTGTATGCGAATTTATTATTATAGCAGTACATAATTTAATCTCTCTTTCGCTTTTTAAGTGCTTGTTTTTCATTCCGCAGTTCTTCTGTGATTGAAGCACGTTTATACGTCTGGCACAGGATGGATTTTATCAGAACTGTAGATGTATTAACATATTTTTATTATACGTGCTAATTATGCATTATTTATTGTTCGCTTTTATCCGGCGAAACAAACAATACAATGCGACAAGAGAACCAATTGAGTCATAAATAATTGCTATTAAACACTGATAAAATACCTCTGGCTGTTGTTGTACCATGACGATATTATGCAGATACGTAATTATAAGGATGCGATTGAATACTCGTATTGTCTGCATCAAAAGGGCGATTGTTGAACCATCAGAACCGAATTACGATTATTAGCCTTTGTTTGGCGCGATACATTTCATTACCATCCCTAAAATTGTCAGCATTTGGGCGTGCACTGAATATGCAATGAAGTAGTCTGATGGGTAATCCTACGAAGGCAGTTTCCTCCCTCGCTACCTGTGGGGAAACAATGGATTATTTCATGCTTCCAAGATAAATTCCGCGCAGATATCATCGTGTCTGACTGCAGCCAGTTATATCACCGCCCCCATC
The DNA here is from genome assembly GCA_929108145.2 of Limnephilus rhombicus. Taxonomy (NCBI): domain Eukaryota; kingdom Metazoa; phylum Arthropoda; class Insecta; order Trichoptera; family Limnephilidae; genus Limnephilus; species Limnephilus rhombicus. The sequence goes on from OV815285.1 coordinate 6,277,487, forward strand.
GGCCCGGGGAAGGAAATAGTCGTTCCAACTTTTTAATGCTTTAACCTTTATCGGCTTAAGCTGTTTAAATCGAAGTTATGGTAGGGAATAGGGATAAACCCGCATTTGTGATTATAATTTTGAAAGCTTTGACCTAATAATCAAAGGAATCTTAAAGTAATAATTTGGTGAAAAGTGATTTTAAAAAAATGTGAAGAGAATTACAGAAGTCAAAAATATGTTTATTTTTGGTGTGATTTATATCCCCACGAACACACCCATAAATCGTTGATTTTAGCGTAAAAGTAGTTTTTAAAGAGTGAATAATTTTATAAGAAAGAAAAAAAAGTTAATCAAGCAAAACTATCACAGATAGTGTTAGCCATAAAATTGTACTTTTTAAAGTGATTTCTTATTTGCGTTCATAAATTTCTAATGAAATTTTTTTTTTGTCGTTTACGTTTATATTTTTTAATAAGCTTGGGTAATTAACAATTTTATTGTAATTTTACTAGAACGAAATGCTAGGAAAAGCTTTAATTTATCAAAAGCATATTTTTATTCATAAAGTAAACCGATTCGCAGTAAAGTGGATCGAAAATAGAGATTTCACATTAAGACTTTACAAACTGAAGTGTTTCGTTTCTGTGAATGTTCAAAAAATATTTACTTATCACTCGCAGAATCAACTTTACGATATGGAATAACCACTTGGGTAATAACAAAACTGATTTTAAATTACGTACAATTAGCACAAAATTCTATGATTTCATTACTGGTTCAAGAAAATATTTGATTTTAATATTAGATGAAACATTTAACTTACTTATCGGAAATTATTAATTAGAGCATTATTAAACTTGCTGGTGCTGGCTTTATTGTGGCCATTTATTATGGTTGATTCAGCATGTATCTGACTCCGGATATAGGAGGAAAATTAAACATGAGCATTATACTAAGTTCACAAAGAATAAAGGTAAACTTGTACCGAAGTATAATAATAAACAACGACGGTGAACCCTGGAGTACAATAGAACGAACCCAAAATATTGTAAAAGAACATCCTGTTGACAAACTGCTTAAATTGCAGTTTAACAAGATATTACTTTTGTAGAACAATAACTAAACAAAACAATAAAAATGAACGTTTATCTGAAACTACGTCGTTATTCTTATTATTTCCAATTTCCATTTCTGTAGCTGTACGAAATGAAAGCTTCCCGAATTCTTACTTTAGCCAATTTCGATCAATTTTGGAGTCTTATAATTTAAATGATTTTTTTTGCGGAACCGTTTATCAAAAGATAATGACCTGGCACTGTAAGTGGAGCCTAAAAGCTTCCCAAATTCTTCTCGGGGGACCAATTTCCCTTGCCATTTCCTCTGCGCCGTGCCCCCGCGAGGCCGGGCCCGGTGATGAATGCCCCGCGATAATTGTAACTTCAGCGCGTGAAACAATAATGCGAATGAATTTTGAATTAATTATCGGCCCCTCCTCCGTCACTCCGGTGGGGTGTGGGGGGGGGGGTGAAATTGGAGTGAGAATGGAATTGAGTTTGGGTTGGGAAGGGTGAAGGGGGTGGGGGAATGGGGCTGTCAACGGGGAGCGGGGACGGTCAAGGGAAGCGGGCCGGCCGGGAATTTATCGCATTCATATCCGTTTATCGCATGAATGTTCTGCTATTGCATCCCAGCAATAATTATTTAAGTCTGATTTTTGCGGAAACACAGTAAACTGCACACTGTATCGCCCAGGCAATTATTCAACCTCGCGTCTGGCCTGCTTGCTGCTCGTTGCTCGCTGCTTCCCTGGGAAAGTTATGGGTTTCGGATGCTCTGCTGGAAGATTTCTTTTTCATCAAAGCAATTTTATACATACCTTGTATAACGTACATAAATATAAATACAGGAATGAATGAGCGAAATTGGGACGAGCATATGGTTTGGATATGTGGAACGGATGAACAAATACTGGAGTACCACGAGAATGTACATATAACGAGGAAAAAGAATGGTATAATAAGTCGGGTAGGTACAGGTCTGAGGAAGAGATGACACTACTAAGCGAATCAATCATGTCGATCGTCGAGTTGAATAGTCAGACATCTCGAAATACAAAGTTTTGAGATAATGAGGAAAGCAATATTGGGTAAAAATCATGACCTCTGCTAAGTGGTTCTTTACGTTTGGTGACTTAGAAGGGGTGCCCGGGTTCGTGGGGTGAGGTTTGTCCGGGTCTCGGCGGCGGATGCGGCTGCCCACCAGCTAGCTGTAAGGCAGGCCGGATCTCTCGGAACATGCCTTGCACCGCAGTGGGAGGGATGAATTCATACGTCCGTCGCTCCTGACGGCCAAATTCCTACCTACCCTTAATACCCTTTTCATTCCCAGAACTTCCTCTCCTTCCTTTCCTAAAAAGAATCTCCACACAGCATCCCTAAAGAAGTCATAGGCCCTATGCTAATGTAAAAAAATGTATATTAATTTATATTCGAATGCTCACCATAAATCAAATGTTGTTTACGCGTGTCTGTGTTTTAGATATTAAATGCTTAAAATGTAAAATAACACCGGGGGGGCATAACGGTCCGGCACATGGAATCATAGGATGGGGATCTGCTGCAAATACGTACCTACACAGCCTGAATACGATTCAAAAAGGAATCATAAAGACCATATTGAAAGTACCAATTAGAACGCCTTCAGTTGAAATTTTCAATAACTTTGACGTACCAAATGTACAACAAATATATGCCAAAAATATATTATTGAAGCTCTTCAAAAATAATGAATCCTCTACTAGACCGTGTATGCATAACACTAGATCGAATAAAAATGATATAAAAAATGTTCCAAGTTATAAAACCACATTTGGACAAAGAAACTATACATTGCAACAAAACTCCATAACATCCTTCCCCCAGACATAAAACTAATAAAAAATCCAATTGAATACAAATCAAGAATAAAAATATTGCTTAATGAGAAAACCCTAGCGAAGACGCTAAAAACGACATAGAAGACAAATGAACTATATTTAAATAACTTTAGTCCGCCTCGGCACAGGACCCCCTAGTGAGGAGGAATAAGAAATACAATATTTTGTACTTAATTTCACATTGCATTTTGTATGTAATTTTTTTTATATAGTCGCTATAATAAAAATAAAAATTTAAAAAAACATTAGTATGACATTTTGAAATAACCTACAAGTGATCCAGAACACTTTGTTTAATTCACTACAAGTTTTTCTGCATTATAATTGTTTTGGGGTGTTTATAAGAAGGGTATTGTACCAGATATTTTATTTATTTCTATTCTAAAACATTCACTTAACAGATCATTACATTGGTTTACGTATCAGTAATAAACAAATGTTAATGATCCGTAATTTGGGAGGCGGGATTGGGTACCACCGCCCCGGGAACCTTTATTGGATAACCAACACCTCTGCCTTAGGTCACCCCAAGTGGTTCGCTACGTTTGGTGATTTAGCAGGGGTGCCCGGGTTCATGGGGTGAGGTTTGTCTAGGTATTAGAGGCGGATGACCAGGACAAACTGAACCACAGATTCCTACCCACCCCTTAAACCCTTTTCCTTCCCAGAACTCTCCTCTCCTTAATAATAATAATAATAATAATAATAAGCCTTTTTATTCTGGACTTCTGTTAGGTATGTATTAGACATGATCTTATTTGTTATAGTATATCCCGAAGCTCAGTTTGCCTCTTGGCATAGGCCTCCTCTAACATTTTCCATTGGGACCTGTCACGCGCTACTCTTCTCCATTGATGTCCAGCAGTGAGTTTTAGGTCATCTTCCCATCTCATGTGTTGACGTCCTCTACTTCTTTTGCCATCTCTGGGATACCAGTCAGTGACATTTTTGCACCATTTCTCTTGTGGATCGCGTATCATGTGTCCTGTCCATCTCCACTTTTGTTGGTCTATTCGGGTAACTACATCGGCAACTTTAGTTTTCTCCCTTATTGTGCTACCTCTCACTCTGTCCTGTTTCCTTGTTCCTGTCAAACTTCTCTCCATGGCTCTTTGGCAGCGATCCAACTTTTCTCTGTGGCGTTTGGTGAGTGCCCAAGTTTCACATCCATAGGTGATGACTGGAAGTATACACGTGTTGAACACTTTCCTTTTTATTTGCATACTTAGCTCCTTAGATTTCAAGACTTCTTTCAAAGACCAGTATTTCTTCCATCCATTTGCTACTCTTCTCTCGATTTCTTTAGTGGTTTGATCTTTGTGAGATATTATCTGTCCTAAATAGATGTAATCTGACACATATTAGAGTGGTTGGTTGTCAATTTTTATAGTTACTGGTTCAGAGTTTGTAAGCAATTTTGTTTTGTCTTTGTTCATGCATAGGCCGACTTTCACACTTTCCTCGTTTAGTTATTCTATCATTCTAATTAGGTGCATTGGGTTTTCCTCGAATAGGACTACATCGTCTGCAAATCTTAGGTGGTTAAGTTTTACACCTTGTACGTTGATACCATATTTTTCCCAATCTAGTTTGCGGAAGATACTTTCCAGAGCAGCCGAGAACAATTTTGGTGATAGAGGGTCTCCCTGTCTTACTCCTCTCTCGATCTTGAACTTTTTTCCCAAGGTTTCTAGTTGGATCCTCGCTTCGCAGTTCAAGTATATGTTTTTTTATAATATTGATGTAGTTTAAAGGTATCCCCTGCTGTTCAAGGCTATCCCATATAGCTATGTGTCTTATGCTGTCGAAAGCTTTGGAGTAATCGATGAATGCCATGTATAGTTTCTTATTATACTCATTATATTTTTCTACTATTTGTTTCACCGTGTGTATGTGGTCCAGGGTAGAGTATTTTTGTCTAAAGCCGGCTTGCTCCCGTGGTTGATTTTCGTCTAACTTTTTACTTATTCTTTCCAGGATAACTTTGGAAAATACTTTGTATATATTTGACATCAAACTTATAGGTCTGTAGTTCCCTATATCTTCCCTTTGTCGTTTCTTGAATATAAGAATAATGTTTGATGTTTTCCACTGTGTAGGTATTAGACCAGTTATAAGTATATCATTGAATATTGAAGTTAGTATTGGTAGTAGTTCTTCCATGGTGCCTTTAAGAAGTTCGTTTGTCACTTTGTCTGGACCTGGGGCTTTTTTCCATCTTCTGACTGTATATGGCTTTTTCTATTTCTCTGGAAAGTATTTTTGGTTCAGTTACAACGTTTTCCTGCTCTTTATTGACGTCTTTCTTCGGATCATGTTTTTGTTTGTCGTCTGGGCTTGAGTAGAGGTCCTCTCCGTACTTTCCCCCAAAACCCCTCCACACAGCATCCCCAAAGATGACATAGGCCCTGAGGGAAATTATTTTCCTCGGGGCCTCCTGTGTGGAGTTCATGAAAAAAAAAAAAAAAAAAACTGTATGTATATTGGTTAGAAGTAGTGTTTTGTGAACACCTCACTAGGCGAACCTGTGCTGAGGTGTTCCTATTTTCATGATTAAGTGCTATTGTGTCAACGTGAGTCGAAGCACTGCAACCTCCTTGATTTTACATATAACTTCTTGCTCAACTCATATTTCGATTTTTCGGAAATTTCTGATCGACCTACAGGTGCATACAAGAAAGATGATAATCCTAGTCGAAATATAACCAAACGAATGAGCCTAAATGTATCAAACAAATTAGAACAAAATAGCATCCGATACCTACCTATAGTTCTGAATTATTTTAGCCCGGCTTGTATTTCTCCAAGGTTTAGTAAAATCTAAAATATACTCTTTCTTGCCAATTTTATTTCATGTTAAAATGACTATAAAATATAATCTAGGTCATTCTATATGAAGAGAATTTTACATACAGACAGGAGGCAGATAATCTAAAATGTTACCCCACCCAAAAAGTCTTTAAAAGTTAGTATCTGATACCTCTAAAAAATTGCGTCTTAAAAAAGTTAGTATCTGATGCCTATTACAACAGTCTAATCAATATACCACTGTAAGCGAAACCTGTTAATGAAATTAAAAATAAGAAATCTGATTTATATTAGAGGTAAAAATTTAAGGGTTGGATCGAAACTTATATACAAGGTGCTGCAAAACGAACAGTGCAGTTTTGAAGGGCAATTAAAAAAACGGCGTAACTTACAGAAATGGGTTTTATTTTATTTTATTCGGCACCAAGTCTTGAAGATGAAATCAGAAAGATGACGGCCCCCAGCAGCGATACATTGATGAAGGCGATTTCTGTTTTCGGCTGCATTTTGGCACATCTCGATGGGCATAGCGAATAATCAAAATTTTCGGTACTGGGCTGGAAATAACCCAAGGCAACTTCACGAGAGACGCCTTCACTCCTCAAAAGTGACTGTGTGGTCTGCAATTTCCAAATTTGCGGTGATTGGGCTGTATTTTTTTGAGGAGAATAGACGAACCGTGACTGTCAACGCTCAGCATTATGTTTTCATGTTGGAAATTTTTTTTGAACTTCAATTAGAAGAACTGATGGAGGAAACAGATCTGGGAGACATCTGGTTTCAACAGGACGGTTCTACGGCCCATACTGCTCGAGTTTCAATGACAAACTGCGACAGATGCTCCTTGCGCGCCTCATTCTCTGAGGGGTAGTCCGCGCGCTCACCTGATTTAAGCATTTGCGACTTCTTCCTGTAGAGTTATCTGCAGGAAAAAAATTTTTAAACATCGGCCTCACACCTTGAAAGAACTCAAGGATCGAATTCGGGATGAAATCGCCGTTACGCCCATCGAGATGTGCCAAAATGCATGCGAAAACTTCAGAAATCGCCTTTATCAATAGCCATCATCTTTCTGATTCCATCTTCAGGACTTGATGCATAAAACGTCATGATATACCGAATAAAATAAAATATACCTCATTTCTGTAAGTTGCGCCGTTTTTTTTAATAGCCTTTCAAAACTGCCCTGTCTGTTTTGCCGCACCTTGTATATTTTATCGAGGAAGTTTAAATTGGATTAACGAATGTAAAAAAAATGCGTCTCATACAACAGGACACGGAAATAAACCAACATCATTGTGATGGATGCATCCGAGTGGCTATGTTCTCCACTAAATGAGCGATGGATGCAGATGATGACGCGACCTTCCTGATGGACAATCCTAAAATATCTTTTTATTTTTAATTCTGCTTAATTTTCGTTTAATTTAATTTAAATTTTATGCTTAATATTTTGTTATTTATGTGATGAATTTTATTGTCATTTTATGTTTTAATTAGATGCCTACCTAATATGTAAAAAAAATAATTCTTTTATAGTTTATAATTGTTTATGTAAAATGGCAGACTGGGATTGCACTGCTCTCCCAGTCCTGCTGGAATAAAAACTTAAATAAATAAGCTACGGATATTTAGGTTTTGCCATTTAATTCGATCCTCGAATGGCTGATACAGGCGTACCTATAATATGTTGTATCGGGTCCATTTGGGATCTCCCTCCACCCGGAGTAACGAGCGTAGCGACAGGATAGCCATGCCATAGGATACCAGGATAGCTAAAGGCAGGATGACTGTAGGGAGTAGGGAGAACGGGCCGGTAGCAGACACTAACCTATGTCACGGCAACAGAGCGTTCTCTTTGGCAGATTTATAGCGGCGATAAATAATAAATGCAAATGCATTTTCCGGTGGGACGGTTTGGCCGGTAAAGACAGTATAAATAATGCCTCCTACAAAACCCCAACTATAAAGGACACAAAATGATCTATATTTTGTTTTTATTGGGGGCATCTGTCTAATGTACTGCTGAAGATAGGTTATTCATTAGGTGGTACGGCATTTCGCCCAATTTGTAATTTTTTGAGTAATCACGTGTCATTTTCTACCAGTGTGTAGTGGGTTGTGAACGCGAACGTCCCTAACGCCGAAATCCCGAATGACCATGTTTTCATAAACGTATTGTTCCCATAGTGTTTGAAAGACGATATCCCGGAAGCCGAAATCACGAATGTAACAACAAAAAAAAATTCTTGATGAAAGGCAAAAATATTTTGGTTCTTATTAACCAGACCTATGAGTGTACTTCCTAGCCATTTAAAGACGAATTTTGTTCTCGTAATATTCTACTCTTTCGAAATAGTTTTGGTCTTTCAGGATGTCGGCTTTCAGACTTTTTTACGAAAGCTGATGAAATTTTAATATGATCGATAAATTTGTTACATAAGAGTACCTACTATCCACAATCTCAATTCTGATCATCGACCAGGACGCGTATTTACAATCCCTACCGCGTTTCAGTCGCGCTACCGACAATTTACCATTTCAATATCAATATTTAATAATTTAGAAATAAAATAATTAATTTCTAGTGTACACATCGGAAAGATTATTTTATCTAGATTTTAGAACAATTTTTGTTTTTGCAAAGTGATAAAAAATTATCAATATAGAGGTGTATTTACAAAATACGGGAATAATATCAAAATTTATATATTTAGAAATAAAATTATTAATTTCTAATATACACATTAGAAGATTATTTTATCTAGATTTTAGAACAATTTTTGTTTTTGCAATGTGATAAAAAATAACCAATATATAGGTATATTTAAAATGTAAATAGTCGCTACCGCGACTGGATCGGTATATGTTTTGTAAATACGCGACCGGGACCTAAATCCGTTTTAACAATGGACTGCAAATTCTGAAACGCAAACATTTATTTTTCAAATGTACGTTTTTATCGCTGTTTTAAATAATATTCAACAATAATTGTACACCACCATCGCCGCATTTAGTCGGCAAGCGCTCGCGGCACGTGACACCCGAGCTACCCTGTAGAAATTCCGCCCTTACGTCCGCGTCCGACGCACGCCCTCCACGTACACGGAATCTACCTTACCGGTTCTACGTGATGGCTTTCTGGGGATATTGTGAGCGTTCGCGCCCAGCTTGCATTTTTCGCCTGGCAATTAATTTGAATGTAAATTTTTCTCTTGAATGTTGTTTTCTGTATCCTTACTTTTTCATTTCTGTTTTTAGTTTGAGGGTTGTTTGTGATGGGAAATTTCTATTAAAAATAATGGATTAAACTTGAAAATGTCATAAACGTTTTCATTTTTTTATTGTACGAGGGCTGTCCGTAAAAGAAGGTCACCTAGGTGCTGCGGTCGCGAGGAACAATTTTAAGTGAGATCCGGCAAGCAGCCCGATTTTCTCTTGTCAAATGTCAAAGCGTGGTGGGCCACGCTGTACTCTCTGCAACACTGAGTCTCGGCGGGGCAGCCGTTCGCGATGGATCTTCCGCTCGCCGCACCGCAGCACCTTAGAGACCTTAGTTTACTGAAAGCCCCCGTAGTTGCAATGCTCTTACTATCTACCTAACTAAATTGGCCTAATTATTTTCACGATGTCGTACAAAATCTGTCTCATTTTTAATCTGTAATATTACTTATTTCATATGTCTATAAAATAGCAAAAACTCTCGAACGGTGGGTATTAACTTCACGAGTTTTGCATTTTTTTCTGTCTGGAATATCTTGGTTAACCCAACTATGTTCTTCTCAAATATCCCAAAAATTAATTTCTTTGTGAAATCGTAACTATTCCCTTCAGGCGGTAGTTCAAGAAAGGAACAAGCCAATTTTTCCCTTCCTAATTATTTCTGCTGGATGTACCAATGACAATAAAGAATCAATTGTTTTTGTAACTATCCTTATATTTTCCAGATTTCATTTTTTTTTTAACTATTATGATTGTCTCTTATTTGAACTATGAATATCTTGGAATGCTGTATCGTTGTGAAAGTCCTCAAAATGCATAATTGTGCTTTTAATTTATTTTTATGTTTAGCTAATCGATATGTTGACTGGTTTTTTGATTTCCAAGATTCAAGTTTGTGGAACTGTTGACTAATCTGTTGTTGCGTTGTTTGTTTGTGCAGACGGGCGCACCTCCGCAACTGTTTGGAGAAGCTGAAAGACATAGTGCCTCTGGGGCCTGAGGCCTCGAGGCACACCACATTAGGATTATTAACCAAAGCGAAGAAGTTTATTAAGGTAAGTTCCTCTCCTCACTCTGTTACCTCTCACGTGTATATGTTAACCCTCGTCCGCTCACTCGTGCGCCCGCTCAACTCCGGATCGCTGGAAGACTGAACAGCCGGAACCTTGCATCAGTAATTTGAAATTTCCACGTCAAGTTAATACCAAACAGAATAAGCCGATGTTCTGAATAATGTGTATATTGTGGATGCCTCTGCTATAACGTACGACGCGCCTTCCCAAACCTTCGCCAGCTGTTAAATATGATTAGTAAACTAAAAAACACAAACTTAGATCATCAGCGCGAAGAAGCTATATAAAATTATATTTTCAATACAAAGCCGTTCTGTTCAGATTAAAAGGGGTCGTTAACAAATTATGTGCGAGTTGTGAATGGGTTACTATCAATTTTGAACCAAAGTAACCATGCTACTCTTTGGAATGGGAAAAATTACAATAAGGAAGGTTTTCAAAATGTTTATAAATTTACTAGAGCAGACCCGTAAGAAATCACTGGATAGTCTGAATTATCGACACATCTGTACAAATTTTATAAATGTCAATTTAAATAATTTTATTTATTTATTTAAACGCCATAAAATTACTTTTACATTCAAGTGATACATAATAAAGTTCTACACAGGAGGATATCAGTATTTTAATAATAACAGAAATAAGAAAATTTCTATCATTGCGGGTACACTTCATTGCCTGTCTAAATTCTTCACACAATCAGTTTCAATTTTGAAAATTACTACAACAATCACTCAAAAAATGATAGACCTGCAACCGAAATTAATATGTTGGAGAATTAAGTTTGTGGCAGGGTATTTATATAAGAAAATACTCTTTAAGCGTTGTTAAGTTTATTTCTCTTATATAGGGTTCACACTGTTCACAGCTTATAGTAAAAACAGAGTACAGAACAGTTTTAGCAAAAAATAAAGTCACTTACAGCCTTACTAAAAAAGTGTTTAGCGAGGACAATAGTGAACATTTTTTAAACTCTAACAGCCTTACTAAAAAAAAAAACTTTTCACGGCAGATAACCTGTGTTATTGCAATAACATAAATAAACCCCGTGTACACTAAAACACGTTTTTTTACCAATAACCTTTCTTACGTGATCACGCTGTTAAAATGCATTGAAGATCTGACAACGTTGTATATGGTTTTAATTTACTAGGAAACAATGTTGTTTTAATTTTTCTCCGCAAGGGGAATTATTGGCGCGCCTATGCATTAGTTCTTAACGGCCCACGATGACAAAACAGCACGGTGTGTTTTATGGCGGGATATCGAAAATTTTGTTAATATCTAAATGTTATGATTTTACTTAATAACTTACTTAATTTACTCTTCTGTTCACATAATTGATATATTTACCATGTTATTTGTGTGGTTTACATCAGTTTAATCAAGTTATTGTACAAACGCCGTACTTTCAAAGTTGAACTGTCAGAATATTGTTTTATAGGTTACTTAAAAGATAAAATTTACATTTTAAGATCTTTATTTTAAGAGAATTTCTTAAAAGTGATAATTTTTTATAATATTAATATCTAATACATGTGTTCGTAAATGTATCAAAAAAATTAACGTCTTTAGAGATGCAAGAAATTTGTTTTAAATTTCGGTATTATTTCTAAGTTATTTTTTTGGCAATAAAAAAAACTTTTAATTTTTTTATTATTGTATGCACGATGAAAAAGTGAGGTGATACTTTCCTTCCAAATTTATTACATAAATGGACTGTGTTTTTTAAATTTTGATTTTTTTTAAATTTCTCTACATTTTGGTCAAAAATGTTGTGGGAGGAAATTTTTTTCCATTTTTTTCCGAGTTTGAATCTTAAAATATGGCAGATTTTGAAAACTAAAGTGTATTTCAAATACACAAATCTAAAACGTAATTTTATCTTGTTTTCATAAATGGTATTTGTTTTTACGACACCTTCAAAAATAAGAAATATATAGAACATTCAAAATACTTTGGAAAAATTCCAAATTTCGTTCCCACATCATTAATAAAACAGAGATAAACTACCCCCTCAGGCCGTGTAAACCACGTGTATTTTTTCCATGAACAATTTTTTTATTAGTAATGTTTTCACATCCGCGGCCGTTTGTCAATTGAATAAAATTTTCACTGGGTTTTTTAGTAAGGCTGTTAGCGTAATACCCCCAACATAGGACCCGCGGTCTCTTAGTTGGGTTAAGGTTTCCCGGCAAGTGAAGTCCAATAGGGCGCTGTTACTTGAATTACCAAGGAAGACCCAGAGGGCTCTCTCGACTTGGTACTGGTTTAGTTAACCGAGCACTGGCCACTAAGATGCTGTTGCTTAGTTTAACCAGGAGACCGGCTATACCGCATTATATACCCCTTAGGGCAGGGTAGTGCCGGCTGGCGACGGAGGGGAGGGGGTAGCTCGGCCAATGGGGTGTCTTCGCGTCCGGGTGGCGAGGCGAAAGTTGCCGAGCGAGACGGCGCTATGCGTGTGAGGGAGAAAGTATTCGGATCCGTGCGTCGGACCGAATACCAAGCGCTACAAGTTTTAATAAATTTGGAACGTAGAGATATAAGCCGTAGAATATACTTAAATCAAATAGTGTTCTTATGTCACATCATTGCTGATCGATTCTTCCGGCGATTGATTTCCATTGATCCAAAAATGGGTATCAATTAGTTAACATTTAGAAGATTGTAGGTTGTGCGGAGAATATCGACCTCCGTAGTCCAGTGGGTAAGACTCTTGACTCACAATCCGGAGGTCGCGGGTTCGAACCCGGCATGCGCAAATAAATTTTATTTGATTAATTTGTGTTATTTCACAATTAATTCATTTAAAATAATATATAGTATATTTGCGGCATGTTCCAGAGTGGAAGATACTATCAGTATCGCCCTGGTGTAAGACCACCATTCAGAATTGAAACGTTGCTTGAAAATGGCTTTAGCCGTGTTTGGTGACCAGATCTGAATAGCCAGGTACTTCCCAACCTTCCTCTTCCCCACCTCCTTCCCCTCCCCACTACCTTCAGCCTCACAACATACCCCATTTGGGGATGCCATAGTCTCACTGGCTCCAGACGGGAGCAGTTGAGATTCTTGTGCGGTATTCACTGTAAAAAAAAAAAAAAAAAAATCTTCCGTGGACTGTAGACTATTATTTGGAACTTACCCCATTCATCTATCAGCCCAATAAATTTTTAAAAATCAGTATTTCGAATTCTGAAAAATTTCTCGTTTGAATGTATTGGATGACACGCTGATGGATTATAATAGGGCATACTTACTCGATGAAGGTTGGGAACCTGTGCCATATGGTGTGCACTTTCGAAGGGTGTGCACTGTGCATCTAAGAGTATGGATATAATCATAGTTCCATGGTGTGCACCATAATAACGCAATAGTATACAATTTTGTTACTTAATCTGTAACGGTGAGCAAGGTACCCGTACAATCTCTAATTCAGTTAGTACATTAAAGTTTATACCTGAAATTTCGACGGAAGCGGAAATTAACTGCACAGATACCCTCGCTAATGTTCCCAGCGCCCCATTAATGAAGTCTATAAATAACTAGTTTTTCAAGTAAAACTTCTTTACGCACGCTTGACTTGGGGAGTGAGCTGGTGAACGCGTGACGAGAGCGTTACGAGCGTGGCGAACGGTAGTTGAGAGGGAGATATAAGTTAGTGAAGATAGGAAGAGAGAGAGTTACGTTTCGTATATTACTGTAGGGGCGAGAGAGAAAAGTGCGAACACGCATTTTATTCCTCTCTTTCTCTCATAGCCAATTACGTTTCGTGTATCTATTCAGAATTGTAACGTTATTTGAAATTGCTTTAGCCGTGTTTGATGACTATATCTGAATAGCCAGGTACATTTTACACATCTCCTTCCCCTCCCCACTACCTTCAGCATCATACCATACCAAAATTGGGGATGCCATAGTCTCACTGGCTCGAGACGGTTGGGAGCAGTTGGGACTCTTGTGTTATATTCAGTTATAAAAGTTATATTATATGCAAGTAGGAATCCTTAGCGTTTTTTTTTGCTAAGCCGACTGCACGTATAAGTATGTCGTATTTTGTGATTGCCGCATACTACTTCGAAGAGTCGAAATTATTAGTAAAAATATTTTTACAGCGGATTTTCACACAAGATGCCTTCAGAAATAAGTATATCGACTTCGGTTGTACGGCCGTATATCCTCTTTGCATACTTACTTGAATAAAACATCTTCTAAACTTTCGGCTGGACCAATTGTCGCAGGACCAAATGTCGGCCGGACGAACTGTCGCCGGACCAATTGTCGGGTCACCATTTAAGACACAGTTCAGGCCTATTGTCTGTATCACACTGTAGGAGCAAGAGAGAGCAGTGCGCGCGCACATTTTCTTTCTCTCTTCCTATCATATAGATGGAGCTAGAGAAACTTACTTCAGTTGTTAGGTCTGTATTTTTTTCTACTATACCACATCACAAACTTTGCGGGCAGATGAGAAACTAAAGACACTGTATTTTTTGTTATTCTGCTCTTAAAATAATTTCTGCAAACTTAATTGTTTTTGTTTTTATGGTATTCCAACTTAGCGATACAAAGGAGAAAACCTATCAAAAATGATGCACGAATAATTTGAACCGTCTATGGATCAGAAGGGGTAGGTACACATTTCATCAGACTGATTCGTGGATAGTTTGAAAACTCGGCTATCATGGAGAGCATTCATTTCTTGTTCCCTTTGGTCATCTCTGTAACCGAGAGCATACATAGTTAGACTGTTCTATCTCCCCAGCCTGCAGGACTTACTTCCCAATGGTCATGTTGGAGAGAGCAGTCTTGCTGATGAACAGAATCAATTCGGATATTGACCATCTATGATGCTGCCTTTAAAAGGCAAGCTCTGTTGCTACAAATTTTATAACTGATACCTGCTTGTTAAATGAATGTTTTTGAAATAATAGTTTTTTTTTGTTGGTTTTTCATCCCAATAGTTGTCGCCAGTTAAAGTTGTGCTGTCGGTTTTTTTACACATGAAAAGAATTTGTAATAAAAAAGATTATAGCATTTTGGCATGGTTTTATATTTTCACTTTTTTTACATTAGCTTCACACAGGAGACCCCGAGAAAAATAATTTCCCTAAGGGAATGCCATCTTAGAGCATGTTGTGTGGAAGGTCTTTTTAAGGAAAGGAAGGAGATGAAGTTCTAGAAAGGAAAAGTTACGAGGAGTAGATAGGAGTCTGTGTGGTCACATTTTATCCAGCAGTGACGGACGTATGAATCCATCCCTCCAACTGCGGTGCAAGGCAGTCAAGAGAGAGCAGCCGAGAGAGTCCGGCCGGAGAGGTCAGAAGGTCTCCCTCAAACGGTTTCTCTCGATCTGGCCCGGGTTGGTAGGCACACCCGCTAGACAAACTTCACCTTCATGAATCCAGGCATCCCTGCTAAGTCACAAAACGTAGCGTATTGGTTAACCAATAAATGCTTCTTTGGGTGGCGTACCCGTTACCTCCTTCTAAATTGAATAATGATGGTTAATAAATTTATTATTTATAAAATTTTAACTTATTCTTCTTCTTGTGCCCTGTCCGTTCAACGGACGTTGGCTATCATGTTGGCTACGCCGACTTTGTTTATTGCTGCCCGGAACAGCTCTACAGTAGACTGGCCAAACCACTGTCTCAGGTTTTTCAGCCATGAGGTTCTCCTTCCAGGGCCCCGTTTTCCGGCAATCTTTCCCTGCATTATGACATGTAAGATCTCGTACTTCTCTAGATGTCTCATCACATGTCCAAGATATTGAAGTTTTCGGATTTTTATAGTTTTAATAACTTCCTTTCCTTTATTCATCCGAACCATAACATCTTCATTCGTAACCCTGTCCATCCAGCTTATTTTAAGTATTCTTCTGTAGATCCACATCTGGAATGCCTCAAGTCGCCTAAGTTGTTCTTCAGTAAGCATCCATGCTTCCATTCCATAAAATAATATCGAAAACACGTAGCATCTTACCATTCGCATTCGTAATCCAAAGTTGAGATCATGACTACAGAACGTCTTTTTCATGCGGATAAAGGTTGCACGAGCTTGCTCAATGCGGCATTTGATTTCAATCAAAGGACCCATCTAAAATTTTAACCCTAATCAGATAATAACGAATTGTTTAAAATAAAGCCTTTTTTATGTTTTTTGCAATGGTATCCCTAATATCTATAATGGTGACGCTACCGACTGCAAAGTTATCATTGTCAAACTATATTCTTATGCACTGATTTATGATTTTATGCTGAAATTCGATACTCAAACAGTATTCATAAAAATATATACAGTTATGGAAAAGTAAGCTTGAAAATATGTTCTTCAAACGTCCGTAACTCCTCGTACCAGCCAAGCACTCACTTGCTCAATACCAGGAGTGAAAGCTTTTACAATCTCGCAAGCGTTAAAAATAAAAATTTCCTAACATTTACCCGCAAGTAAGAAATTTGATGTGTATGTAAAAAGCTAGGATACACGTAAATTGAGTCAAAAATGTCACTTCCGCCCAAAACCACCAACATAAATATTTTAATACCCATATTTTACGATATATCTTTTAGCTTTTACACTGGAAATTTCCATGAATTTTCACTTACATTCTTCGCATCAATCAACAATTTTCGGTGCCTTATAAGCTTCGTCCATACACAGCGCGGCCAACGCATAAGCCATTCCCAACTACAACAACCGGTTAGTAGCTGAGTGGATAAATGCATTGGGTTTCCGCTTGTTCTTCGTGGGTTCAATTCCCTGCTGGCCAAGCTCTCCATCATTGCACAATCAAATATTGAAAACTTTAAAAATAATATTGCGAGGTTATTCATAACTCGGGGGTGCTTGTAGGTATTTCTTTAAAAATTGTACATATCGATCGTCCAGTTGTCTGTATGTACCTACAAGCATATAGATCGTCTAGTTTATTAGTCAGGCATCTCCGAATTATCGAAATTTGAGTTGAGTATGCAGTTAAATGTAAAAGTGTACCCTCTATCTGGTATGATACTCAAATTACTCATAAACATCAATTATAATGCAGAAAAATTTGTAGTGAATTCACCAAAACTCGAGCAAAATTTTCATATTTTCTGTATCACAAGTAGGATATTTCAAAATGTCATACTTAAGTACCAGGAGGCATTCCTAGCTTTGAGTAGGTTTGTTGAAAAAGTATCGATGTATCGATATTTTTAATCAAACATATCGATATTTTTAGCCGATATATTTTGATCCGATATATCGATACAAAATATTCAATATCGAAAATTGTATCAAAAACGATATTTTTATTTATTTATTTATTTAAAGTCACTAGGCTCAAAACCGTATAGGAACGAACGGAAAAAAGTAACTGTATTGGGTCATGACATCTGGCGGTTGAAATTTTAACTATTAATAGCTTACAAATCTATAGTCTTTGCGTTAGTATTATTGACTATACCTTGTTCCAAACACGAAGTTCTTTTTGATAGATTAATACACAAATAGAATGTCACTGAGACGCATACAAACTTTGTATGCGTCTCAGTTTACATATAAGTTAGAAGTTAGCTTTTTAGTTTTTGATATTTTTGTAATTATTACCTAATAAAAATGAATACTGATAAAAATACCTTAATTTTTGTACATTAAAAAAAAAACACACTGTGTATAAAAATTACTATCGATAATAATGTGCTGAATACAATATTATTTTAAAAACTCAAAATCTCTTGAAAATTTGACCGATATATCGATACATCGATATTTTTTCCTCGATTTATCGACGTCGATATTGATATTTTAATAAATATCGATACATCGATATTTTTTTTCACTTTCGACATACTTACTTTGTAGCATATTTAATACGTACATCACAGACGTGTAAATAATATTTGATTTATGGTGAGCATACGAATATTGCTTTCCTTATTATCTCAAAACTTCTTTTGAGAAGTCTGACTAATCAATTGGACGATCGATATATTGTTAAGTTATTGTTGTATGATGTTTGTAGGTATTTCTTTTAAAATATGTACGTGTGTGTACTTCAGCATTCGAAAGGACCAAAGAAAGTATTTTAAATCAATTGTGATTGAAATAATAAATAATATTTATTAAAGGAAAACAATCACTTTGTTTGTAACCACGATTTATTGATTTAATTTTTATTTACCGACCGGTTTCGCTTAATACAAGCATCATCAGGGTATAAATTAAAACTGATGAAAAAATACATTGTGTGAGCTTATATATACATACAGACAGAGACAAAACATAATATAAAGTAAGAGTGAGAGATTGTAATTAACATCCTACATAGTGATAGAGAGAAAGAGACGGGTATATCTAATGAATAATTACATTATATCTACCGGGACAAAACGTCATTTAAACAGGTGATTAAATGACGTTTTGTCCCGGTAGATATAATGTAATTATTCATTAGATATACCCGTCTCTTTCTCTCTATCACTATGTAGGATGTTAATTACAATCTCTCACTCTTACTTTATATTATGTTTTGTCTCTGTCTGTATGTATATATAAGCTCACACAATGTATTTTTTCATCAGTTTTAATTTATACCCTGATGATGCTTGTATTAAGCGAAACCGGTCGGTAAATAAAAATTAAATCAATAAATCGTGGTTACAAACAAAGTGATTGTTTTCCTTTAATTAATATGTCAAACCACAAAGTGACTGCTTTCTACCAAAATATAAAAATAAAAAAATAAAAAAATAATAAATAATATTTTCAGACTTTTCCATTAATGACCAACTATCATCATCATCATCGCTCTTGGCTCTACAAACCCTGGTGGGTCTTGGCCTCCTCAAGAGTCTTCCTCCAGTTTACAATCTCCAAGGTGGATATATCTTTGAGGACGTTGTCGCTCCATCTTAAACTTGGTCTTCCCAGGCTCTTTAGCCCTGTCGGTCTTGAGTTCAGCACGGACTTTGGTGCTTGATGCTCGGTCATCCTCTCTACATGACCCAGCCACCGAAGACTTCCCAGTTTTATAAATTTTGTGACGTTTGTGTCCTTAAACAGAGTATACAGCTCATTGTTATAACGTCTGCGTCCATTTTCTGAAGCCGGTCCTAAGATAGGCCTCAAAATTTTCCTTTCAAAAACATCTAGTGCTCGCTGATTCCTCTTAGTTAGTACCCAACTCTCAGCTGCGTATATTCAACTATACTTAGTAATATTTGCTAGCTGGGAAAAGCTCATCGGATTCTTTGAATGAAGATATAGGCATCGGCCACATTCCGCGCCCTTGAGGTGATTTTTCACTAGGGTGCTGTACAAATTATAAAATTATTAATATACGTCATACCGCTCGATTGTAATATCTTCTCCCTCCTTCTCATAAGCGACGAGTATAACAGAAAGAGAGATTACAATGGTGCTTACAAAGGTAATACTGTAACTTAAAGCTGAGCATGAATGCACCCCTCATCTCCCCCCCCCCCCCCACCCCACCCTCCATTGTGCGTGACCTTGAAGAATACTTTGATTATACAATATCCGGTTTCGTGTTTTCCCGCGCGGTAGGCGGCGGAGGTATTTCCGGTCCGAACACACCCCTAACTCTAGCTCTACCCATAAAAGAGAAGTACCTACTTCTCTAGCTCCCTCACCTTCCCCATCTCCCTCCACAACTGCGACTGCTTTAAATGCAAATCAGCGCAGTTAATTTAAAAATAATAGTTTTGACTTTTTGTCGTTAGCTTTTTTACGGAACGGGAAATGCATCATTAATCACCTCGCTACAGTTGTATAATTTTGTGTACTGTAGTCAATTTCAAATTGGGGTGCATAATTAATACGACAGGCACAGGTATGGGAAGTTGATTTTATTTTTTGGATTCTATTAATTCATTACTGTTAACGACTACTTTATCGAGAGTCTATTATTATTCAATAAATTCGATACACTTATGTAAAAGATGACTCGTCTTTTATATGGCGGTCGAGAATTCTAATGATTTCTAATGGATATTGTAATTATATGTCTATTTCTTAAGTATGAAATAGAATAACTGATCTGGTGTCTTGTCGTGGAATTTGCACATAAATTGTGAGTTGAATTTCTAAATATTTATTGATATCAAGTTTAATTCGTGGAACTCGATTTTAATTTTTCATTTATTTTAATATCTTTTTTTAATTTATAAAAAACAATTTATTTATGAACAAGTTCTACTACGTAATTATTACTACGCATACAGTTTGATAAGAAGGCGAAATAGCTGTCACGCGTAGTTAGCAGAACTTATTTATTAACATGTTGAGGTGGGGGGGAGATGGACGGAGATGAAGGTGGTGAAGTACCTGACTACTCAGATCTGCTCACAAAACACGGCAAAAGCCATTTCAAGCAACGCAACGTTTCAATTCTAAGTGGTGGTCTTTTCCAAAGCGATACATCTATAGTGGTTCCATGCCAACTCAAAACCACCTCAGAAAGGTCATTAAAAGCTATGAAAAAAATAATTTTAAATAGCCCTAGGTAACCCTAATTTAACCTATTTAACCAATTTTTTGATATTTTTTTATCGTCACTCTTAATGACCTTTCTGAGGTGGTTCTGAGTTGGTTTCATTCTGAGTTGGCCGGTATAGTATTAGCATAGTATAGGTTCTATAGTATTTAGCCTGCGAGAGATTGAGATAGAATAATCGGTCTCCTCTTTATGCGGTGCTCTGTAGCTTCCCCACTCTTGTTTACTTTAGTTTTTTGAAGGCTTTTACCGCGTGTGCAGTGTGCACCACACACTTGTTTTTTTGTTTGTTATACTAAATATTATTATTGGAAGCATTCAAAATTCACACAGCGTTACCCGAAGGTAATTTATCAAAAAGTTAATTAATGTATTCTGAACTGAATTATGATAATAACATTTTCAAAAAAGAATGCGTATGGAGTAACACAGATCATAGCTGGGAACATGAGACAGTAGGCGCGGTATTGTGTAATGTATGTATGAGTATAATAGCAGATCTTATCGGGCCGTTGGATTTACGTGTTTATGGAGCATATGTTTCCCCGGATAACAACTATTGTTATTTATGATATTAGTCAAAATTTGTCGCTTAACCTAACCCTGTTGTCATACATACTTAGCTATTTCATCCAAAATTGTGTTTATTTACCTCGAATTGATAATTACAATAGTGTGAATGTGTGTTTATTAACTGAGCACAGCGAAGACCTGTTTAACTTGACCGTTTGCATTTCGCCTATCTGTGAATTTGTTTGTTTTGTCTGTTTTCATTAAAAAAAATATCTTATTACTTACTAGCTAGTTAACAAACTAACTTAACATTACACAACATTCGAGAGTGTTCTAGAATGTTCTACAATAATCTGGGATGTTCCCGTACGTTCCAGACTATTCCCGAATATTTCTCTTCATTCCAGAACGTTCTGGGATGTTCTGGGATGATTTTTTTTTCAGGTAAAAGGGAACCTTCTTCATGGATGGGGTATAGAGCAGCGGTCGTCACACTTTTCTGGTCAAGGGCCACATAGGACAATGTGAGGTATCACCGCGGGCCGCACACTTATGATTTCGGGGGGGGGGGGGGGGGGGGGGTGTTGTGCCTTTTTGTTTAGCAAGTTAAAAAAGCAATTATTTTGCTTATTTAACTTGCTAAACAACACCGAGTTCCTTCCTTCTTGTGTTCATGACATAGTGTAATTCTTAATAATAATAATACACGTAAAATCATAATAATACATTAACAAATAATTGGTTTGTATCTGTAATGGAATCTTTCAGTTCAATTTTCATCCATTTCGGGAAACTATCGAAAGGTGTGAATTTTCGCACACGTGATAAAAATGATAACAATACATACAATAACAAAACTTAACCAATATTAAAGTTTATTTTGCTTTATTATGAGCGTTATTTTTTGGTCTTTTTTGAATTTTTTTTTTTACTTTCCTACACCCTCACCGTCATCTTTACGCTCTCTAATTTTCTCTGGGTCTTCTACTGCCCCCCTGAAAGACTCAAACGACAATATAATTAATTGTAAAAAAACGGATAATATATTTAATTGTACGTGAAAAAATATATTTTAAAAGAAAACGGCAGATATTGCGAGCCGCAAAAAACCGGATAGTATAATTGTACATGAAAAAAATATATTTAAAAAGAAAACGGCAGATATTTGTGCGAGCCGCAAAAAAACGCATATAGTATAATTGTACTTGTACATGAAAAAAAATAGTTAAAAAGAAAACGGCAGATATTTGTGCGGGCCGCAAAAAAAACGGTTATAGTATAATTGTACTCGTACATGATAAAAAATATAGTTAAAAA
Source organism: Limnephilus rhombicus (assembly GCA_929108145.2). Classification (NCBI taxonomy): domain Eukaryota; kingdom Metazoa; phylum Arthropoda; class Insecta; order Trichoptera; family Limnephilidae; genus Limnephilus; species Limnephilus rhombicus. The sequence continues at coordinate 6,299,841 of OV815285.1, forward strand.
GAAAACAACAGATATTTGTGCGGGCCGCAAAAAATCGGATACTATAATTGTACATGAAAAAAATATATTTAAAAAGAAAACGGCAGATATTGCGGGCCGCAAAAACCGGATAGTATTTGTACATGAAAAAAATATATTTTAAAAGAAAACGGCAGATATTTGTGCGGGCCGCAAAAAAACGCATATAGTTTAATTGTATTCGTACATGAAAGAAAATATTGTTAAAAAGAAAACGGATAGTATAATTGTACATGAAAAAATATATATTGAAAAAGAAAACGGCAGATATTTGTTCGGGCCGCAAAAAAACGGACAATATAAATTGTACTTGAAAAAAAAATTAAAAAGAAAACGCGAGATATTTGTGCGGGCCGCACAAATATCCGTCGCGGGCCGCATGCGGCCCGCGGGCCGCAGTTTGACGACCACGGGTATAGAGGGTTACCACACCATACCGTACCGGGACTCGTTTCTGAGTTTTAGCGGCACGCACATTGTATACTTTCTTTTATAATATGCTAGCTGATCCGGAAAACATTGTTCTGCCATATAAATTATTTTAACAACATAAATAATTTCGTTCTGTTTGAAATACGAACGACGCGACTGTTAAATTTGTTCATACAAAAATACAAAAATCGCGATTAAAAAATGGCGGGGTCGCGATTAAAAAATGGTAGGCTGGGGGTAGGAGGGTGAAATTTTGGGATTATAGGTATTTTTTGATGATTGTCAATTTTTGTCAATTTTTTTTTTCTGAATAGGGGACACCACAATAACCCAACGGTATGAAATATACTTTATATCTGTCTTGGAGTTTGGAGCTTGGAGCTTCTAAACTGGAGAGAGCTGGCACAAAACAGAGATGAGTGGAGGAAGACTCTTGAGGAGGCCAAGACCCATCAGGGGTTGTAGAGCCAATAATTCATAAAAATCGGTCGAGACGTTTCGGAGCAGTTTCAGTGTGACCTCAAACATCGTGACACGAGATTTTGAATATATAGAGATATTGATTCATTTTTTTCTGTATAATGTTATGTACTTACATGACTGAAGAAAGTATGAAAAAGAATTTTCATTGAGATTGGGACATTTCTTGGGACAAATTGCGTAATAACTTCTTTGAAATTAAAATTAAATGTTTCGTAAAATATTTCTGGTTTAAAATTAACTAGGAATGTATTTAAGTACTGCTGAAAATCTTATTACTTCAAAGGAAATTTTTGTTTTGATTTAAATAAGACGAAATTAGAAACATGCTTTTTTGGACGTGATGAGTGATTACATCTTGAGTTGTACAAAGGAGTTTAATAATATATTACATCACATGATAAGGGTATAAAGGAATTAAGTAGATACAACAGAAGTAGGTACCTATGTAGTTACATAAGAGGACCGTTATACCTAAATAGACGGGTATGTAGCTGAGTTGTCTAAAGTGTCTGGTTCCCATTGTGGACGTGAGTTAATTTCCTCTGGTAACCAATTCATCCATCCATTACACAAGCCAAATTTTACGCTTAATGATTTATTTGTAAAAGACAAAATATAGAGATAAATATATACAAAGTTAAGTTAAATGAAGTCAATCCTAAAAGTTCTCCTATATTAAAGTTACTTAGAGATGGAGTTTTATTATATCATAAAATTAATTTTAGGCGACGAGGAGAGGAAGGGGAATATAGGATAAGGATGGGAGTTGCACTCACAATACATTCCACACCCTTGTATTAATTTAGTTTATAGTGTATTGACGTGTTATTCGTAACTCAGGGATTTAGATATTTCTTTTAAAGCAGGTAGACATATCAAATGTTTTTTTAAAACACCTAATTACAGTGTTAAAATAAGCCTTAGGTTGTGTGGACAGTAGATCTCGCGTCTCGCATTCAAAAAAGTGTGTTTCTTACATTCTAATAAATAAACTCTAAAATTTTCTCTGAAATCATAAGATTTGTAAGTAGGTACTTAAATATCTACCTTCTTAATTAATTCTAAACCAAATACGTTATGTAACGTGTTTTTTTAATCCCTGAGGTGTACGTGTGGTAAAATCATGTATGATCGTGTGTGAAATGTGGAAATCCGAAAAGAATGTAAGGCTGATGTAAGCGTAATAAATAAGATTAAGAAAGGGACGCTTAGATGGTTTTATACAAGTAGAGCGAATTGAAATGGTAAAAGAAGTCGGGACGACCAAGGAAGACATGGCACATCAAGTGAATCAGATACTTGAATCGGGCCATGTCAAGAGTCAGAATAATAGAAGAGGATGTATGAGACGATCTATGAATGTGAAAGAGGTAAAGATTGTATGCCTATAACAAGTTATTTGGCGGTCCGTCTTCTGCCTGTGCGCGATGTTTAGTTAGTTAGTCAAATAAGGAATTTTACCAAACAAACGTCTCAATTATATGATACCTATCATTATATTTAAAAAATGCCAATAAGAAAGCCAAATAAACACGATGATTTCACATTTATAAAAATAATCTTCAATGAACATTAAAACGGCCTCCATTTTATTTATTTATTTATTAATTAACGCCCATTTTGGGAGCTTTTACATATGAATAGTAAGAAGTCAACTAGAATTTAACTCCACCATTTGGAATCCGTATTACAGTACACATGAAAATTCCCTTGAGCGTGTCCAACATAAATTCTTACGTCACATTAATTTTAAATTGGGAATATCCATTGAAAACATTAATTACTTCTCCCTATTACATCTACTGGGACTTGATACATTAAAAGAAAGAAGAATTTGTTCCGACTTATTTTATTTATTTAAAATTGTTAATAACTTGTTGGACTCCTCTGAACTTCTTTCGTTAATAAGTTTTCATGTACCGAGTAGATCAGTTCGTCACAAATTACCTTATCATTGTAATAATACAGGTTCTAATGCTGAATTATATTCCATAATAAACCGCCTGCATATACTTGGTAATAAATATGTTGTTGATGATGTGATAAATATTGAAAGATTATCAACATACACACATTATTTAATTAAAGCTGTTTGTCAGCGCTTCTCTGTTAGATTATAATCAATTTACTTAGAATATTTAGATTCTTCATCAATATTTACTTATGGAAATTTTAAAGTTATTTTATTACGTACTTAACGTGGTAATTTCAAATACTTCAAAACATCTTGTATATTTGTATATGAGATTTTCTTTCTCTTATATTTGTATTTATAATAGTTTACTATTTGTACTTTTTGCTGTCACTCCAATGTGTACTTTTTTTTTTTTTTTTGTCATATGAATGTTTTTTTTTCTTAACGTGTATATTCTGTATCCATTTCAAATTGTTGAATTCCTATGTAAAAGCCGTTAATCGGCGTTAATTCATAATAAATAAATAAATATACAATATTTATTGCACGTAACTGAACTGCCTCAGTAACAATATTTTATATTTGTTTAAAGATACATTGAATACTTTCGTTATTTGTTTTTGGGATGATATGCCGTGTTGCGCTACCTCATTCTTTAGCCAACGTTTCGGACATCGTTGCTGTATCCATCATCAGGGCAGATCCGGCAGATCCGGTAGATGTGACATCTGCCGGATCTGCCCTGATCCGGTAGATGTGACAGATGGACACTGCAACGATGTCCGAAACGTTGGCTAAAGAAGGAGGTAGCGCAACACGGCATAACACCCCAAAAACAAATAACGAAAATGCTTTTGGCTGTGAAAATCTTAAAACTTATCTACATTGAATATGTCCACTGACTTTAATTGTTTCCCTCCATTAGTATTCTGGGCAAAGAGGAATACATAAGGTAGTTATTCCCAGAATTTCCGCACTGAAATAAATCCTGACTTCTAGTATTACGTAGTGGAAAACGGAAGCTTATCAATTCAAGCAATACCGGACTATCAACAAAATCATTTAGAATTTTATATTGAAATACCAAGTCAGTGAAAATTCTTCAGTCTGACAATTTGAGCGTATTCATATCATTTAAAATAGTGTTGTAGTTCAACATAATTGCTGGAATACCCACTTTAAATTTAAAAAAACCGTAAATTTTTTTTTTGTATTCATTCAACAGCTTGAAAATTTATATTATGATGTGGGTTTCAGACGATTGTACTCAAGTTGACTTCTAGCACAGGCAAAATATAACAGTTTAATACACTTTATATTGTTAAAATTTCTAGTTAGAAATAACAAATGTACAGACGAACAAAATGCTAACTCATTCAATATCTTTATTGTTTTTTCGTGCGGTTATGAATTTTATTAGTAAGTTACGAAGCTTGGATATTTTTCCCGAAGCTCTTATCATTTTGAATGTAGCTCAATAGTCGATAATATATTATAATATTTGTGCGTTCACGGTCTTTGTTCGTGCTATCGGGATATGGGGCGTAGTGACTAGTGACTGTTGGTGGGTTGGAGTGGAGGCCGTAATACATGACAGGGGAGGATGGTATTATTATTATTTGGCATTGGAAACGTTTGACATGGCATGGCTGGTCGCCCCGGCTCCCTGCCCCCTGCCGGCTTCATGCCTCGCCGCACCCGAATAATAAATATATCACTTCAAATTTGGTACGTCGGGGTCGGGGTCGTGTCTCGTGTGTCATCTTCTCGAGTGATAGACTGCTGGATGTCGAGGGCTCTGTCGATAAACACAAATATTTCACAAATTACACACTGCTTAGGCCCGGTAAATGAATTGATTTTAAGCTCAGCTTCTTTGGAATGTCGACCTAAGCGGGGCTTAGAAACATAACCCGCATATCGATCGTCCAGTGGATTGGTCAGACATCTCCAAAAATCTAAATTTGACTTAGTTATGCAGTAATATTATGTAAAATTGTACATTCTATCTAGTGCAGATTACTCGTAAACATCACCAAATCAATTATAATGCAGAAAGGCTTGTAGTGACATAAACAAAAAATTATGTTTTCTGGGTCACTAGTAGAAAATTTCAAAATGCCATACTAATGTACCGGACCGTTATGCTTTCTGGTGTTATTTTATAGCATATTTAATATGTAAAACACAGCCACGTATAATAACGATTTATGATGACTTTTCGAATATTTCTTTCCCCATTATCTCTAAATATAGTGTTTGGAGATGTCTGACTAATCAACTGAACGATCGAAATAAATTCAAGCCTAGGTATTACAAGGATTGCCCTCGATTTTAATAGAGGAACGTGCTGCTTTTTTTCTTTGTAAAACCACACTACTGTCTACGTGTGTGATATATATCTATGTTTCTACACGCGTTCTTTCAAAATGTCGATGACAGCAGTTTATTCCATGAAACCAAACTAGTTTTACGTGTGTTGATTTTTGATAAAGTTCCCCACTTCATTCAGCAAGGTGCTATATACGAGGATACTAATTAGTATTTGTTTTGCCGGAATCGTGCATTATTATTGAAATTCCCCAATGAAAACAAATTATCTTTACGTTAAAACTTTTAAAATCCCAGACCACACAATTTTAGATTGACGTTCAATTAATAACAAGGCGATTATTAATTAGGCAATTAGGCAAAATTAGGCAATAATCGTAAATTTCGGTGACATGGAAGTATATGACATGTGACTGCTTGCGCATTGGCGTCTAAAAAGGGAACTATTCTGCGGCCTATCAAGGCTTGAGCGGCTCGCTCAAATTTGAGCGAGGAATGTCGTACACAGCGATGGTACGGACTAACTGATATACCGGTAGTATTGTACTTAGAGGTAGTATTGTCAATTATACTTGAAGCGTTGAACAAACACGGCTTTTTTAACGCAAACAAGTTACTCGTATCATTCTTGGGACCTGTCTTAAATTGGTTACTTCTTTAAGTATGTGGCTTTCATATGTAAAGTTATGTAATTTGACACTCATGTTTGAAAGAATTTGTATTTTTTTAAATCTCACTACTACCACTTAGTCTACTTTTGACATTTTTTAAATTTGACTACCGCCCAACAGTTCCAACGCTCCCAACTGTCTGGAGACTACGGCATCCCCAATTTGGGTTTATTTTGAGGCTGTTTGGGAAGAATAATGTGATATAGTCACCAAATGCCAAACCGTTTGCATGTAAACAATGCATATCTCATTATTTCTCGACCTGTTTTGTGTGTTTGTGTTACACGGCGAATATCCTTCAAAATATTAATCACACGTTATTAATGAAAAAATAACGTTTCTCCAAATAACTGATCTCTAAATATTAATTGACCCTTTTTTTCGAAGTTATTGCTACTTTTATTTAATAAACTAACGGTTTTATATTCTTCCTGAAAACCAGTGTAAAATAAGGTACGCGGTGTTACATAGCGACGATTATTTTCTGAATCCTCTCATTTGTATTATGGTCGTATATATACAGTCTTGTATGGAACGCTTGGAACTAATCCATACTCTTACCTAACGCACGTAGCCTAAATTCTCTAGGATATCATTTTAGGGATGCTTTATTTATTTATTTTGTTTATCACAATATTATGCAATCACAAGTCTTAAAAGAAGGTCATTTGATAACATTATGAGGCATAAAGTATCCATGGGAAGTATTCTCGCCTGCAAATTACTTCATGAATTTTAATCTTCTTTTATTATGGCCCCTCACAGGTTATCAGCCGTCACCGAGTTTACCCCATATTTCCCTGTGGATATCATTATAAAAATAAAATATGAATTCCTCCTTTGGGCACTTCTCTCGGGTACTTAATGCGTTATTTGCTTACTCGAAACCCCCGATATGGGAGGGTGTTCCTCTGAATGCTTCGAATTCTCTAACAAGCAAACAAGAACCTTATTTTTTTGTAAAAAGTTACGTCTTCTTTAGAGCAACTTTAAGATTACGGTATTCGCAATTTTAAACTCTTTCATTTGGTGGTTGCTTTTAATTGTTCGTATAATAATAATATTTGGATGATTTGTATATATTTTTTAATAATCACCTCAACAAGGGCGCTTGTAATATATTTCTACAAGCTTACTTAGTTCTGCATTATAATTTGCAAGCTTGGGGTGTGTAAGTTCCCCAGGCTCTCTGAGCTCAATGCTCAAAAATATATTATTGATTATGATTCTAATTTTGCGCAAACCAAATATCACAAATAATGGCGATTCGACATATCTCAAGGGAAAATCAGTTTCACTAACCTTAATTGTCGACTTCTGCAACATAGGAGGCCTCAGAAATACTCGTATATTCCATCTACACTTGGATTAATCTCTGTAATTTTCGTAACTTGAAACTCGCACAAAGCCAGTTGTCAAACTTTACACAAATGATCTTGATCATAATATGAATTATTCACAGGTTACAATAACACCTCATTCCAAAACATTTCAAATTGCATTATTCTTCCAAAACGACAAGCGGGCGACATCTCTGCTTTATTGTAGTTAACGATATATGTAATTTAGCAGTTATTCGCACCATCATGTAGTGTCGCTAAAAATCCAAAGAGAGTGCGCCAAACACCATTCTTGTGGTATAAATATATTTAATTATTATGTAAACTTGTGGTATAAATATATTTAATTATTATAAACAAAACAAAAACATATTACAATGCATAACCAACAGACTATATAGACCAACCATACTCAACCTGCGGCCCGCCAAGCTTTTTTGTGCGGCCCTAAACACTTTTATTACCAGGAACATGATTTAAAAAAATATATCATTCTTAATTTCGTATATCTTGAGATTCGTTTCGACTTTGACGCGCAGATAGTGACACCCGAAGAAGATTGTCGTTATGGTTCACATCAGATCTGGTACAAGTGTTGCTATGCACACGCTAGATTTATTCCCAAAAAAATAATATTTGATAGACAAGTATCTATCTACGCGCGCAAATAATTTATTAATTAAAGAACCGTTTCTAGAAACCACCAAATTAATTATAATGACCCATAATGGCGGGAGTGTCTTCAAAATGCAATCGAAAAATATCGGATGAAATTAGAGTGTTTCGAGACATATGGGAAGATTAATATTTCGATGTTTGTGGGGGGGGTCACGATTTTTTTTCATCATACCTGTAGTGTTGCGGCCCACGTAACTTTACAAATATATGTATGTATGTGGCCCAAAGAGAAAAAAAGGTTGAGTATCATTGGACTAGACACTAGACAAACCATTAAAACAACTTATGGCTAAAATATTGCATCCACCGGTCCGTCGATCACTGGTACAAAATTATATAATATGTATAATGCATTTGACCAATAAACGCGATGCTGGGTATAGTACGTTGTTCTTTATAATAAGTAACACTTGATTTGTAAAGGTTTAACAACGCACGCTAAATCATTTTAAACTTTTTGCCTGATTGGTTGTTTTTAATTGTACCTAAAATACTCTATTGATCAAATAACATTTCATACTATGCATGTAAATTTTTGTTTTTTTGAATGCTTTGTTTTTTTGTAAAAGACTTCAATGCGTGCGTAAGTATCTTGTTTTGATGAAGAGAAATTGATTTGACATTCTTATTACTTCGTCTTAATTTGCTTTCTAACTGCGTTCCCCTCATTTCAGTAACTCTCTTGCAGTGGCGTAATTACATCGTTCAAAGGGGTATTCAAAGTAGTATCCAAATTCAGGGGCAAAGTATGCTCCAAAAATTATTATAAACACGTTTGTTTCAGTTATTTTACAAGTTATACGCATGAAAAAAATCACAGTGTTTCTTTAAATACTGTTTAAGACAACCCTTGCGAGATTTTTGTTCTATTTTAAACGAGTCGTGTTTTATTAAACATTTTCACAATTGTCGCATCGATTTTGTCACTTTAAATACTAGCGCTCTCCTCTAGCATTCGTAATTTCATATCTCCCCATCTTCTTCTTTTGGTGCGCGGTTGCGGGTCAGGGGGCAACAAATTAAAAATTCCGCCACTGCCCCCTGTCACGCTCACAGTGCCCCCTCGTACTCACATTATTTGATAGGCACTGATAACCAGAATGGATGATCGTAAAAGTAAATTAAGTGAAGAATACTCAAACGGAAATTGCTTGTTCATTTTTGTTCCCTTTCCGCGTAGCTGAAGTCGGCTCGCGTACCTAATTACAGTCGTATTATTTTTAACTTTAACTTCCAATTTGGTCCTTTGATTGTTCTTGCACTATATGAGTGCTATCTGGCAGCATTATGTTCCGACTCCCCGACCTCTCATGTTCAATGTTCCGTGTTTATAATGCAGCCCATAGATACTTGAAGGGGAATTTGTACCTAAAATTGAATCTTATTAGTCAGTCAAACGCAAATTATTTTAAACTGAGGCAAACACGATCATAGTAAAAGGTAGATATTTTTTTTTACATTAGCTCCACACAGGAAGCCCTGAGGAAAATAATTCCCCTAAAGGCCTATGTCTGGAGGGTCTTTTTTAGGGAAAGGAAGGATAATATGTTCTGGGAAGGAAAAAGGTATGAGGGGTGGGTAGGAATCTGGAGGTCAGTGTGTCCAGAAGTGACGGACGAATCAATTCATCGCTTCCATTGCGGTCCAAAACCGGCTAAGAGTCCTGCTGGAGAGGTCAAAAGATCTCCCTCAACCAGTCTCTCCCGATGCGGCCTGCCACGCAGTTGGTGAGCGGACGCACCCGCCGCGAAGATCCGGACAAACCTGATCCCATGAAGCCGGACACCCCTGCTAAGTCACCAAACGTAGCGGACCACTGGGGTGGCCTTTGACGGAGGTGTTGGTTATCCAATAAATGATTCCGGGGGCGGCGGTACCCATACCCGCCTCTCAAATTAAGCTTGCTTTGGAATAAGATGTAAATATCTTTGTAATGGTTTGAGTTAGAGATGCAATTTTTTTACCGTTACAAATTTGGCTTCTCTTTAGTAAAGTTTGTTTTGGATTCATATTCGTCATGTCTCGGTCATCGACATGAGGGGATGGACGGACGAAAAAAGTGGCAGAAGAAAATAGAAGCGTGGAAGATATGAGGGAACGCGTCAGAAAGACGTGGAAAATGATTTAGAGGTATCGCTGCGCGGTCTACTTCATACAAAACTTAATTTTGAATTTGAGGCCGAAATGCCTAACCAAACTGAATAATAATAATAAAAAAACAACATTTACTGCAAATACATCTCCCCTTTCATGCAAATGATGTGATAGTTAGGTGTATCGCAAGCCTTGGGATTAACCCGGCGTTATTTTATCTCTACACACCTCCACAAAATCAGCCTGTATCAGAAATTCGTTTTTGGTTTATTACCAATAAAAATGGAGGCTTATTTTAGGCTTAGTTGTTATCTCATTTTGAGAAATTTATTTTGATAAACTGTATTTAATTTACTTCCCTGGAAATGTTTCGGTAAAATCGATATTCATTAATTATTATCGTATCTTACTGATTGTACTACGAAGTTATCTGCTTCCGGATTAAGCGGAACCTGGAAACAAGCAATTAATATCGGAAGTTGAATTAAAAGACTTCGCTGTGAATTGAAGGGGCCTTTCCTGGGAGAATTTTCCTGTTTAACGAGAACACCTCTTCCTGGAAACATCAATCGCGGCCATAATCGTTTATCACCCTTAAAATATTTAAATATCGGAATTACCGCACACCTTCCCACTTCTTTCAAAATTAAAAAAAAAATGTAGATTCGTGGTAGCACTTGGTTCTATAATAAATATTGAATTAGCACTCGTAATTCAATATTTTATATATAATAGAAACAAGCAATATGGGTCAAAAGTGTCGCCAACTAGTGTGGAAATGGCTATTAGATAGGGATGATTTATATTGATGCCCTACCGAAGTCCTTGTATTTTATTTTTTTTTTTAAGGAGAAAACACAGATACAGACAATAATTAACAAAACAATATTATGAACAATAACTTGAGAATTCGCCTGCACCCCAACTATTTCTCACTGATTGACTTGATAATTAAAGATTTTCAAATACATTTTATATACATGTTTAATAATGAATCAAAATTTTTTTAAAAAGAAGCACATAAAAAGTATAGTGAATGATAAATGAGTTTTTTTTTATAGGAAAACAGCCATCAATTTTCTACCAAAAGTGATATAAGTATCAAAAAATATATCGAAATCTTTAAGGTTGTGGTTTTTATTAAACAATTCGCACATTCTTCTGATTGGATCCCTGACAGCAGCATTTGTACGTGTCCGGTTAATGTGGAATAAGTCGTTAAGCCTAGTTGTTCTGGGTGGTATTTTAAAATTAATTAGTTTGAGTAAGTCAGGACAGTCGATAACGTTGTTGCAGATTTTATACAGGGTCATTAGGTCAAGGTATGTTCGCCGGTTAGATAGAGTGGAGACGTTATATTTCGAGAGCATAATTGTAATAACAATAATAATAATATAATGGAGTCGGTGAATTATTTTCCCATTTGGTCTCTGGTAGGTTGACATGTTGTTCTTGTATTGTTTTGTATTTATAATACTTATATGGTGCAATTGCATAGCGTGGATTGACCAGATGATCATTTGGGAAGTGTGTGAAACGGTTTAGTTTTTCCTGTGGGGAAAATTAAACCCGGACATTTAAATCTGGTGCGTAAAAAAACCTCATGTTTGTGAAACTATTAATTTACTTGTGATTGTATTTCATTTGTTCATACTAAATCCATTTGTACTTTTTTATTATATAAGGCTTATAGTGCTATTTACGTGTATATACTATTTCCGTAATTTAAATCATTTATTTAATTGATATTTAGCATCAAAATTATAAAATTATATATATATATATATATATACAATGTTTGAAAATGTACCAATGTTGTCATTATGTACCTGCTGCTTTAAATGTAAATAAATAAATAAACATCGTTAACACATACCACAGCAAAACAAATATATACACAGCGGCGCACCACCTTTGTTTTAACTACACACCATGCGTATAATTTACATCGGTCGCTTTGATAATCAGTGCAGTTTGATCGTAGCTCGGCGACAAACGGTACGCTTTCATGCCATATCTCCCTTTTGGTTGTATTGTCTATTCAGCAAGCACTCGGGGTGTTATTTTACATAAACGAAAAGCAATGTAATTTTACATCAGTGTTTATTAAAAGTTTTGACGTTGAAAGGGTTTCGCTATGACTTAGCGAGCTTTAAGCTTCATCTTGGATTAATATTAATTGAATTTGACTGACTGTTAGTTTGAAGCTCGAGTCAAAGTGAAACCCGCTCGGAATTAAAAACATTAGTAATTAGCGTTTTACAGCAACGTTACTGAGCTTTGTATTATTTTTAATATTCTAGTTTTTAATTTTGAAATTCTCGAAGCTAATCTGCGCTATTCGCTATTCCCAACCTTTTAACGTTACAGTTCATGAACATGAATGTTGTAATAGTAATATAATGCAGTCTCTGTCAGAATACACGCCTCTCTAAATACGAAGCTAATATTTGAGAGTGATTTTGTATATTATTAGATCCGCTCCATTGTTTCTCACTGCCGAATATGATACGAACGGCGAACGGTGAGGAGAACAAAGGATCCCCTTATGAAAATTGACATGCCAGATATTGCAGTTCAAGGGTAATATAGAAGTCCAATTACGTGAGGGTTGCATACCAGAGATACGTAGCAGGTAGTTGCAGTAATAATGCGTCGACCCGGAAACCGCCCTGGCTTTACGATCCTGTCAACATCACTTCTTTATATTGAAAGGGGCGCAGTATCAACAAACAAACCCCAAACCACCTAAAATGATTCACACCCAGCGTACCTTATAATAATTGTGGTACGTCGTATATGATGTTATATTTTAAAGGTTAATTGAAGTGTAAATTCGGTGTTCTCTTTGTCGTTATTTTCCCATCTTTTATTTTAAGCCAGTCTCGGCTGTTTGTTCTCATTTTACTGTAGGAGTTTTGTTATTTTCCGGGTTAAATTTTCCCCACAGGAAAAACTAAACCCTTTCACACACTTCCCCAAATGATCATCTAGTCAAACTACGCTATGCAATTGCACTATATAAGTATCATAAATACAAAACAATACAAGAACAACATGTCAACCTACCAGAGACCAAATGGGAAAATAATTCACCGACTTCAGATATTTTCATATCAGAGGGTTCGGCTCTGTGGAATTCCTAATTTGACCTATAAATCATACTGATCCCTCAATATAAATATTTTAAAAATCTTTTGTAACCCTACATGTATTTAAAATTACAGATTTTTGCATTTTTATATATAAATTCTTTGACAAATCTAATATGCCTAAATTTTGAATAATAGACCTAGGTATAATGCCAGTAGCCAAAATGACAAATGGTAATATTTTTATAGTCTGAGAATGCCAAATTCTTTTAATCTCATTTCCTAAATCTGTATATTTTCTTATTTTTTCAGAAACAGATTTTTGAATATTACAGGAATTTGGAATAGCTACATCAATGATATAAGTTATTTTTTTAATTTTTGAAAAATGACATTATTATTATTTCAACAACAAGTATTAAATGTTTGTGTCATCGAACTTAGTGCTCGTGGCGATATGATATTACTTCTCATTGTGTGTGGAAACTTGAAACGCGGCCTTGCCTTCTTGAATTTTGGTAATATTGTTATTTTATCCATTATTCTGTCAAACATACACACAAATTGGACGGAAAGCGCTTTACGTGAATTTATGATGAGTTATTCGACAAAACCCACAAACTCTGCCTTGGTTTAGTTTTGCCCTGGTTTCGGAATTGCCTCGGAGCCGATTACATACATTCCTCATTAAATGACGAGGTTTTTTCATGTTCGGAATGGTTGTACATACTCCGAAATAAGGCAGAACAGTTCCAGTATTGTTTTCACTTTGTGTATCGGCAAATTCCTGCGATGCGTTTGGCTGGCATGGAAGTGATATGTTTATGGAGTCTCGGCTTATAACGCGTAGGGTGGGGAGGGTGGTGGTATATTCAGATATCGGTGGGGTGGCAATCTGTTTATCCAAGGGTCCATAGGGTTAAGTTGTTCGTGAAATCAACTCCCGAAAGAGGGGTGTTTTGTCGCCTTCCAGATTCCCTTTTATCTCCGTTGTTTGTCTACTGGAAATTTTATCGTTTGATATTATTTTTCAGCGAACCAATAATTTATTTTTCACATTGGTTTAGATTTAACCCACCAATGCTTTACGCCTATACGTGGATTTAAAAAAAAAATCTAAAATAGTTTATCCCTTACTTTCATCTTTATCATTTATGTTACAAATTAACGTATTGGCTTTTTTGCTGGGGTTAAATAAAATTTGACATAACAAAAATTAAAATAAAATATAAAAATCCTGCCTAGATACCGCAATCCCGTCTTTGTAAAAAAAGTAATGGTTAATTTTATCTCATTCATTCTTCTCGTGTTATCTTAGAACTTATTTTATCGATCCCCATATTTTAAGGTAACCTAATCGTATTGAATATCTAGTTAACAAGATGTTGTCGTGCCACCGCTATCACCGCCCTTGACTTATGACTTACGACTTCCAAACCTTCTGTGTTTTTTCCTCATCATTGCACGTTCCTCATTCTTTTGACAAATTCTCCACGCAAACATATTTATATTTCCTTAACAAAAGCAAACAGCCTTTACCTCCACCTGTTATTTACCTTGAGTCACACAGTTAACCGAATACAATTTTTCTTTTGTTCCGAGCTGTATGCGAGTTGTATTTATCTTGCAACACATTCGGATTACGCGACAGGAATAAAGAATAAGAACTAGAGATCCTGGAGACTTATGTACTCCTGGTATTCGTTTGGGAAATGTTCCCTGTTAGAGTGCGATGCGCCGGATGATCAACCTCTCTCTCTCTTCTCCCCAATTCCCGTTCCCTTCACACAACCTACCCTCAACTTTCCACCACCTCGAGTAAAGCGCCACTTAATCTAAAATCAATTGAGATACCACCGGCTCCCGACCGCAGTTGGAAAATCCGTGGAAATCGGCTCCCAGCAAAAGTGACCCTTATTCCAAGAGCTAGCACATATTTAGTTAACTCAAAGTCCTTTGGATCTGTTTTACCCTTGCGACGTTTCTGGCTTTAGAATCGACAGCTGTTTTTCAAATTCGTTGAAGATTTGAAAGGGAGTTTTGTTGGTTTTGATGTAGCATCTGAGTCATGTCAATTTGTTCATCTGCGTGGTGTAATAAAGGTGTAAAAGCAGTCATTTTAGCGATAAAATTGCAAACTCATGAAGATTTCTTTGAGTAGGATTTTTAGGCATCACTTCTCCGAAAATGCGAGCATGGTGTTACTCTAATTGAAAATCGTTAAAAAATGAAGTTACCCGTTCATTGTGTGATTTTTGAATTGAAGTGAAAACTTCTTTATCACCTTTGTGATTTAAAACTCGATGAAAAAGATACAAACTCATTAATCTATTGGATTTAACCTGCGAAAGAATGAGCTAGTATAATCGGTCTCCTCTTTGTGCGGTGCTTCGTAGCCTCGCACTCTTGTCTGCTTTAATTTTCTAAAGGTTTCACCTCTACCGTATGTGAATTGCACACTCTATCTTTTTTTTTAATTTCCTCTTTTCGTCATTTTGCTTATTTTTACAGAATTAATATCGCCCTCATTAAATCAATAATATTTTTGATGCAAATGGGTATTATTATAAGTATATTTCGAGTAACACTAGAAATAAAAAATAGGTTATTATTCCAAGTTCTTTGTGTTATTAAATGGCTAACTCGGATTTCAAATGGGTACTGCAAACACGTGCAAATATAAATATTATCTATGTTAATTAAACGTTGTTTTTTTTAAAAAAGCATTTAGAATTTAAAGTTTATGAATAATGAATATATCAAAACGTTACAAACGCGCCTCGTTTTGACCGCGAGCTATTTACATTTAAAATATTGTTGCTCTTCCTAAATATCTATAATAACACTCTTTGTGGGATTTACTCACACTTCCAATTACTTTTCTTTTTGATTGTATTAAAATAAAAAAAATATATTTAAGCTCTTTTCTAGTTACTATGATAGACATTTATGTACCTCTTCGCTTGTGTCGACACATGTATATCCTAGTGAGAAAGGCATCGAAAAATCCCATGTAAACATACTTCGTATAGATAAATAGATAAAAAAAAATAAAAAATGAATTCGTCTATCAATCAATCCATACTTTAAAATACATCTGTTTGAATTGCACTTAAGTTTTCTCGAATTTACCGTATAAATAAATATGAATGAAGCGGAATCTTGGCAGTGGAAATTAACCCACTTCCCGACTTCCAATCGAGTTGAAACCCGGCAGATAGACTCGTTATTGATGACAATGCTTTCTATCAACTCTTTGTGGCAATCACGCACACACGCGGATATATATACATATATATACATTTATACACATATGTATTTCTGAAATTCGAAGAAATTAAAGCAAACAAATTAGGCCCAGTTGATCACCGAGTAGGAATGTTCAAACCTCCGTAAAACAAAAACAAAAAAATAAGTTTTAAAGGACACATAAAAATAAAGTTTTTAATTAAATGAAGACAATATTAGCGAAACTCAATCGAAAATCTGGAGACAGAAAAATCAGAAAAGCTATTGGCTCCGCTGGGACTCGAACCCAGGACCTTTTGCTTACATGGCAAGGACTCTACCGATTGAGATACGGAACCTATATCAATTCGGTCACTTTTAACTAAGAACTACCAACATTATCTTCATTTTATTAACGCACATATTATTGTCTGCTATCTTTATATATGATTGCAAGATTCAACTCTAACTGAATGCAATCTAGATAGTGTCTGGATAAATTTTTATCCGTTTTATTTTTAATACGTGACATCTATTGACTTTTCTGCAAGTCTAGGATGAATATTTTATTTTAATTTTTTAAACTTTATGAGTAAAATCTCAAATTATAATATTTAATTAAATGAAGACAATATTAGCGAAACTCAATCGAAAATCTGGAGACAGGAAAATCCCAGAAAGTCCCAGCGGAGCCAATATCTTATATATATATATATACCTATTTTACTTATTACTGAATACATGTGGATGATTTTATCTTTTAGTTAAAGGATCTTGATTGCGATATGATTAAACTGTGTTTTAACGGTGTATGTATATTAACTGTGAATCTGTGCATATATTATGTGAAACACCTGACTGTATAAATTGTAAATATTTTAAATGTATCAACAAGCTCCTCCATCCACAAGCAAATGCTTTTAATGAAGGAAAAGTAAAAAAAAAAAAATTATAATTTGAGATTTTACTCATAAAGTTTAAAAAATAAAAATAATGTTGTTAGTGCGGTTGATCTCAATAAAAAAGACCTTTAAAGATAGATGAATTATAATAAATAAAAACTTTACTTTTTTACGGGTTGAATTTTCCAATGTGTGATAGAAAATAAATGATATTTCGGAATGCCCCATAGTCAAGATCGTAATATAATTAGCGGAATAAAATAATTATAAACTAAATATTGTCGCGTTTAAAAAGATTTTATTGGTACATAAATTTCAATTATCATTAAAAGTTAACTTTAAGCAACCGCTTTCCAGGTGACAAAAGACACAGTGAAAGCCTTTATTTAGCATGTTTATTACCTCTTTCATTGTTAGGGGTCGCGAGGGGCGGGCCGGACCGTGGGGTGGGGGTTGGTGGGGGGAGGGTGTGGGGGCCACGTGACGCGCACGGCCATTTCCGTGTCCGCTGGGCAGCGCGCGTATCCGGGGAAATGTTTATGGCCTCCATCCAATACACGCCGCGGCCGGCCCCGAGGAGGAAGTGTGCCGCTGTGGTAGAAATTGCCATTTAAAATCGAATCAATCGGAATAATAACCATTCTGATGGATTTACAGTGATTTATTACAACATAAAACAGCTAGCTTTAAAATTGTAGCAGTCTTTTTTCTGTATTACAGACATTGTTTCAGTGACTGGTAAAAGACAATCATCACAATCATTTTTATTTCCATGCTCACAAGGGATGCGAGTTATTTATATTTTAGATTAGTAAAACAGTACTTTGTCATCATTTTTTTAAAGTACAACGTCTTTAATAAATTGTAATACGTTGTACAACTAAAGTTAGCGGTGAGTACCAGATTTTATTTTTCTAGACGATGAATTAATAACTTCGGGAGGTATTCATTTAGATACATCTTAAATAATAAATTAATTAAAATGAACCCGGCGGAAAGGTCGAATCTCCAGGCCTACTAGGGTGAATTCGACCGTACGTCCGTCCAATACGCTGTGCCGCGGGCGCTTATTTGTTTACACGCTTTCTTCACTTACGTCGTTAAGATTCCCACTTTTTTTTTTCTTCTTATTTTCTTTGATTGGGCAAATTCCGCAATATGTCCGTCCACTACACGGGTCGCGAGTAGCAATTTGCATACACGGCTTCATTACTTACGTCGTTAGGATTCTGAATATATTTTAGGATATAGTGTCGTCGTAAATAACAGATCTTAATAGTTAGGTACTTCCAACCTTTCTTTTTCTATCTCCTTCCCCTCCGCACTCCTTTTAGCCTCATAACGTATCTACCCTAATAATTAACAATTTTAGTTTTTTTTTAGGTAAAAATCAGTCACTTTGTTGTTTGACGTATTGATTGAAATAATACAATAACTTTGTTTGTAACCACGATTTAATTTTTTTTTTAATACCGACCGGTTTCGCTTAACACAGGCATCTTCAGGATATAAAATTTTAATGCACGAAGATGCTTGTGTTAAGCGAAACCGGTCGGTATTAAAAATAATTTAATCTTGGTTACAAAGTTATTGTTTTATTTCAATTAAGTAACATTTTTAGAGTACTAGATTCTGTCAGTATCGTGCTGGTGAAAGACCACCATTCAGAAAAGAAACGTTGATTGGATTTGCCGTGTTTGGTGACCGGATCTGAATAGCCAGGTGCTTCACCACCTTCCTCTTCCTCCACTCCTTCTATCCGCCACAATCAGCTTCACTAGATATCCCATATGGGATGCCATAGTAACACTGATTCTAGACGGTTGGGAGCAGTTGAAATTGAGGATCTCATCGTTTCGGTTTTTACAAGTAGTTGGTGCACGTAAAATATGATATTTATCCCTTTGAAATCGATGCACGGGAGACTCATGTTGTATTTCCAAACTCCTATAACTTAGCTTCACTACTTCCTTTCATTAAAAAGACCCTCCGCACAGCTATCCCATAAGTGACATGGCTATGAGGGAAACCTTAGGGCCTGTCGTCAAAAGTTTTATTTTTAAACAAAGGGCAGCGTTAAGCTCAGGTGTCGCAGAACCGCTGTTGACTTGCTTAAGAAGTGAATATTTCTAGACGGGAAAAGCTTACAATGTATGGTTGTTAAAAGGTGTGTAATTTTACCCTACGGCTGTGCAGTCAATATACATTAAATAATTCATTTTATTTATGTTATTGTGATTTATTTTTGGGTTATTATTTTATTTTATTTATTTTAGAGAAAGTTGACAGCAAATCAGAGATTACAAAATAATAACACATATACATTACATTATTATATATACATTATTATACATTATTTTGTGTACACTATAAAATTGTTAATCTTAAGTCAAAATGAAGTTCAAAAATTTCAAGTTAAACAATAACACCTAAATTAAAAGGTAAAGAAACAATAAATAAATAAATATATATGGGCTATCGTATCCCATAACTTTGTCAAAACTAAAAGATCACACGGATCGCATTTCTAAGGTGTCACTTACACTATAAAATACAATCATATTTTAATGAAAACGGTCACTTAAATGGAATGAAAACAATAATATATTGTGATCAAAACGGTTTCTTTCATATTTATTTCATAATTATTTGATAGTCACTTTAATATTGCATAAGAAAGATTCGCTCTAATGTAATCGCTTATAAATCATTGTTTTGTTTCATTTTTTATTTTTTTTTCACATATTTAAAAAAAAAACCTAAGGACATATATTTTTTTTAATTTTATCTGTTGTTGAAAATGGTATGAGCTAATGATATAATGAATGAGAACATTTTGTCTGATCTCTTAACACTTTGTTATTAATTCATATTTTTATCACTTATTATTTTCTCTGTTTATCATTTTATTTTTAAATTTTATTATTTTGCTTTTACTTAACTGTTTTGCATGACCGATATTTGCGTGTGTTATTTTTTTAAAATTGTGAAATTATTAACCCCGATACAGGCGAACCCTAGTGGGGTTAATAATTACATGCTAAAAATATATGTATATAAATTGTGAAGAAGCAATAAATAAATAAATAACAATAATAAGATGTTAATGCCAATTATGAACTTTCCACTGATGATTTTTTAGTTACAAAATATAAAAAAAGGGGGGGGGGGGGGGGGGAATATGGGAATAGGATTAATAGGCAAAGGACGGGAATATATATAGGGATTGAACATTCTAGTTTGAGTCGTGTTGCTTGGTGAGTTTTCGTTTTATGTCACGTAAAGTTGAGTTAAAAATGTCAATGTGTTAATAATTTAAGTTAAATGAGTGTGTGGATCTATAGATAAATGAGTTCTGTTTGGAGTTGTCTTGCAAAGAGGGAGATTAAAGGTAAGCGACTGCCTGCTGTTGCGATTTGGAACATGGAATGATAGGCGTTAAAGAAGATCACGACAATCGATTAAGTTATGTGTAATTTTAAATAACATAACCGAATCTGCTATATTTCTTCGACAAGTTAACGTTTGTATTTTGAAGAACTTTGCAGAGTCTTCATTACTAACATGAGATCGAAAAGAGCGGAAATTGAGGTACCTTAAAAATCTATTTTGAATGCTTTCAATTCTATTTTTGTGCACTGCATAGCCTGGGTTCCACACCTGAGATGCGTATTCAAGGATACTACGAACATATGAGAAATACAGTGTTTTGAAAGTAGTAAGGTCTTTAAATTGTTTACAGGAGCGGATTGTGAAACCAAGCATAGAAGATGCGTTAGTGACTATATGGTCGATATGTTTATTGAAATTCAGTTTACTATCAAGTATAACCCCAAGGTCCTTACTTTAATATAAGTCGGGTAGATACAAGGTTGGTAGGTCGAGAAACCTACTTCAACACATATCGTTTATTATTACTAATCTATAAGGATTTCAATTTTACATTAAGCTGTCATTAATCCAATTTCATATTATCAAATAACCAGCATTGCTTCCAATACCCACACATCGAGTTCATCTGCTGTGTGTAAAAGTATGCCACAAAACAAATAAATCAATTTATTTTCCGTTAATCAAGTGTAAATTAATTAAAATTGCATTCACGCGTGACAGGCCCGTAATACCAATCGGATCTGCAGAGTAACTGATTAAAAGCAACATGCAGGTAGGCCTCATGCAAAATGCAATTAAACATTTACATTGTAAATGCAGGTTTATTTCCCAGCAGTGACATATGGCACGTCGGTTAAGGCATTATGTTAATCCGTCGATCCGACACCCCCTCTCCCAAGCCGCCCGGCGGCCCACCCTGATTTAATTTCCTTAATGGCCCACGCGACGCTCATCGCTTCTACGATTTGTCGTAGCGCCCGCCCTCCCTTCTGCGCTCCGGTACTACGGTGCTACGGTGCTACAGTGCTACGAGCTATGCCGCCGAAGTTGACTCATATTCAGTGTAATGCGAAAGGTGCTTTCTGATGTAGACTGCTCGCTTTAATGATCGGATTATATTTGATTTCCTGAATAAACGTCTACATATTACTACGAGTATATTTTCATTGTATCGTACCTTCAATATTTAATTTCTTCTAGAAATAATTTACCTACATAATTTGGTGACAATCATTCCTTGATTATTGAAGTGAAAACTTCTTTAAAACTCGATGGAAAAACGACACTTAAAAGATCTCATCTTTTCTGATGAGGTATACAAGAATAATGATGACCTTAAATATAATATTTTGTTAAATATATACAGGGTGTTAAGGGACGTACTTGACTTACTTTAACCAGTGATTTCTGACATTATTTGGAGTAAAAAATGTAAATGAAATTTTGGTCTCCGGTGATATTTTTGATGTTTTTTTTTTTCTACAAAAACATAAAAAATGGTAGTTGTTGAACAGTTGGAGGCGGGGTAAGGGGTTCGTCGGACACCCGGCTGAGTGACCAGTAACGACATGCGGAAGAAATTTTTTTTTCTTTGATTTTGAAGAAAAATTTTTTGAAAAAAAAAACGTGGTCAAAAAAGTCACCGGAGACCAAAATTTCATTTACATTTTTGACTCCAAATAATGTCAGGAATCACTGCTTTAGTAAGAAAAAAAAACTGTTGATTTGTATAAAAATCAAATCCACAGACAGCTACAGACACTCACTCTTCTTTATAGAAATCGATTCGATTTAATTTTTACAGATATGTATATTATATTTTTTTCATTGTATTGTAGATATATAATATCTTCAAAATTTATTCAATTATGGAAATAAATTATTGTAAGTTTTTTTTTTCAATTATTTCTGGCTTTCACCCTCCAAGGGTGTTCTAGGCCATCATTTATAATTACAGAGAAAGGAAAGGTTGTAAGTTATGATGTAAATAAGTAGGATTATATATGGTTTCTTGAATGTACTCAATCCCTCAGGTTAATTTGTTCGCTTTTCAGAACATCTCAAATACGTCTCAAAGAAATCCCTTAC
This sequence comes from Limnephilus rhombicus, assembly GCA_929108145.2. Classification (NCBI taxonomy): domain Eukaryota; kingdom Metazoa; phylum Arthropoda; class Insecta; order Trichoptera; family Limnephilidae; genus Limnephilus; species Limnephilus rhombicus. The sequence goes on from OV815285.1 coordinate 6,322,506, forward strand.
TATTGTAGTGAGAAATATGATGTGAACGGCATTGGATAGAGAAAGCACTAAGGTATATAATCCAATCAAGTTATAATCAAAGTTAACCACAAATGAATTAAAATGTACAGCTTTATGAAACCAAAGCTTCCGACCGCAATGTGAAAAAAAAATGAAATATGAATTTTTTATTAATTATTTTTACATGAAATGACAAAGAGTGAAGTGATTTGTAATATAATTATCTAATAATATACGTTTTTGTTTTTATTTTTTTACGTTACCGGTTATTTTAGTTAGAAAAAACGTAGAAGGAGGCATTTTTTTTCATTTTTAAAAGTTTACATTAAATGTTTTTATATTTAATAAATTACATGATTATTTCTAATACTAAAGTTTGAAAGAGTTTTTCATCACCTTTAAAATACCGTTTTAAGTTTTCGGATACATTTACAAATATTCCAGTTATTTGGATTTTATTGCAAAGCGAAAATATTCTGACCTACTGAAAGAATACGGTCGAGGTCTGAGTGGTTAACAAATTAATATGTTTCATTATATTTCATCTTCAACTTCAACACATTATAATTGATTATGGAAATCTTTTCGTTTTTATTTTGTATAACTGCCGGACTCAAGAAATCTTTACATTCTCATTTTTGGAATACATTCAGTCATTCTTATGATGTAGGTACCTATATTCCCCCGTATTCTGTCATTGAATTATATTCGAGTTTCAACAGATTAATACATTTTCAGTGTGCACCTAATTAACATTTAATCGAGTCATGAGCACCGTTCTTAGTTTATGTTTGAATGGAATTCAATTATTAATTTTTTTACCAGATTTAAATACATTATTTTTTATTTAAAAAAATAATAATAAAAAAATTAAAAAAATAATTCCATATAGGAAGCCCTATGGAAAATAATTTCCCTCAGGGCGGGGTGTCATCTTTGGAGATACTTTGTGGATGATCTTTTTGAGAAGAGGAAGGAGTGAACATAAGTCTTGAAGAGACCGATGTTATAAGAGGGAGGAAACACAGAGGCCGGCAAATCATTCCACAGCCGAGCCGTTGAACTCAAGAACGAATCGTAGAAGCAACCCGTTCTCATGTGACAAATGTCAACCGTGACGGTCAACAGGGATCAATGACTCTCAATGTTCCTTAGAGCATCTTTCATGACGCCTGTGCTCTAAAGATTTCAATTCGCTTGTTAAAACAGCGCGTACATAATATTCGCTTTTCACTAAATAATTAAACATGAACTCTTTGAACTTAAAACAATTGCATAGTTTTATTATTTTCACATTATTGCTGTTACCTTCTAAGTATTTATATTAAAATAGGTATGTGTTCAATTTAAAATGAATTTACATTAATATTTTTATTTATTTACTTTTTCCGTTAAAAACATTGCACTATCTTTACAACAATATTGATTACGGCGCCGTATCCCCGCTCAAAAAGAAGAAGATGGAGAGATATGTAATTAGGAATGTTGGAGAGTTAATACTAATAATACTAGTGTTTAAAGCGATAAAATTGAAGTGAAAATTGTGAAAATGTTTATCAAAACACGGACTCGTTTCAAATAGAGCAAAAATCTCGTGGGAATGTCCAAAATAGCATTTAAGAATTACTGTGAATTTTTTCATGCATATAACTTCTAAAATAAGTTAAATGAACGTGTTAATAATAATTTTCAAAGCATACTTTGCGATTTTTTACTATCGAGGGAATTTCTAGATATTATCTTAAAAAATAACATATATAAAAACTTCAATGTGGGAAATATGTAAGAAATCGGTAGAATTTCGGGTAGCGGTGGCTTAGGAAGGCTAGTAGCTAAAAATGAGCCGCCAGGACGCGCCCTAGCGGATAATTTCTGCCGAAATATCCCCCACGGATAACGCGTCTGGTATTTATGAGTATGCAACCGGGGCTGCCCGGCTAGGAGACCCTGCGCCTGGATAAACGTTAAACAGTCGGATCGTGCCCAAACCCGGGATTATTATGCGAACACTTCATTGTATTACACACTTTCATCAGCTTAGTTTTTAGCCTTCACGTTTCGTAGCTGGTGGCCACTTCGCCGTGTGCCAGACTCTGCTGTAGTAATTGGTGTAGTTAACTCATTAAGCCTCATTTAACGGTTCGATTCGATGCTTCTGATAAGTCTTCGTTAATGGTAGAGTTTGCGGCAATTACCTATACCAAAGTTAAATGTTTAAAATCCGCATTTTGTATCGGGTTTGTCGTGCGTCATCGTGACCCGCCATTCTAGATGCATATGTGGCGGTACCTACATTCAGCAAAAAACTTGACAGCCATATAGATATTTTCTGGGCGTGCAACACCGAAGATTGAAAGCGAAGTGATTTGCATTTTTATCAGCGAGCCCGTTTTCATTCTCGATGGTGATTTACTTCTGAGTGGTGATTCTTGTATAGCTCTTTATATTTGCCAAGTCATAATTAAATATTGTCGCAAGTTTGAAATAAATAAATGACTAAAGTTATACCGCGTAATTACTATTACTTTTATTATATTACCTCCTGTGATAGTGAGTCTAAAACATAAACTGGGCTGGATGCTGAGGTGAGTATCTACAAACGGGCGTCTAGTTCAGAACATGATACATACAATGGTTACAATTCACCCTTTGTGAATTTCTTTTGTATTTGAGTAATCCGTACAATTTTAAGCGAAACGAAACCCAGTCATCTTTAAATCTGTGAAAATGTTAAATGGGTATCTCTGGCGACGAAATATGTATGATTATTTTTAAAATAAGTCATAATTTTTTTGTTTTTATTTATAAAATATTTTCATATATAAATGATACATTACATCACCATACTAGGCGGCTGCTTATTTCATGTTGACCAATGGAAAATGTAGTTACTTTGTGGTGTCTAGTGTAAACAAATGAATTATATATAAACATGATGAAAATTGGAAAAATTAAAATAGAAATAGAAAATAAAAGATAATGAGAATTAAGAAAACAATTTATAATAGAAATATAAAAGAAAAGATAAAAGTCATGCACAAGATTATTATTAGATCTTATTCACATACACAATTCTTGTTTATAGTTTTATGTGTGTACATGCATGCACCCTTACATACATATATGTATCCAAACGGGTACACATGCTTGCATGTGAAAGCACCCACGTACATACATTAATACATTGTTATATGTATATCTTCTTCCTCACAAAAATAATGATTATTATTTCAACGTCAATCAGAAATCTGGTGGAATATAAACATAAATAAAAAAAATAAAAATAATATATATATAATGTAATGAGATGAAAATGTGAGATTCGTTAAATTAAAAAATATCACCAATTTCAAAAAAGTTTATTTATTCATTTACCCTTATATACGCCCATGGGGCTTTTACGAATGGTAAAAAATGTATACAATTTTTACAATAAAGGATTAATAATAAATAAAATAATTTTTGCAAACGGTTTTTTATGCAATAGGCTGCAAAAAATAATTTCTTACATCACAATGGTTTGCAAAAGTGGATAAAATGAAAAATTAATTTATCAGAAATAATATCTTGGCATAAAAAAATTGTTTAAAATGTATTAAAAATTTAAAAATTGCTATCATTGGTATATTCGTTTGTTAAACTGTGTAGGCAAGGAATTTAAGAGTTTGAACATAATTTGTTTGTGAATGGTGACGTTGAAATAGGTCCTTATGCCTAGTGAGTCGAGTAGGTACTCTTAAATTGACTGTGTTCAGGAGTCCGGAACAGTTGAAATAACGATATTGTGAAAGTTAACACAATGACATTGTTAAAAGAGAGCATTTTCTAGTTTATAAATAATCAGACAATATTTGAAAACCTACTTTTTGTAGTGAAACTTATTTAGCTCCGCTGTGTGATGAAACGGAAATGACGATTACTGCGTCTGCGACGCATCAACTGCGCTCATTGGTCGCTTTGATTATGATGTCACTTTTAAAGGCTCCTATTGTTTGAGATATGAAACGGAATGACGCGAGGTCTGCGCTCATTGATCGCTTTGATTATGATCTCACTTTTCAAGTATTGTTTGAGATTGGTAAAGTTTCTCTTCTACCGCGTGTAAACTGCACTCGATTTTTTTTTATTAGAATACCACACAAGAGTCCCAACCGCCTGGAGCCAGTGAGACTATGGCATCCCCAACTGGGGGCTGGGAGAGGAATGAGATGTGGGAGAGAAAGATGGGAAAGTACTTGGCTACTACCAATATTATTAGCGGAAAATGTTGTTTGTGTAATTATGGCAAATTTAACGAGCAGGCGACTTGAAACCAAGACGCCTGGGTGAGAATCCAACACATCCATCAACGCTACTCTAATAAATGATTTTTCTATGGATATGCTGCATAGGTCGTCGGCCATTGGCTTCATTAAAGTTAGAAAATTCATTCGGAGGCGAAGCAGTTGTCGTACGTTAAAAAAAACATATAAATCGTAAACACGAATACGATTATAACTTATAACCATATAATTCAGAATATTATACCTATTATGAATTTCCTCTTGACGCTGTGTGTTTCTTAAAGGCCTTTGTTACGATCATTAATATTGGAATGAAGATATCATTTTCAAGAAGATAATTTAGTAGACATGATAATGGATGTCTCTTGTGTTTGGACTTTATAATTCTAATATTTATTATGTATTTAAGTATGTGAACCCATGTCAAACACGACCCATGATTCTCTGCTGCTCCATTCACTCCCACCCTCTCTGTCTCTCCTCCCCCCGTCCTCCCCCGTCCTCCCCCTGCCCGCCCCGGGAAGACAAAGGCAAATAAGCCTTGCGGATTAATGAATATACCCGAAACCATTTCAGATTATTGGTATTTATCTCTTAATATCCCTTCGTTCCGGGAAATTCTCCCGATAGCGGAGATTAGCCGCACCATAAACACCGCTCCGAATATCTATCTATTCATAAATCGATAAAGGCATTCATCAAAAAACCCCAAAAAATACGTTCGCCATATCTTTTCATTATTCAATGATCTATTTATATACATATCTACATCTAAACTTTAATACATATATAAATCAAAGTCGGGTTAGTTAGACCATTTATTACTCAAGAACGGCTGGACCGATTTTTATGATGTTTGTTTTGTTGGATTTGTCTCCGCCCCGAATAACAGAATAGCTATTAAAACCTAAGAAAAATTTACGAATAAAAAATTATGAAAAAAATTCTTTTCCTCGTACATTTTTCATGGAATGAATTCTCATCTTTTGAAAGAGCTGCAGAAATATTGTGATAAGTATAATATTGAATAGTGGGTGAATTCCAAAAATTCAAAACGTCAAATGTCAATGCGCTGATTGTTTTGTTTTTCGGGGACTTCAGCAAGTACAATATAATATTGACAATGACGACAACAGTGATAAAATGGTAAACGTATTGGTTTTTAACCAAGAGGTCACGGGTTTAACACTGTCAATTTTTTTATTTGTGCTTTTACGTAGATACTCCTATTATCCAATTGTCCCAAAAATGATTTTTTCTGAGTATCGTCTTGTTGAGAGACCTCCATGCTGAATCGAAATCTTACTTGAAATAGCATTAGCCATGCTTGGTGACCAGATCTAAAAAGTTAGATACTTCCCAGCCGTCCACTTCTCAATCTCTTTCATTCCCCACTTCCTTCGGCCTCAGAACGTACGCAAATTGGGAATGCTGCAGTTCCCTGTGAAACTAGTAGATCTAGTTAAAACGTTTAAAAATAAACGTAAATGAAAAGCTTAAATTCGATAAATTAATTATATAAAAGTTTCGACTCAATCCAGTAGACTTTCTCTGTTTACGTTTATGTGTTTAAAACTAGTTTTGAAGTACATACTCTTTTATCCATTTATACGCTTATTTTTTGGTATTCTGAGTGCCAGCTGAGAAAATAGCATTTGTTGAAAGGTTCTACTTTGGGCGACCTAAAAACGTATCCACGCATCTGCGAAAATTTCCCCCGTAAAATTTTATCAATGGAAATAAGTTTATGACGAAACCCAAATAAGCGATAAAGGGTTGAAACTTTTCCGCAACTATCCTCCTTGTTTTGCTGGAAATAAATTTTGTATAAACCACTTACTGGTTTATGGTACGCTCCGTATATTTTATGGTGTCATAAACATAACATTCTGCCGGTAAGTTGTGTATAAAAAGCTGGGAAAGTCCGTAACGCTGTATTAAGATTTGAGTGCCTCCAGCAGAATTCTTAATTTAAATTTAAGATCCAACGGCCATAGATGCTGAGTGCTGCGTTTGTAAATTTGAATTGTCTATGAAAACGCGAGATGAGGGGTTTTATTCCTCATTAATCTCAATATTTACATTGTGGAAATGGAAAGAATTTGTACTAAAGATCATTACATTCATCAATCTAAGTCATTTTAATTATAGGTGCTTTACATTTTTTGTGTATCGTAAATTTGTGTGAGGTATCACCTCATTTGTGCTTTTAGCTAGGAAATGGCTCCAAACTATCGGTTAAAACTATCTAATTACGAAAATAAACTTATGAAAAATTACATCAATATCTGAAAATCGTCACAATTTTAGAAAATTGTTAAAAAACCCTAAAATCAAGAAATTAGCTTCAAAAGTACCCTAATATCGCCAAACTTGCTTTAAAGTATCATAAATACTGTATCATTTTAACTGTTAACATAAATAAAATAAATTTTGGCATTTTCTTAACATAACAAATTATATACTTTTTACGGTGTTTTTTTTTTAAATGTAAATACCACACAAAGAGTTCCAACTGCTCCCAATCATATAAATCTAGGGGGACTGTGACATCACTAATTGGGGTATGTTGTGAGGCTTAAGGGAGTGGGCAGTTGTAGAAGATGAGGAAGAGGAAGGTTGGGAAGCACCCGGATATTCAGAACTAGCCTGTCTAAAATATTCTGGTATTACATTTTATGTTAAAATATATTTTTGAATAAAATAAAATTTATAAATAAATATATCCTCTTTATTCTTTCACGGGTGTCCCATACAGGTGTATAATATAATGTGGACGATGATGGTTTATACACTTTATGCCTCGGCTTGGGAGAGCTGTAAAGCGCGCTATCTGTTTACCTTCCCAGCTTATCTCGGTGTCCATTAATTCATTTATCGCGCTATATAAATAAGCAAACTTCGGTCAAACAAGCAAGAACAATGCGAACGGCAATATAATGTTTAAGCACCATCTTAGATTTATTAATATTTGATTGCGAAAAGTAACAACACGCTACCCGATAACAAATTATTGTGTTTTATTATTTGTTTACATACGTATAAACTTCAAACGTTTATAAATACGAGATTCTTGCTTAGTATTTTTTTTTATATTGTACGTCATATTATTCATCCATTTACAATCTTCTCATTCCAACACTCTTAAAATCTGGGAAGATAATTATACAAAACAGTCTAAAAGCTGTTTAAAGAGAAATTAAATACATCCACTGTTACAGAAATTTCATTCAATAGCACCTTTCTTCTTGTCATACCATGCTGTGCTAGAACATTTATTTTGCCGTGGTACATTGAACAAGTCGTGGCGACGACAACAGCTGAAGCTTTTAAGCACATAAGCCAGAGCGTTCCAAGAGGAATGGGCAATCATTAGAGTTATGCATTATTAAAACTATCTTTTGCAAGATTTGCATAACGTCTAGTTTCTAGGCTAAATGTTTTTGTTGCCTCAAGTAGGTCTGTCTGGTTCATGAATCTCGGATAAATTCCGTGCGTTCGTATACGGACATATCCGAGGATTTTTTTCTGGGTTCGTTCCAGCATATTTATGTAATTAATTCAGTGCGGAGTCCACACACCAAAAGCATACTCCCTCTTACTTCTTATGATTTCATCAAAAATGGGTATAATTGCACCTGAGTCATCAAACAGTTTTGATGTTCTGATGATAAATCCCAGGAGTTTGTGGCATACTTGAGTGAGCCGTGATATATGGTCCGAGAATGTTAGTATGGGATCAAAGGTCTTTATCGCTATATCGACTTGGCATAATGTTTGCCCTTTAATGCTGTGCTCAAAAACTATGGACTTCTGGGAGCGGGAGCTGGGAATGTATAGTTCATTGTTACGCATTTTTTAATATTAAATTCTAACTTGTTTTCTTTTTGACCATTGATAATTTCCATCAGAAGTTTGAGGTTATCCGCAAATACACGACATCTGCCATATTTTATACTGACCTGGATGTCGTTTATAAATGTGAGGAACAACGGAGGACCCAGGTTTGACCCCTGAGGAATATCTGACCATGCCGGGAATTGTTTAAATTCACGTCATTTATTAACACATATTGGCTTCTGGATTTAGTGGATAATTTGAACGACAATAATAATTATTAAATGTATATTGGCGAAAGGCCACTAAAGGAAGCATGCTCGAAATAGTTTTAGACCTAATCTGAATAGCCAGATACTTCCCCGCCTTTCTCTTATGCGTCCCCTTCCCCACTCCCTTTTACTTACCCTTACCCTAATTAGGGGCGCTATAATAATGATAAAAGTAATTGGATAATTATGTAATGCACCGTTAAAAAAAAAATAACCTCAAGGACGCTGCATACTTATTGGCTCCGGGCCGTAGGGATTCTTCATTCGGTATTCATATAAAAAAAAAATTAAAAAAAAACATTGATCGACGTCGCGGGAAAAAATACATATGTCTGGACATAACTGGAGGATTTGTGTCCCGGTCGTGATGTATGTCTAACTGTCCTTTAGACGAGCGTGCTGGTATATTTGTTTGCGCGAAAAGGGAATAGAATGACGAGGATTTGTTGTATTTCCCGACGTGTCTGCAAAGTTAGGCTGCGATACCAAACGCCTTAATGGCCGCAATCAGATGCGATGATTGATGGGGTTAAAAATGTCCGCTCGAGCCATCAATTCTACGTGATGGCCTCAAACAACCCGCCCCTTCCCTAAAGCCTCCACCCCGGAGCCTTCGGTGTTATTTTCCGCCGTTAACGATTCAATTTTCACATTCAAATGGTAATGTAACATTTTCATGTGACATAACTTTCTTCTCTTTCTCTTTTTGGGCGTCTATCGTTTCGGAAAAGAGCCATTTTTCGGCGAACCAATTTTTTAGTCACCGGTTAATTTGTTACAAATATTCAAAACGGAATTTATTCCGGTAGAAAACCTCGATGCTTTGGATTGTAGTGATGAGGATATGGATTTGTACCTTCTCCATCCATTGTGATGAACAACCCTTTTTCACTTTCTCTGTCAATCTTCCTAAAATACCTACCTAAATTTTGTCTCCAGGCTGTAGTTGTTTCACCCTGCTGAAGGCATCTTCCGACAGGTCTTATACTCGTATTTTAATATTTCCAAGTAAAATTAAACCATGTTTAAGAATATTGAGAGAAATAGATAAAATCTGTTAAGAAGATGATGAAATTGATAATTCCGATTATTTGACAAAATAACGAGGAAGATCGCATTTCGATTTTCCAAAATGCGCTGCGCTTTAGGGCTGCGATCTATAAACAATGAACACCCACTACATTGTAGTGCCTAAACAGTTAAACAGTCGCGTGAATTGCAAACGGAGCCTTGGGAATGGTGTCTCTACAAGTATTGCGATTGTTTTGCTGGGTACAATCTTAACCATGTAGCAATTGCACCAGGGCCGCCGTGAGGGTATAGCTCATGTGGGCAAAATAAAAATGCCGCCCTAAGTTATAAATATATAATCTATTATTAGCATCGTGTTACGATGCTATTTTCATATAAGTCTATGAGAGATCGTTATCGCATGGTAACAGCATATGCAAGTATATATATATATATATATATTACATTTACATGATGCTGGTCAATGCTTCACTTCCATGTGAAAGGAGTTCCAATATTGGGAAACGATTCTTCATCACGAATTGTAATCAAATGAGAACTTTAAATTCATCTAAATATCTTTGCATCTCTTTTTTAATATTGATGATTAGATTAAGCTTAAGAACATCGGTCATCGGTGTTTTCTTCAATCTTCATTCTTCAATCATATAATTCAGTCATATGAGGTTTTGTAACGCATAAATAATAATAATAATGACCCCAAGGGTGCTGAACAAATTTATAATATATTTCTAAAATCTCTCGTCGAATTACGAACTAGGCAAACAATTAAAAACAACTTATGGCTAAAAAATGCATCCACCGGTTCATCGATCACTGATACGAAAATATATGGATAATGATTTCACTAATGAACGCGATGCTGCGTAAAATGTACGTATAGTTTTTATTCATCCTCTGTATAACAATACCTTACCATTAATATATTTTACGTACAACGATTTAAAAACTTTATAACCCGTTTTTCAACTATAAAGTTAGCGGTAAGCACCAGATTTTATTTTTCTAGACGATGAATGAATAACCTCGGGAGTGAGACATGGAGACACATTTTAAATATTTGTAACACGTTCTTCAGAATTGATTAAAATAAAACGGCGGAAAGGTCGAATCTCCAGGCCTGCTAGGGTGAATTCGACCGTACGTTCGTCCAATACGCCATGCCGCGGGCGCATATTTGTTTACATGCTTTCTTCACTTACGTCGTTGAGATTCCCACATTATTTTTCTTCTTCTTCTTTTCTTTGATAGGGCAAATTCAACAGTAGGTCTGTTCAATACACGGGTCGCGAGTCGAAATTTGTATACACGGCTTCTTTACTTACGTCGCTAAGATTCTGAATATATTTTAGGGTATAATGTCGTCTTAAAACGTTTTCTCATTTGTATCTGTTCGGGGTTGTCATGGAACCACGAAGACTGAATCTGAATCTCAAATGGTGTAGCTTAAACTTGTAAAGGCCGTACCTTGGTTTGGACGCCCATGTGCACCACACACTTTGCACAAGAGGATGCGACGCCCCTGGATACACCCCTTATCAGCCTCCAACCACGCCCTCTGCCCCGGAGAATTCTAAATCGTGCCTCCGCGAGATCACGAGAGTCTCCCACCTCCCCCACAACCCATTAAGGATTTACAAACAATCCCGTTCTACCATCTGATATATTTATTGACTCGTAATATCTTTCATGGTCGCTTTATTGCCTGCAGTACCGAGCTTAATACCATATTATACGAGTTCCCTAATATTCAAACCAGCCTCACCCACCGTATGACCGTAATGCTACCTTTATTGGTATCTTATTATTGTGTACGTTAGTTCCTGTTATAATCACATCACTGAGGAGATACGAGCCTCTAATGAGTTACGAGTGTCTTATGAGTTTCGTGGTTGTAATTTCTGTGTGGTTTTCAAAGTTGTATTCAAAGCTCGCAGTTTCTCATATCGTAATACCACAGCCTGTTTATATTCAGCAATGTCTTCCGGAATAGTGTCTTTTTATATAATACGTGTGATATTCTAGATGGGATTGGGTGCGAAATTGAGTAATCTGAAAGTATGTTGCCTATTGAATGATGATGATGCGGTGCTGATATCTAACAGTATGGAAGATCTAAAGTCTCTCGTGTCTAGTATGAATGAAGTATGTATGAAGAATGAGTTAATGATGAATGTAAGTAAGTCTAAAGGGGCCGTTCAAGTATTACGTAACGCACTTGGGGGGAGAGGGGGGGTCTTGTGAAACTTTATTGTGCGTTGGGGGGGGGGGGGGGGGGGTTCGAACAACGCGTTACGTAACATGTTTTTCTCTATTTAGATTAAAAAACGAGGCAATTAAAATCTTTCAAGTTGGCAACCCTTTTCGTTCTCGAAATCTCTTGTTTTATTTATTACCGCAAACGTGATTAAAACAAGAAAAACGCCGCCAAGGCGACCTTCCAGTACTTTGCTTAATTGTGACTTTCAGGTGTGACACGGAAAACGTTACGGCGCGTTACATGGGGGGGGGAGGGGGGGTCAAAAATCTTCAAAAATTGCGTTACGTAATACTTGAACGCCCCCAAAGTGATGGTACGAAAACAATCTGCAACATAGTTGTGAATGATGAATACTTGGAGCAGGTGGATGAGTTTGTTTATTTGGGAAGTATGTTTACGAGAGATGGGAAGGCTGATAGAGATAATGAAAGAAGGGTGAATGCAGATAACTACATTAATGGAGAACTGAACGCCGTTGGCACCAACAAAACCTGTCCAAAGAAGCGAAGTTAGCCGTCCTTAATGGAGTACTGGTACCGACCCTGATGTATGGCAGTGAGGCATGGAACTGGCAGAGGAAGGATGAAAGTAGACTGAATGCTGTAGAAATGAGATACTTTTTTTTTACAGTGAATACCGCACAAGAATCTCAACTGCTCCCGTCTGGAGCCAGTGAGACTATGGCATCCCCAATTGGGGTATGTTGTGAGGCTGAAGGTAGTGGGGAGGGGAAGGAGGTGGGGAAGAGGAAGGTTGGGAAGTACCTGGCTATTCAGATCTGGTCACTAAACACGGCTAAAGCCATTTTCACGCAACATTTCAATTCTGAATGGTGGTCTTACACCAGGGCGATACTGATAGTATCTTCCACTCTGGAACATGCCGCAAATATAATATATATTATTTTTAATAAATTAATTGTGAAATAACACAAATTAATCAAATAAAATTTATTTGCGCATGTCGGGTTCGAACCCGCGACCTCCGGATTGTGAGTCAACAGTCTTACCCACTGACTTAAGGCGTATGTGCGGTAAAACCATGTATGCTCGTGAGAGAAACGTGGAGATCCGCAAATATTGCAAGGCTGACGTAAACGTAATGAGTAAGATCAAGAAAGGAACGCTCCGATGGTTTGGGCATGTAGAGCGAATGAACGAGGAAAGGAGTGTAAGGAGAATATATAACGTAAATGGTAGAAGATGTTGGGGACGCCCAAGAAAGACATCGCACGATCAAGAATAATAATAGAAAATCATTGATTACCTTAACACAGGCATTAGCCTAGTATGGTAGTAAAAAAAACATAAATGTACTTTCAAGAAATCTATGAAACACTAAAAAAAATGTATGACACAATGTATGAATGTGAACGAGGCAAGGAGTGCCAAGACCGAGTTGTTTGGCGGTCCGTCCTCTCTGCCTGCCCCTGCAGGAAACGGCATGATGGTTAGTTAGTTAGTTAGCAATTTAGTACAGTAAATGCACGCCTTACCTCGAAATTGTAATAAAACACATTAACTTATGCATCATCGATTTAACTCTTGAAGAGTCTTGGCCGTCTCAAGGAAAAGTCACCCTTCTGGTGGTCCATTGGTATTTCCCTTCTGTTCATTGCCTAAGGCTGTGTTGTTTCTCTCCACACCATCCAGTTAACTAAACTTTGACTATCCATAGTTCCTTGCTATATTACACGCCAAATGATTTTGACTCAACCGTGCCTTCTTCGGAACAAACTGAAAATCAATTATTGTGATTGTATATATGAATGTATTTAAAAAATATATATTTGGCAAAAGAGAAGGAGGTAGAGTCTGTCAAATAAGAGTAGAAAATATAAAAAAATGGAACTACAAAATTTGTAGCCTGGCTACACCAATTTACCTGTCAAGTATTATTTTAAAGTGCAATGTCACTGAAAATACAGAACACTGTATACATATTTAAAAATACATTTTTTTGTTCTTCAAAAAAAAAAATCGAAGAAGCACTGTTGTTAAAATACCTACTTAATGACAAATTTGATTAAATCTTGTTTTACAAAGTGATTAGCTTTCATTTAATTTAACATAAATTTGAATTTAACATTAGGTAGAAAGGAAGGATCATTAATGGTGAGTTTAGTTACACTACTTTTAGATCTGAATGAGTTAAATATATTCACATCTAAAATTAGAGACACGACCTAAAGCCTGGACAAACTTACGCTAATATTAAATAAATGTGAGCAAGTTCTAAAGTGTGCTTAAATATAGTCATTCTTCATTATGTTAACTCAAAATTGCAAAGATATAATAATAATATACCTACCTACATGCAATTCTAATTTTGAGATCAGTGGAATGAAAAATATTTTTTTCACTTTTATGCCTTTTTAATTTTTAATAAAAATGTAGGTTACACGGCTTTAGATTACCACCATGATTATATTTTTAGTATTGCCATTTGACCAACAGTGACGCCCTCCTATGTTTTCTACTCTTATTTTACAAACCGTAAGGGATGTGATCGAAATTACTAATTCCCAATAGATAATAATTTTGAGTTGCTTGTTACTATCATGCTAACAATTTGCATCAATTAAAGCGAAAATAATAAAAAAAAATGTCTTCACATTAATGTTCCTTAAAACATCGACTGACTTCCGTGACTTACCAATCAGCAAAGTGTACATTTCCATTAAAGATGACCGAAAGAAACAATCAGACGGCGGTCTAACTTATTAATTATCTTTCTACGAAGCAGTATAAATTTATTCATTCAAATTGAAAAAGTTTGTCTCTGGTTATATCGGCATTTATTATGCTGTTAACCTCTGGTAGCTGGTTTAGCTCCCAACTCCTCTGCTGTACATAAGTACTCTAAATCTACAGTCTCGCCCGAGGCTGACGATAGAATTGTTTCTTCCGTTCCCTCGATTTGTTTCGCCGACTCGCCCGATTTGCATTTCTCATTACGTGCCTTCCCGATGTCGGTAGTGTTTTAAGTTATTCCTCGCGAAATATTTATTCCTGGGTGTTTTTTGCTTCGGTTTTCCCATCGCTAGCTCATTCTGCTTACCGCTCCGTTCGGCTTGCCCAAAGCGCAGCCCGCCGCCTCCCGTTTCCCCGTTTGACCAATTGAGCGTGGGATTCATTACAATTGGTAAAATATTGCGGCATTTACGGCTGCATTTGCATTCTTTCCCGGCGAATACATATTTTAGTTCGAATTCCCTTTAATGGTTCATTGGATTGGCGAATTTTCAATTTTCATGCGAAATTATTTCTCATCTGCGAGAACAAAGTCCCTTCGTTTTATTGGAGGTGGTTCGGCTGAGGCTATGTTTTTACCGACTTGAACTATTCTATAAGCAATAATTTAAAAATATATATTGTTCTGAAGTTATTTTTAATTTCTGTGGGCAAAAAGGTGTCTTTTTTCTTGAACACATCTTTTCGAGAATCTTTATCGAGGTGTTCAATAATAATATACAATATACATATATATGTCTCTTGTAATATGTCTCTTATAATCTGTCTCTTGACGAATCACATTTAGAAAGATCAAATCCTTTAGAAAGATCAAATCCTTATAGGTACTACTGCACCACCCACCTTTACATGTTGCTTTTACTTTCCAAAATACACTCGTCAAAGAATACATTACATATTAATATTAAAATACTTTTCAGGATTAAATAACATGTGTTCACAATAATGTCCTCTGCGTGCGAACTCTATCTAAATTTCTTTAAATGGACAATATAGTGTTAATTTCAAGCGACCTCCCAGGTAAGTATGGTCCTGTTTTCATTAAATTTTAGACAGCATCGCGTTCATTGGTCAAAATATTGTACACATATTTTCGTATCGGTGATCAATGAATCGTTGTATGCAATTTTTAGCCATAAGTTGTTTATAATTGTTTGCCTAGCTTGTAGTTTTTATATTTTAGAAATGTATTATAAGTTTGTACAGCGCCCTTGAGGTGATTTTTCACAAAAACGGCGCTATATAAATCATCCAAATATTATTATTATTATTATATGTCGCTATGAAAGGCCGTACTACGGCAAATCTTAAGATTTTCCAGTAAATTCTAACATTTACCAACTTTTAATGGCAAAAGTCCGTTGGTTGATTTACTAGTAAGAACTAAGATTTACCGTGGTACGGGCTTTTTTAGTAACGTATACCTACATTTATTCGTAATTGTTATATTTTTATTACTGTTATTCAAAAAAATTACATTATTGAGAAGAAAACAAGTTTTGAGTTCGTTGGTGTTGGTACTTATTCTGGGTGAATTTTATTTAATCTTTTGTTATATTTCTCTCTGTGTTCCTTGTTGCGAATCTTTATCGAGAATCAAGTGCCGTTGGGTTGGGAATAGAGTATGTCCAGCACCCACCAGCTACATAGAAATATTCTCAATGTTCTCGGAGTGAAGATTACGATTAGCTTTATTTCTAAAGCCACGAAAACAAAATGGAACTTGAGTTCGTTCTTTAACCTCTATTCTTTAGAAATTTGAAGTAGCTGAATCTGTGGAGCAATTTGTGGGTAATTATGGCCGGAGCGGTCTTATTGAACAAACTTGTCTGCTTTTGAAGTGAGTCGAGCAGAATAGGCGAGGACTCCGGAAAATTTTGTTATAAACCTTTCGGTCGTAGCCAAAACTATAGTAGCTGTTGAAAATGTTTTATCTTTGTAAAACTTTGGTAGATACATACTCGTACGTCCAACATTCAGCGTACTTTTCATCAACTTTTTGACTTCCTTAAAATTACTGTAATATACCTCCATGTCTTTATGCGTTCCCACGATTAATAATATTATTAACTAAACTTTTTTCAAACCGAACTTCGGACTGCAATTTACATAATTTTATTTTTGTCGTTAAAGTTACAAGGAAATGGAATAATGAACTAATAGTAGTTCGATACTAAAACTTTAAATCGTTTTGAACTTATCATTACCGTTGAGTCAATTTCCCCTTGCATTCGTTTAAAAATGTATATTAGTCGGCTTGTCTGTTGCTAGCCGTTTCACCTGTTCCGTGCGCCCGGTGGCGCTGGTCGATAGGGCTGCTACCCTTATAAATATTCATAGGCGGCGTTCAAGCCTTCCCCAGCAGGAAAAACTCGCCTCAGAACTAGACCACTTTCCAGTTCAATAATTAAAGGCTGGAGAGTAAGACGGCAGACGGCACCGGCCGCTTTCACGGTGGAGCGGATTATTCCTGATCCGAGGATTTAGCCTTTTAGGGCCGACCTATTTTTACATATCTTTATGGAGAATTACTGATACCCTGCACATAATGCTTTGTTGACGAAGGGTTGAATCCCTCAAGTGCTTAACCGTGGGGCTTTTATGAAGTCTGTTCCAAAACCAAACCAATGTTGGATAATTTATTTATTTATTTATTTATTTATTTATTATAGATACAAAAGTACAAATTACAATTAGGAAGCTTTGCCTGTCCAACTAGGAAAGTTTCCCGTTCCAGGATAGGCAAATTGACATGTTTAGTTCATATTATACCTGAAATGTACATAACAAAAAACAAAAAAAAAAAAAAAACAAAAAAACAGAAAATTTCATTTTTTTTCTGAAGCTAAGGTGTGTAATAAAGAAAATGTATATAAAATATATAAATATAAGTACACATACATTTTTTTGTGACAAAGTAGAAAAGGTAATCTGGTAGCATATATTATAATCGGATTTATCGAATTAACCTGGTAACATATGTATAATACATTCAGATTTACAAGATGGAGGAATTACAAGAACAAGATGGAGGAATTACAAAAGATTTACAACATAAAGAAATGAAATTATGTTAAGCTATGTGTTTAGGAGTTTGAACTTTTAATACATAGTACACTTATAGGAGAAACTATATTAAAATTTACAATAATAGATATAATAACGAACGTAATAATCTATATGATTTTATTTTTTTAGCGATGTAACTACTTACAATGATTTTTGTTACTACAAATTATTTTCACTGAATAATATAATATCGAAAAGATTCTTGTGCAATTTTATTTTATAATTATTTTTTTATAATTATTTTTTCAATTTTATTTTATTTTATTTTTATTTTATTTAATGTTTCACAGAATAATATAATATCGAAAAGATTCTTGTGCAATTTTATTAGTATTCTGTACAAGATTGAAATATTTTCATAAGAGTAGATACACTCGTATGGAATTCTCATTGAGAGAACATAATGCATTCTATTCGAATCGCTTCTAATTCACAAAAGAATTCACGGTTGTGAAAAGGGGGAAAAAATTATGCGCGAATTGAAAATTTCACTGGCGAATCCGCGTGAACAGTGAACAGGGAACATGCACACCCTAATAACGCGAATTCCATTATGATACGGCGAAGCTAACACCTCAATAAAACAGTTGAAACATTCGTAGTACGAAGTTATTCGGAAGCATTTCTCACCACGTGGTGTTTTAGTTAGGGGTGAGTTGTGGTGTGCGGTGTGTGGTAGCGATTATAGAGGATGGGCTAGGGCGCCAGGGGGAGGAGAGGGGTGGATGATGGATTAGAACCGCCCGCCGGTGTGACCCGCCCGCGTCCATGACTGATGATCACCTCTCTTATCGCAGGCTGTACACACACGAGCTACCCAAACTACCAGAACTACCCGAACTACCCCGTACTACTGCTACTTCCTGCCTCTTACCTCTTGATCTCTCTCCTTGTCTCACTCAACCCTTCTAGATTCCTGGCGGCGATCGGAATCACGTCAATCATCTTACCTCGGATTTTCATAATACATAATACTGTTACAATGGTCTTTTTCCGGTTGCGAGAATGAATGTGGTACGATCATTTCAATTCTGAAAATAATATTGTCATTTCAATTCTGAAAGTAACTTGGATATAGTCGTTTCAATTCTGAAAGTAACTTAGATATAGTCATTTCAATTCTGAAAGTAACTTGGATATAGTCATTCTTCGACCGCTCAGTGATTGAGTGGGCATCGCGTTTGGGTCCCACCCAAGCTTTTCCATGTACGATTCCTCGGCTGGCTAAGTCCTCCATCGCGACTCAAGCAACATTTTCGGCTTACTGTGGTGGTAGTAGGAGATTTTCAAATATTGTCGGGTTATTCGTAACCCGGGAATGTTTGTCTTTCTTTTTAAGAAAAAAATTAAGAAAATTTCTGGAAGTTATATGGATGTAGTAATTTTAATTCTGAAAGTAGTACGAAGTTTTGTGAAAATCTAGAAAAGTATGTATATGATTTTATCTAGAAATCGAGGCCTATGTAGAATATTATTGTAAAAAGAATTGTATGTGAATAATGAAATATATTTTTTATCACCTTTAAAGCTTTGTACTCGTTTACCAAGAAAATCTACCACTTTTGATCTGGTATACAATTGTTCATTCCTAAAGGGAGCGAATGGTTTGATTCTGCTCTTTTCGGAAATTTTAATAGAATGAATAATATTTCCTAGCTATTTGGTTAGGTTCATGTTTTTTTAGAATTTCACTTTTTATCGCTTTTTTTTATTTTTTTTATTTCTTCTATGAACTAAATGAATACAATCCTGTGAACTTGATACGGGTGTTTCTAAATTGGTCATACTTTTTGATTATGGGGAAGTTCGGTTTTAATTCGATTATTTCGCATTTCGCATGTCTGCAAAATTTTTTGTAGGTGCGTTCCATTTCCGGTTCAAGATGGTGGCCTTTTAAATGGTTCAGTAAAGTTTTTTTTTAAATTTGAAATAATCGTGTTTATTTGGACTCTCTTATTCGCATTTTTTCAATATTCGCAAACCAACATCGAGGCAATATCTACCGTTTTATTGTGACAACGGTAGATATTGCCTCGATGTTGGTTTGCGAATATTGAAAAAAATGCGAATAAGAGAGTCCAAATAAACACGATTATTTCAAATTTAAAAAAAAACTTTACTGAACCATTTAAAAGGCCACCATCACCAGTTGAGCAAACTAGCGCTGTCTCGTTTGTTAAAGGGCCGCTAGAACGAGACAGCGCTAGTTCGCTCAACTCCACGCTCTCTGCAGTCACTGCCGCAGTCACTACATGCAGTGTCGTGTGTAGAACCCATAAGAAGGCAGGAATTTAAGTACCTACTTACAAATGTTATAAATTCTGAGTAAATTTTTGGTTTTGATTTATTATATAAAGAAAATTAGAAATATACTATTTTTGGACGTGACATTTACTGTTTCAGCTATACATTCGAATTATGTTTTAATTACATTGTTGAAAATATTTACTAAACCCGTGTAATGGTTAACTTAGCTTCATACAGAAGATAAAAATAACATTATTATAAAATGTTGTGAAGAAAATGTCATTTTCTCCCGCTGTTCTCCTGCAGTTGAAACCCGTATTTATAGAAAAATAATATCTCTTTTAACCCATTTTCATCTGCCTTCGTGCGGCTTAACAGCGAACGAAGCAGATTTATAATCACGTTTTGTTATATCGTGCAAATATCGCTCGTCTTGTATCTCATAACAAGCAACTCAGAAGGTAAGTTGTACAACATATATATATATATATATATATTACTAGCTGACCCGGCCACGCGTTACTGTGGCTAATAAAACATAACGTCATCTACTGGATGGTTATCCAACCTTTATAACCACCGCCGTCTTTGAGTTTATCGCTAAGAGACAGACAGATGCCGCGGAGGGCTTTAATTTATTATACGTAGAGATGGTGTGAAAGATTATAATAATGTGCATGAAATGCCTAGGGTAACTAACATATTTAAGTTAATAAGGATTAATACTGTATCTGCAATGTAGGTGACTATTTTTTTAGAAGATAGAATGGGTATAGTAAGCTATCCGTAAAAGATAGATATATGCCTTCGTGGATTTTTTTGTAGATCTATAAAAGAGGAATATCCCACCATGCATTGTTTTGTTACATCCCAAAAGCATTAGGCAGCGTTTTCGATGAAAGCTACCAGGCGGCTTGACTTTTTCCAACACTTCTATCAATTTTCGTTATGTTTCAACCAATTTACACAAATCCTTGACAAATTTCATACCTAAACCTTCCTCACGAAACGCTCTATCTTTTGGTGAAAACCGCATGAAAATCCGTTCAGTAAGTTTTAGAGTTTATCGCGAACAGACAGACAGACAGACGACGCGGAGGACTTTAATTTATAATATGTAGAGATTAAAACCGTTCTCGTCGTGAATAGGTACGGCGGCCGTGAGATTGGCCAAATCTTGCAACAGTGCGCTACGTGTTCTCCCTTCCCGGGCTATTTCCATAGGTGTGTTTAGAGTTAGAGGAACGACTGCGCGGTATTTTTCATATTAAACTTTAATTTGGATCCGAGGCCAAAATACCGAAACAAAGTGAGTAATTATTTTTCTTAATCAAAAGGTATAGCTAATTAATAATAATAAAAAGTAATTTGTAGTGTCCGACCGAAACAGGTCTTTCTACCGAAACCGAATCTTCGGAAGCTGTCTCAGTTTCGGCCGAAACCGAAACTTTTTTAGACATGTTTAAATCTATTATTTACTGAAATTTGGCTTATTGTTTTGTACTTGTACAAACAGTTAACATGTGTTAAATGAAATTTAAAAAAAAACAGTAAATGAAAAAAAATTAAAAATTTTATATTACTAAAAATTAACAAAGTGTTAACTACTTCTTGGAACAAAAATTTGTCAATAATCAACACTCTTGTGTACATTATAAAGGAAGGACCTCATTAATTGATTAAATAATTTAAATTGCGTTTACAATCACAACATTCTTCAAATTTACCATTTATTGAGATATTTTGCAGTGTTTCGGTGCGGCCGAAGGTTCGGCAGAAAATCTGCCGAAACCGAAAATGATGCCGAAACTTGCCGAAACCGACACTAGTAATTTGTAGTACGGATATGCTACTTTTTTAACGTTGCAGGGTCCATTATCGGGACAGATTTTGTCAAAATTTTAATTGAAACCACGTCAAAATTCATTTTCTTCAACACAATTTCGGTTTCTGTTGCTGTAAAGTTATATTTTTGTTCTTCGTGATAATGTGCTCTCACTCAACTTTAGTACCCACTATCATAATAAATAAATTCAACATAAACGTGTTTGCGAACAATTTCGTGAAGAAAACCAAGCCTGCCAACTTAATAGGATTGCCACTGAATGCAAAGAGTATGTATTTCGAATACAAACAGAATTTTCGAACACAAACAGAATTTTCGAATACAAACAGAATTTAAATATTTTTTACGAGTATCTAATGACGATTTGTACTTGCACGTAAGGTTGTTCTCACGAAATAATTCAATGAAAAGCAGTACTTACCTGAGCAAAGTTAACTACTGTTTGCTGACAATGTATCGTCGCAAGGGTGGGCACTTTGAATGTGCATGTCATGCCCAAATAAAAGTTTATCGCAGAACACTTTTCAGTCTGATTCATAAGGATTTATTTTACGTTTATTCGCTGTGTTTAATATTAACAATTTACTTATAAATATAATAATTTTTATTTATTCATTCATTTCTTTTAATTTAGAACCTATATGTTATCTGACGATCTTCCAACCGCAATTAATACTAAGCTCGTATTATTTTGTAATGGGCTATGTTAGGTATGGTGACCTTACAACTCTAATCATACCTCATTTGGAAAGTCATTAAAAGTGATGAAAAAAATAGTTAAATAGGTTACGTTGGGTTAGATTATGGGCTATTTATGGACTATTTATTCATGGCTTTTAATTACTTTTCAAAGGGGTGTTGAAGTTGCATGATTCTGAGTTGTAGTGGAACCATTAGGTTGGTTTGTGATGATTTGTGTTTTGTATTTGGTGTTAAGTTTAATCAATGATTTCTGACATTATTTGGAGTAAAAACTGAAAATGAAATTTTGGTCTCCGGTGACTTTTTACACGTCTTTTTTTTCTTCAAAATCAAACAACAAAAAAAACTTTCACATGTCGTCACTGGTAACTCAGCAGAGTAATCGACCAACCCCTCACCCCGCCCCTTACTATTCAATTCCTACTGAGTTTTATTTTCTTAGTTGAAAAAAAACAAACATAAAAAATGTCACCGGACACCAAATTTCATTCACATTTTTTACACTTTACATCTCTTAACACCCTGTACAACTCCCACAGGGCTTTTAGAATAATACATTTTGTCGGGTTCTTGTGGGTAGGTATACTTATAGGTACTTTACCTATAAGTTGCAGAATATATGTGTTCATTTATTTTTTGTGATTAATACACACAAATTATAAGTTCACAATGCGTGTGTACACACCGCAATCTTTTGTTGTTTTTTTATATAAATATTCGTGTGTATTTTCAGTGAGTATTTGTATAATTCTCATGGCATTTAATCCATTACCCTTCCCGCCCTCGTTACGGAACCAGACGGATTTTTTGAGAAGCTTTTGTCGTGCAGACTTTACGACCCGCCCTTTGATGTGTCAAAGCGCCTTGCGAGGGCGGCTCCGCCCGCTCCCCAGGGCGGGATATTTGACTGCGAGAATAAGAGTGGATTCCATGAAGAATTGGAAAACCCGTGTTTGTTTTAGTGTTCAATGTATTCTAGAAAAGAGATAAATGCACATAAAAAATAACAACATACCATCATTAATAAAATTATGCAAACGGATACAAAAAGTTCGTGGGCTGAATTATATTCCTTTAATTTGGCATTTAGGAAGACGCTAGACAAATACATCAAAATTATATGCCTGCGGCGCAATATTTACCGCGAATTTTGAAGCACTGGCAAGTACTTAATAACCATCTATCCGCTGTATTTTGTATACTATCTACGCTTTTTAAAATTAGGATTAACTTATTGATAAACTAACCCCAGCGAGAGCTCGTAAGGATGTCATTAGCATTCGTCATCTTCCTTTTCGTGCGTCTTGTTTGAAAACGGAAAAGACAGAATATACTAGAACGATGACGTTACGTACGATTTCTTGCTGTATATTCTGAATTTTAATAATAATTATATAAAATAATAATAATCTTTACTGAACGAAAATTTAAAGATTTATAACTACACAAAAAGTACCTACATAATACGATAGTTTAAAAGTTGCATAAGTACAAAAATTAATAACAGAAAACAATATACATATAAACAGTAGGTATCTGAAGAATAGAGATTTATAATTATAAATTTAGGTTTCCCGTAACCTGCCTCACTAGGTTAGCCTGTGTTGAGGCAGTAATTTTACGTCAATTTTTAATTTAACTGTGAAACATACCTACACTTATATTAGAATAGGTATAATAACACAATAGATTGGTTGCATTAATAATAACAATAACATTGGTATAGTAATAACAGCATTGGTTCATTACTAATTTCGAATTTGGGTGTGTGCAGTGTACGCACCGTTAAATGCTGTATCCTTATTTTTTATCGAAATTTTTATGTTTTTTTTTTTTAATTTTTGTGAATCACATTTTTTAAACTAATTGGAAGAATGTTGTAAAGTCTTGTTGCAAGGTATCTGAAGCTTCGTTGACCAAAAGTAGTACGAGTTATGGGAATTTGTAGTAATTCTTTGTTAATTTTTCGAATACATCGAGTATTTAATCTTTTTTCATAGTATTTATGTATATTTGTGTATAGATGAATGAGGATTGTTTTTGCATATATCTGCCGAACGTCAAACACATTAAGTTAAGTTAGTTAATTAAGTTCGACTCTGTAATTAGAGGTAGTCTAAGAATTAATTTTATAATAATTTTCTGTGCCTTTATGATTGGATCTAGTACTGATGCAGTATCGCCTCCCATGCTATGATACCATACTCAATAATAGATTGACAGACTAAAAAATAAATCATTTTAAAGTGTTGTAAGTCGAGAAAGTTTCGTATCGTTCTAAAAAAATGCATTGTTTTTCTTATTTTGTTTGCAATTATTTGAGTGTGTATATTCCATTTGACATATGGATCAATTGTGAGGCCGAGATACTTCATCTGTGTAGTGCGCTTAATGTAGAGACACTGACAAGATTCATCGGAATTTAAACATGTGTGTTTTCTAATAGAGGCGTCTATGATGAGGTTGACCTGTTATATTTATGCTTGATGTGACATATTTAGTTTTCTCGGTGTTCAATTTGAGCCTATTTGTATCTAACCACTTTTTTATAATGTTTATATCCGTTTCAACTTTTTTGTAAACAGCTAGCCAAGTTTCAGCTTCAAATAGTAAAACAGTGTCATCAGCAAAACTATTTAAAAAAAAAAAATGAAACAATACAACTTTGTATAAACCACTTATAAAATGTGCAAATCCGACCGGTTTCGGAACAAACGTTCCTTCGTCAGGGAAAGCTTATACTAATTTGACAGTTTCGAACAATGTTTTATTATGGTAGGGGTGGAGCCGTTGTTAGTTAATAATGTAGATTGGGTGGGTAGGTATTAGTGTAGAGTGGGTGGGTAGGGGAACAAATCCATATATATTGTCATATAGCCCAATCATGGATTTGTTCCCCTACCCACCCACTCTACACTAATACCTACCCACCCAATCTACATTATTAACTAACAACGGCTCCACCCCTACCATAATAAAAGATTGTTCTAAACTGTCAAATTAGTATAAGCTTTCCCTGACGAAGGAACGTTTGTTCCGAAACCGGTCGGATCTGCACATTTTATAAGTGGTTTATACAAAGTTGTATTGTTTCATTTTTTTATAATGGATAACCACAAAGTAATAGCTACATTCAAAAATATAAAACTATTTTTCCCTGAATATTAATGTTACATAAGTCGTTGATATATGAAAGGAACAAAGGCAGTCCTAATATGCTACCTTGAGGTATCCCATAGTGAGTTGAGCACTGATTGCTAAGTGTGTTCATTATTTTCACTTGTTGCTTGCGGTCATCAAGGTAGCTCTTAAAAAAGTTAGGTTCGTTGCCTGTAATACCGATTATTTGAAGTTTGTTTATTAATTTACTGTGTGATATTGTATCAAAGGCTTTAGAAAGGTCTAAAATATTGAAATATATTTTATCAAGGTTTTTTAAAATGAAGTCAGTTACGGCGTCAATAGGTCTGAGGTATTCTTGTTTTCTTGAAACCCGTATTGATTTTCTGAGAGTAGTTTATGGCTCACCAGAAATTTTACCAACTGAACATTGATAAATTTTTCAAATATTTTGGATAGACTGGTCAATAGAGTTATTGGTCTGTAATTGTTTATGTCTGTCTTGTTACCTGTTTTACGTATGGGAATAACAATACCTTGTTTCAGGTTTGAGGGGAAGTGTCCTTGACTGATACTAAGGTTGATTAGGTATTCTAGGGGCAATGTAATTTCCGTAGACAGCGTTTTCAAAATCTTGGTTGTTATTCTATCAACCCCGGCGGAAGAAGTGTTTTTTATGGAATTAATTATTTTAGAATCTCTTCCTCTGACACCGTTTGAAAATTGAATATTCTTTTGGGAAATTGAAGTTCTGCTTCATATATGCTTAATAATATCAATAAAACTCAATAAAAATATTATAGTACGACGTATCCGAGGGATTTTAATCAGCGATTTCTGAGCATATTTGGAGTAAAAAATTTACATGTCATTTTGCTGTCCGATGACATTTTTTTTCTATTAAAAACAAAAAAATGTTTTAATCACATGCCGCTACTGTTCCCATCGATGTGTAATATATACCGTCGCGGTAGGTATGAGCGATACGCGCGCTGTTTCGTATATTAACACGCTGTTAGAACGAGACGCCACGCTTATCAAGTGACCGCTAGGCTATAAACGCGCCACTCTCGCGCTCTAGTCAGTGGCGACGTGTGATGGAAAAATATCTTTAATATTTTGAATAGAAAAAAAAGTCGTCAGCAAAATGACATGTACATTTTTTACTCCAAAAATGCTCAGAAATCGCTGTTTAAAATCCCTCGAGTACGTCTTGTTGCGCCCTGTATATATAGATATATACGTAAATATAGAAAATAAGAAAAAAATGAATAATACCATTAATTAACATTTGCTATTTTTGCTTCTTGTGAAAAGGAAAATGACAGTACTTTTATTATCATTGATAACGAAATAAATTGAAAAAAATATTGTTATACTCACCTTCTTTTCACCAGTTTTCTTGGCTGATTTATTAATATAATTTTTTGTGAAATATCAAAGTCAGGGAGAAGTAATATGAGGGTTAATAATTTAAATGCTTTTAGTACCCTACTTTTATGATTTTACTTTCATGGTGTGAAAGCCCCGTTTGTGGCGTGCTCCATTATTTGTGCCCCCTGCACTTTGCATTTCAGCGGAGCCGTCAGCGCGCTACTTGCAGACCCCTGCCTTTCTGCAAGCTCTCACTGAGGAATGTAGACGGGACGTTTCTTTCAGTACCTATAGAGATTCCAAAAACTGGAGTTATAAGGTTCTAAATTCTCTATGTAAGAAGTTAACTTGAGTACATTTCTCCCGTCTGGAACCCACACTATAATATACATTTACAAGCTGTTGAAAGAATACTTAACAACGTTTTATAAATTTTAAAATGGGTACTCCAGCAATTGTGTTAAACTACAACACTTTGTTAAATAATATGAATATTATGCTAAAATTATCAGACCGAAGAATTTTCACTGACTTGGTATTTCTTTATAAAATTCTAAATGATTTAGTTGATAGTCCGGTATTGCTTGAATTGGTAAGCTTCCGGATACCACTATGTAATACTAGAAGTCAGGATTTATTTTAGTGTAGAAATTCTGGGACTAACTACCATGTGTATTCCTCTTTGCACAGAATACTAATGAAGGGAAAAAATTATATCAAGTCAGTGGACATCTTCAATTTATCTTTAAACAAATATAAAATATTGTTACTGAGGCAGTTCAGTTATGTACAATAAATACTGTATATTTCTTACAATTCATATGTAAAAGCCCCGATAAAGGGCGTTAATCAATAAATAAATAGGTTCAAAGAAATACAAGTAAACGTGACTATTTGCAGTTAAACGTATATATGTATTATTATTCTATTACACAGCGTGTAACAGCACTTACCTGAAAGATTTTAACCAGTGATTCCTGAGCATTTTTGGTGTAAAAATGTAGATGTCATTTTGCTGTCCGATGATTTTTTTTTCAATTAAAAACAATAAAAAGTAATTGGGGATACACTAGCAGATCACGTGGTAGGCACTCCGTCTCGTTCTTCTAGCATTACGATAGCACACGAAACAGCGCGCGTATGACGTGATCCCGCCGCGACGTGTAGGAGTGTGATCAGTGACGACGTGTGATTGAAAAATATTTTCTTTTGTTTTTAATATAAAAAAGATATCATCGAACATCAATATGACATGTACTTATTACTCTTAAACAACAATAAAAAATTGCTAAATTTATGAGATCGACATAAAATCAATAATGCTGCTCTAATAGTATATTTATTTATTTATTATTAAAAATATAATTAAACCCTCGGGAAAGGGCCTCCTGTGTGGAGCTATTGAGGTAAAAAATCTTAACTCTGCAGTCTGGAATAACTCTGCGAAAATGCACTCGTTCCAGTCATGTACATTGATTTTGAAGCCATTAATTGCAGTGTCTTCCTTAGCTCCATTTTCCGTCAATTTACCCCTGGATTATCAATTGGTTAATCTTATATTTTTTGTTCTTCATAATGCGGCAATACACCTATTGGATTTTTCTTCTGTTTCGGTTGTTAATTTAAAACTCCCTAATTATACGTATAAAACCCTCGTCATCCCGTCATAGTTTGTCTTTCGTATTTCGCATGGAAAAGGAGTTCATTTATTTGCAGTTCAGATGAAATTTAATATTAACTTCAGTACCTACATTAATGCCTAGCAGCGTTCCTGCACTAGCGTTATGAGTTATTATTATTAGTGTCACGAGCTGATACCAGTGCGATGAAGTAGGTGGCCTGGAAGTAACAAGGAGCAATGGCGAGGTGGCAATACGAGCAATGAAAGTTGCGAGGAAACAATTCCCCGCGTGTGTATTTTTGAGCAGCATGTCTCGGCGTGTGGGTTGGTAATTTGCCCACCCCCCTCTCGCGATCACGAACTTTCCGTGAAATGTACCAACTCTTAGGAGTTGAGCACTGTCAGGGTGCGGCAGTGAGGTTACAACTTTATCCTCGGTCTTCCCACCGAATAATAACGTTGCGAAGTGCTTGCTAATTGCACTTCGGGTATAGGCATTCTTCTTAACATGATACGAATATCTCAATCAAGTCGCATGATCAATGGTATGGCTTCATTCACTAAATAATATTTTGTCCTTTGACACCAAAGAATAAAAAAGAAGTAGTACTATCTTGTGTATTCAGTGTTGGACACTTTCTGAAGTGTATTACTGATGTAATCAGATTAATCTAATGCTTGTTACAAAAATAACCTGGACCCTTTTATAAATTTCACCAGGATCGTCATTGGATATGTGGCTATGTCTTCTACTTCGTCTTCCCAACCTTTTGAGCCCTGTTCCCAATAGAGCGGGACATTGGCACCATTGGTGAATTGGAGTCTCTTCATCGTCCTCATATGTATTGATGTTTTCCATTCCCAACAACTGCATGGGTCTCAGATGGCAGTGTCTCGATGATTACAGTTTTTTTTTTTTTTTTTTTTTTTTACATTAACTCCACACAGGAGGCCCTGAGGAAAATAATTTCCCTCAGGGCCTATGTCATCTGGGATGCTGTGTGGAGGGTCTTTTTGAGGAGAAGAAGGAATGAACATTGGTCTTGAAGAGACCCATGTTGTAGGAAGGAGGAAACACAGAGGCCGGCAAATCATTCCACAGCCGAGCTGTTGAACACAAGAACGAGTCGAAGAAACGACCCGTTCTCATGTGACAAATGTCAACTGTGTACAAATGTTGGGCACGCGTTTGGCGTGTTTCCCGACTATGCACCGGTGCCGAAAGGATCAATGATGCTAGTTCCTCGGAGCATCTTCCATTGTAATACCGGTAGAACAAGGATAGCATTCCCACCCGACGCCTGTGCTCTAAAGATTGCAATCCGTCTGTTAAGATGGGAGAATCTATCAAACGGACCGCCCGTTTCTGCACAGAGTCGAGGGTATTTTTCAGGTATTTTGGAGCTCCAGACCAGAGGTGGCTGCCAAATTCAACCGTGGGGCGCACTTGCGATTTGTACAGGGTTAGCAGTTGTGTACTTTCAAAGTATCTGCGGGCCCTGTACAGTACGCCCAGTTTTTGGGAGGCTAACTTTACTCTGGCTTCGATGGAGCCCCCATACCTGAGCTGGTTACTTAGGGTTACACCAAGCATATCAATGGAGGGCCTGTTTGGAAGATTGCTTCCGTTGAAAGAGACTAGATTTTCATTGCGATCCCTTTTAGACGTAATCAGACAAGATTGGGTCTTTGAAACATTAAATTCAACGAGATTATTTTTACCCCAAGAGAAAACACTCTCGAGGTAACCGTCCATTCTTTGCTTCAAAGCCTTACGAGCTGTTGGAGTTTGTGAGCCCTTTGGGGGCTTGTCAAACAAAAAGCTATCATGAACTGTACTGTCATCCGCGTAACAGTGAATTGGTGCACATGACAAAAGGTCGTTGATGTGCAACAAAAACAGAGTTGGAGACAGAACCGATCCCTGCGGGACGCCGGCATTTATCGAGTGAGAGGAAGAGGTGAAACCATCGACTACCGTCTGAATCGACCTCTCCCTCAAGAAGTCGGCAATCCACGTACACAAGGATGCGGGAAGTCCGTAAGAATGCAGTTTGTTGACAAGTCCTCGGTGCCAAACCCGGTCAAAGGCCTTGGATATGTCCAGTGCAACCGTTTGGGTCTCACCGAAACGTTCCAGGCATCGCCCCCAAACATGCGTCACATACGCGAGAAGATCACCGCACGAGCGGTTCCGCCGGAATCCGTATTGACGGTCGTTAATAATTTTGTTCTTCTCGAGGTATGTGAGCAGTTTGTCGTTGATCACACGTTCCATCACCTTAGACAGAACTGATGTGATCGCTATGGGGCGGTAGTTGGCCGGGTTGGAGCGGTCACCCTTCTTTGGAATAGGATGGATAACCGCTTTTTTCCAACCCGAGGGCACAGAGCCAGTCTTCAGGGACAGTTTAAAAAGCTTCGTCAAAATTGGAGCTATTTCTGCAGCGCACCTTTGCAGTACCAGGGCAGGTATTCCGTCAGGCCCACTAGCTTTATTAACATCAAGCCCTCGTAAAACATGGAGTACTTCCCGATGCCGGATCCTCAGCTTTTTCATACGAAAACCGCAGTGAGGAACCGACGTCGGGACAGCACCTTGGTCATCGAGGGTTGAGTTATCCGCAAACATTTTACCTAGTAAGTTAGCCTTTTCGGTGGCGGTGCCCCCTTATCAGCCTCGGCGCCCGCCCCGGGCGGCGGCAGTGTTAAGGGGCGCCAGAATCGTAATTTATATAAAATAAAAAAAACGAAACAATACAACTTTGTATAAACCACTTATATAATGCGTAAATCCTACCGGTTTCGGAACAAACGTTCCTTCTTCAGGGAAAGCTTATACTAATTTGACAGTTTCGAATAATGTTTTATTATGGTAGGGTGGAGCCGTTGCTACCATAATAAAACATTGTCGAAACTGTCAAATTAGTATAAGATTTCCCTGAAGAAGGAACGTTTGTTCCGAAACCTGTAGGATTTACGCATTATATAAGTGGTTTATACAAATTTGTATTGTTTCATTTTTCTATAATGGATAACCACAAAGTGCTACATTCAAAAATACGTAATTTATAAGTTTGATTGAAAAAAAATAACTTGATTCACAAAGCGCCTTGCATCCAGCGCACGTTATTCTATTGATTATTCGTTTGATTTTAAAACGTCCAGTTGG
Organism: Limnephilus rhombicus; assembly: GCA_929108145.2. NCBI lineage: Eukaryota > Metazoa > Arthropoda > Insecta > Trichoptera > Limnephilidae > Limnephilus > Limnephilus rhombicus. Next base: position 6,354,094 of record OV815285.1, read on the forward strand.
TTTTTGAACACATCCTAAGTTGATTTATTTATGAACGTCCTTAGTAGTCTTACCGATTCTCTCAGTGAGTTTCTGTCTATATCGAGTGGTTGCCTAGGTTCTGGTTCTTTTAAGAATACTTTGGATTGCCTCATTCCAGGTGTCCTCTCCCATTCCTTCCGGTGTTGGGATTTGACCACCCTTCAATATGTTATTTGTTGTGGAAAGCTGCTACTTCGTTCCCGATGAGGTCAGCCCCCGCTCTGGGGGCTGACCTCATCTGGGAATTGATAGGTTTTATTTATAATATTGCATTTTTAAATGTAAATATTTCTTCATGGTCAGGTAATTATTCTCTTGGGTCTCTCTGGATCTAGAAATCGACAAGTTTTCTTTATAATAATGAAATACCCTTCTTCTATTTTTTTTACACAGTGTTCAGAAGTTCCTCAGCACAGTATCTGAGATTGCTTTGTTTTATTTTAGGCAAGGCTTTACGATTCCTTTCTATTTTCAATTTAACGAAGGAGTAACGTGGTATTTCTTTACATCGATCATCCGTTAAGAGATTCACTGTAATAACTTCGCCGCACAAAAGAAAATGACCTGTTTTTTTCTTTAAAGTAGCAACGAACAAAATACACATCAAAGAAGCCCTTACGCTACTCTGCTCGATCAACATAATACAGGCACTGATACAAAATTGATCAAGTTCCTTTACTAAATATAAGACCTCAATTGAAATACATATATTGGGTGCACTGGCCTATGCCTTAAACATATAAAACAATTACAGTAATACCTTGAATGTGTAAGCCTCTATAAAAAAAAGAAGTAGAAATAAGTGCAATAAGGATGACTACTGGGTACATAAAATTTCAGCGAATTTTAATAAACTCTGTTCAAACGTTTTACCGAATGCTCTACTACTACTATCATGCTCGTCTAAATCTGAATTTTTATAGAATGATCCTCGTTCCCGTTTAGTATGCTTTATGAAAAGTCAATATACTAGTCCAAGAGAGAGATCGTATGTGATGTAATCATTCTAGTATATTCTATCTTTTTCGCGTTGACACAAGACGCGTGAGAAGGAAGAAAACGAACGGCGATGACACCAAGATAGTAAGGTAGACATAACGATTTCTATGGGACCTATATGAATTGTTCCCGAAACAGAACAAATTAACCTGAGGGTTTAAACAAAGTTCTGTAAAATGTTTACTAGTTGAGTTTGTTTTTATGTAGAACAATAATATCAACTAGCGTTAAAAACCCGCTCCGCGGGTTTTTACTACTAGGCGCTGCTGGCGGCTTTTATTTCGGATTAGCCCAGTTAGTTTTGGTGACCATATTATAAATCCAATAGGAACTGGTTCCAAAATTAGCCCTCGTATCCACTGTCAACGTGTCAATCAGTGATGGCTAGTCACCGCAACCGCGGGTCGGGCGATGATGGCCTATGTAATGTACTGCCGCTTGATACAACTGAGTAATACCGTCAATCTTTCGAAAATCGAAATCCGGGAGATACTCCAGGTTCACAAATTCGTAGAAGTTATATCTAGGCAGGACACGTCCCTATGCGTCTTGCCAACGAAAGTGGCGACATCTTGTGACGAATTCTCGAATTAGAAACTGAATTACAACGGTAGCTTTGTCTGAAAATCCGCGTACACAGATGTCATTTGTGGCGCTGCGTGTAAGGGGTGGCGTCGGAAATGCAATCGAAACCGGGTTCTGAAATTCAACCACGCAGACCCTACGATATTAATAACGTTCGATTATCTTCACACCACTTCGGACAGAAGTATGGAATAATGACGGTATGGTAAAAACCCAATAATACCTTAATTGTTTCTTTGTTTTCACGTTTCAAAAGACAGATTTATGTAAGAGGGTAGTGTAAATAACTACGTAATTCAGTAAGTAGTTTACCCATAATGACAATGCGGGAAATGAAAGGGTTGCATCAACTATTACCTGGTGTTTTACTATGATAAATAATAAAACCGCTAAGTATTGTTAGTTAAGAACCTACAATCACAATCCGACATGTATATTTAATTTTAAATGGCGGCCGGCGGCGACTTGGAACCGAAAGTGGTCAGTTTATTTCTTAATGTACTGAAGAGATAAACTGGTTGAAGTTTGTTGGTAGCGTATCAGCGTGCCAGAATTAAGGGCCGATAATTCATATTTCGCCGAAAGATGTTTTTACGATCGTACAGGGCGGTTCCAATGAGAAAGATTAATTATTCTCCGTACCAGCTTTTTAAAATAATAACTCAATATCGATTTTATTTCATTCAAAATTTGATTTAATTTAAACCTACATTCAAAAATGCTGAAAGGCGTGATGATAAAACTATCAAAATTATATTTTTTTTGTAATTATTTGATAAAATAAAAATGTTAGAAAAAATCTTTAATATATTAATTTGTAAGACCGTAAATAAATAAATAAACATGTGCGGGGATCTTTTTTTAAATGATTTTATTTAAACTCAAATTAAAATTCTGAAACATAACTTTCCCAGATAATCTATTGATTTATTTTACTGCATGTTTATATGATTTGAAATGTATGTTGTATAATACAAAATTTTGTTTCAAAATTTAAGAAATCTGCCAACGACCTACGGCAAAACCGTATTGTACTACAAATAAACATATTTTCACAAAATTTGAAACATAGCTTTACTAGATAAAATAACAGTGTTTCGATATCAATTTATAATTTTTTGTGGAAAAGAGTCTAAAATTTGATTTAAAAATGACATATTTTCGGTTTTGTCTGGTTATCCCCTCGTAAGGCCAAATCACCATTTTAGATTAATCTTTACCATAATTTGGTTAAATTATAAGTACAAAAAAAATATTTTTTCAAAGAAGCAATTACTTTGTGGTTAGACATTATATTGTAAAAATACGGGATTCTTGTGCGGTATTCATGTAAAAAAAAAAAACGTTTTTAACGAAATCGTACTTTTTTAGTAGTTTACGCTAACATTTTTTTAAAGTTTTATTAATACAATTTTATTTTAATTCTACCCAATGGAAACTTCAATTTATCAAAATATTTTTTTTTTTGTAAAAATAAAACAAACACTTTGAATTTAACCACGAATTTATTATTTTATATATCGACCGGTTTCGCTTCGACCAAGCTTCCAAGTGTTTGTTTTATTTTTACAAAAAAAATATTTTGATAAATTGAAGTTTCCATTGGGTAGAATTAAAATAAAATTGTTTTAATAAAACTTTAAAAAAAATGTAAGCGTAAACCACTAAAAAAGTACATTTTCATTAAAAATATATATTCATATATATATATTTTATTTTTTTTACCTGAATACCGCACAAGAGTCTTAACTGCTCCCGTCTGGAGCCAGCGAGACTATGGCATCCCCAATTGGGGTATGTTGTGAGGCTGAAGGTAGTGGGGAGGGAAGGAGATAGGGAAGAGGAAGGTGGAGAAGTACCTGGCTATTCAGATCTGGTGACCAAACACGGCTAAAGCCATTTCAGGCAACGTTTCAATTCCGAATGGTGGCTCTTCCAGGGCGATACTGAGAGTATCTTCCACTCTGGAACGTGCCGCAAATATACTATATATTATTTTAAATGAATAAATGGTGAAATACACAAATTAATCAAATAAAATTTATTTGCCACGCCGGGATTCGATCCCGCGACCTTCGGAATGCGAGTCAAGCGCCTTACCGCTGCACTACGCCGGTCGTCTGAATGCGTAGGAATGCGTATACGAAACAACTTTTTAAAAATTCAATTTTATGGCTATAATTATCAGTTTCCGTTGATTAACTTTTTTTCTTTCTTATAAATTTATTCAGAAAATTAATTAAAACCTCCTTTGTGATAAAAATTGTGATCTCTGGACTCCGTTTTTCAAGCTACTTTTATGCCTATTGCCTATATTACTGGCGAAATAAGACACACTAAGAAACACATATATGTGTGACTTGTGGTTTTCTCTAAATTTCAAATTTTCTATACTCCATATTAATTATACAATAATTATACAATGATCAAATATTTTGAACTATTCGAACGAACCGATTTTTTTTTCTTGAACATATCGTAATCATTTTGATTGGCCTGCCTGAAGAAGCCTAGAGTTGACCCAAACAACACACTCTTAGGGTTGTATACACTTCTGCATACTTCCGACAGTTATTTACTTATGAAGCGTCACTGAGCAACAGCATATTATTGTGGGCGTGTTCGTGTGCCAAAAGTAATCTCAATTTTTCTCCAATTCTGATATAAAATTGTTCACTTTTTTTAAATATCAAATTCTGTCTGTTCTGAGCAGATAGCAGTTTTTATTGAACAGTCTGCTGCCTAGGGATTAGTAGTGTAGATCACACTTCTAGAGAATACCAGTTCGGTGGTTTCAAAGTGCTCGGAACAGAATTAACGATGGTACCGGAACAATCGGTCATATAAAACACACCATTAAATTTATTGACGTTTTATGTTATATTATGTTGCTATTTTAATAGCGTCGATCCAGTATTTATGGTTTAATACGATGCAAACGCATTCTACATGGTGTCCGGAAACTACTGGTCAATTTCCCGCTTGCATCACTGGTTTCCGGTCACCATGTAATATCTCTACATTGTCTCTCATACAATACAATGTTCACTCCTAATAGTTATAGAGAAATGAAATTTGATATAATAATATTATGTAGGTGTGTTAAATAAAAATTAGTTGACGATAATATTGTTAATTTCTGAATTTAAAATATGAGATCGTCAAAAATGACAGAAACAAATTTAGGTCCCAATGGCCGGGTTGGTTAAGGGCCCGCAACCCGGATTTGTACCGATTTATTACATATTTCCCTTAAACACGGTAAGTTTTAAAGCTCTTAAAAAATATATGTTATTCTTGAAGATAACATCTAGACTTTGCCCGCGCCGAAACGCAAATTATATAAAATTCCCTCGATAGAAAAAATCGCAAAGTATGCTCCAAAAATTATTATTAACAAGTTTGTTTCAGTTATTTTACAAGTTATTTCTATGAAAAAAATCACAGTGTTTCTTTAAATGCTGTTTAAGATAATGCCCGCGAGATTTTTGCTCTATTTTAAACGCGTCGTGTTTTATTAAACATTTTCGCATCGATTTTTTCGCTTTAAATGTTAGCGCTCTCCTCTAACATTCGTAATTTCGTATCTCTCCATCTTCTTCTTTTCGGGCCCAGTTGCAGAGCCTTAAGGTGCTGGGTCCAAGTAAAACGAGAGTTCCTTGAGTTCGAGTCCCAGTTGCGGCCGTCGCCTTATTATTTTGCCATGTCTTGTTCTGTTTCTTGTTTCGTTTAAATTTATTAATATAATATTCTTCAATTAAATGTACCTACTATCATGCTTTCTGTTACTGTGCTATTTGACATTTTTTTCTATTACTGTTTTCATAATATATCTAATGGGCGCTATTATAACTCCCACGGCCACTAGTTTCTAATATTCCATTTATTTTGATTTTATTGCAATGCGAAAATATTCTTACATGCTTCCAGAATATGGTCAGAAGGGGGTTCAAATAACAGAACCTGAAACCCAAAAGCTGTATCAAGATTTGAACTCGTTGATATTGTGTTTTCTTCCACGTCCTTATTGTTATTATCCTTGAAATGCGAAATTATGATTCTTCCGATACTTTAATGACGCCATTCGACGGGGACACTTCATTAGGCGTGTCTATTTGTTTGCAAAAAGAGGGTCCGAGCGCTCCCGGGCGTCCAACTGTTGTTCCCTATTATTTTGTCGCTAGCCTCTTTTAATAATTCATCGCCGTCACACTCCACACTCACAAGTGGAAGAAGCAGAAACAGAGCCTCCCACGCAGGTGACTAAAAGCCTTTCAGCGGGGAACTAAGGGATGAAACTATGTGGGCAACTTTGGGTGATCTAAATTATTTAAGAATGATAACTAGTAGGTAAAAAACCGCTTCCGCATAAAAATTATAATATGAAAATTTCAATAGTTGTATTTGAATATTATAGATGGCAGCACTTCCGTTTGTACATATTAGGTGAATCGAGTGTGTACGACAGACGCTAGTATATTAATAATATATGTCATCATCTCAGATCATAGTTAACTACGATACATGTGGTCAGCATCTAATTAATCTATGTTTAGAAACAATCTACATAGAAAAGTATTTGGATATGCCGTGTAGTACTTCGGAAACGAATCTGTTCAAATTAATAATATACATTTTTGTATACATTCTAAAATTCAAACCTATACCAAAGACGCCACTTTGATAGAAATTGTTATTAAAATCGAATCAATCGAAATAACAGCTTTTCTTATGGATTAACAATAATGTATTGCAATAAAAACGACTAGCTACGCGCAATCTTTCATACAAAACTTAATTTTGGATCAAATCCAAAATTAAGTTTTAAGCGACTCGAGTCCAACCCGCTGACTCAGAGTCTGGTAAATTACGAGACTTCTTAACCACTGGTGCGATTATGGTCGAAAAATGGACCACTTTTATTTTTCTGCGATTGATAGCAATGGGGTATTTCCACAAACGAGGAATTCTGTTGAAAATGTACGGAATATTTAAAGATTATTTTTCTGATTTTAATAATCTTACTAAAAATGTTTGATTTTTATGTTTTCATTCAATATTATTGATTTTAAAAACGATCTAAAACTGATCAAATCAAAACGGCCCATGGTTGGGAAATGGGTTTGTGACGTCACAGGTGTCGCTAAGCTGAACTAGCATAAATAAACACTGTCAGTGAGCATCCTCACTCATGACGTCACACGATAGTCACGCCCCAAAATATCGTTTTTGCGGTAATTCCAAAATGGGAAACTTTAACTCGCTGTAGAAAATTTATTCGTCAACATAAAAATAAAATAAAAATGCTGTAACCATCGTAATTTTTTTGCTTAATTTTTTTAAGAAATAAAAAAAACACGTGGAAATACCCCATTGGACGTAATTTTCCTACCATTCGTAAAACATTTTTTGTAATTATTTAAAACATTTCCCCGGCCAGCCATTTATTTCAAAACGAAGCTATTGAAATGCTTTATCTATTATGACCATAGATGTCGCAAATCCGAACTTCGTAGACTATTTTAGAACGATGTTAAAAATAAATTTAATAAATGTTTTTTTAATTTAGAATTTTTGATCAGCTGTTTACGGTTAAAATGAAGTCCCTTTTCCATAGATTTGCACCTTTCATTATCAAGTATACCACATACAACATACAGAAATCGAAAATATTCTATGTTGACTCAAATACGAGTAAGTACCCCTCACGGCAGTTTCAAAGTGACAACACGCGGGATTCGCGCGGTTATAAACTTAACAATTTTTTTTTATAATACCTTAAAATATGAGATAAACGGTAAAATACAGGTTAATACATTAGCTATACACCCTATAATAAGTTTTTATGTTTCCATGTTAATATTCGAAGGTATGATTTTTTTAATGTTGGCTAAAAAAATTTAAAATGATCTTCTGTGAAATTGCGAGCAATCGAGGCAAATTATTTATTTCGCGTGATCGCTCCAGTCAGTGGTTGCGGTATTTAGTAATTCCACATACGAACATAACAGAATTCGTCCACATTAATTTTTCTAGTGGACAACCGCACATCCTCTGCCGCAGATATTTCATCATGATAAATAATAGTGTAGCGCTTCATGATGTCCCGAGATATAGCCGTTGAGAGGTGATGCTTGAGATATATTATTGTATGCATCTCTATTGTTCTATAGGGGATGGCGGAGGTGGAGATGAACTCACCCCACTCGCCGCTGAGCCCTTTTGAATTGTATTCAGGTGATAAAATCTGAAAAGTGAACCTAACTAAGCGTATATAAATTAAGCTCTTATTATTTTCTACCACTCTCATTTCATTAATTAAAGTATTGTCAATACATTATGTTGTATTTTTTATTGCCAAGTACTATTTTTGGACGTTCTGCTAGGTACTTTTAGTTTTACTCGTGATAGCTTTTTTCCCTTCGTGCGGGAATTCGCTGACAAGCGATATTGTATTTATAGGTACCTTTGAAGTCACTGTCAAACGTTATATTTATAGAAAATCTATTGATTGTTCTTTCGGGACAAGTCAATGGATGGAATAAAAAAAGTTTTTATGTTGTATAATCTTACTAATAATAATATGAAGGCGAAAGTTTGTATGGATTTATGTTTTTTTACTCTTTCACGCAAAAACTACCGAATGGATTTTAATGAAACCTTACAATAATATAGCTCGTACATCAGAATAGCATATACGATTTCTGTCATTATGAAATTTGTATAAAAAAATTGCAATAGGTGGCACGCCAGATGTTTGAAAACTGAATGTACCGGAATGAATGAATGGAATACGAGAGGGGGGAGGGGAACTCGGGAGGGGGCGAATACGGGAAGAGGAGGGGAGCCTAAGAGAGGGAAAGAGAACTCGGGAAGGGGGTTCGCGGGACGGGGGAAGGGGTGGTGGAGTGGGGAGGGGGAAGGTGGAGGGTTCGGAGGTGGAGGGTTCGGAGGTGGAACGCAAGAGGGGAAGAGGACGCGGGAGAGGAAGGGAAGGCGGAAGGGGAACGGGACGAATGCGAAAGGACACGCAGGGAGAATCAATTTCTTTATTAAATGGCCTAGCAAGCATGCCGGGAACCCGCTAGTATTGACAACGATCGGATATGATGTGGCTGAGTTATCGGCATCCCACACAGCCATCGCGGGTTCAACCCTCTTCTAGCTAAGTCCTCTAGCAATTACACAAGCAGAGTAGGAAGAATTCATTAATTTTATTCTCAACACAGTTTGTCTTTCTGTATTAAAAAAAAATATATGAAACCAGGAGTTTGCCAAGACAAAGCTCGTTAATACTTTCGTTTTGCCTACACATATAGAGAAAATGCTTGATGGTTTCTTATCTAAACATTCTAACCTGTGCAGACCCGTGAAAACTCACTGTGGTAATTGTGGAATTTGGGAAGCTGAAAGTAAACACTTTAAAAATATTTATTTGTTTAATATTTATTTTCAAATATTTATGGCCTTTCAAAAATAAACTTTGTATCTTTAGAAACGGTCTTAAATTAACCTTCCGAACGAACGAAGTTAGTAAACTTAAAATTACAACTTCAGTCAAAAATTTAATTAATTAAAATAAAGTACTTTCGGTATCTACCTTGTTTATCGCTTGTCTAAATTATTACCACAATCAGTTCAAATTTTTAATATGACGCTATTCATAGCAAATCGAAGTTCTTGAGTTAATTGAAACGTAGTTATACTGGGTGTTAAGGGACGTAAAATCAAAAAATAATCTTCTGCTTGTCGTCACTGGTATACTCCAAATAATGTCAGGAATCGCCGGTTAAAGTAAGACAAGTACGTCCCTTAACACCGCGTATATAGATAGAATCATTTCCTGGTTAGTATTTTTAATTTTTTTGTTTGTGAGTGTTTGCTGTTTTCTGAAAATACCAGCATTATTATTCCGATAATATCTATGAATATCCAGTGCACTATTTTCCTCTTCCAAATGAAAAATGCGAGACGTCAAACTATAACACTAAAGTAACGTTGTCCATACATTTTCCGTCGTTATTGAATTATCTTATTCCAAGCCCGTTTCCTCGCTTCCTTTCTCCCGGAGCGCTGACAAATCATGCCAATTTATAAGACCTCTGATTGCCAGCCAATAACAGTTTTGATAGGCTGTAGGCATTTTCTGCCTAGAGTCGTACTTTTCTTGGAGCCTGTGTTTTCTCTCCTTGTCTATAAGGAGTATAAGGTTTCGTTCGCTTAATGATGACACTGCCGACATCATGAAGAGATATGTGCCACCCCTGTGGCCTAAGGGCTGATAGTCTGGAATGGTCCCCGACATGGGGTTGGTAGTCGTATCGGTAGACTTTCGCAATATATTATTTCCTTTTTCTTTATTTTCCTATAAACATAATACTGATGTAGAAGTTTCTCTGTGTCTCTTTCCTTTATTAGCTACGAGTCTAGATAGTTACGTAGTTGAACGATGACATTCAGATTCAGATGATGTGTCGAAACCGGTAGCAGATAAATAAAATTTAAGTAATAAATGTACTTACATGTAAAATAAAACTCTTCAAAGCAAAATGTCTAGAAATTGTTTCATAGTTAATGCCCAAGAAATACAAAAAAAAAGAAAGATGAACGTCCTTCAATCACAGTCCTTCCTAAACATGAAATCACAAGCACCATCCTACAAATTACCCAACAATCAACTCACACTAACATCAAGCCACTTTACAATCAAGACATCCACACTCACAATACTCCAAATAGCAATAAAATCCGCATACCTCAAACACACACTACAAAATATGGGATAAAAACTCTGAACTATGTTGCATATACACTGTTTAATTCGCTACCAGATGTGTACAATGGAATCCTTCTTCTTCTTGTGCCCTGTCCGTTCAACGGACGTTGACTATCATGTTGGCTATGCGGACTTTGTTTACTGCAGCCCGGAACCGCTCCACGGTAGATTGGCCATACCACTGTCTCAGGTTTTTCAACCATGAGGTTCTCCTTCTTCCAGGGCCCCGTCTTCCGGCAATCTTTCCCTGCATTATGAGATGCAGGATCTCATACTTCTCTGGATGTCTCATCACATGTCCAAGATATTGAAGTTTTCGGATTTTTATAGTTTTAATTACTTCCTTTTCTTTATTCATCCGAACCATAACATCTTCGTTTGTAAGGGAATCCAGCAAAATAAAAAAAAATCAGAGTAATGCCTTAAAATAATATGTTTTAAGTATATTTAAGGATGAAACTTCGTAATTTTTTTGCCATGTTCAATTGTCTTCTTTCTTTTCTCTTCTTTTCTTTTTTATTTAGTTGTAATCATCCATATCTGTATAACCTTGTTCCTTTTTTCTTTAATTGTTTTCTATTGTTGTTTGTTCTACTCAACCTGTCTTTTATTTGTCCATCATCAGGGCAGATCCGGTAGATGTGTAAAGAAGGAGGTAGCGCAACACGGCATAACACCCCAAAAACAAATAACGAAAATTCTAAGAATTGGTTTATAACCGGGATAGCGTCTCGGATAAAAACTATTGGCTTTTTATAAAAATTGGTTAACGTGCACGTCCCGATTACACGAGCGGTTTGGGTTTGAGTCCCAGTTGCGACCATTGTCTTTTTCTATATTTCTGTGTGTTGTTCTCTTTCATATTTTCGTTTAGATTATTATTGTTACCTTATTCTTCAATGAAACAAATAAGTGTTCGTAGATTAGAAGAAGAAGAGTTAATAATTGATAATTTTTAATATATTGAAGGTGTTATTTTTTTATTACTCATTTTACTTCGTTTTAATCGCTTTATTATTTTATTTTTTATTCAAAATCCACGCTTATCTTCAAAATTAAAAAATTATAAACAAATTAGCTAATAAATAATTCTTTTGAGTGTAGCTATAACTTTGTGGTTATCCATTATAGATAAACGAAACAATGTTACTTTGTTTGAACCACTTGTGTATTTGTTTAAAGGCTACCGCTTTCGTAACGACCGTTCCTTCCTCAGGGCAAATGTATACTGATTTGACAATTACAAAATATTGAGTGGGAACAATGTATTATTACTAAGGATTGTGGTAGGGGTGGAGGCGTTGCTAGTTGCTAGGCATTAATGAAGAGTGGGAGGGTGGGGGAACATATCCATGATTGGGCTGTAAGATAATATTTTTTGTTTGTTGATACTAGATTAATTATTTTTAAGGGATTTTTTTTTATTTCCAAGGCTTCTAAGTTATCTAAGCGTTTTCCTTTATGGTTAATATGAAGATTATTTATCCCCGTATTTTTTCAAAACTATGGTTATTTTCAATGATATGCTTAGCGAAAATTTCGTTCCGAAGCCGGTCGGCTTTAAAAAAGTATGCAGGTGGTTCAAACAAAGTAACATTGTTTCATTTATTTATAATAAATAATTCATTCACTGGGATATTCATATTAATTGCTTTAACGTTTTTGAACGATGTTATCTCGAATTGAATAAACGTCCTCAGCCGGCTAATCGATTCGCGCCCCTAGCCCGAAGCCAAAACAAGAGCCCTTCAAACGTGTTGTTATCGGAGCCTAATTGGCTGTGATTGTGCCAAGCTTGGCCTATCACGCGGACTTGAATATCTTATAATTATTGTGCCCGGTTTAAACCGCAATATCTCCCCTTTCCGACCGGCTGATTCGACTCTCCTAGATATTTATCAGAATTTCCATCCACAATAATTAACTAATTTCCCATTTGCCGGGACGTGTCGCCGGATGTCAATCAGAGTAACCTATTTTTAATTCTGTCGCCGAGCTTCATCTGCGTTACTCCCCTAACAATTACCGTTTTAATTTAGCCACATTCAATATTTTCGCTTTAATGTTTCAATATATTTGTTTTAACCCACCAGCCGTGCGATTCTCTATGTTTTGTTAGATCGAGATCTCCTGTCAGATTTGTGTGATTTTCTTTGGCTGTTATTTGTTTTTTTTTTTATGGGCCCATGTCAGAATTTCAGCTGTGAGCTGTCACGTATTTTAGTTTAGATCGTTTTAAACATGAAATCTCGCCCGATATCTATCACGATCGAGACGGATATCGAGCGAGATCTCTTCTCAGATTTGTGTGATTTTCTAAGGCTGTAAAATGAATAAATAATCACACATACTTGCGTGTATTCATGTTTCGAACGTCCTAAACTAAAATACGTGACGGCTCAAAGCTGAAATTCTGACATCGGCCCATAGAAAAAGCAAATAACAGCCAAAGAAAACCACAGAAATCTGACAGCAGATCTCGCCCGAGATCTGTCTCGATCTCACAAAACATAGAGAATCGCTCGGCAGGTCTCGGGTATATTCTGTCAGAGGGTCAGAAACTTTCCGCTTTGCAATAAAATACAAATAAATGTAATATTTCTGAATGTATCCGAAAAATAATACATGTTTTTGAAAGGTGGTAAGAATTCAAATTTTACTATTACATAAACATATAATTTCCGAAATTCTAAATTTTAATACAAACGTAAAAAAGTTTTAAAAATAGCTCACCTTACGTATTTTTTCTGTCTTAAATTACTGATAACGAAAAAATGAAAATTGCATAGATCTTTTATTATAAACGTTATTCACCCCACATTTTTGTCGTTTCATGAAAAAATAATTAATAAAAAATTCTAGAGATTTTATACATTTTTCTCAAATTGCTATCGGAAACTTTGTTTTCGTAGAGGTGCACAATCATATTTTTTCTATGGTTAAATTCTAGATTTTAATATAAAGCGTAAAGTTTTCTCTTACTAACACCGTTTTGATCACATTTCTCATCATGTCAGTAAGGGAGAAATTTCTACGATTTAATTGTTTCATTCCACAATCTTATCATTTAAAATGATATATGGTGTACCTATTATATTATTTTTAATTATTCAATTTGTACATGATTGGAAGATGCTCTCAGTATCGCCCTGGTGTAAGACCACCATTCAGAATTGAAACGTTGTTTGAAATGACTTTTGGCTGTGTTTGGTGACCAGATGAATAAATAGCCAGGTACTTCCTAACCTTTTTCTTCCCAATCTCCTTCCTCTCCCCTTTACGTTCAGTCTCACAACATACCCCTATTGGGGATGTCTCACTAGCTCCTGGCGGTTGGGAGCAGATAGGAGACTCTTGTGCGATATTCACATAAAAAAATTGGTATGTGTTACGCACAACTTGAAATATTAAAATTACGAAAATAATACCATTTTGAAATAATGATTATTTTCAGAAATAAATTATTTTGATGTATAAACAAATCGAGTGGACGATGAATACATAAAAGTTTCATAGTTTGTCATTTCTATAAAAATGAACAGGCTTTGTTAAAAAAAAGTCTTACTTTTAATGAGGACGTTTTCTAGACCCCTTCAAAATTGACATTAGAATCCTATAAATAAGTCGCCTCAATGTGGTTTAACCACAGTTTGAAAATAGCCTTGTAAGCCGAAACAGGTGTAAAATGAACTTGCAGAACTTGATAATAACATTATTAAATTTAATTTAAATTAAATTTTTAAAAAATCATTATCATTCACGCATATAACACGTAACACTCACAAACACATAAAACACCGCGTATATAGATAGAATCATTTCCTGGTTAGTATTTTTAATTTTTTTGTTTGTGAGTGTTTGCTGTTTTCTGAAAATACCAGCATTATTATTCCGATAATATCTATGAATATCCAGTGCACTATTTTCCTCTTCCAAATGAAAAATGCGAGACGTCAAACTATAACACTAAAGTAACGTTGTCCATACATTTTCCGTCGTTATTGAATTATCTTATTCCAAGCCCGTTTCCTCGCTTCCTTTCTCCCGGAGCGCTGACAAATCATGCCAATTTATAAGGCCTCTGATTGCCAGCCAATAACAGTTTTGATAGGCTGTAGGCATTTTCTGCCTAGAGTCGTACTTTTCTTGGAGCCTGTGTTTTCTCTCCTTGTCTATAAGGAGTATAAGGTTTCGTTCGCTTAATGATGACACTGCCGACATCATGAAGAGATATGTGCCACCCCTGTGGCCTAAGGGCTGATAGTCTGGAATGGTCCCCGACATGGGGTTGGTAGTCGTATCGGTAGACTTTCGCAATATATTATTTCCTTTTTCTTTATTTTCCTATAAACATAATACTGATGTAGAAGTTTCTCTGTGTCTCTTTCCTTTATTAGCTACGAGTCTAGATAGTTACGTAGTTGAACGATGACATTCAGATTCAGATGATGTGTCGAAACCGGTAGCAGATAAATAAAATTTAAGTAATAAATGTACTTACATGTAAAATAAAACTCTTCAAAGCAAAATGTCTAGAAATTGTTTCATAGTTAATGCCCAAGAAATACAAAAAAAAAGAAAGATGAACGTCCTTCAATCACAGTCCTTCCTAAACATGAAATCACAAGCACCATCCTACAAATTACCCAACAATCAACTCACACTAACATCAAGCCACTTTACAATCAAGACATCCACACTCACAATACTCCAAATAGCAATAAAATCCGCATACCTCAAACACACACTACAAAATATGGGATAAAAACTCTGAACTATGTTGCATATACACTGTTTAATTCGCTACCAGATGTGTACAATGGAATCCTTCTTCTTCTTGTGCCCTGTCCGTTCAACGGACGTTGACTATCATGTTGGCTATGCGGACTTTGTTTACTGCAGCCCGGAACCGCTCCACGGTAGATTGGCCATACCACTGTCTCAGGTTTTTCAACCATGAGGTTCTCCTTCTTCCAGGGCCCCGTCTTCCGGCAATCTTTCCCTGCATTATGAGATGCAGGATCTCATACTTCTCTGGATGTCTCATCACATGTCCAAGATATTGAAGTTTTCGGATTTTTATAGTTTTAATTACTTCCTTTTCTTTATTCATCCGAACCATAACATCTTCGTTTGTAAGGGAATCCAGCAAAATAAAAAAAAATCAGAGTAATGCCTTAAAATAATATGTTTTAAGTATATTTAAGGATGAAACTTCGTAATTTTTTTGCCATGTTCAATTGTCTTCTTTCTTTTCTCTTCTTTTCTTTTTTATTTAGTTGTAATCATCCATATCTGTATAACCTTGTTCCTTTTTTCTTTAATTGTTTTCTATTGTTGTTTGTTCTACTCAACCTGTCTTTTATTTGTCCATCATCAGGGCAGATCCGGTAGATGTGTAAAGAAGGAGGTAGCGCAACACGGCATAACACCCCAAAAACAAATAACGAAAATTCTAAGAATTGGTTTATAACCGGGATAGCGTCTCGGATAAAAACTATTGGCTTTTTATAAAAATTGGTTAACGTGCACGTCCCGATTACACGAGCGGTTTGGGTTTGAGTCCCAGTTGCGACCATTGTCTTTTTCTATATTTCTGTGTGTTGTTCTCTTTCATATTTTCGTTTAGATTATTATTGTTACCTTATTCTTCAATGAAACAAATAAGTGTTCGTAGATTAGAAGAAGAAGAGTTAATAATTGATAATTTTTAATATATTGAAGGTGTTATTTTTTTATTACTCATTTTACTTCGTTTTAATCGCTTTATTATTTTATTTTTTATTCAAAATCCACGCTTATCTTCAAAATTAAAAAATTATAAACAAATTAGCTAATAAATAATTCTTTTGAGTGTAGCTATAACTTTGTGGTTATCCATTATAGATAAACGAAACAATGTTACTTTGTTTGAACCACTTGTGTATTTGTTTAAAGGCTACCGCTTTCGTAACGACCGTTCCTTCCTCAGGGCAAATGTATACTGATTTGACAATTACAAAATATTGAGTGGGAACAATGTATTATTACTAAGGATTGTGGTAGGGGTGGAGGCGTTGCTAGTTGCTAGGCATTAATGAAGAGTGGGAGGGTGGGGGAACATATCCATGATTGGGCTGTAAGATAATATTTTTTGTTTGTTGATACTAGATTAATTATTTTTAAGGGATTTTTTTTTATTTCCAAGGCTTCTAAGTTATCTAAGCGTTTTCCTTTATGGTTAATATGAAGATTATTTATCCCCGTATTTTTTCAAAACTATGGTTATTTTCAATGATATGCTTAGCGAAAATTTCGTTCCGAAGCCGGTCGGCTTTAAAAAAGTATGCAGGTGGTTCAAACAAAGTAACATTGTTTCATTTATTTATAATAAATAATTCATTCACTGGGATATTCATATTAATTGCTTTAACGTTTTTGAACGATGTTATCTCGAATTGAATAAACGTCCTCAGCCGGCTAATCGATTCGCGCCCCTAGCCCGAAGCCAAAACAAGAGCCCTTCAAACGTGTTGTTATCGGAGCCTAATTGGCTGTGATTGTGCCAAGCTTGGCCTATCACGCGGACTTGAATATCTTATAATTATTGTGCCCGGTTTAAACCGCAATATCTCCCCTTTCCGACCGGCTGATTCGACTCTCCTAGATATTTATCAGAATTTCCATCCACAATAATTAACTAATTTCCCATTTGCCGGGACGTGTCGCCGGATGTCAATCAGAGTAACCTATTTTTAATTCTGTCGCCGAGCTTCATCTGCGTTACTCCCCTAACAATTACCGTTTTAATTTAGCCACATTCAATATTTTCGCTTTAATGTTTCAATATATTTGTTTTAACCCACCAGCCGTGCGATTCTCTATGTTTTGTTAGATCGAGATCTCCTGTCAGATTTGTGTGATTTTCTTTGGCTGTTATTTGTTTTTTTTTTTATGGGCCCATGTCAGAATTTCAGCTGTGAGCTGTCACGTATTTTAGTTTAGATCGTTTTAAACATGAAATCTCGCCCGATATCTATCACGATCGAGACGGATATCGAGCGAGATCTCTTCTCAGATTTGTGTGATTTTCTAAGGCTGTAAAATGAATAAATAATCACACATACTTGCGTGTATTCATGTTTCGAACGTCCTAAACTAAAATACGTGACGGCTCAAAGCTGAAATTCTGACATCGGCCCATAGAAAAAGCAAATAACAGCCAAAGAAAACCACAGAAATCTGACAGCAGATCTCGCCCGAGATCTGTCTCGATCTCACAAAACATAGAGAATCGCTCGGCAGGTCTCGGGTATATTCTGTCAGAGGGTCAGAAACTTTCAACTTTCAACTTTCAAATACAAATAAATGTAATATTTCTGAATGTATCCGAAAAATAATACATGTTTTTGAAAGGTGGTAAGAATTCAAATTTTACTATTACATAAACATATAATTTCCGAAATTCTAAATTTTAATACAAACGTAAAAAAGTTTTAAAAATAGCTCACCTTACGTATTTTTTCTGTCTTAAATTACTGATAACGAAAAAATGAAAATTGCATAGATCTTTTATTATAAACGTTATTCACCCCACATTTTTGTCGTTTCATGAAAAAATAATTAATAAAAAATTCTAGAGATTTTATACATTTTTCTCAAATTGCTATCGGAAACTTTGTTTTCGTAGAGGTGCACAATCATATTTTTTCTATGGTTAAATTCTAGATTTTAATATAAAGCGTAAAGTTTTCTCTTACTAACACCGTTTTGATCACATTTCTCATCATGTCAGTAAGGGAGAAATTTCTACGATTTAATTGTTTCATTCCACAATCTTATCATTTAAAATGATATATGGTGTACCTATTATATTATTTTTAATTATTCAATTTGTACATGATTGGAAGATGCTCTCAGTATCGCCCTGGTGTAAGACCACCATTCAGAATTGAAACGTTGTTTGAAATGACTTTTGGCTGTGTTTGGTGACCAGATGAATAAATAGCCAGGTACTTCCTAACCTTTTTCTTCCCAATCTCCTTCCTCTCCCCTTTACGTTCAGTCTCACAACATACCCCTATTGGGGATGTCTCACTAGCTCCTGGCGGTTGGGAGCAGATAGGAGACTCTTGTGCGATATTCACATAAAAAAATTGGTATGTGTTACGCACAACTTGAAATATTAAAATTACGAAAATAATACCATTTTGAAATAATGATTATTTTCAGAAATAAATTATTTTGATGTATAAACAAATCGAGTGGACGATGAATACATAAAAGTTTCATAGTTTGTCATTTCTATAAAAATGAACAGGCTTTGTTAAAAAAAAGTCTTACTTTTAATGAGGACGTTTTCTAGACCCCTTCAAAATTGACATTAGAATCCTATAAATAAGTCGCCTCAATGTGGTTTAACCACAGTTTGAAAATAGCCTTGTAAGCCGAAACAGGTGTAAAATGAACTTGCAGAACTTGATAATAACATTATTAAATTTAATTTAAATTAAATTTTTAAAAAATCATTATCATTCACGCATATAACACGTAACACTCACAAACACATAAAACATAATATACGCCGATTTTCATTTAAATATTTTTTTTTAGTTTGTTAATTTAATTTAATTTTTATTTTTGATCTCTCTTTTTAGTTTAAATTTATCTTTATTTTAAATGTTTTTTTTTTGTTTCGTCACCAACATTGTATATTTCTTTTTTTCAAACTGTATTATGTATAAATTATTATATTATAAAATGGGGGCCTCAGCACGGGTAAACAACCCAGTGAGGCCAACATTTCTGGATTGTACTATGAAATTTTGTAAAATAATGTACCTATCAACAATTAAAAATTAAAAAATTTGCAAAATAAGTTTTGTAATCTATTTGTTTGTACAAATATATTGGCATGATTGCTTATGTATGCTAGTATACCGATTATTATTAAAGTTTATTATAATCCTTGTTTTCGCCCTAAATTCGTATTGATCACGAATGTCGTTTCGATCAACATTTTTATTTAATTCAGTCCGGCTTCTTGCTTGCCTCTCCCACAAATCTCGAACGATCGAGTCCTCACATTTCCTGGTAAAACCAACACAAAAAACTTTCCCAATTTAATTCGCTCTATTAGCCAAAATCGACGGAGGGGGTGGAAAAATCCTTTGTGCTACGCAATCGTCCTGACTGGTAACGCCCATCTTCAAATCCGCCCAGCTTTGAAAATCCACCTAGCTTTGAAAATTCGCCTATTGCGATTCTTTTTTGCTGAGTTATAAGTTTGTATTTAGTGTCGATAATTTATCGACGCCCGGTTTCCGCTGGGCCGGGACATTAACGGGGCTTTGTACAAAGGTTCCACGGCTGTAATGTGCCATAACTTCCTGGGAATACGCACATTCTGCTGGCCAATGTTTTCACCTAACCTAACCTAACTTTAAGCTTTTTTTAATCGAGCATTATGGGCGCTAAAGCTGAAATTTTTCAAAGGCCGCTATAAAAGTCCCATTTAAGGTTCTCTTTTAAATTTCTTTAAACTTTTATCGAAATTGTTGCCACGTTTCATTCTTACGATGCATAGTTCTGTCCACAGATAGAAGATACAAATGGAGACATGGCGTGGAAGCGTACCGACTATCGTCAAACTACCATCAGACTGCATGTATCGAATACGCGAAGCCAGTGAAAGTTATTCTTTTGAATATGTATGTAGAAATAAAGGCGAGCTGTGCGTATATTATATGAGTTCTATGTTGGCGACACTTTAACGTTGGCGATAAAATAATAGATCATCTCAATTTTCAATTTCGGAGGTGGGTATGGGCACCGCCGCCCCGGGAACCATTTATTGGATAACCAACACCTCTGTCATCCTAAGTGTTTCTCTACGTTTGGTGACTTAGCAGGGGTGCCCGGGTTCATGGGGTGTGGTTTGTCTATATTTTGGTGCTGGATGCGTTTTCCCACCAGCCGCGTGACAATCCGGACCGTATGGATTCATACGTCCATACTGCTGGAGACATTAAACAGATTGCTCATACCCTTCTTGAAGGGAAAACTCTATAGCGCCGTTGTGATTTGTAACTCGATGAAACGAAAAATAGCGACAATGAAAAGAGATAAACACATATAGATATAGACAAACACATTCACAGACAAACACATACAAACACTGTAGGATTTAGCCCGCTGGATAATGAGCTGGTATAATCGGGCTCCTCTTTGTGCGGTGCTTTGTAGCCTATCGGTCTCCTCTTTGTGCGATGCTTCGTATTCTCCCCACCCTTTCTACTTTAGTTTTCTGAAGATTTCACTTCTACCGCTTGTGAATTGCACTGTATTTTTCTTCCATAACTTCAACTCCTTCCTTTCTTCAAAAGATCCTCCATATAGAGTACCCCCAAAGATGAAATAGGCCCCGAAGAGAATTATTTTCCTCAGAGCCCCCAGTGTGGATCTAATGTAAAAACAAAGCAATCGACCACCATAACACGGGCACGTGCCTAGCAAGGTGGTCGAAAAATCCACAAATGATGTAATCATTAAAGCAATGAGTGAAGAAAAATATATAAAAAAAAACAGAAACGAAAATGGCCCTTCTCTATTTTTTTTTCTATTTTCTATAATATGGTTCTGCCTCTATTTGTATTATATGCGCCGTTTATGAGAAAGGGTGAGTTTACATCAGGCCGCCTATACAATACTATATCTGTTTGAGTGTTGTTTCTTATGTTAGTATATTATTATGACTTGGACATCTGGGTCCCTTATTTACCCCTAAAAGTATTTCATTTTTATGTCTTTACGAAAGGGTTTTTTTTTATTTATTAAACAGAAATAACTTAGTATTATACGTGTATCGCGTTTTCATGATTCATTTCCTATTTAGATATTTAGGTATTTCATTTAAGAATCATCTCCTTGAAAATTTTCTCCACCCTTACCTTTTTTATTTCGTTTTTCCCCTTATTTGGAATTTGGGATGGATAAATATTTTATTCTATATTCATTTTCAATAAGACATGATGACCTTATCCGAACCTTAATCTAAGTGACCGCTTAATGGGGGTCGAAGCATTTAAATAATATTTAAGGCTCTGAATTTCCCGTGGCGTCGTTATAAGTTTGGACATTTCCGTAGTCTTCTCATGAACTCCAGCAAGAAAGTTTGTGTACCCTCACCCTGTGGATACTCCCTTCAGTAGTCCACTTGCAGATGCAGGGTGTTTGGGTTCTTATCCGGATTAATCAGGTTGTTATTTAGACTGTAGACTCACGTGGGGTAACCGTATGCAGTTTTTACATTGGGATTTTTGTGTTAAAACGCTTTAGGTATTTTGCTCATTTTTTTTTGTTTATTGATATGATTGATCATTAGGGCATCTCAAACAAACATAAAAACCTTATGTAGTTCATAAGTCAAAAAGTTATATAAAAATGTTTACATGCATGTCGATTACGAACACTTACCCCACGTGCGGGGTAAGTATTCGCATACCGTAGAGAAGTGTTCAAATCAGATTAGTGGTTATCTTTAAATGGAATTATCACTTTGTACTCGTGTAACTAACAATATTTTACCAAAAATTATCATAGACCACATCGCTCTGACTCAGTTGGTTACACAATAGCACACATCGGTAAGCAAACATGTCGAAAGCAGATGACAAAATTTAAGAAAAAGCACAAAAAACAGTAATTTACCTACCAATTTTTATTTTCAAATTAGGATTCACTGTACTCATATCCTGCTTCAATGCGACCCAAAACGCTACTGAATTAAGGAACATGCGAGCGCGAAACAGGCACGACCACCTCGGAAACATCATTGCGAACACTTCACTCTGCGTACGGTTACCCCACGTGACTCTAGATGGTATATATTCTCATCTACGATAAAATCAACCGCAATTAGCCAGATGACTTTTGGGAGGTAAACATTTTTGACTCTGGATAGGAATTAGTGCTTCATTTCTTACCACAGAATCTCGATGTTCGTCTGAAGCAGCCAAAATTCACGAACGGTGAGCTTCTGGCATTCTGAAATCTGGAACGAATGCCTTAAGTTTCTAGGTCGTAGCAACCACTTTTAAGTACTCAGCGTGATTTCTTTGATCCCTCAGGTCTCGATCATATTCTGTCTATTTCCGCTGTGCAATAAAATCCAAATTAATGAAACATTTGTGAACGTATTAACTCAAAACTATTTTTGAAAGGTGATGAAATAGGCTTTCAAATTTTAGTATTAGAAATAAGCATGAATTTGTTTAAATATATAATTTTTTAATGCAAACTTTACAAAGTTTTATAAATAACTGTACAAAATAAATTTTTTAAACACATAAATTATAAATTCAAATTATTCTTTGCAAATAATACCGAATCCTTAAAATTTCACAACTTTACTCCACTTCAAACACGAAGATTAATATCTGATCAAATATTTTTATACAAAATTCTGAATAACGGCCTAGACTCTCCTGAACTCGTAAATTATTTAAGAATTCACATACCTACAAGACCAACCTGACTAAACCATTTTTTTTCATTTGCCAGCGTGCAGAACCAACCTTAAAAAATTCTCCAATCCCCCGTATATGCGCGCAATATAACACGCAATTTAACAATATCGATATTCTTAATAATACTCTTGTGAAATACCGAAACGAAGTCAAACGTACGACCACAAATGTTAATTAAATTAATGCACAACTATATAAAAGGTACAGCATGAGCATCTCCTGTCCCCATCCCACCTTCCTCTGCCTCTTGCCCTTTCCTATTCCTTCTTCCTTCTAATATGCTTATATTTATTTTTTTGTTGTTGTTATTTTTATTTTCATTTAATGGTTATTACCAATTACAATTGTATATTATATCATAACAACCAACATTAGCATAAGAAACTGTTTTGGCTTACCTCATGTTTAACCTCTTGTATAACTCATCCTGTATATAAATTGCTGTTTGTTTCTTGCAATAAATAAATAAACTTACCTTATGTATTTTCTAACTAAAATTACTGAAAACGAAAAAAAAAATCACATATTTTATTAGACAAATGTATTATAAACGTTATCATTACCTCACTTTTAGTGGTTTCATGTAAAAATAATTAATTAAAAATTCACGAAGTTTCATAACTTTTTATCAAATTGCTGTCGGAAATTTTGGTTTCATAAAGGTGTACATTTTCATTCTTTTGTGGTTAACTTTTAAGAAAAGCGAACTAATTAGCCTGAGGGATTAAAGGTTTGAAATATTCATTTAACTCTCAGCAAAAAATATTGTTTTGTTGTTTGTTCCATTATAACTACGACACAAAAATATCAATTTGTTGTACCCGTTAGTTCAACAAGTAAATCGTTGAAGTGCCTTTTTAATGTTTTTACGATTAACTCTGCTTTTCCGAACGATGGTATGTATTTTTTCGACGTACTGTATCGTCACATACAATATTATTATGATTGCTCAGAGACGATTAAAGACATTAGACGCCAAAGCCGTCCAGAAGTTTTTAATGTCTCTTAAATTCACTTAGCCGTGGCCGTTACGACCGGAGTTTTCCTCCTCTGACCCGAGCCCACCCCATCCCCTAAACCCGGCACTAACTCGCTGCCCCCTTCTCGGGTACCTACTCTGCAACCATGTGTGGGCCTTAATTTTTCACGGGGAAAATATCTGTGGACAGCCTTTACCTAGGTAAGGTAGGTAGGAAGGTACTTTTTAATTTAATAATAGTAATTTTTTTGTATTATTTTTAATTTTTTTTTCCTACATCTATATCTGTTTTACTGGCTCCTTAACTATAATGTAAATATCTATTTTTGTATGAAGTAGTAAAAACTCTCGAACAATGAGCCCTGGGGTTATAAAATATATGGTTTCACGACAACTCAACAACGTGGCATTTCAACATCCGATTGAAAAGTGATTAAAAGATATGAAAAAAATATTTGAAAAATAGTTCATAACCTAACCTAACGTAATCTATTTAAACCTTTTTTCTCATCACTTTTAATGACTTTTCAAAGGTGGTGTTGAAGTTGCATATTGTTGAGGTGTCTGGTCACCAAAATATACAGAACTTATAGAAAGAATGTCTTCGAAGTAAGAAGTATGCAGAGGTGGTAAGGTATTTTTGTTCACCTAAAGAGGAGTAAGCCTCTCGAATATTAAGCTTAGGCATCATTAATTTTTCGCAATTTTTTGTTGAGCTGTTAGGCTCATAATGTCATTTTCACAATGAGTAAGAATTATGAATCTTAAGTATTTAGCAAGACTTTTTATTTTTTATTCAAAATGTTTAATCCATCCCAGGGGAAAACAGTTAGCAATAGTGGTGTGTACTTGTTTAAATTAGTGTCTAAATGTCGTAATTTGCTTCATAATTCTAGCCAAGTTCAATTCTTACATAATTTTTTTTTTTTTTTTTAAATCACAGAAGCCATCGCCCTACCACGATTATTGATTGCACGCTAAAGAAAACCTTCCCCTAACCAATAACTTTCCAACATGTTCTTACAAATGAAAGCAGTTCTCCGTGAGGGGTGTCCCTTCCTGAAGGTTTGTTGCATGAGTTTTAACTTGCCTTTTTCTTTTGAGGGTATTCGTGCATTTCATTACGGTTTTTTGCAATTTTGAAATTCAGCATTGAGTTTCTACCCATTGCCAGTGTTCCGCTTTGGCAGTGTCTTGCACTCCATAAAGGCTGAAAAGCTGTACGTGCCCTAAGAAAAAACGAACCATAAAATTAAAAGATAACAGGCAAAAAAGTGTAATAAATTTCTGATCAAAATTCATTATTTCTATAAATTCATGATTTTTTGGCACAATCGTACATCATTGAATACCACGGCAGACCCGTGAAAAATTGACGATATATTATCATTGTAGGATTGACAATAATTGTACGTTAGCTAAAAAGCGCAGATACTGCACAACTTCCTAAGAAATTTAATCAAAAGAAATTCGCATTTTAAATACAGAATTAAAATAATTTTCTGGTAAAAAAATATTATTATATGATAGGTACTTTTTCGCTTGTCTGAATTCTTAACACATCAATAAAAATTTTGAAAATGACGGTAATAAAAATTGAAATCCAAGTTCATTTGAACCAGAATTTCACCACATGATGTGACATTATATTTTTCAAATAAACCAATAACTTTGTTTATTTGCGATGATAATAAAGTGATGTACAAATAAATAAGTCAATAACCTTATTTGCATGTAATGTAAACAAAGTTATTATTTTTTTAGTTGCAAGCTACTTTTGTCGATATAATACACGCCAAATTTTAATGCCAGCCTGAACTTGATACGATCCATTCTTTCGCAGTTTCTTACTTTACAATGAACGTAAGTGAAAGAGAAAGATGCTTAAAAACATACGTGCTACAGAGAAAGGCGTGCCACTTATCTAACCTTAAACTCGCATATTGTGAGGATTTATATATCAACGTCAGGCCAGTATTAAAGGTACTATATACATTTGACTTCCTCAATCTAAATTTTTAGTGCAATACGTGTCGTAAAGCCACGCTTCCAGATTCTGCTTGCACTAACGTCTGTGAAACATACTGCCTGCCTGCCCAGCCAGTAATTTTGTAGTAAAGCTAGAGCGGTTCTGCATTTTGGGGTTCACGCTTTACTCCCGACTTTACCCTGGCGCACTTTAAGCGGGTCGTTACGACCGTGTTGTATATTTTACAGCTTCATCACATATTTTGAGATTACTGGTTTTATGGTCCCAGGTAGCGCACCGCAAGAAATTTTTAATTACACTCCGGCCTTGTTATAAACATGTTATTTTTGTGTTTTAGGGATTTCATTTGGCGGCCGCGTAATGCATGTTTAACGGTTATTATCGTGGAACCACTTTTATGTTTGACAAAATGGGGCGTCCAACAGAAGGTGGTGGACCTCTCGGACTAGCGGTGAGATTTATATCCCCCCATAAAGACCATTCATTTTCCGACTTTAACGACGCATCGCGGAATATGGTTTTATTGGGATATCATAAACGAAACGGGCGTGAAATCCCATATTGGTATCTAGACCGTTTGGTAGATTGAACGGTTTCCGTGGCAGATTCTTTCTCGCGCTTCAACGGAAACGTTCTCACTTTACCGCTCAGGTGTTCGGCCGATTTTCTCGAAAGGTCCCCAAATATTTCCGCTTTGCAATAAAATACAAAAAATGAATATTTTTGACCGCATCCGAAAATTAAAAACTGTTTTTGAAAAGTGATGAAATACGGTTTCAAATCTTATAATTCGAAATAAGCCTTTTTTTGATATGAATACCGCACAAGGGTCCCAACTATTTAAGAAATTGGAGTTTAGTGAAAAATCCCTTCTGGAGCCAGTGAGACTATGGCATCCCCAAATGGGGTATGTTGTGAGGCTGAAGGTAGTGGGGAGGGAAGGAGGTAGTGAAGAGGAAGGCGGGGAAGTACCTGGCTATTCAGATCTGGTCACCAAACACGGCTAAAGCCATTTCAGGCAACGTTTAAATTCTGAATGGTGGTCCTACACCAGGGCGATACTGAGCGTATCTTCCACTCTGGAACGTGCCGCAAATATCCTATATATTATTTTAAATGAATAAATTGTGAAATACACAAATTAATCAAAAAAAATTTATTTGCCACGCCGGGATGCGATCCCGCGACCTTTGGATGTGAGTCAATGCGAGTCAAGCGCCTTACCGCTGCACTACGCCAGCCGTCAATTACGCCGGTTTTAATTTCTTTTAACGAAAAAAACACATATTTTATAGGCAAATGTATTTTAAACGATATTATCACCTCACGTGTTTGTCGTTTCATAAATAAATAATGAATTAAAAAAAATCGTATGACAGTAAACTCCCCACAGGAAGCCCTGTGAAGGTGCTGTGTGGGGGGTCTTTTTGAGGACAGGAAGGAGTGAACATGGGTCTTGAAGAGAGAAAACACAGAGGGAGGAAACACAGAGGCCGGCAAATCGTTCCACAGCCGATCTGTTGAACACAAGAACGAGTCGTAGAAACGACCCGTTCTCATGTGACCAATGTTAATCGTGTACAAATGTTTTCCCGACTATTTTACATGAGCTCCACACAGGAGGCGCTGAGGAAAATAATTTTCCTCAGGGCCTATGTCATCTTTGGGGATGCTGTGTGGGGGGTTTTTTTAGGAAAAGGAAGGAGAGGAGAGTTCTGGGAAGGAAAAGGGTTTAAGGGGTGGGTAGAAATCTGGGGTTCAGTGTGTCTTGGTTATCCGCCTCCAAGACCTAGACAAACCTCACCCCATGAACCCGGGCACCCCTGCTAAATCACCAAACGTAGCGAACCACTTGGGGTGACCTATGGCAGAGGTGTTGGTTATCCAATAAAGGTTCCCGGGGCGGCGGTACCCATTCCCGCCTCCCAAATTGAAACCTATGAACAAATTATTTGGTCTCCTGAGAATTAAACTTGAAAATATTTAATAAAACACCACGCGTTTAAAAAGAAAAAATCTCTCGCAAATTTCTTAAGTAGCATTTAACGAAATACTGCTATTTTTTTCATACCCAAAACATGTTAAATACTCGTAACTGAACAAAATATGTTTTTATTAATTTTTGGAGCCTGTGTTCTTTGCGATTTTTTTCTAACGATGGAATTTTATATAATTACCGTTTCGGCTCAGCAAATGTATGGATATTTTCTTAAAAAATAACATTTTCTTTAAGAACTTAAAGTGATCAAGGAAATTATATTATAATCGGAAGAAATTCGGAAAGCCAAGTCTTAAACTCCTTTTTTCAAAACCACCTTCGGGCAAAGACACTCTAAATACATAGCTTGCAAACTATACAATACACTACTAACTTCGGGCAAAGACACTCTAAATACATAGCTTGCAAACTATACAATACACTACTAACTACGATCAGACAAAGTGACTCCTTTACAAAACCACCTTCGGGCAAAGACACTCTAAATACATAGCTTGCAAACTATACAATACACTACTAACTACGATCAGACAAAGTGACTCCTTTACAAAACCACCTTCGGGCAAAGACACTCTAAATACATAGCTTGCAAACTATACAATACACTACTAACTACGATCAGACAAAGTGACTCCTTTACAAAACCACCTTCGGGCAAAGACACTCTAAATACATAGCTTGCAAACCATACAATACACTACTAACTACGATCAGACAAAGTGACTCCTTTACAAAACCACCTTCGGGCAAAGACACTCTAAATACATAGCTTGCAAACTATACAATACACTACTAACTACGATCAGACAAAGTGACTCCTTTACAAAATTCAAACAAGATGTTAAAAAATGGATTATAAGTATTGGACGCCACACTATCACAAATATCTGTAAAATAAATCACACATAGACAGAAATAACTATTCACATACAACCTAACCCATATAAAACAAATGAAAATAATGGAATCCTGTCAAATTTAACCTATAAATAGATTAGGCAGAATTTATTTCATTACTCTATCTCCAATATTTATAAAATAACTCTCTTTAAAATATTTACCACCCTTCCAATCACCCTTCTGTTTTAATTCTATTCATAATATGTATTTTACCTGAAATATCCTTGTAACTAATATATTAATTTATATACCTGTACGCCTGTCTCGACACAGGTATACCCTAGTGAGACAGGCATACAAATAAAACCATTGTAAATATATTTTATTATAGATAAATAAATAAAAAAACATCTTTCTGCAAAATTTTCCTTGAAAATTTTATTGCGCCGTCAAAAGATTTTTTTACCTTACCTACAATATTTCAAATTAAGTAAAGAATATTGTGCGATACATTTCCCAGCCTTTCGAGAAGCTATGGTTAATATTCTTGGCTCTTTACAGCTGCCGATTTAATGTTTATTTTTTAAACTTTTTTTAGCTTCAGCCCTAAGATTTTTCATATTTCGAAATCTGTAAGAAAACATAGTCTTCTGTTAAATTATTTTACGCCTTTTTTATTGCGGCGCCATATAAATGATGTTAGTTTTTTATTTGTTGAAACATGACAAAAATGAAGACATTAAAACTTTTTTATGTCTTTCGCTAAGCCAACAATCGGGGAATAAGAGGAGAGTGGTTTGTTTGGTTCATGAAGGCTGAACCACCTCGAACCAGGCCAGGACACTGAATCAGATCGACCTTGATCTAAAACAACTCAATTCAGGCCAGGACACTGAAGCAAATCCGCTTTTTCTTTCTATAATATCCTCGTATATTAACCACTAGCTTTTGCCCTCGGCTTCTCTCGCATAGTATTAGGGGAATTCCCACTCCGCCTCCTCCATCTTCCCTATCCCCACTCCACTCCCCCCACCTTCCCCCTCCCCCACCCCAACCCCCTTAACCCACCCTCCATACCCATTACATTCATTTTTCAAACAGCTCTGTGCCACCTGTTAAAGCGTAACAAACAAATACACGCATTTTCGCATTTATCGATTACTATTTGAATTTTAACTATCAAAAGGATCTCCATAGTAGCCTGAACAAATAACAAAATGACAGCACGTCAAATAATTACTTATAGTTACCAAGCAACGATTTGTTTTGCTTTTGATCTGGACAATAAACGTATAATAAATAATTTCATAACATTACCAATATAATATAGCCTATATTACTCGCAAATAATGTTGCTTTTCTATTTCTTAGTGAAAGAATTTTTAAAGTCCATTCAGTATTTTTTACGTGAAAGAGTAACAAACATACATACATCGTACATCCATACATCCATCCATTCATATAAACTTTCGCCTTTATAATATTAGTAGGTTTCTACCTCGTATAGGAGAATCTTATATTAATAAGAGGCTGATATGATTATGTGTCCTGGCCTTGGTTTGAGGTGGTTTTGGTTAGGGTTGCCGACCCGACCTGGTCCAGAAAGCTTCCCCCGACCTTCATTAAGAAAATGGGAATCCTCGGGGAGCGCCAACTCTTCATGTATCGTCATTAGGGGAATATCTTAGTATAGCCAATTTACATTTTTCCTCAATTAGTTTTTCCTTTAGATTGCCTTCATGAGCTTTATTGCTTTCGCTTTGTTTTTATTTTCTGGATAAAAAACTTCGCGCATTTATTTTTACGACTATTTAAACTCCCCTTTCCGCCACCTTTCAGTTTCCGGTCCCAAAGGCCTCAGCATCACACGCCACCTTCAGAATTCAGCCCTAACTTATTAACGTGAAGCACTACCATGTTATACAACATTATCCGATTACAAAATCATGTTTTTGGTTTGCAAAATTTAATCGCTTACAAATATTTTAGATGCTTTAATTTAATACCATGAGTAGAACACGTCTTGGCCTTTGAAATAATCGAGTAAGTCTTTTTATAAGCCCAGAAAACAATAAAGGCCTGTTCAGATTGAGCATATAAATATAAAAGATCATAGCATGCCAGATATCGCTCTCCCTTCAGACCGTTCACATCTAAGCGCTTTATGCGCACATCAACCATAGACAATGCACATCTCACGCCATAACCGCTCTTGAGGCGATATGCCAACAGTTAAGCGCCCCCCACTTCGACGAAAACAGGAGAGGGGGTCATTTTAATTACGGAGCTTGACCGGTGGATGACTGATGTCAAGTTGATAGATTCAGTACAAAAAATGCGCACTCCGTGGCCGCTCGCTAATTCATCTGACCCCCTCTCCTACCATAGGAAGAAATATTTGATCTGCGTCGTGTGAACGGCACGAAACATAAGCGCTCGCGGTTCAACAGATACCTGCTCGCGGTTATATTCGATGTCTGAACGACACTTAAAGTATCAGGCCTATAAAAACTGCTTTGGAGTTAAAAATCTTTTACTTACGAAACCCTTTTCGGTTATGATTTTATTGCATAATGTGATAAATTAAGTTCTTTTTAAATTTATCGTAAAACATTTAAATATTAAGTGCCCGAACTTCGGAAAATAAAATAAAACTCACTTCTTGGTGATGTTTTTTTCTTGCAATAAATCAAAACAGGTTAGTGTTGCGGGAATTTAATCCTTATCGTAATCTACAAAGGGGGTAAAAACAGTTTAGTATAAACAATTTCTGCTATGTAATTATTATTACGCGTGACATTTCTTTCGCCCTCTGAAGAAGGTATTATCAAACTGTGCCTTCAAAATGCAACGCGAAAACGTGAAACAGCTGTCACACGTAATAATAATTACATAGTAGAACCTGTTTTTATAGATTAAATAATAATATTATTAAATATATTAAAGACATAAATATTAAAATGGAGTTCTACAAAATTAAATTTATAAAAATAAATATAGAGACCCGATTCCAAAGGTTATTCGACGTGCTGCATCTTGCCTTAATTTCTACCTTTTCTACTCTTTCCACAAATAATAGAAGATACAGATCTCCCTTGCTATAGATAGGCAGTCTTAACTTTGAGGTTGTTGGTATTGTTATGGTTCATTTTCTGAACACAAAAGTCTGTGGGTTTATTAAACAGATCGTTCTTTGGTTAGATCTGGCTGCCTGAAGGGCTATTCAAATCTGGTCACTAAATTTAGCTAAATCCTTTCTGCTCGGTAACTGGCATCCCCATTTTAGGGTATTTTAAAAGGCTAAATGTAACGGGGGAGGGACAGTAAAATTGGTGAAAAAAGGCTGGTATAACTGGGTAGTACTTCGCTGTTCAGATCTATTCACCAAATATCGCAAAAACGATTTTAATTTATGAAACCAAAGTTACCGACCGCATTTTCAAAAAAAAAATTGAAACTTTGTGATTTTTTTTATATGTGACGACAAAAAAATGAGGTGACGAAAGCGTTTATCATATAATGTGATATAATAATTTATCTAATATAATATGATTCCGTTTTATCAGTAACTAGCTGACCCGGTGAACTTCGTTCCGCCTCAGTATCAATAACTGTGGTGTAAACTTATTAGCTGAATTAAATTCAGTTCTTTTATATAAGTTAAAAATTACACAATGAAACAATTATCGATGGCGCAACTGCCCGTGTTTTGTTTTTGTCAGTATCAGAGATGGCGTTGTTTACGGATTTTTTTTCCACTTACTTACGAGAATTGCGTTTCATTTTCTTTATACGTGTGAGGGAGATGTATTATAATAATTGGATTTTACCTTTGGAGGGGTACAGACATACGTTCATCGTTTGTGTCATTTTCGAATGTTGACATTTAGAATGTAAGAAAGAGGGGCAGCATTATATGTTTAAAAACAAAAGCAAAACAATCAGCGCATTGACATTTAAAGTTTTTGAATTTTTGGAATTCACTCACTATTCAATATTATATTTATCACAACATTGCTGCAGCTCTTTCAAAAGATGAGTTGCATACAAAATTTATGAGGAAAAGAATTTTATTCATAATTATTTTTTCGTGATTTTTTCCGATGTTTTAATAGCTATTCAGCTATTCTGGGCGGAGACAAATCCAACAAATCAAAGATCATAAATATCGGTCCAGCTGTTCTTGAGTTATAAATGGTGTAACTAACCCGCTTTTGTTTTATATATTAAGATAATAATATTTGAAAGCGCATTTCATCACCTTTCAAAAACAGATTTAAGTTTTGAGATACGATTAGAAGTATTTCATTTAATTGAATTTCATTGCGAAATGGAAATATTCTGACCTTCTAACAGAATAATATGTCCGAGGCCTGTGGAGTAAGAGCGCTTCTAAATATTAAAAAGTATTATTATTATCTCGCTTAAAACATTATTTTCGTAATAACCTTTAAAGGTATTTATTTCCGGCAACCCTCGGCCCAAATTTCCCGATCTACAAAGATATTAAGCAGCGTCAAAAGTTTTATGAGCCATAACTCGTGCATAGGCAGAGGTAGGCGGTAGGCACTCGTTCATCTCGATTTGAAAAAAATTACGGTGGCCATTAAATATTTTCATTGAAGTATTATTTTTCTGGCGGGAAAAATACTCCCCTCGCGCTGTTTAAAGTTTGAAGAGCGTTGTGTTATTTCCCGCGCCGGATGAAAATTGATATAGCGCTATTAAAATAATAATGAAGCAATGGTATTTATTTCCTGCGTAATAAAAATACAAAAATATGTTAGTACATTCTGAAAATGAAGGATAAGTACATAAACAAAACAATAACTCCATTATTTGTGTGTGCAACTTTCATTAAAAGTATAAAATACAAAAATTAAAATTATTCTTCAAGTACCCATACCTTTATGGTAGTAGTTATGGTAGCACAACCTATACTCCAACAAAGTACACCATAAAATCAAACATATTGTGTCGATCTGGATAAAAACAAAAGGTACAGAATTATCATTATTACTATTATCTGCATTTTTTATCTATTACCACGGCTACTCCTAGCGAACTGTTCACGATACGCTATAATATATCAGGCCTCGGACGTACTTTGTCAGAAGGTCAAAATATTTCCGCCTCGCAATTAAATTAAAATAAATTGAATATTTCTGAATGTTAATAACTAAAAACTGCTTTTGAAAAATAAAAGACGCTTTCAAAGTTTATAATTCAAACAGAGATTCATACAATTTTTTAATATAAATTTGAAAATGGCTCACCTTACCTTTTATTCTACAAATATTACTAAAACAAATAAAAACACATACATGTTATATAAGACAAATGTTTTATAAACGTTTTCGTCACATCATTTTTTT
This sequence comes from Limnephilus rhombicus, assembly GCA_929108145.2. Classification (NCBI taxonomy): domain Eukaryota; kingdom Metazoa; phylum Arthropoda; class Insecta; order Trichoptera; family Limnephilidae; genus Limnephilus; species Limnephilus rhombicus. The sequence continues at coordinate 6,388,164 of OV815285.1, forward strand.
CATAACGTTAAAAATCTATCTATCAATCTATATATATATATATATATTAATAAAAATGAATCGCTGAAACGTATGTACGCGCATAACTTCCGAACAACTGCAGCAAATTGGATAAATCTTTTTTTTTGTGTTCGTTATTGTCAGGACAAGGTTTGTATAAAACTACTGGTGAGCTCTGGCATTATGTAATTTGTATAAAAAAATTATAATATGTGGCACGCGAGCTGTTTGAAAACTGAATGTATGGAATGCGGGATGGGGGAGGGGGGAGGGGAACGGAACGAATGGGAAAGGACACGCAGGGAGAAACAAATTCTATATTAAATGGCATAGCAACGCATGCCGGGTACCAGCTAGTAATTAATAAAAAAATCCCAAAGTTTGATAATTTTTTTCAAATTGCTGTCGGAAACTTTGGTATTGGTATACATTTTTTATGTTTTTATGGTTAACTTGAAAATAAACCAAGGAGTTTTCTTTCTAACACCGTTTAGATCGTATTTCTCACCATGATAGTAAGGATACAACGAATTCTGTGAAACCTAACGAGTTGTTCCCAAAAGCGAAAAAATTAGCCTAAGGGGTCGTCCATTAATCACGTGATGTTTTTTTAGCAAATTTTTAACCCCCTCCCCCCCCCCCTGGGATTTCGTGGTTCCAAATCACGTGTATTTTTTTTAGTACAAAGTATTTTGAAATTTTCAGAATATTATTACGAATAATAAATACACGTGATATCTTATTTTACCCCCCCCCCCCCCCCCTCGTGATATTTCGTGATTTTTTCCGAACTTCCCCCCCCCCTCTTTCGAGCCTCACGTGATTAATGGACGACCCCTAAGGGGATAAATCATGTACAGTTCCACTACATAATATCGTTCTTACTTAATTTTACATAATATTATACATGTTATGTATTCCTGTATAAATATTTTTAATTAAACTAATACACATTATAAAATTTGTGTTGCCTCGATTGCACTCTCAAACTTATATATCATTCTATGGTCGAATCCATAGATACTTAGATATGGAATTCGAACTTGGGGACACTCAAGACACTGGGGAGCATAATTAATATTAAATACATTAAAAATTTACAAACTGCTAAATTTAAAAAAAATGGTAAACCTAGCATTTACAAACAAAGAAACAACTTAAAATTACTGCATGGGTCTGAGGGTCTACTTCCAATTAAAGGGCTTCTCTGGTACATTATAATTATGGATAATTCGGGAGAAAGCACGTATAAAAAGTTATTGGTGCATAGTCACACAACAAGATTTACTGATAACAAAGGCCTTAAAATACCACGAATATCAAATAAGTATGGTAGCAGAACGCTCGAATATATGATACCTTTGATTTATAACATATTGAATCAAAACATTAATTTAAAAAATAATGAGGAACCCTGCCATTAACTGACAAAAAAGTGGTTAATAAATGAACAACATATTTATCTGTCCTAAATCTTATATTAGGTGTTAATATTGTAGCTTATAAGAAGCTAATGTGTGTTATGTAATAATATTAAGTGGTAGAACCTACAGACAAGCTGATCTGTCACAGCTTTGTGGGACTACCCATATCTTATATTGTATTAGATGTAATTATATTCAATTTAATAAATAATAAAAAATAAAAATAAATCTTATTGATTTAACTGAAAAATGAAAAAGAACAAAGTGAGGGTAGCTACGAAGAAGCGTAGGGTTTTCGAATGCGTACGCCCGATTTTTCATAACATATAATGCAAAGTCGTGCAACTATCTCTGAGGAATTCAGCCCTCCCCGGCAGCCATATGCAGAGTCACGCATGGCTCGTGCATGGTATACTAAAGGTACACGCTGCACGCTTTCCAGTGATTTGGTGAACGCTCGAGAATTCCTGTGGGAGACTGGAAGAGTCAGCGAGAAAATTCAAACAAGCACACGCAATTAGTGATCCGCCTCTCATCAAGGGCGCGGAAGACGCATCTCTCTGATTGGAGGACTTCATTTAACTCTGTGGCAGAGTTTCTAAAACTTTTTTGACACGTCCCCCATCCCCTTTTTAAAGATATAATTTTCTTCAGCGCACAGACCTCCATTCCTTTCCAGGTAAATCCTGTCGTAGTTTTCGCAACAATTGTGACTGAAATGTTAAGGCTAATTTATATAATAAACACAATATTCATTTTATTTATGTTTCAAAGTGGTAGGTAATTCCAGTATAGTTCTGTTGAAAGATCACCACTCAGATTTGAAATGTTGTTTGAAATGTGAAAGCTGTGTTTGGTCACCAGATGTAAATAGCCAGTCCTCTTTCTCATCTCCTTCCCCTCCCCACTACCTACAATTGGGGATGCCATAGTCTCACCGGCTCCAGATGACCGAAAATGACGAAAAACCTGTGTAGGTATACATATTGTAATCAGCAGAAGCGTCTACAAGTATTAGGTAGAGAATTTCATACAAATATACATTTTATTCCCAGATTGATGAAATTTTGCATCTTTGACCTTCAAAATGAGAGGAAGATCACCCTTTCCCACCCGTTAAAGTAGAATGATGAAATTTTGCACATTTAACGTTCAAAATTGAAGGAAACTATCTAAATCTGATTTCGAAACACCCTGTGTAAAGCCAGGGCAACGTCGGAAACTTCAGCTAATTTCTTAATGTTAAACACGGGTACACATTTTTTAAGACCACTTGATTATGATCTAGTTTACCTATGAATCGAACGGTTGTTAGTTGTACCTAATAATTTTGCACTTTATACGATTTCTTAGATAGTGTAGCACGTTGCAACATACACCAATGGGCTATTGGTTTCTTACTGATTCTTCTGACTTACACAGTGATTTGGAATATTCGTATTTCTGGTAACGTCATTTTTTAATCTTATTGCCCTCGCTGCATCCTTACTGCCCTTCATTGCCCCGCTGTTGCCCATGAGGTCACCCCCACCACGACGGGTTTTGCAAGGAGGGAGGAAGGAGTGTTAGGTAAAAGGACGGGGGAGGAAATCATCCACTTTGGGAACCGCCGCCCCACAGGGAAAACCGTCAGTGCAGCATGAAAAATGTTCAATTATGCAGGCGGTTAATTACGGCCGAGATGCTAATGAGACCCGAGTGAGCAGATTTCAAATTGCTTTAAAAATAAATGCATTCCGCCGTGCAATTACCAACTGCAGCGGAATTCTGAAATTAAACCGATTTCATCAGATTAAGGGACTTTTAATATAATTACATTCATTACGCGTTTATCCCCGCTGACTATTTAGCGGGGATTACAATCCTCGAGGCAGTTACACTAACAAGTCAGATATTATATTATTTATTTTCTTTGATACCGACTTATGGCGTACTTCCGATAGATCTGTTGCAGCCATTGCATGAAGAACACAAGAAATGCCATGTCGATGTGTTTCGTGTTCCAAATATGTTTCCATTCCAAATTTCCAATCTGTGTTTCACCATGAATTATTATTAAAATAATTAAATTCGTTCAGGCACCTTCAAAATTGAAATTTAGAATTATATAAATGAGCCGTCTCAAAATGGTTTAACCACTATTTGAAAATAGCCTTGTAAGCCGAAAGAGATGTCACAATAATAAAAACTAAAATACTTGCAGAACTTAACATGTAATAACATTCAAATGGGATGAGATCTACGCTGTCAAGTGAATGTAAATGAGACAGATCACGTACTAATTGCAGGTAATAAATAATTTTTAATGATATGTAAAGAATGGCGGATAGGTTATCGAAGCAAGCAACAAAATGAATTGCTTTTTAGTCTCTAAAACTAACTCCAAAATTAAGCGAAACGAGATCCATCTCAAAAAGTTAAGGTAAAGGTCAACACGATTGAGAAGAAGCGCTTTCATTGAGATGACCAAGCTCTTCTATAAAGTAATTCATTACAACTATAACCTGTTAACTGTGTATTTACAAAAAAATGTTAATCATGCATAAAATGTCCTCTACAATACAGGTGATTTCCTAGTGTGGAGGACATTACACCCTGAGTACTCATTATAGAATTATGTTTCTGGTATTCACCCTCCAAGCGTGTTTTAAGCCACTAATTCAAATTATGGAGAGAAGAAAGGTGAATTTAATTTAAATGGGCAAATTTCAAAATTATATGGAAGGTTGCAGTCGAGTTCAGACGTAGAAGAGATGAGATGTTGAATGGAGGGGAGGCAACTTTAGATAAGACTTGATAGAAGAGAGGATATTCGTTTAGAGAGGTTTGTGTAGGTGGTTACATTTTTAAAAACTTTGTGTAATCCTTATATTATATGGCATCGATATACAACTCTAGATATAGCGCGTCTTACCAATTCGGTCGAATAATTCAGCCCACCTATGAGTAATTTTATAACCAAACTCCCCATTTTATTCAGTCGCCTCGATTAAATAAATGATTTCGTAACCCAACTTTTGGAACCAATAATTTTGTTTTCGGTGTCATTTTTAAGATCCACACACCCTGTGTAGAGATTGTTGGTCGATTCCATGGTGATCCATGTAATTGTAATTGTTGCAGAATTTGGAGGACCGCGAGAAGCGGCACGGCGCGTACCGGGAACAGCTGGCGCGCAAGCAGCGCTTCCTGATGCGGCGCGTCGAGCAACTGGGCGGCAGGCAACTGCTCGAGCAGCACAGCCACCACCACCGCCAGCCCGACCCGCTGCACCACCACGGACACCACAACCATCACAACCACCACGCGGCCGTGCGGCAGTACGACCAGCTGTCCTCGAGGCAGTTCGACCAGCTGTCGACGCGGCCCTTCGACCAGCTGGACCACATGACCCAGCTCACGCAGCGGCGCTCCGTGTCCGAGTGCTCGTCCGCGTCGGCTTCCAGCGGCTCCGTGAGCCGCTGCGAGCTGCCGGACAGCGAGCCGGCCTCCATCTCCGAGTCCGGTGAGTACCCCGGCTTTCTGACCGCCCTCCCGCGTACCCTGGGAGAATTCCTTATTTGGCTCATTCCGGATTCTTTTAATGATGCCTATTTTACTAGAACTCTGGATTTGAGGTGGTCCACCTAGGATCAGTTCTAACTACGCCAATTTCTCTGTGAAAACTGGATTTGAAGACATCCACCATCCACATCTGTTCTGATTTCACTACATTTTTCACCATATTTTTTAAAAACGTTTCCGGTTCGTGTTTCCCTTCGAGGTTGACATTCAACTAATTGAAATATGTTGATGGAGAATTTACTCATTTTAGATCAATTGTGTGATTATTACTGTAATAACTCCAATGTTCTCTCCAGAGACATTCGTTATTTGTAAGTAGGTACTGCTACCAGTATTCTCCAGTGGTTGGATGCTTATTGGGGTTCTTCGAATTACAGCGACTATTTATTGACGTATCGTAATTTATAATTACGAGCATAATTCCGAGGACTGATGTCTTTTCTGACTGAAAGCTAGGTTTTTTCTGCAGAACTCAAGAATTATAATGACTCTGCACATCTACCTTCGGTAGAACTCGGAAACGAGACCATGTGACTCGAAGAGCCCACTGGACAGACAACTAAAGAACTAGAAGAGACAACAATTACCTATTAAGTTTTTTGCATTTCCTAAAAGTTTTTTCGAGTTTAATCATGATTAGGAATTTTCGGAATCGCTCGGAAAAATTGATTTAAATAAGAAAGTCGCATGGTGCGAGACGTGAAATCGTGCTCAAGAAAAATCCTTGTCTCGCAGAGCGCGCTTTTATAATTACGGAATCCGTATCAGCAACCACTTAGTATCTGGCATAAAGACTTACTTGAAACGTATTCAAAGTATCTATCATAGTGCCCTCCGTTCTTTTCCTTGAATTCTTGTCACCTCCCGCAGTCGCACGAAATATTCAATAATAAATTATTGATGAGGGAGATATCGTTCTATTATGGAATTGTTTATGAATGCCCCACTTTGTGGCTGTCTCCACACGAACAGTAATACGGCACGTAATACGCCCACTAAATTTCCCTTGTCTCTAGGTAAAACGCAATTTCCTCCTTATCATGATCCGCTTATATCCCGACACTTTTTTTATTATTCCCATATAGCGCCGTTTCATTCCCGAAGAAATGCTTTTTTTTATCGCGAAAATATTTGTGTTTTCTTCCCGCTCCCTTGCCCCTGCGTTTCCCCGCCTCCCGTTATGTTCCTACTTCCCCTTATCACGTCGCCTGATAAGCCCCGAAGAAGATATCATTCTGGTTTACTGCGCGATATTTGGATCATAAATTCGGGCTTTTTTTCCGTGGCAAAAATTGTTTTAGTTCCCTCTCTGTGTGATCGCTCATAAGTTCTTTTTTCGCTATTCGATACAATACAACAAACACAGTATTTTCGTTGGATGAACCATCTTATTACGGCGACAGTGTTGATGATTTAAAAAATCATACGATAAATAAATAAATTATTGCTATCGCTAAGTCTAGAAAACAAAAACAGCCCGTGAAAACGCAGTTTTGTAACTTCTTTAATTTTAATCGGATTTCTTTAATTTCGTAAAATAAAGGTAAAATGCAATTATTTTTACATGTTTTGAGACATGATGAGTAAAGATTTTACGACAGTCACTTCGTAATTTTAAGGTCGTTTTAGGATATGCATCACCTTAACTTTATTTTGTTGTTATTGTGTTAGAAGCACTGCTGAAAACAAGCTGCATTCCGGGAGAAATCCTGAATGTATAGCTGAGCAGTGACATTTTTGCGATAGAATCAATGATAACTATGTAAAGAAAATGTATAGAATAAAATAAAATACTTTTTTTGTTTAAAACCACGAGATTTATTAATTTATGAACCGACCGGTTTCGCTTAACTTAAGCATCTTCAGGGTACAAATTAATACTGATAATTTTAAAATTAATAATTTTATTAAATATGTCAAACCACAAAGTGATTGCTTTCTACAATAATATAAAATGTATAGAATTATAAAAATCTATTAACGAATAAATGTTTTTATTATTATTAACAATATGAAGTTTTAGAGTTCCATTTATTTTTTGCTTCACAGTATTTTTACTTAACAAAATATTTACGAAACTTAATAATAGCATTACGTTTTAAATTTGATTGTCTTTAAATTACCTACTTTTTATTTTGTATTCATCAAAAATATTTTCTTTGTGGTTTGCCATATTTACAATATGAACACGTATTTATTTTAAACCACTTTAATAAATAAAGTGGTTTAGAACAAATTAATGTGTTTATATTGACTTTTTATTAATTTCCGTAAACATGCGAGGCCTTTCCCAACTTGATCGTTGGAGTGAGTGGAGTGCTGTTTACACGTTAGCTATGTTAGCTGTGTTAGTTGCGGTAGTTGTACGTTATGTTAGCAGAAGGAGCTGTCACCCTGTTTATTAATCCACAACCCCCACCACGAGTTTTGTCCCTCGAAGCAACAAAGGACCTGGCTTGCTAGCAAGCTTCGCCCTTTACGCGGGGTATTTTACCCAGATTACCCCATTAATTATTATATAGTTTGCGTGTTTCTGAAGCGACTATTTTCACACACGTCTTTTGTATCCCCCCCCCCCCCCCAGCCATAGTCCCCTTCATCGCTCCCACACACTCCGTCGAGCCTTGTGTTAATTAACCGTGCCGTGATTTGAAGTACTTCGATAAATTTAATTTCAATCATTCCGACATAGAGAGCTTGCCATCTTGTGCAATATTAAAGTTGAAAGTTACAATTTTATTACAATAAACAGTTTCCAATCTTCCATAATTGAACCAGCAACATTTACCGCTTACAGTGATGGAAGCATGACGAATTAAAATGTCATCATTATTTTTTTTTAATTTTAACCCAGTTCAATGTGGGAGGCGGGTATGGATGCCGCCGCCCCGGGAACCATTTATCGAAAAATCAACACCCCCACCACAAGTCACCCCAAGTGGTTCGCTACGTTTGGTGATTTAGTGGGGTAACCGGGGTTCATGGGGTGAGGTTTTTCTAGATCTTAGCGGCAAATGCGTTTGCCCACCTGCTGCGTGGCGGGCCGAATCGGAAGAGATTGGTTGAGGGAGACCTTTTGACCTCTCCAGCCGGGCTCTCTCGACATATCACCAAGCACCTCAGAGAGTGGGGTGGATTCGTACGTACGTCACTCCTGAACTGATTAACCCCCAGATTCCTACCCATCCCTCATATCCTTTTCCTTCTCAGAACTTCCTTTCCTTAAAAAGACCCTCCTCGCAGCATCCCCAAAGATGACATAGGCCCTGGGGGATTTTTTTCCTCAGTTTGTGGAAATAATGTAAAAAAAGAGTCATTCCAAAAAAATAATAAATGGAGAAATCTTTATGCTTCTTCTTCTATACTTTATACTCAAACGTAATTATTAATTTATTCAAAGCATCCACTGTAAACACAGTATTAAAAAAAATCACTGCTGTGATTCATTGTATTTGAGCGAAGCAAAAGCGAAGAATAAAACGTCTGATATAATTTATATTAGATTTGGAAACTGATATAGGAGTTCATATTTTCCAATGACAAGTTTCTTTCGCGTATCATTTTTCTCCGGCATCCGTCATTAAATCGCTTGAATACCTATTTATTCAAAGTCTACAGTCATCCCAGAAACATGATTACTTCATCTATCCGTGCCTTGGGCGATTTGCAAATTCTACGTCGGTATTTGTGCCATCGCTTCCGTAACCCGTTTGTTATTACGCGACTAATACGGGAGAGGCTACGAGTTTATCGTGTATTATTTTGTTCGCGGAACGGAAATAAAATTCCCCCGTGCAACGTTACGTTGCGTTCGTTAGTCGTTGCGTCGTTTATGAATAACGGGCGGATTATCTGCGATGCCCCGTCCTGATACAGCTTTCATTAGCAGTGAAGTGAAGGGAAGTTCCACACTCAAGGGGTGGTAAGGTTACAGGTAGCCAGGTAACTAGATAGCCGAATTGACATCGTAGCTTCGTAGCGTCGTAGCAGACGCGGCTCGAATCTGCCAACGCGCCTTGCTTTATCACAGGATAGCTGCGAGACAAATTGGATTTTTTTTTAAATAGGTCATCATAAAAATGTATAGGAGACCTTATCAAGTAGCATCGCCCGGAGGTTTTCCGCGTACACGCTGATTACCATATCATATTCTTGAGTGTACAAATTTCTTCGAGCGAAACTGGGGAGTGGGCGTTTTTCATTTTAATCTTCGGTTCCGCGCGTTTTCATCCCGCGACAAAATATTCCCCAAAAAATATCTACTAAAACCTAACATAGCCTATCCTAACCTAACAAAAAATGGGACAACAATAACACAGGCATCCTATAAATAATAAAAATTATTATTAAAAAATAGTAAAATGGGACAAAAATAATGCAGACACCTGTAAAGACAATAAATTGTTGTTCAAAAGTAAAATGGGGCAAAAATAATTGTTTGGTTCTGAAACAGTTTTTTAAAATATCCATATTCCCAAGTCCTTCATCAGTCATTTATTCCTTTGTCTTCCTCCTTTCCTCAAAAGTCTCTACAAGGAAAAGAAGATGTTTTCCTACCTACATGGAAAAATAAACAATATTGCCACCAAAGTTTAAATTACCTACTTGGGCATTTGAAAAATCTAAGTGACATTGGTCACAACTATCCTAATTTTATGAACCCCAAAGCGTCGGTATATGAGACCTTGTGTTGTGCCATTATTGTGGGAAGCTGCCAGCACCAGGATCGATCCTGAAACAGTGGATGAAGCCATTAAAGGTAGGGACTATTCCTTTCATCGCCCAATTCCTGTGATCGATATTTCAAAACGCAGTCAATTGTCTTTTACTTGTCAAAATCAGATTTACAGTTCACATCTTCTCGTGTCGCGGCATCGATCGTGACAATAATACAGACATCCGTCATCATCAAACAGTAAAGACAATAAAATATTGTTTAAAAATAGTTGTAAGAAAGAATTCAGCTTCGCAGTGTTACATTTTGTCCTTGGGATGTTACGTGGAGGGATATTATGTCGAGGGATATTTTGTCGCCGGATGAAAACGCGCATTACCTTTTTTCATTTTAATCCTCAGTCATTTCGTAATTTATTTATTTTTTCATTCCAAGTGTACATACTTGCATTACATATTTACGGTTTTTGGTTTATTATGTAAAGGTTCCTTCATCCATTCAGTGGAGGTTTTGAAACTTTTGAAGCCCTTGTTGATGTTCATATACATTTGGCTCGGGGCGACTCTAATATTGAACTTGTTACCAAATCAAAACTTTTTCGAAAAATCATTTTTGCTCAGACTAAACTTACAAATTAACATTTAAAGTTGCCGGGGCAATCTACCCTGACCTCCCACCCCCGCCCTTAGGACCTACCCTGGCACCCCATCACCCTTCATTCCTTGGCAGTGGGTGTTAGAGATTTTTTTGTTCGTAGCCGCCGGCGCGGAACTCGCGACTCTCCGTTTTGCCCTTTCAACTTTCAAGGAACATTGTTCGGGATAATGGTTAGCAGCTCATCGAAATTGCAAAGATTCCGAAGTCCGTTCCCCCTAAAGTTGGCGGATTCAGACCCCTACAGGAGATTGCAATACATTTACCTTAGATTAACATCGAATTATCTTTATAATATTCAGCGTAATGTTGAATGTAATAATTTGCTACCGATTTATGTGTCTATTTTGTTTTTATACACAATCAATTTGACGATATAGTATGTTATTACTTCTGCTGGCCAAGTCCATCATTGTGTAAGCAACATTTTCCGCTTATTGTGATGGAAGTAGGAGGTAAATAATAATAATAAAAGCGTTTATTTATCGATAGATTTTTTACAATATTACACGTTTTGTTCTTTTGTGTCATGTGTGTCATGTATACGCATGCTTGTGCACGCGTATGGATACATATATGTATGTGAGGGTGTATGTACGTGTACGTGTATTTGTACATGTATGTATGCATGCACACATATAAAATGTAATCAAGAATTATGTTTTTGAGTATGATCTATTAATCTTGTGCATAACTTTTCTCTTTTCTTTACTATTTTCTAGTTTCCATTAAAAAAATTAAAAATCTCATTTTAAACTTTCTACTATAATTTTTCCGATTTCCAACATGTTTATATATTTAATCCATTTGTTCACACTAGACACCACAAAGTAACTATATTCCATTGGTCACCATCAAACAGGTAGCCGCCTAGTATGGTGATATAATGTATCATGTATATGAAAATGTTTAATAATTGTGTAAAATAATTGATTCTATTGATGAAAAGGCCACTGCTCAGCTACATTTCAGGATTTCTCCAGAAATGCAGCTGGTTTTCAGCAGTGCCTCTGTCATAGGTCACCCCAAGTGGTTCGCTACGTTTGTTGATTTAGCAGGGGTGTCCGGGTTCATGGGGTGAGGTTTGTCTAGGTCTTGGAGGCGGATGACCAGGACATACTGAACCCCAGATTCCTACCCACCCCTTAAACCCTTTTCCTTCCCAGAACTCCCCTCTCCTCCCTTTCCTTAAAAAAAACCCTCCACACAGCATCCTCAAAGATGACATAGGCCCTGAGGGAAATTATTTTCCTCAGGGCCTCCTGTGTGGAGTTCATGTAAAAAAAAAAAGTGCCAGTTGACGACCTCCGTAGTCCAGTGGGTAAGACTCTTGACTCACAATCCGGAGGTCGCGGGTTCAAACCCGGCATGCGTAAATAAATTTTATTTGATTAATTTGTGTTATTTCACAATTAATTCATTTAAAATGATATATAGTATATTTGCGGCATGTTCCAGAGTGGAAGTTACTATCAGTATCGCCCTGGTGTAAGACCACCATTCAGAATTGAAACGTTGCTTGAAAATGTCTTTAGCCGTGTTTGGTGACCAGATCTGAATAGCCAGGTACTTCCCAACCTTCCTCTTCCCCACCTCCTTCCCCTCCCCACTACCTTCAGCCTTACAACATACCCCATTTAGGGATGCCATAGTCTCACTGGCTCCACACGGGAGCAGTTGAGATTCTTGTGCGGTATTCACTGTAAAAAAAAAAAAAAAGTGCCTCCAATATATAACAGAAAAATTATTCCAATAAAATAAATACAAAAAATTAAATTACATAAAAAAATAATTAAATCAAATCTCTAATTCAACACCCACAATATAAATTTAAAAAAAAAATCTGTAAATCGGAATTTAAATTAAATCCAATAATCTTAATATTGAAACTCCAATACAAACGTAGGTAAAGTAAATAACGTAGGAGTTTAATAAAGGTAGAAGTAGGGGTAAGTTAGAAATAGCAGTCAAATAAGGTCAGGTTATAAGTTACCTGGCAATGTTTGTCTTGCTTTAAAAAAGTTTTTTTTAACCTATGTTATCTCTCTTATAACTCCTTCTGGGATGCCATAGTACCACTGACTCTAGGCACGTCAGGAATATTGTATGGTATTCACATTTTAAATAACATTTCTCCCGGAACAAGAACGCTATTGGCTATTTGTGCCGAACAGTGATGCATCGCCGCTCCCCACGAATAATTGGCTTCCCATACAAATATGTACCTAAATCAATACTACGCCCTCGGGCTCGTTCATAACCTATGTCCAATTACTAGGTATTATTTGCAAACAATTCCATGCAGAATAGACCCTGGATATTATGTAATACAAGAAGAAAATACTGCAAGCGATATATTCCAGGCTATTTGAAACGTAATTGCATAGCATCGATTCGAACATACTCGTACCTTTGTTTCTAAAATTAATTATCAGATATTTCTTTTTAAAAGCAGCTATAACTCTCGAACGGTGAACTCTGGCATCGTGAAATTTGCACCGCATATTCATTTTAAAAAACCTAGTTCAACGAAACTATTTTTAGATCGATATGTCGTTTCCATCGAGAGCTATGGCGCTTTTACTATCGAAAGTGACAAAATGATGCAAGACGCCATATTGTTTTTTTTACGTATTTTTCAATCTCCAAGTAGGCAAAATTCTGAATCTTGAAAGCTGCATCTCAATAAACCTTTGTATTCTTATCATAAAATTCTTCGGCGCTTCATAGTGTCTCTTTTCAACCACCATTTCACCAAAATAGTGACACATAGATAATTTACATGGTTTAAAATGAAGTCGCTCCTGCTGTCTGTGCGCTTAGGTCTTTTAAATTACGCAACGGATTTTCACCAATAGATAGAGTGATTCATGAGGAAAGATTTTAGGTATATACGTTGTCAAGGTTTTGTGTAAATTGGTTGAAATATATAAATAAAGGGAGCGGGCTGGCAAGCGGGCAGCGGGCTGCGGGCTGGCATGCGGGCGGTGTGGATTTGATTTAACAGATGGCTTTGGTTATAAAGGTTGGGTAATGGCGTGGCGTTGTGTTTCGTTAGCCACAGCAACGTGTGGCCGGGTCTGCTAGATATTTAATAATTATTCTTTTTTGTTGTGCATGGCAACCGCATCCATTATGTGTTATGAAATGGTGTTAGCAACCAAGGCTGGACTTGCATTCAGGTCGATCGAGTGTCTAATCGTAACTCGATCCTCACCGCTCGGGTCTTGTTACCCGGTTGAGTCAGGTGTTTGCCTGGTGTCAGTTTGACATCTCAAGGTCACCGTGGGCAGCCAACTGCAGCGAGGGACGTGCATGTACCGAGTGCGGTTTATGGAATCACCGCCATGATGGGTGCAGTTTATTGAAAATTAGGTCAACATAGGCAAAAATCGTCTGAAATCTGTACAGATTTGATATAAAACTGGTGTAGATCAATTTAGATTAGATCTTTCGACTCCTAGGCCCTAGAAAGGTTTGTTCAAGAAATAATGTTGATTTTTTTTAAATGTAATATTATTTAATAGTAAAGAAGATTTGTAGAACATGGAAAATGTCGACTTATATTTTGTCAGATGAACGAGTATTTAAAAATTCCAAAATTCTTCTCAGAAATGGCATGATGAGCTCAAAATGATTTCAACTGCTTTTAAAACTCAAGGCAGAAAAAATAGTCAAAAATTCTCGTCGTTTTACGTTAACGCGGAAAATCTATTGGCGATTAGGGGCATATATTAATTACGTAAGCAGTTTTTCTTCCAATCTAGACCCCCCCCCTCGGTGAGATAAATTTGAGCCACTTCGTATATTCTTTTCAAGTAACGTGAGATTTTGCTGAACCCCCCTCCCCCTTTTGAGCTCACTTAATTAATGTATGCGCCCTTGTCGGCGTTACCTCCAAAACTGCTTACGATTTATAGCTTCAGATACATTTGTATAGGATATTTATGTAGTATTTGTCTCGTTTCGAAATGTTTTTTGCTGGAATTGGGTGATAATATGTGTAGGAAAATCAAGGTATGCAAGGAAAAGGGATGACCAATCACTTACCGCTGTATCTCTGCGAAGGAGCACACAACACAATCACAATATAGTTATACAATTACACCGCGATATCTCGAGGTAATCATAGTAGAGTGCAAAACGATATTATATGCTTCCAAGATGGTCAAATTCCTTTTTTTTACTTAAATACCAGATTATGAACACGAAAAACTCTTAACAATTTGCTTCCAAGGAGTCCCAATTCTTCTTTTGTTTTCAAAATAGATGCACTCGAATTTGCACTGTTTTTCTTGCCATTGTTCCAAATTTCAAATACTTTCCCAGCAAGGTGATGTGTTTAGGGAAAGTAGGAGCTGGACAAACGACATACCGGTAGAAATTAAGCCTAATCTCATTTCAAAACCAAATAATCGGTTTCGAATATAATATTTTTTAGGAAATTACGGATAAGTTTGATTAAAGGCAGAAAAATATTGTGTAATTAATAATTTTCTGAGGAATGTCAGAAAAATATAAATTAAACCCAACGAGTTGAAATCCCTAGCGGACATCCATATCAAAACCAAAGGGTTGTTATAATATATTCGTACCATTATTATGCAGATAAGTTTGAACCCAAAAATTCTCCAATCCAAACGGCGGGTGTTAATAAAAAGTTTGTTTTACGTGGACAATACGTACGTATTTCAAATATAGGGTATGCCAGGAGGTCTATCATGGACGATTAATAAAATCCTACATCAATACGATATTGTTCAAACCCGCCATCTATGGTCAATTTTATTTGCGAGCACGGTCAACGATTGTTAACAGATGCGACGCCTCGGTCGAGTGATAAATTTTAATGCGACCTCCACAATAGATAAGTTTCGGTGAACTATCAATATGCACATACTTTTTAATAATGTCCTTCATTATGCAAAATTACTAGCTTATTTAATGAACTAACGGTTTGAACTAACGAAGTTCTTAGAAATGAAAGAGGTCGTGTATGCGATCCATAGACTTAAATAATGCATCTTAGGGGCAATCAATTTATTCCGTTGATCTTTGAGAAAAACAAAAATGTCGAAATATGAATAAAGACCTTCAAATAATTAACTCCCGTTTAGTGTCAAAAAGTAGATACGGACTGCCAATGCATATTTGGGTCAGTATTTCAATTCGACGTTGCCATTTTTTAATATTTTTACGTAATTGATCGGAGTTTGCCGTTTTTGGAATTTGTTGCCAACGTATGTCGATTTCTTATTTATACCCTGTCAATATCGGTTCGTCTGTCAACAGTAAAAGCGTGCTCAGAATATCGATATAAAATCGCCGGAAGTTATCTGGAGTAAAAATGTAGATTTGATTTTGATCTCCGTGATATTTAACACCAAACACAAAATAGAACCTTTTGCCAGCTGTCACAGGAGACGAATGCAAAAGTTACCGTCGACCGTTTAGTGGCTGAGTTGACCAATGCATCTGGTCCCCACACATGCGTCAATTCCTCTGCTACCGTGTCCTTCATCACTGCATAAGCAAAATCTTCCGCAATGATGGTAGTTTAGATAGGAGTTTTTCAAATGTTGTCTGGTTATTCGAAACCCAGTAATGTTCGTCATTTTTTCAAAGACGAGAGGAATCGCTGGGTAAAGTCTGGTGGGTAATTCGTGATACACCTATATACGAGTAACACTTATATACGAGTAACACCTATATACGAGTAACACCTATATACGAGTAACACCTATATACGAGTAACACCTATATAATATAAAATGACTTCCCTAACACCAGAGGAGAGGCTGAAAAATGCTAAAATTCTTGTGAAAAATTTTAACAAAACAATGACTTCTAATATTTTGTCAAAGGATCAAAAGACTTCTCTAACTGAAGCTATGTGCGAAATGATGAGTCATATTGAGGCCATGGTACAAGAATGCAAGGCACCAATAAACAATGAGAATGTTGGACTCGACAGATTGTTTCAATCATTATCTAATGTAGATAAGAACATTGAAAATCTTAAATTAAATATTGAATCGAAATCGTACGCTGAAGTTACTAAAAATGGTAAAATTAATGAAGAACAAACCAATTGTAAAAAACATGAACCTATCGTCATTATTAAGCCAAAAGATAAGGATCAAAAAAATACCGTAACGAAGGACGAAATAAAACAAAACATAGATCCTGTTAATTTTGGTGTTACCGGAATAAGAAACTTTAAGCAAGGGGCTATAATCGTAGAGTGCAAGAATATAGCTGCAACAAAAAAGATGGAAGAGCAAATAATTTCAAAGATGGGAAAAAAATATGACGTGAATACACCAAAACCCAAGAATCCCAAACTAAAAATTATTGGTCTATCGGATAAATTCACTCCAGAAGAAATTGTTTCAAAAATTAAGATGCAAAATGATTACCTGCAAACAGTTGAAGCGAAAATTGACATAAAATATATAAAAGAAATAAAAACTAAACGAGGTGACGTCAACTTCACCATTTTCATGGAAGTCGATGGAAAAACTTACGATATAATGTTACAAGAAGGTAAAGTAAATATTGGATGGGATAGATGTCGGGTTTTCGACAACATCTCACTTCTAAAATGTTA
The DNA here is from genome assembly GCA_929108145.2 of Limnephilus rhombicus. Classification (NCBI taxonomy): domain Eukaryota; kingdom Metazoa; phylum Arthropoda; class Insecta; order Trichoptera; family Limnephilidae; genus Limnephilus; species Limnephilus rhombicus. Next base: position 6,405,091 of record OV815285.1, read on the forward strand.
CAAGTGCAATGGCTATATGCACAAAGCACAAGACTGCAGAAGTGAAAAAGCTTGCACTCGATGTTCCGAAGCACATGACAATGTAAACTGTCAAAACGACATTCAGTGCATTAACTGCAAAAAAATTAATGAGAAATTAAAATTACAATTGCCAACTGACCATTATGCTTGGAGTAATGAATGCTCGGTACATTTGAGGAAAATTGAAGCTGAAAAGAAGAAAATTGATTTTTTATGCCATTAAAAAACTCCTCTAAAAAACACCAAACAAAAATTTGCCAGCTGTACTACCAAAATGTCAGAGGCCTTAAAACAAAATTAAGTTTACTTCAATCTACACTACCAATGTTTGGGCACGAGTTTATACTACTTTCTGAAACGTGGTTAGAACCTAATATTCATTCTAGTGAATTAGGTTTTATAAATCATAATGTGTATAGATTAGACAGAAATACATTGACAAGTGCTAAAAGCAGAGGTGGTGGGGTTTTAATCGCTATCAGCAAGAAATACAAAGCAAACTTAATTACAACTAAACACAAACTTCTTGAACAAATCTTCGTGCAAGTGAATGTTGCCAGGAATAAAAAGATTATTGTTGGTTGTATTTATATCCCACCAAATTCAAGCAATGAATTATACAGGTGCCATAGTGAGGAAGTGGAAGTTATACTAAAAAAGCATGCTAATGCAACATTCTTGCTTGCTGGTGATTATAATCTTCCAAATGTGAATTGGGTGAACAAGGACAATAATATCAGTGTAAGTGAGTCTGAACGCATTATTCTAGACATGGCGTTATTTCTAGGCCTGAATCAGGCAAATACTATATCAAATGTAAATCATCGTACTCTAGACTTATGTTTTTCTAACTTAGAGTCCCTAGTAATTGAAGAATGTAGTGAACCGCTGGTGCCCATTGATGGTTATCATCCTCCACTGGAAGTTATTATTTCTAATGTACATGTTAATACCTGTAAACTGTCTTTCAGTTACCAAAATTTTTTCAAAACTGATTACGAGAAAATATGTAATTATCTCCTCTATTTTGATTGGTCATCTGTGCAATATGATGATATTAACACAGCTACCAATAAATTTTATTCTGTTTTGGGAAAGGCTATTAGCATCTATGTTCCAACCGTAATATGTAAGCCAAACACCTATCCAAAATGGTACACCAAAGAACTTATAAATCTACTTATCACCAAAAAACTTAAACATAAAGACTATAAATTATATAAAAAAAATTCTGATTACAGTGAATTTAAATATTTAAGAACTTTGTGTAAAAAGATGTCCATTACTTGCTACCGTAACCATATAAATGAAATTCAAAACTCCATAATAAACAATGTTAATTATTTTTGGAAATATTCGAAATCTCTTAAAGAAGATGATTCTGAATTCCCGAGCATTATGCACCTAAATGGTAGCCATAGCAATAATACTGATGGTATTGTTAACTTGTTTGCAAAATTTTTTAAAAGTGTTTATTCAACAGACGCAAATAATGCTCCTCTTCCATCAACAACTCTAGATGAAATTCTTGATATTTCGCAGTGTACCATAAGTCTCTCTGATGTAGTAACTAAAGTTAAATCATTAGATATCAACAAATCTGCAGGACCGGATAATATCCCCACAATATTTATCAAAGAATGTATCAAAGTAATTGCTCTTCCATTAACCAAACTTTTTAATTTATCTTTATCCAGTGGAATTTTTCCCGATATATGGAAAACTAGTTATTTGACTCCAATTTTCAAAAAGGGCGATAAAAGTGATATTTGTAATTATAGACCAATATGCATTCAATCCACCATACCAAAACTATTTGAAAGCCTAATACTTGACAAACTTTTTGCCCAAATAAAACCTGTAATATCACCTTACCAGTTTGGATTTATGCCAGGTAGAAGTACACTTTCTAACTTGATTATTTATGAAAATTTTATAACCAATGCTTTTAAAGAAAAAAAACAAGTAGACTCTGTCTATACTGATTTTAGTAAAGCCTTTGATTCAGTTTCCCATAAAATTCTCATTTGGAAATTAGAAAAGCTTGGTATATATGGCAGTATATTAGCCTGGTTTGAAAGCTATCTTACTGGAAGACAACAAATTGTTAGAATAAAATCCTCTTTGTCGGAAAAAATTTATGCAACAAGTGGAGTTCCACAGGGTTCACACCTTGGCCCAATATTATTTATCTTGTTTATAAATGATCTGTCAAAAATATTTCATGATGTATTTATCTTACTTTTTGCTGATGACCTCAAAATTTTTAGAATAATTCAAAATATTTACCATTGCAACATTCTTCAAGATAATATCAACAAATTGTTAATTTGGTGTAATGAAAATAGACTTTACTTAAATATCTCAAAATGTCATATAGTTAGATTTTCTCGAATAAAAAATCCAGTGATCTTCAATTACAACATTGATAACAATATTCTGGAGACCTTAACACAAATTAAAGACTTGGGCATCACTTTTCAATCTAATCTTTCATTTGTTAACCACATAACAGAAATCTCTAATAAGGCCTTAAAAATGTTGGGATTTATAACTAGGCTAACTAGAAATTTTAACAATATTAAGTGTATAAAACTGTTATATTTTGCATATGTTAGAAGTCAACTTGAATACAATTCTCCCGTCTGGAACCCATATTACAATATACATGTACAAGCTGTTGAAAGAATACAAAACAAATTCTTACGTTTTCTTAATTTTAAAATGGGTATTCCAGCAATTATGTTGAACTACAATACTATTTTGAATGATATGAATATGCTTAAATTGTCAGACAGAAGAACTTTCACTGACTTGGTATTTCTGTATAAAATTCTAAATGATTTAGTTGACAGTCCGGTATTGCTCGAATTGATAAGCTTCCGGATTCCACTACGTAATACTAGAAGTCAGGATTTATTTCAGTGCAGTAATTCTGGAACTAACTACCATATGTATTCCTCTTTACCCCGAATACTAATGGAGGGAAACAATTATACCAAGTCAGTGGACATATTCAATTTATCTTTAAACAAATATAAAATATTGTTACGAAGGCAGTTCAGTTATGTACAATAAATACTGTATATTTCTTACTATTCATGTGTAAAAGCCCCGAAAAAGGGCGTTAATAAATAAATAAATAAAATACGAGTAACACCTATATACGAGTAACACCTATATACGAGTAACACCTATATACGAGTAACACCTATATACGAGTAACACCTATATACGAGTATACACCTATATACGAGTAACACCTATATACGAGTAACACCTATATACGAGTAACACCTATATACGAGTATACACCTATATACTGTATTTTTCTGGAAGTACAATCTACGGTACATTATTGAGGCCGTGGAAATAATTGAAAAAACTGGTGTAATTTTAGTGACTGAATATCCAATTACAATTCTTTGGACTGTAAAATGTGGTCGTATTGTTGATCTAGTTACTCTTTTATTGTTTACTATTAGTTTTCTACCTGTGAAAAACCACGGAAATGAGTTGACTTGTATAGTTATATGTAAGTAGGCGTATTTCAAATATTGAATTGAAATAATATTTTTGTGCTGAAATATATTTTAGGTAGGTACCAACTTAATCATTTGTCCGTATTTTAAATGATTATTTTTTTTTAATTTGATACTTTCCTCGAGACATCTATCGGTTCCTAAATTTACGAATAAAATTTTGTCGTACTGCAGACCCGTGAAAAATCATGGGAAGTCGGAATTCTCGGCAGATTCAAAACGAAACAACATAAATTTTGTTATGTGGGAATATCGTCCTTGATCTACCGGTTTTTTGGATAATATAAACAAGTCATAGTAGAATTTAAATCGGAAAGAAGAACAACAAATTTAATTAAACAAACTACATAGCTCTGGTTCGACTTATTTTACCTTTTATTGTACTTTTCCCAGTCTACTGTTTTTCCTTCTTGCATGGTGGAGTATTTTGTTTTTATTTTATTCCGTCTTTGATTTTATTTTTGGTTTTGTTACGCTCATTTATATGTTCTTTGTGAAAAAAATAACATGTAAAATTCATAATAAATAAAAATAAACCGAGGAACTAGCGTCAGTTATTTCTTCGGCAACGCACAATGGTGCTTAGTCAGAAAACATGCTAAGGGCCCGCCCGATATTTATACGCGGTTGACATTTGTCACATAAAAACGACCCGTTCTTGAGTTTAACAGATCGCCATCTGTGTTACCTCCCTCTTACAGCGTTCCTCCGGAATCTACTGAAGATATTCATATTATTATCTGTCTTTATGTTAACATGTTTAAATTATTCATCGCTTGTCTAGTGGGAGACCGTAGCCTGTGTCAGTTGGGTGTAGAGCACTGAACTTATAAATCGATAGAAATGTGTTGTAGACGTATCCGGGTACCGAAGTAAGCTCCTTTACTTATTTATTATCTCTAAATCCAGTCAAATAGGGAACTTTCACTGGATTTTTTTTTTCGAAAAAAAACGATAATTAACGTATTTCTATTTTATTTTTACGTTGACTAGTAAATTTAAACAAAGATTTAAAATGTGCCATTTTGGATTTGCTGCCAAAGCGCCATATTCGTTTTTATTCGTGAATTCGGCGGCGTTGACGTTACGCCGGGCAACATTGGTGACAGACGTCTTACCAGCCAGTGGCGTTTTATATGGCATAATGACTTGTAACCACTTGGAACCGTTTCGGAATGTGCAGTTTTTCAAATCAAAACTTATGAATGAAAATATTAAATTTACACATTTTTAGTACAATGATCAGAATCAGAAAAAAAATCTTTCACAAATTTGTAACGGTGTTCATGGTTTATGAAAATACCCCATTGAAGAATTTTTTTTTAAATATATAGATATTCTTTTTTGGTCGGATAATCAATTCATTTGCCGGATTGGGGTCGTGAAGTTAAATAACAAGTTTGGTTCTATGACAGTTGATCCCCCGACAGTTAGTCCCCCGGCATACTTATATACAATATGCAGACGGTTTAGGGAAAATACGGTGTACCTACTTGCACAAAATATAATTAAGTGTCCCCGGAGTGGTGTGTTTAGAGGATGTACCGCCGAATAACAAAAGTTTAAGACATATTTTTCAATCAAATGCGTCAAGGAAAAAACTACTTGTCTGTATACTGTATAAGTACAAAAAATACACTGTAAATAAATTCGTTTGATATCTATACCAACTTATTATTAGACGTATTTTTGAGGTCGATTTTAGATTTGAAAATGGTAAATAATGAACAAAAAAATGAAAAGGTATTCCCCGAACAATATCAAGTAAGCTACAAACCCGAGGTAATTAAGCGTCCTGGGAATAACCAAAATCATTAGAAATTCGACAGTCAAAGACGACTTAGTAACAAATGTAAGAAAACCCAAATAATTAAATAAAATCTTTGTAGACCACCCCTCTCCCCCATATGTTTTGTACATAAACCGTAGGTTAAGAATAATTTATACCAGTCTGAAGATGGCTTTAACAAGCTGAAACTGGTTACGGTCAAATCAATCCAAGTGGAAATAAGTTTTACGTTTGTTTTATTAAGTACTAGCTTTTGCCCCCGGCTTCGCTCGCATAGTATTAGGGGGTTCCCACTCCGCCTCCTCCGCCTTCCCTATCCAAACTCCCCCCCCCCCCCTCCCCCACTCCCCCCATCCCCCCTCACCCGCCCTCCATACCCGTTACATTCATTTTTCAAACAGCTTGCATGTCATCTATTAAGCGTAACAATCCAACACACGCAGTTTCGCATTTATAATATTAGTATAGATTAGTATTTTATACATATTTGATTTTAACTATCACGGGGATCGCCATAGTAACCTAAACAAATAACAAAATTATAGAGCACGTCAAATAATTACTTATAGTTACCAAGCAACGATTTGTTTTGCTTTTTGTCTGGACAAATAAACGTTTAATAAATCAATTTCATGAAGCCAGAGCTTATTCATAATGCCAGATCTTACCAATACATACATCCTATATAACTCGCAAATAATGTAGCTTTCTATTAGTTAAAGAATTTTTATCCATTCAGTATTTTTTGCGTGAAAGAGCAAACATCCATACAAACTTTCGCCTTTATTTCTTTTAAATCAGTATGGATCTTTCTAGGGATTTTCAGGTGTTCAGTGGTGTTGAGACGTTGAGACCACGACACCGTGGCTTGCTCCGTCTGACAGATCGCAGCATCCCATCGTGGTTATTATTATTTATGGAAATCTGCCCGACCATTAGGTATTCATGTAAGAGAAGAGGTCTCTCCCTGGCAGGCGTCAATCTTGCTTTATGTTCCCATTACCGATTTGATGGGGGCAACGAGAGGTCAACGCGGTCCAACCGTCCAACGGTCCAGCCACCGTTCTCATTTCTAAGCGATCTAATTTTCAAACCAAAATAATATGATTTTGCATATTTCAGTAGTGCATCACGTTAAGAATAACGAAGGATTTAGAAATGTATAATATTTTATGACCGGTCAGTGGCTGAGTTGGCATCGCGTTTGGGTCCCACCCAGGGTCTGGCTAAGTCCTCCATCACTGTGGTGGTAGTAGGAGATTTTGAAATATGGTCGGGTTATTCGTAACCCGGGAATGTTTGTCTTTCTTTTAAGGATTTTTTTTTAAATTAGAAAATATGCCATATGATTTAGAGGGTCTAACCAGAGAAAACCAGAAATATATAATTTTTAAATCAGATTTTAGACGTATTGACTCTTTTCCACAAAAAATTATAAATTGATTTCGAAATATTGTTCTTTTATCTAGTAACGCACGTTTTAAATTTTGAGAAAAAATGTTTATTTTTAGAATAATAAGGTTACATATACCACAGGTCGTTGGCAGATTTGTTAAATTTTCAAAAAATATTTTGTATTACACAATACCCATTTCAAAACATATAATCATGCAGTAAAATAAATCAGTACATTATCCGGGTATCGCATCTTTTAGAATTTTAATTTTAGTTTAAATAAAATCATTAAAAAATATATTCGTACATGTGTTTCTTGACGAAAATTGGTCCGTTTGTGTATTTATTTGCGCACTTACAAACCAATATATTTCAGATTTATTTACATTCTTATTTAACTTAGACATTATTGAAAAATAGTTAATACTTATAATCAAAAAATAATTACAAAAAGTACATAATTTTAATAGTTTTATCATCACGCCTTTCAGCATTTTTGGATGTAGGTTTAAATTAAAGCAACTTTGGAATGGAATAAAATCGATATTGAGTTTTAATTTTAAAAAGCTGGTACGGAGAATACTTAATCTTTCTTATTGGAACCGACCTGTACGATCGTAAGAACATCTTTCGACGATATATGGATTTTCGGCCGCTGGCTGGTTAAGCGCCCTTAACCTCAACACGGGCTTGTGAAAGTGAGGTTAAAAATTTAAATGTAAACAATAATACCATGTGATGAAACAATAAACAAATGTCTTGTTAAGTAGAGCATATTTTCCTGGTACCTTAACCTGTAGTATGTAGGTACTTGTACACGACGTATACAAATGATCCGTGCAGGATTTTGACCTTGCGTTCGGTGTCGGTGTCGGTTCACTATAATGGCACATATTCGTGTCACTAACCTGCGGTTCGCGAGAATTTATGTTCGTAATACGGAAACCTTTTCCTCGAGCCAGATTGCGTACCGTTTTATGGCCACCCTGAACCTAGGTTTTTTATTCGCGAATGCAAAGGCTCTTCCGCTTTCGAAAATACAGTCGCTCTCGAGTAACTAAAGCCTTTTGATCGTAATGCGTTTTACTAGCCGGGTTTTATTGCGCCATTCATTATGCCGGATCGTTTAGCTTTTTCTTGTTTGATAAAGTGGCGCTGGGAATAGTGGGAAACCGGTGCGCGGTGGGTGCCTAACATCTACTGGTTTCAGAGGTGTGGCGATAATCTCACCTGCCCCGGGGCATCTTTTACCCCTCTGCACTAGCAATCACATTCTTGTAATTTTATTACGAAACATTTGATTCAATCTAAGATCTATATGATGATGGAAAAAGATGGAAAATGCAGCTATCTTACCCTAACGTGAAAACATTTTTCTATCGATTTTCGTGTTTTTTAACTTTATATTACCTCTGTCATAAGTCACCCCAAGTGGTTCGCTTCGTTTGGTGACTTAGCAGGGGTGCCTGGGTTCATGAAGTGAGGATTGTCCAGGTTTTAGCGGCGGATGTGTCTGCCCCCTGCGGCATGGCGGGCCGGATCAAGAGGGGCTGGTTGAGGGAGACCCATCGCCTTGCACCGCAGTTGGAGGGATGGATTGTCACTCCTGGATACACTGACCTGATTCCTACCCACCCCTCGTACCTTTTTCCTTCCCAGAACTTCCTTTCCTTTCCTTCCTTAAAAAGACCTTCCATACAGAATCCCCTAAGATGACATAGGCCCTGAGGGAAATTATTTTCTTTAGGGCCTCCTGTGTGGAAAAATATATATATATATATATATATGTATATATATTCGCTCTACGTTATAATTAACAAACTGGGACTCCCCCACTCCAAACATGGTGCCCTTTCCCTCTCTATTTTCCATTATGTACCGTCTTTTTCATTCTTAAACCTGCTTTATTTGGTGATATTTTCTGTGAATAAATTGGTGTAGGTAGATTATGCTGCCGTTATTGCCGTTATTGTATATCTGCGCCTGTCGTGTGTTGATGTCAGTTTATGTTTATTAATTACCTAATTAAAAACACGAACTACTATTTATTAGTTATTATAACTACTTAAATATAAGCCTAATAGGCGTTCATAAATTATTTTGATGTTTGTACGTGATATTCGCTAATTTTTCCGCGACTAACATCCCTTAACGAGGATTGCGCGGCAAACGTGTTATCACCTCGTTAGCGTTGGCGTAACTACTTTAGAGTGTTTTAACACAAGCTCGTTAAGTTTTTTAAAATCTGTTAAAATATGTCGTGTACCGCCGATTTAACACGCGTTAGGCTTCCGCAAAAGATACAGAATCACCCTTATGATAAAAGTTAACTTGTAACTACTTAAGGATGTATCTCGATGAGGCCGTATTTTTTATTTTGTTAAATTTTCAAGCCCAATAGTAATCTTTCTTATAAAATATATATTTTCAATTTGAAATCATGGGTTCCTTTGTGCCTCCTCTTGGCGGCGCCCCGGGCTGCCACCACTTTCGCCACGTCACTGACCGGTGCTACCGCCGGTCGCGGTGTAGGTAGGACCCAGCGAGTTGTAGAGGAGAACTCCGTAGTTCCAGGGCGTAGCATCGTTGTAAACAACTCGGGTCGAGCTTAAAAGCTTTCACGTGCTTCACGGGGGCCGAAATTATTTCGATAAAAGCCTTTTTTTATTAACAGCAGTCGGTTTGGCTTATCCAAAACAAACACAAGGCTTACACTCCCCTTGTTAAACTGACACGATACTTTAACTGTGCCTAATGATGTAACTATAGCAAAGGAAAAGCATCGTTAACATGCCTCACTATACCTGTCTATGAACAACGTCACAATAAGTAGATTTGTACTTCCATGCTGAAAGCGCGGTATACGACTCTTTTAAAATAGAGCAAAAATCTCGCGGGGTTTGTCTAAAATAGCTTTTAAACTTTTAAAATAACTGAAAAAAACTGTTAAAAATAATTTTTGGAACATACTTTGCGATTTTTTTCTGTCGAGAGAATTTCATATAATTGCCGTTTCAGCATGGGGAATGTATAGATATTATCTTCTAGAATAACATATATATTTTTAAGCGCTTTAAAACGTCAACCGAGCCTGAATAGATAACTGTTAGAAATTTTCTGTGTGCGTGTCCGTAAGCCCGAAGTAAACTCTATTTTTCCTTAATTCTGGTGAAATTAATCAAACATATGATATCATCATGCCATTAATAAACATATTATTATGATCAATTTCTTTGACTTTTTGGGTTTGGGGATCTTAAGCTCTTCTGTTAACTGGCGATGTCAGTCTTCGTAGAGTTATTGGACCAATGAATCCACAAGTTACCTTCCCAGTAACTCCACAGAGATCAGTAGTTGTTCCTTTACATTGCATAATATATTATGTAATTTACTTAAAAAAATATATAGTATACAAACAAATTCATTCGCTTCATTCCTAAGTACAATCCTCTTAGCGAGATGTATTATGATGTTGTTATTTAGGGATTAAATATATGTTTCTTTATTCAGTTAATCTTAAGTAATGTAATATCAACTCTTAATTGTCACGTATATCCGCGATTATGAAAACATTCTCATCAAATAATATAAGTAACCTTCCTAAAAGAATCACCACCATATTCGTTCAGATATTGTTACAAAAAATCTGTTAAAAATATCATCTTGGAGGAATAGCTATCTTATTTTCTGTCGGCATTCATATTTTCTCCAAAGGGTTTCACGACCAAATCAAGACAGCACACAAAGTGTGCGTGAATGAATTTATAAGGAAATACATATTGAAATCAGAATATTTTTGGTCCCGTCTCCACACGTATCAGAAATATTTGCAAACGCTACCTATATTTCTATCTTTTTGATTAGATTTTTATGGTTTGTCAAATTCTTCACATACCCACAAAAACTAACCTACTGTCTATGTTTGACTTTCAATTTTACATATTGCCCGGTTACTTTACTTTAAGTTAGGTAAAAAAATGTATATTTTTTTTACCGTTTGTGTTACACCCATATAACAGTTTTTTATTAATCTAAAATTATGTTTAATATCTTTATTTTTTTACGAACTGTGTGGCACTCTCGTTTTTTCGTGCGTTACGCGTGCTATTTTAAATTAAATATTAATGGAACCGTCCACCATTTAATTAAAACGCATTTTCTTACGTTTTTTACGATGGTCTGTGTAAAAACTGCTACTTTTTTTTTAATTTTGCCCACACTGTCGTGTTTTTTTTAAATTTTTTTTTTAATCTGAATTAAATGTAAAGTAAACATGTGTTTTCGTGAACATTTTTTTAATCAAAAATCCAATGTTCAGAATAAATATTATTTATCTTTTTAAATCGATTTTACATTAAATTTAACAATTTTTCGAATTCTTTGTTTCCAATCTATAAAAAAAACATTACTTCGTTTTTAACCCAGTACTGAAAAAAAAATTCATGAATAATTTATGAAACCTTCATACGTAATCTATTATTCCGTATCAGGGTAGCATAAAACGTTAAAGCTCTTCGTTCCGCGATAGTTTCCAACGCCCACAAATACATTGCGCTCGAACTGCACGTCCCCTGGGGAAAAGTGTTTTTTTCCCCGCGGACCAAATATTAGACAACCATTCCAACGGCATAGTTTCGGGACGCATGCAGTGGGAATGGGCGCGCAAGACCAAGTGTTTTTTCCCCGTGGACCTAATATTAGACGACCATTCCAACGGCATAGTTTCAGGGCGCATGCAGTCGGAATGGGCGCGCAAGATCGGCACGCACCGCACTCGGGATTCAAGGGACGTGCGGTGTATAATGTCGGTACGTGACCCGGGTGGCGAGTGCGCCAGTTAGCCGTTGTTGCCCGTGGAAATTCGACCTTTTCCGGTTCTGCTACCCCGGTAGCTTGGTATATAATTTCTAGTTCTTCGTAGCGGTCGCGGGAAGCTTACTTTATACAAACATCGTTGTTTCAAGTGACTGGAAATTGTTATTTCACCTATGGGTTCTAATTAATGTATAATGATCACTATTTTTAACATTTTTTCTAGACATCGAATAATAATTAATTTGTAGACTGTAAAATATTAGAAATAACACTAAGTTGGTTTTTGGGCATGTAGATGGGCGGAGAAAGAAGTGTCATGATACCATACTCGTAGAAGCCATGTGAATGGAAGAACACGTCGAAGGCGTCCCAAATTATTCAGATACTTGAGTCCGATCAGGTCAAGAGTTGAAATACCTTCAAATAGTAATAAAATAGTAGGAGATGATGCATGAATATGATTGAAGCAAGATAATATGTGTGCCAAAACAAGGTGTGTAATACTCTTTTCGATTAAACACGACATTAAAACAAAATAAAAACATATTTCAAATAGCGAATTAAAATAATTTCCTGGTTAATAAATATTATATTACTAGATCCCGGACCATTCAAAGAAACCAATTGTTTCTCCCTGCATGCCCATTCTCATGCGTCCCAGATCCCCTCCCGCCTCCCCTACCCTTCCTGCATTTCCCTTCCACCTTCCCCGCCTTCCCCCGAACTCCACCCTCTTCGTTACCCTCCCCCTCCTGCCTTCCCTCCCTGCTGCTAAAATATATGAAATACACACATTTTCAAACCACTAGCGCACCAACTGTAGTTTTTTTATACAAATTTCATAACGCCAGAACTTATCTTATAACTTATAGATATAGAAACACTCCATTGCTAAAATGCAATGTTCTGTAAAAATCTTAAGTCAATCCATCGATTACTTTCCGAGTTTTGCGAACGCAAACACACGGAACCTAAATTTGTATATATGAAGGTACTTTATCACTCGATATCGTCGATATGTAGGTACTTTATCGCTTGTCTGAGTTCTTGACACTTCGGTTCCTATTTTTAAAATGTCAATTTTATGTTATGTTATATTGTGGATAGGTATTTCATTGTTTGAACTTATGGCACAATCAGTTTAAATTTTGAAAATGACGCTTAAATTCAAAACAAATCCGAATTTATTGAACCTGAGTTACAATCACTCACAGACAAACCCACAACCGATATTATATTGGAAGTACTTCGAGTTATCATAAATTTGACCTATTTTATAGTTCGGTGATTTCTCTGCCTTTTCAGACGAAACGTTTTGGCGAATAAACAAATAAAATAGCACCTCCACACACCTGTACATAATATAAAACTGTACCTCCGCCGTAATTGTAAGCGGAATCGTGCGAATTTTATTTTCTGAATAGAAACCTCGGGGCGTGCTACGCATGGAAATGGTTAGCTGAACGGAACAATTCTCGGGCCTTTCACGCACTGATACCGCCGCGCCGCTATCTTGTTAATCTTAACTGCCGCCTATACTTGCTCCACCTTCGCCGGGCACAAAAACTTTCCCGGGGCCCATTACTTATCCCGTGCTAGTCCTCGTGCGGGGTGCGGGCCGCGTTAATAGCGGCATTACGCCTCGCCCCCTGGAACCTCGCGCCCGGTGCACAGCGGCTCTACGCACTACGCGGTCAGCGTGGAAAACTACCTTTTTACCATCGATTATCATCAGCTTTCAAGAAATGATTACTTCAATGGAGACGTTATTTTAATTTCTGCTTTTTAATGGTGCCATTACTGAAATAATGAAGCCTCAATTTAGTATTTGATTTTATAGTTTTCTTCGTCGGTGTATTTCTCACACACCTATAAATTGACTGCTTGGTAACAGATTTGGAAACGTTGTCGATATTTAAGCCCATTTGTTTCATAGAAATTCACGTGTGACACAGTTATCACATGGCCATTCAGCGCCATTTAGTTTTTTTGACATTTGAATGGTCCCAGTTAATCGCGAATTCTAGATGCGTTTCAGCTTTCAATCAAATTTTAAGCTGACAAACTAGACAATACGATAGTTGACCTCTTCTGCTGATCACAATGTTGCCCTCTTCGGCTGATCACAATTGGTTCAAAGCCTGAAACGGACTTAGAATTTTAATAAAATGAAACAATGTAACTTTGTATAAACCACTTATAAAATGTGCAAATCCGACCGGTTTCGGAACAAACGTTCCTTCGTCAGGGAATGCTTATACTTATAATTTTAACTCTTACAAAAAAACTAAATTGGTTTTTGTTTTGTTTTTGAATTTTTTATTTGTTTGTACGTAATTTTTTTCATACATCTAGTAGGAAAATATAAAAAAATACAATTTCCAAAGTATAGTAAAATTTACAAATATATTTTAAGAAAAAAAATATTACTAGACATAAATACATAATTATATAATATAAGATAACTACGTATGTGCCTAAAATAATATTGGTAAGTATGTTACAAATCAAAAAATATTTTTTACATATAATGCACACATCCTACGAAAAGTGCTAAGACTTAAGGCTTCCTTTGCGGCATTTGGCAGACTGTTATAAAGTTTGTGCACGATAGTTTATTTTTGGGAAGCCTAAAGTCTCCGCGTCTTCTCGTAGGATAATTGTGAACATTTTCTTGAACGGCTCTGAATGGCTTTTTAATGACGATGTTACATTTAAATTTCTGTCAGAAACGAATTCTTCAATCCACTCCATTGTGAATACATATTTTTCCTATGGTTATTTTTATTTTATTTTATAATTTATTATATATTTTACACTGGTTGCATATTAATTTTATATTCTATTTTTTTATTTGAAAAGAGTATATCGTCCATATTATAATTACGCAGTTTTTTAACTCGTACTATAATACACACGTTGCTGTGGCTAACGCAACACAACATTTATAACCAACGCCATCTGTTAAATCAAATCCACGCCGCCCGCTTGCCAGCACGCTGCCCGCTGCCCGCTTTCCAGCCCGCTCCCTTTATTTATATATTTCAACCAATTTACACAAAACCTTGACAAATTATATACCTAAAAAGTTTCCTCATGAATCACTCTATCTATTGGTGAAAACCTCATGAAAATCCGTTGCCTAGTTTAAAAGATCTAAGCGCACAGACAGCGGGAGCGACTTCATTTTATACTATTTAAAGATACCCTGTACTCGTACTTGCTCGATCATTGTTAATTCAACAAATGGTTAAAAACAACTACCGTATTCTTGCAGAAGCTCACTAGGCCGTAAATAAATACTCGCACATAAACAAATATGGTTTGTAATCCGAAAAATAAATAGTGTAAAAATAACAACACTTTTTGAAAACTTAAATTTACACTCAAATAATTTTTACGAAAGTTGGAATGGATCCTTAAAGTGATGCTTTAATTATGCACACTAATAAAATGGTTTTAAGGTCAGTAGTCCAGGAAAAAGTCGAAATTCGAATCCACGCCTCTTTTTGGGAGGAGGTTAAAAATACTTGAGAAAAAGCTTTTGGAAAGGTTGGAAAAGATATTTGAGAATTTTTTTACAGGTTGATTTCGTAAAGGTCCGCAAAAAACATTAACTCCTTTTTTATGCATTGTTTTTTGTAAAAATAAGGAAATTTAAAATTGATTTAACGGAACCAAGCGATGCGGAGTCTAGGACGTCTATTCCCCGTCGCAGGCGGGGCGTAACTGATACGAAATGGGTGTGCCAAGTTTGTAGTCCTTAAGGTGGACGGCATAAGGTTCGCTTTAAAAATCGAGTGCCGGGCATATTGATTGATGTCAAAAATAACAACGAGAAAATGTTTATTTTATTTTATCTTTTAAGTTCGGGCGTAAATATCATTGTTTTGCGATTAATATAAAAGAAACTGAATGTGCCTCATTAAATATTAAATTCATATCCGTAAAGGGGTTTATAAGTAGGGGAGTTTGCTCTTAAAAGTGTTTTTTTATAGACCTAAATCCTACTTTATATTTTTCTAGGCTTATTAAAAGACTTAATAAAAAAATAACTTATAAATATACCATCTATATAATACTTCTAAGCGATCAAATATTCAAAACAAAAACAAAAAAACATGATTTTGTATGATTTTGCATTATTTCGCATGGCTTCATCTTAATAATGTTCTCGTTCTCCAGAGAAGTGAATTTCAGGAACCGAATAAAGTAATAATAAATATCTAGTGTGCTGTTTATTACTTCCTGCAAACTTCGTTTTTGTTTAGGGTCCATACACAGTATGGCGGGAACGCACGCCAAACTTCTTCCCGTATTTATAATTAAGGACTTATCTTAAGGGAGTACACGGTACAAGCATCTTGTTTCAGTGTAATTCCTGTTTGCGAAGCCTCTTACGCAACTCCTGTAATTTAGCTTAGATTGATTCAATAGACTTTGTGCGTAGGTACTACAAAACATTCCCCATAAAACCACCCCTTTCTTGTCTTTCGAGGGTTGGCTTTCTGCTGAACCACCTTTTCACCCATATCGTTTAGCTAAATTGATTTTGAATTAAATAGTTTTGTCAAAGCGGCTTCCTGATTATCTGAATTGAATTATTAATTCAGCTTTTATTCAAAAGGAATTTAATTAATAGTATCTTTATTAGTTATTACTAAACCTCGATAACTAAATCCTTGTATTTAAAAATATTATAACTATAACTCACGGAAATATTTTTTAATTCTATCATATTGAGACAACTAACACTGAAAACACAATTCAAATATAAGCGTTATATTATGTCATCATGCATCAGGTAAAAGTACAAAATATCTAATTATTATTATTATTGTCAAAAACAAGGCTTAGTACCTGCCTAGCGATAATTAATCCAGAACAATGGATCAAATATATATTTTTTTAATTTTTAACTTTATGAGTAAAATCTCTAATTATAATATTTAATTAAATGAAGACAATATTAGCGAAACTAAAGATAGCAGCCAACAATATGTGCGTTAAGAAAATGAAGGTAATGTTGGTAGTTCTTAGTCGAAGTAAGTAAGCCATGTAAGCAAAGGGTCCTGGGTTCGAGTCCCAGTCGAGCCAATATCTTTTTCTGATTTTTCTGTTTCCAGATTTTCGATTGAGTTTCGCTAATATTGTCTTCATTTAATTAATGATCAAATATATATAAAGAATCTGTGTATGGCTTCTTCTTGAATTATGTTTATTTTGTGTAAAAGGAATTAGCCGTGATGAATGTATACCTATTAAAAAAAATAATAATACAGTAACTCGCGCAACATTTTAATACAGACGTAACATTTCGGTACAAATTCTCCCAAAGTTTATAGAAATATTCTTCCATCCAAGATAGTACTTTCTTATATGAATTATATGGTAATATTTTCGTAGTATACTGCAACCCAGACTTTATAACGCAGTCCGTATTCTATGCAATGCTGTCAAAGAAAGTTTTGAATTTTATATTCCCAACCTTTTCCGAGATAAAGTGGTTCTGGGTTCTGGTTGATAGACGTCTGCGAATGGCTCAATTTAAAACCATTGCGAAGATAGTTTCCAGCCGAGCTTTCAACGTGTTTTCAATTAGGTTGTTACCGCTGACTACTCTCAAAAGCGACAAAACATGTTAAATATTTATAGAAATTAAAACTTCCACCGGCGCCGCATTAAGTTCTGAACCGATCCCAATATTCATTCCTGGATTTTCTCTCCCCTCGTATGTAGGTATCAGATCAATTCCCGTCATTAACAAGTTGGATACTAAACTAGTTAGAATTGGATTCGGAATGATTTCAAGTTTGCCGATAGTTTTCTTTATCGGGCTTTTGTTTTAATTTATTGACTAACAAACTGAGAGCTTCTTCCCATTAATTCGCCTTTATTTTTAGCCCATTCTGTTATACAATTTGGGTTATTGACATTGAAATTAATGTCGCCAATCAATCAGGCCTTTTAATCTTCTTCTGTCGTTTCGGAAATAGGAACGGACAAATAAAACACTCCGAGAAAGCGACCCTACATCTTCGTCTGGGGAAAGTTTTCCCATTGCTTGTCCTCGAAACTTTGAGATTATCTCTCAATCATTTTATTGACAAATTTATTCACACATTCGCCCATTGAGTACAGTTTATTATGGCCTCATTCGATTGGAAACCGAAAGTTGGAATGGATCCTTAAATTTAATGAAAAAAATCATGATTTGTGCGAGTGTTTTTTTTCTGTAATCCTTCAAAATATCTGTCATAGATAAATAAATTTATAGGTTTTCAGCGTTTTTATTCATTTCCTCGAGCAATTTTTCCTTCCAGCTCGATTCACAAGAGAAATAAAACTTAATTTACATCTTCCAGAAGCATGTGTCGCCTGGTCTAAATTCTAAACCTGAACAATTTATTCAACAGTGATGTTGTTGATGGATGGATGAAATGTGCCTGCGTAATCTTTTGGACGCAACAACTTGTCATATTCAAGGTACAAACAATGTGTTTTCCACACATTTATACTGCCTGTAAGCTGTAAGTGACACTTTGGACTCTTACACAAAGTGCCTTATCGAAGAGATCTTCGAACCCATTTGATTTAAGGGGAAGTTAGAGTGAATTATAGGCCTACGTAAGTATTCGAACCTTTTAGTCTAAGAAATATGTAGCTACCGATTGTAAGGTTAAAACATTTTCTTCGTTGGTTTTGTTCTTTCTATTTACGCACTGAGCTGCACTTCAAAGAGGCAGGGCTGCAAAATAAAGTTTCAGGTTTAAAAGGGTCTGAGCAACGAATGCATGTTTTGATCAGATGACGGTTAAGTAATGTGCATTTTGCTGAGGGTTCCGGTGCTCGGAAGTGGCGTGGTCTGGAGTCTGTAAGAGCGCCGGACATATAAAACAGCTACTCGGAACGGCGTCATTACGTTTACGGTCTGCAATTACATTTTATGTAGTGAGTGGCTTTGGAGCTCTGTGTCGATTTTCGCTGGTTTCTTTGTCTTTTCCCCTCTGTGATTTTCAATTGGTGCTCCGCCGGCTCGGTGATGGGAACGATTCGCATTTGACAGCGAATAATGCCCTGGCAATTATTTACAATCATGGAAACCGTAACCGACTTCATGAATCCTCTACACCTACAGTACACAGTCAAAGTCACTACAACTACACGAATTCGTCTTGTTTAGGTAAAGTGCCGCGTTAGTACAAAGTTAAGACATTATTTCGCTTCATTTTACGAGACATAAATATTACACCCGAGAAGTTGTGATAGTTTATTGGTTCGATTCATTTACTGTTAGGAACTTGAGACTGCCGTATTGTTTGAGATCGAAAACAATGTTAGTATATAAAAAAGGTCTCTTTTGGCTTCACTGCAGTTAACGTGTATATTTTTAGGTCTATTGTATGTATATAAGCTGTTTGTTTCTTACAAATAAAAAAAAAATTAAAAATAAAAACGTGCCATGCAAGGTTGTCCAGGGTCGCTTCGTTATCACTATCACTTATCACCTATCATCCGAGAGTATGCGTGATGTTAATAAAATATATTGCATTTTATTCCATCATCCCAAAATCAGAGTAAAACCTTAAATATAAAAGGTCATACGAAAGGTAAAAATATACCTAACATTTAGATGCGCTCTAATATTTTTCATGCTCTACAATTTTAGTGAGACCATCCGAAGAGGCCTAAACGCGAGAGTGAGCTATAGTCATTCCAGAAAGAGATTTGACGTGACGTTGTCATTCTAATATCTTACGGCTTTTTGATTGGAGAAAGAAGATTTTTCGTCAATGACGTACGTACGATCTGGGACAATTATGGACACTCGCCGTTCCTCACCTAGACTCTTATATTTTTGAAGTGAAACTTCTTTATGCTCATTGTGATTTGAAATTCTGATGAAACGAAAATGACGCATTACAGTACCTACGAAGCGTCAAACTGCGCTCGTTGACCGCTTTGATTATGACATCATTTTTCAAGGCTCATTGGTTGAGATTGTTTTCATGAAGTTTCGCTTCTACCGTGTGTGAACTGCACTCGATTTTCTTGTTCCCGAATCAAAGGAAATGAGGTAAGATGGTCGCAGATCGATTTAAATATGGTAGGTACTGGTGCCGGACACACGCTAACACTACACGACCAAAAATAAACCAAGCAACAACTGCGTGATATCAAGATAAATAGTGTACCATTCTGGCGTTAGAGTAGTTTTGAGTTTAGGCTTTATTTTATAGCTAGGTTAATATTCAGCTTCGCCAGTAATAATTTAAGTGCCTACAGAAACTTAACCTCTCAACTCGGGTGTTATTTGAATAATCTTCGCCTCACCGTAACTAACCATTAGATAATATTATAATATTTCACGAAGATCAAGTAGTCTTGTATTATGTAGTTTTGGAACGGTGACGGCCACTTAACTCGATTAAATAGATAGAGCTTTTAATAATAATAATAATAATAACGTAGTATTTATATAGCGCAGTTTTGTGATGTTTCACTTCAAGTGCGCTTAATTATAATAAACTTAAAATTAACCTACAGTGTTCCTTACGAGTCCTTAAAAAATTAATTAAATAATGTGAAATAACGAATATACAAAAATATACAAAGCAATTCCTAAAGAACAATATTAACAACAATAGTGAGTGCTGTTTTGGCACAGGACAATATATAATGATAAACCATCACGGTGCCATTCAACAAGAATCATTTAAACTAAATTATATAGAACAGGAGGCAGTTAACATTTAGAAATAATACAAATTCAGAGTGCACATAAAACTATAGTAAGGAGGTAATCGAAACCGGTGCACTCACCCAAATTCGAAATTAGTATTGAACCAATGCTGTTATTATTGTACCAATGTTATTGTTATTATTAATGCAACCATTGTGTTGTGTGATTTTATTCTAATATAAGTGTAGGTATGTTCACAGTATAATAAATTGACGTAAAATTACTGCCTCAACACAGGCTAGCCTAGTGAGGCAGGGTACGAGAAACCTAAATTTATAATTATAAATCTCTGTTCTTTAAGTACCTACTGTATATATGTATTTTCTTTTCTGTTATTAACTTTTGTGCTTATGCAACTTTTAAACTGTACTTTTACTGTACTTATGATGTACTTTTTGTTTTTGTAGTTATAAATCTTAAATTTTTTTGTTCAATAAAGATTATTATTATTAAATAAACGTAAGTCAGACTAATTCAGGTTTACGAATAATCCAAATAATTATCACCTCTGTCCCAATCATTTATTTATCAATAATCAACATCAAACCGTATTAATAGCTTTGCGTCTGTCATACACACTCGATTCATAAATAGATCCCAACGGAAGTGCTGCCATCTATATTATTAATACGCTAAAAAGGCTACTTTTGTAATTCGGTTTCGAATTCAAGAATTCGTCAAAGGATGGCGCCACTTACGTTAGCAGGTCGCACGAGGACGTGCCCCACTAGGTATAAGTAGTGTAAATTTATAGAATTTAAAGAGTGACCGTAATCTTAAGAGTTGTGAATAATAGTATCACGCGGCTATATATTATTACATATGACGTAATTGCCTGTCAGGATTACGTTTTCCCGGTGACTAGCTTTCACTGGATCACAGTGGATCCGAGCAATCGGCAATTTTTTGGAACCAGTTATCGGATTATAAAATGGTCACCAACACTCAAACTGGGCGAAGCCGAACTAAAAGCCGCCCGCAGGGCCTAGTAGCAAAAACCAGCACAATGAGTTTTTAACTGCTAGTTATGTATTAACGGCCTAGTGGGCTTTTACATGAAAATTTTACATTTACTTAATTTCAGTATTTGAGTATACATAAATATAGTTGTAGTATTCGTAAGAAGTGATTATCTATGCTCTACGAAAACCGTATTTTAGTTAAGAGTAGATCACTCTATCTCCGCAAGATGTCACTAGTATATCTTTTCGACGGATCGCGTTATACATTCTCCGGGCACTCTTGTCTTTGTTCATCCGTTCCACATATCCAAACCATCTGATCGTCCCAATTTTGCTTATCCTATCTGAATCTCCAATTTTATAAAACGCAGAGGCGGCTTTAGTGGTCCACAAGTGGAAGGTCATTTAAAAAAAAGATATTATAATACAACACAGTTTAAATACTTACGATAAAATTCATTTCACGTGGGTACCTCACGAGTTTGAGAGTAAAATTACATTATTTAATATAGTAAATTATTTCATGCGATAAGCGTTCAATATGCAAAATCAACCTATGTTTAACAAACCATCTCTTTCAGACGCATAATTTCATCATTTCTCACCCTCACGGCAATGACCCAAACTGTCTTCAGAATCCGAAAATATTTTTATTAGGCGACATAGTGCCACCTCTTTTATTGTATGACGCGTAAAGAGACGGAAACATGATATTGGGACATTTCGTAAATTGACCCAGCCAATCGCAGTGCGTGAAAAAGAAAAAAAAGAAAAATCGCAGTGCGTGCGTTTAGAAGAAAGCTTTAGATGTCACTACTTGCCGCTGCCGGCTATCTCGCGGTAGATTTCAAATACGTTAGAATAATACCAGTCGTTTTGATTTGCATAATATTATGTTTTCCTATCATCTTATAATTTTGGGAGGTTCTTGACCAATTGACCTGTGGGAAGGACTGCCACTGAATAAAACGGTAGTATATGGTTTTACCTCACATACGCAGCAGGGATCAATTTCTACACCATTCAGTCTACTTTCATCCTTCCTCTGCCAGTTCCATGCCTCTTCATCATGCATCAGTACTGGTACCAACTGGCAACCAGCACTTCACTGTGGACTGCTAAAAATATAAATGAACCCTAAATTGAAACGAATTTACTTCCGTCACCAAATTTAGTTTCGTCCCTTTCTCAAGAGACAGTAATAAGTGAGGGTGCCCACTTAGGGAAGAAATTTATATTCTTTTCTTAAAAAATGATACATAATGTAACGGACGAAATCCGTCGACGGTCCTTCTCTTGCTTGATGTTTCCAAGCCTCTTTGTGCGATTGAAAAGTTTCTCCTAATAAGCTTCCTTGTATACCCAAGATTAACGAACTATATGAAGTATCTACAAGTCTGCCCTACTTAAATATTATATATTTTCGTCACAAGAGAGAGTCTAATACTGTAAATAAAACAAAAATATCAACGGCATCGTAGTCAAAGCTACCTGCTTTGTTCGAAGATTTATTCGCTTTTAGTGCGTAAGAAACTAAAGCGTCGAATAAACTTACTCATCATCTAAAAAATATTTTTAAAAACTTTAAATATTTCGAAGCTAACCTTGAAACTCATTTCTTCAGAAGCACCTACCCATCGTTCCTAGCATCTAAATTTTCTTTTGGCAATCTTGTTCAACTTTGGATCTTGCGTGTTTTATTTTTAATTCTTGACCGCGTAGTCTAAAAATGTGGTTCCACAACAACTCAACAAAGGCATTTCAACACCCCTTTGAAAAGTCATTAAAAATTAAAAATAGCCCATAACCTAAACTAACATAACCTATTTAACCATTTTTTTCATTCCTTCTATTGACTTTTCAAAGGAGGTGTTGAAGTTGTTTGTTGTTGAGTTTTCCGGTCATCCAAAAATGTTACTCTTTAACAGCCCGTAACATGTTTATGTAAATACATCGTTTGTTTAATCTTTCTAAGTATGTAAATGGTTTTAGAGTAAGTAATTTAATTATAATAAAATGAAACAATGCAACTTTGTATAAACCACTTATAAAATGTGCAAATCCGACCGGTTTCGGAACAAACGTTCCTTCGTCAGGGAAAGCTTATACTAATTTGACAGTTTAGAACAATGTTTTATTAGGGTAGGGGTGGAGCCGTTGTTAGTTAATAATGTAGATTGGGTGGGTTAAATTATTATTGTTATTGGATTGATTAAACATTGTTCTAAACTGTCAAATTAGTATAAGCTTTCCCTGACGAAGGAACGTTTGTTCCGAAACCGGTCGGATTTGCACATTTTATAAGTGGTTTATACAAAGTTGCATTGTTTCATTTTATTATAATGGATAACCACAAAGTAATAGCTACATTCAAAAATATAATTTAATTATAGTTCAAGGTTATTTTCTTTTCTTTTACAGCGCTTTTGAGATGGTTTTCCACAAAAATTTAACTGCTTTCACATTTTTTTGTAGACTTCCCTGTGATATCTATCTCTCATGGATTCATTTAAATGTCTATTTTATGATTATTTCTTAGTGAGCTTGAATAAATACAAATAAATAATTTAATCGTGTTTCCGAATATCGTATACACTGCCACGCATATTTAAATATATTAACATACTCGTACATACTAGGCGGTAAATTTAATGAAAACAATTAATTTACAATCATGATAAAACACAATTCTAGTCTTAAATGAAATCATTAAATTAATAATTTTTGGAATATTATAATAACGTATTAAACATATTAAAATGTACACTTAAAAAATTGCTAGCCTTGCAACGGGTTTTAGTATGATATATTTTAGTTAAGTGACAACGTACAAAACGACGCTACGTGATGGATGTCCTCTCTGCCCACCCCTTCGGTGATACAACACGATGGGTTAAAGAGACAAAACGAACAGTCGAACGAAGTTAACAATATTTTTTGTGGACCCCTCGCGGAAATATGATTTATTTGAGTTTTTCCATGCGGGGGCCGGTCGCCCGCATGTTTGTGTTTATATGGGCATAATTGCTTTTTCGCCCCGCACATACGATATTATTCGCGGTGGAAAGTTGGCATTGCAGAGACGAGCTCGGGTGTATGGTTTTCCTCTCTTCTGGTAGGAACCCAGATACATTTCCCAGGTCCCCAACCTTTCTGGGCCTCTGAGTTATGGATTTCCGACCGTTAATAATAATAATATTTCGA
Organism: Limnephilus rhombicus; assembly: GCA_929108145.2. Classification (NCBI taxonomy): domain Eukaryota; kingdom Metazoa; phylum Arthropoda; class Insecta; order Trichoptera; family Limnephilidae; genus Limnephilus; species Limnephilus rhombicus. The sequence continues at coordinate 6,429,562 of OV815285.1, forward strand.
TGGTTTGTATAGCGCTGTTTTAGAGAAAAATCACCTCAAGGGCGCTTTGGGCTCGCACTACTTTATATTTACATAAAGAAGCGTCTCCGTGACGGGTTGCGGGCGGGCGGCGTGGATTTGATTTTAATAAAAATCTACAGTTTTATTGCGAGATTGATAAAATTTTGCACACTTCACTTTTAAAACAAGAAAAAGATGTTTTAATTTCGGTTTTATACCTTTATTTGTGATACACATTACAACTACATTCTTAAACTAATACCTATGTAGGATATCACGGTCACTGTCTACATTACATTTTGAAAATATTTGTATAAATCGCGGGCAACGCCCGGGACTTCAGCTAGTTAGTCATAAATTTAGTACTTCTGTAAAGAGGAGAACAAGTGTATTTTTATGAAATTAATGAAAAATTTACAGATAATTGTAGTATTTGATTCAAAATTCAAAGTTACTGCAACATGCAATAGTGCATACTTAGTCTTTCTAAATACTGAGTTTTGCAAGCTCGGTTGGGTTATGTGAGTTTTTGAATATATGTTGATGTGAGGAAATGCTTTCTGAAAGAAAATGAAAAATCGAAAATATATCATTCTGAGATAAATTTCATTATTTTCACCTAACATAAACATCAATCGAGATTTTTAATATGCATTGTTTAGATCTCTAAATATCTGTGTAGTGTGACAATTAAGCAGAATTCTAAAACACAAAATTATTCTAAAAATATTTTTAAAAAATTTATTGTAGTACGCGTGCTAGTTTGTGTTGTGGCATTTTTGCTCGGTGTTCATTCAACGGTGTACTATCAAACGTAGAAAGTACGTAACTCGCGAAACCCCCAATTTTTGACATAATGTAGCCTTTTAGTAGCGCATGTCCATCATGAAATTCAACAATCTTCCTTTAGGAAAACTAACAACAATAAACATAGCCATTCAAAAGCGGTGCAGAGCACTCAGATGCTCGCCGGCATAACGTCGGCCACAGCTTTTAGTTGCAGCCGCGGTGGCTGTAAGAGTCAGACTCCACATCAATCCTTGGGAGAAATGGACCGAGTCTGTGTGGTATTATGCACGGGGAACGAGGTCGGAGCCTTCTTTCCTTAGGGGCAAGTCCTTTGAGTGATATTATAACAACCCCCGTTGCGGGGGTGGCAGGCACCAGGCGCTAGGCACTAGGCAGCCACCCCCTCAACTGTTTGCTCCTAGTTGGTTATTCTACGCAGTAGCTAGGTACGATTTCCTGCCGGAATATAATTCCCTGCTCATAGATTTAAAAACGTATTTCCCGTTGCAGTCCGTACTCCGTAGATACAATCACTTATATTTATATATATTTTCAACTTCGTATTGTAATAATTCCATTTCATATCTTACGGTGTTATTATTTTGCCTTTGCTACTGGTTTTACTAGCCGACTTTGCCTCTGAATGGTTTCAGCGTAGATATTAAATCTCTGATACTTACCTACCATTGTATTGATTATCTTTTTGTAAAAACAAAATTCGACATTCAGATCATTTCCTCTAAGTAGTGTGATTTAAAGTGACACTTTTAGATTTATAAAATAATGGATTCTTCTAAAGAATCTAAAAAAGTAAAGATATAAAATATAAGCGCTCTAACCACTGCTTTGGTCGAAAAATGGACCACTTTTATTTTTCTGCGATTGATGGCGGTCCAACATTAGACCATATTTTCCTAGTTGTTGGTTTTTGGGGTGTTATGCCGTGTTACGCTACCTCCTCCTTTAGCCAACGTTTCGGACAGCGTTTCAGTGTCCATCATCAGGGCAGATGTGTAAATGTTAGTGGTAAATTGTGTGCTTAAGTACTTCGAAGCAATACCGTATAAGAAGTTCACTCCACTGCGAGCTGGCAACACGGTATTGCTTCGAAGTACTTAAGCACGCAATTTACCACTAACATTTACACATCTGCCCTGATTATGGACACTTTAACGCTGTCCGAAACGTTGGCTAAAAGAGGAGGTAGCGTAACACGGCATAACACACCAAAAACAAACAACAAAAATACTTTTGGCCGTGAAAATCTAAAATCATATCCACATTTTCCTACCTTTCGTAAAACATTTATTGTAATTATTAAAAACATTTCCTTGGCAGCCATTTATTTTAAAACGAAGCTATTGAAATGCTTTATCTATTATGACCACAAATCCGAATTTCGTATATTATTTTAGAACGATGATAAAAATAAATTTACGGTTATTACAGCTATTTACGGTTTTCCTAGAGTCCTTTTTTCCGTAGATATGCACCTTTCATTATCAAGTATGCCTTATTTGAAGCTTTTATGCATAATATATCCTGAGTCGTTAATCTTCTTATTTAATAAAATAAATGGCCGTTCGTGAGCGCCTTTATGAAACAATGGCAGTATAATAATTCAATCACTATTGCCTGGTCGGATATATTCTACCGTATGTGGCGCTGCAGATTTATCTACAAAATATGTATAAATTGAAAAATTTACGTAAAAAAACCGTAAAATATGTTAATGCCGAGTTGACAAAGCCGCACTAGGAAATCGAAACAAAGACAAATGCCTCGCAAATATACGGTGTATGGAAGTATAGGACGGGTTGGAGTTACCCATCCCAACCCTCTCCCCATCCCCCATTTAACGTGAACCCTGAACAGTAAACAGAGTACAGCGCACAGGGACCCAAGGATCGGAATCCGGCTTTAACAAGATATAACCAATCTCTATAGGATATTTGTATTTTCTTCCACGATTATCAGACCACATTTCGTTAAACATTAGGCATGTTTCTTTTTAATACGAAATCTTCCAAATAAAATAAACAAATCCGTGCTCACTTTTGCCGTCTTTCTCGAGGATATCCGTTACAATTCGCCACGTCGAGAACTTATGTTTCAATTCGCGAAAATTGTTTTATTTTTGATTTATTGTAATACATTCAGCAGCTGACGAATCAAAAAAGTTTGACGCGCAGAATAAAAATAAAAATACCTAAGTTTTTTTTTATCGCGGAAGAATTCTCGCTTTTATTATTTACCCTTGTGAGAAAGTTTCTTATGCTTTTTTGGGTGTTTTATGTATTTTGCAAGTTTGCTTTGTCGAGCGAATGGGCCGAACTGCCACAGTAAGCTAGAGCCAGCCGAGTGACCGGAAGCCGCCGCCGCCCCTCAGATATATCATCTTCTTGGAATATTTAAAGGGCCGCGGAAGATGGGAAGGAGGAAGGGCGGAAGCTTCCGGCTGAATTTAGGCGCGGGACAGGATTTACGGGCGAGCCAAGTCGGGGGATTAAGGCTTCGCGAGACGGCGGAGATTTTTACTCTGATCCCCACTAGATTTCTGATACCCTGGGGTATTTCTATCGGGAGAGATTTCCCGGATTATGCATGTGATTAGGAATTAGTATATACGTACACACTATACGTTACACACACTTCTAATCTATAGGTACACATTTCAAGACTCGGCGTTCTTTGACCTGCAGTGATAACACTCTAAAACAACGTTCTTATTCAAATTACGACGTACAATTAAAGTGATGGCAATTTACAAAATGAGAACAGTAATTATGCGTCCAGGTGTTTTAATAATTTGCTAAACAAGGTAATCCGTACCTAATCACAATGCTCACGGCGAATAATCATTATTGAAACTACCCGTAATGATAATATAATACTTAGTTAATTTATATTATTAAATATCACCTAAAGGGCGCTTACCAAAACTAGAAAATAATTAAATAAAATGGGCTTTATAAAATCCCATATAACACGATTACCTTGTTTAGCATTGCCTGCGATTACGAAATCTAGGCTAGGTCTCCCACAACCAGTCTTTCTCGCTCCGGCCCGCCACGCAGTAGATGGGTAAACGCATTTGCCACCAAGACCTAGACAGACCTCGTGAACCTGGGCACCCCTGCTAAGTTACCAAACGTCAGAGGCAACATTATTCCTTTTTTATTATTTCATTTCCCCACACGTAGATCTAATCTAATTTGAAAAATTCCCCATTTCCCCATATACTCGTATGATAATATAATAATACAAAAATTTACAATATAGATATTTTTAACAATACCCTTCAGAAATACCGAATAGAAGTAACGCTTACAATCAACAACAAATTAATTTAAGAGTGTGCAGTGTATCGGGAGCATATCCTATCCTTATCCTATATTCCTCACCTAAAATTAATTTTAATATGTAATAAAACACCATCTCCACGTAACTTTAACGTAGGAGACCTTTTTGGCTTGACTTAATTTAACTTAATATATATTTATCACAATATTTTATTTATAAAGCTGTTTGTCTCTTACAAATAAATAAATAAATATTGCTTTCCATCCAAATCTACGTGGAAGACATTTCTAGTGTGTAATAATATCCGTTCAGTGATACCAACGAATATAATATTATCAGTGCCTACGTTTAGACTTGTAATAGTAAAATAATTACATTCTGCGGTTATGGTTTTCCTATGCGTGATCAAATAAATTGAAGACTGTAATAAACGTGCAGGTACGTAATATTATGTAAGTTTTTTATTGTTTCTAAGACTGTAAACGAGATGGGTTAGATTTTCTCTTTATAGTGGCATTCACGCAAAGGAACACTGATATAATTCAACCCGTGTCATCTTCATAAACAGCCAATTCCCCATTGGATGTTATCGTCTTCTTGTTCGCATTTTAATTTTCTCGCTACCTCCATTGTGACGGAACAATTAAGTTAATAACAATCCCGGCCGCACGCGACCCTCGCTGCCAGAATAACAGTAACAAGTACACAGGTACTGAATGCGTGTGTAACTGAATAAACTCTTCGCTGAACGTGGTTTCCTAACAGTTCTGCCAATTGCGGTTAAATTTATCTAAATTACACTCCAAGGAAACTTTAATCTTCCATATACACAACACGTACTCTTCGTACAACACAAAGCGTAAAATGATGTACCGAGAGATATCTATGTTTAGCGGCCGCATTCATATTACTGCATAACTAATAAATAGTTGCCAGTAGGTACCTACTATAAAATAGCTGTACGTTGCGCTGTACGCAAAGACTCATCATTGAGTTAGTTTCATGTTAATTTGTGTGTTCGTTCCGTTTCAAGATGGTGGTCGTTTTAATGGTTCAATAAAGTGACTTTTTTAAATGTAAAAATCGACGTGTTTATTTGGACTTTCTTATTCGATTTTTTTTATATTGTTAGGTTAGGTTAGGTTGTTAATTGGTTAATTGTAATGGAAATAGTCTGTGGTCGGCGGGGGGTAAGGCTCTCGACTAGAAATCCGAAGGTCGTGGGTTTGAATTCGGTTATTTGATTAATTTGGGTTATTTCACATATAAATAATTTTAAATAATATAAAATACATTTGCGGCACGTTCTAGAGTGGGAGATACTCTCAGTATTGCCCTGGTGTAAGACTACCATTCCGAATTGAAACGTTGCTTGAAATGGCTTTAGGCGTGTTTGGTGACCAGATCTGAATAGCCAGGTACTTCCTCACCTTCCTCTGCCCCATATCCTTCCTTCCCCTTCTCTCTACCTTCGGCCTCACAACATACCTGCAATTCTTATGATTTCAGAGGAAATTAGGGTTTTGATTTATTATAAAAGAAAATTAAACACTTTTTGTCTACTGTTCACAGAACTACTAGTTTAGATTGAGATCACCAATACTTTTACAGAAATATGTTATCTGAATCTCCTTTCTATAGTCTAACTCCTTTATAATGCGTGTATTATAAATGATTAACTATTCTACTTTGGATGTGGCTCACTTTCAACATCCAAATTAATCAAATGGGAAATCAAATTGAACTTAGTCTTTTACATTCCCGCTCTTCCCATCAAATATTTAAGCAGCTTTCAAGTTAAGTTTCTATGATTGAGAGATTCCGGAAAGGTTTTAGTCCTCTTGTACTTAAGGTTGAAAGATTTCGTCCTTTGGCCCTTTCAAGGCGTTTTCCTTTTATCGGATTCTTCAAATTCTCCCCATTTATTTAGGCATTTAATCATTCAAGAAGTAAATCATAAGTCATTCAACAGCCTAAGAGAATTAGATTAGAAATCATTAGGTTGATTTCTCACGTGTCATTAGTTGTATTATTTCTGTGTAAGTATTAGCTAATTTAGCATTGACGCGATGTCATGTTTCGCAAATCAGATTAGCCGCCTTGGAATAGTAAGATGCGAGGGTTGGCTGGTCGCTTGCATGATATGAGCGGGTGTGGTAAGGAAAGAAGGGTAGGAAGTGAGATGAAGGATGAGCCCAGTGGGAGTCAGTGACGTGACACATCAGGCTATCCACGTGCGGTTAATGTGTGTTCTCCGCACGCCATTTCGCATTGATTAATGTTCAATTGAAGGCACGGACCCCGTAGAGGTGGTTGCGTACACCGTGCGGTACGAAAACTCATTACTTCTCCAACATTGCCGTGTCTTTTGGACGACGTGCCGTCTGCCCGAAATGAACTTCCCACGTACTTAATATCACGTAGATTAAACAAAATACAATGGACTATTCTGTTTTTACCGGCGCGCGGCGCTTCTATTTAAACTCGCCTAGGAACTTGTTTTTCATTTCGTCGTTCAATCCAATTTCCTTTCTACTTTGGGAATGAATTGGTATTATTTTTTTTTTAATTCATAACATTGTTTATTCTTACTGTTACGGTACGAGCGAAACATAAAGGTAATAAATTCAATATATCTAGTAGTTGGGCATTTACACAATACACAGCTACACTTACCTGCATTCATCTACACCCCTATATACCTGTCATTTTATATTATCCACATCATTCATTAAATATTTTTGGGGAAACATTTTTTTAAGCTGATCTCCGGTACTGTACTGAATCCACCTATGTTGAGGGAGATTAACCTATATGTCCCTAATGCGTATACTCGTGGGAGATCCCACACACTTTTTTATGCTCCGAAAGCGAGAACTTCTTCCTTTCAGAATGCCCCATTAAATAGAGCAATTCAACTGCTTAACGATTCTGCATTGAGCATTGACATCTTCAATGTTACCTATAGAGAGTTCAGTAACTATCTTTTGACATATGTCTCAACATAGTAAAACTGCCCCCTCGGCCTTTTTTTTCTCATATATTTTATAATCTTCTCCGTAATAATTTGGTGTATAACTGTTTTATGGAAAACCTGAAAAAATAAATAAATAAATTAATCATCCCGGTATAAATTCGATATCCCGGCCGCATAAAACACACATCATCAAGTAAAAATGTTTTCTTTATTTGTTATCTTTTGAAAGGTTGTAGGTTGATTCTTTTAGAATTTGCTACTACTGTCTGTCAGTCTGTCTGTTAGTCGATAAGTAAGCACTCCCCGGCAGATGATATTTGATAAGCGTTTTGACATAAAGTGTGCGAAGTGTTTCCATCCCAGATTTCCCCTTTGTAACATTTAATCAGACGATGACAAAAGACGCCACGGGAGAAAGTATGGAATAACGTCCCTCTTCCACATCTCCACGTGTACGTCCTTTGTGAGGCGTATTGAATTCTGGAAATGAAATGGAGCCGTAAAACATCCTGACGGAAATATTTTACCCGAGAAAGGTCAAACCGGGGTGCGTGTGTGTGTTAGTGTTGTACGGGGGGGGTGCGTGTGTGTGTGTACACGTAGACCGCTTTCTTATGTAAAATAAGGTTCAGAGGGATAAACCGCTAGGCTGTTCGATTCCTCTACGATCCGATGGTTCTCAGTTATTATTTCGGTCCAACTATGCGCGTACATTCCGCGGCCGCCATATTTCTGCCGTACTACGTTCTATCTGCGTTCGCATGAGTGACAATTGGGATTTATTTTATTTACCCTCCCTTCCACCCTTCCTGGGCGGGCTGCCTGCTGCCTCTTTCGGGAGACCTTTTTATTTAGAAAATAAACGCCGGCACATAAGGGAGTGTGGGAAAGATATAATTCAATAGTCCGTATGAATAAAGCGAGATATGGCAGCGGCTTTGTTTTAAATGTTGTCTCCGGGAAGACTTCCCCGGGCGGGTTATCCGCCCTGCCTAGCCTGGTAGCCCGGTAGCCTGGTAGCCCGGTAGCCCGCCCTCTACCCGTTGTGCCCGGTACTACAGTCCTACAGCCCAACTTCGGTCGCCCCTGGAGAGCCCTGAATAATATACCCAGTGAATACAAAAAACCTTATTTCTGTCCTCGACTTTAATTATTTTCATGGCAAACGTGTTTTGCTTAATCTGATATTCAGCACAGGAGTATAAATTGTTTTGCGCGCCGCTTTTCCTACAAAGCGTGTTAAGAATCAGAACTTTTTTATGTATTTTAAATAAATAAAAATCTAGAAAAGCTGCCGAAGTTTAAATTATTTAAGCCTGAATAATTTCAGCGAAGTACTTACAGATTTTATAGAGATTCTAGCTTCACAATACCGCTGCACACTGCCCTCAAAGCACTGCGGTCACGGCATTTAGTGTTGTAATTTAAATATTCACAGTAAGCAATTGTATTTTTATTTTTTTTTTATTTGAAATGTGTGTATTTTAAGACTTTCTCAAATTCGTTTCTCGGGTACTTAAATTTCAATCCGTTTTTTGTCTGTTTACAATAAATTGTATTGTGCGGGAATTAATATTAATAAATGAATATTTGCCATTGAAGTAGGTGATACTACTTATTGTCTAGCTGGTCTAACTGCTTGAATTTCTTCATACATAGTTGAAATATTTGGCATGAACCTCCACCCTTAGCCTACTTGACATGCAGCTTTTAAATAATAACCCCCTTACTGATAAACGTGTTTTAAATTTTACACATCCGATACACTAATGGTTGTGTAAAATTTAAAACACTTTTTATCAGTAAGGCCCTAAGACTATGCATATAAACACCCATCAAGAAGTGACCGCAAAGCCACATTGCTTCTTCTCATCGACCTTCGGTGAGAAAAAAAGCGGTCAAAACGCTTTTTTGTTTATGGTCAGAACTCAAAAATATTTTCCGATCTGATTTCAAAAAAACAAACGTTAAAATTTCTAACCACATTTAAATAAAGTTAATTGAAAATATTTGTTGGGGATTAGTAACATTCGATCTTTATAAGAGTTTTTACCAGATTTTAGGCCAAGATGAAATATAACCTATTCGCAGTATTTTATTAAAGAATCTTGAGTAAAGCATGAAATCAAATATTAATCAGGTTTAAGTCTGGATCAATTCAAAAGGTTCACGCATTTTCCACAATAACGCCAAACCAAACATAACCCTAACACTATTTACATTACGTTATAATTTAAATCTTTCTATTTGTATCAATCACCTTAGGCACGTTTTATATAGGATTTGTATTACATGAACTGTAATACGTTGATTTTAAGCATGTAGTTTCAGCTTCCTTCAATAGATGTCGATGGCACAGTTAGTAATACGAAGTTCTGCTGAATTTCAACCGATAGCAGTTAAGTATGGTATCAGAAGAGTATCATCTATCGCCGTTCGTGTCTTGGTGACCCCCACCGTTGTGACTGTTACTCTAAGCACAGGTTCGTGCTTTGTGAGCCCTTTGCTCTAGTCTCCCCTGTCTGGCCCGGCCATCTCCGAACACTTACAAGCGCATTGAATTATTGACGCTTTGACCCCCCGGACACCCCGAAGGAAGAATATCCCACGTAAAGTGTACAGCATGGTACAATGCTACATAATCTATAAGCCCACACAATTTTGGGCGGACGTCGTCATCGCAAAAGCTGTAAGGTTGCCCAATATCCGATTACTGCGGTGAAGAAATCCCTTAATGCGCTCCTTCGATTTTCACGGTCAACGTTTTTTACCAAAAATATTCCAAACCACCACCGTGGGATTATTTTGCAATTCTCCCATCAGCAGATCTCGGAATGCTTGAATAATTTGGGAGGCGGGTGTGGCACCGCCGCCCCGGGAATCATTTATTGGATAACCAACACCTTTGCCATAGGTCATCCCAAGTGGCTCACTACGTTTGGTGACTTATCAGGGGTGAGGAATTCATCGAAAAAGGTGATTTCAGGTCTTAGCGGTGTCTTGCACGTGGGGAGGCATGGATTCATACGTCCATCACTCCTGAACGCACTAACTCCTAGATTCCTACCCACCCCTCATACATTTTTCCTTCCCACAACTTCCTCTCCTATTTATTTATTTTTATTTCATAATATTTTATTTGTTGCCCGTGTTGTGGTAGCTATAAAAATAGCTTTCACACAGTATCCACAAAGACGACGTAGATCCTGAGGGAAATTATTTTCCTCAGGGCATCGTGAGTCGGATTAATGTAAATAATTTTTTTTTTACTTTTTTCTTACCTCACAAGAGTCCCAGTTGCTCCCGTCTAGAGCATCTCCTTATGGCGTCCCCAATTGGATTATGTTATGAGGCTAAAGGTAGTAGGGAGGGGAAGGAGAGAGGGGAGAGGAAGGTGAGAAAGTACCTGGATATTCAGATCTGGTGTCCAATAAGCCATTGTCCTAAGTCCTAAAGCCATTTCACTAACATTTCAAATCTGAATGGTGGCAGTTCGATACTGAGAGTATCTTCCATTCTGGAGCGCGTCGCAAATATACTATACATTAGTTTTAATTAATTAATTGTGAAATAACACAAATTAATCAAATAAATTTTATTTGCGCACGCCGGCATTCGATCCCACGACCTCAAGAGCCTTACCCCTCGACCACGGAGGCCGTTAAAATATTATTAATATGGCTGTTGCAGCTATAGTTGTAAGTCTAAAAGTTTCCTAATTTTAATTTTATTTTCACCGTCAATTTTTTTTACCGAAAATATTCCGCTTTTTCCAAATCACCGTGTGATTATTTTGCAAAATTTAATGCGGGCTGTCTGATTTCTGGTTTTGTTGTTGATTATTCGCTTGAAAAGGTTGATCGTTTCGATAAAAAAAATTGTTCATCTTTATTCGTCTTTTAATCTTGATTCACGACCCGCAACGCTTTGGGAACTAGACCGTTTAATATCTAAATAATGTACCTACTTTACAATCTGGAAGAAAAATGGCGTGCTTTTTCATATTTGATGCCTCAAAACACTTAATTCTCTCTTTTTAAATTTCTGCCGTGGTATCATTAAAAAAAGTTGGTTCCTTGCTTGCCTATTGTTAACCAACGTATGGTAATGTGATTAATAGTTTTAAGTATAAGTTTTTATTTTATTACAGAAAAACGGTGATCTGACTGGTGCACAAAAAATTGTAATTTTTAAAAGTACCTCTAATACGACTAAAGTACGACTTTAAAAGCACCTCTAATAATAAGACACGTTTTAAGATTTTCTCGGCCAAAAGTATTTTCGTTATTTGTTTTTGGGGTGTTATGCCGTGTTGCGCTACCTCCTTCTTTAACCAACGTTTCGGACAGCGTTGCAGTGTCCATCATCAGGGCAGATCCGGTAGATGTGTGGATCACACTGCAACGCTGTCCGAAACGTTGGCTAAAGAAGGAGGTAGCGCAACACGGCATAACACCCCAAAAACAAATTACGAAAAAACTCTAATAATAAGTTGGTATGGATATCAGACGAATTTATTAAGAGTGTCGATTTTTAGACAAGTAGTTTTATCCTTGGTGTATTTGAATGAATTTTTCTTTTAAAGAAATACAAATTTTACCGAGTTTCGAATAACCTGATTTGAAAATCTCCTACTACCAACCAGTAGCGGCTCGTGACTTTTGGGTATATTTGCTAATATTTGAAAAAAAATTGCACTATTGATGTTGTTGTAGCCGAAAAAAATTTTTTTTTTTATATTTCATTTTTTTGTTTGAAAAATTTCAGGAAGTTTCAATTTGGCCGTGTGCCGCACGGATATCCTGAAAAATCTTCATACAAAAGACCGATTTTCGGCGGAAATAATGCTTGCATCGTGATGGAGGACTTAGCCAGCCGAGGAATCGAACGCTAGACGGTTGGGTGGTACCCAAACGCAATACCAACTAAGCCACTGACTTACACTTTAGTTATTCGGTGGTACATCCCCTCTGCACACCCCTTCGGGGATACTTAATTATATTTTGTGTGTATTTTCCCTAAACCGACTGCATATTGTATATAAGTATGCCGGGGGGCAACTGCGTTGATTAACTGCCATACAAACTGCCAAAATTAAATATATTGAAAATTTACAAACTGCCGTAATAAAAAAAATTGTCACAACAAATATTTACAAACAGAGACATAACTTAAAACTACTGTATGGCTCGGAGAGCGTACTTACAATAAAAGGTCTCCACTGGTTCACTACTATTATGGATAATATGGGTGAAAGCCCTTACAAACACCTACTTGTACACAAACATACCACAAGATTTAGAGAAGGAAAGGGCCTAAAAACTCCTTGAATATAAATATGGAAGCCGTACTCTTGAATATCTAATACCAGTGATTTTCAATAAAATCAATAAAAACATAAAATTTGAAAAAAATGAGAGACTATGTCCTAAAATGATAAAACTATGGTTAATGAGCGAAAACTCCATGTATCTTTGAATATCTTAATATAGCTGCCTACATATCTTGTTATTAGGCAGGTATATTGAAATATCTTATATATTTATGGTTGTAAGTTAAATTATCTAATATTATGTGATCCATTCTAATGTTTCCTTAAAACTATAAATGTATTTACAAATATTTTCTTAGATATTATATTAAGCATGTTTAAATTGTTAGAACCTGCAGACAAGCTGCCATATGACAGCTTTGTGGGTCTACTCAAAAATTTTTTTGTACAAAATGTATTCTGTAATTAAATAAATAAAAAAAAAAAATAAAAATAAAAAAAAAAACTGTCATGGAATCCTGAAGCAATTGAAAAAATGTAACAAACTATATTGTATTGTATTATTTGTTAACAAATAATTTTATCTTATATTTTTCTCAAAGAGTCGAAGAGATAGACACAAGAGTTGCGAGCTCAAATTTCAGATAGAAAAGGGCTATTGTGATAATGGTTATTTTATTTTCTTGATTACAAATAGTTCTAACTGCGCAATTTTGAAGTTTACTTTTATTTTATTTACGTACCCAAGCCATCATAGTTATCATTTAACGCAGTTTTTTTTATGCCTGTTTACGTAAATATTCCAATCAATACCGTGGGACGTTTGACGTGTCAACGAACAAACTGAATCAACCCGACCCTGTGACACTGTCGTTCAAATTTTTCGAAAAGCACAAACAGATAGAAATGTTGTCTGGGCGTGTCCATCTGCCCGAATTAAGCCCAATTTATCTAGTTCTGCTGAAATTGATCCAGCATTTTCATCTTCTTCCCATTGTTCTATCCGGTTCGGGGACCCACGACACGGCGCCTCCAGGTGTCTTTCAGTGGTCTTAGTCCATTACAGGTCTAACCTCTCTTCGCACGGTCTCTGGAGTGGTTTCCCCAACTTTGCCTGGTGCGACCCATTGGCTGTCATTCCTTTAAAATTTCCGCCCGTACTTTATGCGGAAGTTAAATGTTAACCATATGGGGGCATGAATGTGTATTGTGTATGTAAATCAAATAAGAATCTTTACTTACAGGTTCATTAAACAATATTTCAGTACCATAATTTCGCGAGCTGTTAGATCGGCGGCAATCGGAAACAGAATGAATCTTTTTTTTTCGTTCGACATCCATCGCTGGGGTAAGAAGGTCCGTGTTCACTATTGGAGTACAAATAGCCAATATGAAGTAATCGCGACCCAAATGTTTAGCGTTGTTCGCTAGCCACAACCATGTTCATATATATTTCTATCTTGAACAGATGATCAATTTCGACATCCTAAATTCAAATATTGGCTTATTTGGTTACCATATACACCGATCAATTAAACTCCAGCTTCCCTCCCTTCCTCAGAGCACGTGTTCCAAATCCTAACAAATCAGTACTTCCTGGTGTACTGGTCTCACCGGGAGTGCTCTTGGTTGGGTGGTACAATCGTATCGTATCTTAAGCAGATGAATAATTTCGTTGGCCTGTCCAGGACATACGAGTTGAAATTGATTATACACAAATTGGTATAGATCACACTTCCAGGGATTAGCAATTCGGTAGCTGAAATTGTTAGCAGCGCGGGGGCAAAACAACACCGGAACGTGCCGGTTCCTGGAACTGGTTCCAACCGGCCCTCCCTAATGTCCTGCCCGGGATTATATTCGGCATCATATTAAATTACACCCTTTGCGCAATATGGAAGCACCCCATCCTTGGCATAACGGGTTCATACGAAAAGCTTTAATTATATACTGTCTTATCCGCTTAAATATATTTTGTTTCATAATGAAGTGACTCCGTTCCCTAATTTACATCTTTGCATATTATTTTTGCGGTGGGTTTATGGCAATGGCTCCCTCCGGGAACTGTTATTACATGCAGTAATGGGGCATTATGTTCTCATTAAAATATGCAGGTATTAATTATGACAATGTGAATCGTATCGCAAACGTTTCGTGGGCACGTAGGTATTTGGTCACATTTTTAAAAGCTTAAGTTAGGTTAGGTTATGTTAGGTAGGTGGCGCTTACTGCTTTGTTCTCGGTGAAATCGCACCTGCAAGTCTATTATACACAGGGGATACAGGTGAATATAATCCCAAAAGCTGACAACATAAGTTAAACTTGCGGCAATTTTTACTAATACTGTAATTAAACTAGTCCCAGCGAGAGCTCGTACCTACTGACGTTATCGAGGTTCTTCGTCTTCCTTCTCACGCGTCTTGTTTGAAAACGAAAAAGTCAGAAGATTCTACAACGATGACATTACGATCTCTCGCTGGTACTTTTTTTTTACAATAACTCCACAGAGGAGTCCCTGAGGAAAACAATTTCCCTCCGGGTCCATGTCATCTTTGGGAATGCGGTGTAAAGAGTCTTTTTAGGGAAAGGAAGGAGAGGAGGTCCTGGAAAGGAAAAATGTATGATGAGTGGGTAGGAAACTGGGAGTCAGTGAATGAATCCATTCCTCACACTGTGGTGCAAGCTGATGGGTCAAGAGAGTCCGGCTCGAGAAATCAAAATTCTCCCTCGACCAGATTCGGCCCGCCACGCAGTAGGTGGGCAAACGCATCGGACGCCAAGACCTAGACAAACCTCACCCCATGAACCCGGGCACCCCTGCTAAGTCACCAAACGTGGCAAACGCGACCTTGAGGTGGCCTACAGCAGGGTTATTGGTTTTCCAAACACGGTTCCCGCCTCCCAAATTGGGACTAGTAAATCGATTGTCTTTCTATAGGTTTTCAAAGTCTGTTTATGCCAAAATATTCAGAATAATGCCTCGTGCATCACTCTACATAGGTTTTCCCTTTTAGGTCTTTTCATACCATCAAAAAAAATAAAGAAAAAAAGTGTTTTGACAGCCGACTAATTTTTTAAAAAACGTGGCATCTATAATTCAACTCTGTAAGTATTTACAGGAGTCAATTTTCAATATTGCGGTGCAAAAAAAATTCGAAAACTTTCATTTTGAAAACCTAACCTAAACTATCGGCAACTTTCAAAATCGTTCCTTTCGCAAAGTAGTACATACGTACCAAATTATGTTTTTTATGGAAAGTTTTAGATAGTTATCTTATTGAATTAGTAAAATTCTGGTATCATTTCGGCACGGAGACATAAAATGAGTTTTTAATTTATTTTATCAGATCTCGTGTATAAAATTTCATTTCATTAGATATTAATAACAACCTAAAAAGTGTTTTAATGCGGCGAAATATCCATCTCGCGTGTCGACTGCGGCGCGTGGGAGTTGACGAATTAAAAGCTGAATAATTTATATAACAACACATAAAATTTCCGCAGATTTTATTATTTGATAATGAAACCGGAGTATCTGCTGATTCAGAGAAGGTAAAACTATATATTTTTGGAAACTAGCTAATTCACCAACTGACACATTCATCATCTCTCTACATACGCTTTTGTTATTCTATATCACTCTTGAGATGAACCCACTCAAGTATTTGATTCACTTGTGCCATCGCCATGTCTTGGCGTCCCCGACCTAGGTATTCTTCGCATTCACATTTGCGTTTCATTTTCTCCTTACATTTCTTTATTCATCCGTTCTACTTGACCAAACCTTCAAATCGTCCCTTTCTTAATCTTATTCATTACCCTTTTTTATTATTATAAACTTCAATTTGTAGAAATAAATGTTTACATTTAATTCGCTCTTGACTCAAATGCCTAACTTAACGACAAATAATGCAGTAATTGGGGAAACTTTAAAGGGTAATAACTAATAACCTTTAATAATGTCCAAATTTTACTCGAAAATTAATACACAAGGGAACATGTAATAAAAATATAAGCAATATGTTTTTCATCACAAATACCTATGTAGAAATAATGTAAATATATCGTGTGTAAGTTGCTTAACGAGCTATAATAGAGTTATAATAATATAAATGTATATGTATGTGCGCGTGTCTATGTACTTGTATGCATATACATATATGTATGTACATGTATGTACATATATGTAGAGTGTGCACATTTATGCATATACATATATGTATACGTATGTGTGTACGTAAAGTATATGTGATGCATTCTGTTGGCAAGCCAACAAACAAAAATAAAGAAATAAATTAACCAAGTTTGAGAATGCCTCAAGAAGGCGAAACAGCTGTCACGCGTATTAATAATTACAGAACTTGTTTATAAATTCATGCTTTTTATAAATTAAATGATAATATCTACTATTGAACATATTTTTAAAAGTAATGAAAAAAATTATCCATTACGTGTGATTACCTTGCATTCTTTCCAGATATCGTGTTGCACACAGTCAAACATGGTTTTAGGGATTCATCTACTTTCATCCTTCATTTGCTAGTTTTTTTGCCTAACTGCTATTTGTAAGGATTTTTATCAGCATCCCATTCTATTCTTTGGATAATATTTGTATGGAACGTGTCGTAGGAATCCGTGTGCATCTAACGAGTGCGCGAAAGCTTTTGACAACCATGGAAATTCAAGAATGGAATTTACGCTCCCACAGAGTACCATGCCGCCAGCACGACAATCTGAGAGCTGCTATTGGCTAGCGGAATTATGTGCATATGGTGCCCCTTCCAAATGACTTGTCTACAACGCTATTATGTCCTTTAACTAACTAATCAATTGAAAACATAAATGAAATTGATAATGAATACATGCAGCAGCCTCATTGGACTGGAAAACACATCTGAATAACCACCTAATGCTTCCACAAGGGACTCCAGACAGCAATGATCAACGCCAAGGAAATGGCTGACTATTTACGTCACCCCCACCATGCGACCAGCCGAGCCACTATTGGTCAATTCTGAACAAAGGAAAAATCTGAATCGTAAATATTTACGACAGCGAATTCATCTTCCGAAAAATTTGGAGCTCAATTTCGAGAAATTGGGAATAATTTGGATCAAGAAATAAACATCATCACCTAAAAATGAGTATGTACTACAAAAACAACCCAAAAACTGACGTCTATCAGTGATTGTTGCACTTTAAGAAAAATATTTACTGTTTAAAATTGTACCTTATATCACATATGTATACTTGTACCTTTTCTTGTAAACACAATAAAAATGATGTGAAGCTTTGGGATCCTGAGTTGGTAAAATCTTGGCAATAACTATCACACATAATTTTAACACAGCTGACTTCCAATCGTAGCGACCAGGGAAATTACCTAAAACAAGTACCTTAGAAAAATTAAGGAGGTTCTGTCCCCCAAACATCCGACCTGAGTTTGCCCTATAAAAATAGAAGTCAAACCGGTAGGAAGTCAGTTCAAAACTATCAGCCAAGAAGAAACAATACCTACTCAAGATACCAACAGTCTCCAAGTTCAAACCTCTTTTCAAGTGTTTTAATCAGTCTTAGATTCAGTTTACCTCTCCCAGTATCCCAGTAACCTAAAATCCTAAAAACCCCAGTCTCCCACAGTCTCCAAAGTGAAAAATATTTATTTTAATCCAGTACTCAAATCAGTTTTGCCATTATACCTAGAAGCATTTTTTGTCAAAGTAGTAAATTCATTTAAAAGACCAGTGGCATTCCAAAATCCACTGGCGTACCAAACTCCATTGGCGTGTCATTGTGGCCAGCTCCCTATTATATTTAGTTTATGTACTAACGTCTAGTACAATATTTTTATTAGCGCCAGGCAATTTGATTCAGTGCAGGTAAATCTCGATATTGTGGAAGCAATCATTATTATTTCTGTCGTATTCCGATTCACGCCCGGCCCGGGGCGCGCACAGCCCCCGGATTGTCAAGGAAAATTTTAATTACAGAACGTATTTGTGCCTTCGCAGAGTCCGCCCAGTCTGGAAAATTATATATTTAGAGTTAATTTATTGAGTCAATTACGAACCCCACTAGGACAACTTCATTAATTTTATCGGGAAATGTTCTTTACCTTGCTAGGATTCAATTTGCCCTCGATGTGGAAATATTTCAAGGGAATATTGATCCCTTTACGTGATTTCATGAAACGTTTCTGGGACTCGGGTGCTATTTATATTTACGTATTCGTCACAAAGTTCTCGAAGATTTCTTAATAATGGTAATGGTATAAAAATACTGTATTATTATTATTATTATCAGTTCACCTATAGCGGTAGGTACCTATAATTTGGGAAGTCCGTAATAAATATTTCCCGTGCATACTCGTATTTGCAGTTAACGTAAGGTGTCAAAATGTATGATGTGCTTTACTATGTGTTCGTTTTGTGTCTGTTTCTCAACCGGGCGACTTTGGATCCAATTCCTCTCCTAGCTAAGTTATCATTGCACATGGAAAAGATTCCGCTTGTAACGATGGTAGTCGGAGTTTTGCAAATATTGCCGGAGTAACCCATCAGCATTCAGCCATATGTTGTCAAAATATTTCCTCTTTGCAAAAAAATCCAATAAATGGAATATTTCTGAACGCATCCAAAAACTAAAAACTGTATTCGAAAGGTGATAAAATTTGATTTCAAATTTTATAATTCAAAATAAATAAATAATTTTAAAATTATAAATAATAAACATAAAAATTTTGCAATGGAAACATAAAGAAGTTTTAAAAATTGCTTACCTTACGTTTTTTCATAAAAACATAAAAATAAATAGAAACATACTTTATTAGATACATGTATTATAAATGTTTTCGTCACCTCACAATTTTGTCGTTCCATGTAAAAATCTATAATATAAAAATGAATCGCTGAATGTGTTGCCATGCGCATAACTTTCGAACGACTGCTCCAAATTGGATTTTTTTTTGTGCGTTCGTTATTTTCAAGACAAGGTTTCTATAAAACTTCCGATGAGCTCTGGCATTATGAAATTTGTTTAAAAAAAATTGCTGCTGGTGGCACGCGTGGTTTGAAAACTGAATGTATCGAGAGTTGGAGGAGGGGTGGGGGGGGGGCGATGGGTTGGGGGAGGGGGGAGGGGGGGGGAGGTGGAGGAGGGGGAGTGGGAACCCCCCTTACACCATGCGAGCGAAGCCGCGGGAAAAAGCTAGTAATTAATAAAAATTTCTCAACGTTTCATAAGTTTTTTTTAATTGCGATCCGAAACTTTGGTTTCATGAAGGTGTACATATTACTTCTTTTGTGTTTAATTTTTTAAATTCGAATATGAAGTATGGTGCTTTCTCTTCCTAACACTGTTTATATAATATTTCTCACTATGATAGTAAGAAACAACGATTTCTAAGAGACCTATATGAGTTGTTCCGAAAAGCGAACAAATTAGCCTGAGGGTTTAAGAAAAAGAAGCTAATTCTGGGCACTTAAGAGGGTATTATTACCAGAGAAAACCAGAAATATGTCATTTTTAAATCAGATTTTAGACGTATTGACTCTTTTCCACAAAAAATTATAAATGGATTTAGAAAGATTGTTCTTTTATCTAGCATTCGCATGTTTTAAATTTTGAGAAAAAAATTTTTTTTTTAGTATAATTAGGTTATACCATAGGTCTTTGGCAGATTTGTTAAATTTTCAAAAAAGATTTTGTATTATGCCACACCCATTTCAAATCATATAATCGTGTAGTAAAATAAATCAACACATTATCTGGGTATCGCATATTTTAGAATTTTAATATTAGTTTAAATAAAAACATTGAAAAATATATACTTACATGTGTTTCTTGACGAAAATTGGTCCGTTTGTGTAATTTATTTGCGCACTTACAAACTAATATATTTCAGATTTTTTTAATATTCTTATTTAACTTAGACATTATTGAAAAATGATAAATACTTATAATCAAAAAATAATTACAAAAAGTACATTATTTTAATAGTTTTACCATCACGCCTTTTAGCATTTTTGGGTGTGGGTATAAATTAAAGCAAATTTGGAATGAAATAAAATCGATATTGAGTTATAATTTTAAAAAGCTGGTACGGAGAATAATTAATCTTTCTCGTTGTAACCGCCCTGCACGATCGTAAGAACAACTTTCGACGAAATGTGGATTTTCGGCTGCTGGCTATTTAAACGCTCTTAATCTAATTTTTTTTAATAAATTTAATATTCTACAGATAATTACAAAAAAAGCTCTACTGTGGCTTTGTAAGGCTGCCTAAAAATCGAATACTAAATGTAATTTGGCCACATTGTGGATTACCCCTTTATTTCTACTTCAAATTAAGCAGTAAGTCTTGAAATAATTTTCTTCTCGGTCGGTAGATTTAAATAATGTAATTAGACCCGTCCCATATGGAATATTTGTAAGTCGGAAGGGTGAATTGACAAATGAAGAAATACTTTAGCCAGCGAGAACTTAATCTAACCTCGAATAATAATTTTCATAATTTCTTGCTCGAGGAAACTCCGTAATATCTCACTGGCCGAGTTTGCTCTTCGTGTTTTCTTTACTCCCACTTCTTTTTCTTCCTACTTCCCGTTCTTTAATCCCCTGCGATTTCTCTCTCCTTCTCTGAAAGCCTGAAATTCGGCAATTCTCTCCATTTATAGATAGGCACTAGGCAGTCCATTTCGCTCTCGCATCGGTGGATCTCGGAACGTTTGAATATAACAATTTCAAGTCCCATTAGTATGTTAATTTTACACAAATGAATTGTTGGGGGGTCTTCTTTAGTTTGTTTCCGAGTGCAACTTAAATATTATTATTTGTTGTAAATCGAGAAAGTTTTCGCATTCGGTATTCATGACATTTCGCAGTATATAAGGGGAAAAATATAATATTTCATCTAAGGATTGTATTCCTTATTCTATTTTGGTACAGCTATGTTCTGCTTTCTGTAAATAAATATGTTACTATCTAAATAGATTTTCCAATGTTTAGATTGAAACAGGATCACCAGACATCGTGATTATTATTATTTTTGGTTTGATGTTTTTACCTGTACATACGAATACGCTTGACTTTCTTTTTGAACTAAAACTTCTTTACGCACGCTCGACTTGGGGGGTAAGTTTTATTTATTTTATTTTTTTAAATTTTAAATACATAAACGGCTATCCTGCCTTTTGTAAATAAACATATAATAGAGTACAAAAGTAAGAAAAATAATATCATTACATAATAGTAGTTTTAAACTTAAAAATAACATACAATTATTAATTATTATTAAGTTGGTGAATGCGTAACGAAAAGTGGTGATTGTTACGAAATGTGGTGATTGTTGCGAAAAATGTAATGCGAACAGTAATCGATGCGAACGGTGATCAATTGCTAGGCGAACGGTCAGGCCTTTATGCACGCTTGACTCGGGGAGTGATAAGGATAAGGATAATGATGGTCATCCCAAGGTCGTAGGTCACCCCAAGGTCGTAGGTCACCCCAAGGTCGTAGTTCACCCCAAGGTCGTAGGTCACCCCAAGGTCGTAGGTCATCCCAAAGTCGTAGGTCACCCCATGGTCATATTTAACCCCAATGTAATATGTCACCCCAAGGTCGTAGGTCACCCCAATGCCGTAGGTCACCCCAAGATCGTAGGTCACCCCAAAGTCGTAGGTCACCCCATGGTCATATTTCACTCCAATGTCATATGTCACCCCTAGGTCACAGGTCACCCCGTTCGCTAGGTTTGGTAACTTAGAAGGGATACCTGGGTTTTTTTTTTTTTATATATTATAATATTTTAATCGAGGCTTCTGACTCGCATACTGCTGTCATTTTTTGCCTCATCTGTTTTATTTATTTTAAGGTTTCATTTTTTTTTTTTTTTTTTTTTTTTAAATATATCCTATATATTAATGTTGCAATATTAATATATGTATGTATCTTTATAAAACAATGTATCATATATTTTCCATGTTGCACCATCTAATGAATTTCATGAGTCTTGAAATGGCATAGTAGTCGGTTGAAGCTATCAAATTATGAATTTCCGATGGGTTTGAGGTCATCAATATTGTTACTCTCTGTTGTTCAAATTTAATGCACTTTGTGAGAGTGTGTTCAATGTCTTCAAATTCTTCACATATAGAGCACATTGGAGAATCAGAGAGGCCTAACAGACACAATACTCTTCCCATTAGTGCATAGTGGATACCTGGGTTCATCGGGCGAGGTTTGTCTTGTAGTTTTACTTCAATCGTGTGGTATAAAGCACACTCATTTTTTTGCGTATTCATTTTATAATACCTTGTAACTTGTATTATTATATCGAACATTTCACAACGCCCACCCTTGGGAATTTAATATAACGAGGTGTTTTATCACATAATATATTTTTCCTTTTTCATTGATGCGACTGTCTGCTTAGTGGTCTAACTATATCTTCTTCAACTAAAAATTCTTTGCTTACACGATTATTTTATTTATTTTTTATTTCACAAAATTCACGTACATTTATTTACACTATTCCAACCACCTAACTAACAAATCATCACGCCATTTCACCACTGGGGCAGGCAGAGAGAACGGACCGCCAAACAACTGGGTCCTGGCATACACTCTTTGCCTCATTCACATTCATACATCATCTCAGATATTTCTCTATTATTCCTACTCTTGACATGGCCCGACTCAAGTATCTGATTCATTTGATCGTGCCATATCTTCCTCGGGCGCCCCCGACTTCTAGCATTCACATTTGCGTTATATATTCTCCTTACACTCCTTTCTTCGTTCATTAGCTCAACATGCCCAATCTTAATCTTACTCATTACGCTTACGTAATGAGTAATATTTCATTCTTTATGGATCTTGTACTACGCGTACGCCTCAGGTATCTCATTTCTACAACTTACTTTTATCCCTTCTCTTGCCAGTTCCATGCCTCGCTGCCAGCTGCCATACAACAGGTTAGGTACCAGCACTCCATTGTGGACTGCTAGCTTCGCTTCTTTGAACAGTTTTTTGCTAGCGCCAGCGGCATTTTTTAATATTTTTTTATATTTAATTTAGTAACTATATACTTAATATTTTTTTACATTTTTATACGAAACATGTTAGTTAGATGTATATATAAAATAGAAAATATATTCGTAGTCCTCCTCACTAGGTGATCCTGTGCTGAGGGGGACTATGCTTTGGATAAGTTTTTCAGCGACTTCTCGAGCGAGTTATCTTAAGTTTTTTTAAATTATTAGATGCTGCTGAGCCCCATCCTATTACTCCATATTCCAATCGAGAGTGGCATAAAGCATAATATACCGGCTAGACATGGGCGGACTCATTCCCAGGAGTGAATCGATTCATTGTGATTCCCTCGGCCTTTTGAATTGATTCATTTTATTCATTCCTTTAATTCCAAAAAAAACCCTCGCTTATATTTTATGAGGCTACGAAGCCAAAGAGGAGAACAATAATGCTATCTCATTCTCTCGCAGACTACTTTATTTCTTAGTTCTCCTTTAGATGCATGTGTTTGCTCTTTTTAGTGTCGTTATTTTTCGTTTCATCGAGTTTCAAATCACAACGGTGATAAAGAAGTTTTCACTACGCAAAGCACTCTTCTTAGGGTAAATTATGTTGTTCTGAAAAATCGTAGGTACTAAAAACGACGCGCGACGAGGTTAATGAAATATTTTAATGTGTACTTAGATATTATTTTGCCCAAAAGACAAATTTTTGACAAGAAAAATGTGTTTATATTATGCTATCAATTAAATCTTAAAATTAAACAGTTTTTGTGGTTAACCCCTAAGGTTTTACTAATTTTTATTTATTTATTAATCTTAAAATTGTTTCACTTCACGTGATCTAAACTTCCCACTACCTTTAGCCTCGCAAAATATCCCAATTGGGGATTCCATAGTTTCATTAGCTCCAGACGGGACTTGGGCGGAATTCACATAAAAGCCATACTATTATCGCGCTTTCATAGGTATATCCGGACCGGTCACCTGGAATAAGCTTCGCTCAAATACATATATATATATATATATATATTTTAAATGCACCTACCTCAATGGTGAAGTTAATACCACGCGCCGAATAAAATCTAATTAAAAGCCCTGGCGACACGCGTCATTTGTTACCAAAATATAAAGGAACAAACCGCTCGATTATCATTTATCAGTATCACGGTTCGATAGCGACTGATGTATTGTTTACGGCTAGAGTAGACAGAGACAGATACCATAAAAAAATAATAATAATATAGATAAACATCGTTTTGTTTCTACAAGCATTGTATCACAATTTACGCACGTATGAGGGAGAAAAAACATAGGATTAACTTTCGCTTTTAGATTTTTATTAACGTTCAGGGTCCGAAGTGGGAAGTTTCACCCTAAGATGACGGCTTGGCCGCGCGGGGACTAACGACGAACCGATTCTCGGCGGGCATCAAGAAATGAATTAGGAACTTCTGACTAATAAGTGTCTTTTGTCTTGCTGTGACTTGAATAACTTGCATTCCGCGGACCGGCCGGATCGACTCGACACGTGGGACCCGGGACCCGTGGGACTACGACGTCACAAATGAATAAGAAATAAATGTTTTGATTCCTTGAATAAGTGAAACAGAGATTGGGGTTGCGGATTGAGTTCGCACAGACCGAACAGCTTGTAGGACTATGACCACGGAGGAACGATTCCTCCGTGACTATGACTGACGGGACTGGCGGGACAACTGTGAAACAGACGCGACTCTCGGAGCTCAGAATTATTTGGATCTTGGCTGACTCGCTTGTCTGTTGGCGGTTTTGTCATTTGGTTTGGGGACGGGGACTCTGGCCTACGGGGTTTTTTGTAGGTATAAGATTTACTGCGCGGGATACTACTCATCACACGTGATAGGCAATTTCGCGGCGCGCATCGCCTGTAGTAGGTGTACCTATCCGCGCAACAAATATCCTGAATAATATTTAATTTAATCCCTAAGGAACACTACAATATTTATAGAGTACATTATTATTTTCTTACCTCAATATAACATGAAATATTTAACTGTAAAATAAATTAATCGAAATAAAAATAAATATGGTGCTGTTAAAAAATCGTAAGATGCAAGGCCAAGGGTAAGGAATAAAGATTTAATTCCTTTTGAAAATGAGAATCAGATCGAGTGTGTTACAAGATTGAATTTATTCATTTAATTCAGTCATTCAATTTTGCCCACGTCTAATATACCCTCTTTAGATCCTTCATCGACAAGATGTTTCTTAATTTTTTGAAGAAGTAGATGAGTTTTGTTAGCTTTTTTGAGGTAAGATCAGTGCTACATTTAAGTTACCGCATTTACCCTTCTTTCAAAATATCTATCAGCCTTCACATCTCTCGTTAGCATACTTCCCAGACATACAAACTCATCCGCATGCTCCAAGTGTAGAGGCTATATTAATAATGATAATAAATGTAAACGTCGAAACACAAAAACACACAATATTTAAAAATCAAAAAAATTCATAAATATATAAACCCCGAAAAAATTAAATTGAATGACAAATGGACATTTCAAAGAAAAAAGAAATAAAATACTCAAATAATATCAAAAACATGATTAAAAAACACTGTATTATAAGACCTCCCTTTTGAAAGAAGTCAAAATCACAGAACTCATTACAACTGTATGGGACGGTGAAGAGCTTTCAAGAAATACCGAGTTAAAGAATATTATGATAGATTCGTTTGATGGTTTTACAGACGCTTCAATTTATTTATTCACTAGCTGGTTCCCGGCATGCGTTGCAATGCCATTTTCAAAGAAATAAATTGTTACTCCCTGCATGTCCTTTCCCGTGCGTCCCCGTTCCCCTCCCCCCGTCCTATTCCCCTCCCGCGTTTATTTCAACCTTCCCGCTCTCCTCTCCCGCTCCCCCGTTCCGTCAACTCCCCTCCTAGTTCCCCTCCCCCCTCCCGCATTCCTTATATTCAGTACCGGTAGATTCAGTTTTCAAACAGCTCGCGTGCCACCTATAGCAATTTTTTATACAAATTTCATAATGCCAGAGCTCACCAGTATATACAGAAACCTTCGCGGGCGTGCTCACAACAACTCACCAAAGTTTTCTCGTAATCGGATGAACGGTTTAGCAACGCATTTTCATGACGCCAGACCTCCCTATTATGCATAGAAACCATCGCGGGCATGCACTCATCAAATCCCCAAAGTTTCACCTCAATCTGATGAACGCTTAGTAACGCATAATTTCATGATACCAGAACTCACTATTATACATACATAGAAACCATAGAGCATGCACACATCAAATCCCCATAGTTTCATCGCAATCTGAAGAATGGTTTAGCAACGCATAGATATCTCATATACTCATATACACCCGAGTAAACTTATTTTTATTTTTATAGATAAAAACTGTAGATTACATTAATTACGAGGTTAACACTGGTACAAATTATAATCCACTGCTAAAGCGTATTAGGTATTAGGCTATCACGTTTCCTTTTATAATAACATTTCTACGTAATAATAGTAGAACCTTCCACAAATTAATTAACCCCTGTCTAAGTAACAATAATGTTGGGATATATTTTATGTTACTCCGCATAGTAACGATTTTAATTTTGTCAAACCCTTGTTAGTAGTAATTTTATCTTCCTACTATAATTTAATCAACAATGACTCTGTGTGGGTGCTTTATTTGATTTGTATGGCCGGAGTGCTGGGAACTTTTGTAGTATACTCGTACATATATCGTGTACCTAGTACCTACCTTAGTAACGAGAGTTTGTAGTACCTACCCACGTTTTAAGCAGGGTCGCTGACCGATGAAACAAATAAATTATTCAATTAAATAAGCTTTTTCGTTTTTGTTTCTTCGTGGAAAAAGATTGACTGATGTATTTCCTAATTTCCTACCATTTTTAATTGTTTTATTTTATTATTTGTTTATTTAGGCAGGTTATTTCAGCAGAGAATTGGATCCAATTTAAAGTACATTATTTTTTACCTTTTTGCATTAACTCATGAGGCCATGAGGAAAATAATTTCCGTCAGGATCTATGTCATCTTTTGGATTTCTGTAATGGGTAAGATAGTCTGTGTAATAATGTGTGAATGGTATTTTTAAGGAAAGAAATGTGCGAAAGTTCTGGGAAGGGAAAATGTATGAGAAGTGGGTAGGAATCTGAGCGCCAATGTGTCCAGGGGAGACAGACGTGTAAATCCATCCATTCCACTGCGAGGCGAGGCGACGGGTCGGGAGAGTCCGGTTGGAGAGATCAAAAGGTCTCCCTCAATCAGTCTCCCTATCCGGCCAGCCACGCAGTTCCTGGACAGACGCATCCGCCGCCAAGATCTGGACAAACTTCACCCCATGAACACGGGCATCCTTGCTACATCACCAAACGTTGCGAACTAATTGGGGTGACTTAGGGCCGGTTTTATAAACGAAGTACCAAATTTCAGTTACGTAACGAACCATTTTTCGTTAACAGACCGCTATCCGTTCGTTATCTTATTTTACGTATTATAAACAAATGTGCATTACTAGCGGTCATCGGTTACATTTAGTCCCAAAGTTTTATTACTTGGGTCACTCTCCGAATAACAATGCACTACTTGCATTGTTATACGGATGCGTCGACTTGGAGATTCCTGTAAAATCGCCAGCTGCTTGCAGCATTGATACCAAAGCTTAAAACGCAGTGTTAATATTACCTTATTTGTTGTTAAGTTTAATTTGTGGAACCCCATTTTAATTTTTATTTCTTTTATATATTCTAATATTATTATTCATTAAAAAAAAACGTTATTCAATTTAAAAATACAGTTTATTTATAAACAAGTTCTTCTATGTAATTATTAATTATTATTACGCGTGACACCTGTTTCGACTTCTGGATATTATCAAACTATGCGAAACAGCGGTCACGCGCAATAATAATTATACAGAAGAAATAGTTTATAAATAAACTGTTTTTATAAATTGAATAATAATATTATTGAATATATAGAAGAAATAAAGCTGGGCTGGCGTTACTAATTTCGATAATAAATAAATAACCGAGCGCCGAGAACAACTTTCTACTTGCAACTGTCAAAAAACTTCAGCAAACGGATCGTTATCCATTTAACTGACCAAAATCGGCCCGTATAGCATTAACCGCTATATAACCGACCGGTAGCATTGTGAATGTTTATAAAACGGCAAAATCAAGAGATAAACCAAATATTATTTAAAAATGAGATCAAGCGTGACGAACGGATGGTTATAAAACCGGCCCTTAAGGTGTTGGTTATTCAATAAATGGTCCTGGAGCGGCGGTACCCAAACCCGCTTCCCAAATTGACCTGACAATTTTTAGTTTATCTTTACTACAAAGCATAAAGTTTGTTCTTATGCGTTTAGTAGTCGCGACTATTTTAGAAATAGTAATTCTTAGAACGCTGAAGAAGATTTTTTATTAAAGGTAGGTCTATCGATAGTGATGTATTTTGAGGTATTATGCCCTGTTGTGCTACCTCCTTCTTTAGCCAAAGTTTAGGACAGCATTACAGTGTCCATCACCAAATAGATATGTAATCGAAGATTGTGGTGAAGTGTGGCTCATGTATGTAGAATGTTGATGCGATCTTCAAATGGTGTTCCGAAATAAGTGCTGAAAATTTGTACCCAACAAAACTTTCCTCAGAAACAAAAACTGTTAAAAAAATCTTTGATTATTTCTAAATTGATATATCGAATATGTTCATCGCTAAAAATGGTACTCTCGCTTTTTTCTATCTTTAACTGAACGGATATGTTTTCGCCATTAGGCACATTACAAACAACACACTGCTCCATGCCAAAGTTTGTGCAAAAAATTCTGCCGCGAAAAAAACTGTTTTCAGTTTTCATGCTGATATTTTTTCAAACACCCTTTTTCGATAAATCGACGGCTTATCATAAAAATGTATCAAACATCTAAAATAAATTAGAACAGTTACTCGTCCCCTTTTTGCGTGTTGCTTTTACTACCCTTATTTGATATCCATCTGACCGTGAAAAACTGTTTTCATGTCGCGAGAATAGTATAATTCTTCACCTTTTCTAGCTGATAATCGATAACTTACATCAAAATGTTCCAATAGTTGATTGCTATGTATTTTGCAGATATTGTTTTAGTCGTTTCCCTTTTACTTGTGCGCGATGCTGCTCTCATTTGTGAGGTGCATGTTAAATTTTCTACCTTTTTTACAAGCTCATAAATCGATGGCTTATGTCAAAATCCATTAATAATTAATTGCTATTTTTTATGCAGACATTATTTAGGTCATTCCCTTTTACTTGTGCGCGTTGCTGTTCGGGTGCTTGTAGCCCATTTCTTACGTAATCAGTAAATTAGAACAACCTCGACCGTAAACTTGATCTTGGCCTTGGAGCTAATTTAAACACAGTTATTTTTGCGCACAGTCTCCGTGGGCGTTGCGCGCATGTATGCGTCATGTTGTGCACTCTTTGGCTTATACAGCTGTTCTGGAAGCAGCATCGCGATGAGACCACATTCTTCTGCTACATGTCCTTATTATCTTACTATACCTGTGAAGTGACCTCAACTTTTACCCTACCTCAATATTTTCCGCAGGAAAACCAGTTACTTTTTACATTTCGTTCTTATGCTTAACTTCTTTGCCGCCTCTATTTCACCAGTGCAAAATGACAACTTGCCTGTTTAGTGAAGAAATTGCGTTTATTGAGTTTTGGTTAGTATGTGCGTATGGGGAAGTGCATAAGGTCGAAACATAGTTAATAAAAAAAACTGTTTTTACACTTGGTCGAACTAATCATCATTATCCCATGTAGATTCATTGTCCATCGATATTTTGAAGGATACAGTTAATTCACCGTTAAAACACATTTTAATCATATCGCAATCAAGATCCTTTAACTAAAAGATAAAATCATCCACATGTATTCAGTAATAAGTAAAATAGGTATAATTTTTAGTGTGACATTCATGTGGTGATGAGGGAAGCAGCAATTTTCCCGTTGGTGATTTCTCTAAAATGTTTTTTGATGGAGTTCAACAATTGTACTTTGTCATTAATGCTTCTGATTTCTACTGGAAGGTTATTAATACCCACTCATACTCATTATTCCATAATTTAGTTGCAAGAAGACTGTAATAAAATACCTCATTTTACCAGCCAGAAGCACTCCTGTCTCGGTAAGGCCAGTATACCAGGGGCACTGATTTGTTATTTAGAAAGGTACTTGGAACTCACTGATAGGTACTTGGAACTCGTGCTCTGACGATGGGAAGGAGGTTGGAGTTCAATCGACCGGTGTGCACGGCAACCTAATAAGCCAATATTTGAATTTAGTTGAGCAGGAAAAAGAGATTTGACTGAGCGTTATTTTTTTCTTTATATTTTTCTTCTTCTTGCCTCTTCTTGGCTCTTTTTGTCTCTTCTTAACTCTTATTAGATCGTCTTGATTCGCTTTGATTCTTTTTGCATCTTCTGGGATCTTCTTGAATATTCTTGGTTATTCATTGTTCTTCTTGGCCTTTCTTGACTCTTTTTCGCTCGTCTTGGCTCGTCTTTTCTCTTCTTGTATTTTCTTGCCCCTACTTGACTCTTCTTGACTCTATATAATAATAAACCTCATAATTAATATTAATGTTAGTTTTAATTTTTCTTTTGCAATGTAATCTTACTAATATTATAAACGTGAAAGTTTGTATGGATGTATTTGTGTTTGTTACTCTTTCACGAAAAAACTACTGAATGGATTTTAATGAAACTTTACAATAATATAGCTCATACATCAGAATAACATATAGGTTATAATTTATAAAGCTAACTAAGAAGGGGACGCACGGGAAAGGTGATTCAGGAGGAACAATGTGTTTCTTTGAATTTGGGAGGCGGGAGATGGGTACCGCCGCCCCGGGAACCTTTATTGGATAACCAACACCTCTACCACAGGTCACGCCAAGTGGTTCGCTCCTTTGGTGATTTAGCAGGGGTGCCCGGGTCCATGGGGTGAGGTTTGTCTAGGTCTTGGAGGCGGATGACCTGGACACACTGAACCCCATATTCCTACCCACCCCTTATACCCTTTTCCTTCCCAGAACTCTCCTCTCCTTCATTTCCTTTAAAAAAAACCTCCACACAGCATCCCCAAAGATGACTCCTGTGTGGAGCTCGTGTAAAAAAAAAATTGATTTGCACCGCATGCCGGGAATCGGCTAGTATTTTATAATTTCATTAACAATTTTTAAATCTGGAATACTGTTCCACTAAATTATTTGAAAAAAATCATATATTTGTAAGAGCCCGTGTGGGCGTATAATGTAAATAAATAAATAATACTTTTATGCCTTTATTCCCCTATTTCCTACTATTACGAGTGTGGCGTAGCCCCGCGCGCGGAGGCCAATCAAGTGCCCTTTACAAATGCACGAGTGGCGAAGCTTTTAGCTTTCCATTCAAATAATACAGCGAAAAAAATTCTGTCGACAGCCGAAATACATCCAGGGAACGCAGAATAGCGAAGGTAAAAAGGCAAGTCCTTGAACTTTTCTATGCACGAAAATGATTTCAAATTTTGCGTAGTTGAAGATAATCCGTACTAAATATTTTCATTTGAAAATGGAGGAGGAATTAACGAACGAACTGTTTTTTTTTTAAATCCTTATATTTTTTTAATATTCAAAATCTATACTGGAATACCAGCAACCCACAGTCTAGCTGCCTATTTCTATTTACGAAAGGTCTTGTTATGAATAAATTAAACCATAGTTTTAGGTTTTTTTTTTAGGTAGTTTTCTATATTCAATTGTCATGGTTTTCTTATTGTTTAATCAATTAAACAATAATCAAACAAGATCAAAGATAAAATTGTAATTAAAAATCTCAGTCTAAACGTGGCTGAGTATAATTATTACTCAGCAATACAGTTATGCCCAATTGATTCGCAAACATTGAAATGTAACATTGTCATCAAATCGTAATTCAACGGCATTTTGTATTTTTTTAACATTTGAAAGGTCACCGTTAAACGCAGATTCTAGGTGCGTTTCAGCTTTCTATCCAATTGTTATACGTTGACAAGCTTAACAACACGATAGGTGTCCTTTTCTGGTGATCACAATTTGTTCAAAAGCTGAAACGGACTTCGAATCGGCATTTGACAGGAATCTTTCAACTGTCTAACAAGCAAAATGGAGCTGAATGAACCTGGGTCTTGAAGAGAACCATGTTGGAGGAGGGAGGAAACACAAAGGCCGGCAAGTCTTTCCACAGCCGAGCTGTGAACCCAAGAACGAGTCGTAGAAAAAATCAGTTCTCATGTGACAAAAACATCAACTTTGTACAAATGTTTGTGTTTCCCGACTAGTTTCTCGGATCATCTTCCATTGAAATACCAGTAGAACAAGGACAACATTCCCACCCTTCGCCTGTGCTTAAGATTGAAATCCGGTTGTTAAGATAGGAAAATCTTTAAAACGGACCGCCCGTTTCTACAAGTATCGAGGGTTTTTTCAGGTATTTTGGAGCTCCAGACCAGAGGTGTCAAATTCAATTCATTCATTGCGAATTGTAGAGGTTTAGCAGTTGTGTACTATTAGTATATGCGGACCCTGTACAGTACACCTCTGGAACAACCCATCCTTATAATAGGCCACTTGCATGGACTTCATAACGACTTGAAAAAAATCGTGTGGATAGATTTTTTTACTAAGATTACGAAAATGTTAGTAAAAATTTAGGCTTGTGACATCACTACATGAAAATGTCCCGTCGCCGAAAATGTTCCCATCATTTTTATAAAATTCCACACTGATTTTTTTTTTTTTTTTGGCATCATTTTGATTTTAGGTGAATTTTTGAATTTGACATTTAGCGTTCACTAGATTTATTGTTTGTTCTCTGCGAACGTATCATTTGGTTTGATTTTTTGACAGATGTTATGACGAGAATCCCCTACAATTTATGTTGTCCGTACGTGTTTTAGAGGTATAATGATAATGGTGCGGATTTTAACAAAATCAAATTTTATAATATTCTTATTATTATTATAATTTACAAGTACAAGTATATTACATTTGATTTAGTAATATAGACGTTGAACATTATAATGATTTATGATGGATCAAGGAAAAAAATATTTATGAGATTTTATATTTTTGGTATGCCTCGTTATTCTCCTGTGTTATTCGTGTGGAAAACGTTATTTTTTTTAATGATTTTCGGCTATTAATTATAAAATTATGTCCCGTCTTTCCGGTTTATAAAAAATGGTCTGATTTTTCGGATTTAAATTTTCAAAAAATCGCCAGGGTTTCAAAAATACGATTAAAAAAAAAATGCAGAATGTCTTAGAATAGAATAGAACCTAAACCGGAAATTTAAAAAAAAATGTGATGCAAGTGGCCTATTGTTTCAGCTAGTAGTTTTTTCGGGCTGGCTTAATAATTTAACGTTTATTCGTATAAAAGTTGTTGGTGAAAGAGTTATATTTCTATACTACATATTTTTACCTCGTGTCGTCCAATTGATTGGCTGTTTTCCTTGCAGCTATCATCAAACCAGATATATTTTTTGACTTAGACTAATGACTTGACTTGGACTAACTCCACCTCTACCATGTTTTCCTGCTTAACTCTGCTTATTGCTATTCGTGGCGGGCCATACATCGATACATCAGCAGGAGTCCTTAACACACCTCCCTCTCCCGTTGGTACGTTATAATATAGGCTCACGCAAAAAATATTAACACGGCAATAAAGTCTCCATTTCGTGTTCACGTTACGTCGATATTCAACGCTTTACGCGGAATTTTTATACTTCGCTTTTTTCTGGAAATATTTTTTAGACGTGATAATTTATCGTCGCTACATTTTACGTTACTCGAGGCATGACTCGGTGTAATAAAAATATTACATCGAGACTTTTTCACACGTCAGTTTATTTTGTTTTAGGTTACTATGAGACAATGAACATGCCTAAATCCGTTTTTTATTAGTAGGATATACTACAAGTATTTTTGTTGCCTGTTGATAAGTTTCTTCTGCATGAATATTCTAAAGTCCAGCTTTGAACGTCCGTCTCATTTCAATGTCGAAAATTTTCCGATGTTTTGCGACTTTTATAGTTAGTAGAAAAATTAAAAGCTTTCCGTTTCACGTAAAAGTTAAATCGTAGTAATAATTGCTTAACTTTAGAAGAAGAAAACATGTCAGAGAGGTCACAGCACCCATGGGACAACCAAGCGAATCATTTATGAAAACATCACAAGTACACGAGCGTCATACTAGACAACGTAATAAATTGTACACAAATACCTTCAAGACTGAATGTGGCAAGAGCAGCATTGGCCACGAGGGCGTACACATATATAATCTCCTTACAGATAACCTAAAAATGGAGAAGAATAAAAATACCTTTAAAAAAAACTATTTAAACTTAAGTTGTTAGAACAAAATTAAAAATATTACTCCTATACTATACACTACTTTATATATACCTATATACTCTGTATGTACTTAAGTTAAGAAAGCAAAATATTATATTTATTTTAACTTAATAAATTAAATAAATATATTAAAGCTATTTTTTTACTGATCTCGTCTGGAACCTGTGAAACTATGGCATCTCCAACTGGGGTATGTTGTGAGTGAGGCTGAAGGTAGGGTGGAGGGGAAGGAGATGGGGAAGACGGAGGTGGGGAAGTAGAATAGAATAAAGAAGAACACAAGAAACGCTCTGTGGGCGTGTTTCGTGATTCAAAAGTCTGACCATTCTTTGTAATACGAAGCTCAACGTGAAATTACTATTTTACATTCATCTTTACTGCGAATTGGTTTATATTATAAACGTCAAAAAATATTTTTTGGGTAAAATGAAGCTTTTTCTATCGTTTCGCTTGAGTAGATTCAAAATAAAATTTACATTACTTTATAAAAAATATAAGCGTAAACTACAAAAAAAGTTTTTTTTTTCATTATAAAAATATTAACGTATAAGAAACAACTTAAAAAAATACTATTTTATGGTTAAGATTATCTTTGACAGTTTCCCTTGATTAACTTTTTATAATTATTCACAAATAAAAATTAAAACCATTTTGCGCTTGATATCTAGCGTTTCTAGACTCCGTTTGCCAAGCGTTTTTTTGCCTATTATCTTTATTCGTGGCGATATACGGCACACTAAGAATATACAGATTTTTTGCTTGTGGTTTCCTCTTAAATATTCAAATACAGAACTCTGTTTCGTCATCATTATATTATGAAATTCAAATGGTTGGCGATAAACGACGTCATTAGAACCAAAGGGTACTAAGTCGGTAGCGACATTGGTTTCCATTCTAATTTACACGGAAGGCATTTCTAGTGCTTGAGGCGAGTCGTATAAAAAAGACGAATTTGTAAAGAGTGTGGCGTTTTGTCCGATCTGCCTATCGCCGTGGAGAAATGAAATGATAGTTAAAAAGATTAAGTTATAAGTTACCAGCTGAAGTCCCCGGCGATGCCCCGGCTTTACACAGAGTTTTAGAAATCAAATGTAGACAGTGACCTTCCTCTTGTTTTGAAGGTCACGTGGGCAAAATTTCATCAACCTCAGCATAAAACTGTAGATTTCCATACGAATCAAATCCACACCGGCCGCTGCCAGTCCGTTCGTCCACCACAATATATGATATATTTCAACCAATTTACACAAAACCTTAACGAATTATATACCTAAACCTTGCTCATGAATCACTTTATCTATTGGTGAAAACCGCATGAAAATCCGTTCAGTGGTTTTTGAGTTTATCGCTTACAGACAGACATGGCGGAGGACTTAAATTTATAATATGTAGAGATATTAAAAATTCATTAAAAACTGGTAAGATCCAAACCACTAACAAAATATAATCATTAAAAAACCCGAAGTTGTTCTTCCTAATCCGAATATAGTTTAAATCAGCTTAGTCAATTTTGAAGTGTTTGTCATGCCAAAACAGTCCGTTTTAATGGTTCAGAATAATCTGAGGCTTCGGTTTTATGTAGTGAGCCTTAGTGGGTGCCGAGCAGGTGCTTTTAAAACTTCGATTTAGGTTACATCACACAGGTACACCTTGCTTTTGAGAGCTTTTCTGATTTGAAGATTTACGGAATTCTCGTTAAAGCTTTTATGTTTTTCCTCAGTGATCTGGTTTTTGTGTCACTTAAATGGATTTAAAGCGAAATCCGGATTACTTCAAAACCTTCTTCTGTCAATGGGAATACAAAAATACATTTTTAAAGTTGTTTCAAGTGATTTATGTTTTTTTATTGGAAATTTTATATTAAATATACAGAATAATAAAATCTTACACAGCATCCTAGCATCTTTTAACCATTTTAATTAACCAGTTAGTAGAGAAATAATTTCTTTCTAACTAGGGAATATTTGGAAATATTACATTTATTGTTTATTTATTTTTGTTTTTAACTTAATTAGTATTTTTTTACATTAGCTCCACACAGGAGGCCCTGAAGAAAATAATTCCCCTCAGGGCCTATTTCATCTTTGGGAATGCTGTGTAGGGGACCTTTTTAGGAAAGGAAGAAGAGGAAGTTCTGGGAAGGAAAGGGGTATGAAGGGTGGGTAGGAATCTGGGGGTCAGTGTGTCCAGGAGTGACGAACGTAAGAATCCATCCCTCCCACTGCGGTGCAAGGCTATGTTCCGAGAGAGGATGGCTGTAGAAGTCAAAAAGGGACTCCCTCAACATTCTCTCCCGATCCGGTCTGCCATGCAGCTGGTGGGCAGACGCATCCGCCGCCAAGACCCGGACAATTCTCACCCCATGAACCCGGGCACCCCTACTGCCTATTTCAAAAAATATATATTATTTGTTTCTCTTAGGATCTAACAACCATCGTTCCAAAATTGTGGATATACTCGTATTCTGACTTTTACAATAATTTCTGTTCTAGGCTTTGCGTCGTGTAAGTTTATAGTATTAACGTATTTGGTTGTAAGTTTATGTATGCTATGTACGTGTGTGGTTGCGTTTATTTTTGGTTGTGTGAACGTTTGACCATGTATCCGTTTAGCCACGTATCCGTGTAGCCATGTATCCGTGTGGTTCTGCATCCGTGTGGCTGTATCCGTATGGCCCGCGGTGGGTTTCTAATGGCAGGCATATTATAGCCGGGAATACACATGACAGTAGCTGGCACACTTGCATGCAAGCTCCTTGCACATGCCAGCTACTATCATGTGTATACGCTTACTTGCATGCCTGTAACTGCCATGCAAGTAGATAGCACAACATTTGATTTTTAGGCAGCTACTGGCATGCAACATGAGAGAGGGGACGCGGGGGGCTACGAAACTGGCATGTGTGAACGTCGCGACAGGTACAGGCATGCCAGTAGCTGACTTTACTCTTCTTTTACTTGACTTATTTTACTCTTCTTTTTTTCTCTCATTAAATTAGCCATACATTGTACTGCCAATTGCAATACGATGATATTTAATTCACTTCGAATGTTTTCCATTGCTAAAAAGCTTGAGAACTGAGTGACTTGAGACACTTACTGTCTCGTGACTAGCTTATGTATACGTCTTGCAAGTTACAGGCATGCAAGGACGCAAATTGCATGCAAGTTTAACTTGCATATGTATTCACATTGTGCCAGTAACTTGTACATGCCATTAACAGGCATTGTCATAGGCTACTGTCCCATTTTACAGGCATGTGTATTCTCGCCTATAGCCAGTAGCCACAGTTCGCATCCCCCGAGGTATGTATGCCGTCAGGGCGGACACAAAGCGCGCCCGTGAACACACGAACACTGGACACGTGAACCCCGAACATTGAACACTGCCTCGCGCACCCTCACTTCCACAGTGAACACATTCAATTCAAATTGTAGGCATTCCGTTTGCGGCCTCGGTGCGGCCATGTCAAATTTCATAGAACTACTGACCGGACTGTCTATGTGTCTATTGATAAAAGAACCACATCTACGAGGTTACCTACCACGCTATTCTATGTTTATTTTGAAAATATTACTTTAGAAGAATATTTTGAGTTACTATGAGTATTATAATGCTGTGACTTGACATTTCTTTAGCACCATTGTGATTTGAAACTCCATGAAACGGAAACGAGCGACACTAAAAAGAGACAAACACATACATCTGTAGGATTTAGCGTGCAAGAAAATGAGACAGCAATAAAATATTTATTTAATTCACGGGTACACGGTTCCACTATAATACGATAAATCCGTATTTATTATCCTTTGGTGTAGTGGTTTAAAGCGCCTGACGAACCTCTGCAGACATTTAGCAGAACAAGGATCGAATCTTACGAAATCCAAAAAAATACATATTTTTGTAAAATCAATGTACAATCTTCAAACCACTCCAAAATTAACATGCAAAGAAAACACAAAAGAAAGCGATGTCTAGCGACACCGAAGAAGTAAACACAAATACTAATAATATGACCAAATGTACAGGAAACGGTGCACTGTAATTTGAAGACAAAAACAATTCACATTGTTTTAAAAAAATGACTTCGTAGTCTCCGCACTCTTGTCTATTTTTGTTTTCTGAAGGTTTCACTTCTACCGCGTGCGAATTAGACACTCCGATTTTTTTTTGCTCGTACCGCACAGTAGCTCCACTACTCCCAGACCATAAATATTACGTAAATAGTTACGGGCGGGGTGAGGGGTTGGTCGGTTACTCAACTGAGTAATCAGTGACGACACGTGGAAGAAATTTATTTTTGTTTGGTTGTGAAAAAAAAATTGAAAACAAAAAAGTCATTTATATTTTTTACTCCAAATAATGTCAGGAATCACTGGATAGTCACCCACGCTGTTTCATATTCCAGAAAAGTTAAACATAATCGACAAAAATATCGCGATATACTCGTACATATCACATGGGTATATCCGTGATATACATCGTTAAATATTGTATCCGTGATATAGGGTAAATATCCTTCGAACCATGCAAAATAATGAATATAGCCATAGTTGAATAGTAAAATACATGTCTATATGTATGTATAATTTGCGGTTCGCTGTTTAGGGTCTGGAGACAGTTAGACTATGTCTTCCCCAATCGGAGTATATTTGTTATACTTCTCCAATTGTATGTGAGGCTGAAAGTAGTGGGGAGGGAAACGAAATTAGGCAGAACGGAAAATACTTGAGGATTTGTAAAAACTGCTTCTAAAGTTATAGAATCCTTAAACAACAGTATTAGGAAAACATAAAATTTTAATTGAAAATATTTTTTTAAGATCCTAAACTTAAAGAAACGAAACTTTTTTTTAGGTGGGGACTAATAACTTAGTATTACAATTGTTTAAATATTTCATTCTTCTGCTGCATCCTATTACCGATATTGTATAATACTTTATGCCTCGGATTCGAAAGCCAACCGCCTGAATGTTGACCCTTTCAAAATTGAATATTGCCAAAACTAGGGACCAACGAAGGACCAAAGGGAAACCACCGGGCCAACAATTCTAAACACTCCGATTTAAATTGATGGATACATTGAATTCTGTGCGATCAAATAATAAACTCTGGATAGCTGGTAACCTACCTTTGATTAATTATTATATACTCGTACTAAGGGTAGTACGCCTAAACACTTTGTGGGCGAGCTCAACTTGCAATCCGCCAATGTCACAGGTTCAAATCCCGGCGTTCGCAAGTAAATTTTATTTGATTGATTTGTTTAATTTCACAATTTAATAATTTTAAATGATATAATGTATATTTGCGGCACGCTTTACAGTGGAAGATGCTCTCAGTATCGCTCTTGTAAGACCACTATTCAGAAATGATACGTTGCTTGAAATGGCTTAAGCCATATACGATTTTAGATTTTCACGGCCAAAAATATTTTTGTTATTAGTTTTTGGGATATTATGCCGTGTTGCGCTACCTCCTTCTTTAGCCAACGTTTCGGACAGCGTTGCAGTGTCCATAATCAGGGCAGATGTGTAATAGTTAGGGGTGATGTTTGTACTTATCTACTTAGGAGCGATACCGTGTCGCCAGCTCCACTCGTCTACGATCTGGCGCTACAATATACTGCAACATGTTTTTTTGCGTTTAGCCTTGATGTAACCGTCAATTACCGGATACCAAGAACTATTGAGTTTAGCTCCGTCGTCTCTATTAATATTTATAGGATTTTTGTGTGGCTTAAGCCATGTTTGGTGATCAGATCTGAGTAGCCAGGTGCTTCCCTACCTTCCTCTTCCCTGTCTCCCTCCCGTCCTCACTACCTTCAGCCTCATAACATACCCCAATTGGGGATGCCATGTCTCACGGGCTCCCGGCGGTTGGGAGCAGTTGGGATGCTTGTGCGGTATTTACATGAATGGTGTCAAAATATAATTATATAAATATGGAGATATCACGAAAGTTATTTTCTAAAGGAAAATATGCTTTAAAAACACAATTTAAAAAAGGATTGAAGTTATCATCTCTCTATAAGTGCTGTTGCTATATAGAATATCCCCATATTTATAGATATATAAATATCGTGATAGCTATTTTTTAAATGAACATCGACGTTAACATGTAGTTTAAATTAGGATGAAAAGTATCATCTCTCTAAAGTTAGTTAGAGTTAATAATTGTTTATAAAGAGAAACGAAGTTGTTTTTTATTCTAATTTCTGATTTTCACTAAAGGGCAATGTATTTTAAAAATGAGTTCCGAACGTACATCAGCGGGGCTTGACGGTGCCCGTAGATTACCGATAAAGTTAAACATAATCGGCAATAAATATCACGATTTACCTTCATCACGCGATAAAGGTACATCCGTGATATGCATCGTGTTACATTATATCCGTAATGTTATATATCCTTCGAACTCTGCAAAATAGTGAAAATAGCCATTGTTTCATAGTAAAATACTGGTCCATATATCAATTTGCGGTTTACGTGTGTTTTTGTTTTATGGCCTGTTATGTAGAACCACAAAATATCGGTTATTTTATTTATGCCCTGTCAACAAAGGTACCTACTTTTTCCCAACCTATTGGTGCATACATTTTAAACACTTGATGTGCTAAAAGTTATTGGGTTTTAAATATACCAAATAAATCAAAAAATTTAATCTCAGCGTTGATTATTATTATTTGTGGTTTTTCAAAAAGATTCATGGTTACCTAATACCTATGTACTAATAGAGTGTCATTTTTTCAATGAATCAATCACGTACGAGTATTATCGTAATATTAGTTTAAATTTGTTTATATTTTCTTATAATTCCTTTGTGAAATCACCGTATATGAAAAAAAGTTTTAATGATCGCAGATTCAACCCAATAACTTATTTCATCATCATCATCTTCTTCCCCTTATCCTATTCGGGTCGGGGACTCATTGCATCGACAAGGCGCCTCCATTCGTCCCTGTCTTGCACTGTTTGTTCGGCCTCCGTCCATGGCAGTCCCATCCTCTCCACACACAGTTTTTGGAGTTGTCTCGCCCAACTGTGTCTGGGGCGGTCCACTGGACGTCTGTCCTCTGGAATCGCACTCATTATTTTCCTTGGAATCGGTATACAGATATTCTTAGTACGTGCCCAAGCCACCTCAGTTGCGATTCTATGAAGAATGATTTTTCTATAAAACGAAATGGGATCAAATGAGAAACTCGACGATTCGAAACATCGAACCACTGTCACTCTTCATAGAAAAATTACAACTGAGGTGGCTTGGGCACGTACTAAAATTAACTTATTTAAAATAGAATTTAATAAAGTTTTAAAATCTTTTCTACCTACCTACTATTTTGTTTTCAATATTGACTAAAACAAAATTAACCCGTTTAATCACAGGAGACCATATTTGTCCCAACGCACATAGGTCTCATATAAAACGCTGTTACTCCCTTACTATCATAGTTAGAAATATGTTCTAATCGGTGTTAGAAAGGAAAAATACCACGCTTTATATTCCAATCTAAAAAATAGCCACCAAAAAAGTAAAATGTACAATTTTGTGTAAACAAAGTTTTGAATCGCAAATTGAAAAAAAAAGAATTGAAATTTCGGGAATTTTTTATAAATTATTTTTAAATAGAGCGACAAAAAAGTGAGGTTACAATATGTGTTTGTTGTACATTTGTCTAATAAAATATGTATGTGTTTTTTTTTTATTATCAGTAACTTTAGTTAGAAAAAACGTAAGGTGAGCCATTTTGAAAACCTATTTATGTTTGTATGCAAAATTTTTATAATAAAAAAAATATGTTTATTTCGAATTCTATGATTTGAAAGCGTATTTCATCACCTTTCTAAATCAGTTTTTGGTTTTTTAATGTGCTCAGAAATATTCCAAATATTTGCATTTTATTGCAAAGCGAAAATATTTTGACCATCTGAAAAAAATGCCAAATTTTTGAAGGGTAGCGATAGAATAAATGAATAGTTGTTCAGTAAACCCTTAAAAGGGGATGCTTTATGGTTATTAACATCAATGTAAAAGTTTCGTCAAATTCTTCTTAAATGTTATTGAAGTTATCGGAAATACCAATTCGAAAATAGATTTCATGTTTTATGTAAGTACATCAGCAATAAGTGGCTTCGCAAAAAAATTTTCGGAAGAATTTAGCTTCGCGTTAAAATAAATTTACCTAGAAGAAGTTAATGTTTTATGTTTCGACGAACAGTATTTACGGCAGGTTGCTGAAATGTAACACATCAAACAAACCCACCCATCACCTACATTCTAAATGAGAGTTTTCTTTAATTCGCGAATTTCCCTGCATTACGCAATGATGTCGGCAATAATATGAATTCTCGAGAGGGTATAAATTTTCATTGTAGCGGCGGAGCGGGCTCCGGCGACAATATTTTTATTTCATTATATTACCTCGCTCGCAGTGCGTGGCTCGAGGAATGCCCCCTTAAATTATAATGCTGGAACTGCGGGGGACTCTTCGCAAGTTATGAGAATATTTGCCCACCTTTGTGATTTAGTCTTGACTTGGTTCCTACAGTGGTCTGAAATATGTGGAAAAGTCACCAAAATTATTGTTATTCATTTTTGGGTTATTATATTGTGTTATGCTTTCATCAACGTTTGACAACTTTTCGGACAGCGTTACGTAGTCCATCACCGGGGCAGATGTGTAGATTGTAGTGAAGTATGTTAGTCGTAGAGGGACGTTATTTCAGCATAATAATTGCTTAAATTAATGTCATTTTCGGCGTTAAGTTAAGATAATATTCTCACTGAGATCTCCCGTGCTGAATTGAACTGTTGGATTTAGTACTTAAAAACTGTTTTTCCAGGTCTTTTTTAAAAATATTTTCTGTCAAATTTATTTCTTCAAATTTTGAACCGAGAACGTTCTAAAAATTTCCTCTAAAACTGCAGTTAGGATGGGTTGTTTCAAAAAAATTGACGTATTCATCAAATATTTGAAGTTAATTTCCACTTCTGTGTATGTTCTATTCAAGTTTTGTTATTATATCATTATACGCCAGTTGCTCCATAAAACTGAAATAATCACCGAACTTGAATAGAACTTACCCAAAACGTGAAAATTAACTTAAAATATTTTATGTCTCCGTCAAATTTGTTGAAACAATCCGTCATTAGTAAACGTATTTTGAAAAAAAGGAATCGTGTTTATGGGTTGGTAATACAAAAACAGGTGGTCGACGCGACGCGACGAAGCAATTTCAAATTTATTCAAATTAAAGTTCGTTTCAGAATACACATAACCACTCTTTAAACTGCTTAATTAAACATGATTATACGACATTTTTCCTAATATCTAGTATGGAACCTCCAAAGTTCTTGCAGCCCCGGGTGCTCCCTTATTTTCCCTCCCGATTTCATTTCCGGGAAGATAAAAAAAGCGCACACTTGGCAACACTCGCAATTTCTTATCTGAAGAATACGACAGTGGAGGACTGTACCTTGTACCTGTTCCCACCTCACTTAGACTTCTTAGGCAATTATGAAAGACACCTGGATGTATCCACCCGAATTCCGCAGTAGGGCAGACGTGGCCTTGTTTTCATTCATCATTCCGTGTTATTTCATTGCGAAATTAATGAAAATTTTTGTAATTTTATAACCGACTCCTGTGATGAATTCGATGTTGCTTTTAGTATAATCGTTGTAAAACACGTTACAGTTTGACACGGATTAATAAGCATTTTGCTTCGCCACCATAATATCAAAAATACCAGTAATTTCAGTAATGAAAACCAAAACCTTGAGAATATTGTTGAAATGAAAACTTCTTTAGCGCCGTTGTGATTTGATTATGAAACGAAAAAGCGACAATAAAAAGAGGCAAACACAGGATTTAGCCTGCAAAAGAATGATGAAGAATTATCGATCTCCTCTGTGTGCGGTTTCGTAGCC
Source organism: Limnephilus rhombicus (assembly GCA_929108145.2). Classification (NCBI taxonomy): domain Eukaryota; kingdom Metazoa; phylum Arthropoda; class Insecta; order Trichoptera; family Limnephilidae; genus Limnephilus; species Limnephilus rhombicus. The sequence continues at coordinate 6,474,319 of OV815285.1, forward strand.
TCCCCACTCTTGTCTACTTTAGTTTTCTGAAGGTTTCACTGCTACCGCGTGTGAACTGAACGACTAAACGACTCGTGAAAACTTGTGCTCTCCTTATAAATATTTATATTTTACTGTACATCTTGAGTCCGGCCATGCCAGAATAATAGAAGAGTATGTATGAATGTGAATGAGCAAAGAGCGTGTGCCAAGACCGAGTTGTTTGGCGGTCCATCTTCTCTGCCCACCCCTGCGGAGAAACGGCGTGATCGTTAGTTAGTTAGATCTTTGTTGCATCCGAAACTGCTTACTAATTATTACAGCTTCAGATGCATTTGTAATGAACTGTGAATACTAAAAACGAAACGAGACGAAATGGTGTTTGCTGGAATTGGGTATGTGTAGGAAAAAACAAGGTGTCCAACGAAAAATAAATGACCAATCACTTACCTCTGCGAACGAGTAGGTACACGACACAGCCACAATATGGTTATTTAATTCCATCGCGATACCTCGCCACAACAAAACGAATGAGTACAAAACGATATTATGTACTTCCCAGATGATAAAATTTCTTATTTTTACAAAAACCAAATTGTGTACACGAAAAACACCAAGAACTACCATCCAAGATAGTTTCAAAAATCTTCTGTTTTCTGAGCAAAAGCGCTCGAATTTTTTCTATTTTTCTTGCCATTTTTCCAACTTTTAATTAATTTTCCAGCAAGGTGATGTGGCTAGGCAGAGGTTGGAACTAGATAAACGACATCCCGCTAGGAACAAACATATTCTCATTTTAAAACCAAACCTTTTATTAAATTATAGGTGTGTAGGTACATAAATACTGAATCCACATTACTGTTAATCGCGTTAAAATTGTGTAATTGCCAGAAAAAAGTTGACTGGAAAACACTTTAAGCTTATTGTATAGGCTTATAAATAAATTTACTGTTATTTTAGGTTTGTTTATCGTAGGTGTTCATTTAGGGGTTTCCATTATTTTTAAATGTCCACAATTAAATGTTGTTTTCTTTTTTATCGTTTAAAGTCCTTCGAACGTACACTATTCACTATTATAATAGGTTCGTCTTAGTACAGCGCCCTTGAGGTGATTTTTCACAAAAACGGCGCTATATGAATCATACAATTATTATTATTATAAGTGCTTTATTCGAACTTACTCCGCATTTTGAACTTTGTTCTAACGTTTAAATCTAAGAACGGGTTGTTTCACAGAATTAGTACAATTCATAAAATTTCTAAGTTTAATTCAAGTTCTGCGAATGTTTTGTACAAAGTCTGTTATTGCACATGTACTGTTAAAACACAACAACTAATGTAAAAAAATGCATTATCTCCACACGGAAAAAGAGTTTTCCTCGGGGCCTATGTCATCTTTGGGGATGCTGTATGAGAGTTTTTTTTGTAAGGAAAGCAAGGAGAAGAATATTTGGGAAGGATAAAGGTTTGAGGGGTGGGTAGGAATCAGGAGGTCAGTGTGTGTGGACGTCACCAAGACCTCGACAATACTCACTCCATAAACCCAGGTACTCCCGCTAAGTCACCAAATGTAGCGAACCACTTGGGGTGACCTAATGCAGAGGTGTTGGTTATCCAATGAAAGGTCCCTAGGGCGGTGGTACCCACGATTAAATAATAACAGAACGCGAATTTTAACTTTGAAATTTGATGTTTTGTTCTAATTGTCTGAAACAACTGTCCTCAGCATACTAAATATTAAAATCAATACTAGATGTAAAATGTTGGAACAGATTTTAAAATATCATGTTTTTTAAATTAATAACTTAATCTATACTCCTGAATTAGGTGACAAAAAAGTTAAAATTTTTGTTATCATAGGTTTTTTTTTATGTGATTGTTAAGTCGACTCCAAAGTTATCCATATCGAGGTATAGCTAACTTTGCACCTTTACAATCAAACGCGGCACATAATAGGTAACACCAATACCGATTATTGATTTCTTCTTCAGATAGAAGTGGGGTGAACGGAACACGTGGGGTGGTCAGACCGTTAACCACCCCACGTGTCACGCGGTGTGAAATATGTTGCGGATATGGGGAAGGTCGCACCTGTTACCTGTTAGCCGGAACCAGTGGCTACCTGGCTAGCTGGCAAGGTGGCTACCATCTACTAGTTGTAGCTGGTTGTTGCCCGAGTAGTCGGTGGCTACCTACTAATGAAGTGCCGTCCACAAAAGCTGGGCTTTTAACCTAAGATAAATCAACCAAAAATAATTTTTGTAATGTTAAAAAAAATACTACAAATTTATGTTTAAAATTATTTTTTTATAATCCTTAAGATACAAAAAATTACAAGTGTGCAGTTCGCACGCGGTAGAAGTGAAACCTTCAGAAAACTAAAGTACACAAGAGTGGGGAGACTACGAAGCACCGCACAAAGAGGAGACCGTTTATTCTAACTCATTCTCTCGCAGGCAAAATCGTATAGATGTATGTACGTGTTTGTCTCTTTTTCGTTTCATCGAGTTTCAAATCACGACGGTGCTAAAGAAGTTTTCATTTCATCAATAAATTGTTTCTATTTGACGGATTTATTCTTTTGGTTGCATTTTGCAACCTGTCTTTGGCAATATATTTGGTTCCATGCCAACTCAGAAAGGTCATTAAAAGCTATGAAAAAATATGTTTTAATAGCCGGTAACCCTAACCTAACTTAACCTATTTAACCATTTTTTTAATATTTTTTATCGTCACTCTTAATGACCTTTCTGAGGTGCTTCTAAGTTGGTTTCATTCTGAGTTGTCCGGTCACCATAAATTTGACTTCCTTAACCTATTTTTTAGCACGATTCTCTCCACACAGGAGGCTCTGAAGAAAATAATTTACCTCAGGGCCTATGTCATCTTTAGGAATGCTGTGTGGGGTCTTTTTAAGAAAAGGAAATAGAGGAACTTCTGGAAAGGCATGTGGGGTGCTTAGGAGTCTGGCGGTTTGTGTGTCCAGGAGTGAAGTATGAATCCATCCCTCCCACTGCGGTGCAGGGCGTTCGGTCGATGGAGTTCGGCTGGAGAGTTCAAAGGGTCTCCCTCAACCGGGCTATTGGTGGGCAGATGCATCCGCCACCAAAACCTTGACAAACCTCACCCCACGAACCCGGGAATCCCCGATAAGTCACCAAACTTAACGAACCACTTGGGGTGACCTATGAGGTGTTGTTTATCCAACAAATGGTTCCCGGGCGGCGGTACCCACACCCGCCTCCCATTCACATTCGCATACTGCTTGCACTAAAGTCTGCTGCAATATGCTTTCTACCTTTCTAGTAATTTTTACACAGTGAAAAGATCGTTTTGAAATTAGATGCATAGTTTTATCTATCCACTTAAGGTTTTTAACCCTTTTATAAATTGTCTAAAAATACTGTGATGTAGACAGTACTTATCGATAACTATTATTTTTCAGTTTATTTTCTTCGTGATTGACGGCCAATCAAAATTGAACGCTATGTCTCTTTTTTAATGCCTAACATCGTATATCGGCATTAAATTTTATTTGAACGCCATTTAAAAGTAGTGATTGATGTTTTTAATCATTTTCCCCAGCGTACCGGAATGGCCATTTAAACGATTGCAGCAGCGCCCTGATTTTTTTCATATAATTTATTTGTCGGATTATTGATTTCGGCCGGTCCGACCTTCTACTTCCGAACCTTTGTCATCCCGAGACTGCATGCACGGACGCCGAGACCATGTAATAAGGAACTCCAGTGGAAAATATTCTGGCTTTAAAAAAATATGTTCATATAGATTAATAAACACTAATTCTGAATGCACAAGTTTTATTTAATAATATTAAACGCAGAGTTTTTAAAAAAATATTAATAAGTCCGTTTTTAATCGGGTCGTAAAAACACGCCGTCAAGGTGACGTCACTGTTCGACGTGTCGTGACGTCACCGTAAAGTCATTGTATGGGAATGTATGATATGACACAAGCCATCGTATTATTTGGCGGGTTTTAGATAAGCCGCCATAGCTCAGTGGTCAGAGCATCCGACCGGCAATCAGAAGGACATGGGTTCAAGTCCCGTTGGCGGCAAGTATCTTTTCTCGGAAGATTTTTCAATGTAAATGAGTGTTTCAGCTGACAATTATTGCTTATAATACTTAATTTATTCGTTTATTTACATACTGTTTATAGAGATTTTTTTATTTAGGCCTAAATAATGTTTCAAAAATAAAGGTATCTCTTATTAGTTTATCTCTATTATTGAAAATATTCAAAAACAGCTGCACAAAAAAAATAGTAATGCTTATTTCTAGGGAGAATACTTCGAACAACGGAATTCAAAATGGCGGCAGTAGATCAGCTGATTGCCCGATTCTATAGTCATTTTTCAGGAGTGATGACGTCACATGATTCACCATACGTACGGTGGTTTTCGGGGATCTTGAAAAATTAAAACTTTGACCATTATTTTAACTATTAAAACTAACTCTAAAAATAAAAATAAAAATACAGTTATTTAAGTTAGAAGGTCATTATTCATTAAAAACAATTTTAAAAAATGGCTGGAGTTCTCTATTGTGAGACGCAGAAGACAACAATATACGTGTTACTATTTTAGCGAACGACTGTGAAAATTTCCGCCCTTTTGTAGCTTTTATGTGATTTTGTGTGCTGTTTTCTGTCACATAAACATACAGGTATCACGCGTTAAGACTTAGACTTTTTCAATCTTAGCACTCTACCTCACTGAAAACTCGCGGACCGCCACTTGTAAAGTAGATTATATAAACCCTTTTTACTGTCCGGTTTCGCTCGGTGTTTTGTATTTGTTTCTATAAACTGCGAAGCATAATTGTTAATTTCTAATGGTTTTCTCTCTCACAACACTTTCGTTGTTCTACGCCGTAAACTCGTGCAAATTTTCTCTATGTGTTAATTTTTCCAGCAATTTATTTTGTCTTCCTCGATTTTTAAGATCAACTTTTCTTCTTGAATTGATATAAATTGAATAATTTATATCGCATCCTGCCATATTTGTGACAGTTAACAGCTCTATTTTAAAGCTCCGTGGTTCATGATGGAAATTTAGTAGCAAGCTGAAAATAGTTGCATTGACCAGATTGATTCAGATAAAAAAAGCTGTGAAATTTCATAAAACTATGACCCCAACTTTCGAGAGTTGTTTCTTCATACAACCAATTAGATTTCTCGCAATAATAAGATTAAGGTCAATAATCGAGATGAAAACTATCCTATCTCTTAAGTTGGACCAAATTACACACAGCAAGCCAAATTTCATCAAAATCGGTTAAGTGGTTTCGGAGTTTATCTCGAACAAACATCGTGAAGCCAGATTTTTATATAATATATAAAGAAGATTATCACGACCAAGCCGGGCATCCACATTTCGTTCTACAATACAATAAAGCATCATTTAAATTATGTCATATTATTATTTTTGATATACATTTATCTTTAAATATTATTAAATGAAAAATGATTTACATTTTGCCTACGTCTTTAAAACAGCTGACCAATTTTCAAATCGCTTTTTGTCAAACTTTCAACGACCATTTGGCTGCCAAATAAAAAAAGTAAAAATGAAATATTGCCTTAGAGATTTATGTGCGTGGTCTGAACCGTGACAGAACTGTTGCAATGCTGCATTGAAGTTGGACAAGTCTACGGGAATTATTTGATTTATTTGGCTAAATAACGGCCTTATCGCGGGGTGGTAACAGCGTCTTGAATGTTGTCCTTTTACTTCGGTATTTTTATGAACTGAGCCACTGGAGGGGTTCAATTGTTAGTTGATATGTTATTATATGTACTAAGATAGAAAATAGCAAACTAATTCAAATCCTTAAGTCCAAAAATCCAGCTTTCAAGACCTGGCAAAATTTTAGTTATAATTGGACAACTTTGTAGAGCATCATAAAGGGCCCTTTTTTATTTTTTTTTTTCTAAGTACAATCCCGTTAAACCGCAATAGAGAACTCCAGTCCATTTTTTTAACGAATAATGATCTTCTAACTTAAATAACTGCATTTTTATTTTTATTTTTAGAGTTGGCTAAAGGAGGAGGTAGCGCAACACGGCATAATACCCCAAAAACAAATAACAAAAAAGTGGTGTTTTTCAAATAGTGCCTGGTTATTGATAACCCGGGAATGTTTGAATCGTTTTATAAACATATAAATGTTTCGCCTTTTCATACCAAAGTTACAGTTTTTAGTTAGTTTAGCCTACAGTTAAGTTAAGTTCAGTACAGTTCCTCAGGCCCTCTATAATGTCAATCAAAGTTTTAATTTATTCTCGGGTTAGTTAACAATTATGATCCAATACGTTTTGAAACGTCCAACTTTCCTAACTCAGAGTTAATTGGTGTACTTGATTACTAAAAGTCACAGTACAAATTAATAATATATTCCTTCCAAATTAATCGAAGATTTGTTGAGCTTTCCGTGGATAAAATCATTTCAGTTAGCGTATAATATTATTATATTATCCGTTACATTATCCCCCTACCAGACAATTTGAGATTGAAACCATTTATTGAATAACCAACACCTCTGTCAAAGACTACCCCAAGTGCCACGCTACGTTTGGTCACTTGGCAGTGGTGCCCGGGTTCATGTCTAGGTTTTGGCAGCGGATGCATCTGCCCAGTTTTGTAGAAAGTGGTGGAGGGAGGCTTTTTGACCTCTCCAGACAGACCCCTTCGACCCAAACCCTTGCACCGCAGTTGGAGAGATGGATTCATACGTCCGTCACTCCTGGACACACTGACCCTTAGATTCCTACCCACCCCTCACACCTTTTTCTTTCCCAAAACTTCCTCTCCTCCCTTTTCTTAGATAGATCCCTCCCAGGGCACCTTGCACCGCAGTAGGAGGGATGAATTCGCCCATACACACGTCCTTCACTCCTGGACACATCACACACAAGAATCTGGGGATCAGCCCAGATTCTTACCAACTCCTCATACCTTTTTCCTTCTTAGAACTTTTTCTCCTCCTTTTCTTTAAGGCGCCGCATCCGCGCTCAAAAAGAAGAAGATGGAGAGATATGTATATAACGCGCTTATATTTAAAGCGATAAAATCGATGTGAAAATTGTGAAAAGGTAAACACGACTCGTTTAAAATAGAGCAAAAATTTTGTGGAAGGCATCTTAAGTATCATTTACAGAAACATTGTGATTTTTTTCACAACTATAACTTATAAAATAACTGAAACAAACGTGTTTACAATAATTTTCGGAGCATACTTTGCGATTTTTTTCTATCGAGGGAATTACATGTAATTTGCGTTTCGGTGTGGAATGAGTCTAGATATTATCTTCAAAAATAACATATATTTTTTAAGGGCTTAAAAATTTCAAATGTTTAAGGATATGTGTAAGAAATCGGTAGAAATTCGGGTAGCGGCGGCCTAAAAATACCCGCTACACAGCACCCCCTAAGATAACATACGGTTAACGTAACTCTAAAAAATCTTGACTCAAATATTATAGAGCTACAGATTGTTTTTAACAATAAGCTCTCGCCACGAATCGTCGAGAAAACAGATTAACACACATTTTTATTATTTATTATTATTAACTAGGTGTTGTAACTGTTATAGCTTTGAAATGATTTAAGCTCACGTTGTTGCGTTAAAAGCTTGTTCATTTTATCGTCTATTTTTTAAATCTCAATTTTACGTGATATTTTATGTTTATCGCTTTGTTCCCGAGTGTTTGCCAGTAAATATATATTTGTTTTATTTATTTCGTGCAGCTCACTCGTTTTGTGCTATAATACAATATATCGCCATTGCTGGATCGTAAAAAGTGTACATTTTTTATTAGATTATTCTGAAACAATTTGTTAGATCCAACATAAACTACAAACGTATATTTTTGAATGATTGAATTACTGGCTTGTCGGAAAAGGGTTATACTTAATATTTATTTATGAAATGGTTTCATATATTCACATGTAGTAGATATCCTCGGTATCGCCCTGGTGAAAGACTACTATTCAGAATCGAAACCTTGCTTAAAATGGCTTTGACCAGATATGAATTTGGAGATATGAGTATGGGTACCGCCGCCCCGGGAACCATTTATTGGTTAACCAACACCTCTGCCGTCGGTTTCTGCAGGGGTGCCCGGGTTCATGGGGTGAGGTTTGACAAGGTCTTGGCGGCGGATTCGCCTACACACCTGCTGAATTGAGAGATACTGGACACATCGCCTTGCACCGCAGTTGGAGGGATGGATTCATACGTCCGTCACTCCTGGACACACTGACCCCCAGACCTGAGGGAAATTATTTTCCTCAGAGCCTCCTGTGTGGTGCTATTATAAAAAAATATTTTAAAAATTCCCTTCCCCGCGTTTTTCCTTCCCCACTCCCCTCAGCCTGGCTCCGGACATTTGGCGGACAAAAATTATAATAAAAAAATCGTATATTGCATTATAATACGACCAATAAATAAAACATTTAAAGGTTTCACTTAATAAACAACCCACTTGTTTAAATTTGGAAAATAAAACCAATTTTCAAAGTTTTTTTTTCGTGATTGAATTAGGTTCTGTGACCTTTCCAGCAGTGGATCGTCAAAGTGTAATTTTCGAGGTACATTCGATACTTCGAAAGCCTCCCTGTTCCTCAGTTCGGTTGACGTAACCTTATTTTGGCTTCTCCGGGAACGTGACCCCGGGCGGCAGCTGACTGTGGTGGTTACCTAATTAAACCCGGGACAAGGTCACGTGGTGCTGGTATAACTAGGGAAGGGGAAGGGGTGTGTAATTAAAACTGTTTCGGCACAATCGTCCCCCTCCGAGCCTCCAGCCCATCCCTGCTGTGAGCTGACTCCCCTTTACGGGACGGGAGGAAATTTAATTTTGACATCTTCTCCCAGTCTCCCACTGGTGACAACCCGCGCTGTCTTACTTAGATAATATTCTTACGCACCGGTTCAGCGTTGGTATAGTTAAACCTTTGCTAATTTGAAATTTCCTGTTTATTCTGTACCTGTGCCATAGATGTATATAATAACATGTGCGGGTGTTCCCCTATTCGCTGCCTCCGTCGCACACAATTTATTTCTTTTCATGTTAAACATAATCAACGTCTCACATAATCTGCTTGTCAATTTCAGAAACTGATACTGTCAATACCTTGGAAATTGCTGATATACATGTATACTCGTATATGTTTATATACATTTATGTAACGCAACATTTATGGTTCATACCCAATGAGCGTATTACTCTGTCAGACACTTATTTTAATTTTATTTGTATAATAAAAGATGCAATATAATTAAATAATACATAACAATCTTAATTAACTAATTTCATTCCCGTTAGTGGAGAATTAATCTCTAGTCTAACTGGGGTAGTTAGTCTATTTACTAATTTATTTTTATTATTAGAAATTATTTTTTGTAATGTTCTCCCATAATAAACAAATGCTTGTGTGTATGGCAGGAGATATTATTTGTTTAGTTATTTAGATTTTTGTTTTTGTTTTTATTTTGTAGTTTTTTTTTTAAATTTATTTCATATAAAGAACAAGAGAATTTTTATTTATTTTTTTTTTTGTTAAGGTTTCCAGTATATTTTTTTAATTGTTTTTTTTTTAATTCTTTGAATCTATCATTAAGGGATCTTATATTTTCTGGCAATTTATTGAAGAAATTTGTTCCTAAGTATATAGAAATGATTTCTTTAATATTATTTTAATTATTAGTTTTTGCGCAATGTAAAGAGATTGTGTGTGAGTTTTACAGGCGCCCCCCCCATCCTATTGTACCATATTGGATTATGGATTATATTTGCTATATTTGTGTAATAAAAATAATAGAAGCTCTCATAAATGTATCTAGGATCCCATTTTCATTATGTTTGATATTTGGGAGGCGGGAATGGGTACCGTCACCCCGGGAAGCTTTATTGGATAACCAACACCTCTGCCATAGGTCACCCCAAGTGGTTCGCTACGTTTGGTGATTTAGCAGGGGTGCCCGGGTTCACGGGCGAGGTTTGTCTAGATCTTGGAGGCGGATGACCAGGACACACTGAACCCCAGATTCCAGGAAAAGGGTTTAAGGGGTGGCCCTTAAACCCTTTTCCTTCCCAGAACTTTTCCTTAAAAAACCCTCCACACAGCATCCCAAAAGATGACATAGGCCCTGAGGGATTTTTTTTCCTCAGGGCCTCCTGTGTGGATAGGGAATGCAAATCTCGCGAGATTGGGGCTCAAGCGAGATCTCGCGAGTTTATGAATAACAATACTGCGAGATCTCCCCAATTTCGAGATCTCGCGAGATTGGCAGTTTTGTGTGTTTTTTTGCAAATAATCACAATATTTGAATAAATTAGGAAAACAATAATAAAAATTATAAGTATTATAAGATAAACATTTATTTTCACGAATTTTTCAATAGACTTTTATGCATCAAACATTGTTTGACGTATTTGTCTATAATTTTTTAATAAACTTCTAAGTAGTAAACTTTGACGTACGTATCTATCAAATAACAAATGAAAGAAACAATAATTCTACTATCAAACAAAAATCTTTTAGTAATAAAACAGTTCTTCTATAACAAACAAAACTACGAAAAGTAAAAATAAATGATACTTATTATCTAAGTTGAGTTGACTATTAAACTGAGATATTAATATTAACTAACCATAGGCAGAGAGGACGGACCGCCAAATAACTCGATCTTGGCACACACTCCTTGCCTCGTTCACATTCACACATCGTCTCATACATGCTCTTCTATTATTTCGACTTTTCACATGGCCCGTCTCAAGTATCTGATTCACTTGATCGTGCCATATCTTCCTCGGGCGTCCTCGCCTTCTTCTACTAATTAAAGCAATTAAATAAAACTATATCTACTCAGTAGATCAATTACAGACTAGTTAAGGAGCTATTTTCAAAATAATTCGTAATAATGGCTTATGATTTGAACTGAATAAATCTTTCATTTGATTGGTATATTTTGTTAATTAATAGATAATTTCTAATAGTCTGACTAATTGGTATATTTTGTTAAGAAGCACAAAATGTCCAAAGAATCGTCTGCTAAACGGCTTCTTATTTTGTTGACCAGATAACCAGCCGCTGAGAAGGCCCTTTCGGATTTAACGCTAGTTAGAACCATAGATCTCAGGCTACCTCAGGCCGCCGCCTCACGCGCACGAACGAAACCGACAGATCGCAATTCCGTCCGTGTCAGTCCGCGCTTCAAATAAGACGTTTTTATGCTCGGGTGTAATCTCGTTAAACTCGCCCTTTTTTCGTCCGAGATCAATCTCGCTAAAAAAGGCCGAGATCTCGCGAGAACGAGATTGCATTCCCTATGTGTGGAGCTCACGTAAAAAAAATGCACCTGGTAAAAAGCATTTTATTTCGACTCGATAGTATCGGTCAATAATAATAATTAACACAGGCTGATAATACCTGAATAAAACAATTCAAGTCAAAACTAAGGTTTTGTACTCCCCATTTTTCTCCTCCAAAACTGGACCGATTTTTAAGATTATTTTACCAACTGTATTGCAGAAAATATTTCACGTCTGTACGTTTTGCTTTTTTTTTTAAAATACATTGTCTAAAGTCTAGATTGTATACTGAACGTCTGTGGATGCCAATCAAACCAGGCAATTTTAACGATTTTTGTAAAGTTATAACTCCCATACGAAGTAACTTATCGAAAAACCAAAACGTTCCGACATGCTGGTGGTTAAAATCTATATTTTAAACAAATATTTGCACTACTGTCAAAACTCAGAGAGGAAATTGGTGAATACGTTTGTATGGACGAAACCCTGCCCTGTTTTTTCTAAATGTTATGTTAATCTATTACTACATTAAAATTCTAGTTCAATTGAGATGTTGCTTTTCTCTCATCTGCGTTAAAACTCAGAGGAAGAATCAATGAATCCATATCTTAAGAGAATATAACAAAAAATAGTAAATGCAGGAATCCACATTGTTCAGCAAGATATATGCTTAGTTTGTATGTGATGGATAACAGGTAACAGGAACGATACAAATCTGTTTCGCTTCGCGAATCCATATTATATCAACGCATTACGCTGACGATATGTTATATTACGGAGATGATTGATATAAAGGAATATAGGAGCCATTATTTATAGGTTAGCAGCATACTACGGTCCGGTTGGATATTATATGTTAAATAAAGGTACGCATACACCTACACCGGATGAATGCAGTACCGCCGCGCGGTTTATGACTATCTGAATCTGAAAAAAATCTAATGTTACATGTCAGTCTTTATTTTGAATTTCAGGTTTAAAAGTGTTATGTTTGATCTGCCGATATTTCAAAGGAAAGTGCTTCTGTTCTGATCCTTTCGTAATCAGTCCGCAGCTAGGAGATAGGTACGTCAAATACGTGCTCAACATTAATACTCATTTGGCTGGACGTAACGAAGTCCTGTTTTAACTGTATCGTTTGCTCTGTAAATGTATTTGTTCGTTCCGATTCCGTTTCAAGATGGTGGCCGTTTTAATGATTCAGTCAAGATTATTTTTTTTTAATTTGAAATTTGTTTTTAACGCGAACTCTCTGTAAGTGATGTTGAAAATGTCGATGGCCAATGCAGAATCGTTAAGCAGTTGAGTCGCATTTTTTTTTATTTACATTAACTCCACACAGGAGGCCCTGAGTAAAATAATTTCCCTCAGGGCCTATGTCATCTGGGATGCTGTGTGGAGGGTCTTTTTGAGGAGAGGAAGGAATGAATGCTGGTCTTGAAGAGACCCATGTTGTAAGAAGGAGGAAACACAGAGGCCGGCAAATCATTCCACAGCCGAGCTGTTGAACACAAGAACGAGTCGAAGAAATGACCCGTTCTCATGTGACAAATGTCAACCGTGTACAAATATTGACGTGTTTCCCGACTGTGCACCGGTGCCGAAGGGATCAATGATGCTAGTTCCTCGGAGCATCTTTCATTGTAATACCGGTAGAACAATGATAGCATTCCCACCCGACGCCTGTGCTCTAAAGATTGCAATCCGTCTGTTAAGATGGGAGAATCTATTAAACGGACCGCCCGTTTCTGCACAGAGTCAAGGGTATTTTTCAGGTATTTTGGAGCTCCAGACCAGAGGTGGCTGCCAAATTCAACCGTGGGGCGCACTTGTCATATGTACACGGTTAGCAGTTGTGTACTATTAAAGTATCTGCGGGCCCTGTACAGTACACCCAGTGTTTGGGAGGCTAACTTTACTCTGGCTTCGATGGAGCCCCCATACCTGAGCTGGTCACTTAGGGTTACACCATATTGTTGATTCTGAAAGACAGAAGTGCTCGCTTTCAGAGCGTAAAAGTAAGTGCTTGGGATCCCCCAAGAGAATACCTACTTGTTAGGTGCATTTAATTTAACCTCTTTCAATACATGTGGATTAAGTTATTTTTATATAATCCCGGGACTTTTCACGACTAGTTATATTTACGTACCTTTTTCGAGGTTAAGCATTCGAAAGGTCTTATTTAAATAATAATAATTGATGACGTTATATATTGACGTGTATGTTGATCACACTTATTCTATGAAGCTGAGTGTTAGGTTAGGTTAGCTTAAATGAATTATATAAATCGTTCAATTAACAAACAAAAAATATATAATTTTGGTAATGCGGCGACCCTGCCTTGTAATATTCGTGGACCTTCTGGCTTCTGGCCCCTCGCCAGACCAGCGATCGCTTTGGCCGAATTCCTGCTCCGGTGTGAAAATCCGTGCATAATCTGTTATTACATTTACTGCACATAACTGTTCATAGGGTGCCATTAGCTTTTCACGTGAATGATAATACACACTTTTCATGGAGCCGTTTGATTGCTTAACGAGCACTGTAAAACTAGACGGTCTATCATTCTGTGTAGAGAGGGTTTTGTTCATAAATCACAAGCAAACTATTATAACAGTGCTCTATGGCTGCACATTACGCAGGAAAAGTAGGCTTATTTTGTATTTTTAAATTATTTGGTTATACGTTGTTAAATAGGTCAAATTTTTGTTTTTTGTTTCTGCGGTAGTTAGATCTTGTTCTGATATATGCGTTTGGGAGGCTGATTTCAAAAATAGTTTTCAATTTTCAACTCCCGTTTTGGACATGCGGCTTATTTCGCTTGAATCTTAGTAATTAATATGTAGATTTTTGTTTGTTTATTTAACAATAAGGTTCAGATTTTCCTTTAATTTTGTCGAATAATCACCAGTTTCGTTATACCAAAACAAAAATAAATTCGAAAATAACTTTTCGCAATTATTACGAACTCTGGATTTGTCACACTGAGATCTAGATATTATTTCCATACATAAATCGTATTTCCATAAATAAATTAGATGTTTGACTAATCAACATTCGGTTGATTAGTCAAACATCTCCGATAAATCGAAATTTGAGTTGATTATGGAGGTACCTATTATATAAAAGTGCACCCTCTATCTGGTATAACACTCGGATTACTCATAAATCAATTATACTACAAAACTTGTAGTAAACTAAACAAAATTTTGATGTTTCTGGGTAACTAATACGATATTTCAAAATGTCTTACTAATGTAACGGACTGTTATGTCTTCCGGTATTATTTTATAGTATATTCAATATGTAAACCACAGACACGTGCAAATAATATTTGATTAATGAAGACCATTCGAATATTGCTTTCCTCGTTATGTCAAAACTTAGTATTTAGAGTTTTCTGACTAATCAACTGGACGATCGAAATATCGCTTATTCAACTATCGCCGAGATATTGCAGAAATTCATTTACGGTACCACAACTTTTCACTACTGTATAGGTATTACGATGGTAAATGAAGAGCACTAGTCAGTAATTTCTAATTCTCGAATTCATATAGGTATATTTTTTGGAAACTAAATGAATAACGTTAATATCGCAATATCCCTGGATTTTTGGTTGGAAAATTTGATCGCCTAGAAATATAATGCACTAGCTGACCCGGCCACGCGTTGCTGTGGCTAATAAAACACTTTGTAAAATCCAACCTTTGTAACCACCGCCGTCTTTGAGTTTATCGCGAGGAGACAGACAGCTGCCGCGGAGGACTTTAATTAATAATACGTAGAGATGGTGTGAAAGATTATAATAATGTGAATGAAATGCTTGGGGTAACTAACGTATTGAAGTTAATAAGGATTAATACTGTATCCATCTAAATAACTTTCCAATTATCCCATTGTACGTGACCATTTTTTTAGAAGATAGAATGGGTATAGAAAGCTAACCGTAAAGGATTGATGCATGCCATCGCGGACTTTTTTGTAGATCTATAAAAGAGGAATATCCCACCATGCATTGTTTTGTTATATCTCAAAGGGATTAGGCAGTGTTTTTGATGAAATCTCCCAGGCGGCTTGACTTTTTCCGACACTTCTAACAATTATCGTTATGTTTCAACCAATTTACACAAATCCTTGACAAATTATATACCTAAACCTTCCTCACAAAACACTCTAGCTATTGGTGAAAACCGCATGAAAATCCGTTCAGTAGTTTTCAAGTTTTTTCGCGAACAGACAGACAGACAGGCAGACAGACGGCGCGGGGGACTTTAATTTATAATATGTAGAGAAGATTTAGAGATGCCTTAATTAAATACTGCGAATAGAACACTCCTTAATATTTAATATTTTTTACACGCAAAAACGAGATTCGCGACCTAGGCGTGATTTTCGAAGCAAATCTCTCTTTCAAATCCCACATATCTGGACATTGTCTCCCGCGCCAACAAAATTGCTTGGATTTGTTCTTCGTAATGCGAAATCATTTACTAATGGAATTGCAATACGGAGAACATACATATGAAGCACTTGTCCGCAGCATCCTGGAATATAGCTCCATTATTTGGGCCCCTTCTGAACAAAACCATATGCTAGAAATAGAAAAAGTGCAAAAAATGTTTATGCGTTACCTGTATAATGAGGGAATATACATAGGTACTACCCATTCCTCTATCCATCATTGTTCTTAACAGGAATGCTCGATTTTAACACCCTAGAAGCCCGCCGAAAAATATTTTTAGGCAAACATTTTTTTAAGTTAATCGCCGGTACCATACTAAATCCGCCAATATTGAAAGATATCAACTTATATGTCCCTAACGCGTATACTCAGATCCCACGCACTTTTTTATGCTCCGAAAGCGAGAACTTCTGCCTATCAGAATGCACCATTAAGCAGGGCGACTCAATTGCTTAACGACTGTGCATTGAGCATCGACATCTTCAATGTCACCTACAGAGAATTCAGTAACTATCTCTTGACATACGTCACAACGTAGTTAAACTGCCCCCATGCACTTTAAAAAAAATTGTAATCTTCTCCATAACTTGTTAGTGTATAAAAATAAATAATTTTAAGTTTTTGTGAAAAATCACATCAAGGGCGGCCTGACCTTTGCTATCATCAATTATTTTTTTGATAACTCTTTTTATAAGCCAAAAAAATACATATATCAGGACTGTAAAACAAAATTTTCAAGTGTAAAATCGACTGGCTTACGAACCACTTTTTGGATATGGTTGGATATGATATTGTATTGTGGCAAATTATGTTCTTTAAATTACGATGGGAATTTAAAAAAAAACATTGTGCCTGAACTTCATAAAATAAAATAAAACATGCATTTCGCCTGATTACAATCTTAAACTCCGAGGTGGATCGCCTTGTGGAACAAATTTCTAATAATATTTGTACAATACGAAGTGTTCAAGAATTGTCATAAAATTATTTACAGTTCAAACTAAAATGAACAACTATTCTGACTTGTGTATTTCTCAGTTTAATGTCGCTATAAATAAAGGCAAGTGCGTGAAACAGATTCGCAGCCCTTGTTAGCAAAATTGATTATTACTTTAATTATTAGGGTATTAGCATAGGAATAGAGCTATCGGTTGTTAGGTCCGCCTTATGGGTTGACTCAAATACACGCATGTGTTTCACTAGGTATACTAGTACTGTATTAAAATATAACTAGCCGTTGGAAACAATAGTTATATTATTTCAACGTCCAACGCTGTTGAAAATAATTAGCGCCAACAGTTGAAATATAATACCTACATGCGAATATTATTCAACGCAGTCAACGATTCAACTGCCTAATAAATAAAAAGGGTTAACAGTTTGTACTTCGTGAACAACATTACTCGATATTTTAAATGGTCTTTTGGTTATGTACGTACCTACTGCACGTTTTTATTTTATTTTCCCATCCAATACGGCCGATACGCAGCGCCAGGGAACAATCAAATTTATCAACGACAAGCAAAAAATAACCTATTGATAATTATCAACGCCGGTGGCCTAACAGCGACGTTTTGAACCTATTGTTTTCAACAGTGTTTTTTTTATTTTTTTTTTTTTTTTTTTTTTTTTTTTTTATTAAGGAGAAAATACAGATACAGACGTCAATTGACAAGAATATACAAAACAATTAATAGAGAATTCGCCTGCATCCAAACTATTTCTCACGAATTAACATTGACAGCAGATAAAAACATATACAAATATTTTTACCGTTAAATATCCTTATAAAAGTTTACAAATTGTTTTTGGAAAAATTTTGATGGTAAGACCAAATATATATATAGATAAAAAATAATGTCATATAGAAATTTAAAAAAAGAAAGGTAGTTAAAATTATAAACCAAGCAATGTCTAAGGTATTGTACTTTGTAGGAAAACGGCCTTCAATTTTCTACTAAAAGTACTGCGTGTATCAAAAAATAAGTCGGAATCCTTGATGTTTTGATTTTGATTAAACGATTCGCACATTCTTCTGATTGGATCCCTGACACCAGCATTTGTACGCGTCCGGCTAATGTGGAATAAGTCGTTAAGCCTTGTTACTCTGGGTGGTATTTTAGTGTTGGAATGATAAAGTCAAAAGGGTCAAGAGATCACACTTCGTGAACGATATTATACCCAATTAGACATGGTCTTTTGGTAATGTACGTACCTACTGCACGTTTTTTTTTTATTTTCCCGTCCAATACGGCCGATACGTAGCGCCAAGCAACAAGCGAATTTATCAGTGACAAGCAAAATATATCTTCAACGTCTCTTACCACTTCAACGGGGTAATATTTTCAACACCGAAACCAACGTCTTCCAACAGTTTCAACTTTCAACGTTATTATAGGATTATTATTACGTGTGTAGGGCGTGGGGCATAGAGATAATAATAATTAATTATACATCAATGATTCGGGGAACCACCCGTTAAAAGGGATTCCTTAATACGATTTTGATATATTTTTTGTTAGTATCGTGTCGATCTCCTATTATAGTTGCGTCAACGTCGACGTTATTTTCAACAGCTATTTTCAACAGTTGAAAATTGCCAACGATAACGACGTTGGCGTTGGATAGAATTATCGTCAACGCCCAGTACTAAGGTATACATATTTCACTATTACACTACGAGCGTACTAAAGCGTGAGTTGGAAACCAACATTTAAAAGCAAAATTCATTATAATAATTCTATATTACTAACAGTTAAAACCGCACTCCGCAGGTTTTTGCTGCTAGGCCCTGTGAGCGGCTATGGTTCGGCTTCGCCCAGTTAGTGGTGGTGACCATTTTATAAAACCGATAGGAACTGGTTCCAAAAATAACCCGTTGCTCGGATCCAGTGATAGCTAGTCACCTGGACGCGGTGCAACTAAGTATTACCGTCAATCTTCTTTCCATATCGGTAGGCATACTCAAATTTACAAAATCGTAGTACTTTTACCTAGTGGGGAGCACGTTCTCATGCGACCTGCTAACGAAAGTAGCGCCATCCTTTGACGAATTCTTGAATTCAAAACCGAATAACAACGGTAGCTTTGTTTGAAATTTCACGTACACAGATGTTTATATTTATGGTGCGGCGCGTACGGCGCGGCGGCAGACATGCACTCGAAGCCGGGGTTCTTAAATTCAACAACGCAGACGCAAGCCTATTAGTACTGATTATATGTATTTTTTTAGTTAAAATTATGCCAATACCTGAATAATTCAATACTAGTTTTCAATTTATTTTGATTAAACAGATGGTTGCTATCAGGTACCTTCTATAAGGCTACTAAAAACTTTTAAACAACAACAACAGCTATAACGAAACACTTGAAATATTTCTTAAACGTACAGTTTACAAATTTGCAGCGCGAGCTATTTTCTATGAATGCTTTTATTTTAGAAACTGTTTATTCGTGCTAGTTTCATTGTTATTACAATGGAAATACTGCATTACGTTTTTTTCCACTATTTGTTAGTTCATTTTACACGGCTCGCTTTTAGAAGAATTCGCCAACTATTTCTTGTTCAAAATACATTTTAGATTCTGTGCATTATTCTCTTCTCCACATATTTCATCAATTTTAGAAAAAATATAAATATACTGCTGATAGCTCCATTGTAACTCCTCTCTTTGTATGAGAAACTTGACTTAAAATAAGGCGGTAAAACCGTGAACTGCGACCCTGTCACCTGAAACAGGTCAATTTTATACTCGTGGCACGTTACAAATATGTAGGAACCAGTCGTAATTTTAATTTAAATGCTGGCAATAGAGAGGGTTTTGAAACGTACTGCCCTTTTGTCTCGAGTTACAATTGTAATCGTTTTGCACTTCATACATACTTTCATACCCCCGTGTTTCCAAACCTTTCTGATAACATCGCTTTTGTAATTTTGAGTGTTAAATATAAGTTACTCTGTTTAAATAATAAACCTCTTTAACCACTGGAACGCTTTTTGCCACAATTTTGGCAAATTTTTTCCTTACTTGTAAGTAAGTAAGTAGAAGTTTACGATTTTATATATTTTTTTATAAATCCTACGAATATGTGATAATCGATAAAAGTTAGGGGAATTTATTGGCTATACAGAACTATATTCAGTTTGTATGTCTCCATATTAAAATTCGGAGTTATGATTTTTTTCATGTGGGCGGAAAATATTCAAAATTTTTACCAAAAAATCTCGAGCAATCGGAGAAAAAAGTTTTAAATCGCGCTGTCGCCCCAGTGGTTAAATGCTTCCTAATACAGTTTCTGTATCATTTAACCTTTAACAACAAGCAGGTGCATTGTCTACTGATATACGCCATTGTCCATTGTACGTGTGAGAGCTTCATAAAATACAAAAAAAAAACCTTTGTATTAATGTAAATAATATGACTTTTTATGAAAATTCTGTTTCTTATTTTCAAAATAGCATAATATTCATTATTAAATGTTGAGATTGAGCAGAATAAAAAACACCCATAGCCTAGGTTAGATTGAACTTGTGATCTAATTCAGTGAATTCATTGATCCAACCTTGCGGTTTTGCGCGCCTAGATCACGGCCATCACTGGTGCATACAACCTACTGAACGTACCTATAAAACCTTAACCAGATCCCTACAATAATTTCATAATACTGTGCAGTGGAAGTACATGTTTGAGGGTTAGTTGGCCTTGCAACTCGCAACAGCAATACACTCTTACATCCCCAGTCTCCATGGGAAAGCGACGAAGCGCAGTTTGTTAGCGGTACGACGAGGCCATTTGGCAGGCCACTAGAATTTTTAATTATACTCTCGAGTCAGTGGGTGGCTGCCTGATGGACCACTATTGTGCCCTTTTAATAATATTGTATCAGTCGCCAGATTAAAACCTTTCGACAAAGACAACATAACATCGAATGATAACTAGATTAAAGTATTCTCAAAAAACTAACCGTTAAAATGGCGTGGAAGATTTAAAGTTTATTTTTCAGTTTCTGATCGTCTGTACTAAATTGTAGTTTTAATATTTCAATTCATAATTAGATATTGATTTTGAAAATGATATAAATTCTTAAACAAATGAAAACACGCATATTTTAAATCTTTACGGAAAATTTATCCGTCAACAGTCAACATAAAAGTAAGATTAACGAATGAAAACTTGACACTCACTGCACACTTTAACCATATAACTAGTTTAAAAGAAGCTTGGCTTGCTTTGCAGAACTTTAATTGATTTGAAGTCTTTACATTTGTGAACATAAGCGCCAGCCGAGCCACGAATTATCCCATAATTCGGGGTTCGGCTCGTATAAGATTGTATGAGAACGCTCTATTTTCATTGGCTAAAAGTTAAGTGGAGTACTACGGCCGTTATTCCTAACTTTTAGATCGCTCAATCTGAGCCTCCGATCAGCTAAGTGATTTATTTAGAAACGCTCGATGCGCCTGTTGGTCGGAGAGTTGCATTGGGAGTAGCATATTTGTGCATTTGAGGGGGCAATATTTCGCTCAACAGTGTTGACTCATAGGATTGGGAACAACGGCCGTAATTCACCTATTTGGTCACATTTGTCTAATGTTCATTCTTACAAAATTTCTTAGGTACGTAAATTTTAATCTCAAACACTTAAATTATCTAAGTTTGATGAATCAATTTCATTTACTTAATTATGCTGTCTGACAGGAGAATATAATAGAGCCCTATCGTCATCACTACTATTAAATTCCATCTACCGACGAGGAAGACAAGATGAAATGTAACATTTTCTGCAACATATATAACCAACTCACTAACCAATAGGATTCATGATTAGGGCAACACGTTTGGGGTTAGTATTGATATATTTATTTTCTCCATTTTTAGAACTAAACGTAATCTATACCAGTTCCTTGCTGAATCCTACGAATTATACTAGCGTAAGTTATTTAGTTTTAGTGATTTGTCTTATGGTATTGTTTTAGTTTCTCTTTTATTTGTGTTACTGTTACATTTTTGACTAAAATTGTTTCATAGTTAATTTATCAGTTACTTTATCATTACTTCATCAGTTAATTTATCATTACTTTACGCTTTAATCACTGGAGCGACAGCGCAATTTAAAACTTTTTTCTCCGATTGTTCGCAATTTTTTCCGCCCACATTAAAAAAATCATACTTCCGAATTTTAATACGGAGACTTATAAACTGATTATAGTTCTATATAGCCAATAAATTCACCTATTTTTTGTCGATTGTCACGTATTCGTAGGATTTATAAAAAAAAATATTATAAAATCGTAAACTTCTACTTAATTACTTACAAATAATGGAAAATTTGCCAAAATTGGCAGCAAAGCAATCAGAGGTATTTTAAATACTGCCATGTTGTGGCAAAAAGCGCTCCAGTGGTTAAATAGTGCAATGTTGTGGCAAAAAGCGCTCCAGTGGTTAAAAACTTTTTGTATAATTTTCAAGAGCTCATTCTGTTCTTATAATCTATGAAAGAGTCACGGATTAAAACCAAATAAAATAAAATAAGATAAAAATGCCTTTATTTGCGTAATTTTTTCCTTATTTTTTTCGACAACAAGTAAACAAGGAAAATACCACATTGCACTGCAACGAAGCAAATTGTACAATTAATTAAATTTTACCATCTCCGTTACGAGAGTAATAGTAATAAGAATACAAGTAATAAGTAATAACATTCCCGGAGTTGAAGCCATTTTTACTACTTTGAAGTTGATTGAAGTTGATTACATCGCGAAAACAATACATTAAATATTATTTTCTTCGGCCTAAAAGCTCGTTTTTTATGAATTGCATCAGCGAGCTCCGCGTTCTTCATTCGCCTTTGGAATAGATGAATTTCATGAAAGTGATACTTGCGATGGAATTCTCAGTTGATTGTTTTATCGCAGTAAATGAGAATGAGAAAAATTCCGCTTTTCATCTCTGTTCATACAAAGGAAGGCGACATTGCGAGTGCCTAAGTAGCTAGTACAGCGGTCGACAATTAGTTTTTTGGCGGGCCGTATGAATAAGGATTTTTTTAATCGTGCGCGTGCGAGCCTGTTCAATCAGTGCGCTTGTGACTCCCCGTCTGATCGTCCGTCCTCGTCGTGCTTCGTGTCGTGCGTAGCAGCTAGCAGCATCATAAAGCGCAAAGTTTATTATTCTATATTATTATTATCTAGTATATTATTCTTCAACGCTCCCCCCCCCCCATCTGGGTAATAAAGGTAAGACAGAAAAAAACGCCGCAGGCTACACAAAATTAAGCGAAAATTACATGTTTTGGAATATCCAACCGGTTGTAGCATTGTATGTAGTTATTGAATTCCACTTCTTCACAAGAACTAGATATGAAAAAAATATATGATTGTGACCGATGGTGCTCCAAGATGGTGGGAAGGAATAATCGTCCTTTCAGAGACTCTCCCTTCTGACCCGCGAGCCGTCAATTGCCGATCGCTGACCTAGTGCCTACCTACAGTTTCCTCTCTCTGTTCCCTGTACCTTTCCACAATATTAATTAACCTCGAGGTAATCATATTCCAGCGTTACGGTAAAAGCTATTAAAATTAAAAATACTTCTAAAGGTAGTTTTTTTAACAGAGAGCAATCTATGTGCAATTTACGTATACGTCGAGCTGTAGTACTTTATTAACCTCAGAATAGCACAGTGGAAAAATTGTTAAACTAGAAAACTGAAATCCTATTTCGGTTAATTTATATCTTTTTAAGTGAAAAGACCAACATATTTAACGTATTACACAAGATATGTAGATAGGATGTAAGGTAGATTTAAATGAACAAAATTATGAAAGGAAGATTTTGATTTTGTAAAAGAAGTATCAAAATACTACAAGAAGCTAACCCTGGCTTGCAAAAGGGCTTGCTTATAAAAATGATGTGATACCGTTTTGAAGTTGCAGCGTAGTTGGAGATTGAATGTTTTGCAGAAAACTCCTCGCGTAGATTTAAAAAAGAACCTCACATCGTGAGATTGGGTTGTCTGGACAACAGTGGATCCCAGGCAAAAGGCCCGTCCAGATGCAGGAAACGTCGATGACTTCCGATTCCAAAATCCTCCAAAATGACCTCCGGTCAATTCCAATGGTGGCAAATGAAAGCCTGATCCGCCATTTGTCAGTCTGGAAGGTATGCGTAAGCGCAATATGATCGACACAAACAGAGATGACATGTATGATCAACTTGGTCATGGCAATAGACGAGCGTATATGAGACGATGTTTTTATCATCCAAAAGAGTTGTCTACGAAAAATTAGAAACGTTGATCACCTGGATTCATGCAGACCCATTTTTAAAAACCTTAAACATCTGACAGTCTTCTTCTTCCTCCTTGCGCTGTCCCAACTCATTGCTTAGGTAGGCTGTTGGGGTCGGCTCTTTTCGTTCGCAGGTTGTAGCTTCTTCGGTTCTGAGTATCGCCTTCATCCAGGCCGTTTCTCTGAAGTATTTCGGAGCATTGCGTCATCCAGGAATTATTTGGTCTTCGACTGTCGATGAAACTGTGGTCTGATGGTCTCCGTCTTATGTGCCCATACCATCTCAACTGTCGTTCCTCCATCTTACTGTTTATTATGTCCGTGACACCCAGGTTACCACGGATGCGTGAACCTTTAATCTTATCTGACAGTGACAGACATATACATATAATGGAGTTATGCCTATTCGAACATCTCCAGAAAAGTTTCCACAAAAAAATTCAACACACAAACACGCTACAAGGTAGATACACAGAAAACTTATTAATACCAAAAGCAAACAAAACTATATTTCAAAAAGGACCCTGCTATATGACCATTAAAGTATATAATAACCTTCCACGTAACATTAAACAAATAAAAGATATACCCAAATTTAAATCATCACTAAAAACATTTCTTTTAAGCAAATGTCATTATACCTACTCTTAATGAATACCTTACGTAAATTAAATATCTGTTTTTTTTCTCTTCATGCATGTAATGTAACACGTAATTGTTTGCTTTTATAATATATGTATCGTATTATAATATATTATAATAAAACCAATATAATATTATCGTATTATGTTTGTATTTATTAGGTTAGCTGGAAGAAATAGGATGTACTTATAAGCTACACTTGTTGTACTACTGTATTTGTGTGCAATAAATGGTTTTTTAATTTGAATTTGATTTGTGAAGGGGTGTGCCAAAACAGAGTTGAATAGCGTTCCATTTTATCTACTAACCCCTGTAGGAAGGGCTTTATGGTTAGTTTGTTAGCTTATCTTAATGCAGATATTTATGTAAAATTACCAGTTAAAGACGACGCTAACATCCTCTCCAGTGATTTACTCTGCCCTCAAGGAATAATTCTTTTCCACTCTTATTACATCCATCAAGTCATTATGCCTTGATAAATATGTATGTATGATGGCGTATGGGAATGGATGGATTATATTAAATTATAATGCAATGCTTTCGCAACGACTCAGCAAAGTATTCCAAAGCAAAGGTAATTAAACACAATGTGTTTCGAATTTCCCTGGAATTTCTCATTTGTTAGCGTTAGTTTTTATTTGCGTAACTTTGTTTAATTATCTAACTACAAGAAAATATTCTCATTGTAATTAATGTACTGTCTTCCTTTTTTCTGTTTCTTAGTAGTTATGAATAATATAATTTATTTCGTTGATTTTAATATCATTTCTCGTGGTTAATGTTTCGATCCTCGTCTAACGGGTCAGATGTCTAAGACAATTTTGTAACGCTGCTCATTCTTTACCTTCTCTGGATTTTTTAACACCATGAATGATTATTAGATTATTACTGACTAAAAAGTGTATTCCCTTTAGAGTTCAAGACTGATTCGGGATTTTTTTTAATTTGTTTTTAATTTAATTTACACAGCATCTTTGCGTTAGACTACTAAAATCTGGATTTTTTATTATTATTTTACGTAACGCCGAAAAAATTTCCAATCTGTTGGAAATGCACCTTCATCATCATAATCACTCTTGGCTCTACAACCCCTGGTGGGTCTTGGCCTCCTCAAGAGTCTTCCTCCACTCATCACGGTTTTGTACCAGTTCTCTCCAGTTTACAATCTCCAAGGTGGATATATCTTTGAGGACGTTGTCGCTCCATCTTAAACTTGGTCTTCCCAGGCTCTTTCGCCCTGTCGGTCTTGAGTTCAGCACGGACTTTGGTGCTTGATGCTCGGTCAAATGTAAATGCACCTTATATTACAATTTTGTTAAATATTAATTATTATTTTTTTTAATTTATAAACTAACGTTTAGACAAGATTTTTATGCATAGCACAAAGGGTAACAATTATTACAAGCAATAATTGTCAGCAGTACCGGATTATCCCTAAGGCAGAGTAGGCAACTGCCTAGGGGCCCCGCATCGGCTGGGGGCCCCGCGCCCCGAGAAAAAATGACTTGCTTCAATGGTTTGACTCTCTATCAGTAAGCAACGGGATGCCGCGCCGGAGTTTTGATCGGCTTAGAAAAGATCTAGCGAGGTACGAAAACACTGGTTAAAATATTATAGAGTAATTAATTCTTCAGACACAGGGTAATAGTTCAGAGATGTCAGGGAAAATCTAGATATCGTCAATTCTATATATTTATTCCAAATCCGAATGCATTATAAATGCACACCTACTGTTTGCATGTATTTATTTATTTTATGCCCACTTTCATGACAGTATTGTTTGGCATGACAAAGAGCATTAGGGACCCCGGATTTGGGGGAGTCCCCGATTGACTCAGATTCGTTCGATACGTATGTTGTGTGTTGTGTCATGTGTCATAAACAAACTTCATTTCATTTTCTAAAAATCGGCGACACGACGAGTGCAATAAACTGAAGTTACATTACGATACCACGTATGTTTAATTACCAGATTTTATTTAACATACTTATTTCATTTAATATTATAGAATTTGAATTGTGTCGTAAACAAACTTCATATCGTTTTGTCTTAAATTACGATTTGGGAGTTTTACGACAGTGATTTAATTTAAACAGTTTTACTCTGTTCGATGTTTCAAAACTTTCGAATTTTGTTAAGAAGTGTTATATTTTTATTGTTTGCAAGTGCTTCGAGAAAATCGGCGAGACAACGAGTGTAATAAACTGAAGTTACATTACATGGAAAAGGTCAACTTTCAAGATGTTTTAAACGATTTTGTATCTAAAAAAGTTAGAAGAGTTAATATTTAAACATCATTGTATTTTTGTTATTCGTTTTTTGGGTGTTACGCCGTGTAACCAAAGAAGGAGGTAGCGCAACACGGCATAACATCCCAAAAACTAATAACAAAAAACTTTTGTCCGTGAAAATCTAAAAACATGGTTGTTTTTTACTTTACTTTACTTTTATTCGTTAAGCAGCATTACTTAGTATCAGGTAGGTGCCGAGTGTGGCTTTTATTGGTATTTATACTTTTATTAGTTAAGCAGCATTACTTAGTATCAGGTAGGTGCCGAGTGTGGCTTTTATTGGTATTTATACTCTTATTCGTTAAGCAGCATTACTTAGTATCAGGTAGGTGCCGAGTGTGGCTTTTATTGGTATTTACACTTTTATTCGTTAAGCAGCATTACTTAGTATCAGGTAGGTGCCGAGTGTGGCTTTTATTGGTATTTACACTCTTATTCGTTAAGCAGCATTACTTAGTATCAGGTAGGTGCCGAGTGTGGCTTTTATTGGTATTTACACTCTTATTCGTTAAGCAGCATTACTTAGTATCAGGTAGGTGCCGAGTGTGGCTTTTATTGGTACTTATACTTTTATTCGTTAAGCAGCATTACTTAGTATCAGGTAGGTGCCGAGTGTGGCTTTTATTGGTATTTATACTTTTATTAGTTAAGCAGCATTACTTAGTATCAGGTAGGTGCCGAGTGTGGCTTTTATTGGTATTTATACTCTTATTCGTTAAGCAGCATTACTTAGTATCAGGTAGGTGCCGAGTGTGGCTTTTATTGGTATTTACACTTTTATTCGTTAAGCAGCATTAGTTAGTATCAGGTAGGTGCCGAGTGTGGCTTTTATTGGTATTTACACTCTTATTCGTTAAGCAGCATTACTTAGTATCAGGTAGGTGCCGAGTGTGGCTTTTATTGGTATTTACACTCTTATTCGTTAAGCAGCATTACTTAGTATCAGGTAGGTGCCGAGTGTGGCTTTTATTGGTATTTATACTCTTATTCGTTAAGCAGCATTACTTAGTATCAGGTAGGTGCCGAGTGTGGCTTTTATTGGTACTTATACTTTTATTCGTTAAGCAGCATTACTTAGTATCAGGTAGGTGCCGAGTGTGGCTTTTATTGGTACTTATACTTTTATTCGTTAAGCAGCATTACTTAGTATCAGGTAGGTGCCGAGTGTGGCTTTTATTGGTATTTATACTTTTATTAGTTAAGCAGCATTACTTAGTATCAGGTAGGTGCCGAGTGTGGCTTTTATTGGTATTTATACTCTTATTCGTTAAGCAGCATTACTTAGTATCAGGTAGGTGCCGAGTGTGGCTTTTATTGGTATTTACACTTTTATTCGTTAAGCAGCATTACTTAGTATCAGGTAGGTGCCGAGTGTGGCTTTTATTGGTATTTACACTCTTATTCGTTAAGCAGCATTACTTAGTATCAGGTAGGTGCCGAGTGTGGCTTTTATTGGTATTTACACTCTTATTCGTTAAGCAGCATTACTTAGTATCAGGTAGGTGCCGAGTGTGGCTTTTATTGGTACTTATACTTTTATTCGTTAAGCAGCATTACTTAGTATCAGGTAGGTGCCGAGTGTGGCTTTTATTGGTATTTATTTTGTTTCGGTTTTTTTTTTACTTTTTATTTCTAATTATGTGTTTAAAATATAAATGTTATACAAGCTTATCTCCATACCAAGGTGGTCTGGAAGAGATCACAAGAGTGATAAGACCGCTCATAGTACCGTTTTTTTTTTAAATATATTTTTGTTTCTACAACGTGTCCAGAAACTTGTATTACAAGCGGGAAACTAGTGAATCTACATCACACAGAGAACCCAATTTTTTTTCGATCTGAGCATTTCGATTTTTTATAATTTTTTTTTTTTTTTTTTTAAATTTTTTCGGCAACTAAAGGGTTAAAAAAACTTTTGAGCCTGGTTTAACATTCGATGCATTTTAAAAGACATTACACAAAAAACTTTTTTTATGATATTTACTGCAAGTGTTCGATTTTTCCAAATATGACCAAAAAAATTCCAACTTCGGACCCGATTTACTCGAAAACGAAATCTCAAATCAAAAAAATATATCACGAATCGACTCCAATTGTGATGTAGATTGACCAATTTCCCGCTTGTACTACGAGTTTCCGGACACCGTGTATATCTGTGCCTTTTTATGTCTAATAAAGAATTATTGTATTGTATTGCATTCGTTTCAATTTTTTATTGGCTGGGATGATGGCATTACTTCGTAGCCGGCCGGCTTAGTCCAGCGGTAAGACTCTTGACTCGCATTTCGAAGGTCGCGGGATCGAATCCCGGCGTGGCAAATAAATTTTATTTGATTAAATTGTTTTATTCACAATTTACTCATTTAAAATAATATACATATTGTATATTCGCAGCACGTTCCAGAGAGGAAGATACTCTCAATATCGCCCTGGTGTAAGACCACCATTCAAAATTGAAACGTTGCTTGAAATGGCTTAAGCCGTGTTTGGTGATCAGATTTGAATAGCCAGGTACTTCCCCACCTTCCTCCTCCCTATCTCCTTCCCATCCACACTACTTTCAGCCAAAATATACCCCAATTGGGGATGACATTGTCTCACTGGCTCCAGACGGGAGCAGTTGAGACTCTTGTGCGGTATTCATATAAAAAAAAAAATTATAAAAAAAAAATTTAAAAAAAAAAATTAAAAAAAAAATAATGAATAAAAATACGTTGGGGTAGAAAAATATTTTTGATAGTTTGAAAAAAGTGTAGGTAGGGGCCCCGAGACGTGCACTGCCTACGGGCCCCGACATGCTTAATCCGGCCCTGATTGTCAGCCTGAAACACTCATTTACATTATGTCTTTCTTTCTTTAGACATAATTTGTCTCGACGCCACCTAGCGAGGGATTTAACACTAACAATGTCTTTCTCGCAAAAATAAAGTTGGTTGTTTTCAGGTGGGAAAAAATATAACAAGCAGTAATTGTTGAATGAAACACTAGTATATATTGAATTATTTGGCGGGTATTTGATAAGCCCCCATAGCTCAGTGGTCAGAGCATTTGACCGGCAATCGGAAGGACACGGGTTCAAGTCCCGTTGGCGGCAAGTATCTTTTCTCGGAAGATTTTTCAATGTAAATGAGTATTTCAGGCTGACAATTATTGCTTGTAATAATTGTTGCCCTTTGTGCTATGCATAAAAATCTTGTCTAAACGTTAGTTTATATTACAATAATTGGAAAATATCAGATTTCAAACTAATTAAATTTTTTTCAGTCTTGTGTAAAACTTTATTTTGTCACGTTAACGATTTGAACATCACGTATTATTTTTCTTTGTAAGGTCTCGAGTGTTGAGTAGAAAAGGTTTGTTGACTAAATCAATACGATAAATCTTAGATACATTACGCGTATATCAACGATACATCTGGGATAAACTTCATGAAGTACCCCAAGCCCGTGTAGTTAACTTCACTGGGTTTAACCGTAATTCCGTTAAAGAAGTCACATCCAGCCCGACCCCAAAAACGTGCTCAAATGTTTACCAGGAATATCTTCACCTACTTCTAAATCATTATTTAGAAAGAGATTACCTTAAAACTTGTTATTCAAAGTTATTGTCATCGGGGACATTACGAATGTGGGTATTATTCTGACCGCTGCATATCATTATGGCGGCAGCTGGATTTCCATACTTACTTAATCTTACGCTATGCGTGTGCTTAGCGTTCTCCTAACCAGCACATACTTCTTATTTATTATGCATCTAAGCAGCCTTTCTGTAACCTGTACTGCTTATTATGTAGACTATGCCTTAACTATGTACCATTGGTCATCCATTGTAGACGACAAAAACCTCCAGCATCGTATCGAACCGAAGTCGTGGTATAATCTTTGTGATGACTCTTGGAAATTGCATTGGCTTATCTAATGAGCACTTTACAAACAATAAATAGTAAGAAAACAATAGGATTTGGTTCCGCGTCTTTTCATCCCGCAACAAAATATCCCTGACAAAATATCCCCGACAACATATCCTCGACAAAATATCCTCGACAAAATATCGTCGACAAAATATCCTCTACAAAATATCCTCGACAAAATATCCCCCACAAAATATCTTCGACAAAATGTCTCTGACAAAATATCCTACGGACAAAACATCCCCCAACAAAATATCTACTAAAACCTAACCTAACACATCAAAAAAGGGACAAAAATAACACAGACATCCTTTAAAGACAATAAATTATTGTTATTCGTATTATTTTTGTCCCATTTGATTATTTTTAAACAATAATTTATTTCTTCTAACACAGCAAACTTATTTTGTGGCACCATTTTGATTCAAATTAATAAAATACTTAGCTTTTACCACAGCGTTGCTCACGAAACATGTTGGTTTTGTAAACAATAAAAGTGGTAAAAACTAAGTATTTTATTAATTTGAATAATTTATTGTCTTTACAGGATGTCTATATTATTTTTGTCCCATTTTTTGTTAGGTTAAGTTAAATTTTAGTTGATATTTTGGAGGCTGTTTTGTCCGTAGGATATTTTGTCGGAGAATATTTTGTAGGGGATTGTTTTCTTACTATTTATTGTGTGTTTGAAAAATTAACATAATTCTCGTTGATTAGCCAATATAAATACAATTTCCAAGAGTCATCACAAAGATTATACCACGACTGTGGTTCTGTGCGTTCCTGGTTGTTTTGTCTACATTTATCTTGTGTTTCTCTATTTCACTTGTGTTGTGTAGTACATCTTTAAGAGATTTCAATAGATGAAAACTGTCCATTATCGGACATAGTGGATAATTGGCGCGAATCTACTAACTTTTTAGAATACCGAACTTTCAGTTATTAACAACTAGCTGACCCGACGAACTTCGTACCGCCTCAGAATCAATAGCTGTTGAATTAAATTCAGTGTTTTTAGTAGGTTAAAAATTACGCAATGAAGCAATTATCAATGCGCAACTGTCCGTGTTTTGTGTTTGTCAGTATCAGAGATGGCGTTGTGTACGGATTTATATTTTTGTGATTTTCTTACATTTACAATTACTTACGGGAATTCGGGAGGCGGATACGGGTGCCGCCGCCCCGGAAACCATTTATTGAATAACCAACACCTCTGCTATAGGTGCCCGGGTGCATGAGGTGACTTATGTCCGGGTGTTGGCAGTTGATGCGCCTGCCCACCTGCTGCGTGGCGGGCCGGATCGAGAGAGACTGGTTGAGGGAGGCCTTTTGACTTTTCCAGCCGGACTCTCTCGACCCTTTGCCTTGCACCACAGTTGGAGAAATGGATTCATACGTCCGTCACTCCCGGACATACTGACCCCCAGATTCCTACCCACCCCTCATACCTTTTTCCTTCCCAGAACTTTCTATCCTCCCCAT
The DNA here is from genome assembly GCA_929108145.2 of Limnephilus rhombicus. NCBI lineage: Eukaryota > Metazoa > Arthropoda > Insecta > Trichoptera > Limnephilidae > Limnephilus > Limnephilus rhombicus. The sequence continues at coordinate 6,506,716 of OV815285.1, forward strand.
TCCTTAAAAAGATCCTCCACCCAGCATCCCCTAAGATGACATAGGTCCTGAGTGAAATTATTTTCCTCAGGGCCTCCTGTGTGGAGCTTATGTAAAAAAAATGCGTTTCATTTCAGAGATTTATTATAATTATTGTATTTTTCCTTTGGAGATGTGCAGACATACGTTCACCATTTGTCTCATTTTCGACTATTGACATTGAGTGTGTAAGAAATAAGGGCAGCATTATATGATTAAAAACAAATCACAACAATCAACGCATTGACATTTGGCGTTTTTGAATGTTTGGAATTCACACACAGTTCAACATTATACCTCTCACAATATTGCTGCAGTTCTTTCAAAATATGAGAATTCGTTCCATACAAAATGTATGGTAAAAATAATGTTCTTTATAACTATTTATTTCGTTAACTTTTGTGATGTATTAATAGTTATTATCCTATCTGGGGCGGAGACAAATCCAACAAATCAAAATCGGCCCAGCCGTTCTCGAGTTATAAATAGTGTAACTAACCCGACTTTGTTTTATATATTAAGATTAAGTTCATTTAAATAATATTGTTATTCCATTCTGGAAGAGCTAGGCATCTATAATAGACTCTCAACTATCTGCCTAAAATGCATTTTAAGATACTTTGAACACGTTGCTCGCCATACCGAGGACTCCAATTTGGAGAAACTCGTAGTCACTGCCAAAGTGGAAGGCAAAAGAAGTAGACGATGGCACCTATGTACTGGAGTGCCCAAGTATCACTGGCTTCAAGGTACATCAGTGTCCGCAGCTCTCCACGCAGCGCAGAATCGCGAGGAGTGGAAGTGCCTTGTCCACAATGCAAATTGGAGTAGGGGTAATGATCCTTATCAATAAGGAACCGACTTTAGAAGAAGAAATAATATTGTTATAAGTTAGTTTATACTTAAAAAAACACGTATACCAGAATACCTTTATTTTTTTAAATTCAATATGGTATAACAAATCGCCGGTTAAAATTACTCTCCGCTGACGAATAATGACCACCTCCGGGTTATCCCAACGATCTACAAAGCAATTTATTTATTCACAATTTTTAAATAATATCATAGTACCGAACTTCTTTCTTTAGTTAACATACCATTAAGACGCATACGTACGCGCCATACAGAACCATTCCACACGCTTAATTACAAGACTAATGCAGCATCTAATTCGCCAATCAATCGTGCTCTTCATATGTTCAATAATATTGGTCTAAATTCTAACATCGACATTTTCTCGGATTCACTGCCCAAATTTAAAAAGAGCGTCATGTCAATAATATAAATTGTTCAATGCGCATACATACATACGTACATACACACATAACTCTCACACACACACCGAAGCACACACCTTCCCACTACACACATCACCCGGTAATTACTTAATATGCGTACCATAAATAAGACACTACAATGAAACACATAATAGGTACCCACCATGAAATAAACTTATTAATTGTAAATTTTTTCACCAATTTATCTAGTGTACTGTTTGTTTCTCTATAAAAAAAATAATAATAAAATAAATTTCAAAGCACCATAGATCATGATGGAAATAACTTGTCTGTGACTACATTCTCTATACATTTTTAGACGTGTGTTGTGGACGCCATATTTTTACATTATAAAAAATACGCTTTTTACGTGTTAAAATGGCGGTGTTTCTATAGAATCGTCCCGAATAGCCGAAACTTTCTGTTTTTTGTCGTTTTGAATTACTGTAATTATTTTCTTTCACATTGTGCGTCGTGCGTGTACACATCTATTACTTGTTTTATTTGCCAAGTTTTTGGAATCGTTATGAGGCCATCATTATAGTCAAAACTAGTTATTTGACGAGACTCTTTTACAGTTTATTCGGTACTTTCGTGTATACAAAATGATGATGCCCTTTTAATTGTTCGCTTTAATGTCCCTAGTAACACGTCTGTGAATTCTTTTGTAGATCCCATGCCCTGTCACATTCTTTGGACACAAATTCGTTAATACTTTTAATTTCTAGAGTGGAAGACACTCGCAGTATCGCCCTGGTGAGAGACAGCCAGTCAGAAGCAAAACGTTGCTTGAAATAGCTATTACTGTGTTTAGTTACTGAATATTATAATAGCCTGGTATTTTCCAACCTTGCTCTTATACAGTTGGACTTCTATCGTATGAAAAAAAACTAAGATTAACAGTATAACATCATTGAGACTGGATGACGTTGTAATAACCTACACACATTTCGTATTTAAATGTCCCTTTAATAAAGTGATTTACGATGGCACTTCATTACATCTGAGCTCTTGCCAATGTTACATTGCAGCAACGTCAGTTCTAAAGCGTAAATTATTCATGCATAGACATTAATTTGGCAAAATAACTTGCAGTAAAAACCCTTCCTGTCTTCATTGTTTTAAAATCATTAATATAATCTACTTGTAAAGGTAATTAATTCAACATTATTGTTTGTGCAACAAAGACAAGATGTGAAGCTGTAAATTAATGGTGCAATTGGCAAATTGCAGGGCCGTACTTAGGCCTAGGCAACTTAAACAACTGCACAGAGCGGCTACTTTTAGGAGATCGTTTTTCGCATTATAAAATATATACTAACTAGCTGGGGTACCCGGCATCGCACAGGTCAACAACATTCGAGAGTGTTCTGGAATGTCCACAACGATGTTCCTGATTCCCTTTTCCCGAACATTCCACATGTCCCGGGATGTTCTGGAATGTTGTGGAATGCTCTCGAATACTTTTTAAAAATTTATGTTGGTTAAAATTAAGAATATCTAACCTTCTAGAACTTTCCGGAAACCTTCTAGACTCACCGCCACTAATTTCTGAAAGCTTCTAGAACTTTCTCCTTCCATAACTTTCTAGAGCATTTGCAATCCATCCTGAACGTTCTGGAACCTTCTAGGCTCTCCGAAATACCCCGCCACGCCTTTAAGAACCTTCTAGAGTTTTATCGAACCTTCTAAAACTTTCCGAAAGACTGTCCTAGAAATTTCTAGAAGGCGAAACTTCCAGCCCTTATATCTTCAAAAACACGCCCCGGAGGAGGGATAGAGATCTACCACACCATATAACTCGCTTGATCGTACCGGGACTCATTTCTGAGTTTTTGCGGACCGCACGTTTTTTGTACTTTTTTTTTATTATATACGTCATAGTCAAAGGTCGACATGCAGTCTCTTCGCGGAATGACTGGTTTATCCTAGGTTTGACCAAAGCCTTTTTGACTAGACTTCAAGTCAGACCTGAGGATTGACTAGTCAAACCTAGGAGCGACGGAGCTTGGAGGATTGACTATGAAATATATATTGATTAAAAACATTTTGTTGTCACAAGAATAAGCAATAAATCGGTAAAGTAGCTATTCAGGTCTCCAAGTCCAAGCAAGGGCAAAAAAAGTAATTCTACTTGTCGAATGCGTTCCATGTTTCATCCAATCGCTCACTTTATTTTTCTCTGAATCCTTACAATACATTTAACATCATAACACGGGCGTGTGCCTAGTATGGTGGTCGAAAAATCAACAAATTATGTAACCATTTTTTTTTTTTTAATTTTTTATTCTTCATTTTAAGCACCCGCTAAACTGCCAAAGCAGTTTGTCAGCAGGTCAATTTAACAATATTAATATAACATTAAATCACAAATATAACAAGAAACCACAATATACAAAATAGATACAGAAGAATAACTTTTAAATAGCTACAATACAAAGGCATAAAATATACAGATAGACAGATATAACACAAGCAAATTACTCTTAGTCATATTTATACATAAGATTACAAACAATATCAGTATAAAAAGTTTTGATCCATTAGCCATTTTTTATTTTTTTTTTTTAAATCGGTGGTGCAATTTGATTCGATTTTTAGGTTCATTGGCATCTTATTAAATATGGTAGGGACAAGATAAGTTAATGTCCGTTGTCCGCATTTATTTATAATTTTCGGAACGGATAAACCCTCATTTTTACTAAATCTAGTGCCATGTGCATGGTCAACTTTTTCTTTATATATTGAATCCGACAAAAGGTTTTGGCATACAATTTTAAACCATAATATCCCTCGAACAGGTAATATATTAACCCGTTTAATCACAGGAGACCCAAGTTGTCCCAAAACATCATATGCCGTTATAATAACAGGAGACCCAGATTGTCCCAGAGCGACCGTGCATTATTAAAAGTTAGATATCTCTCTTTCTGTAATGCGAATATTTGTGATTTCTTTTATGTTAGAAACGGAAAGATATAATGCTTCTCATTGTCTTAGAATTATTTGAGCTAGGTTGTTCAGATATTTTACAAACCAAATCAAAAGCGACGGGTAAATTTTGCGCCTATTTGTGACGTAACCCACATTTAATTTTAAAATAAAATTGTATGAAAGTGATAAAAAGTGAGGTGACAGTTTTATTACAAATTTTGTTTAAAAAAGGAATCTGAATTTAAAATTTGAAGTTTATTCTATTTTAATTACTTTAATTCAAATATTCGCAGGTATGCATTTTTTTGCCAATTTACATTTCCAATATTAAAATTTAAATATTTATAAACAAAAATATTGATTTCTAATAAACATATCGGAAAGACTATTTTAACTTAATTTCAGAACAATTTTTATTTTTGCAAAAGCGTTAAAAAAAAACCAATAAATAGGAACATTTAAAATGCACGGGAAGAAACAGGAATTTCGCGCGCAAACCTTGACAGGCAAAAGTTGACAGAAAATTATTTTCTTATTATTCGAAGGGTTAACTGACTCATATAATAATTTTATGTCTCTTCTTTGTGCATAAATACTTTTGCTTACTAAGAGCTTAGTCAAAAAGTTTTGAATTGTTTGAATGTAACCTATATTTGTCTTGCACGATTTTCCCCAAGACGTTATTCCATATCTGATAGTAGATTCCGCTAATGATAAATAAATTATTTTTAACGTACTTATGGGCATGAAATATTTTATTTTGTAAATTCGCCCAGCAATAGCTCGTAGGCGTTTGCAGATGTTGCTTATGTGAGTATCCCATTGCATATGCGTATCTACAGTTATCCCCAAATATATATACGTTTGTACAATTTCAATGGTCCCGCTTTTGCGGGATTGTGACGAATTGTGTATACACTCAAATGTATGCGATTTTATTACAGGCGTGATGGTATATTTGGCATGTGGAGATCGTATGTGCATTCATTTAGTTTTTTTGGAATTTATTATAAGACCCGCATCATGTGACCATTTCTGTAAGGAAAGGAAATCGTGCTGCATGAGTTTTATTGCAATCCATAATTCTTCATACGAAATGACTGGTGCCGTATCATCTGCATAAACGTAATATTTGACAAATGTGAAAATTTTATTCATGAGTGAAACGAATATTATATAAAATGTTGGGCCGAGAATTGAGCCCTGCGGGACGCCTGTTGACATATATTTAGCTTTGCTGTGGGTTTGAAAGAGTTTCATTTTAATTTGTCGATTGTTTAAATAGTTTTTGAGTAGTTCTAGTAATTTTCCCCTAATTCCTATCGCCTCCAATATCTGTAATAGTTTTGTCGGATCAATGGTATCAAACGCTTTAGAGTTGTCTATGAATAAAACCAGAATATGTTTTTTATTATTGAGTTCTTGATTTACGTAATTCGAAAAGTCTTGTAGTAACATTTCTGTGCTTTTATTTTATTGAAATCCGTATTGGTTTGGATCAATAATAGAGAAACTTTCTAGGTATTTTATTAAATTTACGGAAATGTATTTTTCTAGAGTTTTTTCAATAGCTGGCAGTATACTGATTGGTCTGTAATTTTCTATCTCAGTATGTTTTCCCCCTTTGTATATTGGCCTAATAATACTACATTTAAGCTCATCAGGTATAACTGCTTGAAACAAGATTTTATTAATTAAATGGGTAATTACCGGACATAGAATAGTTATATGTTTTTTAATGTCGAACATTCGAATATTGTCAATCCCCGGCGATTTGGAATTATTCAGTTGACTGATAATCCTGCGTTTGTCTTCACAGGTAGCTCTGGGCAGGTACATGCTATGCGGCAAATCAACGGGAGATATGTTAAACGCTTTGTAGTCGCATTTGTGTAACATCGAGCTGATGCTGTTTGAGAAGTACTCAGCGAATCTATTTACAACGTTTTCCTCTGTTTGCCTGTTTTTATTTAGCATTTACTTTGAAATAATTTCATCGCAGTTTGTTTTTGTTTTACGTCCTAATAAGTTGTTTATTTGATCCCACGTTTTTTTGGAATTGCTGAAGTAGTTTTTAAATGTTTCATTGAAATTTGTAGTTTTACTTTTTATGATTAATTTGGAAATAGTATTTCGGAATGATTTGTAATTTTTTTCGTAGTTTTTATTGGTAGGGGAATTTTTCCACCTTTTGAACAGGGAATCTCGGATTTTAATTTTTTCTAAGATGTCATCCGTTATCCACAATTTTGTTGCAAATGGTCTTTTTGGGGGGTTTGGGCAGAAAGAGATTTTACTTTTTTCATATAGGTCATTAAAAACGTTTTTGAGTTTATTATATATGTCAACGCAATCTTGTTCCGCAAGCAGGGCATTCCAGTTATAACTACGTATGTATTTATCATTTCGTTTTTGAGATAGTATTGAAATACTTTCCTCGCGTTGTTTGGTTTTTGTAATTGCACTACTGTATGTGATGTTGAGAGCTGTCGCGAAGTGATCCGCTATAGTAAAATCACAAATACAAGATGAAAGTGAGTCAGCTTGTTGCTGCCTGCTATTAAACCTAATAAAAATGTGATCAATGCACGTACATGTAATATTGCCGGCTGCTAATGCTTCCCTTGTCACATCGTCGATACACTTTATTAAATAATGGCTCGATAATATGTTTTCGTATGACATAATGATGGGGTTTTGAGGGTTTAATAAATCTAAATTAACGTCTCCAAAAAATAAAATATTTTACAAGGGGTTGATAACATTTGATAATATGGATGAGATTTCATTCAGAAACATTGATTTACTATGATTTGGAGGACGGTATATTGCTAAAATGTTAATTGATATATTATTAGGTAAAGTTATGATGCCAAATACATTTTCAAAATATTTTGTTTCTAGGGATTTTTGCAGAAAAGTGATTTCATCTCTAATATATAATAATATCCAGCCTCCTGTTTTTTTTGTTCGACAATAGCTATAAGATTTGAAACCAGGAATTTCGTAGAGGCAAGTAAGGTAATTTGTAATTGCTATCTCTCATAACATCAAAATATGTATATGTTTCCAGCAGGTATTAAGGAAAATGTTAAGAATGTCCCAGTATTTGGAAATGGACCTTAAGTTTAGTTGCACAATATTTATTTGTTCCCTGTTGCAACCCTTATGTGTTGAAACATTGTGTGTTTTGTCCTCAAACCATTTTTGAAGATCACTGGTGAAAATCAACCTCATTGTCCTCCTCAAAATAATAATTATTGGACGCCATAATCGATCGTAGCAAGGTCCTTTTTTTGTGCACCAAAGCAATGAATAAAGAAAAATTAAAAGAAAAATAAAAATAAAAAACTAAGCTTGTATAAAATGATGTAGCAAGAATAATAACTTTATTTCTCCAGTCATTTTTTTCCGTGAATGGTTTTTAATAAAACTATAATAACCACTGGAGCGCTTTTTGCCACAATATGGCACTATTTAAAGTACCTCGAATTGCTTTGCTGTCAATTTTGCAAATATTCCATTATTTGTAAGTAATAAAGTAGAATTTTACGATTTTATAATATTTTTATTCCTACGAATATGTAATAATCGACAAAAGATAGGCGAATTCATTGGCTATATAAAACTGTAATCAGTTTATATGTCTCCGTATTAAAATTTGGAGGTATGACTTTTTTAATGTGGGCGGAAAAAATCTACCAAAAAATTGCGAGCAATCGGAGAAAAAAGTTTTAAATTGCGCTGTGGCTCCAGTGGTTAATATGTTGATTTTATTTTATGAAAAACTTTAAAAATTGTGCGTGATTAAATTTAATTGCCTGGGGCAGTACAAACAGTTGCTAAACTCGGCCCTGGGCGATGACAGGCCCGTGAGTAATCTAGTTTGGACACTTCCCAGTGGCATTCCTTCCTTAGGAACATATATAGTGGACAGCGAATAGAAGGAAGGAAGCAATAGCATACTGTAGTGATCAGTATTAGGCATTAGCATCCGGCTGGATAGTCCCTGGCTAATGGGATTGAGGGGATAATGAGGATTAGGAAAGAAAACAGAAAGAAGACGGTCGGATTACTGATTAGACGGGTTAACGGCATTCCGATGTCAATTGCCAACTTACGAGCAACATTATTCCTGAGTGCTTTTCATTTCTCGTGTTTCAGAACACGTTTTTTTTTACGAATACAAAATATTTATAAATAAACCACGTTAAGTCGGCCGAGACGTTGAAAACGTTCTTTATAAAACATTTCTCTTATTTTATTTTATAACTAGGTTTATACTTTCATTAGCATTTTTTAAATCTCTTTCGTTTTCATTGTTATTCCGAAAACTTTTTCCTATTGAAATACCATCTCATGAATGATACATACATAATTCAATTTCTTGAAATATCTTTGTCCTACATATTTATAAGCTTTAGAGAAAATTCTCCGCGGGTAAAAAACACGCGATACATTTTTCCGTTGACATTTTTATTCGCGCTTAATCCGAATTTTCTCCGAGACAAATTTAAGCCTAGTCTTTTGTCGCGCACAAATCGCTATTCCTATACAGACGTGATGAGTTTAACCTTTCGCAGGCTCCGAGCCCCTCGGGTCCTTACTAGGGTTTGATTTATCTTATAAAGGTGACGTCCGTGGTACGTGTTTGGCAAATTAATATTTCCAGGGCGAATCGCGCAACAGCGATCACCCCAAGTGGGTGCCCAGACTGGGTACTCGGAGCACTCCCGCCTGAGGGCCGTCTCGAGGGCTATTCTGTAATTCGACCCGCCCAGGGCTTTCCCCAAGGCCTACCAACCCTACACGGCCAAATGACGTTGTTAATTCACGTGTAACTTACATGTCATGATTCGTAATATGGATCCAACTTGAACAGGATTGCATATAACCCTGCGGCTGAGAGTGCAAGCTCGTTTATCCAAAGGTTCGAAAAAATAATGTTTTTTTGTACAAATTTAAATACCTATACGAACATGTATGCATTTTGCATATTCTACCAGTGCATAGATATCAACGTAGGCGATAACGCCCCCTTTTAGGCGTTTGAGACTTTCAGGGGGGCAGTAGAAGACCCAGAGAAAATTGGGGGGCGTTGAGACGGCACAGTGAGGGCATGGGCAGGTAAAAAAAATATGGTCTAAGAAAGACAAAAAACATGCTAAGGGGGCATACATTAATTACGTGAGCTCAAATGGGGGGGGGTCCCGCAAAATCTCACGTTACTTGAAAATAATAAATTTATCTCACCAAGGGGGGGGGGGTCTAGATTGGAAGAAAAACTGCTCACGCAATTAATGTATGCCCCTAATCACGCGCTACTAAACCAAAGAAAACTTTAATATTGGTTAATTTTTGTTATTGTATGTATTGTAATAATTTTTATCACGTGTGCTAAATTTCACATATTTCGGTGTTTCGGGAAGTAGATGAAAATTGTATAATTGAGCTGAAAGATTCCATTACATTCCCTTGAAGTGATTTTTCACAAAAACGGCGCTTTATAAATTGTCCAATTATTATTATTTTATTATTCAGATCTAGGTAGATGAAGTACAGGAAGTGATTTTTAAATTTTTTTATTACTTATATAATATTATCATCTTGTGTGTATTGTTATTTTTAAGACTTGACACATCATGAATACAAAAAGGAAGGAGGTAGCAACTCGGTACTTAAAATACAAAAGAATCTCTTTTTTAACTTGCTAAACACGTAATTTGATATATTTTAATCGAATTATTGATTCCGTGACAGTTGAGCCCCTCCATCCCCACAAGTGAAAAAAATTGAGGGCTCTAGAAATAAAATATTCTCAAAGTGGGCGGTGGGCGAAATAAGGTTGAGAACCTATGAGCTAGAGGCACTGCTAGTTGTAACTAGGGATGCAACGATATATCGGAAAACCGATAAATATCGATATATGGACCCCTAAAAATATCAATATATCAATATCGAAACACACAAAATATCGTATCGAAAAACCCGCTCAAATTAAAATACCCACAAAATCGGGTAAAAGAAAAACTGTCGGTGACGACGAGCTTACGTTATATCTTTCTGCTCCCTATAAATTCTTTAAAAGTAAACATTGTTGAAACGTGGCAATAGATGCAAGGTGTATATCCCAATCTTTTTAAAGTGGCAATAAGTCATCTTCTGAACGTCTTTTTTCAAAGGCAGGAGCCACCATAACTCAAAGCAGAAACCGGCCACAAGGAACTAGACTGCAAAGGTTACTATTTTTAAGTTCGATAGCTGATACAAAATACTGGCATTCATTTTTTAAAACAAATTTATGAAAAAAAAACACATTTTATATACCTATCCAAGTTTTGCGATTATTCAAATAGCTAAGAATAAAAAAATTGTATATATAATCGATAAACGTTTGATATAACTACAACTACATTGGATTTCTATAAGCTTTAAAAAAAAAAAAAATATCGGTATATCGGCCTACTTGACCGATATATCGGCCTGCTAGACCGATATATCGATATATGAATATCGACTTACTTCGATATATATCGATCATTTTTAAAAACCTTACATCCCTAGTTGTAACCTGTCTTCTGATGCGTCCTTTATGCGAGTTTACAACAAGTTTTCAGTGATACGCCTATATTAGTGAAAACGTCAGTTTGTGACTTTTCCGCGTTCCCTTGGATTGTTTGGGGCCAGAAGTTTGTATGACCAGAAGTAGTGGTTGCTAATGGAGGATGGGTATAAATACAACATGCTACACGTCTCGTACACGTAAAATGTACACAGCGCTGAACAGTGCCCGCAGAAGCGTTATAGGAAGAGAGTGCCCCTGAGAATAGAGGTTTTGATACAATGGTGAAAGCATTTTGCAATAAATTTCCACTCTGATATTCTGCGCCCCCGGCTTGACTAAATGTATACGCGGCGGCGGAGCCTAGTGTAAAAATATCTAAATTATGAAATATGTTGCGTAAGTCTTCCATTCTATTACAAGAGCTGATCATGTCGCCTGTCTCCCTTGACACGCATCCAATTAATTATATCCCGAAGATTGATGATACAAATCGGCTATTTATTCAGAGAACCGTATCGCTTTGAATTATATCTCTTCACATTCCACCTTCTCAAGTTATTTCCCACACATTCCACATTATTTACGGTTAATTTTTAATTATATTTCTTAATTTATTAAATAAGCAATGTGTATTTTTTATACGCCATTATGAATCATTACTCATTATTAAGATTGTCGGTGAAAGAAGTCATTATCGAGTCCTCTATGCATATTATTATGTGAGGGTCGTGAGTTGTGGGGATAATTATTAAGTATATCTATTTATGGCAGAGAATTGTGGCTTGTCTATTTGCCGAGGACAGCCGGTTTTTAACACTTCACCGCATTTCTGTTCAGGTAGGTCCTGGATATTATGGAAGTATTTTCTCTTTGACCAAGTTTAAAAAAATATATTTCCAACGTTACATAGCATAGACGTAACATTTTAAAATCGAACGTAAATTTTGAATATGGTTTAAGGTTAACTAGCGTGCTGCTAGTAGCTCTAATTACAATAGTATTAACTAGCTTTTTCCCGCGGCTTCGCTCGCATGATATTAGAGGGGTTCCTACTCCACCTCCTCCCTCCCCCCTCCACCTTCCTACTCCACCTCCCCCACACTCCATTCCACTCCACTCCTACCCCCCCCCCCTGTCCTTCCCCCTCTCCTTCTTCCACCTCTCCCACCCTTCCCCCCTTCCCTCTCTCCCCCCCCTCCCGCATTTTAAGTACTCCCCTTATAATTTGAATCGAATAAAGAATTATAGAAATCTTACTGTGCCATCTTATCGTGCCACCTATTGCAATTTTTTTATACAAATTTCATAATGCCAGGGCTCTGAGCTATATCTTATTCTGATGTATGAGCTATATTATTGTAAAGTTTCATTAAAATCCATTCAGTAGATTTTGCGTGAAAGAGTAACAAACATTCATCCATACATACATCCATACATATCTACATCTATACAAACTTTCGACTTTATAATATTAGTAGGATAAGTCAGGTAGGCCTCATACGTCATACATATGTGTGGTAATGTTATATTATCGGGAAAAAAAGCTTTTGGGTCCGAGTGGTTAAACTCAAAATTCACACAGTATCATTTTTTACGGTTTTACTTTACTTATTTTTTTGTCTCTGAACTAAATTTTTAGCCAGTGGTGAATGTTTTTTCCAAATATTTTTATTGAATGACTTTACTACATGTTTTACTCAAAATAAGCTCAGGTGTCTCTGGCTAAAGTCTCCCAATTACGCCCTGTACGATAATTTAGTCGCAGTTTTCGTGAGTGACATCACTTCAAATAATAATGTAAACCAGTTCACAACTGAACCGTAAATCAATTCGGCCCGTCTCTCAGCAGGAGCCACGAAAGTCGTGTCTTTTTAATCGATAATTAAAAACTAAAAATACAATTTTCACTTTTTTGAAGTCTTGTCTATGACATTCGAGCGGTGCTTTTGTCACCGCGCTCGCTGGCGCGGTTCCAGCTCTCGCCTGAAAAACAATTTAAAATAACTCATCTTTGACGTTTTTTTCGCGAAGTAATTGGGTTTAACCCATTTTGCTTCACCTTGAATTCGGATCAAGACCAATCGTGACGTTCGTCCTTCCCGCGGGAGATTTCATACCGAGATTCGTTCCACTTTGCTCTGCGCGCAATCTCTCAACCGGAGATTCTTCGTAATGAAATCTTATGCAATATTTTTTAAATGTGCCAACGCTGTTACTAGCACCAGGTGTTTACTTCAAACGATTTTTTTTTTAGATTGGAGGGAAACAATACAAGGCTTACATTTTACGACGAACGATAAAGTAGATAGTATTTACCTAAACACAACATTACATTGATCAGTTTAACTTAGCAACAACGAAAACAAGAAATAATTTATGATTCGTCCATTTTTTAAATTAAAAATGTTTTATTTCTAGTTCTATACGGTTTTGGCTGAGCTTTAAGAGCGTTTAACCAGCCAGCGGACGAAAATCCACTTTTCACAATGAGAAAGATTAATTATTCTCCGTACCAGCTTTTTTAAATTATAACTCAATATCGATTTTATTTCATTCCAAATTTGCTTTAATTTATACCTACATTTAAAAATGCTGAAAGGCGTGATGATAAAACTATTAAAATAATGTACTTTTTGTAATTATTTTTTATTTTAAGTATATATCATTTTTCAATAATGTCTAAGTTAAATAACAATTTTAATAAAAATTTGAAATATATTAATTTAAAATAAAACAATAACTTTGCAAACACCACTTTTATTTTATTAGTTTGTAAGTGCGCAAATAAATACACAAACGGACCAATTTTCATCAAGAAACACATGTACGTAAATATTTTTTAATCATTTTATTTAAATTAAAATTAAAATTCTAAAACATGCGATACCTAGATAATGTAATGATTTATTTTACTGCATGATTATATGATTTGAAATGGGTGTGGTATAATACAAAATCTTTTTTGAAAATACAACAAATCTGCCAATGACCTATGGTATAACCTTATTATACTAAAAATAAACAATTTTTCTCAAAAATTAAAACATGCGAATGCTAGATAAAAGAACAATCTTTCGAAATCCATTTATAATTTTTTTTAGAAAAGAGTCAATCTGATTTAAAAATGACATACTGGTTTTCTCTGGTAATACCCTCTTAATACTCTTCAAAATGAACAGTCGAAAAATAGAGAATAACCAAAATGATGTTGTCATACTTTCTAAAATTAAATTACTATCAAAGCTTCACGGCTCATGAAGGCATTTGGGATATATTCTTCTGTCATTTGGCCATCGGCAGGGAAACCTTCACCCGTATTTCAATTTGCAAAATATGCGCCAAACTTAAATGCCCACTTGAACATACGATCCGTTCTCGCGCAGGTACAGTCACTTTACTGACTTTACAATGACCGCAATCGAAATAGAAAGATGCGTAAAACATAAGTGCGACGGAGAAAAGTTGTGGGCGGGGGGGCATGGCCCTTTTCTGAGTTAAATTCGTCTATTGCGACGATTTCTGCATCAACGTCAGGTCGGTATTAAAGTTTGGCGTATACTATACTTTGCAATTGACATTCTCTTTCTCCGATGGCGCTACACAACCCATATCGAGCCTTGGCCTCCCACAAATTCGCCTCCAGCTCCTGCTGTCTTCAACGGCTGATTTCCAGTTTGTAACCTGGAGAAGCTGTGCTGCATTTTTTATTTTTTTTTTTTTATTATTATTAAGTTAAAAGAAACATAATATTTCGCTTTCTTAACTTAAATACAGAAACTTAAGCATTCCTTCTTACCTCGTGTTCCCACTCAGTCTGGGTCTTCCCACTTTTCTCTTTTCACCTGGGTGTCCAGTTATAATTCTTTTTGGGAAGCATGTGTCCGGCACTCTCTGTAGATGCCCAGTCCCAGCCCATCTCAACCTGAGTCTCATACGGGCTGAGATGCTAAGGGACTGATACTATCATGCAATTGACGTTATAAATTACTAGTTGGTACTCGGCATGCGTTGCTATGCCATTTAATAAAGAAATTGTTTATCCCTGCGCGTCCTTTCCTATTCATCCCGTTCACCTTCCTCCTCCCCTTTCTCTCCCGCGTCCCCTTCCCCTACCGCGTTCCCACTCCTCCTCCTCCACCGTCCCTCTCCTCACTCTACTCCCTCCCCTTCCCCTGTCCCGTGAACCCCCCTCCCGAGTTCCCCTCCCCCCTCCCGTATTCGCCTCCCTCCTCCCGCGCATCCCCCTCCCGAGTACCTCTCCCCCCTCCCAAGTGACCCTCCCCCCTCTCGGGTTCCCCTCCCCTTCTCCCGCGAAACCCCCTCCCGGGTTCCCCTCCCCTACTCCTGCGAACCCCTCTCCCGAGTTCCCTTCCCCCCCCCCCCCTCCCCTCCCCCACTCCCCCCTCACCCCTCCCGCATTTAATCCATTCAGTCCCGGTACATGCAATTTTCAAACAGTTCGTGTGGCACCTATTGCAATTTTTTATACAAATTTCATAATGCCAGAGCTCACCAGTATATATAGAAAACTTCGCGGGCGTGCTCACTACAACTCACCAAAGTTTCATCGCAATCTCGAGTGGACCCCAGTCTACCGTACCGAAGGGACGAACGTCAAATGTTTAACATGAAAGTAGGTAGAACAGTTTATAAAGGGAAACGAAATTGTTGTTTCTACTATCTTCCTCGCAATGTTTCCATATTTTCTCACCGTTTAAACATTCCCTGGACTACGACAAACATTTCAAAACCAAAATCGGCTAAATTTTTATATATATAAGACAGATAAATGTATGTAGCGAATTTAAATTACTAATAAATTAACCATGGAAATCTATAGAAAAATCTATTTGCTCTAGGAAAGTCGCATTTTCTCAGTACCTACAGCAACTTGAATTTGTTCGTGATTTTCAGTTTGAAGTTAAGTTCCCACTTCCCGTGACCTGTTAATTATTAATTATTTCTAACTTCCACATACATTACTATGATCTACTGTTTTACCTGAGTACCTTTGACCTTCACCTCTCGGCTGGCATCTAACGTGACATCGATCATTTCCTCTCGTCCCCCGGAAGTCACTATAATTAACTGTGTACATATTTCACCATGGGAAAAAATATAGAAGGAGACACGTTTAGCTACCTAACTAATTACAGGCATCAATTAGCCACCAACAAACTCGGCCGAACTAATATTTTATACACGCGAGGAAATAAGAAATAAAATCATTTTTCACGGAAGATGGTCTCAATTATTTATGTTGATATTTTATGAGGAATATTTAGGGAATTTGGGAAAATTCAATCCGATGATTAATTAGGCTTTATATTAAGAAAAGAACAAACCTGGCATTTTTTTAAATATCTAATGACTCTAATGCAGATAAATGAAATAAACATTTATAATAGTTTTATAGCATTAATTTGATCATTAGGTACAATGTATTAGTAATTTTGATACATTATTGGACTTATGTTTTTGGTTTGTTTTCAGAGCAAAATAATGACAATAATATTTATGATAACCATTTGCCTTTAGCCACAAAATGTTGTGTTTGAAAAATAAAGTAATTTAAAAGTAGGTACACTTTTGTTTATTATTTTTCTTTTAAATAATCATTATCTAATGCCCGTTTACTTACTATTTTAGGAAGATTTCGTCGAAATATATATAAGAAAAAAAGTGCCTCTTTCACGATGTGCATTGTATTGTAAAAAATCATAATTGTAGATCTGCAAAAACAGGATAAATGATTTTTTGCAACAAAAAAAACTGTCTTTTCGCTCTCATAATTACTCACAATTAACATTTTGTCCTTTACAGCATTTCAAATTTCAGTGATATTTAATTTACATAAACCGGTTACTTATTTAAATATAATCGGACGATATTAATAGCCTTGCGTCTGTACGGTTTAAATTTAACAATCAACTCTCGCCACGCCGTATGCAAAACCATCTTTTGATAAAGGCATATGGGTTCTCATCTCATCTATCTATCTATCTATATAAATAAAAATGAATCGCCGAAATGTATGTACGCGCATAACTTCTTCTTTTTTGTGTTCGTTATTGTCAGGACAAGGTTTATATAAAAAGAAGAAGCGGTGAGCTCTGACATAATAAAATGTGTATGAAAAAATTGCAATAGGTGGCACGCGAGCTGATTGAAAACTGAATGTACCGGGACTGAATGTATGGAATGCGGGAGGGGAGTGTGGACCTCGGATGGGGGGAGGGGAATTTGGAAGGGGGAGGGGAACTCGAGAGGGGGGTTCACGGGGCGGGGGAAGCGGGAGAGGGAAGGCGGAGTAAGAACGCAGAAGGGGATGCGGGAGAGGAAGGGGATTCGGAAGGGGAACGGGACAAATGGGAAAGGACAAGCAGGGAAAAATAATTTCTTTGTAAAGTGGCTTTGTATAGCAACGCATGCCGGTAACTCGCTAGTTTTTGATAAAGGCCAATATAGGTTCCCATTTTTGATAAAGGTCAATATTTTATTGTCAATAATTCACATTCCGCCCTACGAGGTGTCGTTGGAGGTCAGTGACCTCCCAGCCTGCCTTCCGCCCAGAGCGATGGGCGGAGCCTTCACTGAAATATGCTTTTTTAAATCTCGTTTTTACATCAAAACCACTCGAAAGCAATAACAACGGCGACGATACGTCTTCATTACCCGGCTGGTTTTGTATATTGCTTCTACATTATTTTCATTTTCCATCAATCATTCAAGTTATTAAAAAACATTGCAAGTCGATCAGCCTTTCCCTCGGTATATGGAAATATGATTTAGAATTTAGAGTCTTCGTGTACGTTGCCCCATATATTCTGAACCCAGTGTGTAATGTTGTGTAGATCCGCTGCTAGGGGTTATACATTAAACCGCGTTTGCGCGTACAAAATGGCGCCTTTAGTTTTAATAATACATACAAACATCCTATAAACCCTTAGGTTTATAGTGCCTACAGACCCTTTGACTGATGAGAACTCGTGTAGAAAAAGGAGTAAAGCTATGTGTCAGCTTGAATTTGAAACATCCACGTATGCTACTCTGCTAGCCGAGCGTCCTACCCACCGGACCATCGACCATCTCATAGGACATAGATAATATAATTAGATAATTTTGTAACTGCTATGCCTAAAAAAAGGATAAAGATACCTAAGATCGCG
This sequence comes from Limnephilus rhombicus, assembly GCA_929108145.2. Lineage (NCBI taxonomy): Eukaryota > Metazoa > Arthropoda > Insecta > Trichoptera > Limnephilidae > Limnephilus > Limnephilus rhombicus. The sequence goes on from OV815285.1 coordinate 6,524,679, forward strand.
CCAATGTAACTGCTATTACTTGAATTGCACCTGTGTTTTAATATTTAGTGTATGGCTAGCTCATAACATCTGAAAGATAAAGCATGAATGATGATATACAGTATTATCAAATGAAAGTCTGATGCAACCGAATATTTAAAAGATTTATTGAATTCAAATAACAATGACATTATAAAGTATTTATTAATAGACTCTTTAGGTAATTATGTGATCTCAAAAAGGTGTTTGTAAATCTCGAAGAGGTTAATACAACAATAAAACTACATATATTGCGAAATAATAAATTTACGTGGAAGTTGTGTGGAAGATAATGAACATGTTGAACTACAAAACCCAAGTAAAATTATGTATAACAAAATGGTAACCTTGAATATTCTAATATGAATAAAATGTTACCATGTAAAACTACGTTACGATACCGAGACGCCATGGTGTGTTGGTTTCGTCCGTCGAAGGTACGTGCTTCTCTTGGTCTCGCCTATTCCAAACTGAAGGTAGTTACAGATTGTTTCACGAACGTCTATGCTCCAGTGATGGGGTCAATGCTTTCCGATATTCGTGATATATTACCGCATTCGGGGTTGGAAGGTAATGATGTAATTAATCGGTTACAATTTATTTGGTAGCGCTGTGAACCGGAAAGCCGAAGGTCCTGGGTTCGAGTCCCAGAGGTGCCAATATTTTTTTCTGATTTTTCTGTCTCCAAGTTTAAGTTTTCCGCCTCTAAGTTTCGCTAATATTGTCTTCATTTAATTAGATAACGTAGTCTTATAGGTATCGTTTATTTCCTTAATTTATGATAAAACCAATATATTGTTCCAGTATTATTTATATCCATTAATGTATAAACGTAATGCGGGCCAATGCCTTAACACGAGAAGATTACACACAATACAAACGAAATGAATATCATTCATTGTTAATCCCTACCCCCTTCCCGTCTTGTCCTCTCCCCCCCCCCCTGTCTTCCCCTCCTGCAACCAATCCCCTCCTTCGTTTCCCTATCCCCCTCCCGCCTTCCCTCCTTGCCTCTGAACTATATGAAATACACACATTTTCTCGAAAGAAAGATCTTCTTACGATCATACAGGGCGGTTCCAATGAGAAAGATTAACTATTCTCCGTACCAGGTTTTTAAAATAATAACTCAAGATTTTATTTCATTCAAAATTTGCTTTAATTTATACCTACATTCAAAAGTGCTGAAAGGCGTGATGATAAAACCATTAAAATTATGTACTTTTTGCAATTATATTTTGATCATAAATTTTTTTTAACTTTTCAATAATGTCTAAGCAAAATAATATTGTTTTTTTTTTTAATATATATTAGTTTGTAAGATCGTAAATACATAGACAAACTAAAGTATTTCCGTCACAAAACATGTGCGCGGATCTTTTTTTAAATGATTTTATTTACTCTAAAATTAAAATTCTGAAACCCAGCTTTCCCAGATAATTCATTCATTTATTTTACTGCATGATTATATGATTTGAAATATGTGTTGTATAATACAAAATTTAGTTTAAAAATTTAACAATCTGTCAACGACCTACGGTAAAATGTTATATAAAAATAAACATATATTCTTAAAATTTAAAACATAGCTTTACTAGATAAAAGAATAGTCTTTCGAAATCAATTTATAATTTTTTGTGGAAAAGAGTCAATACGTCTTAAATTTGATTTAAAATGACATATTTCCGGTTTTGTCTGGTAATTCTGTCGATTCTGGAGGAAGGAAACGGACAACAACTGCCCCTCGTTAGCGCATTGCTCTATTACAACTATGACTCTAATTTTGATCACACCCTGTTTGTGCCAGTTTGTACACCCTGTTATCAAAATTTTAAAAATAATTTATTTGTATGATGCGAAAATAAATCCCACGCCACGCGTTGCGATATATTTGTAATGAAGTCAAGTTGTTATTTCAATACGATATTCCTAACGTTTGGGCACGCTTTGTAGCAGAATACATCGAGCCTAATGAACACGTACGAACTACGCAGATATTCGGAAGCAGAATTGCTTACGCTACATCAACAGTTAGTTTTTTTAAACTTTTCAATTTAGTCTCAACTCATCGTAACTCATCACACGTAACATCTAGTGTACATGCTTTCTGATTGTTGTTTTTCCATCACATAATTGAATACGCGAGTGAAATCGTGAGATTCTGTAACTAGAACTGGCTGGCTATAATGGATAATGGGTAGTAACGACAACGTTAGACAACATTATTTTTGCATTTACCACTTTAATACTAGTTACGATTTACGATGTGAGAAGATCACGTATACGCTTTGAGGCAGGTCGCAGATTTGCCGTCTTGCCGACAGACCAATCGTAGTTTAAATCTATAATAATTCAGTGAAGTTCCAAAAACTAACGAGCCGCTTTCTCGATTTAAAAATATTTTTTTATTTCGGTTCGGGAAGGAACTTTTTAATAAAGTTTTGTAAAGCGAAGAATTTTGGTAATACGCATTTTCATCCCCCGACAAAATATCCCAAGGACTAAATGTGTCTCCACTAGGCTGAATTCTTTCTTATAACTATTTTTGAATGATAATTTATTGTCTTTACAGGATGTCTATATATTTTGTCGGGGATGTTTTGTCGTAGGATAAAAACGCGCGGAACCAAGAAATATGTCATTTTTAAATAAAATTCTAGACGTATTGACTTTTTTCCACAATAAAGTTTAAATCGATTTTGAAAGATTGTTATTTTATCTAGTAAAGGTATGTTTTAAATTTTGAGAAAAAATGTTTATTTTTAGTATAATGTTATACCACAGGTAGTTAGCAGATGTGTTAAATTTAAAACAAAATTTTATTTTATTAGGTATATAACACACTTTTCAAATCATATAATCTTGCAGTAAAATAAATCAAAGGAAAGCTACTTTTCAGAATTTTAATTTTGTTCAAATAATTTTTTTTTTTAAGATCCGAGCACGTTTTGTGACGAAAATACTTCAATTTGTCTATTTATTTACTGTCCTACAAACTAACATATATCAGTTCTTTTAACATTTTTATTTTGCGTTATTGAAAAATTATAAATACTTATGATCAAAAAATAATTACAAAAAGTATATAATTTTAATAGTTTTATCATCACACTTTGAGCATTTTTGAATAAAGATATATGTATATCAAAGCAAATTGTTATTGAAAGATATTGAGTCATTATTTAAAAATGCTGATACGGAGAATAATTAATCTTTCTCATCGGGACCGCCCTGTACAGTTGCAAGGGTGCAATCGACAAGGGTACAATCGAGCATTCAATTTCGACGAAATTTGAATGCTCGACCGCTGGTTAATCGCCCTTTAAAATCTTAGCATTTTTATAATTCATATACCAATGCTGTGTAGAAGTTTTGAAGAACTAATTTATTGTCGTGGATTTTCACCACCGATTTAGCTTCACAATGAAGCAATCTACTTTAACCAAATTTTCTTGTCTCTCTCTTGTCTCATCTTCTTTCACTTGTCCTATCCGGGTCAGGGGACCATCGCTTCCACAAGGCGTCTCCAAGCATCCCTGTCCAGCTAGTTATTTCAGCAGCCTGCATCCGTAGTAGGCTCAGCCCCTTCTCGCAAAACCTCTGGAATTGCATCTCCCAACTTTTGCTGGGGCGGTCCACTGCCCTCTCAACCACATAGTATTCTTAGTGGAATTCTCTTTTTGGCATTCTTAATACGTGACCAAGCCAATTGCTAATTTTCTACGAAGCGTTGTTTTTGTCAAATTTTCAAATTACAAGTACATAATATTTTTGTAAACTTTTAAATATGCGGGTCGGTCAGTCACCGCGGCGTCTATACGTCTATACGGCGTCTATACGTCTAGGAGACGAGTCGACTATTTTTAGCGTGGAAGAATAAATATTTTCGCATGCCTACGACCCGTTTCGGTTGATTAACATTTTATCGAACAGTTTATGGAATTTCCAACCTTACATTTAATAACGTCGCCCTAATTACTAATATAATAATACATAAATAATTCATTTTGTATCTGATGTAAAGGGGCATTGAGCCTGAATAGAATAATGAAGGGAAGTATATATGTAGAAGAGGAAGGTTGAGAAGTATTTTGATATTTAGATTTGGTCACCGAACACGGCTAAAATAATTTTCAGCGATATTTCTCTTGAAAGATTTATATTATAATTTATTGTGTTAGGAATGAAAATGTTTCAACAAAATTTTAATCGACCGGATTTCTGAATCTACGGAAGAGTTATTCTCTATCTTTTGTGAGATCGTTATTGAGATAACGGACGTGATCTCCTGTCAGATTTGTGTGATTTTTACATATTTACTGTCACATATTTTAATTTAGATCGTTTTAAACACGAATTCCTGCAAGTATTCATTTAATGCACGTTGTACATAGAAAAAGCAAATAAATCACACAAATCTGACAGGAGATCACGTCCGATGTCTCGATAAGATCCCACAAAAGATAGAGAATAACTCTCAGAGTGTTAAGACGGACTTACTTTAATCAATTGTTTGGAGCTGACATTATTTGGAGTAAAAAATGTTAATAAAATTTTGGTCTTGGATGACATTTTTTTTCAAACTTAAAACATAAAAAAATCCGTAGGTTTTGGACAGTTAGGCTCGAGGAGAGGGATTGGGCCGTTACTCGGCTGACTGTCCAAGGATGACAAGTGGAAGATTTTTTTTTTGATTTTGAGAAAAAACATTAAAAATCACCGATCAATATTTCATTTATATTTTTACTCAAAATAATGTCAGGATTCACTGGTTAAAGTAAGTCAATTACGGCTTGTAATCAGTGTTGCCAACTTAGATTTCGAGTTGGCAACACTGCTTGTAATACCCTGAATATTGATCCATTATTTCATTAAAAAAAAACACTCCGATTTATTTAATTTATTAGAGTACCATAATTACGTCAATTATATTTTTTTACGTATGTTTTCGAGTTCACTATAAAAAAAATTGCAAAAAATAACAATCAATAACGTCAATATTTTCATGACAACTTTGCACAAAAATAACTCGAGACAGGTTGGAAGACTTTATATCGATTATTTCATGATTCCTAATATTTCTGTAAAAATAATCCATCATTTGTAAATTGATTGAAAGATAATACTGTTGGTTTTGTACTTTATCTTATCTCATACGATCACTAATTTATTATTCACCTTTTCGTAATTAATATCTTTACATAGTATAAAGCAAAGTCGCTCCCGCTGTCCGTACGCTTAGATCTTTTAAACTACGCAACCACCAATATAATATAGAGTGATTCATAAGGAAGGTGTAGGTATATAATTTGTGAAGGTTTTGTGTAAATTGGTTGAAATATATGTATAAAGGGAGCGGGCTGGCAAGCGGGCTGTGTGGATTTGATAAGTATGCTAATTAAAAGATGGCGTTGGTTATAAAGGTTGGCTATTGGCGTTGTCAGCAGATGGCGTTGTGTTTCGTTAGGGGCCATCCATAAAATACGTCACACCTTAAGAGAGGGAGAGGGCAGTAGAGAAATGTGACATTGTTTGACAAGGGGTTCTGGGAGGATCATCAGCTCTGTTACAAATATGTAACGTCACACTAGGGGGGAGAGTGTCTAAAAAATGTGACGATGTGTGACAGGAACGGGGGGGGGTCAAAAAATCATGAAATTCGTGTGACGCAATTTATGAATGGCCCCTTAGCCACAGCAACGTCTGGCCGGGTCTGCTAGTATATTATAAAAGAAATGTACAATGTGCGTGCCACTAAAACTCACAAACGAGTCCCGGTACGATCAAGGTTGTTATATGGTGTGGTAGAGCCCCCTATCCCCCATCCATGAAGAAGGTTCCCGTTTGTACCTGAAGGGTCATCCCGGAACATCCCAGATCATTGTGGAACACTCCAGAACACTCTCGAATGTTGTGGAATGTTTTGGAACATTGTGGACCATTTGAAGCCTTTTTTGTATGGTTGGGGTTACCAATTGGTAGGGGTATATAAAGCAAGATCCGTGGAGGGTTCGAATGTCCGTTCAATCTGATATCAACTCCCTGAGCGAAGCCTTGTACCCCAGTTAGTAAAACAATAATTTAATACATAAAGTAAACGTCCTACTGACATTGTTAATAAAATTAAAAGTTGAATAAATTCTATGCAATTCAATTGCAAAGTGCATTTCTGCTTCCCTGACAAAAAATATTTTTTCTATCTATTTCAACATTTACTCGCTAAATATTTTGGCAAAGCTCAAAGTGAAATCACTAGTTGAGATTAATCTTTACTACAAATTGGTTTACATTATGAATATCAAAAAACAAGCCATGAATAAATTGAAACTTTTCCTACAGTTTAGCTTGAGTAGAATTAAAATAAAATTGTTAATTACTTTATAAAAATATATGCGTAAACTACTAAAAATGTATTTTTTCTCATTTTTAGCACCACTTCGGTGAAACGTACATTCACATATACAAGTTGTCAATTTATAATTATTTTTTATTGGAATAACTCTTGTTATAATAACTTTTGAAGGTTATACTCATCAATTTAATATATCATTGATGAAAACGATTACACTGACAAATCTAAACGAAAATATGAAAAAGAACAAGACACAGAAAAATAAAAAGGTAACGGTCGCAACTGGGACTCGATCCAAGGATCTCTTGACTCATCGGGATAAACGTCTATTAAAGTCATAATTTCAAATTCAGAATTAACAATAACCTGTTTATTTTAATGTGTTTTGTTCTTTTTCATATTTTAAATTCAGAATTAACAAATTATTATCTTTGACTAATTTTACTCATATGCAACCATTTATTTTTATGACACCTTTTTATTTTTCTACTTCTTGTTCTTTTTCATATTTTCATTCAGATTTATAAGTATTGTCTTCTTCAATGATATATTGTAATATTATATTTATATGATGATTAATTTTGGAAATGTTATCAGAAAATTTGATAATAGTAACTTTTTAAAGTGAAAACCCAGTTGACAATATTTGATAATAGTAACTTTTTAAAGTGAAAACCCAGTTGACAATATTTGATAATAGTAACTTTTTAAAGTGAAAACCCAGTTGACAATATTTGATATCAGTAACTGTTTAAAGTGAAAACCCAGTTGACAATATTTGCTAATAGTAACTTTTTAAAGTGAAAAAACCCAGTTAAAAATATTTGAATGGTAATATAATGTGTGTATTCTGTTGTTGTTTCAGATGAGGTAGACGTAATTGGGTACACGTCCAACCAGAGCGATACGGACGATCATTCTTCTGTTCAGAGCGGCTCCGGGGACTCGGGTGTGGCCCTGTCCGCCAGCCGATTGTCGCTCGCCAACATGGAGATCATCTAGGTAAATGTCCTTATATTCTGTCTTTCAACTGTTCAATAGTTGCTTAGGTACTTCCCCACCTTCCCTTCCTCTTCCCCATCTCCTTCCCCTCCCCATTACCTTCAGCGTCACAACGTATCCCTGTTGGGGATGCTATAGTCTCACTGACACCACAGGCTGTTGAGAGCAGTTGGGACAAATGGTCAAAGATCCAAAGACGTTACATACTGCGTCATTGCAAAGACCTCACAAAACTATCTGATGACAAGAAAACATAATATTATGAAATATTATGCAAATCAAAATAACTCGTATTTTTCTTTTGTTTTTGAAATGCACCGCGTCTTAAATGGAAGCTTTCTTTCCCACGTACTATTTGGCTGGGTCAATTTATCAAATGTCCCAATATCATGTCTTCTATCCTTTTACGCGCCAAACAATAAACGAAATGGCACTATATCGCCTATTAAAAATGCTTTTGCAAGTGACTTAAAAGAGTATTTCAAGTGTCCGGCAAACGTCCTGCAGTTGGCATGCAATTGTCCTCCATTTGGCATGCAATTGTCCTGCAATTGGCTTGCAATTGTCCTGCAATTGTCCTGCAATTTTCATACATTTTTTTACATTAGCTCCACACAGGAGGCCTTGAGAAAAATAATTTTCCTGGGAATAATTTTCCTAAAAATAATGTCATCTTAGGGGATGCTGTGAGGAGAGTCTTTTTAAGGAAGGGAAGAAAAGGAAGTTTTGGGGAGGAAAAAGGTATGAGGGATGGGTAGGAATCTGGGGGTCAGTGTGTCCAGGAGTTACAGACGTATGAATCCATCCCTCCAACTGTGGTGCAATGCGATGGGTTGAGAGAGTCCGGCTGGAAAAGTTAAAAGGCCTCCCTCAACCGAACGATTCTCCAACTCGATCTAGCCCGCCACGCTGTTAGACACATCCGCCGCCAAGATCCGGACAAACCTGACCCCATGAACCTGGGCATCCTTGCTAAGTCACCAAACATAGCGAACCACTTGGAGTGACCTATGGCAGAGGTGTTGTTGAACCAATAAATGGTTCCCGGGGCGGCGGTACCCATACCCGCCTCCCAAATTGAATATTATATTCAATTGAAACTGTCCTGCAATTGGTTTGCAATTATCCTGCAATTGGCATGTAATTGTCCAACAGTTGGTATGCAATTGTCCTGCAGTTGGTATGCAATTGTCCTGCAGTGGCGTGCAATTTTCCTGCAATTTTTATACAATTGTCCTGCAATTTTCATGCGATTGTCCCCTAATTGTCCTGTAATTGTTCTGTGATAATTGTCCTACAGGTATCCTTCAATTATCCTACAAGTATCCTGCGGATGTCCTGCAATTGTCATGTAAATGTCCTGCAATTGACCTAAAATGAATAAATTGTTCTTCAATTGCCTCACTAGTGTCCACTGCCTGTACTTTATTTTATCCTTTAATTGTCCTGTAGGTTTTATTCAATAATTGTTGTCTTTCATGTCCAATCCTTATCTAAGTGTACCACACCTCTTGGAGAAGATATATCTCACAACACATGCGGATACTTACGTTAAATGACGCACTTACGTGCACATATCCTTACTTTGCTTGTAATAATAATTAAACTTTAATATATGTATACAGGTGTACATACTCGAAGGATTTTAACCTGAACATATTTGAATTCAAAAATGTAGATGTCATTTTGCTATCTGATGATAATTTTTTTCTAGTATCTCGGTAAGGGGCCATCCATAAATTACGTCACACTATTTTCATGATTTCTTGACCACCCCCCCGTCCCTGTCACACATCGTCACATTTGTAAGACCCCCTCCCCCCTAGTGTGACATCACATATTTTGCAATTTTACATCGAAAAATAATTTTTCCTTTACATTTCAGTTTTGCATTTTAATAATTTAGATTTTTACATGTGACGTCACAGAGCTGACGACCCCCCCATGCCCCTTGTCAAACTTCTCTATTCCCCCCCCCCCCCCCCCCTTAAGGTGTGACGTAATTTATGAATGGCCCCTAAACAGACTAGATAGATCGCATATCATGACATCCGTCGTGACGTGTATCAGTGTGATAAATTTTTTTGTTTTGTTATTAATTGAAAACATATATCAACAGACAGCAAAATGACACCTACAATTTTTACTCCAAATAAAATCTTTCAGTTAGATAGATATGTGCTGTTGAGTCCTGTATAGAATTTAAAAAATACATTTTTAGAATTTACCTTTTACTTTATACTTCAATTATTTGTCAGCTACTTTTCCTCACCAAGCCTAAGGAGTCATAATATTATTGTATTCCAAAAACCCCTAGTGCCAAGATGCCTAACAATCCTTGTGTTACCATGAGGGGTCACTGAGATACCCCATGCATGTTATCATTATAAGGCTTTATTTATAGGTTATGTATGAATCCAAAAATACCAATACAGTAAATTCACTATTTAAGCTGATTCACGGAAGATAATAGTTTCAGAGACTTTTTGTAATAATTGTAATATATTATGAAGAATAATAATACGTAGTGTGATTTGTTTACATTAAAGAAATGGACTAATTGTGTATGTTTTCTTTTCAGATTGGCTGCTGTGCAGTCAAGTGATGTGGAATGCGCAATTATCTCGTAGACTGCGCCGGATGGGAGGAACTTTAAATTAAATTAAAAATTCAAAATCTTATAATTCCTTTTTGAGAGGAGTGAAGAAGCAGAAGCAAGCGATCCGCTAGCTACCAGCAAGTGCCCTGTCGTACAAACAGTTCCATACGAGTGTATGAAGCTACCGACTGATTGGAGCCAGTATATAGACAACAAACAAACAAACAAACCAACCTATTAATAAACAAACAAACAACATAACTCTTAACTGTTTATCTTTATTTTAACTTTGTTCATTTTTGTAAATATGTTAAATGTCCAATTGAGGATAAAAAAAATAATGATTACAATTTTTGTTTAATAACGTAACAGACACCAGAGAAAACAGGATATAATTAACAGCGTACGAACCTTAAATTAGATCACCTTAACGTGAATAATTGTGTTTCTATTCCGTACTATTATTTGGCCTATTGGTAATTTTGACTTAAATTGTTTATCTTACAACTAACTATTCAATGTTTATTTATCCAAATTAATATTTATGTTTAATTATTATTATTTTGTAATGATTAAATGAAACGGTGAAAGCCTTTTTTGTAAAATATGATTGAAATACACCATTGGGTATGTGTTTAGATATAACAGTATTAATTTTGAAAATTTAAAAAACGACTGCATAGAATTGTCTTGACGTAATGAACTATCCTTTTCTTCTTAATGTGTTGCAGATTAATCGTAATATTATGTAAATTGAGTAAATTTTTTGAGCGATACTTTAATTTAGAATGACTGAAATAATGATATATCTTTTTGAAGAAGATGGGCAACATCTTATTCTTTCTAAATTTTACCAATATTTTTTGCAAAACTTTTCAGTTTTTTTTTTTAATTACAAATATATGAAGACCAAATAATGCCATTTTTAACTGTTATTTATATAATATGGTATTGGTGGGTGTTACTTTAGTTTCTTTTCTATAGCTACATATATAGTTTAATTGTATTTATGTATAAACACACAATATATATTTCAATAACATTACAAAGAGCATTAAAATGTGTACTTTTGTCTTAAGAGAGCTACAAGACTCTGGTTTAGTACCAACAAAGGAGTGAGATGAATGTTTCATCACGAGCGTCATGTGCAACTTTTGTACTCACCCCATGATTTTATCTAAATTTAAGATACTCACATGTCCGTTTAATGAGGCATTTCCTCACACAACAGTGCCCCGCGCCGTCTCCCCTGGAATATCACCATGCTAGATCACCATACTAGTCTATAGACTATCAACTCGAGACTTACTACTGCACCCTTCAGCCAGCCGCCTTTGGTCGAGTCTGTCAGAAATTTTTATGAAGAATGTATTATTTAATTTGACTTTATTCTGGATCTGTTGCAAACTACTAAATTATTAACGATATGTCCATAGGTAAATGAATACTTTAAAGTGTGAATAATATTTAAGATTAGTAAAATAGCTAGCGACTTTGTAGATAGCTAATAACTTACGTTAACGCTACTTTCAGGAGACGAATGATTGAGTGTCCTTCTCGGTCTCATGATCTCATTATTAGGGATCCATGAAGGATGATGTATCACAGTGGTTGTGTAGGCTTAACCAAACTGAGCATGGCTCACCAGGGGCTGGCGACAGTAGTCAGTGGCTCGTTGTGATATTCCGGGGCGCGTGGTCGTCTGACAAATCAACCTTCTAGTCAACAAGGAACGTGTCCGTATTACGCAGGTGGAGGGAGCTATCAACATCTACATGTAACATCTGCGCCCGCTATTCTTAATAAATATGTAAATTATTCAAATTGTAAATTTATTGTACATACACATAATACTTATATGAAGGAAAATAAAACATATTATATTTTTTATTTTAAATAAAAATGGTCATAATCCAGATAGTTTATTACATTTTATTGAAATTAATATTAAATTATAAAAGTCCATTTATTTATAGGAGTCTATTGCAATAATTTATTCTGAAGCTCACATTCTGCCTGGTTACATATCCAAGTGTTGCTATTTGCTGTTTGCTCTCGTGTATATATATATATATCTCCACCAGAAAGGGAAAGTATGTAAGAGTACTACCGGTACTGACATTGTACCCTATTCCCATCCAAATTATTTATGATTGATTCTTGTCCACATTATTACCATGAAATAAGATTTAGTAATGTTACTTGTTTATTATCTATCAGTAAAGTTGTCTACTGTTTAAATAAATAGTAAATACATATGTAAGTTAAAGGCAGATCTCTTAAATTAATGTCTGTTGACACTCTAGGCTTACTTTAGTTTAACATGACATGGTGTGTTAGCAAATCATTGTAATAGATTATGACTACAGACAGGGCACCAAGCACCAGGGCTAGTACCAGCACTGAGGTGTTTCAGTCACTAAACTTCTCCATTTACATACATACAGAACTGTCATTGCTGTATATGTACATCTGTTTCTGTCTCTTTTATATCCCCCCCATCAGCGTGTTTCTGTTCCCTTCTCCCTTCTAGAGAGTTAAGTGTTGTTAGCCAGAGAATGTGTATGTAGCCGCCTTGATTGAGAAGTAGAAGACTCAGTCTGAGTAGGGACAAACACTGTTGCTCTTTACTTTTAAATGTACATAGTTCCACTCTGTCAGTGTTAAGTGTTAAGTGGTCAGTGTAAAAGCTCAGCGCTCGGTGCTCAGTGCTCAGTGCTCAGTGCTCAGTGACCATTGTACATACACCACACCATTGAGGCTGGGGTACACTGACACTGACACTAGCTCAGGACTTTTAATTAATTCATATTTGTAATTCAATGACTAAATTTAAACATCGTAAAGCATTCAAAGAGTACAAATTCTTTATAAGCCCCCCCCCCCCACTCCCCTCTTGTATACATTTGAAGATTGTGTAATATATTAAAAATATATGGGGATTATTATTTAATTTTATAAATGAGTACATTTTTACATGGTGACTGCAAGTTTGTAAGTTATTCTTCTCATTGTTAACTTTTTTCATCAGTTTTCGTGCAACACCTGAGATTCGAGCTTATTTGCCACTCTAGGCCATTTGAGTGTGTTTATTATGTAAAGCCGGGTACAGACTGCTGTAATATAACACGCAATGTAACATGAAAGCACCATTTCATAAGTGTGGACGCAGCGCGCGCACGAACCGAGCATATACCTACTCGTTTCTGTTTCCGGCATGCGCGTGGTGAACATAGGTCAGTCTGCCGAGAACAAGTCCTCCATTGTTCACGGGTGTTCTGCAGTATAGACACAAACAACCCGTCCACTCTGACGCTCCGTGCACACTGCGCGCCCCTTTGTGTTCGGCGAAAAAACCGACACTTGGCGGATTGCGGCGAGCACGAGTTGAAATACTCTGTTCGTGCACGTAGTGTGCACGGTTCGTGCGCGCAAGGCGTCCACACTATGGGAATTCTGTTACATTGCAACAGTGTGGATGGCAAATTCTTTCATTGCGTGTTACATTGCATGTTACATTTCGTAAGTCTGTACCCGGTTTAAAGGCCGAACTAAGGGTGTCATAATTTAAAAAAAAAAAGACACCAAGGACCAAAAATTATTTTAAATCAATTATTTTTCAAAATTTTTATGTTTTTTTATTCCAAATTACATTTAATTAAGCCTGGTTAAAGTTGGTCACAAATTGATTTTGTAAATTTATCTTGCTTATAAATAAGCATTTTGCCCAAAAATTATTGTATGGTATTTCCTTGTGTCTTTTTGTAAAGTATAAATGATGTGAAGAAGTGTGTCGAGTGTTGAGAGAAGTGAAGAGGAGTAGGAGAACAGAAGCCAGTAGAAGTGTTTGTCCCGGGTAGGGTTACGGATCTGGTTGGGTGTCAGTAATCATTATTATTATTATTATTATTGTTAAACATTATGTCAGAAGTGAAACTATGTTGGGTGCATGTTGAGTAGGTTTAGGCCAACTTGTTGATGAATTTATTATATTACATAGATCGTAATTTATTATTTCACCTTTTCTTTATATCTATTTTTTTTCTATAATCACAAAGAATATTTGCATTCATACACCCTCATTTACACATGTGCGTGCATATTATTATTGTCTATCTGGGTCTGTATATTATGCAATTTTTTTTGTGTTTTAAAATATAATATATTTAAAATTTGAACATTAAAAAAAAAACTTATTTTTGTGACATTTTTTTTATTTAAAATTTTCTTAATCCCAATTAAAATTTAGAAGATAGGTAGGTTGAACATGTATCAATGTCAAAATGGGTAATATATATAAAATTTAGCCCTATGAAGAAGTAGAGGATGGTGTAAATGTTCTTTTATAGATTTCTATCTATTCATTATGAAATAAAAACAAAGCAAGTGATATGAGAGAGTGTTTGGCTGATTGGCTGGTAGTATTTGGTGAGTTTTGGCGGAAGCGTGAGCTGGCGGGTGAAGAATTGAACCAATTCTCTCTGTTTAGTCTGATTTACAATACAAGAGTACCTGTTTCACCTTTCAAGTGAGAATGTTTCATGTCCACCGCTGTCACTGTCCATCGCATCCACTATGTGTTGCTTTCTCTTCAATTCCCCGTAGACTTGGATGTAGTTTCAATAGCCCGCAGCCTACTGATGCATGTTTATTTCCTAATAACGCCAAATCCTTTCATGTCGGAATAGCAAACGAAATTCCAAGGGAAGTCGCTCCATCGCTCCGTGTATTACTGACAATATCTATTCTTGTTTTTAACATTACCAATTACAACATTATAAATGTGTGCTATCATCGTGTACAGTGAAACATAAACCTGTAAATGATGACTTAGAATAGCATTATTATTTTTGCTCACTACGAAAACATATTATGGAATTTCAAAAGTTGCTTTGTTGAGTTTGATTCCGATTTCCGATTGCATCGAGGCAAAAAGTATTCTCATGTACATAATATGTGTAACTTTGTGTTGAATCCACGAATCACGTTGATGCCAATGTGAATGAGAAAAGTAGATATTTGAATAAATGTGAGTATAAAGTAAAGTAAATATAATTTGTCGTCATGTAGAGGAAGAGGTTGCTTCATCCGTAAAGGACTTGACTTCCCCAGGAAGTGGGAAGTGGGAAGCCAGTAAAATTCTGCATCTTTACAGTATTGTGAAATCACCACCTCCTTTTTAGAAATATTCATGTATAAAGAAATCACAATTGGTGGGTGTTATTTTTAGATGTCTTGTTAGATATTCCCAGTTATGATTACTGATTATAACATAAATATACATATATATAATTAGTTAATGAATGATATTAACTAAATGAAGAATTTGCATCTAGGCACTAGATAGGAACGTGAAGTAAACATTTTGTTCATCTGCCGCCTTTATGTTAGAAGAATCGCTTCCCGCCCAATCACTGTTGTGGACGCTTCTGTCAATTGGTTTGTTCTCCTTGCTGGCTGTGGCTTGGCTGGCCGGACTCCGGATGTCCAGATGTCCGGATGTCCTGGTGTCTTAATGTCCAGATGTCCGGATGTCCAGGTGTCCGGATGTCCAGGTGTCCAGATGTCCAAGTGTCCGGGTGGCCAAATTGTGTAACGGTCAGCCACCGCGCTACAGCCGGGAAGTGACATTTTTTGAAAGAATGTATCTCAGTGAATGTTTGAGAATTTATTGTACATACTACTTGTAACTATAATATTGCAATGTTTTGTTCTTATTTTTTCGATTCTATGAAAATAAATTTGTGTACTATTACTTCTTGTAATTTATTTTTTATTTAAACCTCATCCAAATCATAAAGGCGGGTCTCCAGCGGCCGTTTTCACAAACATTAATGCAAACATTATTTATTTTCATCCACATTCCACCTTCATCGTTTATTGAAACATTGCATATGGGCATGGCCACAATACATTTGGTTTAGTGGTCTGTGGTGAAGACAGAAGCACAGCACACTTGATGTTTGTCTACGTAAACAATCATGTAGACAGATACGTTTTAAGATTTTCACGGCCAAAAGTATTTTCATTATTAGTTTTTGGGGTGTTATGCCGTGTTTCGGACAGCGTTGCAGTGTCCATTATCAGGGCTAAACCTTGGCTAAAGAAGGAGGTAGCGCAACACGGCATAACACCCCAAAAACAAATAACGAAAATCATGTAGACATCAAAAAATATCACCATGAGTTCTTATGAGGAAGAGGTACTTATGGTTTTAGCGATAAGATTGTAGATGCTACCATCAGATAGAAAATACAGATGCCAAGCTTGACTGTACTTTTTTTTTTTTTTTTCAATTATTTCTGGCTTTCACCCTTCAAGGGTGTTCTAGGCCATCATTTATAATTACAGAGAAAGGAAAGGTGAATTTATATATTAATTTTATTTAAATGTGCAAATTTCAGAATTTTATGGAAGATTGGAGTAGAGTTCAGACTTAGAAGAGATGAGATGTTGAATGGAGGAGAGGCAATTTTTGATAACGCTTGATAGAAGAGAGGATATTTATTTAGAGAGGGACAATCAAAAAATATGTGATCTAAAGTTCCCACATCTAGACCACAGAACGTACAATCTGGGGAGTCAAGCACATGAATTTTATAAAGGTGAGAAGGAACGGAACAATGTCCGATTCTCATACGAATAAGTAAGGAAATTTCTTTTTTGGAAAAATGGGGGAATTTTTGAAACCACGGTTTTGATGGGATAGTCCTTTGTATTGAGGCGTAGCGGGCACCCTTGGATTGACTAGCAATGTTCCAATACTCTGTCCAAACATTGCGGGATCTATCTTTGATGATGGAAAAAATATCAGACAGGGGAATATGGTTTACGAGGGTAACGGTAGGGTTAGACGCTCCTTGTTTTGCCAAGGAATCAGCAATATCATTACCCACTATGCCAACATGTCCAGGAATCCAAATCAGAGTGACAGTTTTTCCAGAGCTTTGAATGGAGGTTATCAATACTCGAATAAGACATACAAAGTGATCATCAGGATGAAGAAGAGGACTTGTTTTAAGTTTTTGGAGGGAACTGAGAGAGTCAGAGAGAACAAGAGAATGTTCAAAATTATTTTTTATTATATATTTGAGAGATTCAATAATCGCAATGCACTCGGCAGAAAATATTGAAAATTGGTTTGAAATTGAATAAAATATTCTTTCATTAGAATTATTGTGGTAAACGTTAATACCAATACCACAGTTAGGAGAGTCCGGAGATTTGGAGCCATCAGTAAATAAAAGAGAAGAGTTGGGCCATTTAGAAGAAATAATGTCATTGAACATATTATTGACAGTACGGGCTGGGAGATTGGAATGACTTTTAAGGATGCCGATCCCCTCTAAAATCGTTGGGGATAGGGTGACGTGACTATATTTTAATTTGTACAAAGGAAGAATATCATTTTTGATAATTTGAAGCTCTGAGAGAGAGCGAAAATTTTTACAAATGGCAGGGAGAGGTTTAGTTCGAGCTCTGATTGTAGATGAATGTGTTGAGTCGTTGAACAACGAGACTCTGGGAATAATCTGATGAGTTTTAGAATTTAAACATTTAAGAACAAATTTGTCAGCAAATAATTGACGCCTTAAATAAAGAGGAGGATCAGAACATTCTACTTGAAGGGAATTGATGGGCGACGATTGCATCGCGCCAGTTATTATTCGCAATGACTTAGATTGAATTTTGTCTAATTTACTGAGTGCATTTTTGGATGCAGTACTAAAAAGTGGGCAGGCATAGTCGAGATGACTTCGAATAAGTGCATTGTAGAGCAACTTAATGCAGATAGGATGAGCACCCCACCAAACGCCAGTCAATGATCTGATAATATTTAAATTTTTTTCACATTTAGTAACTATATTATTAATGTGGGAAGACCATTTAAGTTTCCTATCAAATGTTACTCCCAAAAATTTTACTTCGGAAGCATTGGGGATTGGCGAGTTTTTAAATAAAATTTGAACAGGGGGATTATTATGACGATTTGAGAAGGTAACACACTGACTCTTTTGTACTGAAAGTTCAAGACCATTTAAAGTAAGCCATGTGCAAAGGGCATCCATGGCTTCATTAAGATATTTGACGGCGGATGGAATGATTTTGGATGATAAGAAGAAAGCTATGTCATCTGCGAACTCAACGACTTTTACTTGAGGGGGAATGGTGACATGCATATCGTGTGTGTATATATTATACAGTAAGGGGGATAATACATCGCCTTGGGGTAAACCCTTCCAAATTGACCTACTCTGAGGAGTAACATCTGGTAGCTCAATGAAAATTTTCCTATCGAGAAAAAGATTAATAATAGATTGGACAAACATGAGGGGTAAGCCAAGGCCTAAAAGTTTTTTTTTAAGAATTGGGATGGAAACATTGTCAAAGGCGCCTTCTATGTCTATAAAGACTGCAAGACATACTTCTTTGTTAGAAATGGATAAATTAATATCAGTGCTGATGATGGCAAGGTTATCTTGTGTAGATTTCTTTTTCCTAAATCCAAATTGGGATGGAGAGAGAAGATGATTACTCTCGACGAAAAATTCTAACCGGTTTTTAATTAATTTTTCATAAATTTTACTAAGGGTGGATGAAAGAGCAATTGGCCTATAGTTGGATCCAGAATTGGGTGATTTGTTTAATTTTAGAATTGGGATGATTATTTGAGAACTCCAGTCATCAGGTATTATGCCAGTCTGGAAGATTTTATTTAAGATGCTTAAAAAGTGATTTAGAACATTATCATTACTATTTTTGATAATGCTATAAGGTATACCATCTCTGCCTGGAGATGAGTCCTTGACTGTTGATAAACAATTTTTTAATTCAATTAAAGTGAATGGAGAGTCAAGCCAATGATCAGACATAGGAGTGTTGTGGATTGGAGTTATTTCATCTAAGTTAGGTACAGAAGGGGGGGCAATTTTGTCCAAGAACTCGTCCATCCATTTAGAATGAGAAGCTCGAGGAGATGTTGGACTGAAGGAGGATCGAAATCTTCGAATCATAGACCAAACTTCCGAAATTGGAGTGTTCGGAGATACTGAACTGCAGAAGTTGTACCACCCGGATTTTTTTTTTGACCTCAATACCCTTTTGGCATTCGCTTCGGCATTTTTGTATATGAGATAGTTCTCCATAGTCATATTGTGACGATAGGAAAGAGATTTAGCTTTCCGAATTCTCACTACTTTGGAACATTCCTCATCCCACCAGGGAGTTGGAGGGAGTTTTTTGAGAGATTTGGTTTTAGGGGGAGGATTTGATTTATTGATTGCAGTTACGAGCATTGATTTGAAGTTATCGTAGTCATCTTTGACAGATAATGTATCGGTATAGTATAAATTTTGTATAAACTTATCCATATGTGAGTTAAATTCGTCCCATTTGGTGTGTTTTGTTTTAATATTTGTCGAAATATGGGACTTGTCTGAATGGAAAGAAGTTTGATAAGTGATGGTGATCGGGAAATGATCACTGGAGCAGGGGTCGGGGGACACCACCCACGAGGAGAGAGGTGCCAGATTAATAGAGCATATGGAGAGATCCACTGCACTGGGGTTTGTGTTGGGGCGAGAGATTCTAGTAGGAGATCCGTCATTCAAAAGAAAAAGGTTGGATTCATCTAGGAAATCCATCACACTTCGACCGTCTCGATCACAGAAAGCAGAACCCCAGACGGGAGAATGGGCATTAAAATCACCCAATAAAAAGAAAGGAGGGCTTAGTTGACGGACAATTTGCAACCACGCTTGTTTATTGAAGTGCGATGTTGGGGGAAGATAGATAGAAACAAAGGAAGTGTCCTTTATTTTAGCTGCAACCATTTGAAAGTCAGCATTGGGGGGTTTGATATTATTTATTGGGAAAAACGGAAGGGATTTTTTAATAAAAAGGGCAGCACCTCCGCCCGTACCTTCCGGGCGATCATCGCGGAGACAGGAGTACCCTCCCACATTAAAGTGGGTGGATGGAGTAAACGATGTCTCCGAGACAGCAGCCACAGAAACAAGGTTTGAATTTAATAGGTTAAGAAGGTTTGATTTGTTAGAAATAGCACTGCGGCTATTCCACTGAAGAATTCTGACATCTTGAAGAGCCATTTTGAATAAATGATTTTAATGTGGAAATAATAGAAGCAGCGTTGGACGGTAGATTAGTTTGAGAAGAAATTAGGTCAATTAGAAGCATAATAAGAGTTTGAATAAATGAAGAATTATCTTGGGAGAGTTGTTCAGAAAGCTTTTGATAGTTTGTTGAGGATGAATTATAATTGTTTGCGCACCCATTTGTGGCGTGTGAAAGAGGAGAACCATTGGGATTTAAGAGAAGTGAGTTGTGTTGTTGCTGATCGTATCCACGAGCCTGTTTAGAGATAGGGTTTTTGTATGTGAATTTTGTTGAACGGGAAGATGTTGAGGAGGAGGCGAGAGGGTTGGATGAAGAGTTACTGGATAAAACCTCGGAAAATGATTTTTTGACAGGCGGGAATAATTTAGAAGCCTGCAGAAAAGACAAGTTCTCAGAGGCCATAGAAATTTTTATATTTTTTTGGCGAGATTGTTCGGGGCAAGAAGAGTTAATGGCGGAATGAGCGCCTAAGCAGTTAAAACATTTAGGTGAAGAGAGAGAAGAACATTGGTCAGCCGAGTGGTTTTCTCCACATTTGAAACATCTGGGAGGGGATCTGCATGCAGCTTTGGTATGACCAAAACGGCAGCAGTTGTAACATTGAGTGGTGGGATAAGTGTACATTTCAACTGGTAAGGAGTTGAAAAATAAATAAATATGAGAGGGAAGAGATTGTCCTTCGAATGTGATGACGACAGATTGGGAGGGCTTCCAGGAAACGATGCCCTCAGAGGTGTCCTTATAATTTAGCCTCCTGGCTTTTATGGGATTGCCGATATGTTGGGGGGTTGAAAGTGAGGACAGGATTTCTGGAATGGACAGATCGGTCGAGATACCCCTGACCAGGCCCATTCGAGTGACATTGAAAGTTGGGATGTACGCCTTGAATTTAGAATTTGATGAAATAAATATATTTTTGATAAAGTTGTTGGCGGCTGAACCTGACAGGAATTCAACAGAGATTCGGAAGCGACCCTCGGCTTTAACACCTCCAGGTTTAATCGAAAGGTTCTTGTTATTTGAAAGAAATTTACCAAATTCAAGAGGATGGATGGTTTTACCTTGTTCAGTTTTTTGCGCATATACAATGTAGGGGCCACGGGAATGAGTAGAGTAAAAGATTGTTGGAGGAGGTTGAGGAAGAGCTGGAGGGGACTGAGAAGACAAAGGCGAATCATGTTTTTTTGGGGAAAGGGGACTAAATTTTCTTTTTTTAATTGAGGTTAGGATGACAGATTCATTGTCTGAAATGTTTGAATGTTCTGAAAAGTCTATTTTATCTGAAATGTCTCCATCTGGAGGGTCAGGAGGGGGATCTGGGGGCTTTGTAAGGGGTACAGGAGGGAAATCCTCCTCCATTGTTCAAAAAATTACAGCTAATATAAAAAGTGACAGAAGTAAAAAAAATATATAAATATCTGAAAATGACAATAACATTTGGCTGTCATCAGTTCTTTTGTTTTGCTCTTTCAAAAAATATTCTTAAACCAATCTTTTTATTGTGTTTTGGCTGTAAAAAGTTTAGTGTGTTGGAATCTTCTCCCCCCTGCTCTTCCAGGAGTCACTTCTTGCTGCTCAAGATAATTCTTCATTTATTCAAACTCTTATTATGCTTCTAATTGACCTAATTTCTTCTCAAACTAATCTACCGTCCAACGCTGCTTCTATTATTTCCACATTAAAATCATTTATTCAAAATGGCTCTTCAAGATGTCAGAATTCTTCAGTGGAATAGCCGCAGTGCTATTTCTAACAAATCAAACCTTCTTAACCTATTAAATTCAAACCTTGTTTCTGTGGCTGCTGTCTCGGAGACATGGTTTACTCCATCCACCCACTTTAATGTGGGAGGGTACTCCTGTCTCCGCGATGATCGCCCGGAAGGTACGGGCGGAGGTGCTGCCCTTTTTATTAAAAAATCCCTTCCGTTTTTCCCAATAAATAATATCAAACCCCCCAATGCTGACTTTCAAATGGTTGCAGCTAAAATAAAGGACACTTCCTTTGTTTCTATCTATCTTCCCCCAACATCGCACTTCAATAAACAAGCGTGGTTGCAAATTGTCCGTCAACTAAGCCCTCCTTTCTTTTTATTGGGTGATTTTAATGCCCATTCTCCCGTCTGGGGTTCTGCTTTCTGTGATCGAGACGGTCGAAGTGTGATGGATTTCCTAGATGAATCCAACCTTTTTCTTTTGAATGACGGATCTCCTACTAGAATCTCTCGCCCCAACACAAACCCCAGTGCAGTGGATCTCTCCATATGCTCTATTAATCTGGCACCTCTCTCCTCGTGGGTGGTGTCCCCCGACCCTTGCTCCAGTGATCATTTCCCGATCACCATCACTTATCAAACTTCTTTCCATTCAGACAAGTCCCATATTTCGACAAAGATTAAAACAAAACACACCAAATGGGACGAATTTAACTCACATATGGATAAGTTTATACAAAATTTATCCTATACCGATACATTATCTGTCAAAGATGACTACGATAACTTCAAATCAATGCTCGTAACTGCAATCAATAAATCAAATCCTCCCCCTAAAACCAAATCTCTCAAAAAACTCCCTCCAACTCCCTGGTGGGATGAGGAATGTTCCAAAGTAGTGAGAATTCGGAAAGCTAAATCTCTTTCCTATCGTCACAATATGACTATGGAGAACTATCTCATATACAAAAATGCCGAAGCGAATGCCAAAAGGGTATTGAGGTCAAAAAAAAAATCCGGGTGGTACAACTTCTGCAGTTCAGTATCTCCGAACACTCCAATTTCGGAAGTTTGGTCTATGATTCGAAGATTTCGATCCTCCTTCAGTCCAACATCTCCTCGAGCTTCTCATTCTAAATGGATGGACGAGTTCTTGGACAAAATTGCCCCCCCTTCTGTACCTAACTTAGATGAAATAACTCCAATCCACAACACTCCTATGTCTGATCATTGGCTTGACTCTCCATTCACTTTAATTGAATTAAAAAATTGTTTATCAACAGTCAAGGACTCATCTCCAGGCAGAGATGGTATACCTTATAGCATTATCAAAAATAGTAATGATAATGTTCTAAATCACTTTTTAAGCATCTTAAATAAAATCTTCCAGACTGGCATAATACCTGATGACTGGAGTTCTCAAATAATCATCCCAATTCTAAAATTAAACAAATCACCCAATTCTGGATCCAACTATAGGCCAATTGCTCTTTCATCCACCCTTAGTAAAATTTATGAAAAATTAATTAAAAACCGGTTAGAATTTTTCGTCGAGAGTAATCATCTTCTCTCTCCATCCCAATTTGGATTTAGGAAAAAGAAATCTACACAAGATAACCTTGCCATCATCAGCACTGATATTAATTTATCCATTTCTAACAAAGAAGTATGTCTTGCAGTCTTTATAGACATAGAAGGCGCCTTTGACAATGTTTCCATCCCAATTCTTAAAAAAAAACTTTTAGGCCTTGGCTTACCCCTCATGTTTGTCCAATCTATTATTAATCTTTTTCTCGATAGGAAAATTTTCATTGAGCTACCAGATGTTACTCCTCAGAGTAGGTCAATTTGGAAGGGTTTACCCCAAGGCGATGTATTATCCCCCTTACTGTATAATATATACACACACGATATGCATGTCACCATTCCCCCTCAAGTAAAAGTCGTTGAGTTCGCAGATGACATAGCTTTCTTCTTATCATCCAAAATCATTCCATCCGCCGTCAAATATCTTAATGAAGCCATGGATGCCCTTTGCACATGGCTTACTTTAAATGGTCTTGAACTTTCAGTACAAAAGAGTCAGTGTGTTACCTTCTCAAATCGTCATAATAATCCCCCTGTTCAAATTTTATTTAAAAACTCGCCAATCCCCAATGCTTCCGAAGTAAAATTTTTGGGAGTAACATTTGATAGGAAACTTAAATGGTCTTCCCACATTAATAATATAGTTACTAAATGTGAAAAAAATTTAAATATTATCAGATCATTGACTGGCGTTTGGTGGGGTGCTCATCCTATCTGCATTAAGTTGCTCTACAATGCACTTATTCGAAGTCATCTCGACTATGCCTGCCCACTTTTTAGTACTGCATCCAAAAATGCACTCAGTAAATTAGACAAAATTCAATCTAAGTCATTGCGAATAATAACTGGCGCGATGCAATCGTCACCCATCAATTCCCTTCAAGTAGAATGTTCTGATCCTCCTCTTTATTTAAGGCGTCAATTATTTGCTGACAAATTTGTTCTTAAATGTTTAAATTCTAAAAGTCATCAGATTATTCCCAGAGTCTCGTTGTTCAACGACTCAACACATTCATCTACAATCAGAGCTCGAACTAAACCTCTCCCTGCCATTTGTAAAAATTTTCGCTCTCTCTCAGAGCTTCAAATTATCAAAAATGATATTCTTCCTTTGTACAAATTAAAATATGGTCACGTCACCCTATCCCCAACGATTTTAGAGGGGATCGGCATCCTTAAAAGTCATTCCAATCTCCCAGCCCGTACTGTCAATAATATGTTCAATGACATTATTTCTTCTAAATGGCCCAACTCTTCTCTTTTATTTACTGATGGCTCCAAATCTCCGGACTCTCCTAACTGTGGTATTGGTATTAACGTTTACCACAATAATTCTAATGAAAGAATATTTTATTCAATTTCAAACCAATTTTCAATATTTTCTGCCGAGTGCATTGCGATTATTGAATCTCTCAAATATATAATAAAAAATAATTTTGAACATTCTCTTGTTCTCTCTGACTCTCTCAGTTCCCTCCAAAAACTTAAAACAAGTCCTCTTCTTCATCCTGATGATCACTTTGTATGTCTTATTCGAGTATTGATAACCTCCATTCAAAGCTCTGGAAAAACTGTCACTCTGATTTGGATTCCTGGACATGTTGGCATAGTGGGTAATGATATTGCTGATTCCTTGGCAAAACAAGGAGCGTCTAACCCTACCGTTACCCTCGTAAACCATATTCCCCTGTCTGATATTTTTTCCATCATCAAAGATAGATCCCGCAATGTTTGGACAGAGTATTGGAACATTGCTAGTCAATCCAAGGGTGCCCGTTACGCCTCAATACAAAGGACTATCCCATCAAAACCGTGGTTTCAAAAATTCCCCCATTTTTCCAAAAAAGAAATTTCCTTACTTATTCGTATGAGAATCGGACATTGTTCCGTTCCTTCTCACCTTTATAAAATTCATGTGCTTGACTCCCCAGATTGTACGTTCTGTGGTCTAGATGTGGGAACTTTAGATCACATATTTTTTGATTGTCCCTCTCTAAATAAATATCCTCTCTTCTATCAAGCGTTATCAAAAATTGCCTCTCCTCCATTCAACATCTCATCTCTTCTAAGTCTGAACTCTACTCCAATCTTCCATAAAATTCTGAAATTTGCACATTTAAATAAAATTAATATATAAATTCACCTTTCCTTTCTCTGTAATTATAAATGATGGCCTAGAACACCCTTGAAGGGTGAAAGCCAGAAATAATTGAAAAAAAAAAAAATATCTGAAAATGAGCAGCAAGAAGTGACTCCTGGAAGATCAGGGGGGAGAAGATTCCAACACACTAAACTTTTTACAGCCAAAACACAATAAAAAGATTGGTTTAAGAATATTTTTTGAAAGAGCAAAACAAAAGAACTGATGACAGCCAAATGTTATTGTTGCGAGTCCCATCTCCTTGACTGTACTTACTACCTCAAAATTTTGATCAGCCAAGCGATTCTATATCTTTTGTGGGATTGAGATCTCCTGTCAGATTTGTGTGATTTTCAATGGCTGTTATTTGCTTTTACTATGGGCCAATGTCAGATTTCAACTGTCAGCTGTCACATATTTATTTTAGATCGTTCTAAATCGGCGAAGCTGGCATGATACCTATAGAAAACGAAAATAACAGCCATAGAAAATCACACAAATCTGACAGGAGATGTCGTCCGTCAGGAGATCTCGATCCAAGATATAGAATCGCTCGGCAGTATTAGTATCAGAACACCGATTTGGATTGGGCAATTTCTTCCGTGTCTCTGAAACCGATTTTGAAGAACTAGTTTTAATTATACGACATATGCAAAAAACACAATGTGGTGATGATGTTAGTTCACCAGAAATGCGAATTGACATTACATTAAAAAAACTACCTACGTGACAGTCGGGCGAACTCTCATCAACAGAGATAAAAAAAGTAAAATAAATCTAATTAGAAGCCATAGTGAAATAGTAAAGAGTGCAGAAAATATTCAACGTACTACCACGCGTGACTACGTGTATTTTCGTATAAATACCAAGTGATTCCGTTACCTAAATCCATAATTTCGTATTTGATAATCTCAAGTGAATACAGTGACTAATAAAAAGCAAATAACAACAAA
Source organism: Limnephilus rhombicus (assembly GCA_929108145.2). Classification (NCBI taxonomy): domain Eukaryota; kingdom Metazoa; phylum Arthropoda; class Insecta; order Trichoptera; family Limnephilidae; genus Limnephilus; species Limnephilus rhombicus. Next base: position 6,551,181 of record OV815285.1, read on the forward strand.
TCACTATTATACTGTGGCTGTGTAAATCTCAAAACACATACAAAAACTAAGTAAATCCCAATAACAGTGATTCTAGATTTATTGTGCAAAAAGAACAATTAAATAAGTGAAAAAATACATACATTTCATATCAGTGACATTGAGATCGATACAACATAATTCATAATCACATATTCACATCAACAGATTACTACAGTTTATATTGTGAATAAAAGTCAATATCGATACCTAGCGAAATAGCCCAGTGGTCATCGAATTTGACTGTGGTTCTGTCGACCTCAGTTCGAACCCGAGTAAATCCGACCAATTTTTGTTATTTTCTTCTTTTATTATTATAATTGGAATTAATCCATTTATTAATATAATTAGAAATAACAATAGCACCATCTATCTACAAAACTAATCACTACAATAATTCAAAATGAGCAGACAAAGAAAACCAGCGACACCTTGCGACGCAGATGAAAATGACATACCTTCAAACAAGACTGCTCCCAAACAAAAGATCAAGGACGCCCCGCAGAATACGAATGGGAGTGACGTACCTAAATCTAATGAAGAAAGTAACTTCCTCTATGAGCGCCTTACGAAACACTTCGATTCAAAAATTACGGAAATAAAAATTATGTTTACAGATGAAATCAATGAACTAAAGAGAAGCAGTGATTTCATCTGCAACCAATACGAAGATCTGCTTACAAGATTTAAAAAAATGGAGGACCTTCACAAAGAGACCAAATACCTACGCGAGGAAAATGAAAATAAAAACATCAGAATCTCTTCTCTAGAATGTCGTCTGGCAGAATTGGAGCAGGAAAAACATTTTGACAGCATAGAGATGGCGGGCGTAAAGTTGCAGCCGGGAGAACCACCTGTGGAAGCGATACTTCGGGTCGCCAGTTCCCTGGGAATGCCCCTGTTACAGCAGGATCTGCGTATGGTGACCTCAACACAGGACCGGAGACACAACACCCCGGACAAACTCCGTGCTGCCTTCCACAGCCTGAAAACTAGGGATTCCTTTTTAACACTCAAAAACGCGGCCAAGACATTAATTCCAAACTCCCCCATATACATAGGTGAAGTACTAACACCGTACTACAAAGAGTTACTTTGGAAAACGAAGCAATCAGCAAAAGTCAAAAACTTCCAATTCGTTTGGTTTAAATCCGGAAAACTGCTGGTCCGGAAAGGGCCGGGGGAAAAAACTATACAAATAAAACATGAAAATGACTTAAACAAATTATGTAACTAATGAAGGTCACTCAGACTTCGTTACAAAACTATCCTGATTTACATAACATCATGGCTGATTTACTCTCAATTAACTTAAATAGCTCTCATCAACATCATAAAATCAATGACTCAAAACAATGTGATGATATTTTTAACAATCCAGGCTCTCTGACACTACTTAACCATAATATAAGATCACTTAATCGTAACTATGACGAACTTGACATACTCTTAAACAACTCTAAAACCGATTTCAAAATTATAATCCTAACGGAATGTTGGATATCAACCGCTTTTACAAAAAAACATAAAATAAATTATACTGCGTATCACACATTAAAAAACAAAAATCAAAATGATGGGATTGCTGTGTACATACATGATAGTCTTAACGCCTCTGTTTCAGAAATCGACTTGATAAATACTAACTGTCTACAAATAATCATCAACTCAGACACGTGTGCCCTCGCTATATACAGATCACCTTCCACACATAACATTTCACCATTTATAATAGCTCTAGATTCTCACCTTAAAAAACTCACTTCATACAAAAACATCATCATAGCTGGTGATCTAAACATAAACATACTTCCTAATGGTCACCCTCAAAATATTGATTACCAACTGATGCTTTTGGAACATGGCATTATAAGCACCATTAACACTCCTACCAGAGTAACCAAAGACTCAGAATCATGTATAGATCACTTTATGGTTAAATCAAAAAGTCAAATATGTAGTGCTGTATACGAATCCACAATCACAGATCACTACACAACTATGATAGGCCTGACTTCGCCAACTAGAAAATCCACGTTCCAAAATAATACAGCCAAAAAAATAATTGATTATATTAATCTAAATCAATGCTTAGAAAAACAAACGTGGGAACATCTTACAAAATTTAACACGGCAGAAGAGGCCTGGAATTTCTTCATAACACATCTACAAATTCTCATTACCCAAAATACCAAAACGATATACATACCTATCCCGCATCGCAAAGTAAGACTTAAAAAATGGATTACCCAAAGCATTATAAATAGCATTAAAAAAAGGGACAAACTACACAAACAAGTTAAACTGAACCCTTACGACACTCCGCTTTATTTCTTCTACAAAAGGTACAGAAACATTTGTTCTCTAATAATACGTAAAGCCAAAGAATTGTATTATCAAAACAAACTTATAGCAGCAAACTATGACCCTAAAAGCGTATGGTCAATTTTGAGGGAAAGTACGCATTCACAGAAGAACAAAGATGATACCATAAAAAAATTACTTATTGATGATGAAGAAATCCACTTCCACGACAATCCTACACGTATCCTCAATTATATTAACAAGCACTACACTAATATAGGAGCTAGCCTAGCTGAAAATATAAAAAAATCACAGCCTCTCCAAGATATTCAGAAACCTCAAAACACTGCCACTAACATCAGCAATGAAAATATGAACAGACACTTCAAATTACAAAACATTACACTAGAAGACACCAATAAAATAATTCAATCACTAAAGAATAACACAACAACGGGACCCGATGGTGTGGACTCCAAAACTATCTTAACAGTAAGCCAACAACTACTCAAACCACTCACATACTTAATTAATCTTAGTCTAAAAGAAGGAATTTTGCCCAGCTTACTAAAAATAGGTCTTATCATTCCAATTTTTAAATCAGGTCAAAAAAATAACATAAACAACTACAGACCCATTACGCTACTAAATACGTTTTCAAAAATTTTGGAAAAAATTATTAAGAAACAGCTTCAACACTATCTGGAAACCAAACAAATACTGTCAATAAACCAACATGGATTCAGGAAAAACAGAAGCACAGAACATGCAATAGTTACTGTAACGGACTTCATCACACATAATCTTGATGCTAAGAAAAAAGTTATTTCAATTTATTTAGACCTATGTAAAGCCTTCGACACAATCTCACACGAAAAACTTTTCAAGAAGTTAAAAAGCATTGGTATTAACGGAGTAGAATTCGACTTAATTAAAAGCTTCATGTCTGACCGAACTCAACAAGTTAAAATTGATAACAAGATAAGTGAACCACTCTTAATTACGTACGGAGTCCCACGGAGTACGGAGTGTAACGGTTAGCACTCAGGACTCTGATCAATTTGGGAGGCGGGAATGGGTACCGCCGCCCCGGGAACCTTTATTGGATAACCAACACCTCTGCCATAGGTCACCCCAAGTGGTTCGCTACGTTTGGTGATTTAGCAGGGGTGCCCGGGTTCATGGGGGTGAGGTTTGTCTAGGTCTTGGAGGCGGATGACCAGGACATACTGAACCCCAGATTCCTACCCACCCCTTAAACCCCTTTCCTTCCCAGAACTCTCCTCTCCTTCCTTTCCTTAAAAAAGCCCTCCACACAGCATCCCCAAAGATGACATAGGCCCTGAGGGAAATTATTTTCTTCAGGGCCTCCTGTGTGGAGCTCATGTAAAAAAAAAAAAAAAAAGGGGAGTGTACTTGGCCCTTTATTATTCCTCATCTACATAAACGAACTATGTGACATTGAAATTGAAGGTAAAATCGTGACCTTCGCTGACGATACAGTTCTTCTTTGTCAAGCTGCCACATGGAAAGATGTATTCGTAAATGCCGAAAAAAGTTTATCAGTTGTCAAAAAATGGCTAAACAGTAATACGCTTACCGTCAATACTATCAAAACAAAATACATCACACACAGTATTACACAAAGAGGTCAACCTCCATCAAACATAGACCTGCTTCTGCATGACTGTGAACAAACTTCTTCCAATTGTCAATGCGAGCATATAGAAAGGGTCAAACAAACAAAATACCTAGGGGTTATTATTGATACACACTTACGCTGGACTGAACACATAACTTTCATCACAAATAAACTAAAAGGAGTCATGCACCCAATAAAATCCATTAAAAACATTTTCCCACTAACAATACTCAGATCCATATACTTTGCACTTTTTCAATCCATTGCGACATATGGAATACTGGCTTGGGGAAGTGCTACAAATGTAGCAATTGACCCAATTCAAAAGATACAAAAGGCGATAATTAAACTAATTCTGCAAGTGCCTTTCTACACAGATTCAACCGAAATATACAAAACATTAGAAGTCATATCAATAAAACAACTTTATGCCAAATCTGCTCTGCTATACTTCCTCCAAAACAAACTCCATATTCCAATTCAACCCAAAATAATAATAAAAACCAGGTCATTAAGAAATATAACCCTGAACATACCAATAACACACACCACACACGGACAAAGACATTTTCAGTATTATGCAACCAAACTTTTTAATTATATGCCCATTACTCTGAAACAACAACTAATTGCAAATACATCTACAAACATCCACAAAAAACATATCACAGCCTGGATCAAAAATCAAGATATTCACTTTATTCAAAATACTTTAATCCCTAACCAAACATAACCAAACTACAACAAGTGCAAAATAAATAAATATGTCTATCAAGAATTTACCAACTATTCATATGTACATATAATATACATATATACCTTATTTTTTTTTCTTCTAAGTAATCTATGTACTACCATTAAAATGTAAAAAAAAAAAAAGAATAAATACTAACTTTCTACTACAACACATAAATACCTGTACCTGTCACACTTAATCATAAACACGTAAACACCTCAGCACAGGTTCTCCTAGTGAGGTGTTCACGAAACATACAATATTACCAACCAACAGTTTCACCTTCTCAAACCTACCTAACACACAACATAATGAAATGTAATATTAATATGTAAAAATGTTTTCAAAATATATTACATATGTAAAAATGTTAACAATAAGGTGTAAACTGTAATATATAGATATAAATAAATAAATAAATAAATAAAGATTTCTGGCTACTGGCGATTCATACAATGTACTATGATTTTCAGAACAACAATTATTGAAGTAGTCCCAGTGAGAGCTCGTACGAACATCATCAATGTTCGTCCTCTTCCTTCTCACGTGTCATGTATGAAAATGAAAAAGTAAAAACGATAACGTCACATATGATCTATCGCTGGGACACTTGATAAATTGTTCCATAGGTTTATTGGGCCCTCTACAATAAATTAATAGACTTATAGGACTTTATTGAAAGGTGAGTTGAGGATAGAAACAATCATCCATTATGACATTATTTATTTACAAATTATGAAGCTCGCTCAATGCACATAACCTCAAAAACTTGTGCGATTTATGCTCCTGACTTACTTGACTGACCGCACTGATCGGTGGTTGCCAAAAAATTAAATAATTCTCTCCCCTGCCTTTCCCTCTTCCCCCGCGCAGAGAATGTTTTTCATCGGTAACAGAAAGCACAGACATTGTGTCTGCAAACAAAATGTGGAAAGCCACACCCCTATTTTACATTTTTAGTTAATATTTGTGGAAACGGTCGCAGGAGATCCTGGTTCAATAATAATAAAATTCTAAAATACAAAGCTGGCGCCTGCCTCAGTATAGAATCCGCAACCTTCATAACCTCAAAACTACGAAGTTGCTGAGAAAATCCGTTTCAACGTTGACGCTCTGTAAAACGTATTTTAAATATTTCACCTCTTCAAACTCTTGTGCTCCTGGTAGAAAGCAAAGACATTATGTAGAATGCGCGTAAATCTTAGCTTTTTTTTAAATTTAGTAGACGCTTGCTCCTGGTATACTTTTTAGTAATTTACATTTGTGGTTTTTGACGTTTCAATAATAATTTTTCAAATATTTTTGAAGTGAAACTTCTATAGCACCGCTATGATTTGGATTTCGGATGAAACGGAAATGACGATTACTGCACCTGCGACACATCAACTGCGCTCATTGCCCGCTTTGATTATGATGTCACTTTTAAAGGCTCCTATTGGTTGAGATATGAAACGGAAATTACGCCAAATCTGCGCTCATTGGTCGCTTTGATTATGACCTCGCTTTTCAGGTATTGGTTGAGATTTTTTGGTAAAGTTAAACTGCACTCGAATTTATTTTTTATGTGAATACTGCGTAAGAGTCCCAATTGCTCCCAACCTCCTGGAACCAGAGATTATGGCATCCCTAAAGAGGTGAGGCTGAAGGTAATGGGGAGGGGAAGGATGTGGGGAAGAAAAAGGTAGATAAGTAATCAGATCTGGTCACCAAACACAGCTAAAGTTATTTCAACCAATGTTTCAATTCTGAATGGGGTCATACACCAGGGTGATACTGAGAGTATCGTCTCGTTTCAGAGGCAAGCACATTATTGTAAACTTTCTTTTATAATTCAGGGTCATCGAAAAATAATGACAACATTTAAAAATAACTGTTATAAAAAAAACCGTTAGAGGTAATTCAAAGGTTTTGATCTTAAAATGTGAGGAAAAAGATTAAAAAAATTGTCATACCTTATTATGTTTCGATGTGTGCACCGTTCGTCGCTTTGCAGATGTCTAGTCTGTAGTCGATTTCTTGCCACGTACGTGCAATCATTTCAGGATAGCGGCAGAAATTCACTCCCACAGGTGATCCAAATCCCAAATCTTTTCTGCGTACACAATGTTTTTAATGTACCGCCAGAAAAAGAAATCCAAAGGGGTAAGGTCTGGACTTCATGGAGGCCGGGAAATGAGGGCTCCTCTGCAAATCCAGCCGTTGGGAAAGTGTGCGTTCAATGCACCGCATACTTCGCAAAGATAGTGATATAGGTGGAGCCCCATCTTGCATAAAAATAATTCGCTGTCCAGTCTGCCGTTCGATTTGTTCAATGAGGCAACACAAACAGTTCAAGCATGTCCAGGTAAACTAGGCCTGTAATGGTCTTTTCTAAGAAAAAGAAAGGTCCAATAAACAAAAAAAAATGATTGCACGTACGTGGAAAGGATCAAGGTCATTGAATTACCTCTAATAGTTTTTTTATAACAGTTATTTTAAATGTTGTCATTATTTTTTGATGACCCTGTATATAAGATGATATGGGTTAAAGATTGAGGATAGCTGCAGCACGAGTCGGCGAATCCGGAAGAAGTTGAGAGGGAGGCCTGTGGATGATTAAAGCAGGCATAGGGTGGGAAAATGGAGTAATAATAATTTATTAAAAAATGTAAGTTTTCATTTTTTTTAATCAAGACGTTCAACGTAAAGAATGCATAAATAATAAGCACAAAATATACAAATACATACCATTCAATTATCAATAAAGGTCTTAAAATCTTTTCTCTAAATACAGTCACCAAATATATATTTACTTCGATAATTCGTAAGTTTACAAAATGGGCCATCGCTGGACTGCGAGATCGATGAATCTAATTCCATTCCAAAGCAAGCCGATATGTCATACTTTTTACAAAGTCTTTGAAGAGCAATAAAATAGATTTTAATTGATAAACAAGATATTTCTCAACTTATGAATGTGATTTTAACGTAATAGTTTGCTAACAGGCAATTCTTTTTATGATAACCCTCTGTGTTTTAAAAATATAAGTATTGAATTGTTAAGATTGTTATAGAAATGAAAATCTTCTATTTTTTTCTTACCTCATAAATCTACATTAATTATTAGAGGGAAAATACTTTTATACCTTGATAGTTTCGCTTGCAGCTACATAGCTACTCGTCTCTAGTAATAAATGTTGTGATACACCCGTAGTGTAACATACCAGATACATCCAGTAAGACCTTTTTTACACGTTAGGGGCTGTTCAAATATTACATAAGCAGATTTTTAGCCATTATTAGCCCCCCCCCCCCCCCCCCCCCATTCAATGTGTACATGGTTTCTTTATTGATTCATGAGCAGCAGTTACAACTCTAGAAATAAGGATTTTTGAAACTTTCAAATAATTTTGTCTATTTGAAACGACATTTTAAACCATTCAACTTTGGCAAAAGTGGATCAATGGTAGACATCAACTTACAACACGTCAAATCGTCAATCGTACCGAAGAGAAACAATAGATTAGCGGCAGAAATTTAGACAAGTGAATAGCGCGCGGTAATTCACACGCTCAGTTCTAAGCGAGTAAACGTATCCATTATTTTCGAGAATCCCTGGAAATGCGTTTCGTTTTCAAGCATAGACAAGTAGGGTTGCTATATGTGTTCAAACCAAAATCGACTAAATTTTGTAGAAAATGTGAAAAAGTAAAAAAAAAAAAATATTGATACTGCTGACGTAATCACCATCCAAACTTCCCCACCCCCCATGTCATATAAATTAGTGCTTACGTAATACTTGAATGGTCCCTTAGAGAATGCACAAGGGTCAAGGTGAAAATGGCTTGCAAAAAAAGATAAAAGAGTGTAGAAGCGACACCAACAAAAACTGCACCACATTTATTAGTTAACATTCTTTTTTAAATGTATATATACTTAGAAATATATGAAATCGCCATAGCAGCCGGCATTACGCGCAAGGAAGTATAGCTCAATTTATGATACAAATTGATACTAACACCTCTGGCATACATAAGTCACCCCAAGTGGTTCACTACGCTTGGTGACTTAGCAAGTGTGCCTGGGTTTGTCTAGGTCTTGGCGGCGAATGTGCTTACCCACCTAATGTGTGGCGGGCTGGATTAAGAGAAACTGGTTGGAGAACTTTTGACCTTTCCGGCCAGCAATGGATTCATACGTCCGTCACTCCTGGGCACATTGTTTCCCAGATTTCTATCCATCCCTCATACATTTTTCCTTCTCAAAACTTTTTCTCCTTCCTTTCCTTAAAAAGACCCTCCACACAGCATCCCCTAAGATGACATAGGCCCCGAGAGAAATTATTTTCCTCAGGGCCTCCTGAGTGGAGCTATGCTAAAAAAAAGATGAATTATTCAAGCACTCTGTTTTGTGGCTCGTTGAATCACCGAAGAATCAGAGGATTTGGCATAGACATCCAAATTAATAGACTTGCCCTTACCTAAAATCTGGATATCATTTCGGCGAGCTGGAGGCAAATGTGACCATATTTACGGCACCGCGAGGATTCGAGAGTCGTAAGTTGACCACCGGTTGATTTTAGAATAAAGAAAGTCAGAAAACCAGTTGCAGTGCAGTTCAAAGCATCAACTTCTAGACTATTCTATATTTCGTCACATTTCATTTCTGATTTCAAACAGGCTCAGGTATCTAATATGTAATTCAAAGAGTTTCTAGATTGAGGTCCGTCAATGAGGATATACCGTCAGGTTTATAAGGCGGATGATGAATTTTGATACATCCAAGATATTTAACTTCTAATACTTCTATTTAACTTGCTAGATCAATCATCATTAGGGGCCATCCATAAATTACATCACACCTTAAGGGGGGGGGGGGGGGAGAGGAGTAGAGAAGTGTGACATTGTGTGCCAAGGGGTATGGGGAGGGGTCATCAGCTTTGTGACGTCACATGCACAAAACGACTGCGACACATGCGACTGCCACAAAAATATTTTCCCTATCCCATTTCACCCCTTCCGTCGAGGTATCCCTATACGCCCCCTCTGTTGTGGTAAATATGACCGACGATATTAAATGTTGACGAAAAACTTTACAATATTACTATTATTATTTTTACATGTAAAATTGTAAAATATGTGACGTCACGCTAGGAGGGAGGGGTCTCACAAATGTGACGATGCGACAGGAACGGGGGGCAAAAAATCATAAAACTCATGTGAAGTAATTTATGGATGGCCCCTTACTTTAAAACTAATAATGGTTGACTGGTAGTAAGTACTATTATTGTATTAAATAAAGGGTTAGAGCCCTAAAATAAAACTAACTTATTACATTAAAAGCCTAAGGCAATCAAAAATCACTATAGTTTTACCATAACAATTTTCAACAACTTGTACACATACTTCTACGGAATAATTTTATCATTTATAATTTAACTGATTCACAAATTGGAAGTACCTACACGATGGTCCTAGTAAGTACATTAAAATTATTGCAAGGCAATACTGATGTTATTTAAAAATACAATTGGGAAATACATAAATCTAACAAATCACTAAATTTCTATTTTTTAATTTTCACAGTTTGACTATAAAAAAATTTACCATTACAACAGAAATGTTATAAAGTGTAACAATATATAATATCTACTTCTTAGATATCTAATTTCAAGCACCACCAGATTAAACTTCCATCAACGTAAAATAAATCATTTAATGAAAATTTAAATTTTTATCACCTATGATAAATCATTGGTTCTTAAACTTACATTTATATCTATAATTAATTTATAGCATTCCATGATTCCAATAATAGACATATTCTTTAGTATTTGAAATCACATTTCAAACAAAATTTTTTGAAAATATACTTCAATCTTAATAATTAACTAAAATATTTAGCATAACTAATTCACATTTCAAAGACTAGACTGTTTTTAAGAATAAATGGGTAATTTCCCAATAATTGAGGTAAAATTAGTAGCATTTAGTAAATGAATGCATGGCAATATCAAAAAGATTGCAAAATACATTATTACATATTATACCTACATTATTTCTTGAAAAAATGTAAGTTTAAAAAAAATTTATCATGGAAAAAAATAAGAAATTTCATCTGGCATTACAGAAAATTCTTCATTTTTCACACTTTTGTGTTGTGTTCCTTTTGTTTAACAAAGTAATTTTTTTAATTTAAAAGTATTTTGAATTTTCTAATGTCAACATATTTTGTGCGGAAGGGTAATTCTACCTTTTACGCCGATCTTATGTGAATGCTTGGAAAGACGTTGCTGTCAAATATTTTTATGTGAATATTGTACACCAACCAATCTTTTTGTAAGGGTCCCAACTACTTGTATTTATATAAAACATAAATATAGAGTGTGTTAAGGGACGTACTTGACTTACTTTTACTCGAGATTCCTGGCATTACAGTGAAACCTCTATCAATCGTTCCTCGAATAATCGTTTTCCCGTATGCGTCATTTTTTTCTTGTAGTCCCGAATTAATTTCATATAAAATACACAAAATTAGATTGCATTCATCGTTTCTCTTTACCGCTTTGATCGTTTAAATTACGCGGAAAATTTCATATATAAATGGTCAATAACATTGGAGAGCGAAAGAGAGATAGAAAGAACGGTTTGTCGCCTTTGTTTGCGGCCGTTTCTGACATGTTAGTGCTAAATTAGGTAGGTACCTGCCAACCTACCGTTAGGTCCGTTTATCATTTATGGGTCCAAATTTATGATGGGTCCGTTAGTTCTCGTTAAACATCCAGGCAGAGCGGTGCGCGTCTTAAGGTTTTATCTTTTTACGATCTAGTTTTTGAGTCGTCCATAAAAATGAACCGTCCGGTGAAAAAAGTGCGTACTCTCCAAGAAAGACTAAAAATTGTCGAGGAAGTGGAAAAAAATCCCCTTGAAAAGCGCGTTAATTTAGCCAAGCGGTTAGGAATCGCGGCTTCCACCCTAAATTCGATTTACTCGGGGAAAAATGAAATTCGCGAACAAATAAGAAAGTGCGGAAAATCTTTGAAAACTAGAAAAACCAGTAAAGAATCGAAGTTTAGCGAGATGGAGAAAATTCTCTTCTCCTGGTACCAACAATCACGTGCCATAAACATTCCGATTGATGGAAGCATTATTCGGAAGAAAGCTAAACAAATTGCGGAAAGACTTGGCATCGATGATTTTGCAGCATCAAACGGATGGATAACACGATTCAAAGATTGCCACGGCCTTGTATACAAGAAGCTCGCAGGCGAGAGTGCATCCGTGGATCTAGAAAGAACATCGTTGTGGATAAATGAGCTTCCAAAACTGTTGGAGGGATACGAGCCTCGGGACATCTACAATGCCGATGAAACTGGATTGTTTTACGTATTGCCTGCCTGACGGCACATTAACGTTAAAGGGAGAGTCCTGCCACGGTGGTAAAGGGTCGAAAGAGAGGATTTCTGTGTTATTTTGCGTCAACAGTGATGGAACTGACATGCGCGAGCCACTCGTCATTGGCAAATCAGTGAAGCCTAGGTGTTTTAAGAATATGAAAACATTACCCGTAAAATATTACGCAAACAAAAAGGCAAGGATGACTACGAACATTTTTAATTTGTTTTAAGGGACCTTGACTCGGAAATGCGCGTAAAACGACAAAATATTTTATTGTTTGTAGACAACTGTGCAGCTCACCCAACTGATACAACATTTTTGAAGAATGTGAAAATTATGTTTTATCCTGCAAATTGCACAAGCGTATTGCAACCATTAGATATGGGTATCATCAAGTGTTTCAAGGGATATTACCGGAAAGAACTAGTGCGGAAGGCTATCTGTTTAATGGATTCGGATACTACACTTAATAAAACACAGTTAAAGATTGACGTTCTCCAGGCATTACATTTTACATTGACTGCTTGGCGTCAGGTGAAGCAGTCTACGGTGGTAAACTGTTTTAAGAAGTGTGGTTATAACACTGTAGCAGCACCATCAGAAGAACAACAAGAAGAACAAGTTGAGGTTTCTGAAGATGATTGGCTCAGATTGGATACAGAAATAAACTTTAATAATTTTGTTACTTTCGACGACAATATTCCAACCTGTGGGATTGAAACAATTGAAAATTTGTGTGACGCAACCTTGAAAGAGACTGTAGAAGAGGTCGATGAAGAGGATCCGCCATCTGTCCCTTCATTTTCGGAAGCGTACACGATGTTCGAAAGATTGAAAACCTTCTTTTATGCACATTCAATAACTGATTCCGAAAAAAATGTAATATGTAACACCGAAAAAATATTGATTTCCTACGGCAATAAAAAAAGCCAAAAACAAATGACGATGAAAGATTATTTACAGCACAAAGTGTAATTTTTTTGTCTCCATGCAGCTTCCTTTTTTTTAATTTTTTTACAATATTTTTTATTTAAACAAATTGATTAACAACTGAAACGTGTTTCTTTTTTAGAATATGTATGTATGCAGGTACATATTAAACCTTTTAATATTAATGTGTTTTTTCTACATTCCCGCAATCATTGTTTTCCCGCATCCATTGTTTATTTCAATTGGTCCCTTCAAAAACGATAGATGGAGGTTTCACTGTATTTGCAGTAAAAAATTTAAATGAAATTTTGGTCTCCTGTGAAATTTTTTTTTTCATCTTAACCTCTAATGTGCCAGATACGCGCGGGTATTATGCCCATGCGCGAGAAAATAATTTGAAAATTTGATTAAATTTTTCGACCAAAAACTGTTTGTCTGCGATTTTGGCCCTTCTATGTACAGAATTTGTATGAAGAACAGGGTCAGAATCGCTTGCGCCAACATTACTCTGTGAGATGCGTATAAATTTCATTCACCTTGCAAACCCAGAATATTTTTAAACGATTTTATCTATGACATAGAAATGTCATTTTTGCCGCGAATTTTAGCCATCAAAATTTATGCATGTTCCTCGACTAAAACATCGTAAAACCTATTAATTTACGTAATTAATGCAAGTAATGTTGTTTTGGTACATAGTTTATTGTTCTAGGAACATGTTTCAGTCAATGAAATATACGATAGCTCAAAATTAATCAACAAAACATTCAATTCAAAATTCAAAGTGATGCTTTGTTAGTGAATTTTCGTGAAATGGCCTGGCCATTCAGAGGTTTTTTTTTTTTTTTTCAATTATTTCTGGCTTTCACCCTTCAAGGGTGTTCGAGGCCATCATTTATAATTACAGAGAAAGGAAAGGTGAATTTATATATTAATTTTATTTAAATGTGCAAATTTCAGAATTTTATGGAAGATTGGAGTAGAGTTCAGACTTAGAAGAGATGAAATGTTGAATGGAGGAGAGGCAATTTTTGATAACGCTTGATAGAAGAGAGGATATTTATTTAGAGAGGGACAATCAAAAAATATGTGATCTAAAGTTCCCACATCTAGACCACAGAACGTACAATCTGGGGAGTCAAGCACATGAATTTTATAAAGGTGAGAAGGAACGGAACAATGTCCGATTCTCATACGAATAAGTAAGGAAATTTCTTTTTTGGAAAAATGGGGGAATTTTTGAAACCACGGTTTTGATGGGATAGTCCTATGTATTGAGGCGTAACGGGCACCCTTGGATTGACTAGCAATGTTCCAATACTCTGTCCAAACATTGCGGGATCTATCTTTGATGATGGAAAAAATATCAGACAGGGGAATATGGTTTACGAGGGTAACGGTAGGGTTAGACGCTCCTTGTTTTGCCAAGGAATCAGCAATATCGTTACCCACTATGCCAACATGTCCAGGAATCCAAATCAGAGTGACAGTTTTTCCAGAGCTTTGAATGGAGGTTATCAATACTCGAATAAGACATACAAAGTGATCATCAGGATGAAGAAGAGGACTGGTTTTAAGTTTTTGGAGGGAACTGAGAGAGTCAGAGAGAACAAGAGAATGTTCAAAATTATTTTTTATTATATATTTGAGAGATTGAATAATCGCAATACACTCGGCAGAAAATATTGAAAATTGGTTTGAAATTGAATAAAATATTCTTTCATTACAATTATTGTGGTAAACGTTAATACCAATACCACAGTTAGGAGAGTCCGGAGATTTGGAGCCATCAGTAAATAAAAGAGAAGAGTTGGGCCATTTAGAAGAAATAATGTCATTGAACATATTATTGACAGTACGGGCTGGGAGATTGGAATGACTTTTAAGGATGCCGATCCCTTCTAAAATCGTTGGGGATAGGGTGACGTGACTATATTTTAATTTGTACAAAGGAAGAAGATCATTTTTGATAATTTGAAGCTCTGAGAGAGAGCGAAAATTTTTACAGATGGCAGGGAGAGGTTTAGTTCGAGCTCTGATTGTAGATGAATGTGAATGTGTTGAGTCGTTGAACAACGAGACTCTGGGAATAACCTGATGACTTTTAGAATTTAAACATTTAAGAACAAATTTGTCAGCAAATAGTTGACGCCTTAAATAAAGAGGAGGATCAGAACATTCTACTTGAAGGGAATTGATAGGCGACGATTGCATCGCGCCAGTTATTATTCGCAATGACTTAGATTGAATTTTGTCTAATTTATCGAGTGCATTTTTGGATGCAGTACTAAAAAGTGGGCAGGCATAGTCGAGATGGCTTCGAATAAGTGCATTGTAGAGCAACTTAATGCAGATAGGATGTGCACCCCACCAAACGCCAGTCAATGATCTGATAATATTTAAAATTTTTTCACATTTAGTAACTATATTATTAATGTGGGAAGACCATTTAAGTTTCCTATCAAATGTTACTCCCAAAAATTTAACTTCGGAAGCATTGGGGATTGGAGAGTTTTTAAATAAAATTTGAACAGGGGGGTTATTATGACGATTTGAGAAGGTGACACACTGACTCTTTTGTACTGAAAGTTCAAGACCATTTAAAGTGAGCCATGTGCAAAGGGCATCCATGGCTTCATTAAGATATTTGACGGCGGATGGAATGATTTTGGATGATAAGAAGAAAGCTATGTCATCTGCGAACTCAACAACTTTTACTTGAGGGGGAATGGTGACATGCATATCGTGTGTGTATATATTATACAGTAAGGGGGATAATACATCGCCTTGGGGTAAACCCTTCCAAATTGACCTACTCTGAGGAGTAACATCTGGTAGCTCAATGAAAATTTTCCTATCGAGAAAAAGATTAATAATAGATTGGACAAACATGAGGGGTAAGCCAAGGCCTAAAAGTTTTTTTTTAAGAATTGGGATAGAAACATTGTCAAAGGCGCCTTCTATGTCTATAAAGACTGCAAGACATACTTCTTTGTTAGAAATGGATAAATTAATATCAGTGCTGATGATGGCAAGGTTATCTTGTGTAGATTTCTTTTTCCTAAATCCAAATTGGGATGGAGAGAGAAGATGATTACTCTCGACGAAAAATTCTAACCGGTTTTTAATTAATTTTTCATAAATTTTACTAAGGGTGGATGAAAGAGCAATTGGCCTATAGTTGGATCCAGAATTGGGTGATTTGTTTAATTTTAGAATTGGGATGATTATTTGAGAACTCCAGTCATCAGGTATTATGCCAGTCTGGAAGATTTTATTTAAGATGCTTAAAAAGTGATTTAGAACATTATCATTACTATTTTTGATAATGCTATAAGGTATACCATCTCTGCCTGGAGATGAGTCCTTAACTGTTGATAAACAATTTTTTAATTCAATTAAAGTGAATGGAGAGTCTAGCCAATGATCAGACATAGGAGTGTTGTGGATTGGAGTTATTTCATCTAAGTTAGGTACAGAAGGGGGGGCAATTTTGTCCAAGAACTCGTCTATCCATTTAGAATGAGAAGCTCGAGGAGATGTTGGACTGAAGGAGGATCGAAATCTTCGAATCATAGACCAAACTTCCGAAATTGGAGTGTTCGGAGATACTGAACTGCAGAAGTTGTACCACCCGGATCTTTTTTTTGACCTCAATACCCTTTTGGCATTGGCTTCGGCATTTTTGTATATGAGATAGTTCTCCATAGTCATATTGTGACGATAGGAAAGAGATTTAGCTTTCCGAATTCTCACTACTTTGGAACATTCCTCATCCCACCAGGGAGTCGGAGGGAGTTTTTTGAGAGATTTGGTTTTAGGGGGAGGATTTGATTTATTGATTGCAGTTACGAGCATTGATTTGAAGTTATCGTAGTCATCTTTGACAGATAATGTATCGGTATAGGATAAATTTTGTATAAACTTATCCATATGTGAGTTAAATTCGTCCCATTTGGTGTGTTTTGTTTTAATCTTTGTCGAAATATGGGACTTGTCTGAATGGAAAGAAGTTTGATAAGTGATGGTGATCGGGAAATGATCACTGGAGCAAGGGTCGGGGGACACCACCCACGAGGAGAGAGGTGCCAGATTAATAGAGCATATGGAGAGATCCACTGCACTGGGGTTTGTGTTGGGGCGAGAGATTCTAGTAGGAGATCCGTCATTCAAAAGAAAAAGGTTGGATTCATCTAGGAAATCCATCACACTTCGACCGTCTCGATCACAGAAAGCAGAACCCCAGACGGGGGAATGGGCATTAAAATCACCCAATAAAAAGAAAGGAGGGCTTAGTTGACGGACAATTTGCAACCACGCTTGTTTATTGAAGTGCGATGTTGGGGGAAGATAGATAGAAAAATTTTAGCTGCAACCATTTGAAAGTCAGCATTGGGGGGTTTGATATTATTTATTGGGAAAAACGGAAGGGATTTTTTAATAAAAAGGGCAGCACCACCACCCGTACCTTCCGGGCGATCATCGCGGAGGCAGGAGTACCCTCCCACATTAAAGTGGGTGGATGGAGTAAACCATGTCTCCGAGATAGCAGCCACAGAAACAAGGTTTGAATTTAATAGGTTAAGAAGGTTCGATTTGTTAGAAATAGCACTGCGGCTATTCCACTGAAGAATTCTGACATCTTGAAGAGCCATTTTGAATAAATGATTTTAATGTGGAAATAATAGAAGCAGCGTTGGACGGTAGATTAGTTTGAGAAGAAATTAGGTCAATTAGAAGCATAATAAGAGTTTGAATAAATGAAGAATTATCTTGGGAGAATTGTTCAGAAAGCTTTTGATGGTTTGTTGAGGATGAATTATAATTGTTTGCGCACCCATTTGTGGCATTTGAAAGAGGTGAACCATTGGGATTTAAGAGAAGTGAGTTGTGTTGTTGCTGATCGTATCCAGGAGCCGGTTTAGAGATAGGGTTTTTGTATGTGAATTTAGTTGAACGAGAAGATGTTGAAGAGGAGGCGAGTGGGTTGGATGAAGAGTTACTGGATAAAACCTCAGCAAATGATTTTTTGACAGGCGGGAATAGTTTAGAAGCCTGCAGAAAAGACAAGTTCTCAGAGGCCATAGAAATTTTTATATTTTTTTGGCGAGATTGTTCCGGACAAGAAGAGTTAATGGCGGAATGAGCACCTGAGCAGTTAAAACATTTAGGTGAAGAGAGAGAAGAACATTGGTCAGCCGTGTGGTTTTCTCCACATTTGAAACATCTGGGAGGGGATCTGCATGCAGCCTTGGTATGACCAAAACGACAGCAATTGTAACATTGAGTGGTGGGATAAGTATACATTTCAACTGGTAAGGAGTTGAAAAATAAATAAATATGGGAGGGAAGAGATTGTCCTTCAAATGTAATGACGACAGATTGGGAGGGCTTCCAGGAAACGATGCCCTCAGAAGAGTCCTTATAATTTAACCTCCTGGCTTTTATGGGATTGCCGATGTGTTGGGGGGTTGAAAGTGAAGACAGGATTTCTGAAATGGACAGATCGGTCGAGATACCTCTGACGAGGCCCATTCGAGTGACATTGAAAGTTGGGATGTACGCCTTGAATTTAGAATTTGATGAAATAAATATGTTTTTGATAAAGTTGTTGGCGGCTGAACCTGAGAGGAATTCAACAGAGATTCGGAAGCGACCCTCAGCTTTTACACCTCCAGGCTTAATCGAAAGGTTCTTGCTATTTGATAGAAATTTACCAAATTCAAGAGGGTGGATAGTTTTACCTTGCTCAGTTTTTTGAGCGTACACAATGAACGGGCCACAGGAATGAGGAGAATAAAAGTTTGTAGGAGGAGGTTGAGGAAGAGCAGGTGAAGACTGAGAAGAAGAAGGAGAGTCATGTTTTATTGAGGAAGAGGGACTAAACTTCCTTTTTTTTGTGGTAGTCAGAATGACAGATTCACTGTCTGAAATTACTACATTTTCACCATCTGGGGGGTCAGGGGGAGGATCTGGGGGCTTTTTAGGGTGTCCAGGGGGGTCCTCCTCCATTGTTCACAAAATTACAAAAGAAAAAATGTATGGAAAGTGACAGAAATAAAAAAGGTTATAAATATCTGGAAAACAGCGACAAAAAGTGACTCCTGGAAGATCAGAGGGGAGAAGAATCCTCAAGGAACAACACACTACACTTTTATTGACCAGAAAACATAAAAATATTAGTTAAAATAATAAAAAAAGATTATTTTTTCCTAGGCGAAAACCACGTGTTGGCATTCAAATCTCAAAAAGTCAAAATTGTCCACTCAGAGGTTAAAACATAAAAAATCATTAGAATTGGACAGGTAGAATCGGGGCGTTGTGGGTAGCATAGGGCATTTACTCGGCTGAGTAATCAGTGATGAAATGCGGAAGAATTTTTTTTGTGAAGTTAAGAAAAAATTTGGAGAAAAAAAAATCCAAAAGTCACCAGAGATCAATTTTTTTTTACTCCAAATAATGTTAAGAATCACTGGTTAAAGTAAGTACGTCCCTTAACACCCTGTATATTATGTACATGCGATACAAGTCTTCCCCATCATTTTATATCCTCGTCTTTTTTGTGGAAGAATATTTTATCAGAAGGAAATTTACACTTTGGTACCGGAGATGCGCAAATTGTTTTTTTTTTTGTAATGATTTGAACCAAGTTTAACAAAGTTTTTTGTAATGTAATAAAATACATAATTTTTTTGTCACTGAATGGCACAACACTGACTTTAACTTCTGCTTTTGGAATCCTATTACAAAGTAGGCTATAATTTTGGACAATACTTTTTAGTTGGGAGTGTGGTGAGTACTATGTAAAATAAATAATATTCAACATTAATATTCATTAAGTTAAAAACAAATCCATTTTATCAAATGGGTCCTTGATTTCGCCCGCCTTGTTGTGTGTTAGAGTAAAAATTTGAAGGAAAAACCTAAAAATATTTTAAGAAAAGCTATCAATTTAGTTTGAAATTACAAACAAAAGTAGAAGAATTTTAAATATTAATCATAAGAGGATATAAAGACATAGTTTTAAATTAAACTTGCATTGGTAAAACATTTACCTATTACCCTAGTACAATTTGGGAGGTGGGTATATGCGCGGATAACCAACACCTTTGCCATAGATCACCCCAAGTAGTTCGCTACGTTTGGTGACTTAGCAGGGGTGCCCAAGTTCATGGGGTGAAGTTTGTCCGGGTCTTGACGGCGGATGCGTCTGCCCACCAGCTGCACGGCAGGCCGAATCGGGAGAGAATGATTGACGGAGTCCCTTTGACTTCCATACCCTCTCGGAACATCGCCTTGCACCGCAGTGGGAGGATGGATTCATACGTCCGTCACTCCTGGACACACTGACCCCCAGATTCCTACCCACCCATACCCTTTTCCCTCACAGAACTTTCTCTCCTTCCTTTCCTGAATAGACCCTCCACGCAGCATCCCCAAAGATGGCTTAGGCCCTGAGAAGAATTATTTTCCTCAGGTCCTTCTGTGTGGAGCTAACATAAAAAAAAAAAGTTTTATGTTTTGGAGAATTTATCGCACCTTTTTTAGGTGTACAATTGAATAAATAAATTTAAAACTTACTTCAAATAACTTAAAAGCAGTTGGCTTCCAGTCTTACGTATCTTCAGAAATACCAAAAGTATTAATATAATATGTCATTGAATTTTAAAGATTTCATTCAAAATATATAGCTAACGTTGAGCTGCCACTTGATATTAGAGCTTAATAAATCTTTAATAAATTTGATAACATTATTTTATGGTCAAAAATGCAAAATGGAACAATGGCTAGACATAGTATACCTTTTGAAGCAGGGTTTTTTGCCAAACATTTCGAAATCCGATTAATTTCAAGGAACAATATGCGATTGTCTGCACATAAAATCCAAAATGTAGTAAGTACATACTAATATTTAAAAACGAACTACAATGTTACTGTATGGTTTTAATAATTTGACAATAAACTAAAATATTTATCTTTGACATAATCTATGGACTATGGTAAATGCATAGAAAAATTATGCTTGTATGACAAGATGTCAACATTTTATTACAAGTAGTTATTACCGTGATTAGTAATCAATGAACATAGCGCAAGTTTGTCCCATTTTCTCAGGATTTCTTTTAAAAACATGTAAATTATCCATTTCATCAAGATTTTAAATTTAATACACACATTTGGTCCACGACATTGGATACACTGATACCAAATACAAATCAACATTACACATAGAAGACAACAGTACATATATACATATGTATGGATTTATATTTACAAGCCTCTTTTAAATATGCATTTTACATCTGAAAACATGTTCAATAAGAATATCCCATAGATTGTTAAGTTTTGTGAAACAATGAAATAAATGTACGTAACAGTTTTATTCTAAAAATTTTAACCTAACGGTTTTTAAAATCTGGTAATCTTTTTGGTCGTTATGAGAGCTAAGGAAATTGTTCTCACTATGAAGAAACAAACATGCAAGATACTTATTAAACTTTGATGCAGTTTAAATAAGACGTAAGAAGAGAATTTAGTTTATTTCTATAAAGCCTCGATTACATTGAGCGAGTTTACAAGTACTATCCAGTAAGTTTAATAGCGGGTGAATCAGCGAGAGAGATTGTCATGATGACACACAAAACTGTCTACTCGCTCAGTAGCGACAGTAGAAGCTAAAATAACGACTCTGTCGACATTTTGTAAAAAAACTTGAGCTCGCAGCTAGCGCCACACGCTAGCCAGTAGCGAGAATAACGGCTCCCGCCCGAACTAATTCAGACAGTTACGAAATCAGCTGTTGACCGCCATATTGAGAGAGTAGCGAGTAAAGTTGACTACCTTTCAATTTTTTTCGTAGATTGTCCACAATCTGGTAGTTAGATAGTAATACGATTACACTGAGCGAGTTTACTAACAGATAGTGAATTTCCCAGATACTAGCTTGTAAACTCGCTCAATGTAATCGAGGCTTAAGAGACAATTTTCAAATGAATTTTCATTTCATTCTAACAAACTAAAACCTTTACAGTTGTAGAGTTAACATTGCCTCAGAAGAAAACTGTTTCTAGCACTTTTAAATAATCTACCTAGTATGTATGTGTAAATTCTGTTAAAGTTGCATCCAATAAGGCTCAAAAAATATACATATTCATAAATACACAGAATGCCATCACTCAAAAGCTTAGACAAAATTGATCATAAAAAGACAACGAGGCAAGCTTTGTGAATAGTGAAGAAATATAACTTTTTATTGTGTATTATTAATATGGTTTTAAAATAAACACCATTATAAGCGCAGAATGTGATATTACAGTGAAACCCACTTATAAAGTTCCCACGTAACATGTTTTCATGCTAAGAAGTTTTGTGTTTCGATTCCTTATGTCGGCCATCCTGTACTCGAATGTCGCAAATATGACCCATGAAGTTTCACTCAAACACATACATTGTGTCAAAAAGTGCGTTGGGATAGAATTAGTTGAAAAGACTAGCATTGAAACGGTTGACAGTAATGTAAAATGGCCCAAATAGTAGTTAGTAACATAAGGTTTCGGTTCTCTGAAAAAACTTATAAGAGAGTTTCACTGTATTTGATAAAATTAAGTCATTTTATAAGCAAATAGGACAATAATTGATGTCTCAACAGCACATTGGTTATATCGTAGGCCAACACAAGGGGCTATCGACAATACTGTGACCGAGTCAAGGCGTCTTGTCACGTGGCCCGGCTTCCTTCGGTTTGAGGATGGGGGGCGCGGTGACAGGAAATAATGCTCCACGAACTCCTGGCTGCTGATTATTTGTCGGTGTCCTGCACCAGGTGGATGCTGTCCTCGGAGATCCTGAGGCCGGCCGACATGCGGATGGGCACGGGGTGATGGAGGATGGAGAAGCGGTCGTGCTGGCTCGGCTGTCTCGACCGACCCAGCGCATTCTTCAAGTGGGACTCTCCTGGAAAATGTTTAGTACTTATTTATTTGAAATTAAAAATAGACACTCCTTAACCTGTCAAAGGCCCACAAATTCCAGGAAAAATACGGAAATTTCGTAACAAAACATGATTTTGAATTAAATGTTTTGTTGATTAATTTTGAGCTATCGTATATTTCATTGACTGAAACACGTTCCTAGAACAATAAACTATGCACCAAAACAACATTTGTTATGTATAAAACATAGGTTAATTGTCGTTTTAAGTAAGAACTGGAATCTATGAGGCGGCACGATAGCATTGTCTATTGTTTTTCATCCTGGCAACACCAGAGAGGAGCGGAAATGTGATGGTGGCACTTCCCCCGGCGGGCGTAAGGCCCGCCGGAGGCCGTGAGAGTTTTTGGGAGAGAATCGGGCAAGATGGAGTGCATCGGTGCCTAATCAGAGAGATTCGAAGTTCCCGTAAAGTTCGGGCGGTTATTATAGTGCCGTTACAAGTTTATTTGAGTTCCCGTTATGGTTTCGACCCCGCGAGTCGCGCTCCGGAAATAAATGTTGTGTTCACACAATGGCCGAATTGTATTTTGTCGTGGAATAGGAAATTTCGTTCTGGACAGTAAACGCCCCTGCCTTTAGTCCCAGAAACACCGTGGGCTAGTGTGATTTCCGGCCAATATAATGTTCTACCCGATCTCCGCCAGGAAATCTCCTGGTGTATCAATTCACGATACACGTGCGTGACTTTATCGTTTGCCATCCGCGCCAGCTTACTCCACCGTGGGACGTGGAGTAGCCTTATTTGCTCGCGCCAGAGTATTTGCTCATGCTGCCGAGGACATCGTTTGCCATCCGCGCCAGCTTACTCCACCGTGGGACGTGGAGTAGCCTTATTTGCTCGCGCCAGAGTATTTGCTCATGCTGCAGAGGACATCGTTTGCCATCCGCGCCAGCTTACTCCACCGTGGGACGTGGAGTAGCCTTATTTGCTCGCGCCAGAGTATTTGCTCATGCTGCAGAGGACATCGTTTGCCATCCGCGCCAGCTTACTCCACCGTGGGACGTGGAGTAGCCTTATTTGCTCGCGCCGGAGTATTTGCTCATGCTGCAGAGGCCAGAGGATTCCTGCCGCCATTATAGTCAGCTCGCATCACCGTGGGACGTGGGCAGTTGCACCAACCTTAGTCTCCGGGAGGATCCCTCATCGTCTAAACGACCGCGTTAATAGTCAGATTACTTTAGCTTTAGTTATCGGTTATGGTCTGTGGGGGTAAGTTCTTTCCTATCTGTATTATTATTTGCAATATTTGAAATAAACCTATACGGTTAGTCCAATTATAATTAACCTTATTTTATTTACAAAACCTGGTAATTCCTGCCTATGCCTGACATCTTAGAACTTAATTCCCCGCTCTGGGAGGGGGGATCTCTGCTCTACCGCTGTGCTGGTCGATTTGGCGGGTCTGATGCTGAGGATTCCTCGGGATCAGATCCTGGCGCGTCCGGTACTAACCGGCAAAGCCATTTCGTCCACTCACCTTAATTAAATCCCTTTAATAAATAAGCCAACTTGTGGCAATTCAAAGGACCCTAACATGGCGCCTACAACTGTGTTCTGGGCTCGTATAATTCTTATTTGTCTAGGTTTTGGGTTGGAGTTACTATAGTTTTGTTTTGTAATCGATCAATAATTGTTTTTGTTATTTCGAAGCATCTCACATAAAACATAACCTTTAAATGTCATTCCGGTATACACGTAAATATTGCGAAGTTATCAATCTGTCAACAATACAGCCAACTTGATGATAATTCTGTACACATTATTATTATATATTTGTTTGTGGGTTAAGTTATTCGGACTTACGGGCAACACGAATACTAAGTGTCAATTTGACAGACGGCTATGTCAATCGTAAACAAACATTGCATTTTGACAACAACTGTCAAAATGTAATTACACCTTTAAGTTTTTAAGATTGTCGTGTACAATGAATACTATTAAGCGCTTATAAATACGATTAATTATATAATTGCTCTGCGGATAAGCAATATATTCGTAGCTATCGTTACTAGCTAATTTATTGACATTGTACATTTAATTATTGGAATTTTACAATTATACTTTTCAAAATGTCGACTACAATAGACAACATCAATAGTAGATCGAAAGATGAACTTTCTGCGGAACTTTTATCAAGGAATATAACACCAGACGGTACTTTAGAAGAAATGCGGATTCAAGCCAGAAGGCATAACAAAAATATTAAAATATCTGAAGCTATCGAGCATCATGAGATAAGTGTTAACCCAGATAATGACAGCGAATTTGGCTCAAACTACATTAAATATACAAAAGTTATTTATAATGAATCAAACTCATCTTCATCCACAAGTACTATTAATAATTGGAATATTAAATTTGATGGTAATAGTTGCGTAAGAGACTTTATACTGGAAATAGAAGAGAAATGTAGAATTAGGAACGTTCGTCATGACGATTTAGTGAGATGTTTTCCTGATATTTTAGATGGATTGGCATTATTATGGTTCAGATCAATTTATACACCTGATTTGACTTGGAATGAATTATCTATATTACTTATAAAACAATTCGAAACAAATAATAGACAGATTGAATTAAAATCACAACTTTTCTCTATGAAACAACCAGCTGGTATGTCAGCCTTTGAATTTACGTTAAGAATGCAGAAGCACAATAATATGCTTGATTCTAAATTACCACTCTCTGAACTTTTACAATTATGCATGAGGGCATTACTACCCATTTATATCAACCTTCTGGCATCTAGAGATTTCAACTCATTTTCAGAACTTACCGAAGCTACAAATAAACTGGAGTCTTATTCAACGTCTAATTTGTTAGAAAATAATTCTTCTTCTTTTTCTAATGATAATCCACTTAAGGATAATAAAAAAAATTATTATTTCACTAATTCACGGGGCAGTAATAATAATAATTTCAATTCTAATCGTAACTCGTATCGTGGTACCTACAATAATCGTTCTACGGATTATAATTATAAACAAAATAATAATAATAATTATAATAATAATAATTATAATAATAATAATTATAATAATAATAATAAACAATATAGTGGCAATTCTGCTAATATCAATAATACTCGTTTTTTCTATAATAATCAATCTAAAAAGAATACTTCTAATGATTGTAGAGAAAAGGAGATGTGTCATCCTGAACCAAATTCTACCAAGAACAATATTTATTGTTCTTTTTGTAAATTAAAAGGTCATTTACTATCGGATTGTAGGTAGAGAAAACAAAACAAGTCCAATCCGAAAGTTGCTTCTGTTAAACATGGGGATTCAAAAAACTAGATGTGAGTCGCTCTGCTCACGCGCCTTCCTTTGCGCAGAGGAAGTGCGAGTGGCAGAGTTGGCTCCGTCAGGTTAATCAGTTCTTTCGGACTCGAGTTCTGAGGTGGAGGTACCGCCGCCGAAGGATCCCGATTTTAACAGGCGATTTTCATGTTAAGGATATACTTAAATCAGATAGCATACCAGCTTAGTCGGCTATCATAAAGCATCTTCACAGGCGCTATCTTTAATTTAAACCTCTTCAATACAGCTCATTTCAGTTCAGCCTGATCATCCGGATTGCTTTGACCAGTATTGGACATAAAATACATAAGTAAATAATTAATTTTTAAGTGGTCTTTTGTAGAAAATTAAAATCTTACTCCAGTTGATTACTCGAGTATAATTTCACATTAAAATAATAATTAAGATTTGTTAGGTTATTTATGTACAATTATGAGATGCCTCGAAGTACAAATACATATATGTATATATATATATATAATAAGTTCACTATGGTTTATATTTATCTTTAAGTTTATTTCCTTGTCAACTCAGAATGCATGACGATATGAACCCGCTTATCCTTTTGTATTCTGAGTCCATACAGTTTAAAATACTCTGTATTTGTCCTACTAAGTTTTTGTCAACTTGGAATATACGATAATATGAACCCGCATATCCTCGTGTATTCCAAGTTCAATCTCATATGAACTGTGTTCATATACTTTTATATTGCATAAACGTAATTAAGAACATTAAGAGGTATTCGCCCAAAATTTCAATATGTTCTCAATTTAATAATGTTTTAACTACATTTGCTAAACAATAAAAATAACTTACTATAATTATTCAGAAATTTCATTAATTTGAAGAATTTAATCAATTCCCAAGCTATGAGTGTGATTGATTAGTTCCTGCGAGAACTTCAGTAATTAGTTACGATGCACTAATACCTACTGCACCTTCTGGTACAAAAGTCACATACTTAATTAATTGGCACCATTTTTTTAACGATGGTTGTTGACTATTGATAGCACCATTTATTTACGATGGTCGCTAACCATTCTATTGTCACCATTTTTAACAATGGTTGAATAATAAATAAATTGGCATCATTCATGCGATGATTGTATGACTATCCTTAACACCATTCAGTCACAATGGTTGGTTATATCCTGTATTTCATATACAAATGTTCTAATAAACTTATATTTTGTTTTCTATTATATAACTGTCAGAAAAACTTATCCCACGAGACCAGTTAGAGAGTTAGATAGGTAGGCTCTTCTAAAGAGGAACTCTTTTATCCAGAATGGATTTAAAATCAGTGTTGAAGTGCAGATGGTACACCATCTAAGTGTATAGCCTACTTTGGCTTACTTAAAAGTGTTCTGAACAGTGATGCTTTACGCATATTTAATGTGTGGATGTTTATTGATGTCATATCTTGGTGATAATATCTATTCTAATATTAAGTTCTATTCTGTTATAGATGCTACGTCTACGGTAGTCCCAGACGAGAGTCAGAATACATCACCCAGCGTCTTATATGCTGTGGGTGATTACGGGCCCCGTTCACGTATCTTCTTATTGTCTACAAATTGTCTACAATTAAGGTCTTTAACTCTAAGTACTGATTTAATTATATCTAATTGTCTAACTTCGAATGGATGCGTCGCAGACTCTACCATCATGTCTTCAGCATGATGGGCGCGACTGATTTTGTCACGCACCCATTTGCAAGCATACTGTTGCTGGTAGTTTTGTTTTTTTTTCTGATGTACAACTCATTTTTATGATATTATGTTTATGTATGTTTTTAGGAACCCATCAGACCAAGTTAGGGTATCTCTTAGCTCAGGCTTTTCTTTTGTTCTCCTTGTGTTTGAGGGCAAACACCTTGGGGGCGAGCGGGGTAATGTTATGTATAAAACATAGGTTAATTGTCGTTTTAAGTAAGAACTGGAATCTATGAGGCGGCACGATAGCATTGTCTATTGTTTTTCATCCTGGCAACACCAGAGAGGAGCGGAAATGTGATGGTGGCACTTCCCCCGGCGGGCGTAAGGCCCGCCGGAGGCCGTGAGAGTTTTTGGGAGAGAATCGGGCAAGATGGAGTGCATCGGTGCCTAATCAGAGAGATTCGAAGTTCCCGTAAAGTTCGGGCGGTTATTATAGTGCCGTTACAAGTTTATTTGAGTTCCCGTTATGGTTTCGACCCCGCGAGTCGCGCTCCGGAAATAAATGTTGTGTTCACACAATGGCCGAATTGTATTTTGTCGTGGAATAGGAAATTTCGTTCTGGACAGTAAACGCCCCTGCCTTTAGTCCCAGAAACACCGTGGGCTAGTGTGATTTCCGGCCAATATAATGTTCTACCCGATCTCCGCCAGGAAATCTCCTGGTGTATCAATTCACGATACACGTGCGTGACTTTATCGTTTGCCATCCGCGCCAGCTTACTCCACCGTGGGACGTGGAGTAGCCTTATTTGCTCGCGCCAGAGTATTTGCTCATGCTGCCGAGGACATCGTTTGCCATCCGCGCCAGCTTACTCCACCGTGGGACGTGGAGTAGCCTTATTTGCTCGCGCCAGAGTATTTGCTCATGCTGCAGAGGACATCGTTTGCCATCCGCGCCAGCTTACTCCACCGTGGGACGTGGAGTAGCCTTATTTGCTCGCGCCAGAGTATTTGCTCATGCTGCAGAGGACATCGTTT
This sequence comes from Limnephilus rhombicus, assembly GCA_929108145.2. NCBI lineage: Eukaryota > Metazoa > Arthropoda > Insecta > Trichoptera > Limnephilidae > Limnephilus > Limnephilus rhombicus. The sequence continues at coordinate 6,580,182 of OV815285.1, forward strand.
GCCATCCGCGCCAGCTTACTCCACCGTGGGACGTGGAGTAGCCTTATTTGCTCGCGCCGGAGTATTTGCTCATGCTGCAGAGGCCAGAGGATTCCTGCCGCCATTATAGTCAGCTCGCATCACCGTGGGACGTGGGCAGTTGCACCAACCTTAGTCTCCGGGAGGATCCCTCATCGTCTAAACGACCGCGTTAATAGTCAGATTACTTTAGCTTTAGTTATCGGTTATGGTCTGTGGGGGTAAGTTCTTTCCTATCTGTATTATTATTTGCAATATTTGAAATAAACCTATACGGTTAGTCCAATTATAATTAACCTTATTTTATTTACAAAACCTGGTAATTCCTGCCTATGCCTGACATCTTAGAACTTAATTCCCCGCTCTGGGAGGGGGGATCTCTGCTCTACCGCTGTGCTGGTCGATTTGGCGGGTCTGATGCTGAGGATTCCTCGGGATCAGATCCTGGCGCGTCCGGTACTAACCGGCAAAGCCATTTCGTCCACTCACCTTAATTAAATCCCTTTAATAAATAAGCCAACTTGTGGCAATTCAAAGGACCCTAACACATTACTTGCGTTAATTACGTAAATTATTAGGTTTTATGATGTTTTAGTCGAGGAACACGTGTCAATATTGACAGCTTCAATTTGCGCCAAAAATGACATTTCGATTCCACAGATAAAAATCATTTAAAAATAATCTGGTGTTGTCAGGTGAATTAAACTAGTGGCTATATCATCAATGATGTTGGCGCAAGCGATTCTGACCTTGTTTTCATACAAATTCTGTACATAGAAGGGTCAAAATCGCAGACAAACTTTTTTATTTCGAAATATTTTTTTCGCGCATGCGCAAAAGCTGCGCGCAAATGAGCGTGTCCGGCCGATTACAGGTTAAACAAATATAAAAACATATATAATAAACTTTTTAACCTTTAAAAAGAAAAGACAAACATTCCCGGGTTATGAATAACCTGACAATATTTCAAAATCTCCGACTACAAAAAGCAATTATTTTCTTCAGGGGAGATGGAAAAACAAAAAGATATTTCAAATTCCATAAAAGAACTGTTTTTTTTTTTAATATTGAAATTTTTCAACATTTTAATTAAAACTGTTTGTGGTAAGCTTTTTTTTCTACTTTTTTCACGTTTCAAGTTTGCAATTTTTAAATACTCAAGTATATTTTAAAAACAAAAATCTAAAAGGAAATTTTATCAAGTTTCTAAAATGGTATTTGTGTTTACGACATCTTCAAAATTAAGAAATATATAGGACATTTGAAAAAACCTTAGAAAAATTCCGAAATTAAATGAGAATTTATTATTAATAACTGTACATAACAGATAAACAACCCTCTTTGGCTGGATAAGCAATGTATAAGTTGACGGCTGATCGTAAAATCAGGCAGATCATGATGCACCCAGCTACTTCGTGAAGTGTCTGGCGGCAGATCGTGAAGAGAGTGCCTCAGGCGCATCATGACCGGCCTGATTTTACGATTTGCCTGCGACATATGTATCTTTCTATGAACTATTTTTGTCAGTTTCTAGTAAGTAAGGTTTTTCCCATATACAGTTGTTTATAAAATATTCACGTTTTTTAGTAAGGCTGAAAGGCAATACCGCGAATGAACCATTCGCAGCAAGCAAGAGCGCATACATCCCAGAGAGTTTTGGTCCCTCCTAAACATTTATACAAATGGTTCTTCTGCAGTATTGGACTTACACCGACGATAAAGCGTTTGTTCTGTATTTATCAATTGATCAATAAAAAATATTATTTTGAGAATTGAAACAGAGCAAAGTCAGGTAGTAACTGCCAGTTAACCAGTACACTACATACTTAGTACAAAAAGAGGCAGTGTACCCTTTACCCTATAGCTACCAGGAATGAGGTGTGTTAGGTAGGCGCAATGTTGGTATCACCTTACAGGTGGTTAGAGTGGGAACTAAATGTCACTCCACGTAAGCAGTGCCTACGGAGCTTTATGTGGTGTCTGCATATTGTCTGCAAGTTATGTTACTTGTTGTAAGTTGAATCCCTCGGTCGGCACTTGCATATTTTAATGATTGAACCACAGGCACTGTTAATAGTTTTTCATTATGATTTACTCATAAAACGATGATTTTATTCTTTTAGTGAGCCCAGCAATTGGTCACGATAATCATGCTAAGAAAATAAAATTAGCAAAGCGATAAGGCAGCGGATAGAGTAATTTGCGTAATGTCACGATAGCGATGGGAATGATTCCATCGTCCAAACTCGGCTGTCGGCCGGTGAAGGTACCCAATGTGCGAATTCAAAGTAAGTTTAAATTCTAGTCATACCATTGGTGAAGCAGAATAAACCTGTTGTGGTGTATGTGAGCAAGCGAGATAGTATGCTTGCGAGATGCTATAAAAGGGATTGCATGCATGCTGTGTGCCTCTTTTGCTACGACAGCTCCCAAATGAATAGCTGTACATAATTACATAATATGTAGCTCCAACATAAACACCAGTACATAATTACGTATACTCTTCTCATTTATTGTGAAGTACCTGACACGCCACAATAAAGGCACTGACACGACACAACACAACTGGCAAAGTCTGTACATTACACCTGTCAAGAATTGAGTCAGACTTACGAAACACGGTGAAAAGGTAAAAATATGTGAAATAAGCACACCTGGTAATGATAAAGGCCGCATGGAGTTGGGGTCTCGGGACTTGGGAGAGATGGGCCTCGAGGAAGATCTGATCCGCGGAGGATTGTTGTTCTTCACATTTGTCCTGAAATCTCCTGCAAAAGATATAAAAAGTAATTAAACAAATGCCCTGTTAGTTATTAGTCAAGCGGTCCAAAGCATCGGGTTCCCAATTGGCAGGTTGTCGTGGGTTCAATCCTTTGTCAGCTAAGTTCACATTTTCTGCTAATAAGGATGAGAATCTATAATCTGAAAAGGTTTGTCTTTCTTTCATAAAAAATAAATTGAATTACTCGTTTGAAAGATTTGTAACAATTTTCTCCTACCTGCCCCTATTCTCAGAAGTTCGTGGATAAAGAAAAATAAATAAAATACATCGGACCGCTGGGTTTGTAGCCCCTTGTCATTGCAGCGAGTTGCTGGCAGTTTGTTTCCCAACAAAGTAGTCTTTGGGCATTATCGGTGGTGAGCGGATGGTGACAGCACCACAGAAATTCGGCGGGTATGGTGACTCGTTCTAAGCTATGTAAGCAGTGTCTCCTTTTTAGAGTTCGAGATTTCATTTTTATTTAAATGGTTTACTGTTGTTTTAACAAAAAAAAATCACCGTCTGGCATGCCCATATTTATTAAGCATGTTTGTAACTCAAATTTTCTATAATTGAAGCATTTTGGATCAAGTGGCTTAAGTAAATTCAGTTTTGAAACTATTTAGCTCATGCCTTTCTGCAGGCTAAACGCAACCTGATTGATATATTAAGTAGAGACTTTTTGCTTTCGTATTTTGAATGAATTTGATGTAATTTTAAAAACCTTCACAATAAATCATTGAATTAATTTAAAAAAATAATAATTTTAAAAACCTTGACAAAAAAATCCAAAAGATTTATTTTGAGAATGAGAATTGGTCACTGCTCTATTGCAGCGCATTTGAATAAAATTCGAGTCCTCGATAGTCCACTCTGCCAGTGCGGTGTGGAAGGGGAGACTCTTGACCTTGTCTTTTTTAATTGTAAAAAACATTCTGCTTTCAAAATCATATATCGTTTTCTCATTAAAATCACCCACCATTCTCCCCTCAGTATTCCGTTTTTGCTGTCTCTCAACAATTCTCGCGTATTTTCAGGTTTATTTAAGTTCATAGACTTGAATGATTTCAATATTTGATTTGTCCTATTCTCTTATAGATAATCCTCAAAATTATAACTATCTTCCTTAACTTTTTCGGCACAAAGCACTCTTTTTAGGGTGAATTGCCTAATTCAAAAAAATAAATCATTGCATTGCAATAATGCATTGTAATCTCCAAACATCTCTTCTTCATGAATATTGCGTACTTAATTATTGCTTTTTAACTCTAAATTAACAAATTTACAGGTTATTTTTAATCTTTTAGATAAATATGTTACTAATTATAATACATTTTATACTCTATATCCTACATCTTGACTTATCATGATGAGATAAAGATTTAGTGAAAGTTAATAATCATTCTTAAATCTCAGAATTCAGGACATTACTCATAATAAAAAATGCTTTGAAGATAAAAATTATTGCTTGCTAATAAAATAATTTCTTTAATAGCTCTCCTCATTAGTGAGCAAATGCTTGTAAAAGTTTTTCGAAATGATTTAATCGAAAAATTTTGCCAAAAATCGCAAAAAATTAAAAAATGCAACTCTACTACTTTATCATCAATACATTATCTAATAATTTCCTTTTTTAAATTTCTCGTTTACATTCGATAAAAATACTCTAGTCTGCTCACTGAAGTGGCAGTGTAATGTTTTTATTGTAGAGGGGTTTTTTTAAGTATTTTGGGGATCCAGACCAAAAAAAAAGTCTGCAAAATTCAAGAGCGGCACTTGCAATTACGGTGTCAGCAGGGTACTATTAATAATAATAATAACGTAGTATTTATATAGTGCAGTTTTGTGATATTTCACTTCAAGTGCGCTTAGTTATAATAAACTTAAAATTAATCCTATAGTGTTCCTTACGAGTCCTTACAAAATACAAAATTGATTAAATAATGTGAAACAGAGAATGTACAGTATATACAAAGCAATTCTTAAAGAACAATATTAACAACAAGAATTCTTAAAACTAAATTATAATAAAGAATAGGAGGCAGTTTACGTTTAGAAATAATAGTAACAGAGTGCACAGAGTAACAGTGTGAAACAAAGAATATACAGTATATACAAAGCAATTCCTAAAGAACAATATTAACAAAAAGAATCATTAAAACTAAATTATAATAAAGAATAAGAGGCAGTTTACGTTTAGAAATAATAATAACAGAGTGCACATAAAACTATAGTAAGGAGGTAATCGAAACCAAACAATTACCAGAAACTTGAGGAACATGGCTTATTATAGTAGATTTAAAACAAGTTAAAATTCATGAAAGGTATGATTTTTTAAATAAGTTTGTTTTTAGCTCTTTTGAATTCAGTATCTGCGTATGCCCTACTTCTGAGAGGCTAACATAACTCTGGCTTCATTCTGATTTTTTTTTATGTAGCACCTCCCAAGAGCGCCCCTGTCTGTAGAGTGTAAAGATAGAGGAACTATATCACCACCCATTTGGACAGTATTGTGAGGCAGGTTAAGACAGGGGCTGTAGAAAGTAATTTATTAATGCAGATCTTGAAGAGATTCGGATTATACGAAGGAGGAAAAAAGATGCCGACAGCTCGTTCCACATGAGCCGAATTACACAAAAATGAGTAGGAGCAACTACCTGTTCTCATGAAGCCAACATAAACTGTGAACGAGTGTTCCGATGTCGAGTTTCGCGTATGTGCACCTGTGCACAGGAGATCAATGCTGCTAGCTCCTTGGAGTAGGCTACATTGAAATACCTGTAGAACAGACTCAACATGTCTACATTGCATTTGGACATTAGATATGGCAATCGGTCTGTTAATATTGAATTGTCAATCAGACAGACTGCTCTCCTTTGCACAGAATTAAGAAGGTTTATCAGGTGTTTTGGAGCTCCAGCGCAGATGTAATTCCCAATTTCAATTGTTGGACGTACTTGAGATGTACAAGGTTAGCAGCTGGTCACTATTGAAGAATCTGCTAGCCCCATACAAGATGTTAGAGTTGTTCCGGGTGTAGGTTACTCTGAAGATAGCCAACCTCTGATAGGAGAAGAAAAATGAGATGTCGAAATTGAACTCACCATGTAAATAAGAATCCTCACTAGTGTTGTGAAGTTTAGCCGTTACTCTCAGGGGTGATTTACGGAGGATTGATGTAGATCCCATGAAATCCTGAAAATATATACGAATTAAATTAAATTAAATAAAAAAGTGGTTTTTATTGGAGAAAATTGTAATTTAAATGATGATAAATAATTTAATGTATTGGAATAACTTTTGAAGGTTTACCCATCAATGTAACATAATTGAAGAAGAAGATAATACTAATAAATCTAAATGAAACATGAAACAGAACAAGACACAGAAAATATTATACTGGTATACATATATGCAATTAGAGTGAGATATGAGATTGACAAAATATTATACTGGTATACATATATGCAATTTTAAGAGTGAGATATGAGATTGACAAAATATTATACTGGTATACATATATGCAATTTTAAGAGTGAGATATGAGATTGACAAAAAGGCCGAGTGGTTAGAGGCATTGTCCTGATAAGACAGAGATCCTAGGTTCGATTCCCAGTTGCAACTGCAACCTTTTTATTATTTGTGTTTTGTTCTGTTTCATATTTCATTTAGATTGATTAATATTATTTTCTTCTTCAATTATAATAAATAATTATATTTAAACAACTATTTTAACACATTGACGGACACGGTCAAAGGACACATGTTTTGTAAGTCGATGAAAATCAGTAATAAAAAAGTACTGTCTTTGGATTTGTACACAAGACAAAATATACAAAGTATTCGCATTGTGACACAAATAGACAGGCTACATATGTACTACTGCAATACAAAATTTGACTTCCCAGTCCGTTGTGTCATCGCGTTCCTGATAAAAGACATACATGTTCATTGCGACATATCACATCACCTCTAAAACGAAGTCAATAGACGTTGTGTCCGTCAATGAGTTAATAATAAATATTGGTAAATTTTTGGGATTAGTGTCCATGGTTATTACGAATAATTTTTAGAAAAAAACTTTAGATTCGCCTTAATCACTATAAAACGAAACTTTTTGCATCACGGCCGGCGGAAAATAATGCATTTTAATTTTCAATTGCGTAAAATAAAATTTCACTTCGCGAACCGATACTGTGACAACCCGGCGGCCATTGCGTCACTGTTATGTTGGTATCCCTGATACAAACAAGAGCTAGATACGATTGTAGCCGACTTCGTGACATGAAAAGACGTGCAATTTGCATTTAGTCCACCTGAATAACACGTATAACACAGATAACACAGAATTTTGAGGTTAAACTATGAAAGCTGCATGTCATCATAATTTTTAAAAACATCCCAGGTTTTGAATGGTTTGTCTGGCAAAGCAGGGTTTGTGTAGCGGGCTTGCGTATATTATCTTTATTTTAAAAAACATCCCAGGATTTGAATGTTTTGTCTCCATTCCAGTGCCTGATTAGAGGATCGTTTAGATTACATTATTAATTCTGTTTTTCATAATTACGCGCCTTATCATGTATCCCACGAAGTCGGCTATAGTCATATCAAGCTCTTGTTTGTATCAGGGATACCAACATAACAAACAGTGACGTAATGGCCACCGGGTTGTCGCAGATCGGTTCGCGTGGTGAAATTATATTTTAAAAATTAAAATGCATTATTTTCCGCCGGCCGTGACGTAAAAAGTTTCCTTTTATAGTGATTAAGGCGAATCTAAAGTTTTATTCTAAAAATTATTCGTAATAACCATGGACACTAATCCCGAAAAATTACCTAAATATTATATAAAATTGTACTTGATTATTGAATTGAACACCAAGCAAGACAGACAACTATGAAATTAAAGAAATAAGAATGTAGGTCATAGACAATCAAATTGATAGACGAGCCCATCAGGGAAAAGGGAACAAACCAAGGTACGCTCCGCGGGGAGGGGACATGATCGTCCACATTTCTGTAGTTTATCAATAAATGAATCTGCAGTATAAAGGCAATTCGTATCTTAAGATCACGATTTAGTCCATGAAAATAAAATCTGCTTACGAATTACTAGCCCTTTATACAATGGCATATAAAATGCTGGCTGCTTACAAAAACTTTACTACAATTTCCAAATTGAGTGAACAAAAGTTAAGACTTGTTTCCAAAATTGAATATTTTGTTACACCAGTATTTAGACACTTTTACAAACGTGTTGTAATTTACTTAACGCATTGATTTTTAGCATTGCTACGCAACCCGACTTGAAGCCGGTACAGTTTTTTAACCAGGTTTACGAACATTCATATCCTGCACATAAAAATCCTACAATGGAGTGCGCTGCAAACCGTTGCCTTACTTTAACTAACTTTACTTTGCTGCTGTTTTGATTATTTCAATGAGCGCTCTTTTCTGGAGCGAACCCTTCTGGTGCCAAAAATATGGTCACATGGTTTGACTCCAGCTCGTCAAAATGGTACCCAGATTTTATGTTAGGGCAAGTCTATCAATTTGTATGTCTGTGATGTAGGTAAATAATATCAACAGTCCCGAAGAATAACGTTGGATCTGTTAAAAATTGAAAATCGCTTTGTTGATTTATAATATGTGTGTATTTTTGGAATTTTGAATGATTTCAAATGAAATGCTAAATATCAAATCAACACTAAAAATCTTGAACTCGAAAACAGTAAAAATGCAGAAATAAAACTTTAAATGCTTTACTGCAAAACTACAAAATCGCACATCCGACATTGTTCTTTGCGACTGTTGATACATAAATACATGAATGTGTTCCCTAAATACAGATAATGAACCAACATGTTCCGCGTGGAGATTGAAATATACCAAGTTTAAATATAAATTACAGTCATGATGTTGTTTTTATATTTTCAGGTACCCCAAAGACTTTAAACCATGTTTTAGACATATTATTTTAGCTTGGTCAAAGTGATTGTTATACACATCCATCCGTTTGGGCATCTTAGTGTATTACATAATATGTATAAATAAAAGTATGTTATTTTCATTTAATTTAAAATGATGCCACAAACTAATTTTGTAATTATTGAAAAAATTAAATATATTGTATGGTTATATGTATGTATGTATATGTAGTGTTATTTTTTACTTTCCAATTCCAAGTACAGTGATCCATGCTATCATTATCGCTATAATCAACGAGATTACATATGTAAATGCACATGCATTGAATTAAAAAATTATATTTATTTAAAGCAAATAATCTACTTAATTAAAGTGAACCGATAATAATTATAAATACACTTTTAATCTAGATTATCAATCATGTCGATCAAATAATAAGATTCAACTTTTGCTACCTCATAATATTTCGACTTTGCAATCACTTTAACCTTCCCACTACCAAGTTCGAAAAACTTACTACTGATCCCAAGATGATATATGAGGTCTTTATGATATATGTAGTTGTTAATAAAAATTTATCCAAAGAAGCAAAGCTAGCTGTATATAATGGAGAGCTGGTGCCAACCCTGATGTATGGCAGTGAGGCAGAGGAAGAGGAAGATGCTGTATAAATGAATTCTTCACATTTTAAACTCAGTCATTCTTGGTTTTGCAATGCATACACGTCAAGGATCTCATTTAAACAGCATTCAATCTACTTTTATTCTTCCTCTGCCAGTTCCATACCTCACTGCAATACATCAAGATTGATGTCAGCACTCCATTGTGGAGTGCTAACTTCGGTTCTTTGTACATTTATTTATTAGCGGCAACTGCAATTAGTCCGCCATTATAACATTTTTTTGCATTTACCCTTCTTTGAATATCTCAAACTGACACATGACTCATTTTTTACTATTACTTAAAACTATATCACTAGGGACCATCATGTGACCCAACTTCTGTCCAGTCATGGGGAGTTCAGAGGGAGACTTCATAGTCTCTCTCTATCACCCCATTCTAACTGCGCTTGCGGTAATGCTGATCAAACAGCCGAGCACATTCTGTGGCACTGCGAGATTTGTGGCACGGATGCCCGAGAGGAAATGCTCGATGGCTTGCAAATTACTACGAGACCAGCTTGGAACGCGGATCTCGTTTCGAATAGGGTGAACTTTGAGTGCTTGAGGAAATTTACGAAATTCTGGGTTGAGAAATGGCCTGATCTTAGAGTCGCTGACTAGCTGTAAAATCTTGTAGGTGCCAGGTGTATCTGCTCCTGTATCCACGGACATCCTTATTACTTTACTACATCTACTGCTAGAATTTAGCCTTAATTTTAATTCTTTTATGTAAAATTTTAAATCTTTTATGTACCTGTTTATTATTTTTCATCATTTTTGTGTTATATTCTTTGTTTTCCAGTTTCCTATTCCAAGGAACACTGTTGTGATCCAACTAACATACTCGACTTTGTTTTTTTGCGTTTGTTTTGGTTTCTTTGTTCTCTTTTTCTTTTTAGTCTCACAACCTCTACTTTGCTTCACTCAGAAGACTGAACTGAACTGCAACTATCTATTTTGTTATGTTTCTTTTTCCCCTTCTGGGGGACAGCTTTCCCCTTCTAGACCTCGTCCCTGCATCAACAGGAGTCGGTCGATGATGGCACGGTGCTCTCTAAAATCATTTGCGCCACCCCCAGCAACATGTGCCGGCTTGAGGTTTGGGGGGCGACCTCGGCTCTCCTTCGCCTTGCCTCCGGCTACTCAACGCTAAATTTCTTAGGGTCGTTGGACATTTCCCCCCAATCTCCCATTTACTTTTCTTTGTGGCATCACCGAGGAACCGGGTAAGGGGCGCGGAAGCTGAGTGTTATTCACGGCTAGACGAAACGTCATGCGCATTCTTGTTGGGACTGCCAATCCATTGGAGAGGACTCCCAACCGTTTGCCGTGCCCTTATTATTTATGTACTGTGTCTTCCTCCCAAACAGGTGCTTGTAGGATACGCTGGATACAATCACCCAGAGCTTGCCACCTCGTGGACTTTCACCAACCTGTCCCATTGTCTTGTCTATATTTTGTCATACTAACACATATTGTATCTTGTATTTCCTGCTAAGCACTTGTATACTGCTTTCTAACAACGTATGCAGGGACATTGGAGGTGTAAATTCGTTCTAAACTAAATGTAGCTTCGTTCTTTCAAAAAAATTAAGAGTCCTTGCGAGAGCCTTGAAGGAGTAACCACCAGGTTACTCTTATACCAGGGCGGGTAAGTGGTGGATAACCTCCAATATTACTTAAAACTACTCCAGGGTGGCCACAAAAAACGGATTTCAAAATTCCCTGATAATTCCAGGTTTTCCAGGGCAGTTTCTACATTTTTCCCTGATATATTTAATTTGATATAAGGGGATATCGTTTGTTAGATAAATAATAAAGGGAATTCCGTCATCTATAGCATTTATTATTTCTTTGCATCACAATAATCTATTAAAAACATAATACACTTGTTACAAATTTATGATATTTTCGCCTGAAGACTTTTTTCAAGCTTTTGAAACGATAGATAGAGATATAATCATTAAAAAATTATCTAAAAATGGAATAAAAGGAAAGGCATTGAAGCGGTTCAAGGATTATTTAACGAATAGATATCAAACCACAAAAGTGGGTCAGACAATCTCCGAACCAATGAAGATTACATCGGGAGTACCACAAGGGTCTGTTCTCGGACCTATTTTTTAATAATGTACATTAATGATATGGTAAAAGTATGGCAGACGACGCATTGATATATATAGCAGGAGAATATTATGAACTCATAATGAATCATTTAAATGAAGACCTACATAATATATCAATATGGCTGAAGAAAAAACTAAAATTGAATGTAAAGAAAACTAACATTGGAAAACGAGTAACGCAAACAAAAAAGACATATTGATAGACGGTGAAGTTTTGAAAGAAGTATTTGAAATTAAATATTTGGGAGTAATAATTGACTCCAAATTGACTTTCGCTTAAAATACAAAACCAATTATTAAAAAAATTGCCAAAAAAATTTCGCTGTTGGGAAGATAAGAAGATTCCTTGACAAAGTCTCCAGTAAAAATGTGTACAACACATTCATTGTAACACACATAAATTACTGTAGCAGCATTCTATTCTTAGCCAACGACGGATTAATGAAAGTAATGTTTTACAAAACAGATCTATGAGAATTATATTGAAGAAAAATAGGTACACTTCAGTCAAGAAAATGTTGAAGGAGTTAAATATCTTGTCATTTAAACAAATTATTTACTTCAATACTATATTGATAATCTACAAAATAATCAATGGCCATACGTCTATTGAATTCCTAAGAAAAATTGATAAAACCACAAAGCAACAACACGAGACGAGGAAAAGAAATGAACTAAGACTCCCCTTCAGGAAAAAAAACACAGAGTCAAAAGCCATTGATGTACGGAGCATTGAAGATATTTGGAGAATTACCAGAAGAAATAAAATTTGAAGAGAGCATAAAGGCATTTAAAATTAAATTGCGAAGATATGTGATTGATTTGGTATAGATGTGTTATTTTAAGTGTATGTATATATAAGGATTGTATTAGGACATAGATAACTATGTACCTATTTAAAATACCGCAATAAAACAACTTTGGGGTTTCACAAATCGCAAAATAAAGAATTTAGTTTTATTTTTGGAATTCCCTGATATTATAATTTTTTTCTGAAATTCCATGACATTTCCCTGATAATTCCAGGTTCGGTAAAATTCCCTGATAATTCCAGGTTTTCCAGGTCTTGTGGCCACCCTGTACTCCCAAACTACTACCTGACACATGACTCATTTTTTACTATTACCTAAAACTACTCGCAAACTACCACCTGACACGTGACTCATTTTTTACTATTACCTAAAACTACTCCCAAATTACTACCTGACACATGATTCATTTTTTACTTTTACCTAAAACTACTCCCAAACTACCACCTGACACTTGACTCATTTTTTACTATTACGTAAAACTACTCCCAAATTACTACCTGACACATGATTCATTTTTTACTATTACCTAAAACTACTCCCAAACTACTACCTGACACATGACTTAATTTTTTAACTACAGTATTTTACTACATGACAAATAAAAATTAATACAACGGTCTCAAACAACAATACAGGAAGTGCGATTTTGTAGTTTTGCAGTAGAGCTGTTTAAAGTTTTGTTTCTACATTTTTACTGTTTTTGAGATCAAGAAAGATAGTATTGTTTTGATATTTAGCATTTCATTAAAAATTGCGAAAATACAGACTTTTGAATCAATAAAATAAGCCAACAGAACAAATTTCAATTTTTAGCAGATCCGACATTGTTCTTTGGGACCGTCAAATAGTAAGCATTATGTAACACACTACAATAAACACAAACACAATAGTTAGTAGAGAGAGTTAGTAACCTTTCCCTGGTCGGGGTTGTTAATGGACAAAGCACTGAAGGAAATGGAGTGCGGCGAACTGCTGGAAAAGTCAAAAGCACTCGACGCCCTTTGCGAGAGAGAATCTACACCCAAACCAACCAACCAATGTATTATTTACATGTTTCATTTATACTATTGAGTACAGTAGCAGTGGAGAATCTGGAGACTGATACATCATATGTAATTATGGTACAGAGTTCTATTGCTTCCTTTCCATAATTATTATAACTGACAGCAATCTCCACAAACCTCAATTATTACTTTTCCTAATTTAATATCACACATCCTGTAGAAAAGTGTCAAAAGTCAAAAAAGATAATTATACAGAGAGCGAAAATAAATTAATGAATATTGAACGAGAGGTCCCATCGAAAAGAGATACTAGTCATATCTTATGGAGATGGAGTGATCTAACTTAAAAAACGGTTTGCGTGTGGCACAGATAATTACAATTACTTTACTTTTCAGAGATAAAATAGAAAATTTTGATTTACGACACTTTTCTATTGGATGTGCGGTATCTCTAATGATTTGACATCTAAAGTTCTCAGTTTCAGTAACCTTTTAAATGCTGGCCTTTTCAACGCAATCTATCCCAACATGTTACATGTTTTGACATTATGTATGTGTTTTAAGTCGGGTCCATTGGGCGGGAAAACGCCAGACTTTTGCTTTGATAGTCAAGGTCAAAACATTGAAGGTCATAAATGTTTGACAATTTTTGTAGTGTTTGAGCTTCCCGTGTTCTGCAGAAAACAAAACAAAAACAAAACTTAAACATCCCATCTCGGGTGAAGCGGGAAGGCAGGCGGGGGGGAGAATTCATTTTTTGACAGAAGATACGCGATGCGGTCGTGTGTGGGGAAAACGGAATGGCCTTTTATGGTTATGTGCCATGAGCGAGCATAATCACGAGTTTAAAATATTATTAAACCTAAATATAATATAATAATCAAAATATTTGATAATAAAATTATAATATAATATCAAATATTTATAATTATTCTGTTTTTGACGTAAATGTTTACGCACTCTAAATTCTAGTAACTTTAGGTCGTGCAATACAATGACGTTATTATATAATGTTATTGGTGCAAAACCTAATCGATATTTGTCGGAAATATTTCCTGATAAATAAATGTCCGTGTTTTCTTCCTGGTGTAGCATCTTTTCCACATCGAACGCATATTAACATTTACGTAAACGATAAACGTCAAACGTCAAGTTTTTTGGTTATCAACTGCGCGGACAAAGTGCGCGGACCTAAAATTATTATTTATGATTTTAAATAAACACACTGTCGTAATGGATGATTATTTCTTTTGTGAACTCACTTGTAAATAAAGTCTATTAATTTATAAATCGGTTTCAGAGACACGAAAGAAATTGACCAATTTAAATTTATTCTATTTTTGATGCTACGTAATTATTCACGCACTCTAAATTCAATAGTAATCGATATTAGTTGGAAATATTTCCTAATAAATAAATATCTATTAAAATATCTGTGCATCTCAAATTCAATAGTAACTTAGGACATGCAATAAACGCCAAACGTCAAGTATTGCGTACGCGTGGACGTCCGTATTCCAGACCAGTTGTCAAATTGTGTGAACTGCGCGAACTTCACCCTAATTAATTCTTTGAAAGTCCTCCAAGCGCCGAAATGACCTTCAAACGCCGAACACTGGAAACTCAAACACTACAAAAATTTATGACCTTGAATGTGTGTTATGGGACTGTCAAAGCAAACGTCTGGCCATAGTCTGGAGTTTGCCCGCGCAATGGACCCGTCTTTACTGAAACTTCATTGATCACTTATATATAAGCGACATCCGCGTAAAGCGATAAAAGGGTCAATTGACGATAACATTGTCTAATAAAATACATTTGTTTGTATTGTAAAATATTGAATACATTTGTCTAATAAAATGTGTGTGTTTGTATTTTTTTTCATTTTCAGTAATTTAAATTAGAAAAAATGTAAGTCATTCTCAAAACTTTTTTATGTTTGCATTAAAAAGTTTTATGATTATTTCTAATAATAAAATTAAGCATTTTTCATCACCTTTCAAAAACAGTTTTTAGTTTTCAGTTATGTTCAAAAATATTCTATTTATTTGGATTTTATTGCAAACTGATAATATTTTGACCTTCTGATAAAATATGTCCGAGGCCTAAGAGGTAATTTTTTTTTTAACGAAGCAACTCTAGATGCGACTCCACCTGTACAAATACAAGTAATTATTGTTATAATAGATATTATCAAAGGAAAACAATACAACAGTAAACAGCCACAAATTAAAAACTAAATTATGGTCGATCAATAAGGATTGATAGGATAACTTCTCATCATTCCCTAGCATGACTGCAGATCGCCAACGAATAAGTAACAATTCACAATGACTAAGTGTTCTTAATATATTTAACGTCAACTGTTGTTTGCACGTTAGCGATCTGCAGTTGTTCTAGGGAATGATGAGAAGTTACCGAAAGTTAGGCATGGACTTTTTTCACAATGTTTTCAATGACATTGTTTTTTGTACGATTCAAAGTTTGCGCTAATAAATTTGCCGAGGGTGAACAGTTCATTTTTTAGCATTCAAGGTCCGGAATAAACTTAAACATTTTTTATCAATCAGAGGGTTAAGCAATAGTAATAATAGATTATTTGTAGATTGAGGGGTTATAATGTAGATGGGTTAAAAAAATTATAAAAGAAAAGTAAACCAAATGTGTAAGTGGCGCTACATATTTGGTTAACAGTATTGCTTTTCTGAGATGATATTCAAAAATTAATGTTACATAGTACCAAATTAAAATATGTATACACAATTCTTACTCTAGTAATTAGATACAATCTTTATTAATGTCTCTCATCAACTATTAATTATTGCAGCCCATAATATATATTATATTCCATAAGGCAATTTATCAAAAGGAAAGAAGCATAAAATTGCAACATTTTAATTATGTTATCAAGAACCAATATAAATAATCAAGATAATATATCACAATAAAAAATCCCCGATACACATTACCAGTTATAATTAAAGTTTTATTAAGACATGCAATCAAGAATATTAACATTACAGATATCCCCCATCATCTGTTTTACTATTTACCCCTATCAAATCAATTCATGTTTTACGTTTTTGCGAATATAGTTGACTCGCGGTAATCCGGCCGCTATAATCCGACATGCCTATAACAATGTGTACATACAAAGCATATTTATTACGGCAAATCTTCGTCAGTGCATGCTTAAACATGTTGTGACTTGTTCGCGGCATCGTGACTTTTGCACAATGCCTGTTGTCTCAGTTTGATTGTGAATGTGATCGTGAGCATTTATATATTGCTGTCGTGCACAATACAAATGAAGCTGAGCTTTTTTGATTTGTAATACCTAGCAAAACGTTTGCAGTATACGAAGGGGGACCCAAAAGTAACCGGAATTTCGTCATAACTTCTTTATTTCTCTTTATGCCTCAATTTGGGAGGCGGGAATGGGTACCGCCGCCCCGGGAACCTTTATTGGATAACCAACACCTCTGCCATAGGTCACCCCAAGTGGTTCGCTATGTTTGGTGATTTAGCAGGGGTGCCCGGTTTCATGGGGTGAGGTTTGTCTAGGTCTTGGAGGCGGATGACCAGGACACACTGAACCCCAGATTCCTACCCACCTCTTAAACCCTTTTTCCTTCCCAGAACTCTCCTCTCCTTCCTTTCCTTAAAAAAAACCCTCCACACAGCATCCCTAAAGATGGCATAGGCCCTGAGGGAAATTATTTTCCTCAGGGCCTCCTGTGTGGAGCTCATGTAAAAAAAAAAAAAATTATCAATATTTTTACATCAAATTTTGATCACCTTCAAAGTATTCTGCATTGACCACAACGCACTTCTCCAAACGCTTCTTTCTTTGTTTAATAAAACAGTTTTTAAATTCACTTATCGGGATGTCCTTCAGGCCTTCCAGCGATTTTTTGTTTTACCTCCTCCACAGTGGCAAAACGCTTTCCTTTCATGTCCCTTTTCAGTGTGGGGAACTGAAAGAAGTCACAGGGGGCTAGATCACCTTGGAAAAAAATTCAGTGTCCTCTTCGAGCTGATTTTGAAGCTCAAAACATGCCTGAAGTCGACGCTCCCTTTACTCGTCTGTGAGAAGGCGAGGGACAAATTTGGCTGCACCCTTCTCACGGGCAAATCTTCGGTTAAAATCCTCTGAATTGAACTCCATGACTTTCCAGACATCTCACAATGTTGATCAATGGTTCGGCGACGGTCTTCACGAACGAGGGTATTGATTGTGTGGACTTTTTCATCAGTTTTTGACGTTGAGGGGCGTCCTGAACGGGGTTAGTCTTCAATTAACATTTCTCCATTTTTAAACGTGAAAAGCACTTGTAGACTCTGGTTTTACATAGGGCAGCATCCCCATAAGGAGTCAGCATTACAATAGTTTGCCGATTTCCCCAACAGGAAACAAATTTCACAGCCGTGCGTTGCTCTCGAGAATCATTTTCGCCGAAATGGAAAAAGTTGTTTTACTAAAAAAATTCTCACAGGCGAACCGATGCACTCACAGCGACATAACTTCGTTCACTGACTCAGTAGGAGTGACCCTAAAGGATACCTGGTCGAAAAATGTATTCCCCCATTCTTCCTCTCCACCGCACCTCAACTGCCGTTACTTTTGGGTCTCCCCTCGTAGATTATAGTGATTACATTGATCTAAAGTCCGAAAAATTCGATCATCCGACACCGCCTTGCAAAACGTTTGTCGGATTACTGCGGATCAACTGTACATAATAATCAATAATTTCTTGAACCAAATACTTTAAAAAAGTGGTGGATATCTATCTTTTATTTTACCCTGTATCCTTCAATAACTAATCTGTACCATTAAATAATATAATACTTAATAAATATATAATGTACAAAGTTAGTATTTTATACACTCATATGAATGATATTTTTTTTTGCATTACTTCATAACAAGGCACCTTTCACAAAAATGCTAATATACAAATTATCAAATTGCAATTACTTAATATGCAATAATAATTACTTAATATGCATACCATAAATAAGACACTACAATGAAACACATAACAGATACCCACCATGTAATATACTTATTAATTGTAATTTTTTTTAACCAAATTATCTAATGAACTGTTTGTTTCTGTTAATAAATAATATAAAAATAAAAATTAATAAAAATACTATTCGAAATTTTATGAAAATTAGGCCTTGTTCACCAACAAAATATTATCTTTGCCATTATCTTATAAACACGTGTAATAATCACACGCTAAGATAACAATAATTTCATTATTAGCTATGCAAACAAAATAAAAGATGATTTACCTTGGGGCCAGAAAGATATTGGAGGGGGGGATCGTATCATGTGGTCATGAACTTCTTTCAGTGTCAACGGATCTTCTGCCAAAAGGTCTATTGATGCATTACAAAACTCCTGAAAAAATAACAAAAATAAAACAATGGGAATAAATTAAATGAAAACACCAAATCACATAATGCAGTTCACTATAAAGGTCTCTGCCCACTACACCGTTCCATACCATGACCGTACTATGAACGTATCAGCCACGAAATAAACACACTACGCCCTACTATGCCCACTAGAACGTGTTAACACCGTATTATACCCGTACGTAACGGGTATAGTGACCGTATGATACCCGTATACACCGCGGTTAGTGTCCGTACCATCCCCGTTCAATAGGTGTACGGAGCCTGTTCCCGTTATATCATTTCGCCTTGTGAGAAGCATAGTGTCATATCATTAAAATACCTGGATATAAACACGAAAAATGAACACAAATCATGAACTGACGGATGGCAACGCGGTATCATACGCGTATGATCCCCGTTCTAACACCGTCGCGTGCCATGCATAGAGCGGACCGGCACCTGCAAAATATTGTCATCGAGAATTCGCCGTCAGTCCGGTCATGGAACGTGACGGTGTTGGTCGGTGACGGAACGGGCTAGTGGGCAGCGTTTCATACTGATCGATGCAAAGAATATTTTTTTGCATGCGCCGCTACGGTTACGGTCATGGTATGGAACGGTGTAGTGGGCAGAGAACTTAAAGAAAAATCTAATATTACAAGGTAATTACTACAACTAGATAACTCCGAAATCGGAGTTTTCAAGCAATATAAAAAACATATTTTTATTTCGTCGCCCCATGTATGTATTTGAAACTAGGGTTTAAAGGTTAAACCAAACTATAGGTTGGTTAGAACCAAAAGAATACAAATTAACAAAAAAATTCAAATCAGGGAATAATTGAAACTACACTAGTGCTTTCAATGCTGAGATTTTTATCAGAATTGAGATTACAGCAGGCGGCTTACAATTTAAAATAAGTTCATAAAATTATTATTTATTTTGAGTGTTCACACATAATTACACAAAGTAACCACACTTTTATTAAGTCAGAAATGATTTCTATATTTTAGAGAACAAGTCCAGGTGTTTATGAGCAATTATAGTTACTGCGGTAGTTGGCAACTATTTCAAAATCCATACAAATTTAAAAAAAAAATTGTGTGTGCACCTCCATATACCATAATTTGATGAAGTGTCGCAACTGTTACCGCCAGTTGCTAAAGTTGCTTTTGTACCAGGTATATACACAGGAGGCCCTAAGGAAAATAATTTCCATCTGGGCCTAAGTCATCTTAGGGGATGCTGTGTTAAGGGTTTTATTGAACAAAGGAAGGAGAGAAAGTTCTGGAAAGGAAAAAGGTATGAGGGGTGGATAAAATAAATAAAATAAAATTAGCCTTTTTTGCTGTTAAACTTATAAAACATTTTTCTAATCTAATTAATAATTTTAGGAATCTAGGACTCAAGAGGGTCCAAGAGTGATGGACATCTGAATCCATCCCTAAAAATGTGGTGCAAGTCGATGGATAGGGAGATTCCGGCTGGAGTTCGACTCCCTCAACCAGTTGCTCTCAATCCGGCCCGCCACGCACAGGTGGGCAGACACATTGGCCACCAAGATCCGGACCCATGAACCCGGGCACCCCTGCTAAGTCACCAAACGTAGCAAACCACTTGGGGCGACCCATGGCAGAGGTGTTGGTTGTCCCATAAATGGCTTCCGGGGCGGCGGTAACTATACCCGCCTCCCAAAACAGTAAATTAAAAACAGAAAGTTTACTAACCTGAGCCATTAACACAGTATCGTCCGATTCACACTCATCTAGCGAACTCTCTATTAAACTTTCCCGGCTAGCCATCACTTGCTGCAAATGAAATAAGGAAAAACACTTTTAATTCAGTATTCCGGCAAACAAATTGATGTAGATGCCCCGGTGGAAGCGAGCAGTGCCCAGAAGCAGGCCAAGTAAGATGGTTGGATCAGGACAAAAAGGACTGAGAACTGGAGACGACCACAGCCGGTGGAGAGCATCTGCGTAGGAAGCCAAATCCCACCCTGGGAAGTAGCATGATGAATTTCAGCTCTATAAACATACTTCAGAGAATATCAAAAAGACATCAGGATTGAAAAGATGATCAAATTTAATGAGAAATTAACTACATACACAGTACTATTATTATCAATTATCGTGACTAATTTTCGTCTTGTTGCGCTTTCTTCTTATTTAGCCAACGTTTCGGACAGCACCACAGCGGTGGCGGTCCTTGAGCTTTCAGTGAGCTAGAGTGCTAAGATGGAAAAATACGACATTATTGATGTTGTTGTAGCTGAAATGATTTTTTTTTTCAAATTTTCATATTTTGTGTGAAGATCTTCATTCAAAAATTCATTTTCAATGCCAAAACATAGCAACCCAACTGTAGAGAAGTTCGCGTAAGGGACATGGCCGCTCACAACTCAACTGCTGTGACGCCCGCGTACAACGGGTTAAAAACTTCACAGCATCGCCATATCTCTTCAAAGTACAGATCTGGTTGCCAGTGATTTAAGCATTATCTTAAGAATAGTGAGCATTATTAGAGTGTATGTAATTACCTGAAGGAAAGGGTTATCCTGCCTCGAGAGCCTTAAGGCCTCCATGTCCTGCGCTATGTTCCTGGTGCGACCGGGAGTCAAGGTCAGAGCAGATCCAGTAGACGCGCCACTGCACACACTTAAAAGTCCCGCTGGACGAGATACTGAAACAGTCATTTTAGTTCCATGAATCCAATAAGTTGATAACTTATCAAAAATATGGTTACGGCAATCAGAAAATTTTACAAAAACTGAAAGGAATTTGGGGTAAATAAACAGAAAATAGGGACACGCATAATATGCACATTTTATTTTGAAAACACTTAGTATTAATTAGATAATAATGAGAAGTAATACTTCAGTTTCCAGAAATGTGTGGGAAGCAGACGGTGCAGCGATCTTAAATCAGAAGCATTCCTATTGGTTCCTCACACGCCAATAGCGATCCCTCAACATCTCACAGAGTCGCCGTCTGCCGTGGCAGATTTAACGAAACCATTCTGTTCTAGACTGCCGAATAAATAATTAACAGCTTGTTCGCTCCCACTTTCGTAAACGAATTCTTTGTAAATATTTAATTATGTTGGACAGAGGTCCCAGAGGTGTCAATATGTTTTTCTGATTTTACTGTTTCCAGATTTTCGATTGAGTTTCGCTTATATTGTCTTCATTTATTTAAATATTACAATTTGAGGTTTTACTCATAAAGTTAAAATAAAAAATTAAATTATGGTTTGGATGTAAATTGTTTCAATAAACTTGTTAGAATGTTTATTTGATTTATACAGAATCCATCCATACACACATCACCCCCATAAATGGAAAATAATACATTTTAGTAGCTATTTCGATAAAAAATGAATAATGGTAAACTTTCAAAATCACTGGACACTATATTTAGATTAAAAAAACCTTTAGATTCTCCTTAATTGCTATAAAATACGAATCATAGGTTAGTATTGTAGGTCAGCGGTTGTCAACCTTTTTGAACCTGCATACCTCTTCACTCTTATTACAAATATGTTGTACTCCGTACCCTCTATCTATCTTGTGTACGCATGTAATGAAAGATACTCGTACGTTTCAATTGTAATTTTTAATACTCTCATTATTACATTAATTTAATAAGGTGAGTTGGGGTAAGACCGTGTGCTTTTTTGATGAGATGAATTTTTTTGTCCATCGGTCCACTTCGGAATTTTTTTAATGAAGAATTCATGGTGTTCCCGCAAAGTTTTTAATTTTATTAAGTTACCTTTAGCTCTTAACTATGTGAGTAAATTTTTATTTATCGAGTTATCCACAGTAAAACACCCAAAAACTGCCAATCAAAACTTCCTGTAAATTATTTTTCAGTGTGGGGTTATATCGGAAATTTCTGGGGTAAGACGGGCATTCATTCTAAAATTGCAATTATTAGCCATAAGATTTACTTACCTTTTAAGTACTTTATCTTACCTTTTGTTGCCAAATTAGCATGTGTAACATTTTAATTGTTTACCTATACAACAAAAATAAGCCATTTATAATTTTGGTATACCGGTCTTCCCCCTTATGGGGTAAGATCGGCAAAGTGTTCTCAAAGTGTTTGGGAAACGAGATAAAAAAAATATATTTTTGAAACGCCCACTTTGTAGAAAATTATTAATCATGTCATACAAATTTTGACGTATGGCGGCGCGGCAGTCTGCCAAACCACCGAGCATAAACTGCAGAAATTTGAAAACGTTGAGCTGAGTTTTAACATACTATATCCCAAGGGGTATGTGTACCACAGGTTGAAAACCGCTGTTGTAGGTTAAACAAGAGAAGAAGAAAAACTAACCTTAAACCTTTAACATCAATAACTATGGACGCCAAGTGCAAAATGGGGTAAATTTACGACTAGACGCCGCATGCCACTACACTTTTAATAGGCATATATTTAAAAAAATAAACTACCTCTAAACTTAATTACCACAAGAACCATCTGTTTCAGTCGAAAACGGCAGAAAAACGTGCATTTAAATTTATATTCGTAAAAACTTTTATTCACGTAATTTTCCGTTTTGACGCCGACGCCATATTGAATCTTGTCCATAGAAACCACATAGTGACGTATATCAGTAGTGCCAACCATACAAAACAAATTCATAGTAAAATAATTTGCACACATTAAAGAAAGTGCCCCCTTTATACCGCCTGCTCGCGTCAAGGCAAGAAAAACATCCCAGTTTTCAAGTAGTTTAGCGGCTACGCTAGGTTTGTGTAACATGGTTTGTGATACAAAAGAAAGTGCCCCTTTATAACGCCTACTCGTGTCAAGGCAAGAAAAACATCCCAGTTTTCAAGTAGTTTAGCGGCTACGCTAGGTTTGTGTAACATGGTTTGTGATTCTGGCGTACAATCTCACAAGACGAAAGCTAATTTTAATTTTACGTAATCGAAATTTAGAATGAAATATTTTCCACTTCCCCCAATGCAAATAGTTGCCTTTTAATGTAATTAAGGCGAATCAAAAGGTTTTTTTTTTTAAAGTGCATATTAACCGTTGCCAGCGATCTCCAAAATTTACTGTGATTTTTGCCGTATACCAATCTTTTTTTAATATTATGAAAATTTGTCCTGACTGAAACCGATGTTTTTTGCGGTAGCTAAGTTTAAAAATAGTGTACTTTCCAAAATCTGTGCCTATTAAAAGTGCGGCGGCTTATCCATAAATCATTTTTAAAATTTGTACGGTAACTTTAGTTAGTACCTTCCTAGAATATGTGTGATTTTTGCCATATAGCAATCTTTTTTTTAATATTTATCGATTGATACCCTGGAAATAGTGGAAGTTGTTCAGAATGCCAAATAAAGATTAAATTTACGGTAAGCCGCCGCACTTTTAATAGGCACAGATTTTGGAAAGTACACTATTTTTAAACTTAGTTACCGCAAAAAACATCGGTTTCAGTCAGGACCGGTGGAAAAATATGCATTTAAATTTACGGTAATTATCGGTTCGGACTGGCCACGCTTATTACGAATAATTTTTAGAAAAAAACTTTAGATTCGCCTTAATTACTATAAAAGGAAACTTTTTGGCTTTGGGGCGGCGGAAAATAATGCATTTTAATTTTCAATTGCATAAAACCAAAATTCTCCTAGCGATCCGACACAGCGAAAATCCGCGGCCGTACCTGTCACTGTGATGTTGGTATCTTTGATAAATTAAAAAGAGCTAATACGACTGTAGCCGACTTCGTGGGATAAGGCGCGTAATTATGAAATTTGTCTAGCGGGCTTGTTTGTGTAACATGGTTTGTGATACAAAAGAAAGTGCCCCTTTATAACGCCTACTCGCGTCTAGGCAAGAAAAAAATCCCAGTTTTCAAGTGGTTTAGCGGCTACGCTAGGTTTGTGTAACATGGTTTGTGATTCGCGGTATTTCATGTAGGTATCCCGCGAAGTCGGCTACAGTCGTATTAGCTCTTGTTAATTTATAAAGGATACCAACATCACAGTGACAGGTACGGCCGCGGATTTTCGCTGTGTCGGATCGCGAAGAGAATTTTGGTTTTATGCAATTGAAAATTAAAATGCAATATTTTCCACCGCCCCAAAGCCAAAAAGTTTCCTTTTATAGTAATTAAGGCGAATCTAAAGTTTTTTTCTAAAAATTATTCGTAATAAGCGTGGCCAGTCCGAACCGATAATTACCGTAAATTTAAATGCATATTTTTCCACCGGTCCTGACTGAAACCGATGTTTTTTGCGGTAACTAAGTTTAAAAATAGTGTACTTTCCAAAATCTGTGCCTATTAAAAGTGCGGCGGCTTATCGTACATTTAATAAAAATGGATTTTAATTTTAACGAAATAACTGTTAAAATGCATTATTTTCCATTTGCGGAAACTGAAATGCTCACTTCTCATTATTTTCTAACTGCTACATAGTATTTTTGAAATAAAATGTGCGCAAATAAGCGTGTCCCGATT
The DNA here is from genome assembly GCA_929108145.2 of Limnephilus rhombicus. Taxonomy (NCBI): domain Eukaryota; kingdom Metazoa; phylum Arthropoda; class Insecta; order Trichoptera; family Limnephilidae; genus Limnephilus; species Limnephilus rhombicus. The sequence continues at coordinate 6,605,382 of OV815285.1, forward strand.
TTCTGTATATTTACCAAATTGGGAATATATTTGGAAAACATGTCAAATTCCGCACCGCTAGCAATTTTTAAGACATCATTATGAATCTTGACATTCACAAATTGACAACATTACAAAAGAAAATGCTTAAAATGCAAATGTCACGATATTCGTCAATTTGACGTATTTATATATTCAGAAAACTATCCTTATTTACATACCCGATGTTGATTCCTCCATTTGGTACAATCCTTATGTCATTGTTAGACCAACCTACCAAGCAAATAATGTAATATTGATCACTCTAAAATGGAAAGAAATTCATGCGAGGCAGTAAATCCTAACGATTCCCGTAGCAAATAAAAAGTGCTCCGTTTTCAACGTATTAATAAAAATTCAATGGGTATTTCTTATTGGAAATTATAACGAAACGCTTTTATTGACGTTAGCCCAACAAATTATTTAATCAGTGCCCCATGCCATAAACAATTAACATAGATTGACAAGGGCCATAGATGGACATAGACTGGACCATAAATAAACCAATCCCTAGATCGATATCTTCGGGCCTTCTCCATACTAGAAATTTCGTCATCACTGTCACCAACTTAACCAAAAATAAAATGGTCCACCAAAGACTATTGTCTTAATAACATAGAGGAAGTTCAAGGCCATTTGCCACCATAGACAATATAATCGCATTGGACCTACTTTATTAATTCATTAGCCAAATAAATTATTTAAAAATAAAAATGCTTGAAAGCAGAAAAATGTTTTAGTTTCCCCAAGAGAACAACCTTCCATCTGACGAAGCCTTTACATAATTTTTAAAGCTCATTTCCTCAGCAAGGAGCTTTGTCAGATGGAAACCTGTTATCCTGAGGAAATCAAAAATTCAAGCGTTTGTAAAAAACCTAAAATACTTGAAATATGAACTCCTTATAAAAGGAAAACATTTTCAAATAATGATTGGTTTTCTATGACGAATTTACATTTTTCTGCTTGAAAAATGATAACTCGGGGGTACATGTTTAAATTCTTTTTATTTTCAGAAAGACAATCGATAATAGCACATAAAAACACTGGTTCGGTGAATTCGATGAATTGAAAAATGGTTTGAAAAAGAACATCGACAAAGGAATGGAAAGGAAACATGGCTAAAGCGTCATACAGCTGTGACATTAAAGATCAACATAAACAATAGCTGTATTGTTTGTTTATATACGTTCATCTTCAATGTCACATCTATATAGCGTTTTATCCATTTTTCCTTTCCAGCAGTCACCGTACAGTTCTTGTAGAATGAAATAAAAATCTACATATTCTAAATTTCCTTTCAACCGAAATTAAACAGAGTACCTATACCTTCATCGGGGACCCATTTCAGCCATCTCACGGTAAAAACCGCATCATGTGTTCTGAAAAAAATATATCACATTAAACAAAGTTTGTGAACAGAATATACAGTAACAATTATTACAAGCAATAATTGTCAGCCTGAAACATAAAGTGCTATGCATAAAAATCTTGTCTAAACGTTAGTTTATAAATTAAAAAAATAATAAAGAATATACAGTATTTTTCCCTTGTGATGACATACTTTGTTTATCACAAGGGAAAAGTATTCTCACTTCTGTTCATATGAACATATAAATTAGTAGCATTATTAATTTTACCTGCCATTAACGGTGTTATGGTCTGCCAAACAATGTTATAAGGTGTTCCTAACGTAAAGCTCCAAAATCATTCAAAGTCTGGAACATTTTCTGAAACAATATTTGTGAAACATTAACCACTCGGACCCATAAGCTTGTGTTAACGATAATATAACATTAACAGACATATGTATGACGTACGAGGCGTACGTATTACAATTATACTTATTAAAGTAAAATTGAAAGAATATTTTATCAATATGTCATTTAACCTCAAATAGATTTACAGATAAATTAAGCTGAATGTTAATGTCTCATGTAATTACCTGATTTCTGGATCAATTGCGGACACATTTGAAACATTTTTCCACCTCTGGAATCCCTGTAAACGATTTATAAATGAAATATGCCCATGGCGATGTCAACAACACAAATTCAAATTCGTTTGATAATCGCATGACGCAATTTGACGTTTAAAGTTAGACCTATCTATAATAAAATTCAGCTTTATCTATAAGAATTTGGTTCACTCCTGTCAGTTTCAAGGTTAAAGCCAAGTTTTACGCCCCTGGACTGGACTGAATGGACATAGACATTATTCGCAAATCACCATAGATAAAAAAAATAAAACGGAGTAATAGCACACCCCACACGTACACTTCGGAGGGACCGTGCCACGCGCAACTTCAGGCCGCCGCGCAGAAAAGTAGACACCGAAAGTAAGGTAACGGTTTACACTGTGAGACTTTTCTGCGCAGCGGCGAAGTGTCCGTGTGCAGCAGTGATACTATGTCACAAAAAACCATTCATCAGAGTTAATAAAACCATTAAAAAACAGTATTTGAGAAAATTATCTATACTGCTTTATTTAAAACTATAATTTTAAAATATTCACTGGATTAAATAGGACAAAATATAAAATAAAAAAATCTTTTTTTTTTACTGTCAAATGTCAATTTATAGAATACCATTTTAAATTAAATAATAATAAAAATAAAAATATCAATTACTTTTTTTACTTTTCTATTGAACCATGAGACGAGGGAGAACAAACTCTCCTTTCGAAATTTCGAACGCGTGACCTAGTTTAAAGTAAAACACTGCCATTATATATTGCAGTTAATTCAAATCTCCCAGTGGAACATGGACTGCGACCTTCGTCATGATTTTTTTGCTATTCACCGCTGTACGATGAGCTAACGCATTTTCTACGAATCTTGGATATATTCATATTATTTATTGATAAAGACAATAATTAAATAACATGTGGAAACCGTATTGAAGTTTAAGAACTAAAATAGTATCTTACCCAAAAGTATGTTTTTGGTGACCGGTAGAAAACCATCGAGGTATTAATAAGCCAAATAAACATGAAAACACGGTAAAAAGGGTTCCATTACAACACCTCTTTGAAATGTCATTAAAAGTTCTGAAAAAAAAAATTGAAAAATAGCCCATAATCTAAACTAACGCAACCCATTACTTTTAATGATTTTTCAGAGGAGGTGTTAAGTTGAGTTGTCTCTGAGTTGTTGGTTCACCGGTAAAAACCATGCATCTGGCAAGGCAACACTGGTAATAAGTATAGATTTTTCTAAAAAAATCTCGTTTCGTTTGGAGATAGAAGTCGGGATTGGTATTATGTAGAAGTCACAAATAATATTGCGTGGATGGGTCCTTTTATAGTTTTTATTCATCAAGATTGGTTTATTTATGTCAATTTATGTGTTCATCTTTATCTATGAATAAGTTGACAGCAACGAAATTTTGTTTTTGAAACTGTCGAAAAATATTTCTTATGTTTCTTATCGTACCCGGTTTATTGAATGTAATGTATTCGTAGAAAGTTTTGTTAACTATCAATATGATAAGGACTAAAAAGCGCACTTATGGTTCAAAGAAAAGTGAAAGCGGACCTATTAATCACAAGGATATTTTGCGAAATGCTCCTGATACAAGTACTTTATTCGAAGCCCTATCGGCAACTAACATTAAAAAATATCGAAAGGATAACTCGTATTTATTCCCTACTAATGGACGTAGCCTAGGTTTTGGTCGAAAGCGGATATTGGTCCCCAAAAAAGCTGCAGTACCTCCGAAGCCAAAAATTAAGGCATCTTCTACCGATACCAGTTCTGACGACTCTCTCCACGTAAAGCATCATTCTAATGATCTTTTTGACCAATTAAGATTGAGTTTGTAAGTATTTAAGAATACACAAATCGTTTATGGGGCCGACAGACTCGGCTATAAAAGCGTTGGCATATCGCTCGCCGTACATTCCCAACGGGAAATCTGAAATAGGTCAAGTCGAAAAACGCCGGCGCTTTTACAGCTAAGTCTGTCAGCCCCATTAGATCGAACGTCATGCACATTCTTGCTGGAACTGCCAATCGATTGGAGAGGAATCCCAACCGTTTTCCAGCGCTACGCTTTTATTATTTATGTACTGTGTCTTCTTCCCTACAGGTGCTCGCAGGATACAATCACCCAGTGCTTGCCTCCTCACCAATCTTGGGTATAGTCATACTAACACTTATTGTATCTTGATTTCCCGCTAAGCACTTGCATACTAACAATGTATGCAGGGACACTGGAGGTCTAGATTCGTTCATTCAAAAAGTTAGAGTCCTTTCGAGAGCCTTGAAGGAGTAACCATCTGTTACTTATACCAGGGCGGGTAAGTGGTGAATAACCTCCAATGTCGGCCCCATTATCCTTTCTAAACGAATCCCTATGTTACCATTCACATTATTGTAGTGGCAGTAAAATCCTAAAGATGTATTGTTTTCTAAATAAATGCCAGGTTAATCACCTCCATTACTAAAATATTAATTTTTAGAAAAGGCCCTAACGACCCCTTTGAACAACTCCTGGCTGGAGACAGAAGCAGAGACCTTCCAGCGGAAATTAATCCTAGGCTCAATATTACCACGGACAGTGCTGCTTCATCTCCCGAGAAACCTGTGGTTCATCAACGAGATCCAAGTATATATTATTAAAACACTGCATAGCTTATTTTTATTATTTTAAATAGGAAGTTGACTAATCTCTTTTCTGTTTACAGGTTTTAAGCCCTCTAAAGTAAAAAAGAAAAGAAAATCTTCAAAGAGAAAGAAATTGGCACCTGTTTTGCCATTTTGTTCCGAAAATGATTCCGACAGCATTATTCATCACAAATTCCTCATTGAAAATGATGCAAATAAAAAGAAGACATCGCCTGAATTAAAAAATTTGATCAATCTTCCGTCATGCTCTAAGACAAATGTCTTTGATAATTTTGCTGCCAATTCATCTTCTGACAATATTCCAGAAACCCATAAAGAGTGTGACAATTCCCAAATGGAATCTATCAGAAATTATTCACCTATTATAAATAGTAATTTACGTAAAAATTACTGCGATCATTTAGGTACCCCCACTAACAATATACCCCCGCTTTCGAGTACTCCGTATAGGAAATCATGCTTACCCACTTATATTCAAGAGCAGGAGTTATCTGCAATTTCAACATCTGAAAACTCCTCTCAGGGAAAAACTCGTTATTATTCCATCAACTCTTTAAAAAAGGTTGAGAAAGAGGCTGGATCAACTGCATCACATAAAAAAATTAAAGATGACTTTTTAAAAAGCAGTCTAGAAGGTAATGATGAAATCATCGACTTTAAAATGTCTTCAGAACCCCTTGTGAATGTGACAAATATGTTCGCAGATCCTGTTGTTGATGTAACAGATATATTCACAGCCCCCGTTGTCGATATGACTGATATATTCACATCGCCGGTTGTCGATGTGACTGATATATTCACAAACCCCGTTGTCAATGTGACTGATTTATTCACAGACCCAGTTGTGAATGTGACTGACATGTTTGCCCAACCTGTTGTTCCTAGTTCAATTCTCCCTGGAATTGGAGATGAATCAGTGAACATGACTGATACCTGTGCTCAACCTGGCTCTAGAAAATTCAAGAGAATAATGGACAATGAGAGTTCAATCCTTACTGAAAGTGGAGATGAATCAGTTTTCCGGGGTTTTCACTTAGATACAAAAAAAAATGAATCTGATTCATTATTTTATGGATTTCCTTCAAAGAATAACTCTGGTCAAGATAGCCCTGTCCTATTTGACTCTATTTTATCCGATACTGGTTGTAATGGAAGTCAAATCGTGCTTGGTCGATCAGAAAATAACAAACCAAAGGACTTAATAATATCAAATGCAGAAGTGGTTGAAAATAGCAAACTGAAGAATTTTAATGAATCTGAACACCTAAATAACTTGACAGATGATTCTGATGGTATGAATTCATCTTTTGATAGTGACAAACACAACCTGACTGGCAAACATTCCACAAATTCCATGGAATACAATCTATTTAATGATTCCAAATTGGCAAAAGTACCTATAGTAGTTTTAATCAAATTAGATGATCGGTTTACAGACAACGTTTCAAAATCATTTGAATTAGAATCCAATTATAATACCACAGGTGAAATAGATTCAGAGGCAAATAATTTTAACAAATTGGACTCCAGTAGTGGTAATGTACATACTGTCATCGATGCTTCTGAATTATCTCACTTGGGCAGTGACAAAATTCAAATAGAAAAAGATGAATGTAATATATTGCATTCGAGCGGTGAAAATGTAGAAATGAATACAAATATTTCAAAAATATTGTGCTTGAGTCCTAAAATATTGGAAAAAGACAACAATGATTCCAAAAACAATTGCATTAACGATAAAGATATTGAAAAGAATTTCACCGATTCAAAAGTGTTGAATTTGAGCGATAAAAAAGCATCCAAATCTGTTCAGAACTCACCAAAGTGTGATACCAGTATTAATAATAAAATGTTCGATGTATCTAAAAATTCATTAGATAAACTTAAAGAAAATTTAGAACCTAATGAGCAACTTATGAGAAAAATTGTAGATTCTCCTATTGTTTTGCGAAATAAGAAAACTGTTTACCGAGGTCTAGCTAATAAAAATAACAAACCAGCGCGTAAAGCGACTAAAAGTACTTCGTCGGATAAAAAAACATCTAATGACAATAAAATTTGTAGTGCTGAAATCACTCAACCAGAAGCATTAAAAATGCCGTTAGAAGAAATGGTCAAAAGCCAAGATGCATTTAAAGAACTTGAGATGAACAAATTCATTATGGAGGACAAAATTGATGAAATATCGATTTTTGATGCATCTGATTATTCAAGTATAAATAAAGATGGAAACCAATATGTCACTATGCGCAACACTCAGTATAGCTTGTTGGATTTTTCTGCATTCTCATGTCTGAACAGGACACAGGATTCACCCAACATCTCTGTTGTTGATTACGACAGAACTGTGTCCGAAAAAAGGTTTGAAAATAGCGGAGATACTTCCTTCTATCCACTAGACACATTTTCTAATAAACAACAAACATCCTTCAATAAACGAGAGACATTCTGCAATCAACAGGAGACAACCTCCAACAGACGAGAGACATCCTATAATAGATGTGAGACATTCTCTAATCAACGACGGTCATCCTTCAATAAGCGAGAAACATTCGACAATAAACGAGAGGCATTCTATAATAAACGAGAGACATTCTACAATAGACGAGAGACCTACAATAATGATGATCTTTCTTCGAGGCCGTCTATAGTGCTGGAGCCTGGAAAGCGCTGGGAAAGATCTCTATGTATTCTCAGGAACTTAAATAGATCTAACATGACACTAGACGATACTGTAGACTACTGTAATGCCACGATTCAAGAAAATCCTCACCCCAAAGGAAGAAAATACAGAGAGAGTGTCGCGCACTTGATAGATCTTCAATCCAAAGATGGTAGGTTTATTTTTTTAATTTACTCAGTTTTTCAATTTTGATAGTCTGTGATAATATATCGACTGCAATTACATAAGTTTTCAAATGCATTCACTTACAGACTCTCAAAAATTCTAACAATGAGGCGCCTAATCTCTCTGAAACTTATTGCCACGACCAATAAAATCACATTTTTTTAGAGTTCCCTCATATTAAAAGTCTTAAATTCTTGATCGCCGATGCTAAATTTTCCCCGTGCGACTGATTCTATTTTCATAATAGTTTACTGAGTTTTTTTGCAAAATGTATTGTCTTACCAGTTAAGGTGTTTATATATTTATAAAAATAGTATGTACCTAAGTAGTTTCACACCATAAGTAGTTTCTCCAGAATATTCCAGTTATATTCAAAGAAATGATTTTTTTAATAGCATCCTTAGGGAACAAAAGATCAGTGGTCATGGTAACTAGCACAACTATCAAAATGAAGGTAGATACTCGGGATATTGAATAGATCTTAAAAATACGTAGGTTCCATATTTCAAATTATTCATTAATATTATACTTATAAAAAATATGTATTTAATTTGCTTCTGGCTTTCGCCTCGTTTTACCACCACCGCCAGCTTTCCAGTGATAAAATAGGCAACTATATCAAATTTTTATTTGTTAATATTCTTTTTTGTATTGCGGCAAATAAACACTACTGCAGTTCAATTTTTAAGTCACGGTTACAGTTGCATGCAATTCTTTCACTAGACAACACTAGAATAAAATTATGCCTCTATGCAGATATCTTCAGAGTTACCTAATTAAAAATAATAATAATAATATATCTAAAGCATGACAGAAAACAACTGCGCTCGGTGTAATAACTGTGATGCCTAAAAGTTTGAAAGGGACATTCTTGTGTGAATGAGACAGCATGATACGACGAATAAAAGGGCACATCTGCGTTGTATTTCGTCTTTCTTATCAATACCTTCCTACCAGTAACTTATAACAGTGTGTCAATAAACAGTGATATTATTCTACCAACACTCGGTGGCAGATTTATACATTTTATAAGTATAGGTAGGCCTCTTTATTTGCGCCGCCTCTTCCTCCTTCTTAGAAGTTGCCACCTATCATAATCATCATTTGTAGGCTTGGCGACGTCCCCTGAAATCTGCCGCCCCTAGGCCGCGGCCTATACGGCCTATTGACAAATCCAGGACTGCCGATACGGAATTATTGTATTCCACCCATTTAAAATTAACTTGGTGATCCTGCATAATCTTAATGAGCGATCACTACATTTTCCTAAGCGACCAACAAGTGCTTACATATAGTAGGTATTTGTATTACTTTTTGGCGTGAAGCGATCATGTATCTTAGTCTCTCTCGCATTTAAAGTTATCGCTCACAGAGTAACGTGTATCTGTACACAAGTAAATAATTAACTAGTAATAATAATAATATTGTTTTATTAATTTCTTACACCATAACAAATTTGAATTTATTACATGTAAGAAATATGTAACGCCATATAAATATTTCACAAAAAATTGTTTACAAATATTTATACATAAAAGAAATTTTAAGAAATATAGCAATTTCCATAGACATATGAATATTAGTAGACCAGAACATAAAGGTGAGGGGAGAAACCAACTACAGCGGGGCGCAGAGCGGGAAGATGGCTTTACTGATATGTGATTCGTCAATAACTCAATCGACAGTATATAGGCACCTCGCATTATAATTTCACCATTTAGTTCTAAAAAGTAAACTCTGCTTTTAAATGAATAGACCTTTTAACATGGGAGCGCGAATTGCTCGCCGCGTCGTGAACAAATTTGCGAAGTCCTAAAGCCGTCAAAATAAAGTTCGCCTATTTTGAGGGTCCAATATTTTGTTGCCGTATTTAGTTAAGACACTTTTATAAATGTTTCATAATTTACTTACCCCAATAAACATCAACGAGCACACGCCATGTATCTCGAGTGATAGTATATATTTACACGTTTTCAAAACACAAACCATGTTTTTTGCGGTGTTATTTCGTAAAATACACCGATGAGCTCTCGACGCTGGCTCGCAGAAGAATGATGACGTCACATTTTTTAGATTCACGAGAAGCTATACTCAATCCCAGCCGGTTCCATGGAACCGGTATGGGGGAGGGGGAAATAACATGCTTTTATCACTTAGGGCAGGTCTATTAATATTCATATGTCTATGGCAATTTCAAAAAAATCTCAGGTAGTGGTGAAGATTTCTTCAATGTGGAGAGAGTCTTTCAAGAATCGAAAGAATTTCGCTTTTGAATCTCTCCTCACCGACGCCAAATATATCAATCTTGGAGGAGATTTGGTTCAGGAGCAATATACTCCTTCCAACCTTGGCAGGTTGGTCCTAGAGGCAGGAAGATAGAATAATCTATGATGACGCTGTCTAAGATAGTCATAGACTCACACACTCCAAAATGGCGGAGTTCTCAATATAGCCTTGTAGCACTCTCCACCCATTGGCAGTGTGAAGGTGGTGGGAGTGTACACACAAATATTGATTGATTCAGACTTTATAATGTTTTTAATTTTACTTATTTATTTTAGGCCGCAGAAATTCGTTAGCAGACTTTTCCAAAACCTTCCATGATGCATTTTCCACCACTCGCGTCCATTCTGTGACCATTGTAGAGGTAGGTTGTTTATTTACATAAACAAATTTTTATAAAAAATGTACGCAATACTTACAGTCTGTCAAATAAGAGTAGAAAATATAGGAGGGCGCCACTGTAGTTCAAATGGCAATACCAAAAATAAACACATGGTGGCAACCAGGCGCGGCCGGTGCCTCAAATTATAGGTGGTTCACCAAGCCATTCATAAAAAACGAAAGGTTGATATTATATTTAAAAAAAAATCTAGACATCATGCATAATTTTACATTATTTGCTAAGTATCTAAAAATATCATGTAACTGTAATAGTAAAAATATCGTGCGATGTAAAAACATGCTGATGTCTAGAGTTTAATATAGTGAATTGACCTGCCAGGTAAGTAGGTATGTTTTATGTATCTGTTTGTAAATTCAAATAATAAAAATACATATTGCCTAAGAACTCAAAATAAATTGTACAACGCAACATAACTAAAACGGCGCTCTAGTAATTATCCAATTATTATAGAATTATTCTGGTATCAATATTTTTAGAAGCATTTTACACTCCATTACTATTGATATTACAACTATTAGAAGATTAGTGGAAAGGGTGGGTGTGATATCCATTTAAAAATACTCAACCTTCCAAAGATAATAATAATAACGCAATAATCCAATAATAATAATTAACACACGAGAAACACTCTGCGGCGTGGATCGCCAATATCGCCATTTACTGTCGTGACAACTTCGATCAATGGGTGACAAACAAATAATAATGTCAAAAAGGTACATCCCAAGGGCTCGAACAAGATAATGTCACACGAGACGCATAGCTGACCCTTTGACTAATGGTTACATTTTAGAAGAGAAATATTATTACTTAATATTATCTTGTTCAAACCTTACTACCGCTGGAACCAAAGCTTCGGAATATTTCCGAAGAATGCCGAAGCTCTTCGGGTCGGCCGTTCAGCGCACGGTCAGCCGATTTTTAGTATGACATGTTTCTGACGTTATGGGATTTTTTACTACGAGGATCATTCAAATTACGGGGCGCTTAGCTCTGGCGCGCGGTTTGGCATTGTACCTACCTCGGTTCCTCGCTCCTAGCGGGTAGCCGCCGTAACTGGCGGGTGGGAACAATGCGTTTATTTGGCCGTAATACATTGTTAATTGTTAGATTGATAAATAATTATAATTAAATTTAAAGATTGTGCTCAATTTTATCAATTTAATAAATAAACACATTACGTAGAAATACTATGAGTTGTAAAATGATGTTGAATTTTTTTGGCGGTTCAGCGCCCCATTGCACGTTAGCGCCAGCCGCGCCTGGTGGCAACGTAAAGCTGTGTAACCTATATTTTTCATAAAAATTCAAAAACGCATAAAATTAGGAAAAATATTTTTTTATTGCAATTTCTAAATTCACTGATCTCAAAATTAGAATTGCATATACTTAGATATATTATACCTTTGCAATTTTGTGGTAATACAATGAAGAGTAACGATATTATAGTAAAATAAAAAGCACAATTAGAAATTGCTCACATTTATTTAATATCAGCTTAAGTACCCAGCATTGCCCGAACTTTCAAATCATGTCTCTAATTTTAGATCTAAATCAGATCATTCAGATCTAAAAGTAGTGTAACTGAACACTGAACTCACCATTACTGTTTCTTCTGTTCTAAAAACAAATCACTTTAAAAAAAAAATTAGTTAAATGGTTTTTTAATTAATTTGATTAAAAAAACCATTTAATCTAATTTATGTCATAAGTAGGTACCTTAACAACAGTGCTTCTTCGATTTTATTTTTTTTTCTTTAAGAATAAACTGTTTTTAAAATGTCATTTGCACTGATCTGTATTTTCAGTGTCATTGCTCTTTAAATGAATATTTGACAGTTAAATAGGTGTTACCAGCCTAAAAAATTCGTAGTTCTATTTTTTATATTTTCTACTCTAAATTGACAGACTTATAACTATTCATCTATAACTATTGTTGACTGTATGAAGAAAACTAACAAATTCAATATTCTTCAGGAACAAACACTCTTACCAGATGAAATAGATCAGGACATTTCGCAACTATCCGCTTCCTCCGCAGAAGGTGAGTTAAATATATTATTTGAATTATTATATTAAAAAATCATGGTTAAGTGGAACGTTCGCGCGGCTCGTTTCATACAAATCTTAATTTTGGATTTGAGATCAAAATACCCAACCTGAAAAATTATTTTGGTAATCAAAAGGTATATCAAATAACTAATAGGGATATTTTTTATTATTGCTTTAAATTATTTATTTTTGCTTTAACTTATAACTTATAAGGTATACTCCATTAAAGATTTTAGTGAGATTAGAAAATTATTTGTGAGTAATTGAAAAACATTTAAAAAAATAATTTACTACATTTATTTTAAAAATATGATGAAAAATAAAACAAAAAATAAAAAATCTTTAAATACATATTTTTAGTAGTAATTTTAATATATAAATGACACATTTTTGTTTGTACGTAAATAGGTAATTTGTAATTTAAATTTACACCTATCAAAATTATTTCTTTTATTATTTTATATTTCATCATATTTTTATAATAAATATAGTAAAATAATTTTTTTAATATTTTTCAATAACTCTCAAATAATTGCCTAAGTTACCTCTAAAATCATAAAACATTAAAATCTTTAATTGCCGATCTCTACGTATTATAAATTAAAGTCCTCCCGCATCTGTCTCTCTGTGTGTTCACGATAAACTCAAAAACTACTGAACGGATTTTCATGCGGTTTTCACCAATAGATAGAGTGAATCATGAGGAAGGTATTTAATTTGTCAAGGTTTTCAATTGGTTGAAATATAAAGGAAGATGTATGTATGTGGTAGACGAGCGGGCTGGCAAGCGGCGGTGTGGATTTGATTTGTATGCAAATCTACAGTTTTATTATGCCGAGGCTGATGAAATTTTGCATATGTGACCTTCAAAACAAGAGTCACTATCTACATTTGATTTCGAAAAACTCATAATAAAGCCCGGGCATCGCCGGGGACTTCAGCTAGTTCTTATAATTTAATGCAAAAATAAATCCATACTAGATATTTGATATACCTTTTTTGCAAAAAAAATTTTTCACTTTGGTTGGGTATTTTGATCTCAAATCCAAAATTAAGATTTGTATGAAATGGGCCGAAACAAGTCGCACAAACGTTCCTCTTAAAACTAAAGGCTTTAAAAAAAATTTGCTTAAGGCCCTCCACACCAGCGACAAAGATCGCAAAAAATCTAAAATGATTAACAAATTCATTTTTATATTGATTTCCATGATTTAATTTCTGATTTATAAAAATATTTCGATAATTAGCAACTTTTATGTAAAAATCCATTTACCCAATTTGCCGACGCAAGTATCAAATATTATGTTGTTTACATTTTACATGTGCAAAATTTGTACAAAATTCCTCAGGTCTACAATAAATTCATTACTCAAACAACGGCATCCAATAATGATTAAATTAAGTGTTTGTGCAATTGTACAAATGGAGCAGTATAAATAAATTCGACATGTTATTTATTTCTGTGACTCACTTTTTAAAAATAAGTCTTTAGGTCATGTCAGCAGTAAGCGGGGTTGCCATATTCATTTTTGATTGATGAATCAAAATAATGCTTACAAATTTGTTGAAAGAAATCTTTGTGATAATAAAAATGGCCGTCATCCGTAATCACTAATTTGAATAGTTTGAATTATTCGGTTCAATATCATTAATTTAACAACAATAATGATTATTTTTGAATAAGGAACTCCAGTGAAAAATATTATGGCTTTAAAAAAATATGTTCATACAGACTGATGAACGCTGATTCTGAATATATAAGTTTTATTTCATAATATTAAACGTAGAGTTCTGAAAAAATTATTAAAAAGTGCATTTTTAAACGTCTCATCAAAACACACTGTAAAGTTGGTATTATTGAATGGTTAGTGCTGATGTCACGTGTCACCAGTCATTGTATTGAAATCTTTTATAATGTATAATATGACACAAGCCATCAGTATTAACAACATTTCATGTTATTTGTTATTTCATACTGTTTATAGAGATTTAGTTGTTGTGTTTATTGAAACAATATTTAAGCCTAAATAATTCAGTATCAAAAATAGAGGTATCTCTATTAGTAGTTTATCTCTATTATTTAAAATATTGAAAAACTTTAAACTGTACGAAAAAATTGTATAATATGCTACATCATAATGCTACCTACAGACGGGCAAAGCGGCTCAGTTGAACGAGCCGCTTCACTAGGTCTCGTTCAATGAAAAGATCACTCGTTCGCAAAGAACCGCGAAGCAAGTGTGTCCGTAGCTTTGAAGATCGGTCTTACAGAACCGGTTCTTACGGATCCGTATGAAGATCCGGGTCACTGAGCCGACTCGTTCGCGAACGACTGTCTTCTACTGCAAACTTCCAAATCAAAATGGCCGCCATCGATCAGCGTATCTTATTTGTGCATTGTGTAGGTGATGCTTCGTTTGAGATAATATTGATTTTAAAAGCTAAAAAAATAATAATTTCAAGCAATTTCTATACCAAACTCCCGTAATAATATTGAAAAATATAATATAATAAATAAATAATTCCACCTAAATAATGTTTTGACTTATCGAATAGTATCATCTTTCTTCCGTATAATTATCATACAAAATGACAACACCTGTTGAAAATAAAAATAACTTTTCAGGAGTGATGACGTCACACGATTCATTACATATGCGGTGGTTTTCGGGGATCTTGAAAAATTAAAACTTTGACAACTATTTTAACTATTAAAACTAACTCTAAAAAAAAAAAATGCAATCATTTAAGTTAGAAGGTCATTATTCATTAAAAAATTTTTAAAAAATTGGACTGGAGTTCTCTATTGATCAAAGATTCTCGTGGTCAGTAATAGATATATGTTATAATTAGATACATCATTAAAGCCTCGTTTACATTGAGCGAGTTTACTAACAGATAGTGAATTTTCCAGATAGTAGCTTATAAAGTTTACATGCTACTATCTGGGAAATTCACTATCTGTTAGTAAACTCGCTCAGTGTAATCGTATTACTATCTAATTAGCAGATTGTGGACAATCTGTGAAAAATGTTGAAAGGTAGACAAGTTTACTCGCTACTCGCTCAATACGGCGGCCTACCAACAGCTGATTTCGCAACTGTCAGAATTAGTTTGTGCGGGAGCCATTATTCTCGCTACTGGCTAGCATGTGGCACTACCTGCGAGCCCAAGTTTTTTTACAAAATGCCGACCGAATAAGCGAGTAGACAGTTTTGTGTGTCATCATGACAATCTCACTTGCCGATTCACCCGCTTTTAAACTTACTGGATAGTACTTGTAAACTCGCTCAATGTAATCGAGGCTTAAAATCGAAGCGGCTCCGCTCAACTGGAGTATGTGGAAGTCACTGATCGGCCGGACCAAGTAGTCGTTTAAAAGTGACTGTCAATGCATGACGTATTGCTAGTTGAATGATTCTGCCCTAAAATTCTGATATACTGCTAAAACTGAGGCAAAAACATTCTCATAACATTAGTAAAAGCCGACAAAGTAACTTCCCGAGGAAAGTGTATTTTTACTTCAGGTATTTCAATGGAGCCCGTTCGAAGGAGTTTCAAGTCTCCGTCTGTATTGATTTGCTACTCTTATTTTTACATAGCTCTGTTTGTCAGAGAGTAAGTATGTACCTATTACTTTTGAATGCTTTATTTTATGATAAAGTGATATTTCAGGGTACGCACTTAATAATTACTAATATTGCGTATGTTTCAAGGTGTGCCCAGCCCATAGCATCTGATAGTATTATTACATGCATTTGTTATCTGCAGTTTAAAGTTGAGTGCAATACTCACGTAATCAATTCTAGGAAATAATATAGGTAGGCACCATTCGTGAGGATACCAGCTAAAATTTCTATAGCCTTGTAAAGTGGCCATAATTCATATTTCAAAGAAGATAATAATAATTCTTTATTATTCTAATTTATCACAGCTATTAGATTAATATTTGTCAGGTATTTGCCGTGACTCATTTCGTCGGCAACCTAAGGAAACCTCGAAATCGGGTGACGTTTGCAAGGCCAAAGTCCGTTGAGTACGGGTATCTACCCTACGCGCGTTATTTTTGTGCTGCCAGATGCGATTTTATTATTTCGCGCGCTTCTTTTATTTAACAAAATCGTTACGTTGCGTTATGTATTCAGCGAAATTTATTATTATTCGTGAACTGAACCTTAATAAAAACTACTGTGGTTTTGCCGCTATAAGTTCAGCTGTAACCTCTCTATTTCATTTACATGCATAATTGTAATTATTAAAATAATTATTATCATAATTGTCTACTCGTTAGGCAATTTTTGTAACCAATTCTTGTTTAGTTCTGATTTTTTCTTATTTGTGTATTTAATTACGAATCCTAGTCTTGACAAAAAAGTTGGAATTTCAATTTTAGCCAAATAATACGAAAAAAATAGCTTTTCCCGGTTTTTATTCTATGTAATTAAAAAATATCATCCTGGGAAAAATATTTTCACTAAAATTAATTTGTATACGATTTCCAATAATTTAGGCCCTTTCAAGTCTTTTGCCACGCGTACAGTTTAGGCGCAATTGCTGTTTGAAGTTTGATCTGTTTGGCTTACCTGTTTAGTCCAATCAATATACTCGCAGCTCAAAAATGGCAATTCCTTGCAAAAGGTCGGGTAGTTTTGAATTTTTGATGTATCGTTTGGGTTGCCACGCGATGTTAAAATCAAGTTTTCCGTCAAAAATAGCAAAATTTAGGCATTCGTTTTTGCCGAATATTAAATAACAATAACGTAGTGTTGTTTTTGCCAGTTGTTTTTAGTGTTGTTTTTGCCGGGCGCGATGTTTCGCTGAGATCGAAAACTTGGTTTTAACATCTCTGTGGCAACCCAAACGATATATCAAAATTTCCCGGCCTTTTGCCAGGAATTGCCATTTTTTGTGCTGTATTGACTGGACTATACAGGCAATCCAAACAATCATCAAATTTCAACTAGCAATTACGCCTGAAGGAAATATTTTTCTCACATATGAAATTTTTTTATTTTCAATGAAACATATAACAAGGTTACAATTTTACAACATAATAAAAACATCAATATTTCAATCACTCTCCTAATAAAGCAGCTGCTTGTGTTTAGGAGAGTACAACTAAAAAAAATTACATTTGTTTAAATTAAAACAAAAAATATTAGTAATTTAACTAAAAATATTAGTGATTTTATGAAAAACTACAGATAAAAGTAATAAAAATATAGGTTAGTTAATAAATGATTCAAAGTATTGATAAGGCAAAAACATATTTCTAAATAATAAGTAAAGGTATGAGGTGGTACTAGAGTATTTTAAATTTTTTTTTAATAATTTTTGTATAGGATATTTTATTCTAATTAGTTAAGTATTTTTTTAGTAATTAATTAGTTGTTATTTTTTCTCAAAAGTTATAGTTTTTGAGTTTCTGCGAAAAATGCAATATTGCATCCGACGTGAAGTTACTATTCCCAATAATTTTATAACTATAATTTGTTTTTATTCAATGTATTTCTTTTGAATTTTAATTTTTCATCCGTTCGCCATTGCAACGATTTTACAAAAACCATATACTTTTTATTTAATAAACAAAAGATCTGGCAACTGCGCTCATTCGAGTTTCGAGTGATACCAGGAAATGCCAGATCTCCATAGAATACGTCATAAAAATTTCCGGAAGTCAATGACGTCTATGCCAGTGTTGCCATTAGCTAGTTGTCAAACTTTAACGCAGATTTAAAATACCTTAGAACTTGATAAAAACGAAAAAAGAATTACTGATTATTTTGTAAATATCAATAATTGAATTTATTTCGTTCATTAGATTTATTGATTTGATTGAACTTGATCGTTAGAATTTATGAAATAGTTTCTAATTTAGATTACTTTCTAGTTGTGTTATTTATTTGTACTGGCATCACCGCCTAGCATCATTACGGACAAAGGAGAGGTGACGCGTTGAGATTATTTCTAAAGCGTGTTTGATAAATTCAAGTTGCCTTTTCGTTTCCCCAGTGTTTAAAAACTGTATTTGGACCATTAAAAGTGCTACGCTGCGACATAACAATCAATTTTCCGAAGTTTGACTTGTGAATAGTTTGCTAAATTATTGTGAAAGTTTCTCCGTCAGCCATAGCAGCTACTATCCCTCGTAACGGGATAATTGCTTCATATAAACCGTTGTTTTGTTCACAAGTCAGAGAAGCCAAGTGCATGTATCTGCCTTTGTTCTGTGAAGGTAACAATTTTATTTTGATATAATTTTATTTTTCTCTTCCCGAAGAGTTTCTAGTTCCAAGGCTAACGTATTTTACCTTGTATAATAACGGTGCTATTGTTCGGCCGTGACCGATTTTTCCTTACCCTTGCTAACGATTTTCGGGTAAATAGGCTAAATTTAAACTTTCTCAATTGCGCAGTTTTTTTTTGACGATTTGTTATTGATTGTAAATATTTTGAAAAAAAATAATTATTAAAATAACTTTCGACATCTTTGTGACTTTTGAAAGGTCAATAAAACATTGCGCAATTATTTCGCACTACCTACAAAGGATGAAATGTAACGTCCGTAATGTTGTTGTTTTCAGAATTATTATCTGACGCTTGTAATGATACGGCAATCAACCTATCGAGACTTGCAATCTCCAAGGTTGCCCGTAGCAGTCTACTAGACAAGGAAGAGCCCGCCTGGTCTGCGCTCAATGCCAGAGACGTTGTGCTGAGGCGATGCAATCAGACCCATCCGCTGCCATTTGATGAGTGCTACCCTGACAAGTGAGTGCCTCCTTCCGATCATCACCTCAGCGGCCCTCCATCAAATTCTTGTTAAAACTATTGTGTACTCTAAAATTCAATTGATGAATCGATAATGCACTTCTCCTAACCTAACAAATACATTTTTCTGTTGATTTCCATCTTCTAATTTTTTTACCCAATTTTAGATAAAATTTCAGAATTTTGGGACACGCTTAATACAAATATGACAAATAAGGGTAAAAAAAAAACATGGCTGACACTGTCACATGAAATTATTATTTTATCATCTCCCCGGTGTAAATACTTGTCTTTGTAGTAATTAAGTTGAATCGAAGTCTTATAAATATTTATATTAAGCGTGTTCATCTACTCCGAAAAATTGCCGAATCTTTTTGTGAATGAAGAATTAGATTTTGTGATACTTACAAGAATTTAGTTGTCCCACCGTTGTTTACGCATCCAAACCTGTATCAGTTAATAGCCGAGAGATACAAAGCATAGACGTCACAGGTTCAATCATTTTTTTTTTAAATTCAAGAACTTTGTTGCCATGTTACCTGTATAATGTTATCATTCGATTAAATAAAATTAAAAATAAAAGTAGGTTCATACCTACATAGCCTTATGATGTAACAGTCTCTTTGTCATAACCGTGATGTGGGTACGGCATTACAATTAGTAGCAATTATAATGCTGACTAATCTTTGCGATACAAAATTCAGCAAAATAAACACTTTTATAGCACTAACACTAAAATACGATGCAATGGTATTATATTCATTATTATTTTGCTATATGACTGAAAATTAGTAAACTTTGTTATGTATCTCCTGTGTTAAATGCATACACCATTTTAATAGCTCTGACATTAGAAGTCAATTATTTTAACCACATGAATAACACAATATTATGCTAATGGTTTATAATTTACTAGTTCTACTATTCGACTTTGTCTTGGTTTCAACTTCAATGCTCTTTTTCTTATTGAACAATAGAAAAATTTGAAGAAAAAGACTTGACTTCTTGTCTTATTGTTAAACAGTTTATTGTATATTTCAAAGCTCTTTAACCTGTGATAGAATTGACGTTCTTCATCACGGCGCCGAATCTCTGAGTGGGATTCAACCTCTTTAAATGCTTTCCTGTCCCCCGTTATTTGTCTTCAATCAATTTCTTCCTCCCAATCTATCGTGTCTCCTAGGTCTACCTGTGGGTCGTTTCCGCTGGGACACCCAATTGAGACGTCATCTGGCATTATTTCTACATACATGTCTAGCCCTTCGCAGTCTTTAGAACTTAGAAAATCTTACAATAAGATTTTTGAGTTCAAAGCTCTTTTTAATTCTGGCATTGCTAGTTGGTTATAGAAAATAGTTGTATTGATCTAGAAATTCCAGATGGAAAATAATGTGCTTATTTAAACCTTTGTTTGAAATAGTTTTGTGACAATTACCTACATTAAACCACTTTAAAAAATTCTGTAATTTGTCTAATCTTTTTTTTTTTTTTTTAATCTAATGCGTTATACATACTTGAATAGTTAGTGGTCAATGATTATTGATTTGATTTTATTATGGGGCATCTTTTGGATATTGTTTTGTACAAAAATATTGAAATTTTTTTCATCAATTTACGAACAATTTATCACTTGATTCAATGACGTTCAATCTAAATATTAATTGACTGTAGCATTAATGTCCAGTCTTAAAGCATCCATTATAATTAATTGAAAGTCTTTATAGATAATTGAACCTTGGAATTTAATGGAGTTTATTTACTGGTGTATTAATAAATATTCCTCAATCTTTGATCTGCTGCCAAGAAAATCAATGATATTTCAACATCAAATGATATTTTCTTTTGCTGCTTAAGGCCTAAGCCAAATCTCACTTAATACAATGTTGCCAAAGTAGTGTGTAAAAATGAATAACAATATTTATAATATAGTCATAAAAATAAAGCACAGCAATGTCGAAATTAACTTATGCTTCGAAATCACTGAGACCTGACAGCGCCTGTGGACAAATGCCCTAACGCTGTCTGAAATGTTGGCTAAAGAGGGAGGAAGTGTATAATAACCCAAACATTAATGATGATACGATAAATACTTATTTCTTTGCACAGCTTTTCTGTGCAACTATTTACAACTGACAAATGTTTTTTCTAACATGATCTATAAATCTTATAATATCGATTTAAACTATCGTAAAAATATGATGAGGAGAGAGATTGAAACTCATAAATGTAAATAATATTGCTAACCTTGTACAAATCACAAGTACGCCCCACGGTTGAATTTGGCAGCCATCTCTGGTCGGGAGCTCCAAAATACCTGAAAAATACCCTCGACTCTGTACAGAAACGGGCGGTCCGTTTGATAGATTCTCCCATCTTAAAGAGGGCATTACCAGAGAAAACCAGAAATATGTCATTTTCAAATCAGATTTTAGACGTATTGACTCTTTTCCACAAAAAATTATAAATGGATTTCGAAAGATTGTTTTTTTATCTAGCATTCGCATGTAAATTTTGAGAAATTTTTTAAATTTTTAGTATAATAAGGTTATTCCATAGGTCGTTGGCAGATTTGTTTAATTTTCAAAAAAGATTTTGTATTATACCACACCCATTTAAAATAATATAATCATGCAGTAAAATAAATCAATACATTATCTATCAAACGCATGTTTTAGAATTTTAATTTTTGTTTCAATAAAATTATTAAAAAATATGTACGTACATGTGTTTCTTGGCGAAAATTGGTCCATTTGTGTATTTATTTGCGCACTTACAAACTAATATATTTCAAATTTTTTTAACATTCTTATTAAATTTAGACATTATTAAAAAATGATAAATACTTATAATCAAAAAATAACTACAAAAAGTACATTATTTTAATAGTTTTATCATTACGCCTTTCAGCATTTTTGGATGAAGGTATAAATTAAAGCTAATTTGAATTGAAATAAATTCGATATTGAGTTATAATTTAAAAAAGCTGGTACGGAGAATAATTAATCTTTCTCGTTGTAACCGCCCTTCACGATCGTAAGAACAACTTTCGACGAAATGTGGATTTTCATCCGCTGGCTGGTTAAACGCTCTTAACAGACGGATTGCAATCTTTAGAGCACAGGCGTCTGGTGGGAATGCTATCCTTGTTCTACCGGTATTACAATGGAAGATGCTCCGAGGAACTAGCATCATTGATCCCTTCGGCACCGGTGCATAGTCGGGAAACACGCCAAACGCGTGCCCAACATTTGTACACGGTTGACATTTGTCACATGAGAACGGGTGGTTTCTTCGACTCGTTCTTGTGTTCAACAGCTCGGCTGTGGAATGATTTGCCGGCCTCTGTGTTTCCTCCTTCCTACAACATGGGTCTCTTCAAGACCAATGTTCATTCCTTCCTCTCCTCAAAAAGACCCTCCACACAGTATCCCAGATGACATAGGCCCTGAGGGAAATTATTTTCCTCAGGGCCTCCTGTGTGGAGTTAATGTAAAAAAAAAAAAACAATCACAATAAGGGCATTTATTGCTTAGTCAGGTGGCCGTAAGTTAAATATGATAAATTGTATTCTGAACAAGGAAAAAAAATGATTACCGGTATAATATAGGCTGTAGAAGTACTATGATACATATATTATTGGATTTGATATCAGGAAATGACTCAAGGTTTTCCGATGGAATTTCTTTGACTTTTATCTTGATTTGATTCATGTTCCTTATCCTCGAGTGATCAACTGCAAATGACCCATAAACTGGTTTTGAGTAAATACCATTTTCTTGCAAACATTCATCTATCTTAACACTATTCGTTTGCAATAAGATTGATTGAATCGCATATTTGAGATTATTTGAATACTGGATTGTGTGAATGTGGACAAATACAGACAACAGTACACATGTATAACGTTTCCTTTGTCAGTTTCCCAGCTGCATATCGGTGCCGAATCACGTGACTGCCGTTGCAGACTAGCTGAATAACTTTATGCAGAAAAAATGGTACTCTTTTTATTCCGTAGGAAAAATTATTCTAATAAAATGTATTGTCTGATTCCAGGAAGTTGCAAAAGTGTTGCAAGATTGGCGAAGGAGTTTACGGGGAAGTGTTTCTCTACAAGAATGAGGATGACCCCACCAACCCCATTGTTATGAAAGTGATACCGATCGAGGGAACGCAGTTGGTAAATGGAGATCACCAGAAGAAATTCGAAGAGATCATCTCCGAGATTGTAATTGCTATGTAAGTTGCTGCGTATGTATTACGAGATTATAGACAAATTCATCATGACATTAACAGGATGAACAAATAAGAATATAAATGTATTTATAAAAAATACAACAATGTCACATCCGATTTACCTGCCTTATCTTATGTTTATTGCTTTGTTCTCTTATCTTTTTCCTAGTACTACACATTCCACCACGATAAATTCTTATATCTAAATCTGTGCAATGAATAGGCTAACGAAAAGATGTCTCATCTAAAAAATGAGCCTTGGACTTGCATTGTAATAATGACCAAATTTTCGAAGAGGGTTTTTTTATGCCCACATTCTTGAATTCTTCACATCTGAACTTCTAGGATTTCCCAGAAACCCTCCTGTATAAATGCATACCAGCTTGATCAAAAAGTTTTAGGACCGGCCACCGTGTGGCGCTGTCAGTCACCCTATTGGAATTAATTTTTGTTGTTGTTAGGTTGCCACATCTGTCATTGACACTTTCCTCCAGATTTCAGCTTCATAGCTTGACATTTGTAAACGTTACGCTGTACTAAGTACATCTACCTTTGTGCATCTTTTCGATTTTTTACAACTGGTGAATTTTTAACGCACTGTTGCACAATGCGATGCTCATCCTTGAGTTTTTGACTAAAAACAACACAAATACTATCCAGCAGCCTTCGAATTCATCTGATCTGGCTCCCTGTTGAACTGATTTTAAAAACCGCTTTGCGGAACACGTTACGGCACCCTTGTGGATATCATGAAAAAATCGAGAACAGCTCTAATGTAGATACTGAAAATTGGGTACACGCCGTGTTTCGAGGATTGGATCAAGAGCTGGCATAAGTGTGTTGCAGTCGATGGGGAGTACTTTAACCTGTGACAGGCCGGGAACGCGGAATTGGGGGCGTCATTTGCGCATGTGCGAGAAAATAATTCAAATATTTGAATAATATTGTCGACGAAAAACTTTTTGTCTGCGATTTTGACCCTTATATGTACAGAATTTGTATGAAGAACAGTGTCAAAATCGCTTGCGCCATCATTACTCTAGGTGGTGTTAAAAGTTTCATTCACCTTGTCACCCTGGAATATTTTTAAAACGATTTTATCCGTGACAATGCGCTGTCATAATTTGCCGCGGATTTAACGGTCGCAATAAATGCGTGTATCGCGAATAAAAAGTCGTAAAACCTATTAATTTACGTAATAAATGCAAGTAATGTGGTTTTAGTAGATAGTTTATTGTGTTGTGAACGTGTTTCAGTCAATAAAATATACAATAGCTCAAAATTTATCAACAAAACATTCAATTCAAAGTGGTGGTTTTTTAGTGTTTTTTTTGCGAATTTCCGCGAAATGGCCTGGCATTTGACCGGTTAAAGAGGACCATATCGATTGTGATGAATAAACTTGTATTTTCGATTTTATGAATAAAGTCGTAAAACTTTTTGATCAAGGTGTTATTCTTAATTTTCATTTGGCTGCTATGATCTGTAGCCAGTTGTGCATTTATATAGGTTTTTTTTGCACAACTGCTGTTTCTAATGAATAACTATGTTTGTAGGGAATTGAGTGATTTACGAAACAACGAAGAAAACAATACCCTGGGATTCAATAAGGTGAACCGCGTGCGATGCGTAAAGGGTCGCTACCCTGACCGCCTGGTAGAGCTGTGGGAGCTATACGACGAGCTCAAGGGATCTGAGAACGACTGCCCCACCCTGTTTGACGCCGGTCAGCTGTTCATCATCCTCGAACTCGCCAACGGAGGGAAGGACCTAGAGGCCTTCAAGTTCACCACCGCCGAGCAGTCTTACTATCTCTTTTTCCAGGTAAAGTGTGCTTTCGTTTTTTGGATTGGATAACTTCAAATCACTCCCATGTTTGATGACGATCGAATCGACGACCAGGGCCTATTTTAATTTTTGATTCCGTGGTGTTCAAATCTTGCATGATTTTTTAAAATAATTTTTGTTAACAATCAATTTCATGTTTTTAGTGTATTTTTCTTTTTGTTTTAATTTTTAGATGTTTATTGTAATATTTTTCAAACTTTGTTTTTTTGTTGACACAAAATGCAATGCTTTTAAAATCCCAGATTTTGACAACGATTTACACAACCCTCCCGTTAATTAATTATCATCCATAAACTATCTACACACATTGTTGTCATATCTCCCAAATTACAAATAATATTTTGATTAAACTGGTTGTGACAGACCTGAACTAAAAACTAATTTGTCACATGCACCTTAAGATAATTGTGACATTTTACCAGTACGTGTGTCATTTTGACTTTTATTCATCATGGTCTGCACCATTTTATATAAAGTTACAATGATAATGGTTGCCTGTTGTCCTAACATACCTGATTGTTTCAACATTTGTAATGAAACACAAATTAATTATGTGATTATAATTCTTATTGACATAATTGGTTGCGTCATTAGGTCTGAGAATGGGCCGAGGTTGTTAATTACGATCATTGTCTCTGATATCATTATCATCTGAAGAAGTTACTGACCCCTATACATACAGTGAAACCCTCATATATGTAAGCATAAGAAGCTCTGTTTTTTGGTTCCTTGAAAATGAAAATTAAAGATGACCTAACTTAACCCATATGATATAAAGTTTTCTCTATAAGAATTAAAAAAAGGTAATACCCCACAAGAGTCCCAACTGTTCTGAGCCAGTAGATCTATATCATCCCCAATTTGGGATATGGTGAGAGGCTGAAGGGAGTCGGATAGGGAAGAGAAAGGTTGGGAAGTACCTGGCTATTCAGATCTGATACTTAAAGATGGCTATAGCCCATTCATGGAATTTACCTTTTCCAGTCACTCGAAGAATATTAAAGTTATTACTAATAACTTCACTACGCACGAAACAGTGGAACCCGTTTATAAGGTTCTCACATACATCGATCGTCCAGTTGATTAGTCAGACATCTCCAATTACTAAGTTTTGAGATAATGCATTTTAAGCAATATTCAAATGCGTACAAAGAATCAAATATTATTTACATGTGTTTTATGTATTATGTGCTATAAAATAACACCAGGAGGCGTAACAATCCGGTACATTTTCCTACTAGTGACCCAAAAAATGTCAATATTTTGTTTAACCCGCCCCTTGCCGATCGTACACCGGTGTACATTAAAAAAATATATATATATTTTACACGATTTTGACCCTTATGTATAAAGAAAGTGTATGAAGAATAAGGTCAGAAACGCTTGCTCCATTCTCTCCCTTTACCATAGCGAAACCTGCAATGTTCCTAGTCGCTTGGAATAATTTATAAAAATAATCTATGGGGACCGCGCGTCACTTTTCAACGGCTTTTTCGAGCGTCCGGATTCCGCGACATTTTGTGCGTTCTTAATACTACGAGTTTTCTGCTTTATGATTATTGATTTGGTCAAAGAATACCTATCAGAAAAAGAATGAGTAACGAAAGTTGAAAGCCTAGGTATCGGTACCAACATACATAAATAACATGGGTATTCCACAAGGGTCTGGGTTGGGGTCTATTATAACTATAATTTTTATACATTGTATAATAAGAACAATAAAACATTACAAAATGTGACTATTGCTTGATGTACAGAAGATAACATCTAAGTAATGAATAATCTGAGTATTGTACCAGATATAGAATACCCTTTTACATACAACCGCGTACTCAACTCAAATTTAGATTTTTTTGGAGATGTCTTGACTAATCAAATGGACGATCGACATAAAAAGCTTTCATGCTAAAAAGTTCTATATTTTTCTGTCCCTTGAAGACTATTTATGCTGAAAATGAAGTTTTTTTCCTTTACTTTAGAAAACCTTATAAGAGAGTTTCACTGTATAAAAAGTGTTTCTGTTGTTTTTAATTGATGTATTTGTGTATTGCTTTGTAGTTTTGCAGTCATCACCCGTTGTACTTAATTAGATTTTCCCGGTGGGTGGGTGAACATTTAGTGCATGTGTGTTTTTATGTCGTGACTAGATTTTCACTCATCCACTAAGAAAACTCATAGTCACCCGCCTTTTCTACGTTTTGTTCATTGTGGTTTGTTGATGCTTTTATTTTATTTTTGATTTCATTTGTATGTAGCCTTATTTTTTGATATACAATTGTCGGCCATTGTGTAACTTTTTATTATTGTAAATTTTTTTGTTGACCATTATGAAGAAAGTAGGACAATAGATAAATTGAATCTTTAACTTAACCCCTCCGCAATGTAAGCAGATATAAGCGTTAGAAATAGGACAGTAGTCAAGTACAATAAGCGTGTTTATACATCAGCGCGTGTGTTTCCATAGAAATCGTTCTAACTCCGTTATTGTTTTAGTTACATCCCTAAACCAAAAAGGTCGATAGTAGATCAAGCTGCACATCCCTATCAAGTTGTCTATGGAAATACATAACAGGAATCAGCTGTCAGTCGTGTAGTTGACAACAATATTTACCCGCGCAAATTTGCTACCGGCAGCTCCGCCGCTCTCCACATTTTAAATTTTTATTAAATATTTTTATATAAAATGATAAAAAAGTTAGGTGACAAAAGTGTTTATTACACATATATAGAATAGAATAAGTATTGTTGCTTACATAATCTGTGATTTTAGTACCGTTTTCACATAAAAAAACATCATGTGAGTCATTTTTACCTATTTTTAATGTTAGCATTCTAAATTTTAATATTTACCAATGCTAATATTTATTTGTAATATAATAATTTGAAAGCCTATTTTGTAACCTTTCTAAAACAGTTTTTACTATTCGGCTACGTTCAGAAATGTTTAATTTATAGAGCTTTAATTGTGAATCGGTAATAACAAAAAGTTTTCGTAAAATGTCATTCCATTAGAGACACCAAAAGCGTATATTCTCGAAAATTCGGAGGGGTTAATGAAGATGTATACATATTATGATAGCTGTCTAGATTTTTTCTTATAGGACGGTCATATTGACCTTGCTCAAAGTACATTAATTTATTAATGGTACCAATTTGGAACAATGAGTAAAGCAGTAAGTAAGCCATTCGTGCATGGAGATACTTACAAGCGACTCTAGTTTTGTGCGCATAGTATACTCGCAGCTCATTAGTACCCGCCATACTATTTTGCCAGTGCCTAAGTTTGACGGCAGTTCTGAGCTACTGACAGTGCCGGTAGTGCATTCGCGTCTACTACTTGTTTGATAGAAATGGCATCCGAACATGATTTGAATGTTAAATTTATTCTGGAGTTAGTAAAATATACATGTTTATTTAACTATATTTTACTGGAATGATTAACCTGTCATCAGCCTTGCCGTATTTCGTATGAAACCTCGGAAATTACAGAAAGCATCACTTTGAAGAAATATTTTATGGATTTATTTTGAGCAATCGTATATTTTATTTACAGAAACACATTCCTTGGACAATAAACTATCTATAAAAACAACATTACTTGCGTTTATTTGATAAATTGATAGGTTTTCGATGTTTTTGTGAACTACAACGCTCAAACTTTGACAGTTCAAATCGCGGCAAAATCTGACGCCCAGATGCCATAGATAATTCATTTAAAAATATTCTAGTGTTGCTAGGTGAATTAAACCTTTGGCTACGTCAAGGCTATATTAGCGCAAGCGATTCTGAACTTGTCGTTCATACAGTTTCTTTATACATAAGGGTTAAAATCGCATTTAAAAAAAAAAAGGAAAATTTGTTCCTCGCGGTTCAGGCACTGGAGAGGGTAAGAAAGGATTTAGTGAAGAAGGTGTGAATTGAGGTTTAAAAAAAAGTCAATTTGACGTTATTCTTATATAGTTTCTTGGCGGCAACAGGCACAGGAGAGGGTAAGAAAGGATTTAGCCAAGAAGATGTGAATTGAGGTTTAAAAAAAAGTCAATTTGACTTTATTCTTATATAGTTTCTTGGCGGCAACAGGCACAGGAGAGGGTAAGAAAGGATTTAGCCAAGAAGGTGTGAATTGAGGTTTAAAAAAAAGTCAATTTGACTTTATTCTTATATAGTTTCTTGGCGGCAACGAATGCCCTACAATTATTATTTATTTTGTTGTATGGGTGAGCTCAAAATCTTCTTTTAGATCCCTTTTTATGCTTGGAAAGATAAAGAAGAACAATATTATTGTATTCATCGCCAGAGTGACATCATGAATTTGCACTGCCTTTTCTGTAGGAAATTTCTAGATAAATCAACTTATTTTTATTTTCATCGTTAGCTAAGGAACATAAATAAATTGTTATTTTATATTATAAGAGACTGTGTTTTGTTTCTGTCATATTATGCAGTTATAACTGCTTGGGAAACATTGAAAAAAAAAAACTTGTAAATTAGGTGCCACGCAAAGCAACTGGAAATGAGCTGTTCTGCAGATGGATGAAAGTCTACTCCATGTGATTATATTCATGACTAGATTTTCACTCATCCGCAGCATGACTTGCATCAAGATCATTTGTGAAATAAACAAAAAACATAACATACAAATTGTACGATTGTTATTCTAGTTAGTGCAGTGTGAAATGATATCTACGTGCTGTTGTAAACTTAATGTTTTGATAATACGCTTTGTACATGTTTAGCAAGTGGTGAGAGACTAGTGGAGTTATTTGGTGTGATGTTTCCAGATTGCCTTTGCTCTAGCTGTGGCTGAAGAAGCCTTCCAGTTTGAGCATCGAGACCTTCACTGGGGGAATGTGCTCATCTCTTTTGCTGAAAAAGCGGTAAGAATACTTTTTAACCCCTAAGGATTTTGGCTTATTTTGTTAAAAGGTCAAAATATTTCTGAACACATCCGAAAACTATAAACTGTTTTTGAAAGGTGATGAAATATAAACATTTTACAATTTTGAAAAAATGTTAATTTTTAGTAAAAACGTAAGAGTGTTTTAAAATGGCTCTCTCAGTTTAAGTTTTTTCTATCTAATATTATTGATGAAGAAAAAAAAATCATTTATAAAAAAAAAATTAAATAAAAAGTTTTTTTTACATTCTTCTCAATTTGCTATGGGAAAATTTGGTTTCATGGAGGTGCACATTTAAATTTTTTTGTGGTTAAAGTCTAGATTTGATTATAAAGGGTGGAGTTTTCTCTTTCTAACGCTGTTTCGATAATATTTCTCACCATGACAGTGAGGGGGATACAACGATTTATGTGAGACCTATGTGAGCTGGGACAAATTTGGTCTCCTGTGATTAAACGGGTTAATGTGAATCTTATACATGTGCCTGCTTGCCATGTTGGTAGATACTCGGTAGGGCCCTGGCGGAAGACCACCATTTAGAATTGAAGTGTTGCTTGAAATTACTTTGGCCTGGTTTGGTGACCAGATCTGAGTAGCCAGATACTTCCCAGCCTTCCTCCGCTCCATCTCTTTCCCCCTCTGCTTCGGAAACGAGGAATACTGCAAAAATTTTCATCTAAATTGTGAAATCCTCAGAAAACCTACGAGGTTGTTTCCTATAATGAAATTTCATGTTTTGAACAAATGAATAATTTTTGCAGCTGGCCGTTAGGCGTGTAATGTCACGATCAGTGTCGGCTTGTGATTTTTGGGTGTGCTAAAGTGCTAACATAAAAAAATGGCTTTATTGATGTTGTTTGTCCTAGGCGTAAAAAAAATTTTTTTTTTTTAAAAAAATCAGTTTTTGTATGAAGATTTTTCAGGAAATCTGCCGGCACATGGTCAAACTGAAACTTCCTGAAATTTTTCAAACAAAAAACTGATTTAAAAAAAAAAAAATGTTTACATCTACAACAATAATGCTTTTTTTTTTTTAAATAGTAGCACACCCTTCAATTCGCTAGGCACCACTGGTCATGGTACGTACGATGACTGGCGTGGCAGTACTGCAGCGCTGTCTTTAGAGTTATGAATTGTACCCCGTGCGACTTGGCGGACTATACATTTTACCCAAGTTCACTTTGAAAGCCGATAACTTGTCATTTACTAATTTTACTGTCGTTATTAACTCATACATTTTCTTTTATTTTTTATTTTAACTTTATGAGTTAAACCTCAAATAGAGAACTCCAGTCCAATTTTTTTTAATGAATAAAGACCTTCAAACTTAAATAACTGCATTTTTATTTTTATTTTTATAGTTAGTTTTAATAGTTAAAATAATTGTCAAAGTTTTAATTTTTAAAGACTCTCAGAAACGCACCGTATCTATGGTGGTCTTCACCCACCAATAGCTTTTTTACTTTTTAAGTTGTCATTTTGAATCAGTGATGTTATGTCGAGGGAAATTTCCCTAGATCTAGGGGAGAAAAATATTTTTTAGGGATAAGGGAAATCAGGACAAAATCTAGGGAAATTTCGAACTCTGTCAAAATTTTTATTACATATGACAATAATATTACTGGTATTATTTATATAAATATATATACGTATATATATTTTTTGGAATTCCTATGAATCTTAATTATTGTTCATGTACTTACATGCAATGTTATTTTTAACACTGACAACTCAAAATGATATTAGGGAACGTACCCATACTACGTGACACGTTCGGGGGGAGGGGGGGCGGGTCTTCAAAACACCACTCTTGGTACAAATGAGCGGCGGGTTGCTTATGATTTTTATTTTGTGTTTTTTTTATTTGGAATTCAGTGGTGAGTGTATTCGTACTTTTATATTTTTGTTCAGTGTTTTATTTGGAAAATCACGGTATTATTAGTATATTTACCAAGTTCCGATATCTTTCCAATTAATTATCATATTAATTAACATATAACAGGATTAGTGTTACACAATCAGGTGGCTACGTAGGTAATTGCGTAAATGTGAAATTCTAGGGAAATTTCACTTCGAAATCTAGGGAAATAATTTTTTTGGGCAGAACATCCCTGTTTGAATGAAGAACCCAGAAGAATCATGGCGGTCATGACGGAATGCTTTGTAATGACTTTTAGGTGTGAGGTGTGTTTTTTATTCAAGATTAACTGCTTTTAATATAGAAAAACATTGGTAAAATGTCCACATTTCACCGCTACTGTTATTGTATTTAATCAAAGTGCAATAAAACAATAGAGGCGATGATAGTGTGAAGAAAACACTATCATCGCCTCTATTGACCGCATCTGGCACTATGGAATCACCGTCGGCAACGCACCAGTCAATGATAAACATTGACACCGACTCCCTTATCAACTTCTTTGAGTCAAAACTCGAAACAATGCGTACTGAGAGTAAGAATGCCATTGATGCTATTCATCAAAAATTGGACACTTTATCAAATGAGTGGAAGGACCAGTACACCAAAATCATGGGGTGTGTGACTGTTCTTCAGGAAGAAAATGCCAGCCTCCGACAAGAAATCCAATCTCTCAGAGATGCTCAAGATGACATGGAGCAGCGTAGCAGAGTGTGTAATTTAGATGTCCACGGCATTCCCGAGGTGAAAGGTGAAAATCTGTTCACCCTAATGGAGAGAATGGGATCAACTATCAACGTGCCACTTCCTAGTAGCGCTGTGGTGTCGGTGCACCGCGTCGCTCGCGGCCACTCGTCTCCCTCCAACCGTCCACGCAACATAGTCGTCCATCTCACGACAAAGCGTCTCCGTGATGATGTCATCGCTGCGGTAAGGACTCGCCGCGGCCTCACAACGGACCAACTAGGACTTGGAGCTCCCACCACTAATTTCTACGTAAATGAGCACCTGACACTAAAAAATAAAATACTCTTTGCCAAAACACGTGCCACCGGAAAAGAAAACGGCTATAAATACATATGGGTGAGGAATGGCAGTATCCTGGCGAAGAGGAATGATCTCTCTCGAGTCGTCACCATTCGTTGCGAGGGAGACCTTAAAAAAATCAGCACTCATGGTCAACAAAATATGTGACTGCTAGAACAAACTTGTTACTGCTGCCATCGATGCCAGCTTTCTATCACTATCCTGCACTCTTGGTCATTAATTTTTTTCTTGCAAAATTACTCAATATATTTGTTTATAGCGCAATACCTCCATAATCATATAGCACTATCATATTTCCTGCATATTCATTCATATTTTACACTAAGTAATCAATGTTTTATATATAATTTTGTTGCATCATACGTCCTAATTAATTTATCACTCCCGCAAATGTGGAATAAGTCGAATAACACTCTTACTCTAAAAAAATGACCTCATCATCTATATCTGTTTATTACCAGAACTGTGGTGGTATTAAGACCAAAACTCAGGAGCTTCTTATTAATATTTCATC
Source organism: Limnephilus rhombicus (assembly GCA_929108145.2). Classification (NCBI taxonomy): domain Eukaryota; kingdom Metazoa; phylum Arthropoda; class Insecta; order Trichoptera; family Limnephilidae; genus Limnephilus; species Limnephilus rhombicus. Next base: position 6,638,836 of record OV815285.1, read on the forward strand.
GAATAACTATGATGTTATAGTTCTAGTTGAAACGTGGCTTGTAGCAAGTGTAAACACGGCCGAATTCATAGATTCGCGTTACACGGTATTCCGACGAGATAGGAACCGTATAATTACCGGTAAGATGGACGGAGGTGGTGTGTTAGTGGCAGTGCGCAAGGAACTCGCAGCTTCCCGTCTCGACGATTGGGAAAAAAATCAAATTGAACAAATCTTTATATCAATTCCGTTAAGGTCTCTAAATCTCACCATATGTGCTGTATATATACCTCCTGTCTCGCCAATAATGCTTTATGATATTTTCTCCAAAAACCTGGAATCCGTCTTTTCATCAGAACCAAATAATACGTTTTGTGTTCTTGGAGATCTGAATCTACCTACTCTTACATGGACATTTTCCGAAGGCTGCAATCATGGTATTGCCTCCTCAAACACGGCTGCATCGCAAACTTTTCTTCAAACAATGGCATTGATGAGCTTATTTCAATATAATTGTATACCTAACCACAACGATAAATTCTTAGACCTTATATTTTACAGTCGCGAAACAAAAGTTACACATAGCGACGACCCTCTCCTTTCAGAGGACAGACACCATCCAGCCCTGGAATTTGAAATATCATCCGCGATTCAACCAAAAATTAAAAACAACAAAGAGCGTAGGCACAATTTCAGGAAAGCTGATTATACTCAAATTAATAATGACATTAATTGTATTGATTGGAAGTCTGAAATCGCGAATTTATCAGCAGAAGAAGCAGTAGACCGATTCTATGTAATAATAAACAATATAATTGATGAGTTTATTCCAGTATTGGCCAGACGAAATGACAAATTCCCCATATGGTTTACTCCCGAACTTATTAGCTTATCACGGAAAAAAGATAAAGTTTGGCTCAAATGGAAGACATATAAAGGTCTTTCTGACTATCGTAAATTTTCCTTCTTACGTGCTACATACAAAAAATTGGCTAGTGAATCTCGAAAGTTATTTTTTGAAAACATCGAAAGTTCATTGCAAAATAATATTAAATGCTTTTGGTCATACATATCCTCATTAAAATCATCTGATGGATATCCTGCTACTATGTCCTTCGAAGGGCGCAAATCTAATGATGCCCAAGAAATCTGTAATATGTTCTCTGAGTTCTTCAAGTCAACATTTGAACCCTCCTCTATCAATGACTCAATTAACATTGACCAACTTGAGGCCGTTCGGGACTCTGGACTTACGCACATTCACACCATTGAACTAACGGAACAAGAAGTGCAATCAAGTTTAAAGGCGTTAGATATAAACAAAGGTGCGGGTCACGATGGAATACCGGCATTTTTCCTCAGATCTGCTGCGTCGTCATTGTATGTTCCACTTACCATAATATTTAATAAATGCCTGAGTGACGGGGTTTTCCCTGATAGGTGGAAGTTGGCTTATATTATACCAGTCCATAAGGGTGACTCACGTCAAAAAGTCGAAAACTATAGGCCAATATCTATTCTCTCGGCGATCCCTAAACTCTTGGAAAGACTTGTCCATGATAATATATATCCCCAGCTTGCCGCCAAAATTACAGAACAACAACACGGGTTTGTAAAAGGCAAATCTACCATGAGTAATTTACTAATTTACTCAAATTTCTTATTCACTAGCATGGATCGAGGCCACCAGGTAGATGCAATATACTGCGATTTCAAAAAAGCTTTCGACAAGGTTGACCACCTTATTCTTATTAAAAAAATAATGTTCAACGGAATTAGGGGAAACTTATTACGTTGGTTTGTCTCATATTTGACAAAAAGACAGCAAGCTGTATCATTACGAGGACATACTTCTACGTGGGAACCAGTTACCTCTGGCGTACCACAGGGGTCAATCCTGGGTCCACTGTTATTTATACTTTTTATTAACACTGTTACTAAATGTTTCATGCATTGTTTATTTCTTTTGTACGCCGATGATATAAAAATATTTGCCATTGTTAGGAATTTAAACGATTGTCTGCTCATCCAAAGCGACTTAGTAAGGTTCGAAGCATTTTGCAATGAAAACAAAATTTACCTAAGTTACAACAAATGTAAACAAATAAGCTTCACTAAAAATCACAACGCTATTATACACAATTATTGTATTGGTAACTATTTACTCGAGCGCGTTTACTGTATAAAAGATCTAGGCGTACTTTTTGATTCTAAACTCCATTTCGATGCGCACATTGAGAACATTGTGAATAAAGCTTACCGCATGCTAGGATTTGTCATCAGAAACAGCCGCGAATTTCGAAAACCTGAAACTTATCTTCTACTTTACTACACGCTGGTCCGTTCTCAACTTGAATACTGCACCTCCATATGGACACCACTTTACGGTGTCTATAAAGTCAACATTGAAAGTATTCAAAAGAAATTTCTGCAATACCTCAATTACAGAATGAGCGCACCTAAACGGGGGTACATAAATATGCTCTCGAATTATAACGTCACCACTCTAACTAACCGGCGAACATACCTTGACCTCATGACGCTTTATAAAATCTGCAATAACTTTATCGACTGTCCTGACCTACTGAAACTAATAAACTTCAAAATACCACCCAGAGTAACAAGGCTTAACGACTTATTCCACATTAGCCGGACGCGTACAAATGCTGGTGTCAGGGATCCAATCAGAAGAATGTGCGAATCGTTTAATCAAAATCAAAACATCAAGGATTCCGACTTATTTTTTGATACACGCAGTACTTTTAGTAGAAAATTGAAGGCCGTTTTCCTACAAAGTACAATACCTTAGACATTGCTTGGTTTATAATTCTAACTACCTTTCTTTTTTTAAATTTCTGTGACATTATTTTTTATCTATATATATATTTGGTCTTACCATCAAAATTTTTCCAAAAACAATTTGTAAACTTTTATAAGGATATTGCGCATTCTTTTTTCATCTCTCTGTAAAATAATATTTACTTATGTATATACATACGTCTTTTCCGTATTTAACGGTAAAAATATTTGTATATGTTTTCATCTGCTGTCAATGTTAATTCGTGAGAAATAGTTTGGATGCAGGCGAATTCTCTATTAATTGTTTTGTATATTCTTGTCAATTGACGTCTGTATCTGTATTTTCTCCTTAATAAATAAAAAAAAAAAAAAAAAAAATATAAAAACAATAAATCATCTCTTTCATTGCCAATACATGTGACATCGTGTTTTGTGTCAGGCATTACTTTGTGGGTGCATTGTTTTATGTATAATACATACAGAAACACTGGTATTTATAATACACTGATCATGACGAGTGTGTAACAACTTGTATAAAAAGCCCTATACTAAAAACAATTTGAAAATACATAACTAAATGTCAAAATATGACACGACTTTAACCTCAAATAGACAAAATTTATTGCAGATTGTCCGCAAATATAGCCCTTTTCGTAAATTGTTGAGGGCCTAAATTATGTTTCAATGAACACAATAACTATTATTTATCTAAATCTCTATAAACAGTATGAAAATAAACCAAAAACACGAAATGTTGAATTGCATTGGTACGTGTGCACTTCAAGTCATTTCAAATGTCAATACAATACACACTATCACCAGGTGTCAGGTTAACAGTGACGTCACCGTTAACCATTTCAGTAATGCCAACTTAACGCTGTGTTTTGAGAAGAGGTTTAAAAATGCACTTTTTAATAATTTTTTTAAAAACTCTGCGTTTAATATTATGAAATAAAACTTATATATTCAGAATCAGCGTTTCTTGGTCTATATGAACATATTTTTTTAAAGCGATAATATTTTTCACTGGAGTTCCTTATTGTAATATTTAAATAAATGAAGACAATATAAGCGAAACTCAATCGAAAATCTGGAAACAGAAAAATCAGAAAAAACCATATTGACACCTCTGGTCCCAGAGGTGTCAATAAGTTTTTTTTCTGATTTTCATTAAGAAAAAAATTGTGATCAACCTTATTTAGAATAGCTTTCAGGAAAAAAAGAATTAATTCCTAAGTTTGAGGGATTATATTGGGTCAGGAAAAATACTCTTCCACACAGTCCGTCCTTCCTGACTCTGAGGCACCCATTTGGTCATGTTTTTGGGTTTCCTGTCTTCTCTGGCACTCTTTCCACATGTCCAGTTCAGCACCGTCTTTGACATCTACAAAATCTTACAATGGTTTCGTCCTCAATTATCATGATTTATTTAAATTCTGTATGGTAATCATGGTCCATTTTAAATATCATAGACTGCTTTCAATCTTTTGGACGGTTTTGAATTCGGATTTTGTAACTCCACTGAAATGTAATCAATAAATTCATAAAAATAGTTTTTCTAAATAATATTCATTTTTTCCTTGTTATGATAGATAATTGTGCCGGTTTTTCAAAATAATTTCCACCCAATGTGACAGGTTTTCCCCAAACATTACATGGAAATGATAATCTTGTTATTTTATGCTTCATATTGCCAACGTAAGCAATGAATTGAATTAGCAAACAAATTGCACACCAAATACTTACTTTTAAACATTTATTTGGTATCAGCATAACAATCATATTTTTATGCTTGTCAACTAATAATAATCGATATATATAGTATAAAAGAAAGTGTACACTGTGAGTCCCGGTACGATCAAGGGAGTTATATGGTGGAGTAGCCCTCTAGCCCCCATCTATCCCGATTTTACCTGAAGGGCTTTTTGATAATTGCTGGAAGTTTCGGCCTCCACAAATTTCTAGAAGTCAAAAACTTTGGAGAGCATTCCACAACATTCTGGAATGTTCGGGAATAGTCTAGAACATTCGGGAACATTCCAGATCATTGTGGAACATTCCAGAACACTCACATTTTCTGGAACGTTGTGGACCATTGTTTTTTGTATGGGTGGGGCTACGCATTGGTAGGGATATATAAAGCAAAATCCATTACATGGGTTCCAACGTCGGTTCAATCTCATATCAACTCCCTGAGCAAAGGCGGATACCCCAGCTAGTTAGATCTAAACATAAAACGGGTAAAGAAGCATTAATAAACTGTTGAAATTTAAAAAAATTCTAAATTGTGCTGATTTGAGTTAACATTCTCAACTTCAGACTTCACCAATGGTGATGCCTAGTCAAATTGATTTCAAAATTTTATGTTGTTCGCTGTGTCAAAGGCAGAAATAAAATTTAATTTAAATGAAGGTCCTCAGTATTGACATATTTAAAATGTAAGTTGTCATTTTGTTTGCAGGAGGTGACGTACAAGCTGCGTGGCGAGCCCTACTCCATCCCCACGGCCGGTGTCCTGGGGAACATCATCGACTTCACGCTGTCCCGCGTGTCCGTGCCAGCCTCTCACACCATCTACAACGATCTGGCCAAGGACCCCGACCTGTTTGCGGCCGAGGGAGATTACCAGTTTGAGATTTACCGGCTTATGCGGCAGAAGAACGGGTAAATATTATATTCTAATTATCTCAGTCAATCCTCGATAATGTTACTGTAACCGTAGATAAAAAGAAAAAAAGGGAGCTGGGCCATGAACCATTATTAGTATAGATATTTTAAATTTGGTAGGCGGGTATGGATACCGCAGCCCTGGGAACCATTTATTGAATAACTCACCTCTGTCATAATAGGTCACCCCAAGTGGTTCGTTACGTTTGGTAACTTAGCAGAGTTGCCTGGGTTCAAGTGGTGAGGTTTGTCTAGGTCTTGGCGATGGAAATGTCTGCCCACCTTCTACATGTGGGTCGGATTGAGAGAGACTGGTTGAGGGTGGTCTTTTAACCTCTCCTGCCGGAATCTCTCGACCTATCGCCTTGCACCGCGCAGTAAGGGATGATTCATGTGTGTCACTTCTGGTCCCACTGACCCCCAGATTCTTACTACCTCTCACATCTTTTTCTTTTCCTCTTTGTCTCTATCCTTTCCTTAAATAGACCCTCCACACAGCATTACCTAAGATGACATAGGCCCTGAAGGAAATTATATACATTTAACGTATTATTTTTTATATTAACTCCACACAGCAGGAGGCCCTGAGGAAAATAATTCACTCACGTCTTAAGTCATCCATTCTGATAAAACAACCAAGGGGTTTACAGCTGTAATCATCAGTGTGCAATGATTTCAAGATCACGCTGATTGCACAGCATTTGTATAAACGGATGTGTGACTGCAATGCGCACTAATTTTACAAAGTTGTGAACCCCTCGTAAACGAGCTCCTTTTGAGACCAACCAAAAATGTAATCGCATCCAGCTATCTAACGGCTGCGAGAATCTTTAATCACAAATGAAGGGAGTGGAATACAGCTGAAGTAGACATAGGCTCAACCAATTTGTCTTTCTGTTTCAGGAATTTATGGCAGCACTTTGAGCCGTACACAAATATCCTGTGGCTGCACTATACCCTGGATAAGATGATCACAGCTCTCCGCTACGAACGAGCTGATACATGTGTGCACGGAATATTTATCTCCAAGCTGCAGTACCTGAAGGAGAAAATCCTGCAATACGACAGCTGTGTCGATTTTGTTACTAATGAAGAATGTTTCACTATTGCCGACATTTAAACTACGCATATAAAAACTATCTAGTATAATATTATATTCTCAAAGTATATTATAATAAACACAAAAAAAAAATATTTATAAAAATGTATTATAAAAAAATCAATGTAAAAAATTTATGACGCACTTAGAAAATGGGTCTCCCATTATGTATAATACAGCATTGTTCCAAATTAGGTGACATTTATCACAAAGGTCTCGACAGCAGTTCTGTGTTTAGTTTGTTTTGTTTTGGGAAAATTGACATTTTAGAGAGTTGTGAGCTAGATGACTATATTTTTGAAAACTGCAAATGTTTTATTAAGTGCCTGCAGATGTGCCTACAATTATTATACTTCAGTCAAATAAAATTATTTTTTGAGACCGAATTTACTCTTGTTATTTCTATTGAACCCTTATTATAATCTACAAGATTCTGTCGCAAAATGATTTGATTGTGCATTATACAATAGGCCACTTGCATCACATTTTTTTAATTTTTTTTCCGGTTTGGGCAAATATTCTAAGACAGGGGTGCTCAAAAGGTCGATCGCGAGTCGATTTTGAGTCGATATCTCGAGAAAAATTTGCCGATGTATAAATAGATCTTTTCACAGGTTTTGTTTTCGTTGATCCTCAACTTAGGCCTCAAGAAGACCACCCATATTTCATGCCTTTTTTTATTATATATTTTTTGCTTATATTGTCTATTGTCGCGCCTTTTTTTGTTCTTTACTCTATCCTTGTCTATGATGTCTGACGTCACAAGTCCCAATAGAATTTTTTTTTGCATATTCGTGGTGAAATAGTGCTGAAAATTACCCCCTTCAAAAGCTCGAAGTTATCGATCTAGTGTGTGGTTTGGTTTGTATGTGAGTCAGTCAGTCCGAGTTGTAAGTCCACGGAAACCACAAGTACCCTGCTGATATACCACTTTTTAATGCTAGTCTCCGTACACGGCGCTATCCGAAATGTACTGAACTTGATCATTTTTCACGTGCAGCCGTGGAGTGAACACGCTGCCATGCGATGTCCTATGACTTTTTTCCAACATCAATTCATACCTTCTCCACTAAATCGTTTCTTACGTATTCTGGTATAGTTATGTAAACATGCATTTTTTCCACTTCCAGAACAAATCTAACATTACTTTTATGTTCCAACGCCATTTCTGTCAAACGTCAAACGAATAAGTGTCAGACACAAATGATGCGAGCGTCGCGTGCGATCAGCACTGTCGGTATCGTTATACTGATTGGAAACCGACAGCCACCGCGTAGCGCCGTGAACGGGCACCAGCAAAATTGTACGGGGGGTACTTACGATCGGCGCGTATGATACGCGCACGAGGATCGAGTATCTTGTAAGTATCTCTGTGAACGGAGGCACTTACTCGAAATGCAGTTATAAAATTCTGGTTGCAGACTATGCATGTGCTGCCAGAATAAAAAAAAACATTTCCATGTTCTGAGTGTAGTTTCAATTCGCCGCATACAGATTGAAATTAAACCAGTTTTGTGTTCAAAATGTAAAATTCCAGTTGTGGATTCATCTGCTGACACATTTCGAAGGAAAACATTCTCTTATTCGAAGTGCAGTTATGAAATTCTTGTTGCAGACTATTTAAGTACTGCCAGAATCAAAGAAAAACCATGTTCATGTTCCGAGTGTAGTTTTAGTTAACCGCATTCAGATTTAATTTCACAATATAAAGATGAATTAAATAACAAAGTTGCCAATTTATCACGTACGGAGTGAAGCTTTGCATTTGAGTTGCTATGCTGTAAAATTGACTGTTCCGTGTGTGACTATTATTTCGGGACATTTATGCAGAATAAATCTTAAGTTAAGACCTGCATTGCGAAATCTTATAACATGGATATAAATTTGTTGTAGAACATTTATTTATTTATTTACGCCTATTTAGGCTTTTACATACATATATATAACAATATTAACGAAATTATACTAGTAAATAGTGCAGGAAACTACTGTTTAAAACACTTGCACAAAAATAAATACAAAGTAAAAATATTAGGTATTGAATTTGAACCACACAGTATGTAGGTACAAAATACAAAAAATCTGAAATAGTTTTTTTTTCTTTCAGCCAACAAAATACTGTCAATGTGTTAGTCAATTTTAATAGCTTTAGCAAAATATTCCCCTATTTGATGAAAAAAACTTCAATAAGGTATGCTTATATAATAAAATTGATGTACTAAATATATCAACAACATCGGAGTATTTGTTTCCAAGCTGTTGAATCCGTCGCATAGGAGTATAATATTGACTTGTTGACTTAGAATTGCTACAATAATATGGTAGGTACTGTCTTGTGACTGACCTGCCCGGAGTATGAAAAGAAATTACATATAATAAATCAGGGGTATCAAACATTGAATTTATGATTTTAAACAAACAGGTTAAATCGGAAATGATTCTACGATCAGATAATTTTATTAAATTTAATGAACAAAGTACATTATCGTAATTTAGGCATTCACTAGGAATGCCCATTTTAAAATTCACATATCTTAAAAATTTATTTTGGATTCTTTCAATCGCATGTGAATGAACCTCATAATTTGGGGACCAAACCGTGGAATTGTATTCTAAATTTTATTTTATTTTATTTGTTAGCGTTATAAACAGTCATTACAAGTTCATATATAACAGTGTTAGAGATAGTCATATCATTGACCAATAAAATAACGACATAAAAATTTGAGACCATAATAAAAAATAAAAAAACAAACAAAACAATATATGTATGTAATATAAACAGTTCTGAAAAAGTGCATCTACTCACTTAAATCTACAAAAAATGTATTTTCAAATTGCTGAAATCAAAAAAGAAAATGTAATGAAAATGAAGAAAAATGAAAAAGAAAGATAAGGAATTAATGAAACATTAAGTTTTCCGTTGAATATTACTTTTTACGAATTTTATAGCAAGGTTCGTGTTAAACATGTCAATGTCTGTGCATAATCTATTGAAAGTGCTACAGCTTCTTCTTATAAACACATTTTGAAGATAATTAGCATTGCTCTTAGGAATATAAAATATGTCTGGAGATCGAGTGACTCTTATTGGACATCTGAAATTGATATTTTGTAATAGGTAAGGGCTATCAATAAAATTGTGGATTATCTTATAAAGCATTACTAGGTCTCTGATATCTCTGCGTTGATCAAGGGTTTTGAGGTTCATAGAGACATAATTTACATCATTTCGCATGCGAAACGAAACATATTTCAAAAACTTTTTCTGGACTCTTTCTATATTTGATTTATATGTAGAACAATGGGGGTTTCATACTGTTGAAGCATACTCTAGGTGGCTTCTGACGTATGATATGTAGAGAATCTTAAATGTTTGTGGATTTTTGAAAACAGAACTTACTCTTAAGTATAAATCCTAGCATTTTCAAAGCCTTAGACGTGATGTGCTCGACGTGAGATTGAAAAAGAAGCTTACTGTCTAATAGAACTCCAAGATCTCTAATTTCATTTACCCTATTTAAAAGATTGTTTTTAATTATGTACGGATATAGTATAGTGTTTTTCTTTCGAGAATAAGATATGACAGAACATTTATCTGCATTCAAAAGAAGGCGGTTTTCTAAACAATACACATTGACCAGGGAGTTCAGGTCATCCTGGAGCTCTATACAATCCATCTCAGATTTAATGATTTTGACAATCTTTTTGTCATCCGCATATAGGAACAGCTGAGAATTACGAATAGTTTTGTTAACATCGTTCATAAAAATTTTGAATAAAAGGGGGCCAAGGTGAGATCCTTGGGGAACTCCTGAGGTTACGGGGACAAAGCTAGAGCAGAACCCCAGTACAGTTACAGCGTGCGTACGATTGTCGAGATAAGAGGCTAACCAACGAAGGAGGTCACCGTGTACACCCATTGCTTCGACTTTCTCAATTAAGATGCTGTGTGGAATTTTATCAAAGGCTTTGGAATAGTCTGTGTAGACTACATCGACTTGAAAACCGTTATCCATAGCAACAAGGACTGTGTCAACAAATTCGCATAGATTAGTTTCTGTTGATTTTCTGTTCACGAAGCCGTGTTGATTCGAAATGATGTGTGGTCGTATACAAGGAAAAATGATATCGAAAACAATCTTTTCAAAAAGTTTACCCATTACATTTAATTTAGAGATTGGTCTGTAATTTTCTATGTTGTGTTTGTCGCCTTTTTTGAATATAGGCACAATATATGAACTTTTCCATTCTAGTGGAAAAATACCAGAAGACAAAGAAGTTTTGAATATTAGACTTAGCGGATAACATAAAACATTAGCGCAATTCTTTAAAAATACCGGGTGTATACCATCAGGCCCACTGCCTTTGGTAGGATCTAATGATTTGAGATATTTACAAACTAATTCAGTGTCTATATAAACATTATTAAGATTTAGTACTGAGGTGTTTGGATTATATATTCGATTGGTAGACGAGGTGGACGGGGCGGGGGATTCAAAGGAGGATTGAAAATGTATGTTGAATAAGTTACTTATAGCTTCTCCACCTGATACACGCTGGGAGTTAAGAAACATATTGTTAGGTAGTTCAGAGCTTCTTTGCTTAGATTTAACAAAGGTCCAGAAGTGTTTGGGATCGGTATTGATATTAATTTCGGCCATATTAATGAAATTATCAAAGCACACCTTCTCCATACGCTTTTGTCGTTCTCGGAGAAGAGAGAAAGTTTGATAGTCAGAGATGCGGTTATAAATTTTATATTTTTTGTGGAATTTAAGTTTATCTTTAATTACTTTTTTTTAAGACAGCGCTGTACCATGGGGGGTACCTGGAATCTATGTTAACTGTTCTAGATGGTACATGCATGACAATTACCTTATTTAATTCTGAATAGAAGCGCGCCGTGACTGAGTCTACATTACTGCTGTTAAGAGTCGTTGTCCAGTCAACGGCTGCTAAGGCGCTATTAATCTGCACATAGTCAGCGCTGTGATAGGAGCGGACCGTGCGCGAGCGTGGGATTTGGAGGGACGGCTCGCGGGCCATGCGCAGCACCACCTCTAGCGAGCGGTGGTGTGCATCCTCCGGCACTAGCGGTGTATTGCACCCCCTTACAGTGCACATGCAACTCGAAATCACCAGGTCGAGAACACGCTCGTTTACATTAAGCTGGTTGTTGAATTGATGGAAGCCGGTAAAGTCTAAAAAATCAGAAAGTGTTGAAGTTAGTGCATCGGTTGAGGATCTATTAAGTACCAGGGCACCGTCTGCGGTCAAAGGCAGAAGCCATTGGGCATGTGGTATGTTGAAATCTCCTAATAGAAGGAATTCATCATCAGGGAAATTGGTATACAACGAAGATATAAATTCAAAAAAGTCACTTAAAGATTTACTCTGCTCCGCACCTTGGACGAAGTATGAGCAGTATATGCGTAGTTTAGAAGCACGCGCGCCAGAGCCTAGTGCAAGAGTAGCTGTGGATATCTCTGCGCGCTGTACGGGTGGGAGGGAGAGTGAGGGGCACGCGGGCAGTTCGCGACGTACTGCAATCAGTGAACCACCACCGAGCGCCTGGCCTAACAACATGTAGTCGCGATCACAACGGTACACTACATAACGTTCATCGAATAATTCACAGTCAAATATACTTGGCAGAAGCCATGTCTCAGTTAGGCATATCACGTCATAATCGGCATTAAGAATGCTGGAAAGAAACACATGCGTTTTGGTTCGGAGACCTCTAACATTTTGATAATATATATTTAATTCACCGAGAGCATGCATTTGAATGGAACATGTAGGTCAACATATTATGTGAAGACAATAATAATAATAATACAGTATGTTGGACTATGGAAACGTAGCAAAGATCAGTTGAATATAATATTATAATTGACATGTTGACATTGAAAACTGTAAAATAGTATACATTTTTTAAAGATTTTATGGTGAATCTTGATTTTGAAATCGAACCCATTAAATTTACATGTTACAATAATAACGTACGTTTGCAGTGATTACAGTGGAGTAATACAATAATATTATTTTTGTTAAGTACTTCCAGCAAAGTAAATGATTCATTAATATGGTAGTGAGCGAGACAAGAGAGTTAAAATTATTAGAAGAGATTTTGTTATACAGTGCTGAGATTAAGAGGCAATTACATGTTAAAAACAGAGATATTATGAAGAAATAAAAATTTTAACATTTGTGTAGGTGTAAGTTTTATAAGATTTTGTTTAAGTCTTCAGCCTTTCGGATCGATCTGATGTGAGAACCCTCGGATTTTCTGACAAGGATTCTGCAATTGCGGACCCAGACGAAGCGAAAGTTATTTTGCTTGGCTGCTTCCTTCGTCAGGTGCAGCAGCCGTTTTGATGCGCTCATCAGGTGGTCGTTAGCGTAGACGCAGGAGTCGCCGCCACATCCGATGTCGCTGCCGGTTAAATTTTGCATCTTTCGGATTGAAGACAAGAAATCATACTTTCTATATCTAGCTTGCATTTTGATAATTATGGGCTTATGTTGACCTTTCTTCGATTCCTTCGGTGCCACTCGTGTAACGAAATCTATATCAATTTTGGGATCAAGGTCGAACCCTGTGACTCCTGACTCCTTACGAGTGACATATATGATGTTTTTACAGTATTGACATTGTTGAAATCACTAGATACCCTTAAAATAAATCCCAACATTTTCAAAGCTTTATTGGTTATTATTTCTATATGCTTGATAACGTTCAGTTTCGTGTCAAACCAAATACCTAAGTCATTGATTTCCGAGACAGATACTAACGACATATTGTTAATGGAATAATCGAAAAATATTGGATTCTTTATTCGATAAAACCTCATAATTTGACATTTGCTTATGTTAAGTTGCAAGCAGTTATCATGACACCATATAATAAATCTCAACAAGTTATTTGACAATATATGGCAATCATTAATGTTTCTGATTGCTTTAAATAATTTCAGGTCGTCTGCAAACATTAATACTTGAACATCATTGAAAATATATAACACATCATTAACAAATAATAAAAACAGGATTGGACCTAAATGTGACCCCTGAGGAACACCACTCGTAGCAGTGAATTTGTACGAAAATGTACCATCAATTTTAACAGCCAGTAATCTGTTGATCAAGTAACTGTTAAACCACTTATATAGTGAACCACCTATACCGAGTTTTTGCAGTTTATTCAGCAATAACTCATGATTAACTTTATCGAACGCCTTACTCAAATCGGTATAAATAGAGTCAACTTGACATTTACTAGACATGGAATCAGATATGTAGTTTTGATACGTTAATAAGTTAGTAAGGGTAGATTTTCCAGTAGAGAAACCATGTTGTTCAGGAGAAATGACGTGGTTTAATCGGAAAATAATTTTTTTAAGAAGAATTTTTTCAAAAACTTTAGGAATTGTTGATAAAAGGCATACCGGTCTATAGTTAATCACCTCGTGTTTATCACCTTTTTTAAAAATAGGTGTTAGGTAGCTGAATTTCCATTTAATAGGAAAACATCCTGTTCGTAAAGACTGATTAAAAAGCAAAAATAAGGGATATGCTAGATTGGTAGCACAATTATTCAGAAAAACAGGAGGTATTTTATCTGGTCCGCCGCTTTTACTTTGATCTAGTAATTTAAGTTCAGTCAGTATATCATTATATTCTATGTGGATACAAGATAAATTAAGATTATGGTCAGTGGTAAAATTTGATACTGTACTAGCAGAAACTGGTGTATCACATTCATAAACAACACGGGCAATAGCCTAGTGTGGTAGTCAAAAAATACCAACAATGTACCTATCATGTAAACATTTATTAAATAATAAAAAAAATAAAAAAAAAAATAAATAAACACTTTTAAAAAAATCAGCAAAAAGGTCAGCGATACTTTGAGTGTCTTTGGCCTTTTTACCTGCATATTCCAAGTTGGCGGGTATACCAAAGTTGTTATTTTTCATTGATTTTGCATAGTTCCAGAAATACTTTACATTATGATTTATTGAAGTTTCAACATTATTAATAAAAGAATTGTAGCAAATTTTTGATAAGATTTTGCAATCTTTTCTAATGTTTTTAAATTCAATATAATTTGATAAAGACCTGTCTTCTTTATATTTCTTATGTAAAACTTTTTTAAGGCCAGTTAATTGAACAAGTTCTTTATTGAACCATCTCGGATATTTTGATTCTTTGAAATGAATAAGTGGGATTAGATCTGAAATAATTTTATCCAGCAAATGATAAAATGATTCAATATTTTTATTAATATCGCCTTCTTTAAGAAATGACCAATCTTCCTTGTGGAGACGATTATTTATGTCCTGATAATTCGCATTTTTAAAGTTGAGTATTTATTATTATTTTATTTCATTTTTTACGTAGGAGTTGAAATTTTTTGATTGCCTTCTTTAGTACAAGGGATAATTATTGCTAGTGGGGGATGGTGGTTGTCTATCGGAAGAATAGACTCCAATGATTTATTTATAATCACATTGCTCTCATTTGACAAAACTAGTTCAAGAACACGATTATTAATATTACGTACATGGTTGAATTGGGTTAAATTAAAAACATTAAAGACATATCTAGAATTTCTCGTTCATAGTCGGTTGCTGGTATTGAATTAAAGTTACTGTCTAAATTGTTAAAATTGCAATTAGGTAGGTTGTAATCACCGCAAATAATTATTTTATGATTTGGGTATTTTGTTATTACTAACTCAACATCTTCACAATGTTTTTTATAGATTGATATGTTAGAATTAGGAGGGATATAAACAGTACCAATAATAGTTTTCTTAAAATCACCACTTAACAATACGAACAATTGTTCTACATCAGTATTTTTTATTTTAAGTATTTTCGAATTAATGTGTTTGCGGACCGCTATCAGGACTCCACCTCCTCTTGTACTGGAGCTAGTATTCTGACTCCGGTCAGCTCGGTGGACATGGTGACTATGTAGTCCAAGCTCCGCTGAGAAGATCGATGATGTTAGCCAGGTTTCAGTGAGTACGATGACATCGTTTGAGAAAGATGGAGCATTTACTCTTAACTCCTATAGTTTTGTTCTGAGGCCCCTGACGTTCTGGTAGTAGATGAGGCGTTTATATGGCTGGAGTTTTTTGGTTGAACATTGATAATTTTAGGTAAGTTGTTAATATATTTTATAGTTAAATTGTTTTCTCCCTTATTTTTCCGGTTTTCTAATTCCTTCCATACATTTTGAATTTCTTGGCGCTGAACCCACGTTAAGTCTTTTTTGGTTTTGATACTGACATTTTGGTAGTCTATCGCCTTTTTTTGAAGAACCAGTTTCACTTGATGTTGGTCTGACAGTTCAATCTTGATCGGACGTATTTTATTCATTTCTTTTTTACCTAAACGGAACATTTTAATTTCAGAGGTATCAACCTTTTCAACTTTGCTTAGGATACTCAAAACTTTGTTCTTATCCTCCCTCATGCAGTCAGTTTGAGTATCAGCTGAGCACTCGGGTACATTAAACATTATAATATTCTTGGATCGTAATTTTCTCTCTTCAATTTCCGCTAGTGTCTCGCAAATTCCAGGTAGGTCTTGGATGGATTGTTGGACCTGGGGCGGTTTCTGTTGTGAGATATTTGTATAGGCCTTCAGCTCACCTTCTAGGAAGCCCACTTTCACCCCAACTACACTAATATTACCCAAAAGTTCCGAAAGTTTAGGAGTTAATTTAGCCATTTGTTCTTTGGTAAATTTATTACATGGATCCATAATGGTACTGTTTAAAGAGTTTATTATATTACTTGCCATCGTAATAAAGTGGTAGGGATCACACGAATCCATAATTAGCAGTTCGAGGTAGAAATGTAATAAAAGAAAAAGTTTAGCTCCCCTGGATCACGTACTCGGGATAGTATGCGTAAATGTAAAGGTATAACGTTTCGTACACACACACTAGAAGCAAGTTCAAATTGACAGTTCTGATGACAGATTTATAATTATTTTGTTTTTGATGTATATTTTAACTGCCAGATTAGAATTACTTAGAATTCTATCACCACATTAAAACTTGATTTGCACTTCTAATTTAGTATTTCCTATGCGCACAGGTATAAAATTAAGTATTCTTATTTATGTTTTAAACTGGAGCAGAAACAAAACCGTGCACTGTTTACATGTAGTATTGTTGTAATTATTAAGAGGCAAGAACAGTCAAGGAGGTGCGAGATGATCTGGGAAGAGGTAAGAAGAACCAAGAAGAGACGATAAGATCCCAGAAGAGACAAGAAGAAATTTGAAAAGCCACGAAGAGCTGAGAAGAGCCGAGATGAGAATGGGAAGAATCAAGAAGAGGCAAGAAGAGCCAAGAAGAGCCGAGAAGAGGCAAGAAGAAGGAAGATACAAACAAAAAGAAAGTATTGCGCTCAATCCATTCCTTCATTCCTGACCATCCTAAATTCCAATATTGGCTTATTAGGTTGCCATGTATACCGGTCGATTTAACTCCAACCTCCTTCCCATCCGCAGAGCATGTGTTCCAAGTCCTAACAAAACAGTGCCCCCTGGTGTACCGGTCTCACCGGGACAAGAGTGCTCCTATCTGGGGTGGTACAATCGTATCGTTTCGTAATCATATTTTTGAAACCCTGGCGATTTTTTGAAAATTTCAATCCGAAAAATCAGACCATTTTTTATAAACCGAAAAGATAGGACATAATTTTATGGGTGCGAAAAAACAGTAATTACATAGCCGAAAATCACACGAATGGCACAGGAGAATAACGAGGCATATCAAAAATATTACATCTCAAATTTTTTAATCCGTCTTATTGATCATAAATCGTTATAATGTTCAACGTCTATATTACTAAATCCAATGTAATATACTTATACTTGTAAATTATAATGATAATAATTATAAAAAAATATTATAAAATTTGATTTTGTTAAAATCAGCACCATTACAATTATACTTCTAAAACACGTACAGACAGCATAAAGTGTATGGGGTTCACTTCATAACATCTGTCAAAAACCAAATGATAAGTTCGCAGAGAACAAACGTCAAATTCAAAAATTCGCCTAAAATCAAAGTGTTACCATATAAAAAAAATAAATCAGTGGAATTTTACAAAATTGATAGGAACATTTTCTGAGACGGGACATTTTCATGTAGTGACGTCACGAGCCCAAATAATGGATTTATTTATTTAAAAAAAAAAAACTACATATCTAAAAATTTTTGCTAACATTTTCGTAATCTTGGTAAAAAAAATCTATCCACACGATTTTTTCCAAGTCGTTATGAAATCCATGCAAGTGGCTTATTAATTTTTGAAGTGAAACTTCAGCTATTTGGATGAAACGGAAATGACGCATTACAGTACCTATGAAGCGTCAAACTGCACTCATTGGCCGCTTTGATTATCTCACTTTTCAAGGCTCCTATTGGTTGAGATTGTTGATACGGAAATGACGCATTACAGTACCTATGAAGCGTCAAACTGTGCTCATTGACCGTTTTGATTATGATCTCATTTTTCAAGATTGGTTGAGATTGCTTTGGTGAAGTTTCGCTTCTACCGCGTGTGAACTGCACTCGATTTTTTTAAATTAAAAAGTTGAACATTTCCAGTTTACGAATAACCTGACACTTTGAAAATTTACTGCCACCACAGTAAGCGAAAATGTTGCTTGTGTCGTGATGGAGGACTTGCCGAGGAATCGAACATGCGACACCCGGGTGGGACCCAAACACGATGCTAACTCAGCCATGAATGTACACCTGTTATTTTGTCCAAAATTGTTTTTAGTGTCAACACCAACTTTACAAAAATCCGACGCCCTCCATGATCAAGTGGTTAAGATCATCAACAACGAATTTAGAGGATGCGGGTTTAAATCATCTAGAGCAGAGGTCTCCAAACTACTGCCCGCAAACAGTGAATTTAGCACTTAATAGGCCCTTGGAACTTACTGGAGTAATCAGTATGGCCCTAAAGCTGGAAAGTTTGGAGATCCCTGATCTAGGGGATGGGATGCTGTTTGGAGGGTCTTTTTAAGGAAAGGAAGATGAGGAAGTTCTGGGAAGGAAAAAAGTATGAGGGGTGGGTAGGAATCTGGGGGTCAGTGTATCCAGGAGTGACGGACATGTGAATCCATCACCCCAACTGCGGTACAAGGTGATGGGTCGAGAGAGGTCAAAAGGCCTCCCTCAATAAGTCTCTCGAAATTTGCTAAGAACCGGACAAACGTCACCCCATGAACCCAGGCACCCCTGCTAAGTTACGAAACGCAGCAAACCATTTGGGGTGACCTATGGCAGAGGTATTGGTTATCCAATAAATGATTCCTGATAAAAATAAATTTCTTAAACGTTGATGCTCGTAAAAAGAAAGCATATTCAGTAAAATATTTTTTATTTTATTTATCACCATTGCAACATGTTATGAATCACCCTTAAAATTAGACACAACTAGATTTAAGTCCTGTAAATGATTACACCTCTCAAATAAAACCAATTAATGAACACAGCAGTATGTACACCCTTACTCCATAATTATTTACAAATTCTTTTGTATCAAAATGAGTTTCTTCATTTATAAGAACTAAGTGAAAATATTACAACATAGGTACAAACGTAATGTACCTCGTATTGTGTAAGTTTCATTAGAATAAAAATTAAATACACAATTACATAATAATGAAAGACCTAGTTTTAACCATTGTTTGTATGGTTTCACAAAGTATTTTTACAATATATTGAAGAAATACACAATAAATCATTGACATTGTTATTTATGAATCACAAAACACTTTCGTACAATTTCTCAACACTTTGTGCATTACCGAAAATATAATTTACCTTTTTAAATATTTATGTGAAGTTATATTTATTTTTGTCCTTTCACAATTAACTTATTAAAATAGGAACATTTATAAAAGAATTCAAATGAAGAAAATCAGAAAGTTTAAGTACTAAACATACAAAAAAGAGAAGCAATTATATATCATTAATGGATCGATATAAACAAGGGAGATATCTTATCGCCCACAAACTGTGTGAATTCAATAAATGCATACTAATAGTTAGACCGCAAGTAAAAGGTGTGCAGACGAACATCTTTGCAATGTGCAGAAAGGGCATGATTTATTAGTAGTTCACTAGCATTCGTTTGTGGCTTGCCACACACGACTCCCTCACCCACTGAATGGCTAATAATATTCACTAGAAATGCCTTCCAGGCAATCAAATACTAAATGTGGACAGAAACTTATAGAGGGAACTGGCAGGACTACTAACGGGAGGCATATGCAGCTGTTGGGAGTGGAAAACGCCAATAGATGCAGGAAATGCGAAGAGGATGAAGAGACTCCAATTCACTTACGGTGCTAATGTCCCGCCCTGATGGGAATAAGGCTCAGATTTCTGGGAAGACACATTGTGGAGCCAGGAGACAGCTGAATATCCACCCGGGCAAACTTTATCAAAGGGACCGGGTTACTGTGAAAGGAATGAGGTAAAATAGAAGAATGTGCCTGTGACTTACATGCTCGCGGGAGCTATGTAAACCGTTCTATTAATAAAAAATTTTAAATTGCCTTCCGTGTAGATTTGAATAGAAACCAATATCGCTATTTACTTAATATATTTTACTTCTAGCTCATTTGCCACACGCTCTGTCCCTCTTACACTTGCATGATATTGTATTTCGCCAACCCATTTGAATTTTATAATGATGATGAAACTCAGTTCTGTATTTGAAATTTAAGGCGAGACTTTGGGGTGACGAACGCCCACAATGCATTTTTTGTGTTCTTCTTTATTTTATGCCCGCACCGCACTTCATTCCGAACGACGCTACGTAAAGGTCTTTTGTTTTTAGACAAACTATACCAGTACTCACGTTTGGAGCGTAAACAAGAACATTGTGACAAAAATGGCAATTACACAAATATCCAAGGAAAGTCCCATGCAAGGTGGAAAGACTAATGAATGAATAAAGAAGAAAGACAAAGATAGCCAATATCGCTGTCACAACTTCCACACTCAAGTGGGACCATGCTGCAGTAGTCCTGGGTCAATCAATCATTTTACACAACCCATGGCAAAGTGATCGGGTCAAAAGTACCCGATCTTTAATTGAGTACTTTTAAGCTTAGAAAAAATGCTATTGATGGATCGATATGCCGCCGCCGTGACCATGTAGATGTTGAGTATAGGTGCATTAATTGTGTAGATCAAACGTAATTCTCGTGACTTAGAAATAGAGATGATTTATCATGAACTGTCACTACGGTTCCAGGCTGGAGCCGCAATGACAGTCCATTTCTGATTTCAGGTACTTATTTCCTTGTCGGGGAAATTTGATGAGAGAAGCCTTGTCTATAAATTTTATACATCTATGGTCGCTTGTTTTGCTCATCATGGGTACGGACAGCTCATTAAGCAAATGATCGAATCTTTTTTACGTGATCGGGTCAAAATGATTGGGTCTATTATGGTCCCAGGACTACTATGCTGGGCACATTCCACAAATAACGGATGACCTAAAATTTCTATTTCTAAAAACATGGGAGATATTTCTTTATCTTTATTTAGCCCCTAGTTACGAGTAGGTTTATTGAAATTTCAAAGCGATTTAAAATTACCTGAACTGAATGAATGAATCTGAACTCATTTACAATATAGGTATATAAATAAAAAATTACGTTATTTGCATGAATATGGAAAAAAGTGGAATGCTTGATAATATTATAATGTATAATCAATATTAAAAATAAAATTTATTTAAATTTTGTTCATTGAAGATAATATGTATAAACAATAATAAAAAAATTCCAAAAGTATCCATAATATTAAACAGAATAATTTACATGTTCAACAGCTTAATAACATAAAAAAAGTTTGGTAGCTCGTAAAAAAAATAAACACTTCTTCTGAGAAATATTTCTTATTAAATTAATAACTCTTATAAAATACTAAACCGCTGTCACGAGAAAAAAGGCAGCTGGAAATTTCAGATGTTTTTATTATAATAGGATGATATACATGAAAGGTTTAGGTATATCAGCCGAGCGATTCCGTATTTTTTGTGGGATCATTATTAGATAGCGGACGTAATCTCCTAGATTTGTGTGATTTTTATGGCTGTTATCTGCTTTTTCCATGTACAACATACATTAAATGAATAAATAATAATGCATACCTGCAGGAATTCGTGTTTAAATCGATCTAAACTGACAGTAAATATGTAAAAATCACACATATCTGACAGGAGATAACATCCGTTATCCAATAACGATACCACAAAAGATACGGGATCGCTCGGCAGAATGTAACCATTCTAGCTGTCTTTTTGCTTATGACGGCATAATAATTTAGAATGTGCAACCTTTGACTTTGCAGCTCCATCAAACATAAATGTCAAAAGGTTATACAGCTTGACACTGGTAACTTTGCAGGTAGCCAAAGGAGGAAACTAACAAATGCATGATTTTATGAAATGCACTGATTTTTTTTGTTTTAGCAATCACCGACTGCAAAGTTAACTGAGGCATCCCGTACACAATTCAAAAAAGATTAAATAATATTAGAAAAAAGATAGATTTAAATTTTTAATGTTAGGAAACCCGCATGTGAATAAATAAGTACTTATAATATAGGTACAGCAGCAAGAGTTGACACAAAGATAGTACTCACACAGATGCATTGCTTGCATACAGCATGCTTCAAACTTGTTATTTGACTTCAGAAAATAAAATAATGTGAAATTGAAAATGTTCATTTTTAATAATATAAAAAAATACATTGTAAAAAATTCGAACAATGCATACATTTGATGTCCCTTTTTCACTAAACCCAATAAGTAGGTGTAAGCGAAACAAATTACTGTTTATCAGTGACACTTCGCAAGGATAACACTTCGGAACTCTACATATATATATGAAAAATTCAGTGTGTTGTTTGGATCAACTCTAATTTGCGCTACCTGTAATTCTTATTATTTTTAAATAGTAAAAAGATTTTTTTTTTAAATAATGTTACAAGTGGAGACCAAATAATAATGTGAAGAAACTTAATATAAATTTATCCCAAATTAAATAGGAATTACATCTGCGTTTTATTCATTTCAGTGAATAAAATTTTTCTCTTTTTTAGAATAGCTAGAATAAAATAAACTCGTAGCTAAGCTGTAGGCCTGCCGCACTTTGGATGCGTTTTCAAAAGAAATTGAGCAGTCTGCGAGTGTATGAATGCGCAAGTGTATTAACAATCCTTGAAGTAGTATTGAAGCTCACACAATGCATACAATTCATGTGTATGCGCACATGTGTATACGTGCGACATCTGACATAATTCAGGTTTGTTTGGAAAATTTTGTGGTTTTGTATGATAGATATATAAAAAATTATTAATTTGGTACATGACCACAAAAATGATGATTCTAATATCACCTGCGTGACCAGTGGCTGTTTACCCTTAGGAACATATGTGCAGCAGTGGCGGTCCGTCAGTTTTCAGTTAGCTAGAGTGCTAAGATTAAAAAATACAACTTTATTGATGTTGGTGTAGCTGAAAATGATTTTTGAATTTTTATTCAAAATTTCATATTTTGTGTGAAGATCTTCAGGATTCTTGCAGATTGTGGATGCGCTGCATCCACACATTGAAAAATCTTCATCCAAAAAGTTGAAATTTTGAAAAAAAAAATTCATTTTGAGCTACAACAATCAATAACGTCGTATTTTTCAATCTTAGCACTCTAGCTCACTGAAAACTCACGTACCGCCACTGATATGCAGTGAACTCCCAAACAGTAGCAAAGATGAATAATACAAAAACATTAACCTAAACTCTACTTATATAAAAATCAACCCGGTGTGAAAATCTTTTCGTAGGAGCGGAATTCAGAATGTATCTAAGGACAAATAATTCATACGAAATATTTTATAAAAACAAATTTTCTGACTTGTAGAGTGAGAGGTACATACCTCTTTATCTCCAGGGCCAAAATATTTGTATTTTGTTACGGCATCGTCCATGAGCTTTTAAAACATTAAATTTGGGAGGTGGGCATGGGTACCGCCGCCCGGGGAACCGTTTATTGGATAACCAACTCCCCTGCCATAAGTCACTCCAAGAAGCTACGTTTGGTGATTTAGCAGGGGTGCCCGGGTTCATAGGGTGAGGTTTAAGTCTTGGTGGAAAATGCGTCTGCCCACCTGCTGCATGGCGGGTCGGATTGGGAGAGAATGGTTGAGGGAGACCTAACCTAGATCTCTCCAACCGGACTCTCTCTCGATCCATCGCTTACACTGCAGTGGGAGGGATGTATTCATACATCCCTCACTTCTGGACACATTGACCTCCAGATTCCTACACACCTCTCATACCCTATTCCTTCCCAGAACTTCCTCTCCTTTCTTTCCCCAAAAATACCCTCCACACAGCATCCCCAAAGATGATATAAGGCCCGACGGAAATTGTTTTCCTCAGGGCTTCGGGTGTGGAGCTAAATTAAAAAAAAAAAATTCACAAGATGTCACTTTAGAATATTTTATGATTTTTTTTTAAGTGAACCAAGATTTAAATGAATTTATTTTTCCTCTCTTAACTGTGATTGAACCCTCAATGATTAAAGCACCAACCAGCAAACACCACTATGCGTGACCACTGAATATCAAATACCAGCCTATATCATGTAACAGCTCATCACTATAAAACTTAACCAAATTCATCCCTTCTTCTATATATTTTGTTCACCCACCCGGTTGTACGACTGTAATGATACTGTAGCACCATAAGAGTCCGAAGAAAGTTAGTTGTATAGAAGCTACAGATTATTCATTTGGAACAAAAGTATCAGAGAAACGCGAAAAGTAACTAGTCTTGACCAATGCAAAACGCAATCACTATGTACACTCCAAAAAGAATCTTATGAGATAATAATTCGTATCCAAAGTGCGGCCTTACTCTCAATAATAGAGAAATCAGTTCTTTGAAGAGTGATATAGAAATATGATATATCTCGTAGTTACATCCATTCTAATGTCGCAGCATTTATTGAAACAATTGTCATCTAAAACATAATGATATTTAGTTAGAGGCCATTTTGATAACACTATCAACACTTATATCAAATCAATGGCAAGATGGAAAAAAAACAAGATGAGGGCGTTTGTATTACGGAAACAATAAATTAACATAGTTATTACATTGATCTGAGTGAATTATTAATAATCACTGGAGCAACAGTTCATTTTAAAACTTTTTCTCCGTTTGCTCGACATTTTCAAAAGATCATTTTTTTAATTTTTCGCTAACATTAAAAAAATCATACCTTCGAATTTTAACATAGACATAAAAACTTATTAAATTGATATACAGGACGTCCGGGGGCAAAGTGCATTAACTTCGGGAGGTGATTCTACATGATGGTAGGAGTAAAAAAGATTAATAACTTTTTCCGAAATTCCAACATTTTTTTTCTCATACAAAAAGAAGTACCCACTAAAAATCCTTAGTGTGAGTTTCGATGTTACTTGCTGAGAGCCTGCCGGGCACGATTGTGGCAATAATACTTGGTTGTGTTTGGCCCGTATCGAACAGCGGAAAATAATAATGCCTCCCGCACACACCGGTCTAATTTTATCTTTTCATCCCTAAATGTTGAAATTTCGAAAAAAGTTATTATCTTTTTTTACTTATAATATCGAGTAGAATCACCTCCCGAAGTTAATGCACTTTACACCCTGGACACCCTGTATAGCCAATGAATTAACCTGTATTTTATTGTTTATCTCATGTTTGTAGGATTTATAAAAAAAATACAAAAAAATCGTAAACGCGAATCCTGCGTGGCTGTTACTTTGAAACTGCTATGAGAGGTACTTATTCGAGTCAACATAGAATATTTTCGATTTCTGTATATTGTCTGTAGTATACTTATTATTGAAAGATGCACATCTATGGAAAAAGGACTTCATTTTTTTAACCATAAAAAGTTGATCAGAAATTCTGCGAGAAAAAAATTATTTTTAACATTGTTTTAAAATAGTCTACGAAGCTCGGATTTGCGATATCTATGGTCATAATAGATAAAGCAATTCAATAGCTTCGTTTTAAGTCCAAAATAACAAACATGGGAGCTACAAATATTTAAAAATATATATTTTGTCGAATCAAGGAGATAATTGCCTTTTTTATTTGAAAAGCAATCGGAGACATTTAAAATGGTGCCAATATATGGCAAAAATCACTCCAGTGGTTATTGGGGAAGAATATAATATTGAAATTGACAATTTAATCAAAGTTTAAGCAAACGGATAGAAGAAGTGCTTTTGGAATGAGAGAGAAGTTATTTTGTAATGAAATTTATGAAGATTTTTGGATGGCAATGTTTTTATTCCTCTTCCATAAATACATATAGATTCCCAAAATTCAATCATTTTGTAACATAACAATTTATTGAAAGGAAGTTTACAAACATGTTAAGGCCTGACCAAACCGGCGCGTTCATTTTGCATCCGCGGTGGCGGTCAGTTGTTGTGTACGAACTTGTAGCGACGTGTTCAAACCGCGGCGGCCGCGGCCAGATTGTGGCGTCCTGTGCAGCGTCTGCACGCGGCGGGGGCAATCAGATCGCGCATATTGCGTTATCTTGATTGCTTGTATGGAAATGGACGCATATGACTTGAGCTTAATCCAAAAGCTTTCGTCTCCAAACATAATTATTTAAAGAGTTCCCCCTCTGAGCCATACCGCACGATTGACAACATCAACGTACCACGGACGCTAGTTGATCACTAGTTTGGTGTGAACGGTTTCTGCACGCTCTTAGGACGTTTCCGTGCACGCCACCGTGGACGCAAAATGAACGCGCCGGTTTGGTCAGGCCTTTAGACACTAATTTTTACCCAAATTTTTATATTAAACCCCTCAGGCTAATTTGTTCGCTTTTCAGAGCAACTCATACAGGTCTCATAGAAATCGTTGTGTCTCCCTTACTATCGTGGTTATGTGTTAGAAAAAGAAAACACCACACTTTATATTCAAATCTAAAAGTTAACCACAAATTAATTAAAATGTACACCTTTATGAAACCAAAGTTCAGACAACAATTTGAAAAAATTTATAAAACTTGGGGAATTTTTTATTAATTATTTTTACATGAAATTATTATTAATTATTTTTTTCATTATTAATAATTTTAGTTAGAAAAAACGTAAGGTGAGCGGTTTTTAAGATTTTTCTACATTTGCTTTACATTTTCTTATGTTTATGTCGAATTATAAAATTAGAAAGCATATTTATAACCTTTAAAATTTGGTTTTAGTTTTTGAATGAATTCAGAAACATTTAATTTATTTGGATTTTATTGCACAGCGGAAATATTTTGACCTTCCGACAAAATAAGGCCAAGGCCCGAGGGGTTAATAAATTTGTGTTTTTTTACAATCTTGTACAGTAAAAAATTACAAAATAAACTGCCAGATTTTCAAACAACAAAAATATTTTGCTTATTTTGTGTGGCTATTAAATAATAATTTGCAAATGTCATTTGTTAGTTTTCTAAATTAATGTCAACCAAATGTCTTAATAAATCTAATGATAAGGCATGGGAAACTAATGTAGTTTCACAAGTTGTTAATTATGATTGATTTTAAATTTCATTTTCAGCTAACAATGTTGGGTAACATTCCCACTTTCTAACCTTGAAATCTTCAGACTTTGAACGAAGCAAATAAATGTACAGGCAAATCATTTTGAAGAGAGCACATTTTAATGAATGTGTGAAAATCGATAGTATTGCGAGCACGCATAAAACCAGTTCGAACCAATTTAGAACAACTGTCCGCAGTCCCATCTTACCCCGCAGTAGCCCTACAATAAAGTACAACACTACACAATCCAGAATATCTCGATTTTGATTTATATGTACATATTGAAAGAAGCACGTTGCGGAAAAATATCTTATGTCAAACCATTGGTGAATTACTCAAATCTGTTACTTTATATGAGCAAATGATAGTTTGTTTTTTCTTCTTCATGGTTTTGTTTTCAATTATTTTGTAATTTAAAAATTGCAATTCAAAAGAAACCTTACTTACAAAGATGATTGAATACCAAAAAGTTCTTTGTTTACTTAGCAACGGGCCACAAAGTGTAGCTTGGTTTACTTTGACTAGTGACTCAGTGGTGGAATATTTAATACATGTGCTAGATCATATTTTACTATGCGGGATAGTTCCAAGAGTTCTGATTCACTCTGGTTCTGCAGAAAGGTGTTGTACAATTCCAAGAACACACTATTAAATTTATTAATCAATACAGAGAAACCCTCTTAAGAAGTTTTGTGGCTTAACCCCTCCGCAACGTAAGCAGATATAAGCATTAGAAATAGGACAGCAGTCAAGTAAAATAAGCGTGTTTATACCTCAGCGCGTGTGTTTCCATAGAAATCGTTCTAACTCCGTTATTGTTTTAGTTACATCCCTAAAACAAAAATGTCGATAGTAGATCAAGCTGTACATCCCTATCAAGTTGTCTATAGAAATACATAACAGGAATCAGCTGTCAGTCGCGTAGTTGACAAAATATTTACCCGCCATAATTTACTACCGGCGGCTCGTCCGCACTCGACATTTTTAATTTTTATTAAATATTTTTATATGAAATGATAAAAAAGTGAGGTGACAAAAGTGTTTATTACACATATATACAATAGAATATGTATTGTTGTTTGCATAATCTGTGATTTTAGTACCGTTTTCACATAAAAACATCACGTGATTCATTTTTACCTATTTTTAATGTTTGCGTTCTAAATTTTAATATTTACAAATGATAATATTTATTTGTAATATAATAATTTGAAAGCTTATTTTGTAACCTTTCTAAAACAGTTTTTACTATTCGGCTACGTTCTGAAATGTTTCATTTATAGAGCTTTAATTGTGAAGCGGTAATAACAAAAAGTTTTTGTAAAATGTCATTTCGTTTGAGACAGTTTAACCTCTTGTTTCCGGGGTAGGCCAGCAAAAAGCTCCACCAATTACGACGCGGCACCCGGCGGCAGAAATGACACTTCGTGTCCAGCGATTATGACACTGTCCTTTACAAATTTGTAGGGTCAAAGGGTCAAAATCGTAGATAAACATATTTTTCCCGCGCATGCGCAAGAACTGCGCACATTCCCGCGCTCCGGTAAATTATTAATATAAATTATTTGGAGTGACTAGGCGCATTGCAGGTTTCGCTGTGGTAAAGGGCGATAATAGAGCAAGCGATTCTGACCGTGTTCTTCATACACTTTCTTTATACATAAGGGTCAAAATCGCGTGTAAAATCTCATGACACACCGGTGCACGAGCGGCAAACAAGGGATTAAGGGCTTAAATAGCGAATTTCGGAGGGGTTAAGAAGTTTGGTTTTTTCAGACCCTCGGCGGCTCAAAATTGGCCCAACTTTTCCCACATATAAGGTTTTCCTACATAAGAAGCTTTTTTTTCCAGCCCCTTGGAAAACTACTTAACAGGGTTTCACTGTATTCAAATTAGGATTTTATTTTTGAAATTATCAAATAAGGCATACAAGGGGACATCAAACATGACAAATTTAAGTGTTCTACTATCGTTGAGGGTTGCTTTAGCCTTGGCGGGTAACTTTTTCCAATTTAAGGTTATAAGTTAAAACTTTTTCTGATTTGGATTAAAGTTACCCGCGATAAAGTAGCCCTAATCAACGGTATAGAAAATATTCAGGCTACATTATAAAATGATTTTGAAAGAAACAATTTAAACAATCCTTATAATATGTAAATTTATAGATAGTTCAATCAATATCTACCAAACAGTCTCCATTTTTAGTTTACGTGTAATTCTTTTACAAAGGCTGTTTTCATTTTTAGGTATGTATTTAAATTATCAACTTAAATAGAATGAAAATATCAAGGAATCGTACAAAATTTTCGCATATCTAACTAAAATAGAAGTTATTAGACCTTGCAAATAATTAAACACTTTTCAAATAATATTGACTGATAGAATCAATTACCTACAAACTTAGAGACATGCTATTTCGCCTCATAAAATCACACAAAATGTGGCAAGTAACAAACTCTGTTGTAAATTATATAAAGTAATAAATTCTTAATTCAAACATTGGTCATGAAAGATAGGCATACAAATATATATTGGAATGAACGAAACAGATATAGGGCCAGGCAGCGTTTACATATTTAAAAGTTGCGTCGAATACCACATTCATCAAGGGTGTGATTGAGATGACACTACGCTTACTCTCTTGCACTAAGACAAATACGGTAGGTGTATAAGATGACCTATTCCCAGAAGGTTGTTTGTCTTATATGTTTGTATTGTTACGTTTGCTATCTAACTTTCTCTAATGGCGCTTAAAATCTTCAATAAACAATCAAAATAATTCCAATATTTATGAGTAATTTGAGTGTATTTATGAATTAAATGTTATTCTTGGCTTTTATTAGTGTTTGCCGTGTAGTGGAAACACTTTCTCATCACACAAGAGGGCATTTTGACGCTTTTTTATGTAATTTTGTTAGAAATAGTAAAAAGTACGGCAATCGTTGTATCTTTCACTTGCCACTTTTGAGATCTGTACAATGTATCTATAGTTTGTAAAGTCATTGAATATAATTCAACAGTACGGAAATGATTTCAAATTCTTATCTATAATATTTCTTATGTGATAGTAGAGTGAGTACGAACAGTCACCAAAACTTGTTTTAATGAAAACAATATTTATATGCAGAGCAGCATATAATCCAGTAACAAATACAAAATAAACATTTATTTAAATATCTTTCACACGCAATTTTATTTCAAAAATATTAAAGAACCCTCTATAGTTACAATTTTCTCTTAAAATATGAAAAACGAGTGTGAGAATCAGGAATGTAACCCCTTAATATTTAGGGTATTTTATTTTAGCAAACACTTTTAACATGGACAAGAATAGGGATTGGGTACCACCAAAACTTCAACATAAATTAATACATCGACGCTGGAAAGGACAAATAATGGCTAATGCACCATACAGTTGTATAGCGCTCAAGCCATTTTTCCTTTCCAACTATAGTTGGAACACAAACAACAAGGCTTGACGAGTCGATATTATGTACGTTTTTAGATTTTCACGGCCAAAAGTATATTTGTTTTTGGGGTGTTATGCTGTGTTGCTACTTCCTTCTTTAGCCAACGTTTCGGACAGCGTTACAGTGTCCATCATTTTTTATGTCGATGTTACTATCACTTGCTTGACTGTCCATGAGGTTCACTGCTTTAGCAGTGAATACCTCCATGGGCTTTAGAATTGTAGAAATGACCATTACAGTACAGTCTGTAGGCGTGCCCACATCCGTCACCTAACAAAGTATGTAGGGGCATTGAAGATCTAGATTTGTTTTATTAAATGTAGAGTCGTTCATTCAAAAAAATTTGATTCTTGCGAGAGCTCCGAAGGGGCGACCATAAGTCGCCTATACCGGGGCAGGACAGTGGTGGGTACTTCAATGTCCATCATCAAGGCAGATGTGTAATTTTTAATGGTGAAAGGTATGTACTTGGAAACTTATCCGTAATAAGGCGTGGTCCAATAGGAACTGGTTTCAAAAAACTGTTCCTCTAATCCACTGTCATCTAGTGATTGCTAGTCACTGGTACAAAATAACTAAGACAGGCAGTGGCATCATACATGAAGGCAATTGAAAACTACAACCCTTTTGCAGTACACTGTAATACCAGCTTGTAGTGGAGTGGAGCTGGCAACACGGTATTGCTTCCAAGTTCATAAGCACACATTTCACCACTAATAATTACACATCTGCCCTGATGATGGACACTGTAACGCTGTCCGAAACGTTGGCTTAAGAAGGAGGTAGCGCAACACAGCATAACACCCCAAAAACAAATAGCGAAAAAAAGTTGATTTTATGTTTTCGGATAAAAATTATGCACCCTCTAAATAAAAAAATGTGATCGTACTACTTTTCATGAACATTTTTAGAAATCAGTTGGGATGAAATGGGTGGTAGTTGAGGAGAAAATTTTCAAGTTTTAATTAAAGAATACAGTTATGTTAAGTCACTGCTTAACATTTTCAGTTCTGGTGGTGTTTTGCCCATTAAAATCAACTTTACAACGCATGTATTGGCGTTATAATCATTCTTTTTAGAGCTCAATAAAGCTCCCGGGAACCTAAGGCTATTAATTTACACGAGTTTACATATTCATGGCCATTCTGAGTTTAGATGTTATCTCCGTCTATAAACTGCTTATCTCAGTAAAGGTTATGCGTAGCACAGTACCATATTGAGTTGATCACGCAAATCAGTTCTCACAATAATCACATGACGACATGGCATAACATCCCACAATTAAACATCAAGAATGGTTCAAGAAAAAATTTGCAATAATAAAATTTGATTAATTACAATTGGAGCTGGCAGAAAGCATTACTTTTAAACTGACATCCCCTTATACGAATGTCGCATGTGTTATCCACGAAGATCATCTAAAACACATAAATTATGTAAGAAAACATGCCACAAAATAGGATAGATTGCGTTGAAATGATTGATAAAAAAAATTTGATTCTACACAAAATTGTAAAGAAATAATTGATTAACAATAAATTAAGAATTCTATAATTGAACTTTAGATTTTTTTTGTATTTAGGTGCCTTGAAAAATAAAGACAAATAAAAAAGAGAGTTATTATTTTTAATTTATAAACTAACCTTTAGACAAGATTTTTATGCACAGCACAAAGGGTAACAATTATTATAAGCAATAATTATCAGCCTGAAACACTCATCAACATTGAAAAATCTTCCGAGAAAAGATACTTGCCGCCAACGGGACATGAACCCGTGTCCTTCTGATTGCCGGTCAGCTGCTCTTGACCACTGAGCTATGGGGGCTTATCAAATACCTGCCAAATAATTCAATATATACTAGTGTTTCATTCAACAATTACTGCTTATTATATTTTTTCCACCTGAAAACAACCAACTTTATTTTTTGCGAGAGAGACATTGTAAGTGTTAAATGGCGGCAAGTATCTTTTCTCTGAAGATTTTTCAATGTTGATGAGTGTTTCAGGCTGATAATTATTGCTTATAATAATTGTTAAAAAAGAGAGTATTTCAGAGGATCACAGAGACATGTCTTAACCTCTGATTTCAAAATGGATAATGCTTTCTGCCAACTTGATACATAAAAAAATAGATCCTAATATTAATTATCTAGTTTGATAATGGTAATTAGGGCCATGCGCACTGTTAGGACAGAACATCGATGGGCGGGGGAGATAAGGGTGTAATGGTGGGAGAGAGAGTATCTGTAATATCGGTGGCGAGGGGGTCCATGGCCACGGCTTCCAGGGCTGCCAGTCTGTCGTCCTCTTTGTTGAGGCCCCTCTTTTTTTTATTGAAGCGAACCTGAAAGAAAATTTAAATTACTACATAATATATCTTCATACCTTAGGGTGTTCTCTTCGCTGAAATACGTCGCTGGTTTTGATTAAAGATATATCAAATGGGGTTAGTAGGATTGTCAACTTTGAGGATAACCACCAGAAGGCGTTGTTGTTCAAACTGTAAAATGTGACTACTCTTTGGGATGGATAATACGAATTACCCACATGAATGTACAAATATTAATGACAAAAGAAAACCATTTCTTTTTATCATAGATTATCGTTTCTGCCTATCATCTCCCTTGCAGAATAGAAGAGTTGAATTGGTTAGGCCTTTGATGATCCATATTATGTAAGAAATACACGACAAGAGATTTTACAAAATCATACCTTGAATATGCCAAAGGAGATGGAAGAAGCAAACCCGGCCCCCGGAAGCCACTTTCACCACAATCTCTCCAGACTGATGGACAACCTTTTTCTCAAGCACTCCTCCTTCATGGCTTGAGAATGTTCCCAATTGTCCTGCGAATCCTTCCTGTGCCAATCAACCTTACCATCGAGCGATGTGGTCGATTGCCAATAATGATTTATATAAGTATTCTGTAGATATTGCTTTACCTTGTGTTTGTGTTTCTTGAAGATATTGAAAGGGGAGTCATGCGGCGGCGAAGGTGCGGGGGAGATGTGTCTCCGCGCCTGCTTCTTGGCTTTCTTCAAGGCTCGCTTGGCCGCCTTACTGTCGGTGTCCATCGCGTCGTACTCCCCGATCATCGCCGGAAGCTTCAACACCGTTCCCTCTCCTTCACCGTACGATATCTTGAGAGTTCTGGCGCTGGCGAATAAGCCGGTAGATGACTCATCCTGATCGGGAGTAATAAAAGTCTCGCAACGTTTCTTTTTGGGGCCGTTACTCTCCTCGTTCCTAGAAGAGCTTTTGACTTTAACTTTCCGCTCCCCATCCGAAAGATTGTCTTCTATTAATCTATTTTCACTATTACCTTCACTAGAACTATAAAGAATATCACTTTTGCCAAACAGATCGGCGGCATTGCCATCTCTACTTGCGTCGGACTGTTTAGTTTTACTATCAAACTCTATTTCGAAATTTGTCTCACTTTTGTCGTCACTTTGTCTTAACCAGATTTCATTTCTCGCATAGATATTACCGTTTAATGCATCAGTTATTTCGTTTGGATGTAACCGAGAGATTTTTGGAATTAGGGAGTGCCCCATTATCAAAGTTCTACTCTCTTCTTCCCCGACACCTCTGCTGGTTGAATCTGCTGACAAATACACTTTTCTTTCTTTGGACGAAAGGTTCTGCTGTTCAGACACTTTGGTTTTGCCTGTTTGGGCAACATTTTCAGAGTTTTCATTGCAGATTCCTTTACACTTGGAACAAAGTACTTTCCTGGGTCTAAGGCGCACTGTCATTTTAGTCCTCTGCTGCTGCTGCTTGGGCTTTGAAAGGGGTCTGGGCTTATAGTCGGGATCCTCATATGCGAACCTTTGGCCAGCCGAGTGCAATTTGTCGTCACTTCCATTTGGGCACTTTTTGGAAATCAAAAATGCGGGGTGAAGAGATGAAACACCAAAGGGCAGATTTCTGAAAAAATTCAATTCCGGTAAGACTGGTTTGAGGAAATCTAATGAATAAGATCACATTACTCGCACGAGATACATCCGTGTAAAGTGCAAGAAATTCGTGGAAAATTACCTCTTCGTGGAATCCAGCAAAACCCCTTGAAACCTTTTATTTTCATTAAAATATGAAACAACCAATATATCTGAAAGGGCCTCGTCCACATTAACTATAATTTGAGTATTTTTTAAAACCAACACATCGGCTGTAGCGACAGCCGCTGCCATTTTTATTATTGTGACTCATTAATTGCCATTTAAAAAAATACTAATTCCCTATTTTCTGTTTCTAGCGACTTCACTCTTCTGGCAGAACTGCGGTAGGCACTGGAAGCGAAAGTTTCCCGATGTTCAAGGACAACGAGGTTTTTTGCGCTCATAAGCTCAACTTACACAAGCCAGCGTTTTGCGTAGACGGTTGTATGGAATAAAATGTGACCTTAATAAACTTCATGTAATAAAAGCATTTTTCCTATTCACAGAGTCTTTATCCTAAAGACATTTTTTTGATGGTCGTGGAATCTGACAGGACGTGTATTGGTTTATTTATGTGTCTGATCATTATCTGATCGAGAGGACATACAAGATTCTGAGATAGTTCATGTAAATGAGGCTTCGTACAAATCACGTGATCGTGATCGTTACTTATGAAAGAGAAAGAGTACTTACTTATTATTGGCTGCTGCTCAGCTCATTTTGACAGCCCCGCCGTCTGTCAATTGTGTTCGGTTCTGCTGGGAGTTTGTTGTGAAAATCGCACTTTGCTGTTTATATTGATTAATATTACCAATTCTGAATAAGTCATAAAATTAAATGTTTATTTAATTTGTAATAAACTAGTGTATTCGTTTTCTGCACTCATTTTTAAGACAGGTAAGTTATGCCGCGATATTGTAATAATTCAAATTAATAAGCCTTATGTAATGGTAAATTACGAGAAGGGCAATGTTTTGTTTTTAAATTTAAAGCCTTTATTAATTAACCCTTGCTTGTACACGTTATTTGACGGATAAACGCCAGCAAATTTTAAAATGAACATACATTTAATTTCAGTTAATCTTTCTTGATATTATATTATTTAATTTTCTGAAATACGTAAGGGGTACTCCCACGCTCGTTTTATGAAAAAATTATCGATTCTTCATTTAAGTTTTATGAAAGCATTAACTGTATGCATTTATGACTAGACACGCAACACGCAATCAGTAATTAATTTAAAAAACATGACATTTTGTGGAAAAAACTGCAAATCTTCTATTTGTATTTGGAAAATTCGCGCCAAATGTACCTACTACTCTTTTATGGTATATTATGATTTCGAGATCACGAATATTTATCGATATTTTATTTTCATTAGATAAATTATTAGTATTATTAAATTTAAGAAACTCTGCTAGTCAAAACCTATATTTTTTATTCCTTACTGAATAGCTAGTAGGTAGGTACCCACTAAAAAAAAGTGTTGAAAAATAATTATTACCCCATTTCACACCACTCCCTTCACCCTTT
The DNA here is from genome assembly GCA_929108145.2 of Limnephilus rhombicus. Classification (NCBI taxonomy): domain Eukaryota; kingdom Metazoa; phylum Arthropoda; class Insecta; order Trichoptera; family Limnephilidae; genus Limnephilus; species Limnephilus rhombicus. Next base: position 6,675,001 of record OV815285.1, read on the forward strand.
ATAATTTAGAATATTTTTTATTATCCTAAAATAATGTTATTGTGGATTTTTTTTTCATTTTGTATTCTAGTCAAATTGCCTTTTTTTTTAAAAGTTTCTTTATTCTTTGAATTGTTCATTACATGAATTGGGGATTTTTCGACCACCATACTAGGCACATGCCTGTGTTTGTTTATACAATATTAATATTAAACTTATCTTTTAAAATTTTATTTCATCTGATGGATGGATTTCACTGCTTATTTATTAATTTATGTTATTTAATAATAGTAATGGAACTGCCTTTTTAGTGAAAAATCACCTAAAGTGTGCTCTGTAATAATTATTTAATTTTTTTTTCCAGGATCATATTAAAAAAATCACAATGACTGAAAAGGACTTTGATATCACACAACCGCTATGGGACCAAAACACCTTCTGGGGGAGGTTCAGACACTTCTCCTGGATCACAGACCCTCGTTCCGGCATGGCCTCGGAGAAGGAACTGTTCGAGGCCAAATCCATCTATTCTAGTTACAAGTAATTCGGTTGAGGCCAACTCTATTAAACGTTGAACAAAGTTGTGGTGAATATACTAATCAACTAATCAATGGTGGATCGAGAACTCAATGAGAACTAGATCTGTCTTGTGAATCTGCCAGTTTTAATATATAGAAGTGCCTCAAGTAAAGTAGGTACTCTATCTGTACAGGTATAACATTAATTTGTCTGTCCCAACGAGCACTGACAGATGTGCAAATTGGTAACTTTTCAATAGAGCTGTTTGAAGTTTATTATTATATTATAATATATTAAATTTGTATGAGAAGACGTCGATCGTCCAGTTGATTAGAAGTTATGAAATTTTGAGATAATGAGGAGAGCAATATTCAAAAGCTCACTATAAATCAAATATTACTTACACGTGTCTATGTTTAATATATTAAAAATGCTGTCAAATAACACTCTGTACAGTACATTAGTATGAAATTTTGAAATTTCCTACTAGTAAACCAGAAATTTTTGAAATGAAAACTTCTTTAGCACCATTGTTATTTGTTAGTTGGTAGAGCCGCAGCCCGGAAAGCCGAAGGTCCTGGGTTTGAGTCCCAGAGGTGCCATCAGTGGCGGCCCCTGCCTTGGTGCATTTGTGCAATGCACTGCCAACGTCAAAAGTGTAAATTCGTACAAACATCAATAAACGTGTAAAAGTGTAAATTTGTAACATTCATTCACGAAGAATTCCCGTCAATTCGTTATAATATCCTTACCAATTAACTTTCGTATTTGACTCCGTACTAAACTCGCATCGGCGCATACGAAAAAGCAATGCGTGCATCTTCCGTTGTGCCGAGACGTGACGTCACATGAAGTGATATTTCTACTGGGACAGTCTACAGAGGCTGGAACCGTGAAATGGGCAAGACATAAGGGAAGATATATGACACACTTGTGCACTAGCGGCGCACATGCGCAGAAGCATTCTGGTTTATGACAAAACCTTTAACATGCGTTATATGTTACCGAACGTTTGGAATGACTTAGTTAGGAATAACGAATTTTCAACTAATTGACAATGTTATGTATTAGCTCTACCATCGCACCGGGGCGGCGAAATCAAGCATTTGGCAGATCACTGATCACTATCGACACATTTTTAATGGTTTTCACTAGTTTTGATCTGTAAAAAACTTATTTAAAAATGGTAAGTTTTAAGATTTTCACGGCCAAAAGCATTTTCGTTATTTGTTTTTGGGGTGTTATGCCGTGTTGCGCTACCTCCTTCTTTAGCCAACGTTTCGGACATCGTTGCAGTGTCCATCATCAGGGCATCTACCGGATCTGCCGGATCTGCCCTGATGATGGACACTGCAACGATGTCCGAAATGTTGGCTAAAGAAGGAGGTAGCGCAACACGGCATAACACCCCAAAAACAAATAACGAAAATTATTTAAAAATGAAAACATGAAAATATGGTAATGAAAACATTGCGATTAACGTCGATTTTTTCAAAAGCAACCGAATTTCATTTGAGAATAAATTGTTTTTGAAAAATAATGGCTCTCCAAAACCTTTGCTAAATATAATACAAGTAAGGTTAAGGGAAAAAAAAAACTATGAATAGAGTTTTTAAAACAAAATATTAAATATTCAAAAGCATCTTGGCTTTGTGAATGTGATCGCTTGAACACATTTTTTTTTTCGTGGTTGATGATAAATTGCGAAGTGAAAGTTATATGTTAACGATAGCCTTTATTTTACCGAAAAGTTAATGAACATTCATACTCCCAGTACATATACATAACGTAATGCAATTTAGTTTATTGGATCGAGTTGATAGGTATACGATTACAACTTGGTATTGGTTTTCGCGAATCGGTGAATCAATTAATTATATTTTCCCGTAATGTTACCATTTTTTGTGAAATGCACTGCCGGCAAATTTTGTCACGGGCCGCCTCTGGTGCCAATATAATAAAAAAGTTTAATTTTTTTTTTCAAATTTCATTAAGATGTACATTTGAATTATTTTGCAATTAACTTTTGATTTGAATATAAAGTTAAAATCATGTTTCTAACTATGGTAGTAAGGAAGACACAAAGATTTTTATGAGACCTATATGAGTTGTTCCGAAAATCGAATAAATTAGCCTGAGGGGTTAAGGAGCTTTTATTCCAACTAACTTTATATTTATGTGCGATTATGTATAATTTATTTAATTGTCTCCCAAATTACTTCCTTGTTTGGCCCGCAAAAATTTCAAGGAAATCAGAATGCCACTTTATTTCCTCGGTTATTATGCATTTAAGTATTTATTAATAATATGATTTTTATATTTCCAGAGCGGGAAATCCCCCGGAAGGAGTGAGCCGAGATAAAGTCCTGCGGGCCAAACAGCTTTATGAATCTGCCTTCCACCCCGACAGTGGAGATCTGCAGAATGTGTTCGGAAGGATGTCTTTCCAACTGCCCGGCGGCATGATTATTACTGGGGCCATGTTGCAGTTTTACAGGTCAGTAGATTTACTGAGTTTTATACCTGGGTTAATATCAACATTGGAAAGGATAAATGGCTAAAGGAAGGAAGAGTAGCTGAAGCGTCATACAGATGTAATGGCGCATGTGCCATTTTTCTTTCCAGCTGTACGGCGCGTTAGCCATTTATCTTTTCCAGCGTCGATATTACCATTATTATTACTGGGGCCATGTTTCAGTTTTACAGGTCAGTAGATTTACTGAGTTTTATATGCGGCTTTCGCGTATGTGATCCGGTTAATGTATGTTAATGATCCGTATGTGATCGGCAGTTAACCCTGTTTGCGGATGTCGCATAAAACCATGCCGTGTGATGTGATAGTTTGCGTTGAAATGGACAGCATTTGAAAATTTAAATATAATAATTTTATGCAACTGCAACCATAGATACTGTCAGTACCTATCGCCCTGATGATAGATCATGTTATGTTTACTAAATTGGAAGTACAGTATACTGTGAGCGGGTAGAATGCCTCACTACGTACCTACACATGGACTCTCTCAGGGCTAGGTTCGCGCACTCTCGACAAGATGAATGAATGTAATTGAAAGTCGATTTAACAAAGCATATTTATTACAGTAAAGGGTTTAAGTTATACAATAGAACGTTACGTTTTAAGACCTGAATGATAGCTTTAAGATTGGAAGTTAGGTACTTTGAAATGATACTAAACTGGAAGTTAATGGCTCGAATATCTACAGTTATAATTAGAAGACTACCTTGGTCATCTTGAGGGATTGTGGGGTGAAAGGGCCGGCTAAGAGCTCATGCCGGACTGGCAGAGTCTTTAGCCGGAGGGCAGGAATCAGTCGCTGGACATTGCGGGCCAGCATCCAACCAGGGCGAAGGTGGACATGATGCTCCGCTTCCAAGATCAGGGCTCCAGGTTCACAGTCACTTGATATTCAGAAACTACGGCCAACGCCAGGGTCTGAGGTACCCAAAAGGGGCGCCCACAGGGCCACCGCCCCGGGCGAGAACTACACGATGTTTGTGGTATGAGATCTACCCGCAAAAAGAGGACGAATCTAAGTGCGTTTGTCCTTATATAGCTTCCTTTCTCTCCCGTTGTTAAGCGATCGTAGTGCCATTGCGACAATTTGCGAATCCATCGACAGAAACACTCGATTGTCGACCTGTGGGAGAGACGCCGCTTCTTCAACTGTTTTGACGTGTGTGCGAACATAACACTCACCATTCACAATCGATGTGATATTTGAATTGGCATTATCCGTGTTTAGTGACCAGAACTAAATCTTTCCTTCCCTTCCTGACTCTATTTAGTCTCACAACATAAACCGATTAAGAATGGCATAGTTCCACTGGCTCCTTACAGTTGGAACTTTTGTGTGGTGTCCACATAAAATTTTTAAAACATTAGCTTTATCAGTTAGATGAGATTATTACAGTTTGTATTGTAGAAAAGACAGAGGCCAGGTGGAGATCGCAATTTTAAATATCTGACTTGATTAATATTAGTTTCCGAAGAATGTAAATAAATCATCTGATTTAACTGACTGGTGTTTTAGAAGTTGCATACATAAATCGTCCAGTTGATTAGTGAGACATTTCCAAATACTAAATTTTGAGATAATGAGGAAAGCAATATCGAATGCTCACCATAAATCAAATATCATTTACAGTTGTCTGTGTTTTAAATATCAAAAATGCTTTAAAATAACACCGGAAAGCATAACGGTCTGGTACATTAGTATGACATTTTGAAATTTCCTAATTTAATTTAATGTAACCCAGAAAATATCAATTTTATTGTTTAAATCAATTTTCAAGCTACAAGTTTTTATGCATTATAATTGATTTGGTAGTGTTTATGAGTAATTTGAGTATTGCACCAGATAGACGGTACACTTTAACCAACTGGAAGATCGACATGTAGAATCAGCAAAGACGGTGTTCCGTAATATGTTAAAGTGTCCATGGTATTGAATTGGCCCAACATGCTAAGAGGGATTATCAATGGAATGAGGCTGAAATTTTCTGAACCTTTTATTTGACTAGAAAACTTTGATGGCCTAAAAATTATCAACTCTCCCAACCCAAAGGAAATTTATTTATTGTAGATCAGCTTACAATCATTCTCCCACTGCACGTGTTTAGTTTCTTACCTCAAAATAATGATTGTATGTAATAATTATAGAAACAGATCACTATATTACAATTTCGACTTCTGGTATGTGAATACGTACCTAGTGCCAAAAATTTCCAAGTCCGTCATATTACAGTTTTATTATGCGCAATAGCTATAAAATATGGTTAAACACGCCATTTAAATGTTTCCCAATAAGTAATGGCCAGTCTGCAACTGAATATTATGCTTTCTGCTGTGGAAAATCTTTTTACCGAATTGACATTCCTGGTGAATAATATAGCCGATGAATTTAAAAACAGAAGCTATTTTTGAATGACAAACGATAGTTCTACGTCCATGAGTTAGCACAAGTCATCGAGTGTGTACTAAACATGGTGTCCGGAAACTAGTAGTACAAGCGGGAAACCTGTGAACCTACATCACATTTGAGTCAATTAACTTTTTTTTATGAGAGTTTTACATTTTTGAGGGTAATTGGAATTTTTTAGGTCAAATTTGAAAAAAATCTGTTAGTAGAGGGTTAATATCAGCTTTTTAATGTCTTTTAAAATGCATAGAAACACAGACCCGGCTACAATTTTTTTTTAACCATTTAGTTGATGAAAAAATAATTCTCAATGTTCGGATCAAAACAAAAAAGGTTTTTTAGGTTCTTTTAATTATTTTATTTTAATGCTGTATATGTTCTTTTTTAAAATTAAATTAGGTAACTTAGAATATGTATTATGTGATGTAAAAACAGATAATCTGCCAATATCCTCCAAATCACAATAATTTATGAAATAGGTAGAAATAGTTGGTACATACGACTTTTAAAGTTTACCGAGTTAAAATTATTGTCAAATCGATCCATGTTGTTTAAGTATTTGTTACCAAGACTACATAAACGTTGCATTGGGAACTGCAAACTATAGTTGGAATGAGATGTATACATATATAAAATAATAATGTTTGTCTAGTTGTTCGGATAGATTTATTAAATGCAGGAGTTCACACCAATCGAATTTAAGAGTTTGAAAATTTTAATAAAAAATGTGTAGATTGTATGTGGGATAGATTAACTAATTTCTCTGTGGTACCACGAGTGTCCGAACACCATGTTTAATATATTGTATATTTGTTGAACTTAATTTAAAATAGGTATTTATGTTATAATCACCAATATTACTTGTGCAAAGTGTAAAAGGTAACATTGTTGTTTTTGTGGCAATTTTTAAACTTACTCCTTACATATTTCCCTAGCATAAATTCTCCTATCTATCTGTATAAGCTGTTAACTGGCATTGTCCATTCTAATCATTCTTGTTGTGACCTTATCATGGTAGTTTATCATGCACTTTGATAGTGTTGTGTATTCCGTCTAGCCAAACTAAAGGGCAGGGGAACAAGAACACTATTATATTTAAGTGTAATGTAAACAACTAAACGTAACAGCTGATAATATAACGTCAGCTATGGCAACTAAAATCCACTACAGGCTCAAGGGAGTAAATAATGCAATCAATTTAGCAATGTAAGTGTAATGTAATGAGTAAGATCAAGTAAGTGAGTAAGATCATGTAAGTGTAATGAGTAAGATCAAGAAAGGAACGCTCCGATGGTTTGGGCATGTAGAGCGAATGAACGAGAAAAGGAGTGTAAGGAGAATATATGATGCAAATGTAAACGGTAGAAGAAGTCGAGGACGCTCAAGAAAGACATGGCACGACCAAGTGAATCAGATACTCGAGTCGGGCCATGTCAAGAGTCAGAATAATAGAAGAGAATGTATGAGACGTTGTATGAATGTAAACGAGGCAAGGAATGTGTGTCAAGACCGGGATGTTTGGCGGTCCGTCCTCTCTGCCTACCCCTGCGGAGAAACGGCGTGATGGTTAGTTAGTTAATTTAGCAATTAATTAAGTTAGCCTCTCAGAAACTGGGCGTACTGTACAGGGCCCGCAGATACTTTAATAGTACACAACTGCTAACCCTGTACAAATCGCAAGTGCGCCCCACGGTTGAATTTGGCAGCCACCTCTGGTCTGGAGCTCCAAAATACCTAAAAAAACCCTTGACTCTGTGCAGAAACGGGCGGTCCGTTTGATAGATTCTCCCATCTTAACAGACGGACTGCAATCTTTAGAGCACAGGCGTCAGGTGGGAATGCTGTCCTTGTTCTACCGGTATTACAATGGAAGACGCTCCGAGGAACTAGCGTCATTGATCCCTTCGGCACCGGTGCGTAGTCGGGAAACACGCCAAACATGCGCCCAACATTTGTACACGGTTGACATTAGTCACATGAGAACGGGTCGTTTCTATGATTTGCCGACCTCTGTGTTTCCTCCCTCCTACAACATGGGTCTCTTCAAGACCCGTGTTCACTCCTTCCTTTCCTCAAAAAGACCCTCCACACAGCATCTTCAAAGATGTCATAGGCCCTGAGGGAAGTTATTTTCCTCAGGGCCTCCTGTGTGGAGTTAATGTAAAAAAAAAAAATCAATAATTTTTAATATTCACTTATTATTATTATATTTAGCATTATTTTCACTTGAATTAAAACTGCACTTAGTGGTAATTTTTAGTTGTTAGCCAACGATACGAAAGATAAGTTTTCTACCAATAAAAATAACAATATAGGTACACATAAACTAGGCGTCCTTTTTCTTTTTTTTACATGAGCTCCACACAAGAGGCGCTGGGGAAAATAATTTCACTCAGGGCCTATGCCATCTTTGAAGATGCTGTGTGGAGGGTTTTTTTTAAGGAAAGAAAGGAGAGGAGAGTTCTGGGAAGGAAAAGGGTTTAAGGGGTGGGTAGGAATCTGGGGTTCAGCATATCCTGGTCATCCGCCTCCAAGACCTAGACAAACCTCACCCCATGAACCCGGGCACCCCTGCTAAATCACCAAACGTAGCGAACCACTTGGGGTGACTTATGGCAGAGGTGTTGGTTATCCAATAAAGGTTCCCGGGGCGGCGGTACCCATTCCCGCCTCCCAAATTGATGGTATGTACTGTACAGGGCCTGCAGATACTTTAATAATACACAGCTGCTAACCCTGTACAAATCGCAAGTGCGCCTCATAGTTGAATTTGGCAGCCACCTCTGATATGGAGCTCCAAAATACCTGAAAAAAATCCTCAACTCTGTGCAGAAACGCGCGGTCCATTTGTTAGATTCTCCCTTCTTAACAAACGGATTGCAATCTTTAGAGCAGTACGGAAGATCTACAGTCTCTCGTGTCTAGGATGAACGAAGTACGTATGAAGAATGAGTTAATGATGAATGTAAGTAAGTCTAAAGTCGTGGTATTTGAAAGAGAGAGTATGAAAACAATGTGCAACATAGTTGTGAATGATGAATATTTACGAGAGATGGGAAGGCTGATAGAGATATCGAAGGAAGGGTAAATGCAGGCAACTCTTTAATGGAGGACAGAACGCCATTCTCGCCAACAAAAAACTGTCCAAAGAAGCGAAGTTAGCCGTCCATAATGGAGTGCTGGTACCTACCCTGATGTATGGAAGTGAGGCATGGAACTGGCAGAGGAAGGATGAAAGTAGACTGAATGAACAAAGAAAGGAGTGTAAGGAGAATATATGACGCAAATGTGAATGGTAGAAGAAGTCGGGGACACCCGAGGAAGACATGGCACGACCAAGTGAATCAGATACTTGAGTCGGGCCTTGTGAAGAGTCAGAATAATAGAAGAGCATGTATGAGACAGAGTATGTATGTGAACGAGGCAAGGAGTGTGTGTCAAGTTCGAGTTGTTTGGAGGTCCATCCTCTCTGCCTACCCCTGCAGAGAAACCGCATGACGGTTAGTTAGTTATCTTTAGAGCACAGGCGTCGGGGTGAGAATGCTATCCTTGTTCTACCGGTATTTCAATGGAAGATGCTCCGAGGAACTAGCGTACTTGATCCCTTCGGCACCGATGCATAGTCGGGAAATACGCCAAACGCGTGCCCAACATGTGTATACGGTTCGCTTCTTCAACTCGTTCTTGAGTTCAACAGCTCGGCTGTGGAATGATTTGCCGTCCTCTCTGTTTCCTCCTTCCTACAACATGGGTCTCTTCAAGACCGATGTTCATTCCTTCCTCTCCTCAAAAGGCCCTCCACACAGCACCTCAGATGACATAGGCCCTAAGGGAAATCACTTTCTTCAGGGCCTCCTGCGTGGACTTAATGTAAAAAAAAAAACAAATTTTCTGATTGGCGTTCACTATTAATTTTATATTAGACATACATTACTCTGAAATGTTTCACTTATCTTTTCTGATTAAATTGAGGTCATTAATGCATTAAGTCTATTTACTGTGCACTTCAGGTTTCATGAAATGTATTTATTCTTGACAGATATTTATTTATTTTAAAAGAGACTCAAAACATTCCTGGATTGAGAATAACCCGACAATATTTAAAATTTTCTACTATGATCGTGTAATATAAAATACACGTGACAGCATGTGGCATATCATGAACCTCTGTTTTCGGCATGTCTTCGTCAATATGTTGAATACCATGCCATTACCACCGTGCCGGAATTAACATCCATTAGCAGTAATTAAGACTAATTAGCAATAATTTGCACAAATATTTCCACATTGATGATTGCCTTTGGGCTTTCGAAATTTCGCAACCGTACGTTGCAAATAGTGCATCCAAACAATGCATCAATCCACTTAAAGATTATTAATTTAATGAGATAATTAGCCTGGTTTAGATGGAGGTAAGTGGAGCGTAAATCCCCCACAAAAGCTTCAAGCTTTATTTGCCAAGAAAATAATATAAGAAAATAACTTGCGAACAAATCAGTCAACTGATGCAACTGGGATTTGAACCCTCGAACCTTCCTCTTACCAAGCGTCTGCTCAAAACCATTGACTTACAAGGCAACCCCTTCTGAAAAGCTAATATTTTGACGGCCTCCATGGTCGAGTAGTGTCGATCCTTGGCTACGAATTCGGAGGTTGTGGGTTTAAATGCCGACGGGCGCAAGTAAATTTTATTTGATTCGTTTCTGTTATTTCACACTTCATTCATTTAAAATAATGTATAGTATAGTATCACTCCAATGAAAGACCACCATTCGGAATCGAAGCGCTGCTTGAAATGGTTTTGTCCATGTTTGGTGACTAGATCTGAATAGCGAGGTACTTCCCCACCTTCCTCTCTCCCATATCCTTCCTGTCCCCACTACCTTCGGCCTCACAACATACCCCAATCGGGGATTCCATAGTCTCACTGGTTCCTGACGGTTGGGGCCGCTCTTGTGCAGTATTCACATAAAAAAGTTACATTTTTGTGTTTAATATATAAAATAATATGTGCCCTATGCTATACGAGTTTTGAAGATAAAAAAATAACATTTCTTTTCAAACTATTGTTATGAAAAGAAATAACACAAAACAATGCTCATTCATAAGCTCAAACTTCTTTTTCACAATGCATATTTATTATTAACATCATGTTACAGGCGTCCGTACTATGCTAATATTTTTTATTTTCTTTTGTTTCATTCTCTTTCATAATTGCAAACCCGCTCTGGAAATTTTTTATTAATCTGGAGATAGTCGCAAAAAACTGTTTTAAACACTTGAATATAAAAAGTGTTTAAAACTTTTCAAGTGACCACGTCACATGGCGGTTCAGCGTCTCTTAAGTAAATAATTGAGTGTGTTTGATTGTCGCAGGACCAACCAGGCAGTCATATTCTGGCAGTGGGTGAACCAGTCCTTCAACGCGCTGGTGAACTACACAAACCGCAATGCCCAGTCTCCCCTGACCACCAAGCAGATGGGGGTGGCGTACGTATCTGCCACTGGAGCCGCTCTCGCCACAGCGCTCAGCTTCAAGTTTGTGGTGCAGAAGAGGGCTACCAATCCTATCATGGCGGTGAGGAGATAAAATTAATTTTACGGGTTTATTTTATTGCCTAAAAAAATGACTAAATAATTTTATTTTCATGTTAACAAGTAAAATTTTTTATAGCGATTAAAAATATGCCATTTATGATTTTCCGCCAAAATTATATGTTTGTGCAGAGTGCACTGTGATGTCACGCCGGTCAACCCTGGTAAGATCCTCAGCTGTTTTAGCAGTCAGTAGCGTTACCTATGTCATAGCCGAATGGCAGGTAATCCAAAAAGCTTGATGTAATCCGAAAAGCTTGGCAGGTAATCCAAAAAGATGGCGCTGGTGTAATTGGATATCATTTTTTTACATAATATGACAACTATGTGATTCAGTTTAAAAAATATTTTTTTAATTATTGGTTAAAAATGGTTGATAAAATGATAAATAAACTAAAATGTTGAAAAGTGAGGTTAAGGCAAGTAAGTAAACTGCTTAACCTTTTTCACTCCAAGCCTTTTTTTGTTTTTATTCCACCGGCTCCACGACAAAATTGCGTTTTTTTTAAGTTTTAGTTTTTTTTTGTAAATAAAATTCATATTAGTTCTTCAGTTAAATTTTTTTCAGTTTTTGGCCTTTTCGACACATTTCGCTTTATTTTTTTAGATATGATGAGATCGAGGATTATTTCACTAATACTAACAATAGAAATCACAAATAATCCATTCAACGATACCGTTTAGGAATTAGCAATTTTAGATCATTTTTTAAATCGATAATTTATGAAGTATTACTGAAAATTTTACATTTTTAATGAAATTACCACACACTGTCAAATAGGGACAGGTAATATTCAATTACCTGTCCCTATTTGACAGTGTGTGGCCAATTTACCTAAGTGTGGACATTTGCAACAACAAATCATGGAAAAATCAGTTTATCAAAGATCAGAACCATAAAAATAAACTTTAAATAATCCACATGTGTTAATCCCTCATTTGTGAAAATAATGTATTATCGGTTCAATTGAATTTGAAAAAGAGTAGGTTATGTTGAAATTAAAATGCTATGTAACCATTAAAGTTGGTTCTGTTGGCTGAACCTCGATGAACGGAATTGTTTGCGTAGTTGGCAGTCATAGCCTATTACCACGCCATTAAACATTATCACGCCAGTAATGTTAATTAACATATTTATTGTAGAGATTCGTTCCCTTTGTGGCGGTGGCTGCAGCTAACTGTGTCAACATTCCGCTGATGAGGCAGGCTGAAATCATTCATGGTAATTACACCTTTTAATGCACCTTTCATAATTATTATGTATTTAATGTCATGGCATAAGAAGTTATTGATTTAGTTTAAAACAACATTACTCATTAACCAATGGCTGAAAATTAAAATTTCTTTGAAAGATGGCCTCGCGAACGTACCCTTACAACTGGACAGGGTGGTTCCGATGAGAAAGATTGTTTTGTGGCATATATTCTATAACTTAATATCAATTTTATTTCATTAAAAATTTGCTTTAATATATACCTACATCCAAGTTAGTAATAAAAATGCTCAAAGGAGTGATGATAAAATTATTAAAATTAAGTACTATTTGTAATTATTTTTTGATCATAAGTATTTATAACTTCTCAGTAATATCTAAGCAAAATAAGTATCTAAAAAAATCTGAAATACATTGGTTTGTAAGACCGTAAATAAATTGACGAACTTTCGAATTGACGAATTTAAAGTATTTTCGTCGCAAAACACGTGCAAGGATTTTATTTAATGATTTTATTTTAATTAGAAATAAAATTCTGAAAAGTAGCTTTTCTAGATAATTTATTAATTTATTTTACTCTATGATTATATGATTTGAAATGTGTGTTGTATAATAAAATATTTGGTTTAAAAAATTAACAAATCTGCCAAGGACCAACGGTATAACCTTATTATACTAAAAATAAATATATTTTTTCAAAATTTAAAACATAACTTTATTAGATGAAATAACAATCTTTCGAAACCAATTTATATTTTTTTGTTGAAAAGAGTCGATACGTCTAGAATTTTATTTAAAAATTATATATTTCCAGTTGTGTCTGGTTGTTCCTTCTTAAAAATAGTATCCACCATCTTGAACCGGAACGCACCAAAATGTTTGAGTTAAAACAGGCTTCCGCTACGCTTTACTAATAAATGTGTTTTTAAATAAATATTAAATCCTAATGTAAAATTTCAGGTATTGACGTGTCAGATGAGAATGGCAACGTGATTGGCAAGTCCAGCCTGGCACCGGTGAAGGGCATTAGTCAGGTGATATTCTCTCGCGTGGCAATGTGTGCTCCCGGCATGCTTATGATGCCTTTCATCATGGAGTACCTGGAGCCCAAACGCTGGATGCAGAAGATCAAGTGGTCGCATGGCCTCATTCAGACACTCATGGTCGGCTGCTTGTGAGTTTTGCGCTTTTCTACTACTTTCGTTCAAAGTAAAAAGGATAACTTTATAAAAGTACTGTGGTCCAAGTGAATATTTTAATATTTTTTTATTTTCAAAAGTCAAGTCACACATTGTGACTTGTGACTTGACTTTTTAACCTTTTAACCGCTAAAAAAATATACCTAAGCAGTCGTCCCCACGCGGCACTTTCTTTTTCGAATGTCATTTTTACATAGACCCTTTTAGAAAACAAAATCATTGTCTGGATTAATCCTAAAAACATTAATAAATCTTGATAACATCATCCTCCAATATCGAAGTATCAATAAACATTAATTTGAGATCAACTGAAATGAAGATAACGTTATAATTGCGTTAATATAAACACGCCGTGAATATCAACAAACCAAGCAATCTCTAACATGGCCGCTTCTAGCAACGTATGACGTAACATATAGCTACCTACTTGCTCGTGTAGTGAAATACGAGACGCGTCAAGAAGGGCCACTGCGCCGATGCTCTATTTTTATTAATTGTTTTTGTGTTTAATTCGTAGAACTCCATTTAATTTTTTGTTTTTTTTTTTTTAAATTTAATTAAAATTTAATTTGATAATGTTATAATGTTGGCAAAACCATTTTCAAACTGTAAACTGAAACAGCTGTAACAAAAATACACAATAAAATACTTGCAGAGCTTGATAATAACGTTATCAATTTTAATTTTATCGAATTTTAAAAGATGCTATGGTTTTAGTTTATAGATACTTCTATAGTTAACATTTTATTGATGTTTATGTTGTGAAATTATTTTATATTGTTTTCACTGATAAATTTGCATTAATAAGATCGACATTTTACGGCAGTAAATCGCCGTAAAACGTAAATTTATGCGGTTGATATCGACCTAATTCGTATTATTATTTTATAAATCTAAATTGGTTTACACCGGAATGCCGTATTTTTAGGAATTTACTTCGATTATATGGATTTAAAGAGCCGGCTGCGGCGGAAATCGGCCGCAAATTTCTATTTTCGAGGAAATTTACCGTATTTTTACAAATTTACTCGAAAAATCTGAATTCACAGGGCCGGCCTCTATGGAAACGGCCACAAATGTTTGATTTAAACAGAAATGGTGGGTATTTTTACGAATACTATGAACATCTTAATGGACGCCTGCAACGGAAATCTGCCGCGAAATTTCGATTTATGCGGAAATATCGTATTTTCTGTGAATCAAACGGGTATCTAAATTTAGAGGGCCAGCCACGACGTGATTCGGCTGCGAAATTTCGATTTACGCAAAAATATTTTGTATTTTTACGAATTTACTTCTAATTCCCGAATTAGAATGGCCGCCTGCAAAGGAAATCCGGTGCGATATTTCGATTTTCGCGGAAATATGGTATTTTTGTGAATTTATTTCAAATAGGTATCTAAATTTGGTGGGGCGGCCGAGATGGGATTCGGTTTCGGAAATTTCGATTTACGTGGAAATATATTGTATTTTTACAAATTTACTACGAATATCTAAGTTTTAAGAACCGGTCACGGCGGCAATCAACCGCAAATATTTGGTTTACGCAGAAAATATTCGGTATTTTTGCGAATTTATTACGAATAGGTTTCTGAATTTAGAGGGCCGGCTAGGTTGAGATGGGAAAGTCAAAGGTTCAGCAGAAGAAGTTGTTGGCTGAACTGACGGGATTGAGACATAACTTTCATAATGCCCAACAAAAACAATATCTGTATCGTCATCAGTCATCACTTATTTCAAAAACACTTTCCGAATCTAACATTGCTTCAATATCAATTTCAGATAAGCCATGTGTCGACAATTTGAGTGTTGTTAAAAAAAAAAGTTTTAAATTCATACGTAAACACACAAAACAAGATGTTTTTAAAATTGAATTAGTCAATTTTTAAATAATACAACAATTAAATAATTATGTACACAAAAATAAAGTAGATTTCAAAGTGGATATCGACGCACAAGTATTATTACTAACACGCTACGGGGTCCGCTCGAAAGAGACAATCAGATTCGCGCGCATTTTCAAAACTGTGACTGGCGGCTGGGGCCGCGCTCTCGGTTTTATTCATTTACCAAGATAAACAATGAAGTAGTTGATAAACATTCTCAGAGAGGTCGCACCACAAATTAATATTCTTATTTTTAATATAAATTTCGATCGTATACGGCATACATGTGCTTAGAAAACGAAGTCGAAACTTGAAAATGACTGAAGTCAGCCGCCGCGCGGTGTGAGCCACTTGATGAAATGACTTTAGTCAGCCGCCGCGGTGAAAAGATTAATTAATGAAAAGAAAAAAATTGGTTTTAAGTCACTTTATTAGAGAATTTTAGAAATAGGCTATTTTCGTCTATATAAAGACCATCAGGCACAAAATTCTCCCCATTTCGGGACATTCCACGGGGAGTCATAGAGCTACAAAAATTTAAACTATATCTACCGAGACGAACCCTCTGATATGAAAATATCCGGAGTCGGTGAATTATTTTCCCATTTGGTCTCTGGTAGGTTGACATGTTGTTCTTTTTTTATTTGTATTTATTATACTTATATAGTGCACTTGCATAGCATGGATTGACTAGATGATCATTTGTGGAAAAGGGTGTGGAAGGGTTTAGTTTTTCCTGTGGGAAAGATTTAACCAGGACATAAATTCATAAAATAAATTATTTATTGAGTTAGTTTATACTATGTTAGTATATAAACTAATATGCACAAGTTAACATTTTATTTTATAATTATTTTTTTACAGTATGCATAACATTCCTTTTTAAATACATATTAATTCTTCAGACTTTCAGGATTTTCATCATACATCTTTAGTCCTCTATACTTTAGGGCGGTTCTGTGATTCTGTTTTTCTCATATGTGACTCTATTTATATTTCTGGTTTCATAATTATGTATATCTCTATTAAAAACAACATTTAAGTGCATATCATTAACAATACACCAGTTATTGAGTGTGAAGAGGTCATTCTGAAATATTTGATGATCGGAAACAGACTTAATTTTACGAAAAATTTTAAGATCAATCAATCATAATCATAATTGAATTGAATCAGAATTGAATCAAGGTCATTTATGAATATTAGAAAAAGCAGAGGGCTAAGATTTGATCCCTGTGGCACACCAGAAGTTACATCTAAGGGGAATGATTTGTATCCATTTATAAACACTATGTAGTTGTATTCTGTTACATAAATTTCATCCTTATAGTATTTTGCTATTTGGTTTTTCATAACTTTATGCACAAAGATTAATACATTAAATAATAACAGTCTCTTTTTTATTGGAATCCAATTGAGCTCCTCTCTCATTTGATTAACCCTTGCATACTTGCCTTTCCCCAGCATACATCTCATAGCTCTATTTTCTGTATAACTTCTAGCTTGATACGTTTTTAGATTCTCACAGACAAAAGTATTTTCGTTATTTGTTTTGGGGGTGTTACGCCGTGTTGCGCTACCTCTTTCTTTAGCCAACGTTTTGGACTGCGTTGCAGTGTCCATCATCAGGGCAGATCCGGCAGATGTGTGATCTCTGATCTGTGACATCTGCCGGATCTGCCCTGATGATAGACACTGCAACGCTGTCTGAAACGTTGGCTAAAGAAGGAGGTAGCGCAGCACGGCATAACACCCCAAAAACAATTTAAAAAAATTCTAGCTTGTTCATATTTCCTTCAATGGGCAAATATAACGTAGAGAGCAGTAATCTAAATTTGGAACAACTATGGTTTTAAAAATGAGCTCTGTAGTTTTTCCATTTAGTTTATTTCTTAGTCTTCTATGAAAATTTACCTTTTTTGTTACTTTCTTTAGCACATATTCAATATTATATTTCTTTTTTTTAGCTTGACTCTGATGGTGCCAACAGCTTGTGCATTATTCCCTCAACGATGGTGAGCATTAAATAATATTAATAAAACTTTGCATTTGTTCAGTGCTGTTTTGTGATATTTCACCTCAAATACTGTAATACATCATAAATATTATAGATTAATTCAAAATTAAAAGGGTGCTGTTAGTGTACATACATTATATTATTACGTGTGTAACTACTATAAAACCTCCGGGTTCTGAAAATAATTTTTCCAGAATGGTAGATAATTTCCAGTATCACCCTAGTGAAAGAACACCATTCACAATCGAACCATTGCTTGAAATGGCATTAGCCGTGTTTGGTGACAAAGTCTGAATAACCAGGTACTTGCCAACCTCCATATTCCATTCATCCTCACAACATACCCCAATTGGAGGTGCCATAATCGTATTGGCTCCCACACTTGGGAATCTTGTGCGGCATTCAAATAAAAAAATAAAGGTTAATTGCATAACAGAATTATTTGCCACCTGAATACCTTTATATTATTAGTAGAGGAAAGAGAGTTCATATTTCGTCACCTCAGTTACATGAGAATGAGGTTCTAAATGACATTTTTCTAAAATATTACCTTTGAATGCAAAACCATTTCTCTTGCTCATTTCTACAACCGAAATAATTTTTCAGAGTCATCTGTGTTGTATTTCCATAGCTACTTGTGTGACGAAGTTAATAACAATTGTTGGATGATTTCTATAGCACCATTTTCGTGAGAAAATCACCTCAAGGGCGCTTAGTTTTTAGTTCAAAGTTTTAGTTTGAAGTTCTTAGTTTTTATAGCTTTAATTTATTTAACAAGGTTCTAACATCACATTGAACCTTTTTCAATTGTCATTTTGTTTGTATCTGACAGTTGATCGTTTTTACGAGGCGCAATGAAGTTCGTCACTTTAGTTGGAAAGGAAACTTCGCCTCACTGTGTTCTGAGGTATCAATGTTTGCAAAAACGAATTCTCATAAACTCTTAAAAAATTTCTGATTTTGAGTTGCATCTTGTGTAAAGTATTTTAGTTCAATATCCTTCCAAATATGTTTGGAAGGAAAATATTGAATTTGAATGTGGCCCTATCTTGGAATCGTATTAGGGAATTATAGTTAAAGTTATAGTTAAAATCATATGCAATGAATGATTTTGCCGTAGTTGGTTCTATCAATTTGAGAGGCGGGTATGGATACCGCCGCCCCGGGAACCATGTATTGGATAACCAACACCTCTGCTATAGGTCACCCCAAGTGGTTCGCTACATTTGATGACTTAGCAGGGGTGCCCGGGTTCATGCTTGTCCAGGTCTTGGCGACGGATGTGTCTGCCCATCAGCTGCATGGCAGGCCGGGTCTGGAGATAATGTTTGAAGGAGTCTTTTTGACTTCTCCAGCCGTACTCTCTCGGAATATTGCCTTGCACCGCAGTGGGTGGAATGGATTCATATCTCCGTTACTCCTGGACACACTGACCCCCAGATTCCTATCCACCCCTCATGCCCTTTTACTTTCCAGAACTTCCTCTCCTTCCTTTCCTAAAAAGACCCTCCACACAGCATCCCCAAAGATAACATTTTCTGAAAAATCCTTTTTAACCTACTTTAAAATACTTATTATATTTATACATATTCAGTAGAATCCGGATATAATGACCCTCAAGGGGCCGGCGATACTTTGTAGTACTAACCGAACGACGCACAAAACGACCGGATAATTTAAGCTTGTTTTTGAGACACGCCGAATTCCTTCGCTAGGGATACATTTGATTCACCGGCTTTTAAACGGTGTAATATAGCACTTTTTTCTTCAATCGAAAAACACTTTCGCTTCACGGAACTCATTGTGTCGAGCTTAAAACCTAGTCACAACGGATGATAAACATTGACTGTGATTTACGCGTGCTAATAAGGATAGGTGTTAGCGCGTGGGGAGTAAGCGAGACGCGGGGCGGGGAGGTATTGGTGCGTAGGTTTTGTAAACAAAAAACTGCGTGTTGTTCTAACCAGACGAATTATCATTGAAATAGGTCGCTTTAAGCAGTTGGTCGCAACGAGTCGTACTAAACGGATATGTTTTCCTAGTAACTAACTATGAAACCTAACTTGAGTTTACATTGTCGTCGCTAAAAATGGTAAGCCACTATAAGCGAAGTCGTTATATCCGAATTCTACTGTATGTCCAAATGGAAATTAACAAATGATAATATGTATTATTTTTCCAGTCCTATATCAATTGACTTAATCAAGAAATATGAGAAGGATAACTACCAAGAGATTGTCAAGAACACAAACGGGAATCCACCAGAATTTGTATACTTCAACAAGGGACTCTAAATTACCTCATGGACTAACCACATAATTCAAAGACAATAATAATATAGCTTTTCAAAGATTAATTAATGTACGTGTAGAGTATTGTTATTATTTATGGTTTTAGACATGAAAATCAATAACCTCTCTGAAATTATACCACAACTATTTTATGTTTATTTCAACGGTCCTGAAGAACAATGTCGTATGATAAAAAATGAAAATCGTCTTGCTGACTTATTTTAACTTCCTTTTGATGATTCAAAAGTCTGTAATTTCGGAATTTTCAATGAAATGTAATGAAATATATATGTATTCCTTATATGCTATATTTATTGATCTGTAAAACAGTAAAAATGCAGAAACGTAACTTTAAAAAGCCCTACTGCAAAACTACAAAATTGCACATCTGACATTGTTCTTCGACCGACGATATGAAACTAAACCATTTCAATGTTTTTCAATTTTTGCATATTATGAAAATGATTGCAAAGTTTAGTAACATTGTTTGTTTACAGAATGCAAATTGTATTTTCAGTACCATGTCAATTTATATTGTTAAAAATAATTATTTGTCCTGAAACAGCGTCAATTCATGTGTTCATTTACGCAAAGTTAATTTTAGTTGTAAATTTAGTTGTTTTCTCGTCTATATTTTAGTTTCTGATCCTTTGAGATTTGGAAAGCATTGTTATTTGTTTTATATGTGAATAAAATGACAATTGAAGAGAGCGTGTCAATATAAATTCACGTAAATTCAATTATCATTATTTTGTACAGATTAAAAATATATATACATATATTAACTAGCTGACCCAGCCACGCTTTGCTGTGGCTAACAAAACACAACGTCATTTACTGGATGGTTACTCAACCTAGATAACCAAGTGTTGTGTCGATAAATTAACTCATACTGTTAGAAACTTATGGAACTTACAAATAATTACAAAGCATTGTCCTATAACAAACATTTAATGGACAGTTAATTAGCAATAATAAATATTGAGGTCAATAATCGAGATAAAAACTATCCTATCCTTTAAGTTGGACCAAATTACACACAGTAAGCTAAATTTCATCAAAATCGGTTAAGTATTTTCGGAGTTTTTCTCAAACAAACATCGTCACACGGGGGGGGGAGGCAAAAATCTTCAAAAATTGCATTATGTAATACTTGAACGCCCCCTAAGTATGCCCCCGATTTGCGCGGTTATAAACTTTACGATTTTTTTATAAATCCTAAAAATATGAGATAAAAGCTAAATTAAGCTTATTTCATTGGCTATATAGTACTATAATAAGTTTTTATGTGTCTATGTTAAAATTCAAAGGTATGATTTTTTTAATGTTGGTGAAAAATTAAAAAAATGACCTTCTGGGAAATCTCGAGCAATCTAGGCAAATTTATTTATTTTGCATGATCGCTCAGTGGCTATCACCGTCCTTGCTATTGGCTATGTGTAACCTATACACATACACAAATGCTCTATTCAATTATTACTTTATTCTTAGTTTCAAATTATTTCATACTGTTAACTTACTTACAAAGTAATGAAATCTGTTCTATTCAAATTTTGCATATCCTTTGTGTATGTAAATTATATTGTGTATTATAATCAATCTACGGTGTAATGAACTATGATGTATTAAATTTGTCCGATAGTTTAAGAATTAGGATGTTGAACCTTCATTAGTGCAATTTCAGTTTAAATTAACAAAACGAACAAACTGCATTTATTTGAGGTTTACTCTCATACGATTCTCAAATAAATCTGACGTGTTTTGGTAGGTTTTATATGTTAAGATTTTTTTTGCTTGTAGCATGTATTTGATACATGAAGATAATTTTATTGCATTTATAATAGTTTTTTTTATCTTGCTAGCAAATCTCTATCTTTCTTACTTTTATTTGGTATGATGACGTTTATTGCTGTATTTTTTAGTTCCTATTGGAAGAATATGATTCCACAAATTATTCACAAATCTCATTTTTAGAAGTTTATTTTACGAAAGGTTAACAATCAAATTTATGTAATTTGCTAACTTTCTGCTTCGTCTTAAGAAATGTGTTGTATTCGCTAAAAAATTGGATTATTAACATTTAGAAGACATTTTATTTAGTTTAGTAGCTAAGGCACTGTAAAATGGGGCGAATTTTGAATAAAGGAGTGACTTTGACCATCACCGATATTTATATAATTCTATCTACCACTCAAATTACTCGCTTCTTTTGAATGATGCTTCGAAAATAAGTGTCAAATTAATTGTTGTATTAAAACGTATTTTCGGTTGACACAAACGAGGAATTCTGTGGAAAATGTACGGAATATTTAAAAATTATTTTTCTGATTTTAATAATCCTACTAAAAATGTTTGATTTTTATGTTTTCATTCAATATTATTGATTTTAAAAACCATCTAAAACTGACCAAATCAAAACGGCCCATGGTTGGGGAATGGGTTTGTGACGTCACAAGTGTCGCTAAGCTGAACTAGCATAAATAAACACTGTCAGTGAGCGTCCTCACTCATGACGTCACACGATAGCCACGCCCCAAAATATCATTTTAGCGGTAATTCCAAAATGGGAAACTTTAACTCGCTGTAGAAAATTTATTCGTCAACATAAAAATAAAATAAAAATGCTATAATCATCGTAATTTTTTTAAGCAATAAAAAACACGTGGAAATACCCCATTGTGAAGCTGTTTTTTTTTAATATTTTCAGAACCATAAAAATGCTAATTTTAAATTCCTCATTATAGTAGTTTCCCATTCATAACTCATTAATTCCCTATTATAATAGTTTTGTGTCATTTATATTGTAAAGTATATCAGTGTATGATACTGGAACTCGCATTTTCTTTTTAAATTGGTGTATTAATGTAATAATTTATATCGATCGTCCAGTTGATTAGTCAGACATCTCCAAATACTAAGTTTTGAGATAATGAGGAAAGCAGTATTCGAATGCTCACCATAAGTCAAATATTATTTACGTGTGTTCGTGTTTTACACTTTAAATATGCTATTAAACAACACCGGGAAGCATAGGTATATTAGTTTGACATTTTGAAATATCCTACTAGTGACCCAGAAAACATTTTTTTTTAAATTCACTACAAGTTTTTCTGAATTATAATTGATTTTTGTAGGATTTATAAGTAATCTGTGTATTGTACCAGATAGAGGGTAAACTTTTGTATATAACTGCTTAATCAACTCAAATTTCGATTTTTCGGAGATGTCTGACTAATCAACCGGACAATTATATTTGACATTTATTTTTTTGGCTCCCCAAAAACACAGAGGTACACAATTTTATTAAATATAAAAAACTATAGTAAACAATTATGATATAAAATTTTCCCACAAATTTTTTTTATAAAAAATTATTTAGTGTCGAAGTTGAAAATTTCAAAGTTACCCCATTTTACACTGCACTAAAAAATTCTGATGCTGGCTCTACACTGGCGAGATGTCTCGTCTATAGGAGTCCATTGCTAAGAAAAATAAAGTTAATCGTACTTATTCCATAAATTTACTTCATCCTGATATTTTTAAAAGACATAATAATTAAATATTTGTTCTAACGTTTTTTGCAATTTTGTTAAAATTTATTCTGTATTTATTATTCAAAAACTTGAGACCTTTTGTGCTATCGGTACGTTGGCATAAATAAACGTCCACAATTACATATTATTAAGTGATTTATTTATGTACTAAAATAATTTTATTTTTATTTATCCAAGAATATATTTAATTTGTGATCTTATTGTGATTTTTAAAACAAAAAAGAGAAAATCATTGGTTATGGTTTAATTATAGCTAATATTATTGCAATTATTTGATACGCAATAAAGACAACCTCTTTTGGCAATATATTATGAAGCAATTTCTTTTAAACGTTATTATTATAATGTTGGGATAATTTGATTGGTAATAAAAACAATGGTACTTTTAAGTAAATGTTTTATTTTGAATTTCAAACAAACAATGTTTATATACAATGTAAATTTGGATGTTATTAATTTTTAATAAGTTGGCTCATTTTGGCAAAGAACAGTTGTTTTAGTATTGCAATATCTCTCATGCTTGTTAGTTTACTAATAAGATACAAAAGATTGTCCTAATGCATTATTATTATTATAAAACACATGTTTACTTATTTAAATAGGTATTTAATAATTATTTTAGGTAGGCAATTAAGTTGGCCATTCCTTCTCTGTATTGATTCGCAAGAAAAAATATTTTTACCATCTGACATTGTGTTCAAATATTAACATGTAATTGAATAACTTACAAAACAATAAATCTCCAAACTTACTTCTACAATGTTGTAAATTATAACTTATGTTGTAAATTATAACAATGTTGTAAAATATAACAATGTTGTAAATTATAACTTATGATGTAAATTATAACAATGTTGTAAGTTATAACAACGTTGTAAATTATAACAATGTTGCACATTATTTCTTCAGTGTAATTTTATGCCAGTTGTGCTTGCTAGACTGTTATGATAGATTGTTACAGCTTGTAGAAACGCAGGACATTAATAACTAAAGGTTCATCTGAATGTTAATAAAAATAGAATGGAAAAAAAATATCAAATGTTTTTTTATAAGATTCATTCCTTTCCAAAGCAAATGTGATTGGAGAGATTTATTATGACAACATTCTAGTAACATTTTTACTACTAACTAAATAATAATTTTAAAAAACCTACGATAAATGTTATAAACAATGATGAAAAACTCTTAAATCAAACAATAATTTCTTTTTCAAATGGAAGAACAAGGAAAGTCGTAACATGTCTTCGTCAAGTTTGAAACAAACTTGGCAAGACCATAAAATATTCCTTACATTGGAAATATTGAAAATTTTAAATCGTATAAATCATTACAAAACTTAAATATTCTATAATATCTTGGCAGTACCCTGACTAAAAATAGATAATTTTTATTACAATATTAATAATAATATGCACCACGAAAAATAAAGATAACTTAATAAATATTGGATGACTCCAATAAGACTGAAGCTTCGCACATAACTTTAGCACTTGACCTCACCAAGAAGAGCAAATGGGACTGTTCAAATACATTTAACTGTACTCGCGTTCTAACCAAACCGTGCAGAACCGTTGCTCGTTCTAAATCCAGCCATCTTTGCAAAGACAGTTCTCTTTCCTTTACTGGGAGCCCTAGGACTACGTCCCAGGGGCCCCAGAGGGTGAACTCCAGTATGGACTTGACTTGGCTCAGTGAGATAGACTTCTCCTTGCTGAGCAGGCCTTGGATAAGATTGGTCAGTTTGTCTTCTGGTAGCAGGAGTTTGAGGGCGGTCACGGCGCATTCGCACAGGGAACAGATCTTCTCTTCAGTTGGAGTGTGGCAGCTGTTTTCCTCACTAAGTCTGCAAATCGGAAACAGATTGATTAGGATTCAATATGAATTTCAGCTGGAATCGCAGCTTGATTGAAAACAAACTGGTTTCTACAACTGTAGAGCGGTATTACATAATACAAGAAAATGGTTTGTGGTCAAATTGACACAATGACAATAAGTCATTTTGAAAATGATATTGTCGATAGTCGATACACTATGTGAGAATTTTTTTATATTATCCAAAAGAAAGATTCAGACAGTCATCATCTAGTGCAGGGATGCCCAACCCAAATCGTTTGATGGGCCAAAAAAATATTACTGAGCTTAGTAGGGGAGTCACTCATGGAGGATGGGGGTTTAATTTGCGGATATTGCTGTTAATTTTTACCAGTTATTTGGTGTCCAAAAATGCTATTATTGTGAAACCACGACCTTCAAGGCTAGAAGGCATAAACAGACTATACACCTGCCTATGTGTATTCTTTGCACTCACCCTTCACTTATTACAATCAGGTCGAAATTGTGCGGAATGTGCTGAAAAAATAAAGTGATTGGAATTGATTGCGAGAATAAATTCCTAGCCATGCCCCTGGCACTTTTGAAGCAATAAATCAAAACCCCCATTGAAGGTCCGAAGTTTAATAACAAGAAAGTTCTAATTTCACAAAATAAATGTGATAAATTTAAGAGATTTTTTTTTCTTGTTTTGGATGAATACCAAAATCCAAAACATACAAAGCTGAAAACTTCATTTTGGGTCGCAAAAAATTTTCAATTGGGTCAAAAATTTCAATTGCAGGTCGAGCCCGCCTGATCTAGTGGTTACAGTTGGAGATGGACTGAGCATCACTGGGACCTGGTAATTTTACACATTAAAATGGCATTTGTTGTGTTATTACTATAGAAGGGTGAGAAGTGGTTGGTGATTTTTATCAAATATCAGCTCACCCTTGTAATATACATAGTCTGCCATAACTGTTGGCCTTGGGCATCTGAATAGAAGGCGGTCCATCTTCAGAGTTGCTGTCGGAAAGGTTGCAGGATCCGTTCTGCTGATTTTTGGGCATGCTCTGATTGTCTCGACTGATGACGAAGGAAGACAGGGAAGCCGGGACCTCTTCCAGTCCCCTGGCCTGCAGGCACTTAAGGCCGTTGATCAGCTGCAGCATGGTGAAGGTGGCTTCGTGCTGGCGCTCTGAAGCGTGGGGGAGGTCCTTGTCGTTTTCACTTGCATTCTTCTGTAGGGTGCTGGCGGGACTGGAATGAGACTTGTTCTGCAGGTACTCTCCGAATGAGTGGATGGTGTCCACTTGCGTTCTTGCCAGCACTACAACTGTGGCTGAAACATAATAATGAATCATATAAGTTTTTGTTGACTGTAAGTAAATTGTTCTACAAGAGAAATAATAGAAAAAATGTAATAAACAGTAATTGTTGAATGAAACACTAGTATATATTGAATTATTTGGCGGGTATTAGATAAGCCACCATAGTTCAGTGGTCAGAGCACCTGACCGGCAATCAGAAGGACACGGGTTCAAGTCCCGTTGGCGGCAAGTATCTTTTCTCGGAAGATTTTTTCAATGTAGATGAGTGTTTCAGGCTGATAATTATTGCTTATAATAATTGTTAAATAATAGAAGTTACGAGTATTTTGAGGTAAGGAAACATTTAAGAACGCACTTGTCACACGCAACTCTATCCTACGCTCCCCACGCAACACTGATCTGCGCTGGCCAGATCAGCATGCGACATGTGAAAGGTGGAGAGGATGGCCATCATGCCTTCTGACTCGTGTGAACAGTGTATTTATATATCTTACGGGCAGGCCCAACAGCTTGGAACAAACTCCCTTCATATTTGCGAAAGATCGACAGCAAATCTGAGTTCAAAGCTAAAAACTCATCTTTTCAAATTGTCATATCCAGAAAAATAACTGCATTTCTTCAGTAGTTTGTCATTACACAGTCCATAATTTACTTAGATTGTTTTTAAATATTTTTCATAACTTACACTGACAGCACGGGCAGTAATCGTAACAATATATGTTTGCAAATATAAATATGTGTTTGTAAATGTAAATATCTATAATAGTCATAAATAATTATTTTTAAGACATATAATAAATAATACGTAAGTAATAATACGATTAGAGCAGCTTTGTACTCGATTAAAAAATAAGTATAGTTTTAAGTCACCAGTCATATAGGTCTTAGTTGTAAGTCATTAGTTACCAATCTTAGTAATAAGCCACTTGTAATATACATGTATAGATTAAATGTGTAAATGAATTGTAAAGCGCCCTTGAGGTGATTTTCTCACGAAAATGGCGCTATAAAAATCATCCAACAATTATTATTATTATTTATTACGTGACGTGGTTAATTTGACATGTGATCATGCAAGTCATCAGAATCACAAGACATGATAAAGCTGAATAGGAATAGTATTCTTGCATCTTCTATGAAGGGAAACACTATCCTAAAAATATATCATATCCTAAAAAAATAAACAAAAATCAACTGACGCTCCACATAGTATTTAATAATTATTTTAGGTAGGCAATTAAGTACGTAAGACTAGAAACACACTGGTCAAATGCTTTGGATTGCTTGTACCAAATTAGCGTTGCATAGCATCGTAGCGTCGCTTACGTTGCGTACATGGGCCCAATGTGTCCTTGCCTTTAGTGTTCAAGAAGGTAGAATCATTTGAAATTGTGATTGTGCCCTTTAGATGTCACGTTTGTTACAAGTATTCTCATACAATAGATGAGTACATATCTATCTGAGATAGGCATACCATGACTTAAAAAGAACTGCAGGTATCGGATGAGAGAGAGCCACTAAAAACTAACAATACTGGAGACAATCGAGAAGGTGGATATAATAAATAACTAATATATTTTTTTATTTATTTGTTTACCTTGAACCAGCTGATCCCCTTCTTCTCCAAACTGTTGCAGTGGCACCAGGTCGCAGAACTCAGTGACTGCGTTCAAGAACATGGCTTGAGGCTGCCCTATTTGCTGGGACACAAGCTGAGAGGCCATCTGTTCCTTGTGGAGCATGAGAGTCACGTTGACGGCTCCGGAAGAGGAGTTGGAGTTCCACACGGCGGAGTGGAAGACTCTTTTGCCGACCCGGAGATAACCTGGACCCTTCAGGGGTGTAGAAGTGATGGTGAAGTCACTCCACCTCAAGTTGGTGCAAGTCTTTAGTCCACGGAGTGATGGTTGCATCATGGCACTCTGTTGAACCTTTGAACAATGAATATATCTTTAGTTATTAATCTAAAATGATTTTTGATGTGTTTGGCGGGATCATTTTGATTGAATGGTACAAAATACTAAGCGGAAATAGTACTTATATTAAAATATATGAATTTAATAGTGTGCAAAATAGGATGAGCAGGAGAGTGACTTATTTTTTGATTTCCAGAAATAAAAAAGTTGGGGCTTGTATTATTCTGGTAAACTATAAAAAAAAAGTCACAGTACGCCACTCTTAGGCAGTGATTTGAACGCATGCAATAGTGCAGGAAATAAAACCTTACCATGCTTAATCAAAAGAACTAGAAATAGTTTGTGCATCAGTAGAACACGGTGCAAGACGAAATAAATTGATTCAACAAAGTGTAAGAGTAATAACTAGACAGCTGTGAAGTATTTATAATTCTCTTTCCTCTGAATATTCCTACGGGATAGTGAATGATGTTGATGTGTGATATAGTATATTTACCTGTTCAAGCACCTGAGCCAAAGCTTCGTGATTAGCAATAACAACAGCCCCATAATTATCTTCCAAGTTTTTGTGAACAACGCTCCTTCCTTTTCTTACCCTGAGTTTGTTAGTCGTCGTATTCATTGAACCGTTGTTGTTAAATTCACCGTTTGTATCGCTCTCATTCATTTCGTGGCAGCTATAGAAACTGTACGGCGAATATATCTCAGACTCTGATTCGCTTCCGTAATATTGGAGGGACGTTGCTCTCGCAAAGTTGTTCAGCTTCATGTAGTCGGAGCTCTTCTTGACTCCACAGTCGCTGTTTCTATACGATGGTACAAAGGTTTTTATTGGCAGTCGGTTGAGGCTCGTATTGAGAGCGTTCATCCTGATGGAAGTAACGTTAGATTGAGGGGTGCTGGAGGTGCAATTACTGACGAATTCATAGTCATTGTCACTTCCGATCCTTTTGTGATTGTTAGGGTAGGTTTCATTCGGTACTTCATATTTCTCTGAGCCGTAAACGTCGTCATAGTTGTGGCTGGGTTCGCCGGCTGATGCTATTGTCATTTCTGATTTACTCGACCTGACGTCTATTTCCCCATCACTGTCTTCTGATGATGGCATTCTCTTCTTTGGGAGCTCAAGCTGAGCTTCTCTTTCCCTCATACTGGCTGTCCTCTCAGGTTTACGGGGAGCAATGGCGGATCGAACTTCTCCTGTAACAATTATATAAAGCATTTTAGAATACAATTAAAAAAATTTAATGAAGTTCTAATCTAAGGTGGGTGTAAATCATATATAATGCAATTTTCAATTTGGGAGGCGGTTATGGTACCACCGCCCTGGGAACCATTTATTGGGTGATAACCAACACCCCTGCCAAAGGTCACCCCAAGTGGTTCGCTACGTTTGGTGATTTTGGTGAATGCTTGGTGAGACTGGTTGAGGGAGACCTAACTTAGACCTCTCCAGCCAGAATCTCTTTACCCATCGTCTTGCGCCGCACGTGGGAGGGATGGATTCATACGTCCGTCACACACATTGACTACCAGATTCCTACTCACCCCTAATACCTTTTTCCGTCCCAGAGCTTCCACTGCTTCCTTTTCATAAAAAGACCCTTCACACAGCACCCCCAAAGTGTCCCTATTCCCTATGGGCCTGAAGGATTTTTTTTCTCATGGTCTCCTGTGTGGAGCTTATGCAAAAAAAATATATTTTTGGTGTAAATAATAAACTTGTGATTAAAAATAATAAATTCTTGAAACATACCTAAATTAGCATAAACAATATCTACAGGCCGAGAAGAAGGAGGGGTGGACCAGGAAGCTTGCTTCTGTTGCCTCAACAGGAGTGCAGACTTGGGTGGAGGTGGTCGAGCTGGTTTTGTTGGACACCCATCAATGGAGGTGCTCCCTTCATCAGAAGACTTCCTCGGAGGAGGAAGAGGTTTAATTTGGTTATCTTTGTAAACCAAATCTTCTGCATCACCTCCCGAACTTCCACTGTAAGTAGAACCCTCAGAAAGTGAAATGTTGTCATTATGTACAGAGCTTTTGCCAATGCAACTCAGGTCATTTGTGCTTTTGAGAACTTCCACAGAAGAGCCATTCAACTCCAAAGGATGTATGATGACCAACCTCGGTTTGGGACGAGGTGTCAATTCACCCATCTCTTCTCTTTTGGGCGTCAAATTTTGATCAAATGCAATTTGTAAGTCTTTCTTATCCAACTCCTTGGACGAACCTATCCTAAGCAGCTTTCTTAGAGAGAATTTCATTTTGCCTTTTTTCTTATCGTCAGTTATCAAATTATCGTGAGAGAGCGAAATAGATCTTCTAGGAGTAGGTTCAGGTACAGCGGGGATCTTCTCCAAAGTCTGGATTTGTACACCGGTTGGGTTTGCGTTAACCAAAGGTCTAAACTTTGGGCTGCAAGAGGAAGCCCTTTCTCTCTTCTCTTTTTCCCTTACAACAGGAGAATCAGACTTCAAGTTGGCTGATGGGTTCCTCTGATATATGTTACCACAAGCTTCTTCATTGCTCCCTGGTGGTGGTGGTTTGGGTGCTTTTCTCTTGTTAGGTGTTGAACAATTGCTATCTTGTTTCCCAAGCGGTAAGTGGTAGTCAGTATCATCGTAGATGGGGGAATTGCCATTTTCAGCAACTACACAGTCAAATACTTCCATTTCATCTTTTGACATTGGAAGCGAAAGTTCGGAGGTACAAGTCCTAATTGAAGTGGTATTTAGTGTTTGCTGTAACTGCATAATGACCTGTTGTTGCTGTGGCAGAACATTGGCTTGGGGCCGTTTAGTAAATGGCTTTGAAACGCATAATGGTTTAACAGGGAGTTTGGGTTTCTCAGGGACAATTGGCCTGATTATGGGGCTTTCCTTAAACATTCCATGAAGGAATGAGGGGCGAGGATCTACCTGTGGAGGAGGACTCCTGGGCAATGCAGGAGGCTCCGACATCTCTTCAGGATCAGCCCTTCCATCAGGTTCCCCTGCAGATTCTCGGCTTGCCTCCATTGAAAAGATTGATCCTTGATCGAGTTGAGGAATGATAGGAGGCAAGTCCAGTATTTGGGGTTGGAAATGATTTTCGTATGTGTCTTGCAGAGAGTCTGACTGGCCATCAACTTTCCGGATATCTTCTAAAGACGTATCGGTGCTTGTTTTATCATCAGAATCGGAATTCTTATTATTTGAGAAGACTACTTGCATTTGAACATTTTCTTCGCACTGCTTTACAAGATTACAAGTCTCAACAAATAATCTGTCATCATTATCTGAGTCACTTTTGGAACTTGTGGAATCTTCATCAGATGCCATTGATTTCGTAACGGTCTCCGCTGAATAATTTTTATTATTAACTTCAATATTTAAATCATTATTGTCTGATGGCTTTGCTGGCTCAATGTCGATTTTGCAAAATGTGAATTCTGTTTTAGGCAAAACAGTCACTTTCGGTTTTTCGCAATCTTTTTTGATGGGATTGTTGCGAATAATAGAATTCTTTTTATATTCAAATATATCCATTGACTTTTCGGATGTTTGATCTGAATCACTAGATTTATCATCAGGTTTCCCATTCGCTACATTATTGTAGGCATTGTTCTTCTTGACTTCGCCATTTTCCGTGGGTTTCTTGTTGACAGAACTTATTCTGTTTTTCTCTAAAGTTTCCGATATTTCTTCCAAGAGTGACTTTTCGGAAACGACGGCGTGAGATTCGGATTCTTTCTTGACATTGTTATTATTATTCAAGGTCGTTTCAGTATTTTTAACGAATGATGTTAGTATGATATTAGTTTTATAGTCATTAGTACGATTCTCTTTATTCTTGTGCAGATTCGGAACGGGCGATTTTTTCTTGTCTGGAAGTTTAACAATGCTATTTTTACCATTTTTCGGCGAATTTTCATGGCCGAAAGGTGTTACGGAAACGAGTAAGGTTTTCTTCTTGCCGTCGGAATCCGTCTGCATTCTTCCTAGCAACAGAGAGGTGTACGATTTCTTAGTTTCGCCACTGGAGCCCAAGAGATTTTCCTTGACAGTGTTAAAGTCGGTATTAGATTTCGTCAAAAGTTTCATCTGTTTTTCTTCTTCGCCGTCGGGTACGAAGTCGTCTTCTCCGGTGTCTTCCGATAGTTGGAACTCTTCATCGTCTGACCAGACGTCTCCGCCATAGCCGATGACTTGGCTGACCTCATTTGGGAAAGAGACTCCCCTCTTCTTGTTCTTCCTGGGGGAGGCCTTCAGGATCCCGGTGTTGTTTGCTTTGGGAGACTTGGGAGCTTTGTTCTGGAAAGGCGTAGCAAAGTAGCTGGTACTTTTGGCGACATTCTTTTCGTTGTTGTGTTCGTCCTTAGATTTGAAGCAGTTAGAGCAGAAGTCTTTCTTCCACGTGTTCTGTACGAACCCCTGGCAAACAGCCGACATCTTTCCCCGCGCCTTCTTCGGTACTATTGCCCCAACATTCTGAAACAACAACAAAAAAGACAAATTAGTTCATTGATTATTGACAATAATAATTAGGCCCCTTTACGGGAAGTGCTTCGCACCTTTCTCTATCTACCTTGTACCTACTTGTGTAAGACACGTACCTAGTAATCAAGGTTTTTATTGACGGAAAATACCGTTTAAATCTTGCGGAAGTGCTGATTGCCACTTCTACTTGCTACTACAGAGGACTAGTAGACGAGACTAGACGCGGAATTAGATTCAAGAACAAGTTTTGACCCACACCTGTACCGTACATAATCGCATATAATATAGTTTCGACAGCACCACAATAACATAACGGCACCTTACATCCAAGAAATGTAATAAAAGTACATAAAATTAACAGAAATATTTCAACGACAGATTTCATCAGCGAAACATAATTCGCAGGAAGAGGATGTATCGTCCTCATTGATGGTTAAATAATTACGGGAAGCTTTCAAAAATTTCGAAATAACACAGCATTTTCGTAACCCCTGTATAATCGTCTTCTTCAAGGAAAACAAAACAAAATTCTATAAAACGAATGATTTTGTCAGTGAAAAATAAAGTAGGTATATATATAAACATTAACGTGATTTATTTTTGAGGTATTATGCGGTGTTGCGCCACCTCTTTCTTTAGTCAACGTTTCGGACAGCTTTACAGTATCAACCATCAGGGCAGATGTGTGATGTGGGTACTGTAACGCTGTCCGAAACGTTGGCTAAATAAGGAAGTAGCGCAACACGTCATAATACCCCGCAAATAAATCACGGTAGGCAGATATACTCTAGGCAACTTGAAACAGCAGAAATGCGAATGCTTAGATGGTCGGCAGGAGTACCTATCACTAAAAGATAGGATTACAAGTTCACGCGTTCGTGGTAGCCTGGGTATTACGGACATAAAAAATAAGCTGGAGGAACGACAGTTGAGATGGTATGGGCACATAAGACAGAGTCCACCAGACCACACAGTGAATCAGGCAATGTCTATGGAGCTTCATCGACAATCATCCAGAAGAAGCCCAAAGAACTCCTGGATGACTCAATGCTCCAAAATACTACAGAGAAACGGCCTGGATGAAAACTATACCCGGAACCGAAGAAGACTGTACTTCACAGGATCATTTCTGTAGTACTTCCTCCCTCGCAAGTGCGCCCCACGGTTGAATTAGGCAGCCACCTCTGGTCTGGAGCTCCAAAATACCTGAAAAATACCCTAGACTCTGTGCAGAAACGGGCGGTCCGTTTGATAGATTCTCTCATCTTAACAGACGGATTGCAATCTTTAGAGCTCAGGCGTCGGGTGGGAATGCTATCCTTGTTCTACCGGTATTACAATGGAAGATGCTCCGAGGAACTAGCATCATTGATCCCTTCGGCACCGGTGCATAGTCGGGAAACACGCCAAACGCGTGCCCAACATTTGTACACGGTTGACATTTGTCACATGAGAACGGATCGTTTCTTTGACTCGTTCTTATGTTCAACAGCTCGGCTGTGGAATGATTTGCCGGCCTCTGTGTTTCCTCCTTCCTACAACATAGGTCTCTTCAAGACCAATGTTCATTCCTTCCTCTCCTCAAAAAGACCCTCCACACAGCCAGTACCGGATTATC
This sequence comes from Limnephilus rhombicus, assembly GCA_929108145.2. NCBI lineage: Eukaryota > Metazoa > Arthropoda > Insecta > Trichoptera > Limnephilidae > Limnephilus > Limnephilus rhombicus. Next base: position 6,709,346 of record OV815285.1, read on the forward strand.
CCTAAGGCAGAGTAGGCAACTGCCTAGGGGCCCCGCATCGGCTGGGGGCCCCGCGCCCCGAGAAAAAATGACTTGCTTCAATGGTTTGACTCTCTATCAGTAAGCAACGGGATGCCGCGCCGGAGTTTTGATCGGCTTAGAAAAGATCTAGCGAGGTACGAAAACACTGGTTAAAATATTATAGAGTAATTAATTCTTCAGACACAGGGTAATAGTTCAGAGATGTCAGGGAAAATCTAGATATCGTCAATTCTATATATTTATTCCAAATCCGAATGCATTATAAATGCACACCTACTGTTTGCATGTATTTATTTATTTTATGCCCACTTTCATGACAGTATTGTTTGGCATGACAAAGAGCATTAGGGACCCCGGATTTGGGGGAGTCCCCGATTGACTCAGATTCGTTCGATACGTATGTTGTGTGTTGTGTCATGTGTCATAAACAAACTTCATTTCATTTTCTAAAAATCGGCGACACGACGAGTGCAATAAACTGAAGTTACATTACGATACCACGTATGTTTAATTACCAGATTTTATTTAACATACTTATTTCATTTAATATTATAGAATTTGAATTGTGTCGTAAACAAACTTCATATCGTTTTGTCTTAAATTACGATTTGGGAGTTTTACGACAGTGCTTTAATTTAAACAGTTTTACTCTGTTCGATGTTTCAAAACTTTCGAATTTTGTTAAGAAGTGTTATATTTTTATTGTTTGCAAGTGCTTCGAGAAAATCGGCGAGACAACGAGTGTAATAAACTGAAGTTACATTACATGGAAAAGGTCAACTTTCAAGATGTTTTAAACGATTTTGTATCTAAAAAAGTTAGAAGAGTTAATATTTAAACATCATTGTATTTTTGTTATTCGTTTTTTGGGTGTTACGCCGTGTAACCAAAGAAGGAGGTAGCGCAACACGGCATAACATCCCAAAAACTAATAACAAAAAACTTTTGTCCGTGAAAATCTAAAAACATGGTTGTTTTTTACTTTACTTTACTTTTATTCGTTAAGCAGCATTACTTAGTATCAGGTAGGTGCCGAGTGTGGCTTTTATTGGTATTTATACTTTTATTAGTTAAGCAGCATTACTTAGTATCAGGTAGGTGCCGAGTGTGGCTTTTATTGGTATTTATACTCTTATTCGTTAAGCAGCATTACTTAGTATCAGGTAGGTGCCGAGTGTGGCTTTTATTGGTATTTACACTTTTATTCGTTAAGCAGCATTACTTAGTATCAGGTAGGTGCCGAGTGTGGCTTTTATTGGTATTTACACTCTTATTCGTTAAGCAGCATTACTTAGTATCAGGTAGGTGCCGAGTGTGGCTTTTATTGGTATTTATACTCTTATTCGTTAAGCAGCATTACTTAGTATCAGGTGTGGCTTTTATTGGTACTTATACTTTTATTCGTTAAGCAGCATTACTTAGTATCAGGTAGGTGCCGAGTGTGGCTTTTATTGGTATTTATACTTTTATTAGTTAAGCAGCATTACTTAGTATCAGGTAGGTGCCGAGTGTGGCTTTTATTGGTATTTATACTCTTATTCGTTAAGCAGCATTACTTAGTATCAGGTAGGTGCCGAGTGTGGCTTTTATTGGTATTTACACTTTTATTCGTTAAGCAGCATTACTTAGTATCAGGTAGGTGCCGAGTGTGGCTTTTATTGGTATTTACACTCTTATTCGTTAAGCAGCATTACTTAGTATCAGGTAGGTGCCGAGTGTGGCTTTTATTGGTATTTATACTCTTATTCGTTAAGCAGCATTACTTAGTATCAGGTAGGTGCCGAGTGTGGCTTTTATTGGTACTTATACTTTTATTCGTTAAGCAGCATTACTTAGTATCAGGTAGGTGCCGAGTGTGGCTTTTATTGGTACTTATACTTTTATTCGTTAAGCAGCATTACTTAGTATCAGGTAGGTGCCGAGTGTGGCTTTTATTGGTATTTATACTTTTATTAGTTAAGCAGCATTACTTAGTATCAGGTAGGTGCCGAGTGTGGCTTTTATTGGTATTTATACTCTTATTCGTTAAGCAGCATTACTTAGTATCAGGTAGGTGCCGAGTGTGGCTTTTATTGGTATTTACACTTTTATTCGTTAAGCAGCATTACTTAGTATCAGGTAGGTGCCGAGTGTGGCTTTTATTGGTATTTACACTCTTATTCGTTAAGCAGCATTACTTAGTATCAGGTAGGTGCCGAGTGTGGCTTTTATTGGTATTTACACTCTTATTCGTTAAGCAGCATTACTTAGTATCAGGTAGGTGCCGAGTGTGGCTTTTATTGGTACTTATACTTTTATTCGTTAAGCAGCATTACTTAGTATCAGGTAGGTGCCGAGTGTGGCTTTTATTGGTATTTATTTTGTTTCGGTTTTTTTTTTACTTTTTATTTCTAATTATGTGTTTAAAATATAAATGTTATACAAGCTTATCTCCATACCAAGGTGGTCTGGAAGAGATCACAAGAGTGATAAGACCGCTCATAGTACCGTTTTTTTTTTAAATATATTTTTGTTTCTACAACGTGTCCAGAAACTTGTATTACAAGCGGGAAACTAGTGAATCTACATCACACAGAGAACCCAATTTTTTTTCGATCTGAGCATTTCGATTTTTTATAATTTTTTTTTTTTTTTTTTAAATTTTTTCGGCAACTAAAGGGTTAAAAAAACTTTTGAGCCTGGTTTAACATTCGATGCATTTTAAAAGACATTACACAAAAAACTTTTTTTATGATATTTACTGCAAGTGTTCGATTTTTCCAAATATGACCAAAAAAATTCCAACTTCGGACCCGATTTACTCGAAAACGAAATCTCAAATCAAAAAAATATATCACGAATCGACTCCAATTGTGATGTAGATTGACCAATTTCCCGCTTGTACTACGAGTTTCCGGACACCGTGTATATCTGTGCCTTTTTATGTCTAATAAAGAATTATTGTATTGTATTGCATTCGTTTCAATTTTTTATTGGCTGGGATGATGGCATTACTTCGTAGCCGGCCGGCTTAGTCCAGCGGTAAGACTCTTGACTCGCATTTCGAAGGTCGCGGGATCGAATCCCGGCGTGGCAAATAAATTTTATTTGATTAAATTGTTTTATTCACAATTTACTCATTTAAAATAATATACATATTGTATATTCGCAGCACGTTCCAGAGAGGAAGATACTCTCAATATCGCCCTGGTGTAAGACCACCATTCAAAATTGAAACGTTGCTTGAAATGGCTTAAGCCGTGTTTGGTGATCAGATTTGAATAGCCAGGTACTTCCCCACCTTCCTCCTCCCTATCTCCTTCCCATCCACACTACTTTCAGCCAAAATATACCCCAATTGGGGATGACATTGTCTCACTGGCTCCAGACGGGAGCAGTTGAGACTCTTGTGCGGTATTCATATAAAAAAAAAAATTATAAAAAAAAAATTTAAAAAAAAAAATTAAAAAAAAAATAATGAATAAAAATACGTTGGGGTAGAAAAATATTTTTGATAGTTTGAAAAAAGTGTAGGTAGGGGCCCCGAGACGTGCACTGCCTACGGGCCCCGACATGCTTAATCCGGCCCTGCACACAGCATCCCAGATGACATAGGCCCTGAGGGAAATTATTTTCCTTAAGGCCTCCTGTGTGGAGTTAATGTAAAAAAAAAACCCCCAACAGCCTACCTAGCAATGAGTTGAGACAGTGCAAGGAAGAAAAATAAGGTAGGTAGGTATACAATAAATATGCTTTATCGCGCCTTTGTGCACGTTTGCACGTTGTTAAATGTTAATAATAAATGCTTCAGTTTTTACGTAATAAATGTAAATTTCGGTTACATGATAATTTGAGCGTTGTCATTATTATTATTTGTTAGCGTTTCTTTCTTTACGAGAATAGCGGTGTTCAGAGTGCCTAAATAATGATGAGAATTTATACGTTCAAACGATGAATAAAAGCAATTACGGCGTGTTGTTATAATTGCGAGAAATTTGAACAACTTTCTACGAAGAACAATAAGTAAAAATAGCGAAGAACCCATTCACCTTCGCCTCTTTATCGGAGCTGTTTGCATCTACATCTGATAATTACGTGTCGGTGAAAGAAGCTAAGAAAAAGCGTACCTAGTATGATAAATTATTATATAAGTTCATTTCTGCACTGCTCTGGTGGCATTGTCTCAATCGGATTTTTTAGATGAAATCTACACTAACGTCTCTCTCAGTCAGAAGTGGCTAAAATACGTGTTAAATTATACAATGCCATGTTAATTTATATTTAGACGAAAATCAGTGAAAAACTGTTCATTAGCATAAGCATCATAATTAAGTCAAAATATAATAAATTAATTATTTATTTAATTAAATTAAGACAATATAAGCGAAACTCAATCGAAGATGTGGAGACAGAAAAATCAAAAAAAGATATTGGCACCACTGGGACTCGAACCCAGGACCCTTTGCTTACATGGCAAGTGCTCTACCAACTGAACTAAGGTGTCTATATCAAATTCGGTCACTTTTAACTGTATCATACTTCAACTAAGAACTACCAACATTATCTTCATTTTCTTAACGTACCTACGTATTATTGTGCGCTATCTTTATATATGATTGCAAGATTCAACCTGAACTAAATGCTATCTAGATAGTGTCTGGATAAATGTTTATCCATTTTATTTTTAATATGCGACATCTATTGACTTTTTCTGCAAGTCTAGGGTGTACATTTATTTTTTATTTTAACTTTTATGAGTAAAACCTCAAATTATAATATTTAATTAAATGAAGACAATATAAGCGAAACTCAATCGAAAAGATATTGGCACCTCTGGGACTCGAACCCAGGACCCTTTGCTTGCATGGCAAGTGCTCTACCAACTAAGCTAAGGTGTCTATATCAATTCTGTCACTTTTAACTGTGTCATACTTCATACCCAGAGGTGCCAATATCTTTTTCTGATTTTCGATTGAGTTTCGCTTATATCGTGTTCATTTAATTAAATATTATAATTTGAGGTTTTACTCATAAAAGTTAAAATAAAAATTAAAAAATAACTATTTATTAATCATTGAAGAGGATAATAATGATAAACCTAAACGAAACATCAAATAAGAAAAAAATAATGAAAGAAGAAAAAATAAAAGACACAAGAAATAAAAAGGTAACGGTCGCAACTGGGAAATGAACCAAAGACAACGTCTCTGTCTTACCAAGGACAACGCCTCAATCACTCGACCTTTTTTTCATTAGCTCTCCACTCTGTTTTTTTTTCATAACTTTTAACGACTTTTCAAAGGGGTGTTGAATTGCCACTTTTTGAGTTGTCGTGTAATCGTAGCAAAAAACGAAATGGCGTTGAATGGCCATTTGCTGACAACGTTACATTTGAATCTCTCTCGCCTATAGTCGAATAATTATGAACAAATGTCGCCCATGAAGCCAAGTAAGTTAACTGAATATAATAATTATAATCCTTCTTTTTTCCACCATCAACAGTAATCTTTGGGTATGCTGAGTGGAGGGTCTTTTTAGGGAAAGGAAGGAGAGGAGGTTCTGGGAAGGAAATACGTATGAGAAAGTCCAGCTGGAGAGGTCGAGGTTAGGTCTCCCTCTCTACCAATCCCTCACGATCTGGCCCGCGACGCAAAAGGTGAGCAAACGCATTGGCCACCAAAACCTAAACAAACCTCACCCCATGAATCCGGGCACCCCCGCTAAGTCACCAAAGGTAGCGAATCACTTGGGTTGACCAACGGCAGGGGTGTTGTTTATCTAATAAATGGCGGTACCCATACTTGCCTACCAAATCAATTTACGTCATTTTTTCGATCTCATATTGATTTGAAATTCAGAATTAACAATATTATCTTCAATTAATTTTTCCCAAATTTTTGGCTGCTACCTTTTTGAATGATTTTTTTTTTTTTACAGTGAATACCGCACAAGAATCTCAACTGCTCCCGCCTGGAGCCAGTGAGACTTTGGCGTGCCCAATTGGGGTATGTTGTGAGGCTGAAGGTAGTGGGGTGGGGAAGAGGAAGGTTGGGAAGTACCTGGCTATTCAGATCTGGTCACCAAACACGGCTAAAGCCATTTTCAAGCAAAGTTTCAATTTTGAATGATGGTCTTACACCAGGGCGATACTGATAGTATCTTCCACTCTGGAACATCCCGCAAATATACTATATTATTTTTAAATGAATTAATTGTGAAATAACACAAATTAATAAAATGAAATTTATTTGCGCATGCCGGGTTCGAACCCGCGACCTCCGGATTGTGAGTCAAGAGTCTTACCCACTGGACTACGGAGGTCGTTAGTTATTACAAAGTTTTAACGTATTTTTTTTTTTTTTTTTTATTTTTTTTATTAAGGAGAAAATACAGATACAGACGTCAATTGACAAGAATATACAAAACAATTAATAGAGAATTCGCCTGCATCCAAACTATTTCTCACGAATTAACATTGACAGCAGATGAAAACATATACAAATATTTTTACCGTTAAATACGGAAAAGACGTATGTATATACATAAGTAAATATTATTTTACAGAGAGATGAAAAAAGAATGCGCAATATCCTTATAAAAGTTTACAAATTGTTTTTGGAAAAATTTTGATGGTAAGACCAAATATATATATAGATAAAAAATAATGTCACAGAAATTTAAAAAAAGAAAGGTAGTTAAAATTATAAACCAAGCAATGTCTAAGGTATTGTACTTTGTAGGAAAACGGCCTTCAATTTTCTACTAAAAGTACTGCGTGTATCAAAAAATAAGTCAGAATCCTTGATGTTTTGATTTTGATTAAACGATTCGCACATTCTTCTGATTGGATCCCTAACACCAGCATTTGTACGCGTCCGGCTAATGTGGAATAAGTCGTTAAGCCTTGTTACTCTGGGTGGTATTTTGAAGTTTATTAGTTTCAGTAGGTCAGGACAGTCGATAAAGTTATTGCAGATTTTATAAAGCGTCATGAGGTCAAGGTATGTTCGCCGGTTAGTTAGAGTGGTGACGTTATAATTCGAGAGCATATTTATGTACCCCCGTTTAGGTGCGCTCATTCTGAAATTGAGGTATTGCAGAAATTTCTTTTGAATACTTTCAATGTTGACTTTATAGACACCGTAAAGTGGTGTCCATATGGAGGTGCAGTATTCAAGTTGAGAACGGACCAGCGTGTAGTAAAGTAGAAGATAAGTTTCAGGTTTTCGAAATTCGCGGCTGTTTCTGATGACAAATCCTAGCATGCGGTAAGCTTTATTCACAATGTTCTCAATGTGCGCATCGAAATGGAGTTTAGAATCAAAAAGTACGCCTAGATCTTTTATACAGTAAACGCGCTCGAGTAAATAGTTACCAATACAATAATTGTGTATAATAGCGTTGTGATTTTTAGTGAAGCTTATTTGTTTACATTTGTTGTAACTTAGGTAAATTTTGTTTTCATTGCAAAATGCTTCGAACCTTACTAAGTCGCTTTGGATGAGCAGACAATCGTTTAAATTCCTAACAATGGCAAATATTTTTATATCATCGGCGTACAAAAGAAATAAACAATGCATGAAACATTTAGTAACAGTGTTAATAAAAAGTATAAATAACAGTGGACCCAGGATTGACCCCTGTGGTACGCCAGAGGTAACTGGTTCCCACGTAGAAGTATGTCCTCGTAATGATACAGCTTGCTGTCTTTTTGTCAAATATGAGACAAACCAACGTAATAAGTTTCCCCTAATTCCGTTGAACATTATTTTTTTAATAAGAATAAGGTGGTCAACCTTGTCGAAAGCTTTTTTGAAATCGCAGTATATTGCATCTACCTGGTGGCCTCGATCCATGCTAGTGAATAAGAAATTTGAGTAAATTAGTAAATTACTCATGGTAGATTTGCCTTTTACAAACCCGTGTTGTTGTTCTGTAATTTTGGCGGCAAGCTGGGGATATATATTATCATGGACAAGTCTTTCCAAGAGTTTAGGGATCGCCGAGAGAATAGATATTGGCCTATAGTTTTCGACTTTTTGACGTGAGTCACCCTTATGGACTGGTATAATATAAGCCAACTTCCACCTATCAGGGAAAACCCCGTCACTCAGGCATTTATTAAATATTATGGTAAGTGGAACATACAATGACGACGCAGCAGATCTGAGGAAAAATGCCGGTATTCCATCGTGACCCGCACCTTTGTTTATATCTAACGCCTTTAAACTTGATTGCACTTCTTGTTCCGTTAGTTCAATGGTGTGAATGTGCGTAAGTCCAGAGTCCCGAACGGCCTCAAGTTGGTCAATGTTAATTGAGTCATTGATAGAGGAGGGTTCAAATGTTGACTTGAAGAACTCAGAGAACATATTACAGATTTCTTGGGCATCATTAGATTTGCGCCCTTCGAAGGACATAGTAGCAGGATATCCATCAGATGATTTTAATGAGGATATGTATGACCAAAAGCATTTAATATTATTTTGCAATGAACTTTCGATGTTTTCAAAAAATAACTTTCGAGATTCACTAGCCAATTTTTTGTATGTAGCACGTAAGAAGGAAAATTTACGATAGTCAGAAAGACCTTTATATGTCTTCCATTTGAGCCAAACTTTATCTTTTTTCCGTGATAAGCTAATAAGTTCGGGAGTAAACCATATGGGGAATTTGTCATTTCGTCTGGCCAATACTGGAATAAACTCATCAATTATATTGTTTATTATTACATAGAATCGGTCTACTGCTTCTTCTGCTGATAAATTCGCGATTTCAGACTTCCAATCAATACAATTAATGTCATTATTAATTTGAGTATAATCAGCTTTCCTGAAATTGTGCCTACGCTCTTTGTTGTTTTTAATTTTTGGTTGAATCGCGGATGATATTTCAAATTCCAGGGCTGGATGGTGTCTGTCCTCTGAAAGGAGAGGGTCGTCGCTATGTGTAACTTTTGTTTCGCGACTGTAAAATATAAGGTCTAAGAATTTATCGTTGTGGTTAGGTATACAATTATATTGAAATAAGCTCATCAATGCCATTGTTTGAAGAAAAGTTTGCGATGCAGCCGTGTTTGAGGAGGCAATACCATGATTGCAGCCTTCGGAAAATGTCCATGTAAGAGTAGGTAGATTCAGATCTCCAAGAACACAAAACGTATTATTTGGTTCTGATGAAAAGACGGATTCCAGGTTTTTGGAGAAAATATCATAAAGCATTATTGGCGAGACAGGAGGTATATATACAGCACATATGGTGAGATTTAGAGACCTTAACGGAATTGATATAAAGATTTGCTCAATTTGATTTTTTTCCCAATCGTCGAGACGGGAAGCTGCGAGTTCCTTGCGCACTGCCACTAACACACCACCTCCGTCCATCTTACCGGTAATTATACGGTTCCTATCTCGTCGGAATACCGTGTAACGCGAATCTATGAATTCGGCCGTGTTTACACTTGCTACAAGCCACGTTTCAACTAGAACTATAACATCATAGTTATTCGATGAAATATTAATAAGAAGCTCCTGAGTTTTGGTCTTAATACCACCACAGTTCTGGTAATAAACAGATATAGATGATGAGGTCATTTTTTTAGAGTAAGAGTGTTATTCGACTTATTCCACATTTGCGGGAGTGATAAATTAATTAGGACGTATGATGCAACAAAATTATATATAAAACATTGATTACTTAGTGTAAAATATGAATGAATATGCAGGAAATATGATAGTGCTATATGATTATGGAGGTATTGCGCTATAAACAAATATATTGAGTAATTTTGCAAGAAAAAAATTAATGACCAAGAGTGCAGGATAGTGATAGAAAGCTGGCATCGATGGCAGCAGTAACAAGTTTGTATTAGCAGTAACAGCAGTAGCAGTAACAAGTATTTATGGGTATAATCTTAAAAAAGAGTTATTCCAATAAAATAGAATTATTTTACACAATGGGTTTTGATGCCTGATGTCTGATGTATGTCAGGTATCGGGAGATTCCCAGGGTATTTATGCCGTGTAGTTTCTAACACCTGGGGAACTAGTAGTGAACGATAACCTATACACCTGATACCAGATAACACAATGGTGAGATTTGGAAATCGCCTTGTTTTAACACGGAAACCGCATTGTAACAGAGGCTGCTAAATAGGTAAATATACTTATATGTATATACGTACTTAATATTAATTTAGTTTTTTTTTAAATTAAGGCGAGACATAACCACGTTTATCGGGGATTTAATTTATTTCAGCGAATTCGTAATTGAATTATCATTTTTATTTCCATGCCTCACAAGGGATGCGAGTTATTTATATTTTAGATTAATAAAAACAGTACGTTGCCATAATTTTTTTTAACATACAACGCCTTTCAATAATTGTAATACGTTGTAGAACTAAAGTTAGCGGTGAGCATCAGATTTTATTTTTCTAGACGATGAATTAATAACTTCGGGAGGTAACATCTTAAATATTAGTAACACATTCTTCAGAATTAATTAAAATTAATCCGGCGGAAAGGTTGAATCTCCAGGCCTGCTAGGATGAATTCGACGTACCTACGTCCGTCCAATACGCCGTGCCGCGGGCGCATATTTGTTTACACGCTTTCTTCACTTACGTCGTTAAGATTTCCACGTTATTTTTCTTCTTTTCTTTGGTAGGGCAAATTCGACAGTAGGTCCGTCCAATACACGGATCGCGAGTCGCAATTTGTATACACGGCTTCTTTACTTACGTCGTTAAGATTCTGAATATATTTTAGGGTGTAGTCGTCTTAAGACCATTTTTTTCCAGAACTTCAAAAATCGTGAATGTCACAGTAATTTTGATCGTTAATGGAGTATTGTACCTAATGGATGATAATTGAGAGTAGATCACACCCAAATCAATAAATTAATATCGAGCATAATTTATTTATTCGTTTTTGGTAAATTGACAGATTAAATTTTATCAGTTCAAAGTTTAAACATGTGTAGTGTATAGCCAAAATAAAATCAATTATGCATTTCCTCCTTGTGACTTTACCTCTAATAAGACAACATACTACAAAATAAAAATAATTAAATTTATAATAAAACTAGCGAGTACCCGGCGTGCGTTGCAATGCCACTAAAAAAAGAAAGTGTTTCTGTTTTAATTCTGTTATTGAAGTGCTTTTGGATACACAATATTATTTGTTTTTCCGTCTGGCTATGAGTGGCAGACACTCTCAGTATGGCCCTGGTGAAATAACATTCAGAATCAAAACGTTGCTTGAAATGGCTTTAACCGTATTAAGTGACCAGATCTGAATGACCTGGTACTTCACAATCTCATTTCCCTCTACACTTCCTTTAAGCCGTACATCGTACTTCTACTGGTTGCGGACCGTTGGGACTCTTGTGCGGCAATAACATTTTTTTTACAATTTGGAATATTTATGACACCAAATTCTGATAGATTAGAATTTGGAGATTTGTGTCTCAGCATCGAAAAATAAAAATAAAATCGCTCTTCACCATTTTTTTTCATATCGATACAGGCGGTCAATTTAGGGGTTGTCCATTAATCACGTGATGTTTTTTAGCAACTTTTTAACCCCTTCCTCCCCCCCCTGGTGATATGTGGTGAGGTTTTAGTCTACCCCCCCCCCCCCTATACCCAAAATCACGTGATATCTCATTATTATATTCACTCCATACTTGTGATATTTCGTGATTTTTTTCCGAACCCCCCCCCCATTTTCGACGGTTTCACTCCCCACTCTTGACTACTACGACAAGAGTGGGGAGGCTACGAAGTATCGTACAAACAGGATACCTCGGTTTATGTCATTCTCTCGCAGGCTAAATCCTATAGATATAAGTATTTGTCTCTTTTTAGTATCGCTATTTTTCGTTTCATCGAGTTTCAAATCACAACGGTGCTAAAGAAGTTTTCACTTCAATAATGTCATTTGTCCGAAAATTAAAGAAATGTGATAGTTTCGTTGCAGTGACGCAAAACGGTGATAGGTATATTTTTTCAACAAAATATATTTTTTGATAACGCTGAATAAGAATTTTCATAGACATAACGTTTCAACAATGCAGTCAGCATTCCAAATGCATTTCATTGCATCATTAATGACGGTTAAAGCGACTATATTAATTATTAATGCAATGTGCAATGTGATAGCTTCCTCAACTTTTCCATAAATAATCGAAAATCTAGATTTAATACGGAACCCAATTTATACCATACTATTTTATCAAGAAATGTATATCTATACCAAAATTTGAAAAGCAGAAATTTTTTGTTTCGCAATAAAAATGTAACATATTGTTGTGAGCTGTACTGTTTGTTTAATCTTAAATGTTTTCTTGTAGTGAAAGTAATATCGTACATTGTAGGTAATATGCCTTCTGGTGACCCGACAATTGTTCCCTCGACAGTTGCCCCCCCCCCCCTCCCCAAATTTCAATTATTAAAAAATTATAATTTTTTGTGGTTTATTTACAAATTTAAAAATACGACTTCAAAAATACCTTTAATAATGAGTTGTTATGTATATCAAACGAATTTTTTTACATGTCCATTTTTTGTATTTATACGCTGGTATAATATACAGTATATAGAAAAGTAGTTTATGAAATGAAAACTTCTTTAACACCGTTGTAATTTGAAACTCGATGAAACGAAAAAGCGACACTAAAAAGAGAATGAGCTTGAAAAATTGGTCTCCTCTTTGTGCGGTGCTTCTTGGCCTTCCCACTCTTGTCTACTTTGATACTTATATTTTATTTTATTCTTTTGTTATTCGCCGGTATATATCCTATCTGCCCACCCCTTCGGGGACACTTATGTTTTGTATAAGAAGGTATACCGTATTTTCCCTGAACCGACTGTAAACAGTATAAAAGTGTGCCCCGGGGCAACAATCGGGGGAACCATACCTACTATGTATAGAAAAATCTTAGAGTAACAATATAATTAATAGAGACAATGCGAGAAAAATATACATTGTACGGTGGCGCTTAATTCATGGGCCACTTCAGTTTGGCAGTTACCCTGTAATTTCAACATCAATAGGGGATTCATTCATCAGACAGCAATCAGACAATTCTAATGCCGTCTGCCGTCCACCATGCGAAGTAATGGTAACATAACAATAGAGGATAAGCTACGCAAGAAAATATTTCAAGAAAACTTTTAATCGATCGATAACCGTGGCCGAGTGGTTAAGTTCCTTAGGTCTGCATCTACGGGCTGCAGATTCGAAACCCGGCGTGCGTAATTTAAATGTGTTATTTTTCATTAAATAGTATTTATGAAATTTTCGCGGCACGGTCCAGAGAGTGATAGATACTGTCACACCCCGGTGAAAGAATTTAATCGTGTTTGGTTACTAGATCTGAATAGCCAGGTCCAGGTACCTACTATCCAACCTTCCTCGTCCCACCACTATTTTCAACCTCACAACGTACCTGATAGGAGATATAACTTTGCAAACTTAAAATTGTTGGGTTAAGAGCGTTTAACCAGCCAGCGGACGGAAATCCACATTTCGTCGAAAGTTGTTCTTACGATCGTGCAGAGCGGTTACAATGAGAAAGATTAATTATTCTCCGTACCAGCTTTTAAAAATTATAACTGAATATCGATTTTATTTCATTCCAAATTTGCTTTAATTTATACCTACATCCAAAAATGCTGAAAGGCGTGATGACAAAACTATTAAAATAATGTACTTTTTGTAATTATTTTTTGATTATAAGTATTTATCATTTTTCTTTAATGTCTAAGTTAAATAAAAATGTTAAAAAAATCTGAAATATATTAGTTTGTAAGTGCGCAAATAAATACACAAACGGACCAATTTTCGTCAAGAAACACATGTACGTATATATTTTTTAATGATTTTATTTAAACTAAAATTAAAATTCTAAAACATGCGATACCCAGATAATGTATTGATTTATTTTACTGCATAATTATATGATTTGAAATGGGTGTGGCATAATACAATTTTTTTTTGAAAATTTAACAAATTTGCCAACGACCTATGGTATAACCTTATTATACTAAAAATTAATATTTTTTCTCAAAATTTAAAACATGCGAATGCTAGATAAAAGAACAATCTTTCAAAATCCTATTTAATTTTTTGTGGAAAAGAGTCAATACGTCTAAAATCTGATTTAAAAATGACATATTTCTGGTTTTCTCTGGTAATAAATACCCTCTTAAAGTGAAAAGTCAGACAAAAAAAGCTGTACAAATAATTTATTTATTTGTAAGAAACAAACAGCTTTATAATAATGCGCCCTTGAGGTGATTTTTCACAAAAAAGGCGCTTTATAAATCATCCAAATATGTCTATTATTAATAATAATTTTTAGAGCGCGGTTTTTGTGAAAAATCACCTTGAGGGCGCTGGTGGTATCAGAGCTCACCGTTCGACAGATTTTTAGATATGAAGACATTTTAGGCATACCTTAGGTATCTTTAATACGTACCTACAGAATCAGAACACATCTGTTTGGCGAAGAACTGTTTTATTCAGTATGTATTTTTGTATACAGGGTGTTAAGGGACGTACTTGACTTACTTTAACAGGAGATTCCTGACATTATCGTCGTGCCATTTAAAACTATACAGTTTGTTAAGGGTCTTGTTAAGTACTAGACTTACTTTTCTAATGATTTTTTTTAATTCAAAACCATACAAAAAAATTCTTCCACATGTCACACTGGTCACTCAGCCGAGTAACCGCCCATCCCCCCACCCCGACCCTAAATGTCCAATACATGCTGATTTTTTTAATGATTTAAGTTGAAAACAATAAAAAAACATCAAAAATTTCACCGGAGACCAAAATTTCATTTACATTTTTTACTCCAAATAATGTCAGGAATCACTGGTTAAAGTCAAGTATAGAGTTAAATGGGGAGAGCCCAACATCAAGTAGGTATTACCAAAATTAAAAATTTTAAAGTCGTAATATGTTCTTATATAGTTATTAATAATTGTGCTGCATTACTATAGTTTTTATACTTGTGCTGCATTACTCAGTTTGCAGTTTTATACTCTACAAACAGTGCAGTCAGTGGGCATCGAACAGTATACCGTGTACTGTGTACACACGATACTGTTTATCGTGTTAACCCGGCGAGACGAACAGTTACTGGTAAGTTAATCAGTAAATAATGCACCTTGCACAACTAATTAATTGGTTTATCGCGAGCCATCGTAGAAAGTTACTTAACATTTGTTTTTGCGACCGTATTTCTTCATTTCTTTGTCGCCATTGTACATTTTAACGTATTGTAGTGGTAACCAGGGTTCCTGATGAATCTGATTGTCGGCAAAGTGCCCATAGTCATATTTCATTGAATAATTGTTCCTACAATGTCATCCTTATGTTGCAAACAATGATTAACAACACAAGACTTGTAGAAATTTTATTATGCAATTCCTTGGATTCAGAGATGACTAAGATGATCGCGTCTTTTTAAACAAAATAATTTAACGTATGTCTTACAAAGTTTTGCTTGCAGAGAATCAGTGTCTCTGTAAAAAGCAATTTATACGTAGAATGTGCTTAATAATAGGCTTTCAACAGTCAGCCTACAACGTATCTTAATATACTTTGAACACAGTATTCGTCAAACTGAGGACTCTGGAGAAAATCATAGTCACTGACAAAGTGGAAGGCAGAAGAAGCAGGGGAAGGTCACCAATGCGCCGAGTCAGTATGAAGTATGTCTGGCGTCCGGTACGTCGGGTCGGTTCCGCATAGGGTCCCAGATCAAACAATCAAAATCCCGGAGAAAATTCCTGACATTTGAAAAAAATTCCGGACTTTCTTGTAAATATAATATTAATTGCCACCCGACCGAGTGTCATCCCCAAGACCACAATTCTCTAGACCCCCCCAAGGACGGACAAATTTTAAGGAAAAGTTACGGAATTAACAAAGATATGGTCTTATATATTTGCGATGCAGGCACAAAATGCCAATGTAGAAAGGGTCTTTTCCTTAATGGGAACTCAATTAACATTAACCCTCTTAACACAGTATCATTTAAAAAATATGACTTGCGAAATGTTCTACAAAACTATTATTAAAGATTCGGAAGAGTTATATGTGAACGATATTTCCGGGAGCATTAAGTATCAGAAGTGCTGTTTTTACTTTGATTAGTAATAAAAATAATTTGTTTTATTTCATTTTTTATTTCTTAATTGTAGAAATTTCGGACTGTTTAGGATTCCCGCCGCATTCCGGACAAAGACCTATATTTCCGGACATGTCCGGAAAATTCCGGTCGTGTGGCAACCCTAGTTCCGCAGCTCCACGTAGAGCAGGATCGCGAGGAGTAGAAGAGCCTTGTCCACTATGGAAATTGGAGAAGGGGTGACGAACCTCAGCAATGAGAAGAAGTCACGATCCTCGGCCTCAGAAATAAAGAGGAACCGACATGAGAAGAAGTTTAGAATGGACGAAAGTAGATTGAATTCAGTGAAAGTAAGATCCCTTAGGTTTATGCGTGGTTAAACTGGTCTCTAGAAGTTACAACTGAGCTATCATTGAATGAAATAAATGTTGGGATTGTTCGGTGTGTTGGTATTTTCGTTTCTTCATTAAAACCGACTCAAGGCTCCGCATAATTGCATTATTTACGCTAGACACAAAAAGGTTTGATAAACGGCAGAGATGTCTAAACGTATAACATAACCCACTGTGCGATTCCTCACAATGCAATTCTTTGTATCTTTTGCAATGTCTGATGCCATTAAAAAGATGGCACGGAGTTGGACACGTTTGTGAGTCACGATCTTCGCATTTTCTCAGTTCTTGTGAATTTCAGTGTTCGAGTAATAGCCGAGGAGATGACTGTTAGAATGGTAATTGGTAAAGAATGAGTAAACATGCAATAATGGTTCTATCTTGATTCAAGTGACCAATACTTGTGTATAATGAATAGTCTCGAGGTACATTGCACGTTAGACTGTGCCGCTTTTTTTAAGCTTGGATATAAGAGTAGAAGCAAGAAACAGAAAGAAGCAACAAATAGAAAAAAGCAAGAAAAGCAGTAAGAAACGGAATGAAGGGAGTAGAATCAGGAAGAAAGAAAAAGGAGCTAAAGTTTTTATTAAAAGTTTTTGGTCAATAATTAGTTTTTTTTACGTATTTTTACATCATATTCGGTTTGCTTTGACAAAAAGGTCATTGTTCAACTGATTTTCAGCAATGCCTCTAATATACACAAAAAATAATTTTAAGTGAGTACATCAAATAATTAAAATTTAAAAAAATCTAATTTAATAACAAAAGCATTGACACATCTGTGGGTATCCTTTTAATAATAATAATAATATTTGGATGATTTATATAGCGCCGTTTTTGTGAAAAATCACCTCAAGGGCGCTGCTTTTCATTAGGTATATAGAAATTTTATCAATTATTACGATGTTGTGCGGCTGACTGTGCAGTGTGCAGTGTGCACTCAGCAACCGTTCCCGAATCACTGCAACGGTGTCGATATTCGAATAGACAGTGATCTTTCATTCTAAAGATCTGTTGAGGAATAGCTGTAACTACCATGGAAGTATATTTCTACCTCTACGGTAACTTTCCTTAAATATGGTAGTTTGATGTCTGGGGAGAACAAGTAAATGGGATAAGAAAAAGATAATACAGTTTTCTGTTTATCCTACATTTCTATAGTATACTTATATAAGCTTTAGATTTTTGTGTGAGTATATCGTCTGATTCAGAAATCCAACATCCATCCCATTACCATCCTCAGAGCACTTGTTCCAAGTCCTAATAAATTGCTTCCCCGTTGTTATACATCGCACCGGGTCTAAATTTATTTATTTTAGAGATCTGAAAACAACGTATGTAACAGAAATAGATATTTTAACTGAACGGCAGGGCCATAAAGCCAAAATTTTGCTAAAAAGCTGTTTGCGTATCACTAAAACTCTCCAACAGTGAGTTTTGGCGAAGATTAGAATTGAAAAATTTGGAATTTGTCAGCAATGTCAATTGTCAATGCCCTCATGAGATCTGGATCTTCAAAAAGCCATTTAAAAAATAAGTCATAACGCTCTATGTATACCTATTATTTATTCCTTAATCGCTTGTATTTATTAAACAAAACCAATGTATTTATGTTATAACTTACATACTTACAACTATAACGAAATAAAATTACATGAATGAAAGTACTATAATGTACAGAGGTACTAAATTACAGTGTTATGAAATGTCGTGGAATGTGAGATCCGGTATACTTCAACGGAAAGTTGCAGCTACTTGTGAGTTTGAATGACGTAACGTTTCAAAGAACCTCATTAAAATGGTGACAAAAATTAATGACGTTGAAGTGCAGTGTAAAAACCGTAGGGGCGAAAGGCAAGTCTCATTAATTTCTTCATTTAATTACCTAAAATTTGTAAGAAGTGCTATTTCTATAAGGTTGCGTTGTTGTAATTTATTATTTTCTAGCAACAAAATCGTTTAACTTAACGTTTTTTCAAAAGAAGTAAAAAAACATCGCCCACCAAAAGGAGCGGGAATAAGGAGCTAAAAAAACAGTGTGTTTCGTGGGAACGTATTCAAGGGTTGGGTGCTAACTACCGTGTAATTTAAGGGCGCATTCCTTATTATTATGTACCTACTTCCTTGATACTTAAAATATCCTTCGATGGAGATTGTTGATCAGATTAATGGGATGTTTTCCGATGATGAAGTGTTTTTCAAACTTAAAAAAGTAACATGGGTCATACTTGTGATCCTTGAGGTAATCCATTATGTTCATTGCTTTTTCTTGCAAATATTTTAGTTCACCGCATTATTTTTTCCAAGTACGGAACATAATGATAATACGTTTCCCTGATTCGTTTTCCGTGAATAACTGGAACAAATAATGCTGTTGTCGTAGCTATTATTACTTGCGGTTAAGACTGTCTACCCATCATTTTACCTTCATCGAACTTGACCTGAATTTCATTTGACTTCAAAATCGGTGGATCGTGTCACAATTTCTCATCTGCGAAGAGAATGACGAAACTTTGAAGTATTGTCAGAAATTTGTCAAATCAATGGTCAATACCCCAACCTTGAGAAGCTCCGAATTCGATGACAGACTCCAGTCCATATACAAAACACGATGTTAATAATTTATAAAAAATGGACACCGGCATACATAACGAACCAGTGTTATTTAGGATTCGGTCCCGCCCACTGCAGTAAGGTGGTTTCACATTGTACAGAAACCAGAAACCGACTCGCACCTCCAGCTACGGTCTACCTTTCAAATTCTTAAAGCAATTAACGATCTAGCCTCTTGTCTACGATTTATTACCTGATAGCCGATAGCTAGCAGGTGGTAGTAGGTGGAACTATACGTTAATTTAATAACCGAAAGTTAGAAGCGTATGTTACATATTAAAGTAAATGAATCGTTTCAAGCAATGTTAATTTTGTGAGAGTCTAAACACAAACGATCCAAATCTGTCATGATTCAAGACGGTCGTTTAAAATGGGTAAAAACTGGAAACTAATAAATAACACACATTTTGAACCACTCCTTTGAAACTATGCGTTAAATGAGCCGTGTCATGCTCCAAAGATTCAAACAAATAATACATTTCTCAGATTGATTTACGAATCATGCATAAGCAAGAAACCCGATGGGCCTCATTTTGATGCCTGACCAAACCTAAACCAATCTTACTCCCGATCAATAATATAATCATAGTAACTTCCTACATTGAAGTATCTTATACTTTGTAAAATCGTTGGTTCTTTATATCAATTCCAAGAATACTACTTGTAAGCAGTCGCACCCACGCGTCCAGACATCAGGGTATTTTGAAACGATAATAATTAATTAATTGAGAAAAAACAACAAACACATCATCTCACTCTTTATTAGTCGGAAGGCTACTAAAAAAATGAAGGAAGCTCTGATCGACGATTAAGTTATGGTTCTTTTTCATGTAATTAAGTACCTATCGACTCGGCTGTTCGTTTTTGTATTATGTAGAAAATATAAGTTTGAGATTAGAGTATTTTGTCAAGATCTAAGCCATTTACAGTAAAAAGACAAATGCAAAAAGGGGAATAACTTTGGCACAGCAAAGCTGTCGTTGCGTTCAGATGCGCGTGAGTGATCGTGCGAAATCAATGATGACCATCATTGATCATGATCACGATCATCTGTATTCACGACAACACCATCATCATGCTAATTATCATCTTAACCGGCTGCAGACTGGGGTCAATGGGTTTGATCTGTTCTAACGGCACAGCGTAGATAAAAGAGAAAGAAAATGAAAAAAAAAGAATTTTGAAAATTCTTTTAGAATCTTGACGACGAAAACATAAAATCTTTAAATAATATTAAATTTCTTATTCCATATTTTTAACGATTATAGTTATAAGTTATAATGAAAAATATTGTATCAACAATAATTTACGAGATTTCGTTTTGAATACAGATCGTAAAAATGGAGTACTGCTGTTTTTCCTCGCACTGCGTT
Source organism: Limnephilus rhombicus (assembly GCA_929108145.2). NCBI lineage: Eukaryota > Metazoa > Arthropoda > Insecta > Trichoptera > Limnephilidae > Limnephilus > Limnephilus rhombicus. Next base: position 6,729,870 of record OV815285.1, read on the forward strand.
CATTTAGATTTACACGCGCCAATTGATTGAGATTCAAGTCGTGAGTGGTTTTTTAGGATGCGCAAAATATCGGAGACAAAAAAATACCGTTCCAAGTTCCCAATATCGTTCAATGAATACTATGTGTTCCAATAGCGGTATTTTATTTACCAGTCATTCCAAAACACGTAACATAACACCGAAGAAAAACAGTACTGGAATTATAATGTTTCCTTTCTTTTTCCATTGCATTTCTTCCGCACACATAGAATGTAATAAGAGTTTACGTAAGCCATTCTTAATAATAATTGCATTATTTAACAGTAGATTTTTAATGGACAGTGTTAGCTTACGTCATTTGGAGATGTGCATGGTTGCGTGGTTAAATTCATGTAATTACAAGTTATCACTGTGGATATAACATCGAAGGTAAATCATCTCGTCACAAGAATACTAATTATCAAAATAGGTCATAAATAAATTTTCTTGAAAGCGACGATTACTGGTTATTATAATCCAATCAAATAAAACCCAACAATAGTTTGCGAGTTAAAATCAAGTAATGCAGATAATATACCTAGTATCACTAAAAGAAAGAAAAATGAACATTGGAAAATTCTTCATTTACTGTAGATATTATTGTGGTGACTCCATGGTTGGTGAAACCAGAAAATTACAATAATAGAAGATAGTTTATGAAAGCAAAAGAAAGTTAAAGACAGAGTTGAATAAATAATATAATACCTATAAATTGTTTCAGATTTCAGACCTCGCAGCAAAATAACGTGTTTGACCAGGTTCTGAGAACTAATAGACCAAACCCCATCAATTAAAACCAAATGTTACGATTTTTTACATAGTATAGAGATCGATGAAACAGAGTTGTAGCAAATAGAAAAAGGTTCACGACTTTGCATAAACCATTAATCTCAATTTCATTTGTCCACCTTTCGAAAAAATTTCAATCAAATCTCGTCAATTAGAACCAAATGTTATGATTTCTTTTCATGGTTTAGAAATCGATGGAACAGGATTGTAGCAAATAGGAGAAGGTACACTAGTTTGCATAAAACATTAATCTCAGTTTCGTTAGCTCTGACAGTTGTTCAACTCGGTGCTATTTGAAATCCGTTGCGGATGAGAAACTTCAGCTAAATATAAATTTCGCTGTAAATTTTCATCTGCGAAGAAGTATCATAGGACGGCTCAGAAAGATGGATGTTTACATTGGGGAGTGAAAATACATACATTACGCGAGTAACCAGTTTAATTTGCTAAGTTTAGCTCACACGTGGCACCCACAACAGCTTATGTTCTGGTTCATTCATAAAATGAATAAATAAACACTGTGTGGGAGGATTTTTTGGAGGTTGATGCGACACCTTGAAAGTCACAAAAATAATAATATATTATTAAAAAGCAAGAAGCTTTAAACTTAGTACATTGTTTTTGCAATTAGACTGAACGCGACCAAGGATGGTGGAATCAAACCATGACACATAAAAGCTTTATGTGCAAGCAATACTCGTGCAAAGAGAAAAAATCTTTTTATCTAGCTAGAAAACCGCTAAAAATACCTCCATTGCTAAAAATACTAAGCATAAAAAATGGTCGTAAAATAATACTAGAATTTTGTCTTCAATAAATCAATATCTGAACGCTTCGAAGGTTCAAGGTGTCCGCCTTATTTGAATTCCAATCCATCGCCATAGCCAACCAAAATAGTAGTATTTTTGTATATGTACATAATACAACATATTATTTCATGTAATGTCAACGCGTGTGAAACCACGATGGTCGTGTGACCTTTATGGTGATATTTTTATATTATGCAAATCACTTTACGTATAATTTTTCACGTGCGTGGGTTCAATAGAAAAACATAAGCTTGCTGTCTATCGGCTATTTGACTTGTTGATCTAGGCGGCATCCGTGATTTGTTGGAGTCTGGTCTATAAAAGACAGACAACAGAATATTTGAGATATTCAACAACTTCAGTGGTTCATCTGCATAATGTATTTGAAGAAATGACGAATCTAATTCAACAACTCTGGCAGATTGCATAATTTATTAGATACCCACAAGTATGTCAAATTTTAGGATCGATCATTTTCTAAAAACCTGCAGAAATGGCAATGTCTTAGAAAGTATACTCGTATCAATTTTGCATTAGAAAAATCAGTACCAGATTATTTGCACAAGTTTTCCCTTATGTGTATCGTAAGGTATCATCTGCTGGTTTTCTGAATCTGGTTTTAAAAAAACTGGCTATAAAAATCATATTAAAGCATTTTGATGAAGAACGAGAGCTATTAGAAAATCGGTGAGACCAACTTGACACACCCGATTTGGCCAATCGAATCTCGAACCATTGGAAAGCCGCCTTTGACAAAGTAGGCAGCGATTGAAGCGCATGAGAATTATTGCGATGGAAACTTTATGAAAGTTTTCAGGCCTCTTCGTGATAATAATAATTGTCACTTGGCAAATACTAAAAGACAAAATACTACACTACCGTGCTCCGTGATATTTACGCACACTGGACAAACAATTATTTATTCACTTCACACTTTCTATGTGGAAACCGTGTTGCTTGTAGGTTATAAGTTCAGTGCTGTAAGAGAAATTGGCAAAAGCAGTGTTTTTAAAAAATTAAATAAGTGCTGGGGCGACTTGAACTTTGAATTAGAATTTTGGAACTTTTTGAAACTTTTCAATCTTGAACTTTTTTTAATGAAAATTTGGTTTTCAGACCAATTAAAAATGTTTGTGTTGCACTATCTCCTTCTTTAGCTAACGTTTCACATATCTGACCTGGTAATGGGCATTGTAACGCTGTCCGTAAAGTTGGCTAAAGAAGGAGGCAGCACAACACGGCACAACACCCCAAAAATAAATAACGAAAATATATACTTTTGGCTGTGAAAATCTACAATCACACCAAGTTAAAAATTTGTTTCAAAGTTTGGTTCATTTCTCGTCAAACCTTGATTTTAATATTTATAGGTCGGATATGGTCCTCTGAGTATTAACGCAATATGAATGATCGAACAGTTCTCATAGGTGTTTTAGTCTTCAACGAAGCTTTTATAAAGATCATATAAGATTTATCTGTAAAAACGGTGTTCATAATATACAAATGAATATTTGGGGATGGTATTCAGAGCTATTATCAAATGCAACAATTTTTGCAGGTGACTTTAGAAAACCATCGAATATATAATATGTACATATGTGCAGGATCGTTGTTTCGTCGCGTTCCACCACGAAGAAAGCTCTGGCCATTGGTAAAAGAGTTGGCGGATGTTCGCGGTGCATATAAATTAAGCATGTGGGTAAACGAACTACGAACTATCCAAGGTGAAATTCGCATTAAGAAATAACAGTTGATGTGTTTAAATTCTAAAGATATCTCCGCATCGAGTCGGGAAAGGAATGCTCAATGACACTACCAAATTTCTAGCCGTGATTTTGCAAGACTATTGTGCGAACGGCATTTTAGAAGACGCGTTCAGAATGCGGCGAGAAATCGTCCAACTGCGTTATGGTTTTATTTGGTAACGCATTCGGCTTCTGTGACGGAGCTTTATAATTAATTCTGGCAGAAATCAGCATGTGATACTTGTGTTTTACTAGTTCTATTTGCAAAGCCTTCGTGCCTAACAAATCATGCAAATGGGACTGTCACCTGTCACATCGTATAACACGCCGTGCCTAGGACTTAGCGTGGTTTATTATTTTCACATCCAAGAAACCGGTTAACCGGTTTTGATATGGCCCGATCTAAGTATTCCATCTCCTTGATCGTATCATATCATATTGGAACATCCCCAACGTCTTCGTCCGTCCACTTTATAGCGTCATATTTTCTTTCGACACTCCCTTCTCCTCTTACTCTTTGTTCGAATCACATTTCCGATTTTACGGATCTCCTAACTCATAATTTAGTCATACGTGGTTTTACTTTACATCCTTTCGATTTAAAAGGCGGGCATGGGTACGGCCGCCACAGGAACCATTTATTGAATTATCAACACCTCTGCCGTAGGTCACCCCAAGTGGTTCGCTACGTTTGGTGATTTAGCAGGTGTGTCCGGGTTCATGCGGTGAGGTTTGTCCTTGGCGGCGGATGCGTCTGCCCGCCAACTGCGTGGCAGGCCAGATCAGGAGAGACCGGTTGAGGGAGACCTTTTGACTCTCCAGACTCTCAAAACATCGCCTTGCAACACAGTGGAAGGGATAGATTCATACGCCCGTCACTCCTGGATACTCCTAGATTCCTGCCCACCCCTCAAACCCTTTCCTTTCCAGTACTTCCTCTCCTTCCTTTACTTCCCCCACACAGCATCCCCAAAGATGACAAAGGCCCTGAGGTGAATTATTTTCCTCAGAGCCGGAAGTAATGTTAAAAAAATTCGCCCCTGGGGATGTAATTTCTACGCTAAATCAGACTTGGCACCCGAACACTGTTGTGAGACTTAATTCCATTAAGAGCCTTTTTATAAGCCTTTCCTTCCCCATTGATCTTATCATTTCACATCAACTAACTTTAGAACGGTTAATCAAAAAATAAAATCATGTTTGCAGTTCACACGCGGTAGAAATGAAACCTTCAGAAAACTAAACTTCGAGAGAATGAGACAAATGCAGAGTGTCAGAAGTAGGATAATTGTAGGGTTTGTTTATTATAATATTGTTACCCAGTTTAAAAATTATTTAACATTTTTTTCTACGAAGCACAGAGGAGGCCGATAGGCTACGAAGCACCGCACAAAGAGGACACCGATTAGTCTATCTCATTATCTCGCAGGTTAAATCTCATAGATGTATCTATGTGTTTGTCTTTTTTTTAGTGTCGCTCCTTTCCGTTTCATCGAGTTTCGAATCACAACGGTGTGCTAAAGAAGTTGTCACTTCAAAATTTAACAAATTTTAGACAAATTGTTAAAATAACCGGTTAACCGGTTTTGCTTTGGAAGCCCTAATTGGAAAGTATAAAGCACTGACAGAAGCAGCACAATTAACTCGGTTTAATCATAAGATTACTACAGTAATAGCAAGTCTTTAAGCCTTAATTCCTTTGAGAGCCTTTTGTTAGCCTTCCCTTCCCCAATGATCGTATTATTTCAATCAACTAACTATAAAATTAATGCTTTGGAGTTTGTAAAAATTTACAAATTGTCCAAATAACCGGTCAACCGGTTTTGCTTTTGGAAGCCCTACTTGGAAAGTATAAAGCACCGACAGAAGCAGCATAATTAACTTGGTTTAATCATAAGATTACTACAGTAACAGCAAGTATGATTCAATTGCTTCAATGAATGCATAATAAGCCGTGTTCATGCAAGACACTCCTTAAATACATAGAATGAATAAGAGATTCCGTGAAGCGTGAAATCGAATTACTAGACCTTAGGAATGATTTACATAAGCAATCATGAAAAACAACCATCGATTTAGATAACTAATTCAATAATAATAATGGTAAACGTTTGGAAAAAAAATAGAAACTCTATGCACTGTGAAAAAATGAACTCTATAATTGAATAATATAAAAATATATGTGATTTAAGATTTTCACAGTCAAAAGTAGTACCGTGATATATTTTTGGGGTATTATGATGGGTTGAGCTTTCTCCTTCTTTAAGGCACGGCTTCCCACATTTCTACCGATTTATTACATATTTTCCTTAAGCACAAGTTTTAAAGCTCTGTTATTCTTGAAAATAATATCTATGCAGTCTCCGCGCCGAAACGGCAATTATATAAACGCCCGCTCCGCAGGTTTTTACTGCTGGGCCCTGCGGGCGGCTTCTGGTTCGGCTTCGCCCAGTTAGTGTTGGTGACCATTTTATAGATCCAATACGAACTGATTCCAAAAACAGCCCGGTCCTCGGATCCACTGTAGCTAGTCAGCGGTACAAAGTAACCGAGACGTAGCAATGACGTCATATATACCACTTGATGCAACATTTATTACCGTCAATCTTTTGATATCCGGAGAGATTCCAAGTATTCACAAATTCGTAGCAGTTATACCTAGGGGGGAGACATCCCCGTCCGACCTGCTGACGGAAGTAGCGACATCTTGTGTCGAATTTTTTGAATTCGAAACCGAAATATAACAGTAGCTTTGTGTGAAATTCCACGTAAACAGATGTTATTTGTGGCGCGGCGCGTACGGTGTGGCGTCCGACATGAACTCGTAGCTGGGTTAACCACGCAGACGCTACGGTATTAATAACGTTCGATTCTCGTTATTTGTTTTTGGGGTGTTATGCCGTGTTGCGCTACCTCCTTCTTTAACCAACGTTTCGGACATCGTTGCAGTGTCCATCATCAGGGCAGATCCGGCAGATCCGGTAGATGTGTGATATCACACATCTACCGGATCTGCCGGATCTGCCCTGATGATGGACACTGCAACGATGTCCGAAACGTTGGTTAAAGAAGGAGGTAGCGCAACACGGCATAACACCCCAAAAACAAATAACGAAAATGCTTTTGGCCGTGAAAATCTTAAAACGTTCGATTCGATTCCCTCGATAGAAAAAATAAGTATGCTCCGAAAATTATTATAAACTCGTTTTTTCAGTTGTTTTACAAGTTACATGTATGAAAAAAATCACAGTGTTTCTTTAAATGCTATTTTAGACATTCCCCACGAGATTTTGCTCTATTTTACACGAGTCGTGTTTTATTAAACCTTTTCATAATTTTCGCTTAAATATTATCGTTTTTAGTATCAGCGCGTTCCCTCTAATATTCGTATTTACACATATCTCTAGGTCTTCTTCTTTTTGAGCGAAAATACATTTATGAGGAAGCGAAACGCAATAAATCACGAAAATACATAAATATATTTTCGAATATCCATAATGTTTGATAGGGTAGTAAAAATACTAATTTCAGTTGTATGTCTGTAACTCCGGTTCAATGAACTCTAGAATTGAGATTTGTTTTGAATTTAAGTGTCATTTTAAAAATTGTAACGGTTTGTTTGAACACATTATAAAAAACGATAAAGTACCTAGGAGGTACTCATAATATTTTTAACCGAAAATTATTTTATTAAAATTGCCATTTTCAAAATATGAACTGATTTGACGAGAATTCAGGCTATCCGTGATTCTCGACGAGGTCTGTGCTAGTGAATTAATAAAAGTGATTACACTGGTTATACTAACTGTAAATATTATGACCCAATATTAAACTTAAAAGATATTTCAAGAATGCACCGAAAAAATGACATCCTCCGGAAATCGTTTAATGTGAAAAGAACTCCATTAAAAATTCACTAGGTATTACTAATATTAATTTGTGAAGCAATTTAGAACTGATCTACTTATCGATAAAAAATGCATTCTCTTAACATTGTTTTTAGATTTGCTAATCTGGGAAACCGCAATCATTTTATTTTATAGTCATCGATGCACATATACCCCCTTACTAATAAACGTGTTTTAAATTTTACATAACTGATAAACAACCATTTACCATGCCGTGACCTTGGTTGGACAGGGTTCTAAGTTCGGAGATATCAAAGTTTGCAGAGTTGATTTCTCGTCATTATCGAATACTGATTTTGAGGTTGAACCTTGTGTAAAGTATTTTAGTTTAACATATTTTATAAGAGAATATTTAAATGCGAAGTATGCTTAACCATTTTAGAACATACCTAAAAGTGGTGATAGAACCATATGCAACCAACAAGGGCATAATAATTCTTTGCATAAGGTTCTAACTACATTTCCTTTCTTTTCTTTTTTTTACATTAGCTCTAAAGGAGGCCCCTAGGAAAATAATTCTCCTTGAGGCCTATGTCATCTTTGGGGATGTGAATAGGAAGTTCTGGGAAGAAAAAAGGTATGAGGGGAGAGTAGGAATCTCTGTGTCCTCGAGTAACGAACGTATGAATCCAACCCTCCCACTGGGGTATAAGGCGATGTTCCAAGCGAATCCAGCTGAAGAGATCAATCAGTTTCTACCAATCTGACCTGTCACGCAGTTGGTGGGCAGTCGTACCAGCCGCCAAGACCCAGACACACCTCACCCCATGAATCCGGGCAGTCACTAAACGTAGCGAACTATTAATGGCGTTCCAAAATGGGGCCACGTTCTAATTAAATATAAAAAATTGTTAAATAGATTTTATGAGAATGCGTCTTTGCAAACTTTGGGACCTCGAACGTGGTAGGGCGAGTTAGAACACTATTCAACTAAATTGACGAACTCTACTGCGCCACGTAAAATGTTCAAATATGATATACAAACAAAATGGCAATTTCAAAAAGTTCTAAAAGATTTTAGAACCCTGTAAATTAAATGGAAATTTTAAAAACTTAATCTTATAACTTCGTTATACAAGTATCTACGAAAATACAACACAGATGATTTTACAAATTATTTTGGTCGTGGAAATGAGCAAAAGAAATGGTTTTGCAATCAAAGGTCATTTTTGAAAAAAAAATGTTAGTTAGAACCTTCTCCAATTGAGGTAACGATACATGTTGGTTTTTATCAGATGTGTAAAATTAAAATTAAAAAAAAATCTAAATTTCGTCACATTTCTGGAAATATAACACAAATGACTGAAAATTATTTTGGTCATAGAAATGAGCAAAAGAAATGGTTTTGCATTAAAATGTGATTTTTGAAAAAAATGCTTGGTAGAACCTTGTCCAATTGAGGTGAACATAAATGTTGTTTATCAGTTGTATAAAATATAAAAACCTAAACTTCGTTATACAAGAATCTACGGAAATACAACACAAATGACTGAAAAATATTTTGGTCATAGAAATGAGCAAAAAAATAGTTTTGCATTCAAAGGTCATTGTTTTAAAAAAATGTCAGTTAGAACCGTGTCCAATTGAGGTAACGATACATGTTGGTTTTTATCAGATGTGTAAAATTAAAATTAAAAAAAAAAAAACTAAATTTCGTCACATTTCTGGAAATATAACACAAATGACTGAAAATTATTTTGGTCATAGAAATGAGCAAAAGAAATGGTTTTGCATTAAAATGTGATTTTTGAAAAAAATGCTTGGTAGAACCTTGTCCAATTGAGGTGAACTTAAATGTTGTTTATCAGTTGTATAAAATATAAAAACCTAAACTTCGTTATACAAGAATCTACGGAAATACAACACAAATGACTGAAAAATATTTTGGTCATAGAAATGAGCAAAAAAATGGTTTTGCATTCAAAGGTCATTGTTTTAAAAAAATGTCAGTTAGAACCGTGTCCAATTGAGGTGTCGTTGGTTACTTATAAGTTTTGTAAAATTTAAAACACGTTTATTAGTAAGACAGATGTGTATAGACGTGGTGTATTTTCTCATTCTATTTTAACCACCGACAGCGGCTGGTTCATTGCACCGAGTGAGTGCTTTCTCTCGACTCGGTCCCAGACTCAGTTAACACGGGCTGATGACTGAGTCAGGATTCTTCAATTAGTTGCCAAGGAGACACGTTATTCATTCATCAGCATCATTTGGAGCAAGTCACGCACCGTCTCAAATGCAGTATTTTAGTGAATTTACGAATCAATAAAGCAAACGAAACGGACACTTTCACTCTAAAAGAAATGTTTGGGGGCATACATTAATAACGTGAGCTCAAAAGGGGGGGGGGGGGGTCCAGCAAAATCTCACGATACTTGAAAAGAATATACGAAGTGGCCCAAATTTATCTCATGAAGGGGGTGGGGTGGAGGGGTCTAAATTGGAAGGAAACTACTCACGTAATTAATGTGTGCCCCTTTCGTGGTCTGCATTTCGGCAATCAAATTTTGAGCATTTAATGAATTAGTTTTTATTAAAAATCAAAGCATCGAACATTGATTAACATTATTTTTACTAGTTTTACTAACCGGTTTCGCCCGAATGAAACAATAAAGCAGACGAGACGCACACTTACACTGTAAAAGAATATGTTTCGGGGTCTGCATTTTCGACCATCAAATTCCAAGCATTGAATGAATTAGTTTGTACCAATAAACAAAGCATTATACATTGATTAACATTATTTTACCAGCTTTACTAACCGGTTTCGCCCGAATGAAACAAAAAAGCAAACGAAACGGACGCTTACACTGTAAAAGAAGATGTTTCGGGGTCTGCATTTTCGGCCATCAAATTAAAAGCATTTTTATATACCTCAATGGTTTTTACTAATAAAAACAGCATTGTACATTGATTACCATTATTTTACTAGCTTTACTAACCGGTTTCGCCGAATTGAAAGCAAAGCAAACTAAACTGACTCCCACAGCTAGAGTCGAATTTAAACGATGCAGTAATTGGGGAAACTTTAGAAGGAAAATAACAAATAATCATTAATAATTTTCAGTCATTTTACTCAGAAATCAGCAAGTGCATAGGTAATAAAAATAAAAGCAATAATTTTTTTTCATCGTAAATACCTATCTACAAATAATATAAATACATTTTCTGTAAGTGGTGTAACCATATTATGGTAATGCCTTCAGCAGGCGCAACAGCTGTCGTGCGTTATAATAATTACATAGCAGAACTTGCTTATAAATAAACTGTTTTTATGAATTGAATTATAATATTATCGAATATAAAAAGAAATAAAAATTAAAATGGGGTTCTACAAATTAAACTTGATTCCTTTACTAACTTGATTGACTTCTAATATGTAAAAAAAAAAAATAATCTACAAACCGACAATGCATTATTTATTGATAACCATTATTTTTAATGAAATGCCCGACTGAATCTATAAAGCAAACGAAAATGACCCTTTCACTGTGTTATGCATTCTGTGGTCTATATATTTTGTCAAATAAACTCTATACGTAAAAATAAATAAATCTACAAACAAACGATGGTAAAAGTTTATTTGCCTTTATCTATAATATAAAAATGAATCGCTAAATTTGTTGGTAAGCGCAAATCTCGAGAGCGGCTGAACCGATTTCGCTAATTCTTTTTTTAGAATATTCCTTGAAGTACGAGGATGGTTCTTACGGAGAGAAAAATTAAGAAAATTGCGCAGAAAATTGGATAATTTCAGAAAACCTAACGACTATCGCACGTTTGACAGTTCGCGTGTTTGAGAATGACATTTTGCAAAACAATTCTATTTTTGAAAATCTTTAAGTTGATAAATTTATTTAAAGTAGGTACTCCCCTAATAGTTTGAATCGAATCAAGAATTTTAGATATTTTAAATAGGTACCTATGTTAGGTACCAAATTGAATATACACGAAAAATGGAAATTTGAATAAAAATTGTAAAAGGTGCCACGCGGGCTGTTTAAAAACTAATGTACTGGGATTGAATATATGGAACGCGGGAGGAGGGTTGGCGGGACGAGGGAACGGGAAAGGGAAGAGGGAAGGCGGGGAAGGTGGAAGGGGAACGCGAGAGGGGAAGGGGACGTGTGAGGGGGGAGGGGAACTCGGGAGGGGGGTTCGCGGGACGGGGGAAGGGGGGTGGAGAGTGGAGTGGGGAGAGGGAAGGTGGAGGTGACGGAGTGGGAACGCGAGAGGGGAAGAGGACGCAGGAGAAGAAGGAGAGGCGGAAAAGGAACGGGACGAATGGGAAAGGACACTCAGGGAGAAACAATTTCTTTATTAAATGGCATAGCAACGCTTGCCGGGTAATAATATAAAACTGAATTTACAACCCGGTTTCCCCGACTTTCAATAACAATTTGTCTGAATATTTAATTTTTAAGTTGTGGTAAATACCTCAGCCTTGTTGAAAGACCACCATATAGAATCGTAAAGTTGCTTGAAATGGCTTTCGCCATGTTTGGTGACCAGAACTAAAAGCCAGGTATTTTCCAACCTTCTCTTCACATCTCCCTTTACCATCACAACATACCCCAATTGGGGATGCCACAGTCCCATTGGCTCGGGACAATTCGAAGCTATGTAGGACGCATCGACCAACGAGTTCATATAATATGATATAAATTTTATACAGCTGATGAACAACCATTTTCGAATTTATCCGTTGCGTAAAATTAAAAGCGTTTAAGGGGCCTAGTAGCTATCGTTAATGTCACAAGCTTTGTCTTTATATTTTATTTAAATATATTAAAGGCGCGGTGTACCCCTTAAAAAAGAAGATGGAGAGATATGTAAAAACTAATTTTAGACGGAGCGCGCTAACATTAAAAACAATGATATTTAAGCGAAAAATGTTTTAATAAAACACGACTCGTTTAAAATAGAGCAAAAATCTCGAAGGCAATGTCTAAAATAGCATTTAAAGAAACACTGTGAATTTTTTCATACTTCTAACTTGTAATATAACTGAAAAAATCGTGTTTATAATAATTTTAGGAGCGTACTTTGCGATTTTTTTCTATCGAGGGAATTTCCTGTAATTGCCGTTTCGGCATGGGGAATGTATAGATATTATCTTCAAGAATAACATATATTTTTTAAGAGCTTCAAAACTTTAAGTATTAAATTAAAATATGTAATAAATCAGTAGAAATGCGAGAAGTCGAACCTTAAGGAAAGCGGTACTAATAATGACAATGACGTTATTTTTGAAGAAATGTAAAGCGCCCCTGAAGTGATAATAATAAAAATGGCGCAATATAAATTAGCCAAGTAGGTTGTATCTATTATTATTATTAACATTAATTTAATGTATTAACAAACATAATATGCCGAGAGCTGATTTTTTTACACTTCACATTGTGTATTCAACTTTCGATTTGATAAAAATGCACAGATATAAAACACATTCTGATATGCTCGGAAGACAATGAGAGATTAAAATTAACATAAAATTGTATTATACAAAATGGGGGCTTGTTGTTAGTGTAATATGAGAAAAAATTGGTGACGTCCTTACCTAGCTTACTCTCATTTCAGAATAGATCTGTCGGTATCTACCCCATTTAAGGATTTTTTTTATGGGAATACCTCACAAAACTTCCAGCTGCTCCCGTATCGAACCAGTGAGACTATGGCATCCCCATTTGGGATATGTTGTGAGGCTGAAGGTAGCGGGGAGGGGAAGGAGATGGTGGAAGAGGAAGGTTATTCAGATCTACTGAGATCTGGTCACCATACACGGCTAAAGCCATTTCAAGCAACGTTTCAATTCTAAGTGGTGGTCTACACCAGGGCGATACTGAGAGTATATTCCACCCTGGAATGTGCCGCAAATATACTATACATTATTATTAATGAATTAATTGTGAACTAAAGCAAAATATTCAAACAATTTTTTTGCGCACGCCGGGATTTGATCCCGCGATATTCGGATTGCGAGTCAAGAGAACGCATTCAGCGCCAATTTGAACGGTAACCACGCCGATTCCCAGCCCTTTCGGTCATGTTGTTACGCTTTGACGGCAGATCACGAGTTGATCAAAAGGGCGAACGGGCCGAAAATCGGTTTTTAACGTGGACAATTCAAACGTCAAAATGGTGCTGATCGATCGAGTTTGAAACACCTCAAGCTAAGAGCAGATAATATTTCAATATTAATTTAATAGCTGGGTACGTACCTTAGTACTTAGTACATACGCAGGGAAACAAATTTATTATTTATTATGTACGTTTATTTAATAAAATTTGGGTGTTGATTGCAATAAATTAATAATTAACAGATTGATAATTATTTTTAATTATTCGGAATGAGCCGTCACGGTGGTGATAATATCTATGGGAAAAATAATAGTTTTCCATTTACGTACATATATATTCCGCGGAACAATGGCTGAAGAGTCGTTTGGGAGTCCCCTCAATGTGCTTTCAGAGGTCAGGAGGTAGATTTACTACAAGATCTCAGTTCTCATACTTTCAAGCAAGAACAGAAGGCTTTCAATTTATTGTGAAATAGTGAAAGAGGATGTGTTATGGAACCATGGAAACTGTTCATCTGAAAAGAGCTTGCATACGAAAATAATTAGTTCATTTCGTTGATTTTTTGAAAATGTGCATTAGAATTGGTTAACAATTAAGTTAAGAATTCGTTCATTTAGTTTAACTTTCGTTTGGTTTATTCGTTCATTTAGTTTATTTGTTAATTGGTAAACATTATCGGCGACACCCGGAAGCGCAGTCCCACCTAGTAAAAACTGCAGATAGCACATCTACGAGTACTTATATTTCAATAGCTTTGGGATCCTCACATGGTTTGGGCATTTAGAGTGAATGAACGAAGAAAGTAGTGTAAGATGAATATATGACGTAAATGTGAATGGTAGAACGGGGACGCCCGAGGAAGACACGGCATGATAAAGTTAATCAGATACTTGAGTCGGGCCATGTCAAAAGTCAGAATAATAGAAGAGTATGTATGAGACGATGTATGAATGTGAATGAGGCAAAGAGTGTGTGCCAAGACCGAATTGTTTGGGGGTCCTCTCTGCCTACCTCTGCGAGGAAACGACGTGAAGGTTAGTTAGACCTACAGTGCCCTTGAGGTGATTTATTGCGCGAAAACGCAAAACCGAAAAAAAAATCGCCTGTTGATTATTATTCAGAAAAGAAAATTTTAATGATTTTGAGTTCAATCAAGTAAACGAACGCACTATGAACTTTTAGAATAACTGCAAAAGCTTTTCGAAAATTCAAATTTAAAACGTTTACACTTTTTGTTGTTTTAAAGACATTACGTACACGTAAACAAGTCCAAAGGCTATTTCTCAGTGACGTTTCGCAAATATTGATAGTACAAAATATAAACCTTACCAGTAATTTATATCATTATTTTATTTTATTTTTCTGTTCTATTTAGTTCTGTTTTATTATCCTACAATAATTTACAAATACAATTGTCTGTTTATACCTATTAACTAGCTCTTACACATTTCACTTTATTTTATTTCAGGTCTTATTATTGATTATATATGTATATATATTAGCTAAATTGTATTAGTTTTTTTTTAAGTACTACTGATACTATTTCATTTCTTTTAATCTCTGTTATGATGTTCTATACCTTGCGTTGATGATTGCATTCTTATTTATTCTGTTTTATTGGTTTAGTAACACACACAATTAATATTGTGAGTACAAATTTCCTTCTATTCATGTTAAAGCCCACAAGCCCGTGAATAACTATAAATAAAAATAAATAAATATAAGCACCAATACCTACTAACAATCCGTACTCGTATATCATCGCCGATTCTTACTCTCTTTATATCGAATTAAGTCGATATTAATATATCGATATATCGGTCTAGTAGGCCGATATATCGATATTTCTTATTTTATTAAAAGCTTATAGAATTCCAATGTAATTTTAGTTTTATCAAACGTCTATCGATTATGTATGTATATATTTTTTATACTTTACCTATGTGAATAATCACAAAATTTCCATAGGTATATAAAAAGTGTTTTTTTTCTTAAATTTATTTAAAAAAAAATTATTCCAGTAAAAAAAAAATTATACCAGCTATCGAACTTAAAAATAGTAACTTTGACAGTCTGCTTCCTTGTAGCCGGTTTCTGATTTGAGCTATAGTGGCTCGTGCTTTGAAAAAAGACGTTCAGAAGAAACACTTGTTGCCACAATTGGTAGATGACTCATTGCCACTTTGAAAAGTTTGGAATATACACCTTGCATATCTTGCCGTGTTTCAAGAATGTTTACTTTTATAGGAGTATACGTATTTACTGGAGCAGAAAGATATAACGTAAGCTCGTCGTCACCGTCAGTTTTTTTACTTCTTATTTGCGTGTGAGCCAAAGATTTATGGTACTGTTATTTCGATACGATATATTGAGTTTTTCAATATTGATAGATCGAATCGGCGTATGGTCGATATCGATAAATATCGATATTTTTAGGGGTCGATATATCGATATTTATCGGTTTTCCGATATACCTCCAACACACACGATCCCCAAAGATGACATTAACCTTAGGGGAAATAATTATCCTTAGGGGGTCGGTCCTGTGTGAACTGTGGAGTTGATGTTGACCTAGAAATTTTGATTAGTTTCCTTGGTTCTTTACCGTTACACGTCTCCAATAATAAATCTGAAGGTTTAATCACATAAGCGCGATACAAAAACCTGCTGTAGGAGACGTTTGCATGGCGCGATCTAACACGATGCTAATCACCGTTAAGGTTAGATATACAATACCGGAATGGGTCACCGTTGTGTGGCATTTAATAAATATGTAGTAATTACCGTTTTTCTTCGAACGGAACTTTAAATATTATCATGGTGGAACTTAGAATAGAGATCTATTTTCGAACGACCACCGTTCAGAATCGAAACGTTGCTTAAAATGGCGTTAGCCGTGTCGAGGTACTTCCCAACCGTCTTCTGCCCCACCTCACTCCTTCCCTTCCCCATCCCCTTCAGCCTCACAAAATACCCTAATTGAGAATGTCATAATGTCATTGGCGCCGGTATTCCCATATAAAATGATCCAATAATCTTTCAGATATTGGGCATTTTTATAATTCCAATGGCAACGGTGTTTTATTTCTTTAATTTGTGTGAGGGAGATGTATGATAATGATTACATTTTTAGTTTGTTACGAACATCTCATTTTCAATACCTCTTTCTTACACCCTATTATAGACTGTGTAAGAAAGAACTTCTTACACATTATTATAGAATGTGAAAGAAAGAGCTGCAGCATTATTGAACGTACGATGATTTTGTTTTACTTGTGCCGCTGCCGTGTCATAATCGTATGAATGATAAAAGCGCCCATTCTATAGCAATGGTGCTATTGTGAATCGAGTACAAAAAATCCACATAAATTGATAAAGTGGGTACCGGTTATAGGTACCCACTTTTTTCTTTAGACAAACCGACAAGTGAAAATGTCAAGCCTAAACGACCGTGAAATAGTCAAACATCTTTTCATTAAATCGCACGTCTGAAGGTTAACTTTGCCGGCGTCTGTTGAATAGATCAACCAGCATTATGCAATGATTTTATAGTTCATTGCTGTTTACGTAATGCTGCACTGCGCTTTTCGTACGGGCAAATAGTGAAATAATAAACGGGTTTTATAAATTTCGCATTATGCAAGCAGTCTATACACGGACTTTGCATGGATATGCAAAACCAATTGAATTTTCCGGAGAAATCGAAATAATTGTGTTGAATTGTTTTCCTGTTTTTGGCTATCGTAATATCAAGTTTTACATTACTATAATACATCAACTAGACAATAAAACAAGGGCAAAACTCCGACAAACATTGAAACTAAGCAGGTATGTTTAGAATATAAAATTATTTACTTGAAACAAGAACAACGGTAATATGGAAGCTGACATTCTACGCTAGGTTCAGTTTTGCGCAACTAAAATTAAATAATAAATTTATATGCATTGTGTGAAAACATGGTGATATTGTTTCATAGCAATAAACAGGGTACAGTGCGATAATTTATGTTTGATTTTAGTCAACACCTACACAATACTAACCACAGTTCAATCTAGTAATGTAAACGTGTCGTAGTGAGCATTCGCCATTCTAGAATATTATCATATTAGTTATTAGACAGTAAGAAAATCAACTGTCATATTAACAAATTTTTCTGCACAAAACTATACATTTCGGATTCCGCCATTACTTTGCAAAAGGAACTTTTGAGTGTTTTGAGAGGTTGTATCAAAAAGACACGCAGTTTTAGACCAGAGTTTTTAGTCAAACAAACTATTTTCAGCAAGCTAAATCATTTTCGTCGTCATGTATGGAGCATTGAAACATCCATAAAATTATCAAAAAATTATAAAATGTCGTGATGTTCGTTGTTTGTTTTTCGAAAATTGTTAAAAAGTAAATCGAAGCCGGGCAGTAAAGGTGCCTATATCAACTTTGAAGAAGCTGTGTGGAGGGTCTTTTTGAGGAGAGGAAGGAATGAACGTGGGTCTTGAAGAGATCCATGTTCTAGGAGGGAGGAAACACAGAGGCCGGCAAATCGTTCTACACCCGAGCTGATGAACTCAAGAACGAGTCGTAGAAACTACCGTTCTGATGTGACAGATGTCAACCGGGTACATATGTTGGGCGTGTTTCCCGACTATGCACCGGTGCCGAGGGGATCAACGACGCTAATTCCTTTTTTTCATTGTAATATCGATAGAACAAGGACAGTATTTCCACCTGACGCCTGTGCTCTAAAGATTGCAATCCGTTTGTTAGGAGAGTCGAGGGTTTTTTTTAGGTATTTTACGGCCCCAGACCAGAGGTGACTGTCAAATTCAACTTCAAGATTTGGGGGCAGTTGAACAATTTAAAGATATTCGAAGACGATAAATAATTTTAATCCGATATTTTTTTTCTTTTTTTTTCTTTTTTATTTATTTACGATCTTACGTCCAATTTAAAACAAAGTATCGCGAAGTATAGAAATTAACAATGTAAGGATTCGGATGGTACATGAAAGCAAAGACAAACAGTGAAAATAGAAGAAAAGATAAGTGTCAAGTCACGTCAAGACCTTGCAAAAATTAGGGTGAATAGGACATATCTTCATTTGTTTAAAGAGCGACAGAAATCATTTAAGCTAATACCAAAAAAATCAAGGTCTTGACTTGAGTTGACCAGTCTACACATTCTGGACAGTGGTGAGTTATAACCATAGTTAGTCGAGTGCTGATTGAGGAAAAGCAGGTCTTTATTTCTGAGTCCACGAGAAGGTATATTATCTTGATGTGATTTCACAAAAAAAAACTGTGCTATATCAAAATATTGAAATCATGTTGCATTTCTTCATAAATCTTGATCTGAAAATAAAACGCTTATATTCTCAAGTATCGGCAATTGATAAAACACATGGCCAAACAGCATTGGCCGGTGGTCATCTCAGGTTAGGCAGTGCCGGTGGCATCAGTTCATATTATGACTGGCGGACTTGTAACAGTGATGTGGGCAGTCAAGTATAATGAATCACTGGCCTCTAGCGAGCCAGGAACTTATAAGGATATCGACCTTCGGTCCAGCCCGAGAAGGTTTCCGCTAGTGGAACTGTCCATATTAATCTCTCTACGGCTACTTTAGAGAGTCTTCTATAAAGGAATCCACTTGAGACAAGACATTGAATGATACATATACTTGTGTGCGTTTATCTCGAGAGGGGTGTATATTTAAACGCAGTTAAATTTGTGGGTAATAAATACTTGTGGAATTATTTGCATTCAACTTAAGGCTCTGCAACCGGGCTCGAAAAGAAGAAGATGGAGAGATACGAAATTACGAATGTTAGAGGAGAGTGCTAACATTTACAGCGACAAAATCGATGCGAAAATTGCGAAAATGTTTAATAAAACACGACTCGCTTAAAATAGAGCAAAAATCTCGCGGGCTTAAACAGCATTTAAAGAAACACTGTGATTTTTTTCATACATATAACTTGTAAAATAACTGAAACAAACGTGTTTATAATAATTTTTGGAGCATACTTTGCGATTTTTTTCTATCGAAGGAATTTTATATAATTTGCGTTTCGGCGCGGGCAAAGTCAAGATATTATCTTCAAGAATAACATATATTTTTTAAGAGCTTTAAAACTTACCGTGATTAAGGGAAATATTTATTAAATCGGTAGAAATCCGGGTTGCGGGCCCTTAAAGCATACTCTAGTTCGTAGAACTGCAAATTAGTAGATTTTTTATTTTATTTCTTCCCATCTAACCTTCTTCAACTATCGACGCAAAGGTATTTTAATGGTGTAATTTGAAACCAAGCCCATCCGGATTGCGTGAGATGGTAAAGGTAGAACAACGGAAACGAATGTTCTAAAGGAATTTTTAGAAGGGGTGCTAAAACTAAATAATCATCACGCCGTTTCTCCGCAGGGGTAGGCAGAGAGGATGGACCGCCAAACAACTCGATCTTGGCATACACTCCTTGCCTCGTTCACATTCATACATCGTCTCATACATGCTCTTCTATTATTCCGACTCTTCACATGGCCCGACTCTAATATCTGATTCACTTGGTATTACCATGTCTTCCTCGGGCGTCCCTAACTTCTTAAACCATTCACATTTTCGCCATATATTCTCCTTACATTCCTTTCCTCGTTTATTCGCTCTACATGCTCAAACCATCTGAGCGTCCTTTTTTTAATCTTACTTATTACGCTTACATCAGCCTTGCATACTTCGCGGATCTCCACATTTCTCACACGATCGTACGTAGTTTTACCACACATGGGGATTTTACCACAGGCCTCAAGGATCTCATTTCTACAGCATTCAGTCTACTTTCATCTTTCCTCTACCAGTTCTATGCCTCACTGCCATACATCAGACTAGGTACCAGCACTCCATTATGGACAGCTAACTTCGCTTCTTTGAACAATTTTTGTTGGCACCAATGGAGTTCAGTCCTCCATTAATAGAGTTGCCTGCATTTACCCTTCTTTCGATATGTCTATCAGCCTTCTTATCTCTCGTAAACATACTTCCCAAGTACACAAACTCATCCACCTGCGAAATTATTATTTTAAAATGTAATTACAATATAAAATAAAACCTAGATAATATTCTCCATTATGTAGATACTCTAATAACTAATGCTTACAGTACTCTGAAACATGCATAAACCTATAGAGGTGCATAATAGTAATGTCACAATGACTAGGGCATTCTTATCTATTAGAATTTTGTTGTGTTAACGTCAGAAGCGCATTGATAATGTTGTATTTGGCTTCCTGCACACAAAGGTAACATAATTAATGCAACCCAGAAGAATACAAAGAGTTCACGTGTTGTTCGGGTATCTGAACCGTAAACCAAACCACCTACAGCCACCTGTTCTCGATTTGGCCTCGAATGCTCTGCCCAAGGCCAAATTGGAGCCGCGATGTGAGATCGTCACATCGAGAGAGAGAGAGATTGTGCTCAAGGCACTTTATAGCCGAGATAAAGTAGAAATCTTGGTCATATGTCTGGGTTCCGTACGTAAAAGGTCGCGAGAAGAAATCCATTAGGCTCTCTTTGTTTATTTTCTCTGGTGTTGATAAACGCTAAGTGTGATGATTCTATCAAACTGTCTTTACGTGACACCCAACAAATTAACATCGATGTTTTCATAAATCTAAAAATAAATAAAATCCAAGTCAAGTTTCAAGGTTTTCTCTTTACAGACGCATTTGAAATTACCGAATAAGGTTGTTGAAATGTCATAAAACGTCTTTATTTTTTCCTGAATGAATAATGCAAAGACATTATCTCATTTTGCTAAGCCGATCGTGTTGCCATTATCATAATACATCGTTGTGATATTCTTGCAACACTCGGTGTCACCACCAATGCAAATGCCAATGAACTTATGGCCACTTTTGTAACAAACAGGTACAGAAGAGTTCATTAACATAACATGACGCTAATCTGAAATCTGTATAACTTTTTGGTGCAAGTGGTGGTAATTCTGATTTAAATTTAGTCTTTTAACGCTTTCAGATGTAGCTGAAACATTATCACCCAAAAATAGAAACATAATCATTAACCATTTCCTTAGATTAGAGATCCGTATTTGATCTTTCTCTCTTTTGAGCAAAATAAATTGAAAACATAAAGGCTATCGCCCACCCTCGATTCGCAAGAAGAATTTGATGTAGGTACCTAACTGTAAACGTACAATGTGTTCCTACCTATCTATTGGACCGTTCTAAATTCTATGCAACTCGTCCATGTTAAGTAAATGATGGCAGGCTATTATAGAATCATAGAGCCGATGAAACAACAATGCTCCACATAAATGGCGGAACAGTCATCAAAAGCAGATGCGGAGCGAGGCGCTTGTTTATAAACAATTTCTAATATTGTGTTAGTAGTGAAAAGTTATGCCGATCTAAAATTAATACAGTTTATAACATGTATGAACGTAAACGAACTGTGAGATCTTCGCTAGACATCATCGAAGTGGAAGAATATTAGCGGATTCTAAAATTAGATAGATTGGATATAAATATTGAATACCTAACTGATATATTAAGGAGCAATAATAAACTGCTTCCAAGTCGGCATATTTTGTTAGAATCGAGGATTAAACGATTTGATTCAGAAGGTACCTATATATATACCAGATACCAACAATGACCAAAGCAAATAGTAAAACTAAGCGAAAGTGCGCGAACTTCTTAAAGAGGTTTAGTTGAAATTTTTCGTTAGAGCTATGACCAAATCTTTAGAGTTTCCAAAATATGATCATCTCTTGAGTTGATAATGTTAAGTACGTGGTTCTATTTTAAATATTTAGATTCATTTTCTATATTCATCTTGATTCATTTCCGTCTATGGATTCTTTTACTTTCAATTCAACGTTGTGTCACATTTTATCTTCATTTTTATACAAGAATATTTTTATTGTATCGTTGTGTTTATGCTTTCACTAGGAGCAAAAGTGTCAAGTCATGAAGCCTATTGTCATCAATACTTTGCTAAAATTCAATCATTTCATTTCTAAAAGCCTTACAGCCTGCATCTATGTAACATCGTTTCACCTTTATTGCAAGTTGATCTGAAATACTTGGTCGAAGCCAATATACCAGTAATTTACTCGTAACACAAGTGTTTCATTCCGAGTTTAAACCTCAATCATTACTGTGGGATCAACTCCCTTGTTTTGGAAGACGAAAAAATTGGGGGCCATCCATAAATTACGAATACCATGATCCCCCCCCCCCCCCCTCCGTACCTGTCACACATCGTCACATTTGTGAGACCCCCTCCCCTCTATTGTGGCGTCACATATTTTGCAATTTTGCATAAAAAAATAATCAAAACAATAGTTTAAAAAAATATATATATGTGACGTCACAGAGATTACGACCCCCCCCCTCCCCCATACCCCTTGTCGCACTTTTCTACTCCCCCCCCCCCCACCTTAAGATGTGACGTAATTTATGGATGGCCCCTTACGACCGTTCCCAGACCTCCAGAGAAAGTAAAGATAAATACACCATATCTTTGTAATTCCAGATTTTCAAAGCGTTTTTACATTTTAGGTAGCTTTAGCTTTAAAAACTCCCGGGGCCACCGTGAGGACACATTACGTGAAGAGAGTAAAAAGTTATATATTTAATGAACAACACTATTTACTCTTCACATCTTTACGGACATACCAAGGATGTCTGTTACGTTGCATCAAAAAGAAGAAAAGACAGCCAATTCAAAACTCCATTACATAATAGCTTTTGGAAAGTATCTAACCTTACAGAAATACGGTTTATAAAACTTGTGCCAGTTCTTTCCTGACTCCTGGCCGCGAGATGGGCAGGCACTTATCATCTGGCAATGTGGTCGGAACTCAACGGACCATCACATCCGCAGAAAAGTGAGAACAGTAATGGCGATGGTAATAACTAATATCGTGGTGTGTTCAGCATGTTGTGTGGTGTGCAACCACTGCACGGTCCGTGATCACGGGGTGCATGGTGCATGGGTGGTGAAGTAACCAATTTAGCAACGGTGTCGGAAATCTACTGCTCCATAATTAATTTCGGAATGCTGCAAAATATTTAAAGTAGGCAAGGCTTTTGACAGGGCTGAGAACAGGGCTGTCGTTTGTGTAATAATAGAGGACTTAGATCGCAAAGGATTAACCTCTGCGCTTGGACGTGAACCTAGCGCTATGGAAAATTCGGCTACAAATCGACCACAATCTTGTACAACAATGGACAACCAAGCAAAGCGGTAAAATGCATTGTTTTAGATTTATATGGACAATTGAAAGATTTAAACTATCCTACTGAGAAATGTCTTGCAATTATCACACGTTGACCTAAGTACACAGACAAAGCCATATATACTAATTTAAATGAAATTCTCCAACTATTAATATCGTTTGTTTAAGCCCAATTTCACAATGTAAAATACATTTACATTGTGAAATTGAGCTTAACTGACGTATTTTCCCAATATTCGGGGAAATTATGATCAAATCCGTTAGGACGTGATGTAATTTATCGACGTGTTTTTCCTCAGCCGGAGACAAAAACGCCATGTCTTCGTAAACTCTTTTCCTCTTTTAGGAATGTGTCAACACCGGCATTCAGTCATTATTAAATGTCCGATGCGACTAACCTTCCGTAACTGAGTAAATCAGTCAGAGTTATTTAAAATCACCCACAAAAAACTAACTAACCACACCAGAAAAAACACGACACAAAAAAGCACTTGTCGAGCTGTTAATCAAAATATTTAAACATGTATATTGTATATGTATAGTACACTTGATGAATATAATATTTTACATTATCGGTATTACAGACAGACGTGTCTATGGAAGAAATACAGGTCAAACCATTGTACCTAGACCAAAACACCGTAGTTAAATTGACTTTCAGATCTCGTCTCTATTACTGTTTGATGGGTTCGATTTTTTTTTAATCTTTGATTGCATAGCAAATAGCCCAACCCTGATTGACTATACAGTTAAGCAGTAGCGAGCATATAAATGTGTTCATATACATAAGTCTGTTATTTGTAACGTATCAGATTTCGTTGTGGTATTATAAAGATTCCCTTCCTCTTCATATTATAAAAAAATGTCATTTAAAAAGGATGTACAACAAGTTTTGAACGAAAAATAATTTAACACATTATCAAAAATAGATGTTTATGGGGTAAAATATTCATCTACCGTTTTTTTTCAATTAGAAATTTAAAAATTATGTAGTTTTTCTTATTAATACTTAGCACGTAACACTTATCCATCATATGTAAATAAATCAGTAAGAAGGTAGGTTTTTTGTACTTCTTTATTTATGGTAACTGCTCGTCTTGTCGAATTTCAACAAATTTTGGACGTAATCATTTTAGTAGATAAATTTGTATTAACCACTTAATTATTTACAAAAACCGACATGTACTTCTTCAGGGTTTTGACAGAACTAATTTTAAAAATAGACATAGATAGGTAATAGAGAAAAATAATAGACATAAACAATAATAAAATTTGAAAGAAAATAATGTGTAGGAGACAAGGGGCAATATAGAACAATTAAAAAATTAAAAGGGGAATAGATTTAATAATGGGTCATTTAAAAACAATATTTGATTATTAATAATATTTAAATTTGCATTAACACTTTTTCTAATCTCTAAAATTTCTAATTTATCCAACTGAATGCCATTGACATTACAATGTATTAATTCTATTCCACTGTTAAAATTAAAGGTATGACTAGTTTCTATTAAATGGTTGGCAAACTATAATTAATGTAATAAAAAATCTGGAATTTATAAATTGAAATGTAATGATTGTGATTTCTTTTATATAGGTAAAACTTCGAGAAACTTTGAAATAATGATTAAAGAGAATATGAAAGCTTTAAATAATAATAGTTTCTCGGAGTTTGCCAACCATTTAATAGAAACTAGTCATACCTTTAATTTTAACAGTGGAATAGAATAAATAAATTAGAAATTTTAGAGATTAGAAAGAGTGTTAATGCAAATTTAAATATTATTAATAATCAAATATTGTTTTTAAATGACCCATTATTAAATCTATTCCCCTTTTAAATTTTTAATTGTTCTACATTGCCCCTTGTCTCCTACACATTATTTTCTTTCAAATTTTATTATTGTTTATGTCTATTATTTTTCTCTATTACCTATGTATGTCTATTTTTAAAATTAGTTCTGTCAAAACTCTGAAGAAGTCAGCTTTGCTGACGAAACATGTCGGTTTTTGTAAATAATTAAGTGGTTAATAAAAAGTTATCTATTAATTTGAATTTAAAATGTTACCACAAAATAATTTTGCACTATTAGAAGAATTTTAGTTTTTGTTGATTTTTTCTTTCTAAATCCTTAAAACACATTTTAAAATTGTGGTTTTTTAAAAACCAATTTGTTATGGATCCTATTTAAAGGGTGGGGTGAAATGCAGATCCCGCCAATGTGGGGGATTTTAATAAAAATGCACCTTCTAGATGAGAAAAGTGTGGAAAAGTTGAATAAAAAAGAAATTAAGGTGCGCTTGGCAAAATTGAGGGAGATACAGCCGTTTAAATAATGAATAAAATGACACTTCGTGAACTTATACTACGCCATTTTGTTACTATTATGTTGGTATCTCAGACTTATATAAACGCTATAAACGAAGGTTGATACGATTGTAGCCAACTTCGTGTGATATATAATAAGGCGCGTAATTATGAAAAACAGAATTAATAATGGTCCCAAACCATGTTACACAAACCTGGCGTAGCCGCTAAACTACTTGAAAACTGGGATGTTTTTCTTGCGTTGACGCGAGTAGGCGTTATAAAGGGGCACAAACCATGTTACATAAACCATGTTACACAAACCTAGCGTAGCCGCTAAACTATTTGAAAACTGGGATGTTTTTCTTGCGTTGACGCGAGTAGGCGTTATAAAGGGGCACAAACCATGTTACATAAACCATGTTACACAAACCTAGCGTAGCCGCTAAACTATTTGAAAACTTGGATGTTTTTCTTGCGTTGACGCGAGTAGGCGTTATAAAGGGGCACAAACCATGTTACACAAACCATGTTACCTACACAAACCATGTTTAGCGTAGTCTTAGGTTAGGTTTCTTTAATTTGGAAGGTGATAAACAGATTAAAAAATCGTTGAAAAAAAGTCCGCTAGACAAATTTCATAATTACGCGCCTCATGTATCTCACGAAGTCGGCTACAGTCTAGCTGTTGTTTGTATCAGGTCAGGGATACCAACATTATAGTGACAATTGAAAAAATGGCGGGTGGGCTGTCAATAGTGTTGATTGGCAAAGTGAAATTTTACTTAACGCAATTGCAAATTAATTACTTATTCAATTTTTTTTATTGCTTTCCGCGCTTTCTTTCACCTTCCAGATTAAAGTTCTCCACTTAAAACGTGGTGAAAACATCGTTTTCGGCATAAACCAAACATTGGCAATGGCGTAGTATCGGTGCAGGAAGTGACATTTTATTCATACTTTAAACGGCTGTACCTCCCTCAATTTTGCCGAGCGCACCTTAATTTCTTTTTTATTCAACTTTTCCACACTTTTCTCATCTACAAAGTGCATTTTTATTAAAATCCCCCACATTGGCGGGATCTGCATTCCTCCCAAAGGGTGTTACTTTATCAAAATAAAACATAATTAAGTATACGGTTAAAATGCATGAATAAATCACATCATCTGATATTGGTGAAAGACCACCATTCAGAATAGAAACGGGGAGGAATGCAGATCCCGCCAATGTGGGGGATTTTAATAAAAATGCACTTTGTAGATGAGAAAAGTGTGGAAAAGTTGAATAAAAAAGAAATTAAGGTGCGCTCGGCAAAATTGAGGGAGGTACAGCCGTTTAAAGTATGAATAAAATGTCACTTCCTGCACCGATACTACGCCATTGCCAATGTTTGGTTTATGCCGAAAACGATGTTTTCACCACGTTTTAAGTGGAGAACTTTAATCTGGAAGGTGAAAGAAAGCGCGGAAAGCAATAAAAAAAATTGAATAAGTAATTAATTTGCAATTGCGTTAAGTAAAATTTCACTTTGCCAATCAACACTATTGACAGCCCACCCGCCATTTTTTCAATTGTCACTATAATGTTGGTATCCCTGACCTGATACAAACAACAGCTAGACTGTAGCCGACTTCGTGAGATACATGAGGCGCGTAATTATGAAATTTGTCTAGCGGACTTTTTTTCAACGATTTTTTAATCTGTTTATCACCTTCCAAATTAAAGAAACCTAACCTAAGACTACGCTAAACATGGTTTGTGTAGGTAACATGGTTTGTGTAACATGGTTTGTGCCCCTTTATAACGCCTACTCGCGTCAACGCAAGAAAAACATCCAAGTTTTCAAATAGTTTAGCGGCTACGCTAGGTTTGTGTAACATGGTTTATGTAACATGGATTGTGCCCCTTTATAACGCCTACTCGCGTCAACGCAAGAAAAACATCCCAGTTTTCAAATAGTTTAGCGGCTACGCTAGGTTTGTGTAACATGGTTTATGTAACATGGTTTGTGCCCCTTTATAACGCCTACTCGCGTCAACGCAAGAAAAACATCCCAGTTTTCAAGTAGTTTAGCGGCTACGCCAGGTTTGTGTAACATGGTTTGTGACCATTATTAATTCTGTTTTTCATAATTACGCGCCTTATTATATATCACACGAAGTTGGCTACAATCGTATCAACCTTCGTTTATAGCGTTTATATAAGTCTGAGATACCAACATAATAGTAACAAAATGGCGTAGTATAAGTTCACGAAGTGTCATTTTATTCATTATTTAAACGGCTGTATCTCCCTCAATTTTGCCAAGCGCACCTTAATTTCTTTTTTATTCAACTTTTCCACACTTTTCTCATCTAGAAGGTGCATTTTTATTAAAATCCCCCACATTGGCGGGATCTGCATTTCACCCTAGAAACGTTGCTTTAAATGGTTGTCGCCGTGTTTGGTGACCAGATCTAAATAGCCAGGTACTTCCCCACCGTCCTCTTTTCCATTTCATTCTCCGCTCCATTATCTTCAGCCTCACAACATACTCGTACCTCAATTGGGAATGCAGTATGGCCGATGGGTCCAAAACCATTTTTGATAAAATCTCAACAATATCTGACGTATTGCATATGCTCGCTACTGTACTACTGATTTTCGTTCATTCTACCAGGTCTGCTGTAACTTGTTGCGGGTAATGTGGAGCGTCTCGTGTCGATCAGTTGGTCGCTCAGAGTCGGTCATTCATTCACTTTTACACGCGAGGTTTTCTTGCTCCTCGGGTGAATTGGGGCGTGCAGGGTCGCTGAAAAACAGGGTCGGACACTTCCGCGTTGAAGATGAGCTCAATTTGTATCGCATTTAACTCATACAAGGAGGTATTTGAGAAATTTAAGATGCAACCCACACCAAAATTTTTCAAGAAACGTTAACCACACACTTGTACAGGATGTAACAGCACGTATCCGAAGGATTTTAATCAGCGATTCCTGAGCAAATTTGGAGTAAAAAAATAATGATATTTTTGGAAGCGAAAATCTTTGTGTTTTGAAAATCGATGAAACGAAAAATAGCGACACTAAAAAGAGGAGATAGAGGATTTAGACATACAGGATTTAGCCTGCGATAGAAAGAGGTAGTACATATAATCGGTCTCCTCTCTGTGCAGTGCTTCGTAGCATATCGGTCTCCTCTTTGTGCGGTGCTTCGTAGCCTCCCCACTCTTGTCTACTTCAGTTTTATGAAGATTTCACTTCTACCACAAAACATATTTTAAATAAAACAAAAACATATTTTTCAAGCACATGTCGCCACTGATCACTACC
This sequence comes from Limnephilus rhombicus, assembly GCA_929108145.2. Taxonomy (NCBI): domain Eukaryota; kingdom Metazoa; phylum Arthropoda; class Insecta; order Trichoptera; family Limnephilidae; genus Limnephilus; species Limnephilus rhombicus. The sequence continues at coordinate 6,759,095 of OV815285.1, forward strand.
CACAAGTCGCGTCGGGATCACGTGATACGCGCGCTCTTTTGTGTGTTACAGTGCTTCTGGAACGAAACGGACTGCTTATCACGTGATGGAAAATTATTTTTGTTGTTTTTAATTAAAAAAATATATCATCGGTCAGAAAATGACATCTACATTTTTTACTCCAAATAAGCACAGGAATCGCTGGATATATCCTTCAGGTACGTGCTGTTATACCCTGTATAACATATTTTTTTGTAGAATGTCACCTGTAGGGAAATGACTTCAACTTTGTACTTCTAGGTAATCGAAAATGTTGTACCATTATTTCCCAATAGATTTTAAAAATTTATTTCGAAATTAGTGACCTATAATCTTCTTACACGTTAGGTGGTTACTTCTTAGGGAACGTACCCATACTACGTGACCAACTTTTTGCAATTTTTAACCCCCCCCCCCCCCACCGGTGACCAAAAACCTAAGCAACCCGCCGCTCATTTGTATGGAGCGTGAGATTTTGAAGACCCCCCCCCCCTAAACGTGTCACGTAGTATGGGTACGTTCCCTTACAAGGCTGAGCTTACAAAAATCTAATACAATAACGCGGACGTTCTGTTTACATAACTTGAGTTATTATGTGGTTATTGTATTAGTGTTCGTAAATTCATCCAACATAATGTCCGTGAATCATCGGGGAGGCTAAAAGAAGAGGCCAAATATAATTTTAGCAACAGTTCATTGAGCAAACATGACTGTCCTCAAAAGACTTTTATACAAAACTTGTATTATTATTACCCGACTTCACCCGCGTTTTAATATTTCATTTCCTTATTGAATAACTGAAAAATGATTTTTATTTTTAAGTTTATGAGTAAAACCGCACATTGTAATATTTAATTAAATGAGGACAATATTAGTGTTTGAAAGGGAGAGTACGAAAACAGTATGCAACATAGTTGTGAATGATGAATATTTGGAGCAGGTGGATGAGTTTGTGTATCTGGGTAGTATGTTTACGAGAGATGGGAAGGCTGAAAGAGATATTGAAAGAAGGGTGAATGCCGGTAACTCCATTAATGGTGGACTGAATGCCGTTGGCGCTAATAAAAAACTGTCAAAAAAAGCGAAGCTAGCTGTCCACAATGGAGTCCTGGTACCTACCCTGATGTATGGCAGTGAGGCAATGGAACTGGCAGAGGAAGGATGAAAGTAAACTGAATGCTGTTGAAATGAGATCCCTGAGACGTATGTGTGGTAAAACAATGTATGATCGTGTGAGAAATGTGGATATCCGCAAAGAATGTAAGGCCGATGTAAGCATAATGAGTAAGATTAAGAAAGGGACCCTCAGATGGTTTGGGCATGTAGAGCGAATGAACGAAGGAAGTAGTGTAAGAAGAATATACGACGCGAATGTGAATGGTAGAAGAAGTCGGGGACGCCCGAGGAAGACATGGCACGATCAAGTGAATCAGATACTTGAGTCGGGTCATGTCAAAAGTCAGAATAATAGAAGAGAATGTATGAGACGATGTATGAATGTGAGTGAGGCAAAGAGTGTGTGCCAAGACCGAGTTGTTTGGCGGTCCGTCCTCTCTGCCTACCCCTGCGGGGAAACGGCGTGATGTTTAGTTAGTTAGTCAATCGAAATCTGGAAAAATCGAAAATATATTGGCACATCTGGAACTCGAACCCAGGACCTTCGGCTTTCCGGGCCACTGCACTGATTATTGAGCTAAGGTGTCTCTATCTAATTCGGTCATTTTTAACTGTATCATATTTCGACTAACATTATCTTCATTTTCTTAACGCACATTTAATTGGCTGCCATCTTTACGTATTTTTTTGTAAATTTATTTATCATAAAGACAAAGTAATACAATATGACAGGAAAAAAATATAAATATTTTACAGAAAAAAGAAAAGTTCCAATAAACTACTTTTTAGTAGATATTTTACTTTATTTTTGCAATTAGAATTTTTGTGTTAGTGTCTAATACAATTTTTTTCTTTCGGCGAGCCAATTCTTCAACATAATATTTGTTTTACCATTTGTACAGTTTTTAATTTCAGCGGGTAAAATATTTAATAAATTTGGTATCATGTAGTCCAGCGTTCTTTGTCCATATTTGTTTAAATGCTTAGGTACAATTAGTCCTTCATTTAGCGTAAAACGGGTATTGTAAGTGTGGTCTAGTTTATGTATATGCTGAGATATAATTTTATACCAAATAATTGCTCTTACTGAGAGAATTTTGAGATTCTGGTAAAATACGGAACATTATGTCTTTGTTCGTATAAACTTTTATGTGCTAATAATTTAACTAATGATTTTTGAACCGACTGAACATGATTTACATTTGTGTTACAGGAAAGTCCCCAGGCTATAATTCCATACCTTATAATAGATTCAGCTAATGCTAAATTCGAAGTGTACATATTTGAACATAGAATTTTAATTTATGTAATCTGCTAGCAATAGATCTGAGTCGTTCACAGACTTTATTTATTTGTGAATCCCATTTGAAAAAACAGTCAATAATAACACCTAAATAAACGTATTCTTTAACCAGTTCAATATTTTCACATGTGCACAATGTATATATTATGATTGAAAGATTCGAACCCGAACTAAATGCTATCTACGAGTAGATAGTGCCTAAGGTGTCTCTATCCAGATTTTTATTCTTTAATTGAATAATTTAACTTAAAATCGAAATGACGTATGAGACCTGAAAAAAGTATACCTTGTCTAAAAGTCTTAGTCTAAAAAATGTAAGATGGAAAAAGTTGTGCAAATTTCAAGATGGCAGAGCTCATCGTTTACTTATGCTACACACAGTGTGGTAGATACTCTTATCGCCCTGGTGAAAGGCCACAATTCTGTATCAAAACGTAATACTTGAAATGGCTTTAGCCGTGTATAGTGACCAGGTCCGAATAAAAAAAATATATGTGAATACCGTACAAAAGTCCTAACTGCTCCCATCTGGAGCCAGTAAGACTAAGGCAACCACAAATGAGGTATGTTGTAACTAGAGAATATAATCCCGAATCCCGGGGTCCTAGGATCCCGGCCCATTTTAGTCCCGAAAATACCGGGACTGCATTTTGGCCAATCTCGGGATTTTCGGGATTGCCACAATCAGGTCTAGTTTGCATTCGCCTGCAATAAGACAGGAAATGGGGGAGTCCGGGGATTCCATTTAGAATTGACTTAATATCTATTAACCATTTCTCCGACAAGTAAAGAACCCGAGCGAGCATTCTTACCTGCTGCTTATGTCGGTAATAAATTGAAGCAGGCTTGCAAGTCAAACACTGGATGCTTTGAAATTTCTGCGTTTCTTTTTCAGAAACTCGCTAGTAGTAGTTTTTTTTTTAAATTTATTTTTGTCCTTATTTCAATATAAGTTGTCTTGTAACAAACAATTTTTTTTGACCAATTAGTAAGCACATTTCCTAATCCCGGGATAGTAGCGGGATCCCGGGATTACGCATAAAAAATCCCGTAATCCCGTGATTTAAAAACATGCTCGGGATTGTATTCTCTAGTTGTAACGCTGATGGGAAAGAAAGGGGGATAAGGAAGGTGGGGAAGTAATTTAAATCAATTTTAAGCAACATTTTAATTCTGAATAGAGGTCTTACACCAAGGCGATACTGAAAGTATCTTGCACTCAGGAACGTGCCGTAAATATTCTCTACATATTATTTTTAATTAATAAATTGTGAAATAATGCAAATTAATAAAATAAAATTTATTTGCGCACGCCGGGATTTGAACCCATGATCTCCGGACTGCTAGTCGAAACCTTGTCTCTCGATCAGTGAGGCCGTCAATACATACTTCCCAACCTTCCTATTCCTGGGGCTTCCATCTCTGGTGCCTCCCTCCTACCTTTGGCTTCACAACAAGAGAAAGATGGAGATGTTACGACAAAGACCCACAGATTATTGGTTTCATAAGTAAAGGTCTTCTGCAAGGTTTTAAAATTGCAATGAAATTAAAAAAACAAGCAAACAATTCACATTAGAATTGAACAATACCTACAAAAACACTTGAAAAACCCACTATAAGAATATAAATAATTTTACATCAAATATTACAATTGAATGCATCAAAACTACAATAACCTCATCAGCAAAGTGTTTTCCCATAAAATTACGATTACATAAACAATGCCCGTATATTTTCTGATGGAAAGAAAAATTAAAATCTCAATGCAAATGTGGTGATTAGTGAAGCGACTATTCTTGCAGTGGCCTTGGATGCATACCGGCTCACTGCAACCAGTGACCCAAGAATAATACGATAATTATTTAAATAAATATTTGCTTATTAGTTATTGCTATTAACAATAAATACCTCGTCCAATGCCGTTATATGTATTATTTAAAAAAAAAGTGGATGCGAGCTGAAACTGCATAAAAATTACGTTGTTAGGACAATGTATTGGACGGTAAATATTTTCCATCGTTACACATATATAGATTTCCAGTGTTCATTTGACGATGCGATCTGAAAGGCTGCCTGAAACTTTGGCCCTACAAGCAGGAGGATGAGCAACACAGCTCGAATCTTCAAAAGTCAATAATTATTAATGAAGAAAAAATAATGTATGACCACGTAGAGCGGATTTTTAAAATTATTTTTTTATTTATATTAGATCCACACAGAAGGCCCTGAGGAATATAATTCCCCTCAGGGCCTATGTCATCTTTGAGAATGCTGTGTGAAGGGTTTTTTTAGGAAAGGAAGAAGAGGAAGTTCTGGGAAGGAAAAGGGTAAGAGGTGTGGGTGGGAATCTAGGGTTCAATGTGTAATAACTGAGGTAAATAACTTCTCTAAGGGCCTCATCTTTTGCCTTAGCTTTGACAAAGGTTTTTTAAAGTAAAGGAAGGAGTGGAAGTGTAGGGAAGGAAAAATGTTTGAGGGGTGGGTAGGAATCATGTGTCCAGGACGTTTGAATAAATTCCTCCCTCCTTGGTGCAAGGCGATGGGGTGGTAAGGTGAATATATAGGAATACCTATGACGTGGAAGTGAATAGTAGAAAAGTCGGCGAGGACCGAGGAAGACGATCAAGTGATGCCATGTATATGTCAGAAGAGTATGTATAAAACCATGTATGAATGTAAATGAAGCGAAAGTGTACAAAGACAGAGTTGTGTGGCAGTCAGTTCTTGAACTTCCCCTGCGTGGAAACGGCGTGATTAGTAAGTTGTAAATTTATGACTGAGTGATCCAAAGCCTCGGATTCAATCCTCTCCCAGATATTGTCCATCACTGCGTGAAAAGCATTTTCAGATTACGACAGTAGTAGGAAGAATGCAAATATTGTCAGGTTATTTTTGTAACCTTGGAATGTTAATCTTTTTTGAATTAAAATATTATCCAATGCTGTCAATTAAAATGTTTCCTTTATCAACGTATGATAAAACAATGAAACTAAATAACCGTCATAATTTTCATGAGGCCATACGGGGTAGAGGTTTTTCTACAGTTACTTAGTACAAAGATCAGTGCAATTTCACCTAAGTAATTAGGTGAAATTCGCATACACACTCGTGTCTCGTGTTTATAACGTGTTTGGCAAACACGGATTTGACTTATTTACCGAAATAGTTGACGGTGAGTCATTACTAAAACGAAAAAACACAACACGATTTTAAGATTGTGTACTTAGAATAGCGGAGTGAATATCATTACACTATGTAAATGATTGGGGAAAAAATGGTATAACAAAACGGCATAAATAATAATAAATTAAATAAAAAAAATGAAACAATACAACTTTGTATAAACCACTTATATGATGTGCAAATCCGACCGGTTTCGGAACAAACGTTCCTTCGTCAGGGAAAGCTTATACTAATTTGACAGTTTAGAACAATGTTTTATTGTGGTAGGGGTGGAGCCGTTGTTAGTTAATAATGTGGATTGGGTGGGTAGGTATTAGTGTAGAGTGGGTGGGTAGGGGAACAAATCCATGATTGGGATTAACCACAAAGTAATAGCTACATTCAAAAATATAAATAATAAATTAAATGCTTAAACCTTCATTTCAGAGATAGATAGGTAAGTAATGTACCAGTTAAAGTAAAAGTAAGGTACCTAGAATCTATATTACAGGAACTATTTTCTGATTGTACATTGTGTAAATTTTTATCAATTTTTCTTGATAGCTTAGCCCGCAAATCTAAATCCTTTTGCAGTCCGTGACATCGTATACAAATTTAAAGCGATAATCATTGTTTTGACCTTAAAATTGTAGACGTAAAAAGTTGTGCAAATTTCACGACGTTTTTGTGATCTTTTTAAACTTTTAACTCCACACAGGAGGCCCTGAGGAAAACAATTTCCCTTAGGACTTGTGTTATCTTTGGAGATGCTTTTAGAGGAGAGAAAGGAGTGAACATGAGTCTTGAAGAGACCGTGGGTCTTGAAGGGAGGAAACACAGAGACTGGCAAATCGTTCCACAGCCGAGGTGTTGAACTCAAGAGTGAGTCGTAGAAGCGACTCGTTCTCATGTGATAAATAATGTCAACCGGTGTACATATATTGGGCGCGCGTTTGGCATGATTCTCGACTATGGTTAATAATTAAGTAGAAAATTACTTCAAGGCAAGGGTGCTACCGTTAATTGTACCGTAAATTATAAAAACTTATTTTCCATACTTTTGTTATAAAGTAATAGCTATTTTTGTTAACGTTTACTAACCAATGAACCGTTTGCCATTTCATTAGTCATTATAATTGATAATCATCGATTGCAATTCGCTGACGGTAACGGACTGGTTGATGACGAAAACTCTGGAGAGAAAATAAGTCTGAAATAGTTCTGGAAAATTAATTTTAAAAGCATTCAACAAAATCTTGACTTTTAAAAACATTTTCAAATTCTGAATTCATCCACCGAGCGGTCTCTAATGCAAATGACGCCGAGAAAAACAAATAATAATCAACTGAAATCTTGATGACTTGTTTACTCAGGGAGATAAATTAGTCGCGAGAAGATCCGTCGACAGTTTCATTATGTCGTTTCTAACATTTCGTCCAAGATAAGAATACTGCAAAAGTAGGCAAAACTTCGATACGATACGATCGCACCCCCCAGCCAGGAGCACTCCTGTCCCGATGAGACCAATACCTCGAGGGGCACTGATTTGTTAGAACTTGGAACACGTGCTCTGAGGTTGGAAAGGAGGTTGGAGTTTAATCGACCGGTAAACATGGCAACCTAATAAGCCAATATTGGAATTGATGGGCAGGAATAAAGGAATGGATTGAGCGTTATGCTTTTTTTTAATCCTTTCTGTATGGCTTCCTTCTTCTTGCCTATTCTCAGCTCTTCTTGTCTATTTCTGGCTTTTCTTTGCTGTTTTTGCCTCTTCTTGGATCTTCTCGTTTCTTCTTGACTCTTCTTGTATCTTCTTGCCTCCTGTTGGGTCCTTTCGTCTCTTCTTGGCACTTCTGGGCTTTTCTTGTCTCTTCTTGGATGTTCTCGCCTCTTCTCCGCTATTCTTGTTTCTTCTGGGATTTTTCAGTCTCTCCATGGCCCTTTTTAATTCTTCTCGTCTCTTCTTGCCATTTCTTGATCCTTCTCATCTCTTCTAGGCTCTACTTGGCTCTTCTTGCTATTTCTCGTCTCTTAATGTCTCTTATTGGCTCTTCATGCTTCTTCGTAGATCTTCTCGTCTCTACTTGTCTCTCTCTTGGCTCAGCAAAAATAGTTTACGACTCTATACATTTAATGCCTCTATAGTGTGATTCCTAGGCATTTTTTCCTGCACTTGCTGCTTTTTACTGGTGAGAAAAAACCATGTGAACTCCATTGTTAATTAAGCGAACATTATAACAATTAAAAAAATGAAAAAATACCGGAATTCTTAATTAAATGCTTTATGTTCGATAACGGAACTTAAAGAAAACAATCGGTTTTTAATTTGGTAAATGAAGAACTAACTTAATTAGTTGGACGTACATAGGTAGTACACCCAACCAAAATTTCATTTAGGTACTTCTCAAAGAATTTTATGAGTTAAATATTCGCCTTTTTTCTGCTTTATAACTACTTACTTCGGCCGAATATATCTTCAAAAGTAAATAAAATGTTAAAGCAACTAAATTGGCTAACCGTGGAACAAATTCTGACATAGAACACGATGATATTTATCCATAAAATAGTAAATAACCTGTTACCAAAATACTAATCACATAAAATAATATACAACAAGGACATTCACAGACATAACACAAGAACGCGCAAGGATACCAGGCTACAAAAAGGGATGAAGTTTTATAACACGCTACCAGAAACTTTAAGTCCGCACCATTTGAAAGATTCAAGATGTATTGTAGGAGCTACTTTAAACTGGAAAAATATAGTATGAAATATGTAATGCTATAATTAATTAGAAATTTGTAAACTTTAATGTACAAATTACTAAAATAAAATTAATAAATAAAAATAAAATAATTATGATTTTTAATTGTTAAACTAACGTTTAAGACAAGATTTTTATGCATAGCACAAAGGGTAACAATTATTATAAGTAATAATTATCAGCCTGAAACACTCATCCACATTGAAAAATCTTCCGAGAAAAAATACATGACGCCAACGGGACTTGAACCCGTGCCCTTCTGATTGCCGGTCAGCTGCTCTCCCAATTGAGCTATGGCGGCTTATCTTATACCCGCCAAATGATTCAATATATACTAGTGTTTCATTCAACAATTACTGCTTATTATATTTTTTCCACCTGAAAACAACCAACTTTATTTTTGCGAGGGAGACACTGTTAGTGTTAAATCCGTCGCTAGGTGGCGTCGAGACAAATTATGTCTTCATTTATTGGGGAAATATATATTGAATCATTTGGCGGGTATAAGATAAGCCGCCATAGCTCAATTGGGAGAGCAGCTGACCGGCAATCAGAAGGGCACGGTTTCAAGTCCCGTTGGCGTCATGTATTTTTTCTCGGAAGATTTTTCAATGTGGATGAGTGTTTCAGGCTGATAATTATTGCTTATAATAATTATTAAAAATAAAATAAAAAAGTTTCCAGAGTTGTAATCCTCAATACGTCTCCAGTTTTATCGATTCTTGGCGATTTTTATCATACCATGGTAGCTATCTACGGTCGATCGGTAGCACGGTCGATCGATAAAGATTTTATCGATAACGTCAATAACTCGACATCATTCCTGAGTATGACTGCAGATCAACAACGAGCACACAATATTTCACAACGACTAAGTGTTCTTAATTTATTCGACGTGAATTGTTGTTTTGTGTTAGCCATCTGCAGTCGTGCTCGGAAACAGTAGCAAGATTTCGACATTATTGATTTTGTCGATCGACCGTACTCAAATCCTTTGTCAACAATTAACAATATCGCAGAGCTCTTATGTACCTACCTAATTATAATATATTAGTGTAAACATAAGTTGGTATTGTGTTCGAGTCGCACTAAAACCAGTTGCTACAGAGTGCATACAGCATTCACATCTTTGCTACAATATGCAGAATAATGAACTAAATGTAGTTTTATTCGCTGCATAACTTGTAAACATCATCATCACTCTTGGCTCTACAAACCCTGGTGGGTCTTGGCCTCCTCGAGAGTCTTCCTCCACTCAACTCGGTTTTGTGCCAGCTCTCTCCAGTTCAGAAGCTCCAAGGTAGATATATCTTTTGAGGACGTTGTCGCTCCATCTTAATCTTGGTCTTCCCAGGCTCCTTCGCCCTATTGGACTTGAGTTCAGCAGGGACTTTGGTGCTTGATGCTCGGTCATTCTCTCTACATGACCCAGCCACCGAAGTCTTTCCAGTTTAATAAATTTTGTGACTTTTAGATCCTTAAACAGAGTGTATAGAGCTCATTGTTGTAACGTCTGCGCTAAAATCCATTTTCTAAAACCGGTCCAAAGATACGCCTCAAAATTTTCCTTTCAAAAACGTTCAGTGCTCTCTCATTCCTTTTAGTCTGATAAGTGTTTTGTACACTAATATCTTGGTATTTCTGGACGGCAGAACTGACTACCTAACTTACTATTCCGTAAAGTTATTTTGGAGTAGTTCATACAAGTAAAAAACATTCCTAGGGTACTCTAACATACATCGATAACACTTAGCTACGAAAAATGAGATGCATAGCATGTGGTGCACATATGCAGGAAGTGCCTAGAATATATGGGAAGTAAAGGGGAAGCGAAGATCAAAAACAAACATACTTACATTACTCCCTTCTAATCTTTCAACAATACTGTTCTCCTATTCTGTCAGTTTGTCTCAATATTATTCCTAGAGAGTGGGTATACTGGGTATCGAATGGTATGTTAGTTTTACTAGAGTTGGATTAAGAGGAAAACCGGTCGCCGAGAAATTTGAGCAATAGGTATTTTACCAAAATGTTGCTGTCACTGTCACTCTTACTCTCCCGAATAAGGAGCGAAAGGGAATCAAAATTAATAAAATCATCAAAATCGAGATTTCGTCTCCATTTTTCTCCTCCAACACTGGACCGATTTGTAAGATTTATTTACTAACTTATTAGAAAAAAATCGTACGTTAAAAGAAGAAAGTCTGTATGTATTGCTTTTTTGAGAAATACATTGTCTAGTTTATGTTTATATTAACTGATACTGTTGATGGCGTTCAAACCAAGCTATTTTAATGATTTTTGGAGGGTCCTAATTCCTATAAGAAGTAACTTATTAAAAAACTCAAAACGTACCAACATGCTTGTGGTCGATATCTACTCGTATACCAGTACCATACCATACCTCTACTGTATTATTTTAGAGGGTCAAAATAATTCGGCTTTGCAATAAAATCAAAAAAATTGAATATTTCTGAACGTATCACGTAACATAAAATACGCTTTCAAGTTTTATAAATCAACATAAACACATAATTTTTGAAATATAAAAATTTCGCACGCAAACACAATTTTTTTTGCAAAATGGCACACCTTACTTTTTTCTGACTAAAATTACTGATAAGGAAACAAAATAAAAACACTTATATATTTTTTTTAGACAAAGGTATTAAAAATATTATTATTTATGTCACTTGTACATTTTACATCTTTTGTGGTTAGTTTTTGTATATGTATATAAAGCCTGGTCTTTTCTCTTTCTAAAACCGTTTATATTAGAAAATGTACAACTCAGAATGAAACCAACTCAGAAACACATCAGAAAGGTCCATTAAAAGCTATGAAAAAATAATTTTAAAATAGCCGGTAACCCTAACCTAATTTAATCTATTTAACCAATTTTTAATTTTTTTTTTATCATCACTCTTAATTACCTTTCTGAAGTGCTTGGTTGAGTTGTCTGGTCACCATTTTTACTACGATAGTAAGGGAGATACAACCATTTCTACCCCAAAAGGGGTCAAATAGACTCTGCAGGTTAGTTAAAAAAATATTTGCCGTAGTGTTAAAATCCAGAGGAATTGGGGAATACGTTTGGATAGACAAAATGTAGCCCGGTTTCCCATTAACAACACAAATAATGATTTAAGTATGAATTGAAAGAAATACAAATTTTCATACAATAATATCATTATATGTCAGTTGATTCAATATTATCGTAAGATAGTGCGTAGCATTCGCTGATAATTCTCTTCGTAAATTCAGATTTCTAGAACTTGAACGTGTAGTTGTATTCAATAAACACACTTCCTGCCCGAGAAGAAAGAGATTTTTACGTGTGAATAGAATGAATAACTATGTAGGAATCTATCAATGGCACATTAATTAATTTAATCACGCATTCAAACGACGAATTAACATTTTTTACAAGCAGGTAATATTACGCAAAGGCGGCTTATGCGTACGTTTTTGTTCTTGTTTGTGCAGAAACTGGATTAATTATGCCAACTTCTTGCGTTAGTATCTACGTAGCAAACATGACAATATTCTCATAATATCAAAGGCAAATGTGGTATCAATCTATGTTGTTTGTGGCTCAGGATCCACTGATAAACAATGAACAGTATTTGTTCCAGTGTATTTAAAAAATAAGACATCCAAGGTTTGTACGTTGTTAAATAACAGAGTCAATTACGTTAAATTGATATTTACAATATCCACAACACATAATGCAAATGATGTTAAGATCAAAAAAACAGTTTTTTTTTGTATTTTTTATTTTATTTTTTATTTTAGCGACTATATAAAATAATTGTACATACAAAATGTAATGGAGAAATTAAGTATAAAATATTGTTTTTTTAGTCCTCCTCACTAGGGGGTCCTGTGCCGAGGCGGACTAAAGTTTTTTAAATATAGTTCATTTGTCTTCTATGTCGTTTTTAGTGTCTTCGTTAGGGTTTTTTCATTGACCTCTTTAAGGCTCTGCAACCGGGATCGAAAAAAAGAAGATGGAGAGATACGAAATTACGAATGTTAGAGGAGAGCGCTAACATTTACAGCGACAAAATCGATGCGAAAATTGCGAAAATGTTTAATAAAACACGACTCGTTAAAAATAGAGCAAAAATCTCGCAGGCATTATCTTAAACAGCATTTAAAGAAACACTGTGAATTTTTTCATACATATAACTTGTAAAATAACTGAAACAAACGTGTTTATAATAATTTTTGGAGCATACTTTGCGATTTTTTTCTGTCGAGGGAATTTTATATAATTTGCGTTTCGGCGCGGGCAAAGTCTAGATATTATCTTCAAGAATAATATATATTTTGTAAGAGCTTTAAAAATTAACATGTTTAAGGGAAATATGTAATAAATCGGTAGAAATCCGGGTTGCGGACCTAAGCCATATTTTTATTCTTGATTTATATTCAATTGGATTTTTTATTAGTTTCATGTCTTGAGGAAGGATGTTATGGAGTGTTGTTGCAAAGTATATTATAGTTTCTTTGTCCAAATGTGGTTTTATAACTTGGAATATTGTTTGTATCATTTTTATTCGATCTAGTGTTATGCATACACGGTTATATAAAAATCACGCAGAAATGGCTGGCTGTTTAGGATCTAACTCAGCTAACCATTCGAGGGTTTTAGCTTTGGTATTCGGACGTTATTATTACGCTAACGTCTGTACGGTTGAAATTTAACAATCCGGCTGAGAATGCAACTTTGATGCCGCGCCGTAGGCAAAGTACTTTTGTAATTCGGATTCGAATTCAAGCAAGTAGCTAATAATGTTAAAGGATGGCCTCACTTACGTTAGCAGATCGCATTAGGACGTGCCCCTGGCAGGCATAATTACTACATATTTAAATTTGAGTATCTCTCCGGATGTGGAAAGATTGACGGTAATATTATTATTATAAGAATGACGGTAGTATGATTATTATAGTAACTGGCAGTTTTGAATAATAGTACTATAATATTACATATGACGTCATTGCCTGTCGCGGTTACTTTATCCCGGTGAGCAGCTGTCACTGGATCACATTGTTCCGAGGAACCGGCTATTTTTGGAACCAATTCCTATCGAATTTATAAAATGGTCACCAACTGAACGAAAGATTAACTGATGGCGAACCGAAAGCCGCTCGCAGCGAACCAAAAGGGCCTAGCAGCAAAAACCTGCGGGCGGGTTTTTAACTGCTAATCAGAATTAATGAAGTAATCTGAACAATAACAATAAATGCGCTCTGCAAATACCTAATAGGTATATCGTTTTCTTAAAATTATATTTAAAAATTTGTGGTCTCCAAGACTTGAGATGATAAGGCTAGCTTCTAAGTAAAGAAATAAACTCTATTTTGGTCATTGTCATTGGTAATACCTAATGTAGTAAGTACTATGTAAGCCTTATGTTCTTTGAAGTTTCGGTTAGAGGAAGTCTGAATTGCGTTAAAATGCATCAGTAATAATTATTCCTGAAACTGCGAGCGTTTTATGTCCAGTTCTAGGACTAATGCACTTTGAGTGCATTCTTGGAAAAATGCATTCCGTGGGCGGCTGTGGAAGGCGCTAATCTGCCGAGGCGGGGGCGGGGGCGGGAGCGGATTAAAGGCAATCGTATTTCAAGATAATGTGTTCAACATACCTGGATTCCATTTAGTAAGGTATTAAAGATTACGGTATTTTATTAGCAAAATAAAATATGGACTAAACTGGAAATTCTTAGCTCTCAGAATCTACATAATTATTGTGTATTCAAAAGGAGAATTATATACCGTTATAAGGTGTATTCTTAATCTATTTTTTCTGATTTGAAAAAGTTAACTGTAAAAATAGAATACCTGATCTCCCGGTAAGCCAAGACATCCTGGGTTCGATTCCTAGTTGCAACCATTACCTTTTTTAATTTTCCGTGTCTTGTTCTTATTCAATGATATATTAGATTGATTACATTATTATCAGAACACTTCACTCAATTCAAACTTTGAATTTTAATAATTTTCTATTTCTAACTGTTTTTTGTTTTATTTGGCTAATTGATTGTATATAAATTTTTACTTTGTCTTATTTGTATAATTAACTGAGTTTTTATAACTGGCTTGTTCTCACATGTGTGTGAACAACCTGTAAAAACCCAGTATAAAAAAACACGTTATTTCAATAAAATAAAGTTATAAACGCGTTTTAATCTATAAAAAAGTCACATTAAAATGGAATTCCACCCTGAACTATTGATTTCAAAATTAGAAATAGTGTAAATAATGATATGTCAATTGATTTTCTTTTAGCATACTGCATTTTATAATCCAAATAAAATTATAAAGATTAGAACATCTTTGAGCTTATTCGCGTTATTTTTGTCCTTAGGCGAATTAAACTTAATCAAATAGAAAAAGAAGAAAATATCAACGTTTCATTATAGTCTCAATAAAGTTACAGAGAGAACTCATTCAACCCGGCTGTTTTAGTGACAAGTGACAAGGTTGAACACTTTATTATATCATAATATAATTACGTTTCTTGATTGGTAGGCAGGATCTAAAAATTATTATCTAAGTATTCACTGCTCCATTTACATCGAATAATAAAACAGAATAATATATATTTTTTGCCCGGAATTAACAATCAGGTTTGATTGCCACAAGGTCACTAGAACAACTATTAATTACAAACTTGAACATAATACTCTCATAAAATACAACATTCGATATCAGAACAAACTATACTTTGTGAACATTTATAATATTAATATCACGTGGATAGATACCATAGACTACTGGGCTAAGGTCGGTATATCAGCCAGTCCGTATCCTCGCTATGTACGACATTCCTCGCTCAAATTTAAGCGGGCTAAACCTGCCGCTCAAGCCTTGATAAGCTGCAGAATAGATCCTACGTTAGGCCGAGTTATTCCCGAGGCGCTGGAAGTCACATGCCAAATCTGACATCTTCGTAAATAATATTGAAAATTGCCCAATTTTATAAGTATGGACTATTATATTCATCGAGCGATGAGAAATGACGATGTTATTAATTGATAATCAATCGAAAATTGTCGGATAAGGAATTTTAAAAGTTTCGGCGATCGTTCATAACCATTTTTTTTAACTTTTTCCACGTTTTCATCGATTGTTGATGTGTTTAAACCCTTGTTTTACTCATAGCAGACTCACCACAGACATTTGTTAACATTGCACACAATTTGTTACGCTTTATTTAATTTTTTACGCAAGATTTGATACAAATTCAATGATCCATTTAAAAAAAAAATCGCCGAACTCATAAAAACTCGTCTAACCTTAACGACTGCCACAGACAAACCATAAATATTGAGATAAACTAAACATACTTCAGGGGCATGCATACCAACATAACAAAAAAAAATTCAAGAAAGACAATCGGACCTTCCAAACCCGCGAAATTTTAAAATTCCCGTTACTTTTTTAACAACCATACAGAATACGTTCCAAGCGCGCTAAGCAGTACATTCCAACCAAGCCGCGCTAAGCTAGATATTCCAACCAAATCAACTGATAGGATAGTTAGAAATATGTAGGTACGCTTCGTACAAGAAACCTTCAGCGGTGTGCATATAAAATGATATGAACAGATAGTGTCCATATTACAATAATTGCGTTGTTGGTTTCATTTGACCACAGTTATTGATAGCAATCAATCAGAAGCTGCATTCTCACAGTGAATTGAAACACGAGATTAATACATATATCATAGGATGAAGCAAATAAATAATGTTGTACCTGTTCATTTTTAAACGAATGAAAAGCTATTTTGTAAAGAATAAAATCATCGCAGATTATTGTGAAGGTTGTTTATATTATACGGAATGTAGGTACTTATTACTTATGTAAAACGTAGACAAAGGACCGTAAGGTATATCTATTAATACCGATTCGTAGTCAAAACACCACTTCCAGGAAAAATATTAACAATTTATTGAAATAACAATCTTTCCTTGTATAAAACGGTAATTTTGCAATATACGTACACATCATACAACTCATAGTACTAGGTAGGTACTGAATTAAAATATAGATACAATATACACAAAGTAGGGAAATGTATATTAAAGGTTAAGAAATCTGTTGGTGTCCAACTCATTGTAATTTCGGTCACCGGACAACTCAGAATCACGCAACTTCAACCTTAGAAAAGTCACCTTTTGATTACAAAAATAATTTTTCTGTTGGTCGAGTATTTTGGGCTTAAGGCTCTGCAACTGGGCTCGAAAAGCAGAAGAAGGAGAGATACGAAATTACGAATGTTAGAGAGCACTAACATTAACAGCGACAAAATCGATGCGAAAATGTTTAATAAATTGCGACTCGTTTAAAATAGAGCAAAAACCTCGCGGGCATCGTCTTAAACAGCATTTAAAGAAACACTGTGAATTTTGTTCATACATATAACTTGTAAAATAACTGAAATAACGTGTTTATAATAATTTTTGGAGCACACTTTGCGATTTTTTTCTATCGAGGGAATTTTATATAATTTGCGTTTCGGCGCGGGCAATGTCTAGATATATTATCTTCAAGAATAACATATATTTTTTTAAGAGCTTTGAAACTTACCGTGTTTAAGGGAAATATGTAAGAAATCTGTAGAAATTCGGGCTGTGGGCTCTTAAAAGTGATATATAAAAAAATATGTTAGGTTATGGGTTATTTTTAAATATTTTTTTTCATAATTTTTCATGACTTTTCAGAGAGGTGTTCAAATTGCATGATTCTGAGTTATCATAGAACCGTAATTTCTAGGTAAACGCTGGTATTTCATGTTCGCAATGTTGAAAAATGTGGATGTTATTTACCGCTCAGAAGTTGATCATGAGGTAATGGAGCTTTGAAATATTCAATTGACTTGAATTTAACTAAGAATAGAACTAGATACTATCCATTGGTACATAGTTTAGATGGTAATGACAAATTTCAAAGACAACTATGTTATTAATAATTGAAAACCCAATTTTGGGATCATCGAACTGGTTTTGGGACAAATACCAAGGCAAGTATAATTTGACAAATCACTACATGTATCTGATTGCGAAGGCAAAGAGGTGTATAGGATAAAGTATTTCTCTAGATCTAGATTCTAGACAGCATACCTAAGAACCTAACCCATGAGAGATCCGTCACAATAAAAGAGTACAAATCGAAAAGAACGCACAATCTTCGATTTCTATGTGATTTTTATTGGAAACATTCGAAATTCTTAAATTTTCCGTCTCTTTCGTTTTCACACAAAGTTGCGAGAAAGAGGATAATTTGCTAATAAAAAATATTATTTGTCGATGCCAGGACTATAATAATACACAACTAGCAGTTAAAACAGCAGGTTTTTGCTGCTAGGCCCTGCGGGCGGCTTTTGGTTCTGCTTCGCCCAGGTAGTGTTGGTGACCATTTTATAAATCCAATGGGAACTGGTTCCAAAAATAGCCCCATCCTCGGATCTACTGTCATCCAGTGTAGCTAGTCACCGGCACAAAGTAACCGAGACAGGCAATGACGTCATACGTAATATATAGCCGCTTGATACAACCATGTATTACCGTCAATCTTTTCATATCTGGATAGTGACCAGCTCAGGTATGGGGGCTCCATCGAAGCCAGAGTAAAGTTAGCCTCCCAAAAACTGGGCGTACTGTACAGGGCCCGCAGATACTTTAAAAGTACACAACTGCTAACCCTGTACAAATCGCAAGTGCGCCCCACGGTTGAATTTGGCAGCCACCTCTGGTCTGGAGCTCCAAAATACCTGAAAAATACCCTCGACTCTGTGCAGAAACGGGCGGTCCGTTTGATAGATTCTCCCATCTTAACAGACGGATTGCAATCTTTAGAGCACAGGCGTCGGGTGGGAATGCTATCCTTGTTCTACCGGTATTACAATGGAAGATGCTCCGAGGAACTAGCATCATTGATCCCTTCGGCACCGGTGCATAGTCGGGAAACACGCCAAACGCGTGCCCAACATTTGTACACAGTTGACATTTGTCACATGAGAACGGGTCGTTTCTTCGACTCGTTCTTGTGTTCAACAGCTCGGCTGTGGAATGATTTGCCGGCCTCTGTGTTTCCTCCTTCCTACAACATGGGTCTCTTCAAGACCAATGTTCATTCCTTCCTCTCCTCAAAAAGACCCTCCACACAGCATCCCAGATGACATAGGCCCTGAGGGAAATTATTTTCCTCAGGGCCTCCTGTGTGGAGTTAATGTAAAAAAAAAAAAAAAAAAAAGATACTATATACATATTCACAAACTCGTAGCAGTTATACCCAGGGGTATATGTCCCCATCTGACTTGCTGACGGAAGTGGCGACATCTTGTGACGATTCTTGAATTCGAAACCGAATTACAACGGTAGCTTTGTTTGACATTTCACATACACAGATGATATAGGCGCGTATACGTGGCGTCAGACATGCACTCGAAGCCGGCTTCTGAATTTCAACCACGCAGACACAAGCCTATTAATACTATTCGATCGATATATTGTATTCGGTTTCTTAGTAAATAAATAAATAATAATTATACTAGTCACAAAGAGAGGTCGTACATGACGTCATCGTTCTAGTATCTTCTGTCTTTTTCGTTTTAATACAATACGTGTGAAAAGGAAACAGACGATCGTAGATGACGTGCAAACAAGCTTTCTCTGGGACTAAAGTACTCTACTGCGTTATTTTTAACGTCAATGCATCAAATTAAGAACCTTGAGTGACGAAAAACTACAAAGTAAAGTCACCGATAATAATTTGACGTGCAAGGTTGGTCAACGTCAAATGCCATTTATTTAAAAATAATGTTCGTTGTTTCAAGGAATCAAACTTTGTCCGAATTTGGTTGGTAAATAATTATTAACTTCAACCGGCTATAATCAGAAGTCATTTGAGTAATGATAAATTTAGATTCAAGGTAGTTTTAAAAAAGGTAATTATTTTTTTTAGAATCTGCGAGCAGAAGCGCCCTTGAAGTACATACCCATGCCAAATTAGGGATGTCGAAAGTGACAAAAAATATCGATATATCGATATTTATTAAAATATCAATATCGACGTCGATAAATAAAGGAAAAATATCGATGTATCGATATTTCGGTCAAATTTTCAAAAGATTTTGCGTTTTAAAAATAATAGTGTATTCAGCTCAATATTATCAATAGTAATTTTAATACACAATGTGCATATTTTAATGTACAAAAATCTCAATAAAAATGAAGGTATTTTTATCAGTATTCATTTTTATTAGGTTTGTATGCGACATCGATAGGTTGTACGTAAATTACAAAGTTTGTATGCGTCTCAGTAACATTCTATTGGCGTATTAATCTGTCAAAAAGGACTTCGTGTTTGGAACAAGTTATAGTCAATAATCATAGACAATTGGGAAACCACACATACGAGTGGCTTAGAAAAAAATGCGAAAAAATCATACATTACTATGGATGTACCTACACATACATATGAGATAGTATTAGTGATCACAAATACTAATGCATAGACAATAGATTTGTAAGCTATTAATAGTTAAAATTTCAATCGCCAGATGTCATGACCCAATACAGTTACTTTTTTCCGTTCGTTCCTACACGGTTTTGGATTCTAGTGACTTTAGTTACATAAATAAATAAAAATATCGTTTTTGATACAATTTTCGATATTGGATATTTTGTATCGATATATCGGATCAAAATATATCGGCTAAAAATATCAATGTATTAAATTAAAAATATCGAAACATCGATACTTTTTCACCAAGCCTATGCCAAATGCCCAATTGCTCATAGAAAATACTTGGGAACTTTTGGACGGATTAGGATATAGGTACTTATTAAAATATTGTTTATACGCATCACGACATCACACAAATAATATCAGTTTAAAATGTTAACAAAAATTATATTAAATAAAATTGCAAACCTTATCGAAGGTTAACAATAAATAAAAAAAAAGTTCCTCCAACCAAAAACTCTAGAACGGAGAGTTGCGGTTATTACTGCCAATATAATGATTAACTGTTGAGCTGAAATTTTGGCTCAACACTCCTCAAATGCACAAATACGCTCCTCCCAACGAAAATCTCCGATCAACAGGCGAATCGAGCGTTACTAAAAAAATCACTTAGCTGATCGGACACTTAGGTTGGATCTATCGATAAGTTGGGAACAACGGCCGTTAAAATATTCGTTGAAACTACTCCATCTTTATGATAAATAACGCTTGTAAAAGAAATATATAATATGTTACAACGGAACTCTCAGTGACAAGATCATAATAAAGAAGAAAATTTGTTCGATTGTTACTAAAGCCTTCGAACGGTAAGTCTGGTTTCATGAAATTTGCCCAGTTTCTTTAGGTGTCTTAAATTCACAGATCAACCCAAATTCTATGATGATCTTTGAAAACATCAATTAAATTGTCAAAAAATAATTCAAAATACAATAATAAAGATTTAAGATTCATGGGGTGAGATTTGTCCAGGTCTTGGCGACAAATGATTTTGCTTAGTGCGTAGAAGACCGGATCGGGAGCGACTGGTTGACGGAGACCTTTTGACCTCTCCAGCCGGACTCTTTCGCATCGCCTTGCACCGCAGGGGGATGGATGGATTCATACGTTCGTCAGTCCTGACCACCTCTTATACCATTTTCCCTAAAAAGACCCTCCACACAGCATCCCCAAAGATGTCATAGATAATAAAGGAATTTTTGAAGTGAAACTTCTATAGCACCGCTGTGATTTGGATTTCGGATGAAACGGATATGACGATTACTGCACCTGCGACGCATCAACTGCGCTCATTGGCCGCTTTGATAATGATGTCACTTTTAAAGGCTCCTATTGGTTGAGATATGAAACGGAACTCATTGGTCGCTTTGATTATGACCTCACTTTTCAAGTATTGGTTGAGATTGTTTTGGTAAAGTTTCGCTTCTACCGCGTGTAAACTGCACTTGAATTTTTTTGTCCTCAGAGCCTTCTGTGTGGAGATAATGTCAAAAAAAAGTTATTGTAGAAAGCAATCACTTTGTGGTTTGACATTTAATAAAATAAAATACTTTTTTGTTTAAAACCACGAGATTTATTAATTTATGAACCGACCGGTTTCGCTTTATTCAAGCGTCTTCAGGGTACAAATTAATACTGTATCAATAATATTGTATAGATTTAATTTGTACCCTAAAGGTGCTTGAGTAAAGCGAAACCGGTCGGTTCATAAATTAATAAATCTCGTGGTATTTTAGTACAGTATTTTATTTTATCAAAAAAAATAGCTAGCAATATTATGTTATTTTGTCATTGTCATTTGATGACTAAATACCATAATATTGCTAGTTATCTCCCTTTTGGTGTCTGGTTTTGTGGGATGTCTATATTCTGAATCGTAAATGCATAAAGCTTTGCATATGCAAGCAAGATAATAAAGCTACTAATCCGGCTGAACGAAGCAGTTAGTCGTCAAACAGACTAACAGAGACATGTGTGTGTTGGGTTCCAGAATTTGCTCTTGTAAATAATGGCTTCGCGGCAAAACGGGACATCTGCGGGACATCAGTCAGGAGTTGAAAGAGAACAAACCAAAATAATATGAGAATAAAGAACTGGCATTTGCTTGCTGGAATAAATTATAAAAATGCTGCCTACTGAAACAAGTATTAGTGCATATACGTAGTATTTTTTAATACTAGCAGAAAACACTTCGTATTTATTTTTGCAAGTGTGTGGTGAAGTAGAAAACATGCCGCTACGTGTCTATGATATTTTTATGTGAAATTTGAGAATAATCTCTCGCAAAAATGTACCAACTCAAGTTACGAATATTTTTATTGTAATTATTGTCAAATCTGTACGGTGGTTCTACAGGTTGTTAAGGGACGTACGTCACGTACAACCAGTGATTCCTGACATTATTTGGAGTAAAAATGTAAATTAAATTTTGGTCGCCGGTGACTTTTTAGGTAAAAATATCTCAGCCGAGTAACCGACGAACTAACTGCCAAATACCTTCTGATTTTATGTTATAAAAAACAAACAAAAAATGTCACTATTTATTTATTGAATAACCAAAATCTCTTCCGTAGATCACCTCAAGTGATTCGTTTGGTGATTTTGTGAGGTTGAAGTTTGTCCGGGTCTTGGCGGCGGATGCGTCTACCCACCAACTGCGTGGAGGGCCGGATCGGAAAAAGACTGGTTGAGGGAGACCTTTTGAACTCTCCAACAGGAATTTTTCAGAACATCGCCCTGTACCGCAGGGGGAGGGATGGATTCATATGTCCATCACTCCCGGACAAACTGGCACACAGATTCCTACCCTTTTTCTTCCCAGAACTTCCCTGAAAAGATCCTAAAAACAGAATCCCCAAAGATGACATAGGCATAAGGGGAATATTTTCCGCTGGCAATGAAAAAAAAGTTAAACTAGGCTTTTACAAACAACGATCGAATCAAAATTTGTAATGGGCTTTGAAAAGACTGCATAATTTTGAAGCATTTTTTCTCTTGGCATTGCTTTGTATATACTTATATTCTTTCTTTCACATTATTTAATCGATTTTGTAAGGACTCGTAAGTAACACTATAGGATTACTTTTAAGTTTATTATGATTAAGCGCACTTGAAGTGAAATAACACAAAACCGCTATATAAATACTACGTTATTATTATTATTAAGAATTAAAAAATATAGAAAATTATTTAAATTTGCAGTAGGTGTCCAAATTTCACCAATTAAAAGGCAATAGATTTTTATAGAATTCGGTGTCTACTTATCAATACACGTGCAGATGGAAATTCTTTTTTATGTCTATCTATAAAAAATATTTTAGCACATAAAAAGTTGGACCACCTTCGGCGTTTTCGCTTTCTATTCTACACACATGTTAATTAGTAGGTAGGTATTATTAACGATTGGCAAGTAATGTAAATGATTTATTTAGTATGTATATTATTATCTTAAATAATTCCCAGTAGAAAGGTACAAATCTAGCTGTCTGCGGAATAAGGCGATTAATATGGTAATTTTATTTTGATCGCGTTAGGATTGAATCAGGCAGAAAAATAGCAGCGTTTGTAAATTTTTAAAGAAATTCTAAATAGATAGCTATCAAATAATGCATATAAGAAATTCGCACAGGAATAAGGTTATTGCCACGATTTTTAAACGAAAACCAATATCGCCAATTTATCCAAGATTTCGATAGGCGGCAGGCCAATAAATTTCGGCATCTTTTTGAAAGGTGTGATCAATTTCATTTAAATTAACCTAATTTGTCCTTACTTCAGGGAGAATCAGACACGCCTAGAAAGTCTAGTTATAATATCTACGACTAGTTTTTCAGGTCGCATGATATTCTTGTCAGCATTTCCAAAAAATACATAGTTTTTTGATTTTATTGAAGCATTTCGTCCATATAAATGCATTTTCCTACTTCAACTTTAATACTATTGCAACTATTTAGTAGTGCAAATAATTTAATATAGATATGTTTTGCTTTTATGACAAGTTACTTCTTACAGGAGTTAGGACCCTTAAAAAATCGATAAAATTGCCTGGTTTAAACGCCATTAACAGATGTTCAGTATACAAACTAAACAATGTATTTTAAAAAAAGCGTACAGACGTAGAATATTTTCTACCAATACAGGTGGTAAAAAAAATCTTAAAAATAGGATCAGTTTCGGAGGAAAAAATGGGGAATACAAAACCTCGATTTCGACGATTTTATTTAGGTATTATTAGCCTGAGGTGCAGTTGCAATTTCGCTCACTATTTAGGGGTTAATAGTGACAGCAATAAAATAACTATCATTCAAATTTCTCGACCGTGTTCCCACTTAATATAAAAATAACAACATCAAGTAGTATATTGTCTTCTAGTGACCAAGCAAGATGACGAAGTGACAGTGACGAAGCAAAATTACAAGAAGCAAACTTAATAATAGAAAAAAATAGATAATTCATCACTCATCACATAACAAAGCATTTGGACCACTTTCACACTAAAGTCGTACACCGAAGTCCCAAATTCCACAACAATGTAAAAAAATAAGTGAGTTAGGCGGTGAATGGGTTTGTACATTTGTAGGTAAGTTAGATTAATTTGGTTGATGGTGTAAGTTTTTGGACAAGACATTCTGGCCACGTCAACACGTGTGGTCTTTTTTGCCATTTTTTATCTAAACAAAAAATATTGTCACCTGAATCCGTGACATACATTTTTCCTGCCGAATCATTATTTTAGAAGAATCTTAAAATAACTGCCTTTCTATTATAATATATAATAATATATGTACATTAACATTTTCTATTTCAGGTATTTTCACACTTTTAACATGCATTATTCACAGATACTTAATAAAATTATACCAACCCAGAAACATTTTAATCCTCGTTAAACGTAACAGTCCAAACATTAATCTTCAACAATCAATAAAACAAAACCTGATATGCAGAATAGATGTTTTCCGAAAATTTCTAAAAATATTATTTGGTACTTGGTGTTGTCATCATTTCTGCCATCAACACAACGCCATTTCGATTTTTTTTTCATTTTACTCTTCAAATAACAGTTCCTTTATCCGCCGATGTTTGGCCCGTCAGTTTTTAATCAAATTTTGATGGACAATAAGGTTGATGATTGCTCAAATAAAAAAACTGATAACTTTTACTAATTTGGCAAATAATGTTAAAAAAATCGAAATGAAACTGATTATCCAATTAACGAGAATGTCGAATGTCACGGAGGTTCAAACAACTGCCTCTGTGGTCGAGGGGTAAGGCTCTCGACTAGCAATTCGAAGGTCGCGGGTTCAAATCCCAGCGTGTTATTTCACAATTAATTAACAAAAAAACACACAATGTGCAATTCACAAGCGGTAGGAGTGAAACCTTCAGAAAACTAAAGTAGACAAGAGTGGGGAAACTAAGAAGCACCGTACAAAGAGGAGACCGATTATGCTATCTCATCCTCTCGCAGGCTAAATCCTATAGATGTATGCGTTTGTCTCTTTTTAGTGTCGTTATTTTTCGTTTCATCGAGTTTCAAATCACAACGGTGCTAAAGAAGTTTTCACGTTTATCAATAATATATATATATGTATTATATTTGCGGCACGTTTCAGAGTGGAAGATACTCTTAGTATCGCCCTGGTGTAAGACCACCATTCAGCATTGAAACGTTGCTTGAAATGGTTTTAGCCGTGTTTGGTGACCAGATCTGAATAGCCAGGTACTTACTTCCACGCCTCCATCTTCCCCATCTACTTCCCCTCCCCACCACCTTCAGTCTCACAACATACCCAAATGGGAATGGCATAGTCTAATTGACTCCAGACGGGAGCAGTTGGAACTCTTATGCGATTATCAATAAAAAAATAAAAAATATTTTAAAAAAACTGGATCTAACGAAAGATTAAAGACCATAACCTCAAACAAAGGGTATTTGCATAGACAAAACCTAAGAACGAGTTACAGCTTAAATTATTACGAGTATTTTAAGATTTATATTCCACATTAAACTGTAATAAAATTAATATATTATAAATTCACCGTTCCTTTCTCTGTAATTTTAAATGATGGCCTAGAACACCCTTGAAGGATGAAAGTCAGAAATAATTGGAAAAAAAACTTATAACCTACAATATGTATTGTTTTGGGTTTTCCCTAACTGTTATTACTTGTACGATCGTATAAAGAAACTAAAAGTGCAAATCGTATTTTATTCAGTTAACTGTAATAATATAACATTATCCACCTATTATTTAGTAATTGGCAGGGATATGATAAATTATATAACGTGCTCCAAATGACATGGGGATTATACACAAATAGACAGAATAGACCGAGCACAGGAAGTGCACTCATTGTCGACTACAACAGCCACCAACTAATTGTTTCTCTGCATATCGAATGGTAGCAGAGGACAGATGACTATCGTGCAGAACGTTACAAAAAGTGACCTTTGATGGTTTGATGATTTCGACCGATTTGTGGACCTGGAAAATACAGAATCAACAAAAATACGTCAAATGTTCTTAGCTAATCTAAAAAAATCTAAATTTGCAATTTGGTAGTCTTGCGGAAATTTAATGTTAGTTTAGTTGACGATGAAGTATGTCTGATTAATCAATTCACAAAATCCCATTTGATTAAACTGTTGTGAATTTTTTTTATTGGTTTTCAAGGTACAATCCCGTTAAACCGCAATTAAGCAGTTTGTCAGCATGATGTTAATCTCAATTACAATTTAAGTATATACACATAATATTACTACTATAACTATACAGATTGTCACACAATTAACACACATGACTTAATATATACCATCTCTACTTAGTAACCATTGTTTCAGCATGTATTTTAATCTTACTTTGTAACATGTTAAATATTTTTGGCACGTTATATTCTAGGGTTCGCGGTCCGTAGTTAGTTATATTTTGGAACAAGCATTCCTTCATTGTTTGTCAACCTAGTATTATGTTCACGTTCCACTTTTCTCTTATAATCAGACATATAGGCTGAATCAATATTTTGTACCATAATAAGGCATGCACCGGTAATATAGTTAAATTCCGATACAACAATTATATGTTTCGTCTCAGTGAAAAATTATGCTTTGGAACTACGAGTAGTAATTTAACCATTGCATTTTTTGCTGATTGTAGGTGTTTCGTGTAATCGTTTCTACTATTAAATCTAAAAAGCAAAATGTGTTTATCTGAAGCAGAAAAAACTTCAATGGAATCATTAAATTTGCAGCGATTTTTCTGCTTGCAATTCCTACGCCACTGCAACTACTTTCAACTCGCTGTTTTATTCACCACGAGCTATAGAGGTTTGTGATATACTTACATTTAACAAATTGGGAGACGGGAATCGATACCGCCGTCGCGGGAACCATTTATTGGATAACCAACACCTCTGCCATAGGTCGCCCCAAGTGCTTCGCTACGTTGGGTGACTGGATACACTGAACCCCAGATTCCTACCCACCCCTCATACCTTTTTCCTTTCCCATAACTTCCCGTCCCTCCTTTCCTTAAAAAGACCCTCAACACAGCATCCCCAAAAATGACATAGGCCCTGGAGGAAATTATTTTTATCAGGGCCTCCTGTGTGGAGTTTTTAGCCAGTTGTTTCACAGAATTTGAAAAAAATCATCATATTTCAAAGTTGTCTTTCAAGTTCTGTAAATGATCTGTTCAATATCTGTTATTACGTCATTATTGGTTAGTTATTTCACAGAACTTGAAAATTAACTTTAAAATTTGATGAATTGTTCAAATTCTATTAAACAACTACCTAGTCCTAAGAAATCTCGGGCGAAGCCGGGTAGTAAGTAGTAAATAATAATTGATATTTGTAGTGTGGACATGGTTTTTATTGCTTTGAACTTTGAATCAATGATTCATGACAATGTGACACATGACATGTCTGAAGGTCTATTAGACCCTTAGAGTAACAATATAATTAGACCTAACGCCTTTAGGATGTATTACGCGACAATTTAAAGAAAATTACAAATAAAATACAAAACCAACTGATAAAGAATCGCTTAGCAATCTACATATTATTATATGAAATCGATTGTAAATAGGTGATTCATTACATGAATATAAATAGCTATGTTTGCAAATGAGCAAATCCTATTTTATAGCCAGTAATCGAAAATAGTAATATTATAAAGTAAAATATTTGTATGTTTAGCGTAAAAATGAGTAATCAAATCGGCAAAGTTTAAAAGATGACTCTGCTGCAAAAATATTCCACAAACCCATTTATATTATCAGACAAACAAGGTTGCCACGAATTGTTTGACATTTAAATTAATTCCCAAAGCACGTTCGGAATAAATTCCATACAGAAAAGTAGGCCGCATATTTTTCGGTATCAATCGCTGGACTCATTTCACCTGAGAATAATGCAAGAAATTGAATTTTATTATCATTTGGAGAGGTGTTTTACTGCCAAGAGAAGGTGATTTTGATAAGACTAGAACTAGAACTGCCCACACTGTGGAAGATATTCTCAGTATCGGCTTGAAAAGACCATGATTCAGGGGCAGGGATAAAAGAAGAGGCCAAATATAATTTTAACAAGTTCATTGAGCAAACATGTCCTCAAAAGACTTTCATGCATTTTACCATCCGGCTTCATCAGAGTTTTTAAAATCTTTTTTCTTGTTGAATAACTGAAAAATATGGCTTAATTATTTTTTTTGTATGGATATTTTAAAGCTTCATAATTCAAACGAAAATAAAAAACCTTAAAAAGTTTACCTAGTTATAGGTAGTTAGTCTAAAAATGTAAGACGGAAAAGTTGCGCAAACCGGAGTTCAGCGTTTAAGTGTTTTTAGTTGTACACAATTATCCAATTTATAGTTCTGATATTTAATATTTCTATTTTTGAGAATGATAATTCATGTTGGAATTCCATTATAATATATTATATAATACAACGAATATAAAACTTTAAGTGAAGTGAGCTACAAACCCAAAGTAATTAGCTTACTGGAATTACCAAAATATTTAGAAATTCGACAGTCTAAAACGACTTAGCAACAAATATAATCATTATAATTGATTAAAATCCTTGTTGACCACCCCTTTCCCCGTCCCCAATATGTTGTGTATATAAACCGTAGACTAAGAATTATTTGTACAAGTCTGAAGATGGCTCTAAAGAGCTGAAACCGGTTACGGTCAAATAAAATTAAGTAGAATAAAGTTTTATATTCGTTTTATTATATAATATAGTTTGTTTATATGTTTCTGCCGCTGCCGTTATAACGATTATTTCTGTTACAAGTGTGTTATATACTCTCAGTAACGCCCTGGTGAAAGACCACCAATCAGAAATGAAACGACGCTTGAAATGGCTTAGGCCGTGCTTGGTGTCAGATCTGAATAGCCAGGTACTGACCCACGTTCATCTACTTCATCTCCTTCCCCTGATCCTCCCTGCTACCTTCATCCTCACAACTTACTCCAATTGGGGATGCCATAGTCCTATTGACATCATCTGATGATGGACACTGTAACGCTGTCCGAAACCTTGGCTAAAGAAGGAGGTAGCCGTAATACGGTGTAACACCCCAAAAATAAATAACAAAAATACTTTTGGCCGTGAAAATCTAAAATCATGCCTTCGGATATGTTTTTATTATAAAATGTGGCAAAGTTCTTCAGATTTCATTTCTTTTCCGAAAACATTTTAATATTTGTGTCTAAACTTCACAAAACAAAATAAAATACGCATTTTTGCACACTATATAATATTGGGCCAGTGATCAGTTATGCAAAAGCATTAAAAACTAAATTATTTGATAAACTTGTCTTACAAGTTGCAGCAGGAATGTTGTACACTTATATATAATATCGTTAAAATTCTTCTCATTTTTGATCCGTACAATTCAGGAAATAAGTACAAACCGTGTTATTATTTGAAATGCAACTGGTGAAGGCTGCATTGAACAAATGCATTGCATAATGAATATTTGAGTGGCTGCAAGTAATGTTTTAAGCAACCTAATAAGCATGCACTGCTATCACATTATCTTTGTTTATGAAATTGTTTGTAATGCTTTGTTAGTATGTGTTTATATTTGATCACCTTCCTGTGACTGAATTTCTTAGAAATCTCCTTGCATGTAAATTACTAACACAATTTCAAAGTTTCCATCCTGATGGAGTAATAAAATGGATCATTATTGGCACGTTGGCAATATGTATGTAAGACATAAGCATGTCTGTATTGCATCAATAAAGTTACAACAGACAGAACCCAACTGGTAAGAGCCAACATATTACAACCCCGATGTTAGGGCACGTTATTATGATATATCACGAAATGAAAGCGAAGAGTGGAATGATGTATAATAATGCAATAGAACAGTGATTCCCAGTTAGTTTTTTCTGAGTACCCTTTTCGAGAAATAGTCCAAACTTGCATAACCCATTATAGCCAAAACGATAAATTAATTTTTCGATAATGGTCTAACAATTTTAATAATAATAAATCATCATTTGTCCCTTTTCGCACTGATCTAAAAATCGTCGGTTTTTAGTGAGTGCGATTTTAATGTTTGAGTGCGCCTACCCCTTCAAGCAACTTCATGTACCCCTGAAGAGTGAGCGTATCTCTAATCGGGAACCATTGCAATAGAACAATATGTTTGTTCATATGAAGCGGATACTTTGTGATGTGACATTATTAATTTAAAATAAAACAATAACTTTGTAAACACCACTTTTATTTTTAGTTAAAAGTGGTGTTTTAGTAGAGTATTATACTGCCCTGATGAAGCTACGGTTGTAGCGAAACCCGGTCGGCATAAAGTATAAAAATAAAAGTGGTGTTTACAAAGTTATTGTTTTATTTTAAATTAAGAACAATATGTAATTATTAAAACTAGCTGGTACCCGGCATGCGTTGTTATGCCATTTTTTTAAAAAATTTTTACAGTTTTTTAGAGAAAATGTGTCCTTCCTGGGGTACCCCGTTCTAAGGACACATTGTACAAGTTTTATTATTTGAATTATAAGTAAATACCTATGTTAGAATATTACCAATGAAAATTATGAAGTTAGATCTAAAAGAAAGTACAAAACAAGCATTATTCTTTGTTAGGTTGCAAAATTGAATCTATTTTCTTCCTTCCCATGTCCATAATCCATATTTTTATGCTTCTTTTGAAGGCGGTTATTTTTTTAATGGTTTTCATTGCAAGAGGGAATAAATTAAATAATTTTACAGAGAAGTATTCCATATTTCTTTGTTCAAAAGTCGTTTTAGTTGTAGGTTGGTAGAATGTATGTTGTAATGTAGATCTTGTGAATCGGCCCGAGTTTGTCTGTGTAAAGTTATCCTGATTTTTGAATGCGTACATTAGAATATCTTTTGTATATAATTGTTTCAGTGACATTAAATTCAGCGCTTTAAAAACATAGTCTGTAGGGGTTCTGATAGGTACTCTAAGTATAATTTTCAGAATTGCCCTTTGTGCTATGAGGACTGGTTTTATAGTGGAATCGCATGAGCTTCCCCATCCGATAAGACCATATTGTAGTCGAGATTGGGCTAAGGCATAATAGATTTTAATTAGCTGTTCTTTATCTAAAATGTTTCTTATTGTTTTGAAAAAATAGGTTAGTTTTTTTTAGAAAAATGCAACAATATAACTTTGTAAAAACCACTTATATAGTGTGCAAATCCGACCGGTTTCGGAACAAACGTTCCTTCGTCAGGGAAAGCTTATACTAATTTGACAGTTTCGAACAATGTTTTATTATGGTAGGGGGTGGAGCCGTTCTTAGTTAATAATGTAGATTGGGTGGGTAGGTATTACTATTAATTATTAACTGGTATTATTATTAATTGTAATACCTACCCACCCAATCTACATTATTAACTAAGAACGGCTCCACCCCCTACCATAGTAAAACATTGTTCGAAACTGTCAAATTAGTATAAGCTTTCCCTGACGAAGGAACGTTTGTTCCGAAACCGGTCGGATTTGCACACTATATAAGTGGTTTTTACAAAGTTATATTGTTGCATTTTTCTATAATGGATAACCACAAAGTAATAGCTACATTCAAAAATATAGTTTTTTTTAAATTTGTTGCCCACATTTTCCACTTGGGAGTTCCAATTTAAGTTTTGATCAATTATTATTCCAAAGTATTTCATTCAATTTTGGACAGTTGCAAGGAGTTTCTTGGTTCAATTTAATAAAGAAATTGTTTCTCTCTGCGTGTCCTTTCTCATTCGTACCATTCAGAGCCAGAACTCACTGTTTGAGAGTTTTTGCTGACAAACTAACAGATTTTCTGGTTTTCTTCATCATTAATTATTAGGTTTTTGAATATTCTTTTGAGAATATAAATTTGAGTCTAGGTTAGTAAAATATTCTTGTCAAAAAAATTGAGTAATACAAAAAACGGCCTGCTTCAAATCCAAATCATCAGTTCAGTACAAAAAATGCAAAGATTTTATAAGCTCGGAAATTTGAGATTCAAACTGAAGGGTTTTCAGGACTTTGATCTATCCCTTGAAACTGAAACTGATAGGAGAGGCGGGAAGCAGGAAGTCGTACTATGGTCATGTCATCATTATCTTGTAGCCTGAATCTTGACACCCAATTTCCGCCCCCAAATATCTTTACAAGATAATCGTATGTTAGGATTTATGGGCTTCAGATCAAAAGTAGATTTTTTTATCGTAGTATCCGCCTACTAGTAGATACAAAACTGATTTTGGTGTAAAAGATTGAGAAAGGCTAATTAATATGAAAAACATAATTAGTTTCTGTATAGTTTAGGTACCTACCTAACCTAACTTTTTTTTTACGAAGAACATTGGAGGATGAACAAGGTAACGCCAAGAGTTTCTTATGCAAAGAGATTTTGTAGGTTTTTCTAACACGAAGGTAAAGGGAAGAGAATGAGGAATATAGGATGGGGATAAGAGATGCTCTCGATTTTTATGAAATGCATTGCTTTGCACTAGCCCTGCATACCTTCTGAAATAATTAATTATTAGTGATAAACTTATTTTATTGCACTTGTGCAACTGAACAAAAGAATGAGAGCCAAACAAAATCGAAATATGAGCTCTTGCATCATGAAATTTGCAAATTGGAATTACAAGGCCAACAGAACTATTTTCAGATGGCCGAGTCATCTCCATCATGAGCTACGCAGTTTTGAATTAAACAACAAGTCACTCAGCATTGTTCAACTTTATTAATAACTAGATAATTCGCATAGAATTCTCAACTCTTAACCCATTAAAACTACCATTTATATTTAACTACTAATTTCTGAGAAAATATTCAAAGACTTATTTTTTGCACCACGCAGGAAGTTAATCTTGGAAGCCATGACCGTTGCTTTTGCCCCGGGGTATCGGGAGCGCTAGCTACCTCCTTTCAAATACATAATAACATGCTGAATATCAACTACTAGGCACTATATGATATTGAAAATTATGATATTGAAAAACATAGACAATCGCTATAATTAAAATATCTCTTTTGATAGTATTAATATTGTAATACCTCTGCTTCTGCATATCCAGTATAGGTAGGTACCTACTGAGTATACACTAGCACCATCGACCCAAGTATTATTTGGACAGGTCTTGTGAACCTTAAAATTAATACCAAAACCAACCATATTAATAAGAAAACATGCATCAAAAAGGAAGTGCATTATCTCGCAGTCGAAAGATCGGAAGAAGCTTCGCTTTTTACCCTTTGTTGGTCTGCACAGAGCAAACTTGGCTTCCAGCAAGTTCACCCTCTCACACACCCTCACCCTCACCCCAAAGCTTGTGAAGATCATTTTTCAAACACGAATTTGAGGCAGTAAGAAATGTTTCAGGTAGGGGGCCTCGCGGACTTTATCAATAAAATTTTAATCAGCTATATTTATAAAAATATATTCCTTACAAATAGCTTCGTCGATTTAAATAACAATTGATAAAAATCTCAATTTATTTCTAGCAGAACAAGTACCGAAGTCACGCGACAAATTACGCTTTTGTCACAAAGTGAGTAGTTTCGAGTACGTTTTTACAAGCTTGTAACAAGTTGGGGAGTTAATTATCAAAATACTCTTATGTGTTATTTTTTTATATTGAAATTAGTTTATTATGAGAGGGCTACTTCCAATATTATTATTGTACTAATGAGTAGCTCACTCTCACTAATAAACGTGTTATAAGCTTTTACATAACTGATAAACATACAGCGATGGTTTAATAATAATATGCCTGTGAGACATGTTTGTATACACTATTATACGCTGTATCGTATACCTAACAAAACAAATTTGCTATAATATGTTGTAATTAAAAAACGGTGATTAAAAAATTGGATTCGCGCTGCGCGCTTTCGATTGTCGCAGTTAAAATAACGACTCATTCCAAATTCAAAGTAAATACCTAGGTAGATACTTTGAGAAGAACGAATTAGTCAATTATTGTTAAATAAATAAATCATATCCGGAGCGACAGTTTGGCATTCGCTGATTTGCCATCACGAATAATTTGATGATTGTAAAATAGTGGGAGTTGCCCTAACCCGAAATTGTTATTTTGACATTTAGAGAACTTAAATACATGACATTTTAATGTCAAAGGCTTTTGCAATGATTTAAAATCAATAAAGATAACAGGCTGTTAGAAAGCACGAACATATTATGTATTATTTACGTTTTATTGTCGCAAAAAAGAACATTATAATAAATGTACAAATTTAATATAGGTAATATTCCAATGGTTGCACTTACATCTTGTTCAAATATCCAGAAAATGTGCAGTTATCCAAGATCTGCTTTTAAAACCAAAAGCACTTCGGAAACATACAATTTATAGTAAATTATAGATCACTACAAAATATAATATATCGGCACTATTTTATTACACTAAAGTTCGCGATTATCGGATATCAGCACGCGACAATATTGTAACAACTTTATTATTGTTCATCCGAGCTAAACTTTGTTTGAAAACAATACGCGGTTGACATCATTAAAAGGTCAAACAAAAGAGAAACAAATTTGAACGAACGACGAGCGTGGAAACATCAGCACCGACCGGCGGACAAACCGCAACTGAAAAACTGATGAACAGATCACTGGGAGGGATTCAAAACTATACAACGTTCTACGTAGATTCTACTCAATGCCTTGGGAAAAATCAAGCCTGAAAGAGAAGGAATTATGCAAAATGTTCACGAAGAAAAGAGACGGAGTAAACAAGATATTGTAGAAAGTTTTCGAACAGCTTTGGGATGGTGAGGCGCACTCACACATTAAAAAAGGCTTGGAACCCATTCGAATATTTTTTTTATTGAGATGTGGGTAAAATAAAATGTAGGTAATAATTTCAATTCGACCTTTGTGAAAGTAAGACGGCGATAAGGGGCTTTGTAATTTATTAATGAAAGTCCGTGAGACGAATGGATATTTTTGAAGGTGTTTGGTGACGTACAGGATTTTCTTCGGATTATTTATTATTAGTTGTCTTGGCTGTCTTGGGCAATTTAGAAGAATGCATTTTTATCTCTGGTGTGACGGTGTGACTCGTGTTGTTTTGAAAGAGGCGGAAGAACTTAGGTGAATCATTCTGGGGTGGGCGGATTAACCTTTAGCTAAATTATGAAAATACGACGAGAGATGGGAAGGCTGAAAGAGATATTGAAAGAAGGGTGAATGCCGGTAACTCCATTAATGGTGGACTGAATGCCGTTGGCGCTAATAAAAAACTGTCAAAAAAAGCGAAGCTAGCAGTCCACAATGGAGTCCTGGTACCTACCCTGATGTATGGCAGTGAGGCATGGAACTGGCAGAGGAAGGATGAAAGTAAACTGAATGCAGTTGAAATGAGATCCCTGAGACGTATGTGTGGTAAAACAATGTATGATCGTGTGAGAAATGTGGATATCCGCAAAGAATGTAAGGCTGATGTAAGCATAATGAGTAAGATTAAGAAAGGGACCCTCAGATGGTTTGGGCATGTAGAGCGAATGAACGAAGGAAGTAGTGTAAGAAGAATATACGACGCGAATGTGAATGGTAGAAGAAGTCGGGGACGCCCGAGGAAGACATGGCACGATCAAGTGAATCAGATACTTGAGTCGGGTCATGTCAAAAGTCAGAATAATAGAAGAGAATGTATGAGACGATGTATGAATGTGAGTGAGGCAAAGAGTGTGTGCCAAGACCGAGTTGTTTGGCGGTCCGTCCTCTCTGCCTACCCCTGCGGGGAAACGGCGTGATGGTTAGTTAGTTAGTTAGTTATGAAAATTACAACATAACACTGAATTTTGCACACACTGGCCATTTAAAAAAAAATATTGCGTGAATAGGTACACTGACGTCGTAGGTACCCTTTTATGATTGTATGCAGTGTATGCACCTTATCAAGTAGGTATTAAACAACAGTGACGAATGTTGTAGTGCCGTAAATACGAGTACCTACGTCAATACTTCGTCAGCATTTGTTTTTTTTTAATATTATTGAAACGAGACAAAAATTTGAGCAGTAACATTTTCAGCAGTGACCTACTTGGTAAAATATATTTTCTTGCAGTCTGAAAGTGACGATTCGTGACTTTTAAGTGTGATAGAGTGCTAAGAATGAAAAATACGACTTTATTGATGTTTTCTTAGTCCAAAATGTTTTTTTTTTGTGTTTGTAAATTACTTTTTTTGTATGAAGAATTTCAGGAAATTTCAGTTTGGCCATGCGCCGCACGGACTTCCTGAAAACTTCATGCAAAATTTTATTTTGAACTGAAACTTTTATAGACCCGCTTTGATTTGGATTTCGGATGAAACGGAAATGACGATTACTGCACCTGCGACGCATCAACTGCGCTCATCGGCTGCTTTGATAATGATGCCACTTTTAAAGGCTCCTATCGGTTGAGATATGAAACGGAAATTACGCGAGGTCTGCGCTCATTGGTAGCTTTGATTATGACCCCACTTTTCAAGTATTGGTTGAGATTGT
This sequence comes from Limnephilus rhombicus, assembly GCA_929108145.2. Taxonomy (NCBI): domain Eukaryota; kingdom Metazoa; phylum Arthropoda; class Insecta; order Trichoptera; family Limnephilidae; genus Limnephilus; species Limnephilus rhombicus. Next base: position 6,796,013 of record OV815285.1, read on the forward strand.
TTTGGCAAAGTTTCGCTTCTACCGTGTGTAAAGTGCACTCGAATTTTTATTTTATTTCAGAACTAAAAAAACAAACTAGGAACTGCACTATGTTATACTAGATGGTTCCCGGCATGCGTTGCTATGCCATTTAATAAAGAAATTGTTTCTCCCTGCGTGTCCTTTCCCATTCGTCCCGTTCCCCTTCCGCCTCCCCTTCCTCTCCCGCTTCCCCTCTCATCCCACTCCCACTCCGATCCTCCACCTTCCCTCTCCCCACTCCACTCCCACCTTCCCCCGTTCCGCGAACTCCCCTCCAGAGTTCCCCTTCCCCCTCCAGGTTCCCCTCCCCACTCCTGTACTCACCTCCCCCTCCAGCGAATCCCCCTCCCGAGTTCCCCCCCCCCTCCGGCTTCCTTTCCCCCCTCCAGGGTTCTCCTCCCCCCTCCCGCATTCCATGCATTCATTCCCGGTACATTCAATTTTCAAAGAGCTCGCGTGCCACCTATTGCAATTCTTTTATACAAATTTCATAATGCCAGAGTTCGTATATGTTATTCTGATGTATGAGCTGTATTATTGTAAAGTTTCATTAAAATCCATTCAGTAGTTTTTGCGTGAAAGAGTAACAAACACATTCATACAAACTTTCTCCTTTATAATATTAGTAAGATATTATAAAAAGTCATTTTTCTCTAATGCAATGCGTTTTATAGATCACACATCGATTGTCCAGTTGATTAGTCAAACATATCAGAAAAAAAGAAATTTGAGTGGAGTATTTTTTTTTTGTTTACATGATCTCAACACAGGAGGCCTTGAGGAAAATAATTTCCCTCAGGGCCTATGTCTTCTTTAGGGATGCTGTGTGGAGGGTTTTTTTTTTAAGGAAAGGAAGGAGAGGGGAGTTCTGGGAAGGAAAAGGGTTTGAGGGGTGGGTAGGAATCTGGGGTTCAGTATGTCCTGGTCATCCGCCTCCAAGACCTAGACAAACCTCACCCCGTGAACCCGTATGCAGTTGTACGTAAAGTGTAATCTGTATCAGGGACCATGGTGTATCTGGCTAATAATCAGATTACTCAAAAGCTCCACCAAATCAATTAAAATGCAAAAAAAAATGTAAGAAGTAAATTTTTAAAAATGTTGATGTTTTTTGGGTCACTAGTGGAATATTTAAAAAAATAATTTACCTTCCAGGTGGTGAGCATTCGAATATTGCTTACCTCATTATCTCAAAACTTAATATTTGCAGATGTCTGATTAATCAACTGGACGATCTATACCTATACATGTATATATAAATGAATCCCTGTTTGCCTTGGTCACGCCATAACTTCAGAACGACTTCACCTATTTCATTCATCTTTTTTTGTTATTTTCATCAAAGCAGGTACCAGCACTCCATTGTAGACTACTGGCTTCGCTTCTTTTGACAGTTTTTTTTTTTATTAGCAGTCCTGTATTAATGGAGTTGCCTGCTTTTATTAATGGAGTTAAGTCGTCTGTGAACGGAGTTACCTGCATTTACCCTTCTTTCAATATCCTGACCAGCCTTCCCATCTCTCGTAAACATACTACCCAGATTACGTACTACTAAATAAATAAAGGGTAGTAAATAATATTACCTACCCCTGAACAGGCAGCCAAGTACCTAACTATAAGTATTGTTGAAAAGGGAAATTTTTCATTGTTTGCAAAAATCCCATTATTTACGGATAACAAATTTATTTATGAGTTTGGATATCTGTTGTATTGATCAATTAATACTTTCATAACAGAAATAGTAATTAGAGCGATTATTGAAGAAAATTTGTTATGGAAATTATAAAATAGAAATCACGCAGAAGAAAAATATAAAATCATTAATATTTTTTTGTGTTATGTTATTAAGGGCCCGCAACCCGGATTTCTACCGATTTATTACATATTTCCCTTAAACACGGTAAGTTTTAAAGCTCTTAAAAAATTATATGTTATTCTTGAAGATAATATCTAGACTTTGCCCACGCCGAAACGCAAATTATATGAAATTACCTTATTATAGAAAAAAATCGCAAAGTATGCTCCAAAAATTATTATAAACACGTTTGTTTCAGTTATTTTACAAGTTATATGTATGAAAAAATTGACAGTGTTTCTTTAAATGCTGTTTAAGATAATGCCCGCAAGATTTTTGCTCTATTTTAAACGAGTCGTGTGTTATTAAAAATTTTCGCAATTTTCTCATCGATTTTGTCGCTGTAAATGTTAGCGCTCTCCTCTAACATTCGTAATTTCGTATCACTCCATCTTCTTCTTTTCGGGCCCGGTTGCAGAGCCTTAACGCCTTACTCATCTACTATTTCTTATTTTATAGCGCGTCAATCAGCAGTATGTTTTTATGGGCCGGGTACATAATGCCGGGTAGTATTCCCCCATACTCCATTTAGAGATTCCGTATTAAATAGTAGCCAAACTGAATTCGAACAGCTACAACGGAGTGTAATAAAAAAA